>OU426960.1:5017500-7517500 GCA_911387765.1 Pyrgus malvae | reverse complement strand
ATATAAATCATATTTTACAAACAGTAAAGATTCTTTCAAGTTGTCACATACACTACACTACTGACCGATTTCAACATACAACAAAAAGTTTTACAACTTCGTACAAAAGAAGTTCGTCGTGACACAAATTCCCACGAAAAATTACGAAGCTACGAAAAATTTTAAGGATTTCATTTAATTTAAATATACCAAATATGGAATTTGAAAAATAATTAAACAACAATGATGAGTTGCGTGGTAGTAGTGATCCACCAAGGAGTGCCTATTGGTCCGAATCTTCGATCTCAGTAGGTATTAAAAATTTAACTATTAAATGTATATTAATTTATAATTCATTTCTCGACTGTCGTCAACATGAAAGACGGAAGTCAGCTGCATTTCGGCTTAATTGGCCAAAATATAGGAAGTATCGTATCCGTATTTGGGTAGTGGCTACGGACATGCAACGAGACGGCAGGGAAGCCCTGCTATCGATCGAACGCGTGTGCCGGCGGCAGGGAGCTCTCCCAATTGTACAATGGGCTCGTGTGAATTGTGCCTGTATTCCATTTTGCGTTTTGGAACAAAGCGTTCAACACTTCGCTGTAGCTATGGAAACGTATATGTGAATATGACGACTGAAAAGTTAAATGACTTTTATTACTACGTTCAAAATGTAGCTTTAACACGGCTTTAGTAGATTATTTAGTGGATTTAGTAGATTCTGGAATCAGCGTAGGTTAATCGTTTTCTAAAAAAAAGCTATTATTGTATTTTGGTTTGGGGATATTAACCTAACATTTTGAAAAGTTACATTTTTAAATTTCTCAAAAATTGCTTAAGCGTCCCACTGTTGGGCACGGGTCTCTCCTCACTATTGGAGAGGCCTGGAGCTTACTCTACCATGCTGCTCCAATGCAGTTGGATTAGTATATTGTTCGTTATTAACATGCTAAATTTTAAATTTAATAGTAAATTTTACTTGCTATTTCTATGCAAATCAATCAACCCAAGAAGTTTCAGTTTATGGAAAGTATGGCATCCGTTTAAATATCGAAAACACTTCCGTATTAGGGCAGTGTTTGCATGGGAAAGCTGGGAAGCCCTGAGGTATCGATTCAGCTGCCGGCGACAGAAGGCCGTTCCAAAGCCATGTTTGCTTATGTTATGAAATTTGTTGAAGCATGTTAAGGCAGTTTAGCATATCCAATAAAATGCTAATAATTAAAAGAGTACAAAATGCCAAAATCTTTCATTTGATGTACTTTGATTTCTATGGAAACTATAGTGTACCTAAAATTTATATGGCTATATACATATTACTAGATACATTTAAACATCTACAGAAGCTGTGTGTTAATTTTGGTTTAAAATTTGTGAACGTTCGGCAACAGTATCACTTCATCATACCACCAAGCAGTCAAAACGAAATTTCAAGGTGCTTTAGAAGCAATTTTTGCGGTTTTCTTATATTTCTGTAAAATCAAAAATAATCACCTTTTTCTTCCAATAAAAGTTATAAAATAGGAATGCCACATCAAACAATACGATCATTCATTATCCGAACAATAGTTCGGGATAGCAATGGAGTTACTGTGATGGGAAACCACAAGTTGTATTGATCGTCAACGCCTCATCCGTTATGGCCTGCGGCATCGGAAGGGGGCTAACTTCCGTAGAGATGGACAGCTGAGCGTGAAACACTTTTCACTATGTCTAAATATATTAAATCTGCAAATAGTTCTGTTTTTGAATTAAGTCTTATATTGGAAAACCGCCTTCGACGCTTCATTCATTATGGCAAAGTAGCGGCATTATCGCATCGAAAGGGCACCCGCTTTCGTAAAATGGACAGTTGAGTGTCAGCCGCTTATTAGAGTATGCTTCACTCTACCTATAAACAGTTTTATATACATAATATGTATATGTAAAATTTTGCATTTGCAGTTCAGTCTAAATTTTAAAAGTGGCTATATGAGAAACCACAAATATTATTGATATTCAACGCCTCGTTTGGTCCTGAATACTCCTGAGACACCAGGAAGGAAACACCATTATGGTTTTAAATTTTTGTTTTACTGATGTACTTCCGAGGTGGAGGTCAGGATCTGATGATGAAATCCCAAGACCCGACCTAGTAACCGAGGAAAACACTGGCATTTTATAGGCACTTGACACATTTTTCATATACATATTTTCGAAAGCGGTTAAAGTATTTGCGCCTGATAAATCATGATCTCATTCATATGGTACAAAGTATAACTCCTCAACTGTTGTGCCTATTCAGCTCGTAGGTAGGCCATTTTACTAAGGCCACGAATCTAAAACAGTTTCATGAATCATTAAGAAAAAGTATCATAAATATGCGTATTAAGAATTCGTTTTCCTTTTTGAAGTGGGTTATCATTTTTGTTTATTAAATAGCCTTTCTTAATTAAAATGTGATTAGATGTGAAAGCATAAGATATATCGATCAACAGCGTCTCAAGTGTTATGGCCGGTAGCTTCGGAAGGGGCACGCTTCCGTCAACATAGACACTGGCAAACTTACGCGTCTTAGGGTGGGGTTGACTCTGCCGAATTTGCAAATACATATCTGCTTAAGAATTTCATGTAAATTAACACGTATGGTTTGATATGGAGTCTTGCTGTTATAGAAACTATGGACGCAGTCTTAAGCCTGCTTGGGCCGTAATCAGTTGAGGCTGTTATTTTAAATTAGTCTTGAGTTGACATGACTTACTGCGATGACAAATTACAAGCTCTATCGATCAACAATGTCTCGCGTTTTTTAACCACATTTGAAGAGTATGATTCTGTAATCATGAACACTGCTTCTAGCCTGGTAATAGAGTAAAATTTATATTCTTCTCCTTTGCGTTCATCTAGTCAAGGTATAGGACAGGACTGATGATAATAAAAATCAATAATATTATGATGATGATGAAACTGTGATAAACAATAAACAGCGTTCTCGGTTCAATGCAAGTTTTTCATTCGGAATATATTTTTTATTTCAAGTATCTGAAAATATGTCAATGTCTTTATAAGATATTTATAAGATGTTTATAAGGCAGCCATTTTAAGTTAATATTTCGCTTTTAAATCCTTTCAGAAGTAGTATCATCGTGCTATTTCTAAGTACAAGGTTATCTTAGTTTGTAGGTTAATCCATCAGCCAATAGTTTCCAAATTGCTATTTGCTCTTAAGACCAACAAGTATATCGATTGTTTGTCTACTCTAATCAACCTACTAACTGCCAAATATCATATACATTATAATATATTATAATCTTAAGGGGTGTGAATATGAGGTGATCGAAATAATTGTAGTTATTTTTCTTATCTAATTTAATTTTAATGCCGCACGGTTTTTTATTTACAAATGATACGCTATGTAATTTATTCCACAGATATAATATAATGCTTGTGGCGTCAGAAGGACGCGGCGGGCGTGTTCACTTTACCGTAAACATTTACTTGCCATGTGTGAAGGCAGCTACCTACTTACATCACCCTAGGGCAGGGGTATTAACTATTAATATGACTTATTTCTAATACATATTCAACATCTTATGAAAATCTTGTTTATCTCCGCCGCATGAACTCGTAGGACATGACGCCAATTACAGTTTCTCAGAAAATTATAAGCAACCTTGTTCTGAAAGCTATTATGATGGGATGATGTTTTTTAGTGATTGATGATATACCCAAAAACAGGGAAAGTAGGTTCTAGATAGCTTACCAGATTTACAAACATAAGACATAACTTTATATGTATAAAGCATATCTAGTACATCAGAATTATCGGCGGTCGTCTAGTATGTATTTTAGAATTCCACCATTAGTTTAAAGTTTCCTGGAACTGTTTAACATCTCATCTGCTTGCTTTTTGTTAGGTTAGATAGTTAGGTTATATCATCGTTATTCCAAGTACGAATAAACTGGGTAATAAACGAATGAATAAATGCGAATAACTGAATTATCTTTCTTAAGAGAATAATGTTGCAACTTTATTGCTGCGTGAATTTGTTCAATTTGGATATTGCGAATTCGGAAGCACTACGGCGTTAGTGTCCGAAAATCAGTAACGAGTTAGACTCAGAGTGTTCAGCCAGCAATTATATTTTGTTATAACTCCCAAGGAATGTGATGTTGAAACGCTAACAGAATCGCGTGCGCGTGTATAGCTGTCTTACGTAAAGGAACAAACCACAACGCGTTCTTCTTACATAATGCGAGCTGCTGCATGCGACCCGATGCCGGCTTTCAGGTGTCATGTGCAAAAGGGCTGTCGCCTTTCTAAGTAACTTCTGTTCCATTTTTAGGGTTCCAAGGTTAGGAGTAATAAATTACCAGTATAAGCACTTTGTTGTTAATTCATTTCTTCATGTGTACGTTTATCTGCCTTTCTGCCAAGATGCCCAAGATACATTATCGCAGAAATACGAGGAGGTATCAAGTTCATATTTAGTCTGTGAAGTAAGCATTACATTAAAATAAAATGATTTGTGTGCTTATTTAGTAAATATGTATCATTCCGTAAAGCTGTTTAAAAATCAACACAATCAGAAGATACGAACATTTTATGCTTCATATTTCATTCATTTGGCAGGAGAACAAAAAGCTTTACGATACGGTTGTTGACCTAGAAACATAAAATTTAGCAAAACGGAATATCTTACAGTAAAAGAAAAGAAAAAAATGGAGACGTCTTTTATGGTTGGAATTTATAACAAAATTGTAGGACTTAGGAGGATTATTTAAATTTGTTGTGAGAAAGAAAATCAAAATGCAGCTCTCTCGGTGCTCTCAGCGCGCACCTTTGATAAAGAAAGTTGTAATGTGCATATTTATCGCTGCTCCATGGTGATGGAAAATATTGTGATATTTAATTAAGATGAAAAGCGGGTTCAGCCGAATTTGAAAAATAGGTATTTTGGAATAACCATCGATATAATATAAGGAATAACTATTGCTATCGCGCTGCGCCCTGCGATAGCTGCTGCGTGCGATAGGGACAGATGCAGCTCAGACCGATTATACCTACAAACTTCCTTACTAAATCGAGGTTTCGTATTCTCCTCTTCCCTCCTTCATAATTGAGTTTATTAAATATATTTTTCACAAATATCAAGAAATAGAATAAGTCTATGCCCCTATGTTTTTATTTGGTCGTAAAAACTTTTCAAATTTGTTTTGCTGTTGTTGGATTAGGGCTGTATGAAAGAGGCATTTTCTACGATATTTGATGAGTCATATTTTCTGATCTAATTAGTTGATTGAAAAAAACAAAACATAGGGGCATAGCTTTAGCAGACTTAGATATTGTCACAAAAAATCATTCCTCTAGAAGCATTATCCAGGGAGGAAATAGGAGAATGCGTTTGTATGGGAATACGGCGCTAGCGTTTCCTCTTAATAACGATGTTTTTCATCGCCGTGCATGCCATGCCTGAGAGAATCTCATAATTTCACAAAGGCACGACGTCTTCCAATTCGCACTTGGCCAGCGTGGCGGAGTATGGTCTATCACTCGTGAGAGGGATTTAGGCGATCTGTGCCCAGCCGTGGGACATAAGCAAGGTTGAAAAAAATGGTGTCTAGTCTGAGACTTAGCGAGAAGACATAACATTCAGAGATTTTAGTAAATAGGTATACATATTCCTACTATTAAAATAATAATAAACAGAAGTTTTCTATATATAGCAATCAGATTACTATTTTATTCGTACGTGAGGTACTAATTAATTTTTGCGAATTGACAACCCTACATTGTACACTGAGTCTTATCGGAGTGCCTGCGTAAGCTAAAAGCATACAATCGTACATTAGTATCTAGAACAATAATTTAAGCACAGTTTTAGAACAATGCGGAAGGAATTTAATGACCATTCCATAATCAGTTTAATTCGACTGTACATATGGATGACGCAAAACTCTTTTAGTTGTAATTTTACGCCTACTTTTTTCAATAAAGTTGTGATTGTGTAGACTAAAAATATGAGCTACTTAGTCAATAGCTGATGCCGATGCACACCAGCTAATGACTAATCGTGAGAGGCAACTGCTTCCGGGGCTTCGGGTGATTAAAAAGTGAGCTCGAACTCGAACCGTTCTTAGCACTTGAAGGTGTAGAAGAGATCTTTTAAGAAGTGCTCGTTTGGAGTACACCGGTGCATTCCATTGGAGATTCCGGAGTTCTCCGCTGAGGCAGACCTCGGAATAGAATTTATCCAAAGGTTCCAGGTATGTTTTAAAGGCCCGGCGTAGTGGAATGACTCTGTCATTGGAGATTCCGGAGTTCTCCGCTGAGGCAGACCTCGGAATAGAATTTATCCAAAGGTTCCAGGTATGTTTTAAAGGCCCGGCGTAGTGGAAGGACTCTGTCTGTATGAAAAGCGTAATAGCTTTACTCGTTTCAACGTATGGTTGTCAAATAGAATTTTTTGGACCCAGAGAAGACATTTTCCTTTAAAGCCTTGGTCCAACCAATCGAAGATTGCTCCTCATGTAATATGTAAAATGGGTAGCCATTAACATGATTTGACAGTCATGGCATAAAATTTTATGGTTTTTACTTACAGGTCGTGACCTCCTGACTTATACTATTTCATACCCTGAAGAGGAACGTGAAGCAAGAAAAACTTGTTGAAGCAACGCTTCTATAAAACTAAAGGCAACGCTTCTATAAGACCTTCGTCTCTAAACATAAAGTAGACGACGATTAAGTATTCAGATTGTGTTCAGCCTTTACGGCGATTTGTACGATTTTTATTAAACAAATAGAGGCATTATAAAAATTTATTTTTTAAATAATTCGTTTTTGCACTTTGCGTTATTGCTATAACATTAATGGTTATGGGAGCGTTTAGACTTTTATAAGACTAAAAAAATGCTTTAGTATCTATTAGATGATTTTGATTAGAGTCGATCTTAACAACTACTAATCATTTAATTCTTGCCTCAATTATTAGGGATTAACTGTTGTTTTAAATATATATAGTACCATTGTTTGTTTAATGCACCCTACCCTCTAATTTCGAATTGTCTATTATATATTTCCTTGTGGGTTGTCTGGAAGAGATTGCTATTTGAAGCAATAAGACCGCCCTTTGCTTTCTTTTACATTGTATCCTCTAATGTATTGTTTGTATTGGTGCGCAATAAAGAGTTTGTATTGTATTGTATTGTAACTCTAATCCCTAATAATACTACTCAGTTAGTAGTAGTTAGTAGTATTAGTTCTAACTAATCTCTCTCGTAGTAGGTTTATTAGAGAAGCTCTAGCTTCTTGTATACGATGCAGTAGAAATTTTATTGAATAATTTGGGTGTCATCGTGCTTCCGTTATTTTGGGTCTACGATTTATGTTTCTATCAATCAGAATTTTAAAGTCCACTGCTGCACATAGGCCTCCCCTAATGTTAGCCACTCCGTCCGGTCAAGCGCCAGAGGGCGGTATCCCGCTATCTTCTTCAGGTCGTCCTGGTTGGAGGGCGACCTGTGCTCCTTTTGCCGAGACGTGGTCAGAGTACAGGAATACAGGAATCCTAATTTAGAGATATTAACAAAAATACCACTTTACACTCTTAATGCCTTGGACGAGGTGATACGAAGTTTTTGTAGTAGTAAGTAGAAGAATCTTGAGCGGAAAACTATTTATTGTAGACAAGCCAAAAAAGGCTGCCGGCTTGTCGAAGTAAACAAACTCTACAGTACCAAGTCTACCAACTCCCTGTAACTACCGTCGTCTATACAGTTTTAAAACTTCACCACCAGTCTCGGTAGATAGCTAAAAAGTTTTCACGAGGCACTTGTTTTAATAGACTTACAGAACCTATTGCAAGTAGTTGACTGCTAAAGCGTTTTGGAGAATACTTAGTCGTTGTTTAGTAAGTTACGCAAATCGTTAAGATTCAAAATTCGTAAAGAGAAACTACAATAAGTCTTCTGTAAAATAATTTCGATAACAACATAAAGGTCAAACAGCATAATATTACTTGACTTATAACTACGGAACTTTTTATAACTTCAAGAGATAAAAAACTAAGTCACGGATTTATATTAAATAAGGATTAAAACAGTGGTAATACTCTTAAACCATCTTCAACCTATACATAATCCCCATAGAATTGCACAAATACGCTCACATTACCTTCATATACATCTACTACTATCCTCAGCCTACGCTCCAATTCAATTTCTTTAATAGAACTCTGTTTTAATCGCTGCAACTAAATAGTTTCTGTAAACTGTCGAGATTTGTCCCAGTTTACCAAGTATTCCATTTCCATTCATGTAAACACATCACGCACGCCAGGTGGACCTTATAAATAAACTTACAAGGTTCAAAGTTGATCGTATCGCAAATCTGAGATGCGTCCATAAATCGAATGTTTTGAATGCTAAATAAACGTAAGCGCTAAAACATCCCAAACAGAGAAAGTGGGTTAACTAAATAATATAATCGAAGAAAATGAGTTCAGTCAATAAAACTGTATGTGATTACTGCTGATTACTTACTTACGTTACGTCTTTCTGGTTATGGACTTACTGAGTTATCAAATGTAATAGCGAGTAATATCTAGGAAACACATTATTATCGTATTTCGGTAATGAGCTTCCTATGTTATTTCCTTGTTGTATCACGTACTTATTAAAATGATCATGTGAAGAGAAATAAGGAATGGCGGCGTTGGCTTTAACAAATGTTCCTCGGAAAAGTTTGTAGAGCACAGTTTTTCCGCAGGGATATCTTGTAAGTGCTTTTTTCTTCGTTGCTTTCCAATTTTCTTCTCCTTTTCTGCTACCCACACTAGCTTTTTTGCTCGACTCGAAATGGCAGTGTTGACGGGTAGATATATATTAAACTTCTGAAACACTATAAATTCTTCAGAAGAAATATTTTCTTTGAAGTCTTGCAACCGTATATTTAGCATGAATAGCTTTGAATGAATTAACTATATTGGGGTTTACAGGGCTACGTGCGTAGATGCTGTGAATATACGATTAAATATGTAGATTACATACATTTCATGGATATACATATCGAATACATACATAAAAAAATGAGTCAGCAGTCATGACAGTATAGTAGAATAAATTAAACATGACCGTAAATTAAAAGAGTGTAGGGTAACGAATTAATAAGTTAGTATCCCACCCAAACCCTCCAACGCAATTGTTAATGAGCCCAATGGAAGGGGTTGGAAAGGTAATGCCAACAGCGTTCACAAATAACTCTGTGGACACCGGAAAAGTGGTTCATGCGGGCGCATTGTCGCTACATCCTATACACAGTGTTGGTTAAACAACCTCGTGGAACAAATAAACGTTCAAAGCAATTTAACTATCGTGCTTTTAACTGTCCTCTGAGTAGTTTGGCAAGTTAGTGCTAGTTATTTTATCGTCGTATGGGACATTTGTAAAACAGGTACTTACACGGAAATCAAGCCAAAAGAATTTTAGCAACTGAAAGATCAAAAAGTAAATAAAAACCGGCCAAGTGCGAGTCGGATCGTTATTTATAAAAATCACGTTTATTGTATCGGAACTCCCATAATTATTTTTTTTATTCTATTTTTGTATTTGTTGTTATAGCGACAACAGAAATATGTACATGGTCTGTGAATTTTTTTAATGTCTATGTATAAATATGTATAAAAAGTGACTAATGTATTAGATTATTATTGAAATGATCAGTTATATTGTGGAAATAAACTTATGGAAATACTGTATTTTACCTGCAAAATCTGCGTGTAAAAAAATCAACGAATTCGGCATAATTTCGTATACGGCCTCTTAAGAACAAAAAACGTGTTACTCCTTACTACTCATATAATATTTACTTGCAGCAAGTAAATTTCCGCTGACATATCGATATGTTACTGCCCAATCTGCAATCTACGGCCATAAGGGCTAGGGGTGATTTATACGCACTCGCAAAACTGTGTGCAGATACCAGCATCGCGTCCGGAACAAGATTGTGTAGCAAACTAGCCATATGTCTCATCCGGTACGACCCTTTGTGCCCGATCTCCGCGAAGCAGATAAACAAGATTAAGTGCTCAAACACCTAAAGGTTTTGCTGAACGAAACGTTTTTAACGCGGCCGTGTTGTCGCAGGCTTAATGGGTTTTATCCCCTTTCCCTTTTAGAGTTACGCTCCAGGAGGTGATACGCCGGTATTCCACTGGAGTCTGATGTAGTCTGAAATCACAACCGCGGACGAAGCTACTTTACGTAACTGACGAGCCTGAACAAATACTTGCGGTAAAATGCACATTGGTTGTTACATATGGTTTAATTACCGTAAGAAGCAGTGGAACGATAATTGCCACACATTTAGGGAGACTTAATGGGTTACTGCTACCCAATTACCCAGAAAATTACCCCAGTTTCCCTAAATTCTGGCGAGAATTTGGATTTTACTGGATCCCTTAGAATAATACATACGAACTATGTAATAATAGGTTAAGGAAATGCGCTCTGTAGTGACGGTAGCTTGTTTAACTTCAGCCAAACGCAGCACGAGCAATTGAAAGCGTGACGATAAAGAGGGGTGTTTTGCTCATTCACCCGTGATCCCGATACGGCAGGATATAGCAGATGACAACAAAAGGCATTGTAGACATCGACGTAGGTGGCATTACTTTCTGTTGATGGTGGTGATGATAAAATACAAGTTTACTAAATTCGTTTTAAGACTGTTTACACCATACACTTAGGATATAGTGTATGGTTTGCACTGTCTTTATGTCAAACGAGATCAAGTCAAACTGATTGATATTTACGAGTACATAGCGATAAAGGGGAACGTGTTTATTCATCTGTAATCTGCGATACAACAGAATACAGAGACATAACGTTATTGACACCTTAGTTGGCAGTTTTTGGTTTATGCTGAATATACATAAATATGAAATGGGAGACAGAAGGAACACTATCACTCTGTGATCGAAACTGTAATGCCGACTTGCAACAAATATCTAAGTCTACAAATCATTTTGTTCTTATATCAGCGTACAAAAACCCATCATTGTGGGTGCCCAAAGCTAAAGACGGTGAACCACGTACTGTTCAAATAAAACAACCAATTATTGATAATTTAATATTTATTGATGATATTTAATTTATGATATTATGTAAATTTTATGATATTTAATATAACAAATTTGTATAAAAAGCACAAAATTTAACTAACGAAAAAGATAATAATTTAGTGTTTGTTGTAAATAATTAGTTTATATTTTTTTATTTTAAACTTATAATATATATCTCTTGAAATAAAGTGCACAAGAGTAAATATGGCAGTCTAAATATTTTTGTAAAACATTTTTTGTAACCCATATTTGTGCAAATAAAATATTTTCTTTTCTTTTCTTTTTATTTTCTATTCATATGACTAGGGTTGCCATCCGTCTGGGTTTCACCGGATTTGTCCTCGATTACAGGGTATCCGGGGAGCGTCCGGGCGGAGCTTCATTTGTAGTCCAGGTTTCAAAAAAATAAAGTCTTGGGCCGGCCGCATCATACGCACTGTGCGCGACACACATCGCGATCAACCGACGAACCGACTCGCTAAATAATAATTCACCGTCCGCCCCCCGCATTTGACATGTCCGGGTTCTGGGCTCTAAAATCCGGGGTTTTTACGCGCCTTGTCCTGGTTGACAAAATTTAGAGATTATAACCCTACATATGGCTCTGATAGCCATAGAACAACATAATAACATTCAAAGAGGCGTATTTGGCAAAATACTCCTATCACTCGGCATCTCCAAAGGTGTCCCGAGTGCCCAAACGGTCAGCGGATATTGCGCAAATGGAGAGGGTTAAAGGGAAACATTCGGGATATTTTTGTTTTGGGGGAATGAAGATTTATTACGGGATATGAGAATGCCCGATGTGTTGGATAGAGTTTGCGGTGGGTTTTAAATTGAATACGGAATTTGCACGTTTCTAATAAAGGATGCCAATTTTAGACCGTTAATTTTTATAGATTTTTTTTCTATTCGCCCATACCTGAATTATTAATAGAGTGGTTTGATGTTTCATATAGATTTTCTACACCTATATTATGAAGAGGAAAGATTTGACTGTTTGTTTGTACTGAATAGGCTCCAAAACTACTGGACCGATTTGAAAAAATATTTTACCATTAGAAGCCAACATTATCCCTGATGAACATAGGCTACTTTTTATCGCGGGAAAATGCTTCATTCTTACGGGAAAACGGGTGCCTAATAGGGTCCACGCGGTTGAAGCAACTGGCTAATATATGATATATAATAGGCTAACTATGATTTTAATATAGTATATTAAGAGATATGACCTGGAATAGCACATAGGCTATTTTTTATCCTACGAGGACCCATAAAACAGGTCCACTCGTCCAAGCTTAACTTGTTTACTTCGTGAAACAAAGTACAACCTAATTCCTACGTTTGTTACATATCCGTACACCATATGAACACCAATAGCGTGTAATCAGGTCCAAGAGTGTCCCTACGCTTCAGAGCGGTTCCCATAGCAACAATTTCCGGCGGAAAGCGTCTCGAAGAACCATCTAAGTGTATCGTCAGATCGTGTATTGAGTTTTAATAAGTCTTATTATAATCGCGGCACTAAACATTTGTACCTCTACGTTTCCTGCATTTAATAATCAGTGCTGCTTGTTAGTTAAGTCTTCCTAGTTCATCGTGTGTTTATTCGCTCTGGTGGTTTCACGGTCGCCATCCGTAATTCTCAGTTAGCCGTAACATCGATCATCTGATTACGTTACGAATTACGCTTCTATTTAATATGTATTATGCGGGTTGCTTTAGGTAATCTAATACGTTAAAAAATATAACCGCCGCTAGCCTAATATACAACTAATTAAATGGCTTAGCGCCTAGAAAACCGAGCTTTGCTCGGATAAAAATTTATTTTCTTGGTCGCATCTCAAGAAGAAACTTAAAAAAAGATATAAAGAAATCAGATAGGACTCGAAATGGGGTCTTTGGTTTCCGTGACTGCCCGATTTCCCACCTGAGCCATTATAATCTTATAGATGTAGGCAAAATTTACCGTCATATTTTAATATTTTAGCAGTTTGTCATTGCTTGAAAACACGTGTAAAACGATGTTTTCTAAAAACATAACCCTCCTTCTGTCGCAGTCGGGTAAAAAGGAAATCTAGCTAGATCCGTTTATCGCCGCGAAATCCCTGCATACTAAATTTTATAAAAATCGTGGGAGCTGTTTTCGAGATTCAAATTATACGTATAGGTCCATATAGAGATTGGCAGTTTTGTTTGGTTTTCTTTGCATATAATCAAAATATTTGAATAAATTAGGAAAAATACAATAAAAATTATAAGTATTATACCTAAGATAAACATTTTCACGAATTTTTGCAATAACTTTTTAACAAACTTTTAAGTATAATTTTGACGTACATTTCTATCAAATAACAAATTAAAGAAATAACCAGTCTTCTCTTCTAATGTCAAAAAAAATCTTCTAGTAATAAAACAGTTCTTTTATAACAAATAAATAACGAGAAGTAAAAAAAAAACGTTTACGTTTAGGATGTTGCTTTTTAATGTTAAATGAAACCAGTACCCATGCCATAATTATTACAATTTAATTTTAAAATACGTGAAAGCCACCTGGTCAAGAAAGAGGTCATTATTTAGGATCTATTTTACCATCTAGTCTGGTTTCAAAGCAAATTTTCAGCCAGTCACGTTAAACATTGCTAGACTTTGGAAGTAAATCTTTTAAATCTGTCCGTCTTGGACAAACAATACCGACTTTAAAAGTTAAATTGCTTGTGGATTTATTCGGAGGTTTCCAACCTTTCAGTCTGTTATAATTATCTGTTCTTAGTTTGAAAGTTTAAACAACTGTACTACTTTAGAAACCTTTTTAATATGTAATTTCTCATACATACAAATAAGTTATGTGATTACCAATTTTTACACCTATACACTGCTTCATAATGATTGCGATTTGGGTTCTTTTTTGCTCTTTCAAATATAGCTTGATGAACTGTATTTGCTTCAGGCCTGAAACCTTGTTATGAATTGTGTTTTTATTAAATTCAAAACATTTAATTGAGTATAAGCGTGTTTTGAATCCGGCTTTTATTCGTGTGTATCTAGACAGACGCCCCTAATTAAGCTGAGTATTTCATACGAAAGCTCCCGTAGAGTCAGCGAATGCGCTAATCACAACAACGTTCAGAGCCCTCGAGCCATTGTCCCAGTCGCAGCTGCGCGCGACGCCCGGCCTACGTCCTCCAAATACAAATCATTGTCAAGTTCAACAGTTCAACAGAAACGACGTGTAAGGACTCGCTAAACAACTACACACCTATACATTCAACAGAACCATTTAATTTATTGTACCAAGAATCATAAATACAACTCCAGTGAACTCCAGTCGCTCATTAGGCCCCATTATTCCATTCCGGTTGATTGTCGCCCGCACTTCAGTTATTGAGTTGAGTATCAAAACTACTTAAGTTACAGTAACTTCCTCCATTTGCGGTTTGTTACCTGCCTTGTATGATGTTACAATAGATCACACGTGACGATCGTGTGTTTGTCGATTTATTATACTCGTAGCATCCTTCCTATTTGTTTTTCGTTATTACAGCATTAAAATATTTACTACATATTATTAATGTAATTATTAATTTAATTAAGTAGAGTAGACAATTTCGCACACTGGAATAAAAAGTGCCCTGTCGTACCTATCCTATGCACCGGTAAAAGTGTTCATAAATTATTATATCATACTGATTGTATTATTATATCAATACCCTCTAAATAAGTAGTCTCACGTACAAGGCTGATATAAGAGCATTAAGAAGATTACTCGAGCCAATAGCATCTATGTTGGACGAGTGAAACCCAATTACATATTTAATTATACTCTTCCGTCGTCCTTTGTTCCTTCAATTTGTTTGCTCCGAGTCTCCCGATTCCATAAAGTTTTTCAGTGAGAATTTATGGAAATAATCTCATCGTGACTATTGAATCTAATTGTATTTACCGAGTCGTGAACAGATTTCGAATTTGTCTTTCTAAATTAAACATTGCAATTGGTGCGTAAAAATATAGCTGTTCTAGCATTCGCTTTGTGGTTCAAGTTCAAGATTCCTCCTAGGCAGGTTATTGACCGGACTTGGAACATGCGCTATGGACAAATTTTGTTTTTCTGCAATCCTCTCAAAATTAAAGCTCTTTCGTAATGAATTCTACGATTTTCATTATTCGGTCTACAAATTCGCATTATGGCATTAGGTGTTCGTTCAACATTAACGTATTGATTATTCTCTTATCTATGGTGTATATATTTGAACAGGCTTTGGCTAAGCTCTTTATTGCACTTTCGTACTTACCGAGTCACGGATTTGTGTGCGGGATTTTGATTCTATTGTTTGTAGGTGATAGTGACTCTTATTATCTTGGTTTCGCCTTTTATACGCAATACGGAAAGTTCTTTCTTTATGCTGCTAATAAAATTGGAGCAGTTATTGTTTCTTTATTTGAAACAAGCTGTGCCCCGCGGTTTCACCCGCGTTAGAGAGGGTCATTAGCATAAAGTTAAGTCCCTTCTGAAGTGCAGTGGACCGGCTTTTTTGGAGGACTATTTAAGATAAACATTTCCATCATACATTAGTATTACATATGTGTAACTCTAGCGGTTTTGGCAGCGCACGCCAGAATAGCTCGCAGATTGTAGATTTTTTCCTACTTTCTTGTCACTTATTGTCATATTTTGAACAATTCACACAATATCTTTATAAATTGTAGCCTATGTGTTATTCTGATGTAGAAGCTATATTATTGTAAAGTTTCATTTAAATCCATTCAGTAGTTTTTACGTGAAAGAGTAACAAACATCCATACTTACAAACTTTTGCGTTTATAATATTAGTAGGATTTTCCAGATCATTTGAGAAATTTCTGGAACTTTCTCGAACATTCTCAATTACATAATTAAAACAGTTTGCAATTACATATTTTAAAATTCTTCAGATCATTCGAGAAGTTTCTGGAACTTTCTCGAATATTCTCAATTAATTAAAATTATTTAAAAAAATCCAAATGATTCGAGAAGTTTCGGGTTTGCTAGATCATCCCAGAAATTTTGAGATTCACCCAGAAGTCCATATTGGGTAGAAAAGTACAGATTTTTTTTTCAAATATTTCCACCCTCTTCTACCCACCGCGATCAAACTCCCTTACTATCATATACGTACTAAGGGGTATTTACCACCCCAACGGGAAGTCGATTGGAGTTAATGATAATTGAGAAAACAGTGTCTTTACGTACAAAGAAAACCCTTTACTTTATATATATATATTAAGATTAATATTAAGATTAAGCCAGCTAGACAATACTTCATATGATAATATTTTTGCATTTAGGTATATTAGTTTTTTAGTTTACATTTATTACTTTTCTATGAAGTATCTTCATAATTTTAAAGCTGTTAGCCAGTTAAGACTACTTTCGACCGATGCATGGGGTTTATCAGGGGTTCAGGAACAGCGTCGGGTTGGTGGTATTATTGATTGGTTGCAACAGGTGGTTGGGGCGTCCCGTCCCTCTCCCTCACCGCCGCCACTTTCGTCTTCGTGAATTTGGCTTGAGAGACCCTCAATTCGAATGTTTGAAAATTTCGCCCCTACTTGCTCGAAGCTCTGACTTGTTTACAGATGGTAGTAAAATTTGTTGGGAATCGCGATTACTAATGTTGGTGTCTGAGTAATTTTTGTTTCGAGATTTGTTTTGATTGAAATAACTTTCTTTGTTACTTAAAACTTTTGTTATGTTTATTATGTATTTCTCTGTTGTTTCGTCATTATTATTCTACTTTAGTAAAGACTGAATTACTTTCTGAGTTATATGACTTAGTTTTTATTTTATTTTTACGGTCTTAATGTATCTTTATTCATAATCTGAATTAAATATGTTCAATGGCATACACATAACTTATTTGCATGCAATTTAAAATGTATAAGCATCACAAAATAATTTATATAGCAAATTTACCCAAAAGTGTTGAGTTTGTGTACAAATTTTTGTTCTTCCATTGAAAGTTGCTGGTATTAAATGAAGGCGAATATTATCTTAGAAGAAGTAAATCTGCGTTATAAAATATTAAACACTTCGCTAACTGAGTTTTGTTTACATAATTATATAGAGATAAGTAACTGCTTTTAACTAAGATGCATCATCTGATAAATAATCAAAAGTAATATAACTTTAAAGGCATATAATTTCTTATAGTTAAGTTTAATTATAAATGGTCAAAACAAAACGAGTTTGGATTGGAACTTAGTACTAATAAAAAAGTTATTCAGAAAAAATAGTGTCATCCTATTTAAAACGTCCAAATGACAGCGGCAAATCCCGCAGTTATTTATTATCTAATTACTTATATATTACTATTTATAATGTAAGTTATGTAACGTGCTATTGTTTGCAATTAAGCACCTTTGAAAATTATGATATTCATAAACTAAATGGATTTTTTCTGCGGTTACGCATATAAAAATATTGTAAAGAATATAAAAATATTGCACCTTTGAAAATTATGATATTCATAAACTAAATGGATTTTTTCTGCGGTTACGCATATAAAAATATTGTAAAGAATATAAAAATATTGATAAAGTTCACAAAATCTGAACTGAACTGAAATTTAAATATTTTCACGGTTTTATTGCATACAATATTATGTACAAGGATAAACAGAAATTGAAACATTCAAAGTACACTACGGTTTTGCCTCAGAAATCCACAAAATTATTATATAAGAAATTATTTGACATTATTGCATACCCTATATGGGTTAGGATAAGAGCAATACATTTACCTAGTTTAGTTTCATCTATACATATATTTTGTTCCTTATTCTGCAATAAATGAATTAAATTGAATCAAATCTGTAAATTACTCTGCTACTTTCAATTAAAATAAATATTGCGCAAACACGTTGAACCGGTTTCCGATTTTGTTTTTGCATCCAGCAGATCGGATTAAAGTGTCAAACTATCTCGTTGAAACAAGCTTTGATATGATTAAGATTTCAAAGAGCGCTCAATTCGCTCTAGATCACACTATTTTTTTAAAATTTAAATTATGATACTTCTTTGCTTGATGCGTTTGCAGTAACAATGATGACGGTACACAATTTTGGTTGAATTTATCAAGCTTTTTTTGTATCGGTATTTGTATTTTGAATCTTCAAAAGGTACCCGGAACCTTGGAAGAAGGTACCGGGTTATGTGGGATTACTAAAACCTCCTCGGTGGCCTATCTCTGCGCTTGGGAAGGGCTTCGGGATCTCCAGTGTAACGCACCGGTATCCTCCACACGTGCGCCCCAGAACGGGCACATCCTCTGGAGAGCAGATGTTCTCTCCTGCACCTTCCTATGCTTACGGCGATATGCGGCCACGCACACACCTTCGTCTTTCCCGGGGCTGCTGGCTGGACGGTTCGAGCTCCCACTCTCACCGCCTACAACCCCGGAAGCCCCCTTTTAGTCACCTTTTACGATCAGGTAGAGCATACCCGTAGCTCTATTCTTAATTCCGAAACTACAGCGTCCTGCGCCGGGGGACAGTATCTACGTCTGCCCCGGCAACTATTTCGCCAAGCGGGAACTGCGGCTCCCGGACTCGCTCGGTTTCCTCCTTTGCGCATATAGAAGGAGGTGGTCTGAATTTAGCAACCTATGATCTTAAACGTCAAAATTAACGTTCTGTTCTGTTAGTTCAGTAAATAAATATATAACGCCACACACTCGTAGCTTCACTCTAGGATTCGGGTTCTTGTGTTGTGTGGTTACCATAGATGGACACACACAACGACCGAAATACAGACACCCAGACCGAGAACATAAATAGAATCTTGTCGTCACAGTTGTTATTATTTTTATATTTATTATCATTCCAAAATTCCTCTTGATTGGCCGGGCTGCCAACTGCTGCCCTGTTCGGAATAATTTCGCTACACGGGTAGACAATATTAGAAATAAGAACAGTTAGTACACGGATGGTATACTTTAGAGTAAAAGTATTCCCAGTAAATCCATCGGTAAATATTTAAATATATACATCTGAAGTTATCTAGGTATATCAATATTAAATTGTCGATAAAGTAGTCCGTAAATATTTGCTTCCTACCCGTCAGTCCATATGGCGACTCCGAAAAATGGATTGCTTGTTTAATACCTTCCTTTTTCCATACTATCACTTCTCTAGCACGAAAAGCAAAATGGTTGTTCAAATATGCAATTTTAGTCTTAATTTCGTTAGCAGTTGTGAAAAAGTTGGATGCATTTTTAACGAGTTAGCATTGGTAACGCGAATATCTTCATGATGGTGTCTGACGCCTCGTAGACTAGAGATTGATTTAATTTACAAATATTTTTTGCTGATCAGTGAAATTATGGCTGTTTATTTTATTTTTCTGTTTTCAATAGTAGTTTTGAAAGGTTTTTATTTTCTTCTTTCATATATTTCTCTTGTTAGCTTAAAACGTTTCTTTTATTACTTGGGAATACCTATACAAAACCTTCATCATCCACCACTAAACATTCGAATAGAGAAATGTGCCGAAAACGGAAAGGTTTTAGGTTTAGAAGTATTCTGAACCCTTGAGTCGGCGTGGTGCCAATTAGAGGACCCATATACATACATAATATTCAGTGGATTTGAAAAGCTGTTTGATAGACCTTTTATTTGTTTTTCAATTCATCCATCGCGATGGAACATGGTCCTTAGTAAGCAAAACGATGAAGTTTTGTGTTTATCCGCCGACTCGAGCGAGCGAGGGTGAAAATTATTCTCCGCGAAATAATTCGCAAATTGCAACTTGCGCTCATGTCTAGTTCGTTTCGTATTCGAATTTAAGAACACAGAGACTTTGTAGGGTTTCAAGATGATTTTAAAATTAACTGAAACTGAGAAATAAAGCTTTATAAAAGTGACAGATTGTAAATTTGAGTTCAGATGCTACACGTGTAATTTATTTTGCATTGAAAATATTTTAATCTGCACGTAATATTACCGATATCCAAATATTGTAAATACAGTTAAAAGTTGCACTATTGTCACGTATATGATTGAATGGTGAAATGCATCCTTATTTTAATATTGGAATCATCTTAAAATTAATTTTATAAAAATCGTAAGCTTGACCAAAATATGAGAAAACATAATATTCAATAATAGTAGTCTATTTATATTTAGTTAAAAAGAAGACAAAGATAAACCATAAGCAGAAATTATAGGAAAATAATGTGTGACGATAAGCCAGAACTTACACAACCAACAATCGCTATCGTCTTACGTGCCTAAACATTAATGTCTATTCCGTGTAACAGACCGGTTAAGCAGAATACATATAATCTGGAAACCAAACTGTATTGTGTAGCGAGGCTCGACATTTGTCAATATCGGTCCGCGTTAGGAATACACAACGACGTCCGGTGCTCTGTGCCATGATGCCATGAATGGCCGTTAATACACTATTCAATGTCTGAATGCCGATGTGTCTGTGTCGTCAACAGATAGACTTAATAGAATTACAGGTCTTGGAATTATCCTTTTCTACTTTTATCGAACTTAAAGGATCCCTAGGTGTAGATATATGTTTCAGACATACTTGTGGAGAAAATCTATTATTATCAAGAACCAGGTTTATTTTATGAAGCAAAGTTATTTGTTATTAATACGCAGCTTACTGATTTTTTATAAAGAGGTACGTGTCGGTTCTGAACCTGAAGTCCCGATCCCTATGATAATCCGAGGAATTACTCACTACATATTTATATTTACTGTTCGAACAATAATATACCTACGAGACTTTTGTTAATCTTCTGCTCTATTTACAGTTTTGAAATTTAAGTGACGATGGATTCGTGGACTTAATTGCTCTTGAAACAGTTTCACAAATTCTTGGCAACTACGAAATTTGTCTATCGTGCTTTTATTTGCAGCTTTTAAATTAATTGTTTTACATCACAACTTATATATAAATATGTACCTAAATCCCTGTATTTACGGTTATAATTATGCTTGTTCACATTAATGTTATTTTGCCTAGTGTATATTCGTTTTATGATTTAGGATTTCAGTGTAATACATTGCTGAACACCAGATTAAATATTTTAGGGTAGTTTAATTATAATTGAGGTTTTCAGGTAACGGGATTCAAAAGCTTAACTAAACAAAACTTCAAGTAGAACAAACTGTAAATCCTAGCAAACATAATACTCCTACCACAGACGTACAAGAGAAACATAAATCTTTTGTTGGAGTTTGTAACCGAGATTCCAAATAAAGACTGGTAAATTCCTAACGCTACGTAAACGCTACGTTCCTTAACCCAATTTTACGAACAATGTAAACCTCTATACTTTTTTTTACATTGTCGACCTTTAGGCACTTGAAGTGGTCATTAAGATTTTAATGTTGTGCCCTATTAAGATTCAATGCCATCAGAATCTGACAGATTTTAAAATCTATCGTTATCTTCACTTTTTATCCTGTCTTATTTTATGAAGCCGCAGTGTCTGCAATTCAAATTCGTCTACGAGGAGATAACGATCATCGAACCCTTATCCAAATTTTACAACAGGAACATTTATAACAGTTGTTATAGTAATATCGTCGAAGTAATTTGGAAGTTAAAGTTTTTGGCAGACCAAAAATATTGCCTATTATACTGTTTTTTCTTTTCTTTTACTTTTTGAAGTTTTAATACATGTCAGTTTACTTTCTTAGCTCTAAATTTATTTAGTCTTTTAAATATTAATACTCGTAGTAAGCTTCAATTCTTTTTTTACATTTTCATCCCTAAGGTACTTAAAATAGTGAATGATATTTTAGTTAGTACTCCTACAATACACAGTTTTAACTTTTTATTTTGTGGGACAACAGAAGTTAATTCAGTTAATACAGATTTTAGAGCAACTTAAACTGTACATTTAAAGAAACCGTCATTACGTGAAAACTTTTCATTTTAAACGTCTAAAATACAACTGCAATGAACACAAGAAATTAAATAGACATAGGTGCGAGTACGTTACACTACACTGCGGCCTGCGCAATATTCAAGGGGTCTGGTGCTGGCAGCGTCCCTCGGGAACGGAGAACGCTCAGTGCTGCTCTTCATATGTTGTATAGTAGGTATTAGTAGGTAATGAGTTGCTGTTCGGAAATCGTGGCCTACATCCTCTGTGACGTTAAGTAATTCAGTCTTCAGCATTTAATTGAGATTGATTGTAAACCGTGTGTGGAGGTTTTAATGTTCTCGATTCAGTTTTCTTTCGAAAAAGGCTTTCTTTTGTTGTCAACTTTTTTTGATGGTCACTTCGACCTATGGCTATTTTTCTGTTTTCTACTGAATTAGGCTAATAAGTAAATAAGTTATGTGTAATGTTTCATACCAATATTTCTACTTTTGTATACCTATACTATTTCACCGATGTTAATTGAATAAATAGTCCTGAGGTTATTTGTCGTCTAAAAACCATAAATCACTTCGTTTATTTTATCTGTTTACATTATTATTAGTTCTGAATTTCAGACTCAGTTTTTATTTCATTAATTTTTTTAGAGCAAAATGATTACCAAAGCCATTAGGGTTACGTAAATTACCCTTAACCTTTAAATTTCTGTTTACGAGAAGGTTATTAAGCCTATCGCCTATCAAGCCCATATTTTGGCAACGTTCGGGACTTCACCATTTACTTTTTGGGATTCCATACCTAAAGAGTATAAACGGAAAACATTACAGAGATTGCCCTATTTTCCCACCTATTAACTTTACACACTTAAAATTTACACAGAGTGTGTATTTAAAAGATACTAAAAAATTAAGCAAGCAGGAAAAAAAATGATTTTATTTCTTTTCGGTTTATCTACTAAACTATCTGTCCTACAATATAAAACCCAATTTGTTTTAGTGACATCGTGTTATTTCTGAGTTAAATATTTTAAGCTGATACGGCACACAATTACATTTGGGTTAATATCGTGCATGACCAGTTCTGCCCTACTGCTAATTGTACTGTATAAATGATATCCTTTTCCCCTTAATAGGGGCATGTTATATAGGTCGTCCATGAAGCCCATAACTTCGATGCCAACCGTTACGGCTTATTGAGCGGCGCCTGCTACTTGGCTAGCAGACGTCTTCCACAATATGGCCCGTTTTCATTTTTATTTGTGCTTGAATTAACTGTCGGAAAATAATGAAAAACTAAATTAAATAGTGTAATGGTATTTCAATACATAATAATAAAAGACTGCGATAACAAGACATAATTTATTCTAGAGCCAGTAATTTAACAATATGGATGACACAGGTAACGCGTACAGGAAGAGAGGGTGAGTGTAGTCGGAGAGGAAGGTGGCGACATCTACAGCGTTCACTATGTTGTCAAAACTCTGTTGCGGATTCGTGCACAATTCTTTATCTTCCCTTGAACGCAAGTCCAGAGACATAAATAATCCGCAGATTACGAAAAATTTATTATGCCCCAAGCGTTCAAGGATAGGGTATATAGGTCACCCAGAAAGCCCATAATTTTGCTACAGCCGACCATAGTGCGTCACGGCTTATTGCGTGGCGCCTGCTCCTTCGCTGTTCGGCAAGGGGACGTTTCCGCAACGAAGCCCGCTTTTATTGTAACTCATGTGTATGCATATCTGTCATTTCGTTCATAATAATAGTCACCTACATAGTTATCAAAATCTGAAACGTTCATGGACCGAGACCAATATGTTCAGGAGGACCTACACCTGATGATGAATAAAGATCCTGAAAATGACAAGCAAATCACAAGACGCTCTGTGGACTTGACATCGTAAAGACGTCTGTCTATCATCAGGCTGTATCTCATGAACCGAGATGGAAGGGAACATTTTCACAGATGATGTATTTCTGTTGCCGCTATAACAACAAATACTAAAAAATTTAATCTATACATATAAAAGAGGATGTTTGTATATATGACATCGCAAAACTCAGAAATTATTCGACCGATTATTATGAAAATTGGTATGTATATGTATTTTTTCACGGAGAAGGTTTATATGCTTTCCATTATTATTATTATTTAATATTTAAACGCGATACGGAGTTCGCGGGGTAAGCTAGTAAAATATATTTTTAAAGGGGGCTGCCATACAATAAACGTGATTTTTTTTAAAATAATGGCAGGGAACCTCCTTTTTCGATTTTTATGCAGGGAACCCTACGTGCGCGACTTCGACTAGTACTTGGCCGGTTTTGTTACACAAAAAAACGTACATTTTCTTCTTATTTTTTACTTTTTAGTTAGTTTTTTCACAAAATCGTGTTTTTTAGGTTTTAAACTACATTATTTATTTTTATTATGGACATACAACATAACTAATTTTATGTTATGTAAAAAAATATATCACAATGTTTATGCGCGAAATCTAACCCGATAAATTTTGCCGAAACAACGAAGTTCTTGTCTCAATTTACTTTCGCTTCCCGATTGTTTGTTGTGGTTCTCGACTTGCGGTTTTCAAGATATCGTCGGACTGAACAAATATTTGCCTTCAGCTTCAGATACAGTAGCCACTTATTAAATTGCTGCTTAGTCTTATAGTTTATGTCCACACGTAAATATGAATTATTTTTCAACCTAATTTGATATTGAGATGTTACAAATGAGTGTGTAGCGTTAAAGTACCCAGTTTTTTGTATGTTTTGTTTCTTGTCAAAGAAAAAGAATTCAATGCGTCCAAAACCTAAGGGCATTTGTAAGAATTAATCAGTCAAAATCTATTTCTTATGATAACAGTACTTTACCCGATATAACTTTTCTATTTCGACACTGCAGCTGCACGGATTTTGCCGTGAAACTAGCCAGACTGTTTCGATGACCTAGTACTGGCCTATGAAACTAAAAGAATTTATGTATCATGTTCAACTAATAACAAGTCCTTTAAGTCATTGTCCTATCAACTGCTCCCGATATCCCGATCACGTAAGGCCCGTTATCTCTCCGCCGTCGTGGGAACAGTCAGATAAAATGCTGATACAAGTTGACAGGACACGGTCCGATAAGGCATGATGAATGTAATTAAGTAACAGGCCCATCGATCGCCATCGACACTTGATTGATTGTTGTGAAACGTACAAGTTTCGCTTTAGCGATAACCAGGTGTGCGGTATACAAAGTGGGGCAGAGTGAACGTTTGTTTGGCAATGTTTTGTATGCAGCTAAATGTATGCAACAGATGCAACTTCTTTTCTGTTTTTTTTTGCGTCCCACTGCTGGGCACGGATCACTCCCCATAATTGGGGAGGCCTGGAACTTACTCCACCATGCTGCTCCAATGCGGGTTGGTGGAGATTTTCAAACCGCTCGTTACCTCCGACAAGATTTAACGATTGATATCTGTCGATAACAACCGAGATTAACAGCTTAACTTAGTTTGACTTTGTTACATAGATCACTTGCGTTCTACGCTAGCCGCCTGTGTACACTGTACACACTGTGTTAAGTTAATACTTGCCGACAAACTATTGTACAGTTTAGCAGTAATGGAATTGTGGAATACCTATGTACACATATTCTTTCGTTGGTTTAAAAGTAAGGGTAAAATAGTTTAATTTCCTAAAGCCGGAATCAAATTTACATGACATGCCGTCCTGCTATCTTTTACAGTAAAAAAAATCTTAAAATTAAAAATACATATTTCGGAGCTCTGGGTGCCGTAAATTGTTTATTGAAAGCGTAAGACCAGAAATCGCTACGCCGCACTGAAAGGCACGTAATCATCCTACACAAGGATTCACAATTGCCCGGAGGATATGCATTTTAGATTCCAACTAGCTGTGCCCCGCGGTTTCACCCGCGTAGAGAGGATCATTAGCACAAAGTGAAGTCCCTTCTGAAGTGCCGTGGACCGGCTTTTTTGTAGGATTATTTAAGATAAACATTTCCATCATACATTACGAATGTGTAACTCTAGCGGTTTTGGCAGCGCACGCCAAAATAGCTCGCAGATGGTAGATTTTTTCGTACTTACTTGACATTTTATCGTCATATTTTGGACAATTCACACAATATCTTTATAAATTATAGCCTTTGCGTTATTCTGATGTATAAGCTATATTATTGTAAAGTTTCATTTAAATCTATTCAGTAGTTTTTACGTGATAGAGTAACAAACATCCTTACTTACAAACTTTTGCGTTTATAATATTAGTAGGATTTCCAGATCATTTGAGAAATTTCTGGAACTTTCTCGAACATTCTTAATTTTAAAACAGTTTGCAGTTATTCTAAAAATCTTCAGATCATTCGAGAAGTTTCTGGAACTTTCTCGAATATTTTCAATTAATTAAAAATACATAATTGCAATTATTTTAAAAATCTCCAGATAATTCGAGTAAAGATTACAATTATTTAAAAAAATCCAGATCATTTGAGAAGCTTTCTCGAATATTCTCAATTAATTAAAATTATTTTAAAAAATCCAAATGATTCGAGAAATTTCTGGAACTTTCTCGAACATTTTCAATAAAATTAAAATTAAAATAGTTTGCTAGATCATCCCAGAAATTTTGAGATCCACCCAGAAGTCCTTATTGGTTAGAAAAGTACAGATATTTTTTTTCCAGATTTTTCCACCCACTTCCACCCACCGCGATGAAACTCCCTTACTATCATCTACGTACTAAGGAGTATTCACCACCCCAATGGGAAGTTGATTGGAGTTAATGATAATAGAGAAAACCGTGTCTTTACGTACAAAGAAACCCCTTTACTTTATATATATATATATATATATATATATATATATATATTAAGATTAGCTCTACTATACATTTTCAAAGGCAATATGTTGAAGAAATTTTAGAGATGGTGCCATGAAAACTAGTTCATATTATATGAAAATTTATCATGATGATTCACGATTACAAACGACTGCTCAATGTCCAACGATGATTGTAAAAAAGAAGGTATGAACGAATAGTAAAATACACGTGAGGTACTCGTATACAATCAATGTCACTACAAATAATAATTGTTATTGTTAACGTTTACTTTGGGACCAAGTTCTTTTGTTTCGACAATTATAACGTAAACGAATTTAGCCTGTGTGATCTAACTGCCAACGACAGGTTCCATCGTTTTTTATTTTGCAATTTGTAGTTCCCGTATTTCCAATAACGTAACACAAAAACTGTCCATCGATGGACAAAAAATAAATCGTGACACCCTGTTCTATAGAGAATGTGGTCACAATCTATATGCACGAACATCCAATATTTGTTTTCGATGAACATATTATAAATGTACTAAAATACATTACTTAAATTTATGAAAAGTACTCATAGAAATAAAAAAAGGTTTTTAAACATTGAGTAATAATTAAAAATTATTATAAGCAAGAGGTTTTACTGAACAGTTTTATTTTTTACCGTTTGATGTCGGTTATATTTTTTTGTTAAAAATTTAATAAATTTCACTCTTTTTAGTAATTTTAATTTAATAATTCTGTATATATGTAAAAGCATATTTGGAAATTTTTCCACCTAACTTCTAAACGTTAATGAGATTTACCTTTTATTATCATGTTAATCTAATAGTCATGTAATAGCCTGAAAGAATACTACTATCGTTCCATCTGAACGTATAAATTATTGAAAGTATTTGCTCCTAGCTCCTAACAGTTGAGGAGTTGTACCTTCAATCATCAGCTTAGAAACATGAGGTCATAATTACCGGGCATGAATATTTGTATTATGTTAAAAAATATGACTAAAACAATGTCTGTGCCTATAAAGTTTCAGTGTTTCCCTCGATTTCCCTAGCATCCCATCATCAGATTTTGACATGGTGACAGTTGGACCACCTTAGGAGTATAAGTTTATGAACAAAAAATATAAATATTGAAAGAATATGCTCTCAACTCCTAACCCTCGTAGTACGATGTTAATTGTATACAAGTAGTATGATGATAATTGTATACAAATTTCTGTTTTGCTTTAGTCAGAATATGAAAATCAATTGATGTGCCATAAAATTTGATCAATTTCTCTGAGATCCCATCATCAGACTTTGTCTTGGTGACAGTTGGACCACCTAGAAATGTAAGATTTGGAACAATAAAAACCATATATTGAAAGAATTTGCAACTCAACTCAACTCCTAACCGTCGCAGTACCTTCCATCATCAGCTCAGCAACATGAGATGATGATTACTATGCACAAATATCTCTTATGCTTCAGAATGTATACGAAAATTTATGTGTGTGTCTATAAAATTGATTCCATCATCAGAGCCTGACTTGGTGACAATGGGACAACCTCGGGAGTATAAGCATACGAACAAAAAAAGAATTTTGAAAATCGGTCACAATCGGCGGAGTAATCGGTGAAGATACATTATATTTAAAAAAATACATACAGCCGAATACAATACCTCCTCCTTTTGGAAGTCTGTAAAAAACAAACCATGATTACGCTGAGTGAATTAGAAAGTAAACAAAGTTTGTGAATGTTTAAATTGCAATTTTATTTTCGAATGCTTCAGGATTATATTTTCACTGGATTTAGAGATTTTTGTTGCGTTTTTCTACCATTGAACACCATTTTTGTTCTATTATTTCAAGACTTCTTTTGTTTACAAATTACGTTTGGTTACTTAAAAATATCAAATAACTTTTTTGTGCCAACTTGTACCCGATATAATCTAGGAATTAGCTTGAACTATATTTTTTTTAATTTTGAATGTGTGCATTTTTTTATTGTTTCTAACTTTGGAATTAAATGAACTATTAAATGAAACTAAATGTCCCAAACTCACGCTATCGTGATTCGTGATAAATTGCGAAGCACTAAAAATATTCTATGAACTTTTGATGGTAATAGTATCAAATATTCTTAATATGTTCAAAATTGCAATGAAGGTGCTAAAAGAAAATGGTTATACAAGCAGAGAAGGTTCTTATGAAAGAAAAATACTAATACTTACTAATACCTTTACTAATTGCACGGAAAATTAGAAAATATAAAAATAATTTTACCACTTAGAATAATTAGAAACCAAGTTCGCGCGCCCAAATTGAAGCATGTTGATTGGTGCCATTAATGTCACCAAACGCAGGGCCGCTCCGTAAGACTTAACGTTAAATTATATCACAACACATTTTAAAAACAAAAGAGTCTAATAAAATTTCTTCTCACAGTGTTTTCAATATTTTATAGTTAATTTGGTCAAAATAAATTATATATGTATTAATTAAATATTTTGTTTGTCAGATGTGACAGCTGTAGGAATCTATTTAGCGCTTCAAGTTCGACAGCGCGCTTGTGTGAAGACACTCATTCTATACGTATTTATTCTAAGTTTTACCACCTTTCTTTTTCAATTAAAATTCCAATTCAATATTCATAGTTAAGACAGGACAACGTCTCGCTCGTTGGATCAGCTAGTATTAAATAAAATAAAAATAATTAAAAAACCATCGTAGAAACCCCAGATTAATAAGAATAACATAATCAAAATAACATATATCCCATAATAAACAGTAAATAGAACAACAAAAAGAGATACGAATATCTCACTAAATCTCAATATTGCTGAAACATAAAATATGCTTTATTCCAAAGACGCCTTGGAGGGTTTTGAAAATAGGCCACATGTCTCAAAACAATGCTTGAGAAACAGAGACTTTTCTTATTTCTCTTTTTGTTGTTTTTAATGGAATTAAAAAGTACGTTCGTCTACTAACTACTTGTAGTAATAGTACTTCCCCGTAGTACAGCCGTCTAAGGTGTGCAAGGGATTTTTTTTATGGTGAATTTAAATTTATGTCAAAATACAAAAAGCGCCTATGTGTCTATTGTGTTTATGTTCTCGATCTGGGTGTTTCTGTGCCCTACTTTGTGTGCCTATGGTACCCAAGATACGTGGCTGGCTATGTTTCTTGGATTGATGAGTGAATGGGTGACCGCTAGTGGCAATAATTTTATGCGCTTCTAAGGGCGCGCTAAGCCCTATTTATAAACAATGATTAAACCTTGTCGGAGGCCTAGGGTTTGAAAACATCCGGCATCTGATTGGCACTAACCTGTACCTCCATCAACCGCCATTGGACTAGTGTCATAAAGTAAGTTCTAGACCTCCCCAATAATATGAAGAGACTCGTGCTCGGTAGTTTAACGCAAAATAGGTTGCAGCTATGAGTGTGAATTCGTTTACGTTAGGTACCTACTTGTATTAATATTTAAATTTCTATCTTTACAGAAGCCGCTTGGCGCGGCGTAGCGGGCGGGCCGCGCCATGGGTAACAAGTGCTGCAGCCGCCGCCATGATCCGGATAGACCCTTGGGTAATATTATAAATACAGTCATTTGCATGATCCTTATGTATTCATACTACTCTTAGTTTATGCCGGTTACTGAAAGCTCGTACAACATATTCACATTTACAGCAACCATGTAGGTATGTATGTACTCGTATTGCCTCTAAAGCGTACACATTACACAAGACACGAGAATTAAGCATGATATCAACATCAAATGCATTTGTGTAAGTCGATAATCAACCAATACCCACTTAAATCTCCTGCGTTTTGATTCAATGAACAAAACAGCAAGAGCAAAGAAATTCTATATTTAAATTTGGGTAAAGATCTTATGTGCATCCATTGCTAAAGCTGTGTTTTAATTTTCGATCTTTACTCTTTGTTGTGTACAATTTAAAAACTCCTAACAAAGCTTTTTATACTCTTAATTTACAAGCTTTTATTTAACTTGCAATGTTTTCCGCAGTTATTTTAAAACAGCCCAAATCCCGTCCAAACCTTTGTTTATTTTCCCTCATTAATCTTTAATACATACATCAGAAAAAGGTTTAATTCGTAACCGGGAAAGGTTTCGACCGCTAAAACCCTTGCATTTGTAACACCTGCACAATCCGCTTTGCTGAGGACTGGCGGATTAAACTACGGAACATAGCTCCCTACGCGGAGTATAGTTGCTTCAATAGTTTAGATACTTGCTTTGAATGCTATCTGAACAAATGGGACGTCAATTTCTAAATTGATCTTGATTTTAATATTTGTTGTATATCTATACTTATATTATAAAGAGGAAAGATTTGTATTTTTGTATGTGTGTAATGAATAAACTCAAAAATTACTGTTCCGATTTCAAAAATTCTTTCACCATTAGAAAGCTACATTTACTCTGAGTAACATAGGCTACTTTTTACCGCGGGAAAATGTTTCATTCCTACGTGAAAACGGGTAATAGGGTCAACGCGGTTGAAGCAACTGGCTAAACGCCTATGATTTTAATATAGCAATGAAGCCTGGAATAGCACATAGGCTATCTTTTATCCTACGGGGACCCATTAAAGGGGTCCACGCGGGCGAAGCCGCTGGCGGAAGGCTAGTTTAATATAAATCGGAAGTTTAAAACTAAGTGATACAATAAAGAATTATTATTATTATTATTAAAAAAAGTATTAGCCTGTATTAGCCTAACGTATGGTCATATTATATATGTAATTATATTACTCCGGAAATTTCACCCTACGTCCTTATTCAAAATATACTTAGATTTATTTTATGAAATACTTCGTACTCAATGTCCTATGCTGTTTGGAATTTGAAGATTTCCAAACAATCTACTTGAGAATGTATTCCTTGAATGAAACAATGACCGAGCCTTTCTCATTATGTTCGCAGTCGACTACTTAGCTTTAATTCACATTATAATTTACTGCCTCACACAAGAGCAGCTTCAGTATTATGTGAATTTTATGTCCTATATCCAAGTTCATCAAATTCATCAAATTTAATGATTGGAAAAACATTTTTCTTAAACATATTTAAATTAATAGCGTGCGAAGGGAATATGAACATATCTTAATAAGCTATAAACAAATACAATTATAGAGGAAAACGTGAATCTAAAATGTTTAAAGCAAATCATACAGCTGTGAACGCTTCGATAATTTCTGATTTAATTACCGCTAATAAGTCTTGAGGAAAACTTAATTTCGGTTATTTAGGTCCTAATTGCCTTGTTTTGAAAAAAATCTGTGTTAAATATTTAATACAACTTCATGTGAACACAGATAATTAATATTAATTTAATATTAAGTAGTATCTAATATATTGTTGGTTCACTGTATATTTATTTCCTGCTAAAGTGCCGTATATATCTAATTAAGTATGGCAATATTGTGTGTGGTTGAAAGCGATCATCCCCTGTATAGAAGCAGTGACCTGTGCTAGAAACGGTGGCGCCGTATTGGGTTCATTGGCTCTCCACGCTGTGAATGATCTCACAAAAACATTGAAGGCATTAACTCAAAATTATGTTTCACACATCTGCGATGAAAGAACGTTCGGCTGATACAAATGTTTAAATACAGAATCTAAAGTTACTTGTAGAAGCGGTTTGAAAATGTTAAAAATAAACATGCAAATAGCGTAGAGTTGCTTGTGAACAAGTAGAGACAATTAAGAGGCTTTATAGGTGAATTCAAATATCCAGGTCACAAGTGCACTGAATTAAGGAGCATATAATTATTTTGTAGGTTAATCCTTGTCTTGCTAAAGGGTTAAGTACCATTAGGAGGCCGTAGATAGGTCAAGTGTGGCTGCAGTATCAATATCTTATGTCGACAAAAGCGATCTTCTCTTATAAGTAACAGCTGTTCCAGATACAATGGCGACGTTTTTCGTTCTCTTTCCATGAATTAGTCAAATTAATATTGTAGTGCTAAATTATTGTGGCGAGAAATTAATACAAATTGAAGTATTTATTTCTTGCTAAAGCGTTGATGACCATTAGAAAATAATAAGAAGCTGTAGACAGGTCAAGTGTAGCTCCAGTATCAATAATATTCTATTTCGACAATGGAGATCCTCCGCTTTATAGAACCAATGACCTGAGCTAGAAACGGTGGCGCCATATTGGGTTCATTGGTGAACCCCTCGGTTAATGATCTCATGAAAATATAAATATTTTTGCGATTTAATGGGGTAATACTGAAAAATAATACTACAAAACATTGATGAAATCTGTCGTAATTAAAATAAACGAAGAATTTGTTACAATGCAAAATAGAGATTATAGGTCGAATGCGGTTGCAACATCAAGTGGTGACAATAGGTATATATTTTTGTCATTGCATAAAAGTTGAAGAGCTTATAATAAAATAAGCATTAAAACAGTTTTTATTTTAAGCTTGCTTTTAACTCTTACTGAAGGACTGAAAGTACATAGTTAGAAAATTATAAGCCGATTGTAGAAGTGTATTTAAAGTTATCTTTTCCACTGTTGTATATTGGATCGGATCGGATTGGATTGGATTGGTCAATTAATGATATTTGAGCTACTTTTTAACGTACTATTACTTGTATGTTTATCCTGCTCTTTAATTTCTTGCTTCTTGCTGAAGGGTTGATTGAGACTTGAGAGAAAAAGAAGTGAAGAATCTTACACTTGAATCCATAGTAGGTTATCCCACAACCTGAGCATTTTTGTGGTACTTACAATTTACTGAAAAACTATCAAACAATGTAAAAGTTCCGATGACGTTGGTTTTGGACTATTGTTGTTCACCCCAGTTCACGCGCTGAATGGTCCCGCAAAAATATTAAAGGGTAGGTAGGTATCTTATTTCAAAAAGATGCCTTACTACAAATATTTGAAAAAAATAATGCTGACATTGACACAAAATACTAAAAATTTGAGAACCTGTAGTTTGTGAAGATAAATTGATGTTAATCTTTTTGCAGCATTAAATAGACGATTTCTTGTGGATGACAAATTCAATTAATGGCATCCGCAGTATAAGAGCGGTTTCAAAGTGCTGTCTTTTTCGGCGGGTAAAAGCGAAACTCAACAAACTCTAACTCAATTTATTTGACGAAAGAAACCTTTCTAGTTTTAGACACTAATGCTTTCACAGTCAAATTTTTCTTGTATACCATTCTCGTTTTAAGCAGAGATTTCAACAAAAACTTAACAATTCTACATTTCAAATAATAATTCCAATAGTTCAGATTGGTAATATTTAAAAAAAAGAATTATTGTATGCCCTAATTACTGGATGGAACATGAATCATCCTTATTGAGTATAAACAACAGGTATTCTTACAATAACAAATAAATTACCCATTTTTTTATATGCAAGTTCTTGAGTTTTGGTAATTAGCTGCTTATATTAAGTCGACGACAAAAAACGGCAGTTTCTTGCGGAATGTGGTTGCTTCATGAAACGAATAATTAACTTAAATCAGTTTAAATCAGGCCATTGCAGTAACGCGAATTGTTATGATACTAGTGATATCACCACCCTTAGAGTAGTTTTATAGGTTGTATTATTCTTTATAGCAATTGCATGTCAGGAACACATACGTACATACAGATAAAATTTTGTAGGCAGTAGGTACCTACTCGTAGAATTTTTGTTTCGACCGAAGAAGCATCTCCGCTGAAACTACCGCCCCGTGAAGCGATTCTGTAGTCTAAATCATATCTATAAAAGAGAAAGTGTGTATGTATGTTCCTTATAGACTCCGAAACGGCTGGACCGATTTCAATGAAATTCTCGGAGAATCTTCAGATTGGTCCAACCAGTAATCCTGTAAAGTTTGGTTCACTTCTCTTTCTAACGCGGGTGAAACCGCGGGGCACAGCTAGTACTTCATATAAAATAGAAGACCTCGTACCCAACTTATGATAGTACTGATGATTATGAATGTTATTAGTCGGATGAACTACTTTGAAATTGTGTTCGGACTTAAGCTCCCAAAGGATAACCTCTTCAAATTAGTAATTTGAATGTTATAATAGCATGCCAATGACGGCTGAGATTAAAGAAAACTGCAATTTGAAAAAAGTAGGGCCTTTTTTTTCAGGGCAACTCTGTATTTCGTTCGTTCGTTCGTTCTATCTGTTCCCTCTTCCAGAACGAAAGTATTCGAAGTATATTGTATCAAAATGATTGAGAAGGACTTTAATATTATGCTTCAATTTTTTCCTTTCTAGATTAATAACGCACACATTTGCACACTGGGACTTTGAAGAAAGCGGTCTATAGGGCCCATTTTAATATTTTTTTGAAGTCTAAAAAATTATTTATTTTTTGAAAGTATTATATTTCCATGTGCACCATATATTACCAAACTATTGTTATTCGTACCTTACGACTACGACATTCTATCTTGTTTCCAGTGTACCCAGCGTACAAGAAGAACGAGGCCGGCTTCACCACGTGCCCGTCGCTGGAGACGAGGTACACGGGCGAGCCCAACAACCGCGCCGTCTCGCGCCGACCCGCCGACATAGTACGGACTAGGAATCCAGGAACATGTAAGCCATCATATCATACGTCTATATTAGTCTGCTAGGGTAAAACTATAAATACCGTGACGTGTTAAGGAAGAAATAGGTTAATAGACAAAAGACAATGTATTTTTAATTTAATTATTTATTTATACTTTATTGTCACAACTAAACTTAGTTTTACAAAGGGCGGACTCAATGCCGATAGGCATTCTCTACCAGTCAACCCTGGATGATGGAGAGAATTTTTAGTAGGCATTTATAACAAACAAAAATGTATAACAAGGGTTGGGAGAGTTCCATAATTGCGTGATGTCATACAGACGCACCGAACAATCCCGCCGTCTCACGCCTCCCCGGCGACATACTACGGACCAGGAATCTAGGAGCATGTAAGATTGTAGGCCAACATCATATCGTAAGTCTACGTATATTATTCCACTGGGCACCATCCATAAATTATGCTGAAGTGCCTATGATATTGTGAAGAGTCAACTACTCATTCAACTCGTTATGTAATTCTGGTATCATGTAAATCCAATCTATGCAGATTGGCTTATAATCCAATCCAATTTACTCGTATGTAGATTGGATTTACATGATTACCAGGATTACATAACGATTTGAATGAATATTTGAAGTGAAGTGTTTACCTTCACGGAAACTTTTTTGAAAGCTACCCGAGCATCTTGGAGGAGACACTGGGTTTTGTTAGATTTGTCATCTCATTTTAGTGTCCTTCCTCCGCTCTTATGGATCTCCTTTGAAACGTAGATAGGTGACATCAAACACCCGTTTTATGGGGTGTTTACAATTTTATTCTTGGAAACTGTAAAATATGTAGGAAACACTCCAAATAATAATAAACAATAATCTTTTAGCAATATTTATTCTTTTGCAATTCTAACTCAATTGACAAGATGGAAAAATATAATGACAACGAACAAACCAAAAACAATACATTCAAAATTCAAAACATTGACATACATAACTAAAATAAAACAAACAATTGCAACTGCCAACCCTAACTAATAAGTTACTGGATTTCCAAATCTTTCAACAGTCTTAACAATCCGCCGTGGCCTGCTGGAAGTAGTTAGCGGGCTAGAGATTTGGGAAATAACACAGCGTGAATTATCTAAATGCGAACTGTAAGGTTGCTCATCCGTCTTTGGAGTGTGAGTGTGCGAGCTATCCATCGGTGGATTATCAATTTGTGGACAAGTGAGCCAAACTGAATTTCCTCGGTTGACTGTAGGATGATAAGAAACTGGACTAAGATCTCCGGAATTTGTGAATCGTAATTTAATTTGATCTAAATGTCTCTTAATATTAGGTGAACCGTCCTCTTTACTAATCAGAAACAAACGACGTCCTAAATACTTTACTACACGACCCTTTATCCATCTCTCCTCCCACTTTGTAAAATATGTAGGAAACACTCCAAATAATAATAAACAATAATCTTTTAGCAATATTTATTCTTTTGCAATTCTAACTCAATTGACAAGATGGAAAAATATAATGACAACGAACAAACCAAAAACAATACATTCAAAATTCAAAACATTGACATACATAACAGAAACAACCTTCATTTCTTCAAGCTTCATCACTTTGTATAATGTACTTTTACAGGCATATCAAACGGCGGTCGTCGTGTAGTGAAGGCGCTATGCGCGTACACGGCCAGAGCGGAGTCCGACATTTCGTTTCGGAAGGGCGACAGGATGGAGGTGCTGTCAGACGCGGAGCCCGACTGGTGGCGGGTGCTTCATCTCACAACGAGGCGGGAGGGCCTCGTGCCGGCCAACTTCGTTGCTGAGGAGAGCTCGGTGGAATGTGAAGAGTAAGTACTTACTTCAACTTGGTGCTGGTTGGGAAGAGGTCGCGGGAATCTAACGTTTAACGAATCTTTTTATTGTCTATATTGATTCTAAGTTTAGAAGTCCTGTATTGCTGATCACTTAGTGGATTAGTTTGATTTTGATACATTCAAGAGAGACGAATCATCACTATCTTGTATAATTTTTAGTTACCTAAGTTAATTTATCGACAAGCAAATATTTCTACTCGTTTCTTCTATTCGAAGGTCACGTCCGCATCTTCATAGAACACTAAATCCTGCCGAGTGAGTGGATATAATTCATAAAAGCCTAACAATTGGCTTCCCCTGTATACATATTTCATATATAATTGATCGAGGAAGTAAAAGTCTAATAACATGTATGTAAATATTTGGTGCCCCTTGTCCACTTAGTCCCAAAACTCCCAAAAGCTGTCTAATTTGAGGATACCTTATACCTTTAATTTTTTCCTATCGTTATGATTATGATAAATAATTGAGGAAGTAATTATGAATAAATTGCTGGGTTTTTCCATATTAACGATGACCTTACCAATCCAAATGTTCAGTACTAATATTGTATTTGTTATCCATCACCATATAGGTGTAAGTTGGGAACTAATGTGGTACTAAAATTCTTCCGTAAAGCACCCAGAAGTAATTTGGGAAAAAAAGTAACTATTGTAGTAAATTAAATATATTGTGCGACAAGTATCTATTGGCACGTGACCTAAATTGGAACTTAAGTCGACTCCTTGCGATGGGTCAGTTTTGGATGGATCAGGCGTACTTTGTCTTTGCCGTGCATAGTGTTTCTTAAAAAAACACTCGAGAAAATCCAAGATAAAATTTATGTATGTATCCTAAAGGTTAATTTCATATTAGTCGAATTACAATTTTAAGTATAACGTTTCATAACGTTTCACACTCATAGCTCCACAGTAGGGTAAATACACCCTGTGTCGTGGGTATGGTAAAATACACCATGGTAACATACAAAGACAGAAACACAAACACCCCGACTGAGAACAGAAATTTAAGCTCATCATTTAAATTTCTACTTCGCCGAGAATCGCACCCTCAGATTGGCAGTCCGGCATGGTGACCATTACGACACACAGGTCGTCAATAATTATATTTTTTGTATTCATCCTTATTTAATTTTTAGGTTCCCCCTTATTTTATTGGAGATTTTTTTTTTCAAAACTCTCCGTTATTTTACGGTTACAAAAACCCTGAATAACTTAAATTTTACTTCTCTACCAACTCTGACAACGCCCTCTTATCATTATCATTGTACACCAAAAGAACCTTGTCGCGCTAAGCCTACGAACATTAACACGGTGATGGTCCCGAACCCTCAGCACCGTCTAATCGACACCAATGTCTGCTAAAGAAGCCATTTCCATTCCAGCTGGTTCTTCCCGCACGTATCGAGGAAGGAGGCTGATAAGCTATTATTAGCGGAGAGCAATCCCCGTGGGACCTTCCTGGTGAGGCCGGCTGAACACAACCCCCACGGGTTCAGTTTGAGCGTCAAGGACTGGGAGGAGGGGAGGGGGTACCACGTGAAGCACTACAAGATCAAGCCTCTGGACAATGGCGGGTTCTACATCGCGACCAATCAGACCTTCCCGAGCTTACCGGCACTTGTCATGTCGTACACCAGTAAGTATTTTTACACGCTTTTTATTAGCTTCACCTGTATGTTTGTATGTTTGTAACCGACTTCTTTGGGCGCGATTTTGACCCACTTTAAACGGCCAGATTTCGTTCAAACTTTGTAGATTTATTGAGGACCGATGACAATACACTAATTTGATAAAATTATTCCATTTTTCAATTTGCAAAATATGATTTTTGTTAATTTATATAATTTTCTGGTTAACTTGAAAATTTGCATAGGGGTCAAGGGCCGGTGACAATGCAATAATATGAGAATAAAAATCCAACTAAAAAATTAAAAATAAATAATGTAGTTTAAAAAACTAAAAAACACGCTTTTGAGAAAATACGAACTAAAAACTAAAAAAATAAGAAGAAAATGTATATTACTGTAAATAAAGCGTGGGGTGGTTTTTAAGATACTATTGACACCATGCACCCCACGCTTTATTTACAGTAATATACATTTTCTTCTTATTTTTTTAGTTTTTAGTTCGTATTTTCTCAAAAGCGTGTTTTTTAGTTTTTTAAACTACATTATTTATTATAGATAACGTCAATGGTTGTGGTCATTGCTCACACGACCAGACGGGACGAGTAGGGAATGTGTCGCAATGTGGAATGAGGCGATTTTTTTTAATAAAATTATGACATCGCAAACTCTGTGCACGTTGTCTACGCGAGAGTTATCTTAGAAGCGGTTAACATCAACGTGCCTACGTATTTTTTTATTTATTTCTATGTCATTGACATACACCTTGATAAAAGAGATATACTGCAAAGAAAAAAAGAAATTTCGTTTCGTGGGAAAGAGGTAGGAAGGAAAAGTGGCGAAAATTGGGAAGGTGTTTCGAAAAGTAGATACCAAAACCAAAAAAAGAACATTTATTTCGTTGGAGAGTTAGGACGAAAATGTAGATAAAATTGGGAGAGGTGTTTCTTAAACATATTTTCTTTTATTTTAATAATAATGAAAATTCAGTAAAGTTCAAGACAATGGTCAAAAAACCCAAGGAGTCACTGGACTTTCCAAAAGGTCAAGGATGCGAAAACCACCTTGAGTACAAAATGTTACAGAAATGATAAGAAAATAGTATTGGTAGGTAATAACTTCTCGCGTGTCGCATATCGTGTAATGGTCGCACGCAAACCATCGTACATTGAAACAGAAAATGTACGAAATAAAAGTAAAATTCGTTCTGATTGCAGACGGAAACTTATTTTGTAATTTTGTTGATGGATATTATTACATTTTATTGTGTTCCTGAAAGTTTGAGTTGACCTCTTCATTATTCAATATTGGCATCGCAAACTCTGTGCATATTGCCAACGTCAAGTATAATTTTTGCATCACTTAGTAGTCATAGAAGAAATCAGTAAGTCGTCAGTTATCAGTCAGTCTAGTTAGTGAGATATTCAAGTAAAGCGACGGGCACTTTATCAGAACGTGTTCGATGGAGTTTTGGAGGCAAGCCGAAAAACATGTTTTCGCACTATTTTTCACTACACTCGTGCATTGTCATTAATCTACATCGACCAAAATAGAAAGAAAATGAAAATAAAACAAGAGCACAACATGTCCTTTCAGACTTCCCACCAAAACCCGAGTTGACCTCTTTACATTGACAAAAAATTTCTTCTGAATCAGACTTTAGTTTCTATTTCCTTCTATCTCAGTTTTCCATGGTTCTGCAGCTTTGAATTGGTCATCGGTTACTATAGTTACTATCAGACATATTTTTTCCAACTATGAATATACATAATATCGCTTCTTTTTTTTTTAACTCGTCTTTTTACACACACTTATTTTTGACAACGAAATGAATAATGAAAACGTTACCGTACCTTTTATTTCATAATCAACGAATGATCATTCCATCCATCGCTTTTCGTCATTTCTCTACTGTAGTTTGAGAAAAGAAATACACCGAATGGCATATGCAGGGATATCGGGGTATGGTCCCTGGGCGGTCGAGTGCTCAATTTTGTTGATCTGTCAATGCAATATTTTATGTATTGATAAAACACTGCCTATGCAGAAATCTTCCTCCATCTTCTTGCGGAAAGAATCTAGGAGCTTCCGTGATCTGAAATTAGTAAGCCTACTCGTAACCTCTGCGTGCTGAACGCACCGAAGCACCTGGCTAAGCTTATATTAAGAGATTACCATTCTGCATTCATTTTATTGACATTTTAGTGGTATATTAATGTTTTATGCTATCGTCGTCTTATATAAGCCACTCGCGTTTCAGAAAACGCGTTAGGCCTCTGCCACGTGCTGGCCAGGGCGTGCCCGAAGCCGGAGCCGCAGATGTGGGACCTGGGCCCCGAGCTGCGCGACAAGTGGGAGATCCCGCGCAGCCAGATCCAGCTCATCAAGAAGCTGGGCCAGGGCAACTTCGGCGAGGTCTACTACGGCAAGTGGTGCAACAATATTGAGGTGAGCTTTTGAGGTTTTGGACGTTGTTTCTTTCTTGTTTTTTGGGGTAGTAGATGTTAGTCAGATGCAGCACTTCAAGAAGCTCTGCAAAAGAAACTTTGATCTATTAAGGAATATCGTGCAGCAGTACTTCAGTGAGATGTGGACCTGTTCCTTACTGGTTCTTTGGAGCAGAAGGATGTTATCAGATCCACCACGTCAGAGAACTGGTACAGGAGAACTTCTTGGAATCCTACTACGATAATTCTGCAAACAGTATGGTGACATTTCTGTTCTTCTAACTAGTTTAGCAAAGGGAGATAGATTTACCGCCAGGCGAGATGGTGATTGCTTAACCTGGCAAGCAGTAGTAGTCCGATAGACTCATTTCGGAGCTTGTATTTATGCAAAATGTTTTAGAAAACTTAGGCACGGGGAAATTAATGAGCTACAGGTGTGGTGTAATCAATATTGAGTACCGCAATTAAGATATTAAAAATTGAAGTTATTGGGCTACATGGTGCATTTTGATCCATTATTTTTATTAAACATTATTCAATTACCACTTAGGTGTTAGTAGTAATTGTAGTGTTATAAGTGTTATAACGTACTATGGCTACAGTAGCAGATGAACATCTACAACCAATTTGAAACAGGAATCAATAATGTCTGTGGTCGCATACAGTTTTTATTTCATTGCATTGTCCTAAATGTTTGAAAAATGAATTTAACAGCCAATCCTATAAGGCATATCATTACTTGCAGTCTTTAAATTAATAGGCAAGAAAAGCAATTATTTCTAATGTCACTATTAATCAAATTTCTGGAATTATATACATACACATATAATTAGATTTCTGGAATACTTCGAATATTTCCCTCCTTATTGTTGTGTTACAGTCAATTCCATCCATCCATCAGCCTTTTACCGTCCACTGCTGGACATAGGCCTCCCCTAACGTTCGCCACTCTGTCCGGTCCTGCGCCCTCTGAATCCAGCGGTTTCCCGCTATTTTCTTCAGGTCGTCAGTCCACCTGGTTGGAGGGCGGCTGTGATCCTTTTGCCGAGACGTGGTCGCCATTCGAGTACCTTTCTTCCCTACCGGTTGTCAGTCCTCCTAACTATAATGTCCTGCCTATTGCCCCTTCAGCTTGCAGATTTTGAGAGCTATGTCGGTAACCTTCGTTCGTCTACAGATTTCATCGTTACGGATTCTGCCGCGTAGAGAAATACCAAGCATAGCCATCTCCATCGCTCGCTGAGCGACCTAGAGCCTGTAGAAAAAGCTAACTGTAAAAGACCACGTCAATCAATCAATTAATTCTGTAAAATTAATTTCCAGGTTGCGGTCAAAACACTCAGAGAGGGCACCATGTCAACGCAAGCCTTCCTCCAAGAAGCAGCGATAATGAAGAAGTTCAGGCACAAACGGCTAGTGGCGCTATACGCAGTCTGTTCCACCCAAGAACCCGTCTACATAGTCCAGGAGTACATGAGCAAGGGCTCGCTACTCGAGTTCTTGAGGAACGGCGAAGGGAAGGCCCTACAGTTTGAAGATCTAGTCTACATAGCGGCACAGATCGCTTCAGGCATGGAGTACCTGGAATCCAAGCTCCTCATACATAGAGACTTAGCGGCACGGAATGTGTTAATAGGAGAGAATAATGTCGCAAAGATATGCGATTTTGGTCTCGCGAGAGTGATAGAAGATAACGAGTACTGTCCGAAGCAGGGTTCCCGGTTCCCTGTCAAATGGACGGCACCCGAGGCAATCATCTACGGAAGATTCAGCATAAAGAGCGACGTTTGGTCATATGGGATACTACTGATGGAACTGTTCACATACGGTCAGGTCCCGTACCCAGGCCTCCATGGCAAGGAGGTCATAGAGCAAGTGGAACGAGGGTACCGCATGCCCAAACCCGTAGGCCACTACCTCCCCGACGACATCTACCGCCTGATGCTGCAGTGCTGGGACGCGGTACCGGAGAAGAGGCCCACGTTCGAATTCCTGAACCACTATTTCGAATCGTTCACAGTGACCAGTGAGATACCGTACAGAGAAGTGCAAGACTAGTGCTGTGCTGTGATATAGTGAAATAGTTTTTTTCTACTGGCAACGCTGCGGTTGCAACTTTTTGTTGAATGCGGTTACGCGGACGATAGCAATTTATAAAGCCTGTAGCATTGATTGCCGTTCTGCTGGTTTATGGTTGATTAAGCAGCTGTGATTATTTAAAAAAATTGCTATCAATCAGTGATTTTAAAACGATTTGGCAGCTAGCAATTTTGTGTTACCTGTCAAACTTGTAATTAAGATTATGGTTATTGGCAAAATGATATGTTAAAGTGTTTAAAAGGGTGTATTTTTAATTAAAAACATTTGTACTAATCATATACGAGTTATTGAATTTTTAGAAAAAATAACGTGATTAAAATTGTTATAATTGCTATTAATGATTACATAATCCCTTTTTGTACATTATGATCGATTTAACAAAATAATTATACCGCCATATGAATATTGTGCTTCATTACGCATCAACAAAAAGTTGTGATTTCAGCTTTTAATATAAATATTGATTGACAGAATCGAGTAGTGAGAACTCTTGTGGACGATTTTAATCGATAAAGAGTGGTGTGAATAATGTGCAAGATTTGTGTAGGGTCCTTTTAGCGAATAATTGGAATTATGATACAAGATTACTAAATGAACGAACCTTGCTTCAGGAAACAGTATGAAACGATACGGTCTATGGGTCTTTATTTTTAGATATATGTCTCAAGGTGGCAAATCAATGGAATTTATTTTATGATATGTCTAAACGTATTGATCTTCAACACACCGAACAAACACAAAACAGCTTTACATTCAAACAGTAAAATGGCTTTACCTGGTATTTGGCATAATGGCAACGTTACTGTAGCCGAACTTTTAACGGGTCCTGAGCTCAATTGCCATGAAGGCAAGGAAATTTGAATGGTGAGTTCTAACATTTCTTGGTCTAGGTCCGAGGTGTTTTGTACAAATGTAATACATTATAGAAACAAAGATAAACACACAAAATGACCTTGTCTTTGTTTATAATTACACAACGGGAATCACTAGTGATTCCCTGTGTATAATTATGAATATGCTAGGAGGAGGGTATAGGTCTTAATTTCTAAAAGTTGGCACCTTATTGCTTCGGAAAATGTTTCCCGTTGCTAGATTTGTTCATATAGGCAATCAAATCCATCTCGTTAGTATTTTTATACTCAAAAGCGTTGACAAACAATACAGGAATGTGTGAGCTTCATTCTGATTGGTCACTTGCTTCTTCCTGGCTTGGGATTGGTAGATATTGATAATAGTATTGCACTTTGCAATAATTAATTTTCGAAAATGAATAATTGCATAATTCCACTAAATTACTACATAGTAATATGGTAACACAACATATTTTCTTATTTATTATTATGCGAACTTGTAAGCACCGGTAGATTTTATTGTTTCGCATTCTGTACAAACAATTCAGTGTCATAAGCAATAATGTTGGAAATCAAGAAGCATACATAATATTTTCTTAATGTAAAGATGTGATATTTTTTCATCATGTATGTATGCCAAATATCTAATCGCTTAATCTTTGAACTGCTCAGGGATATATCATTAGTTGAGATCAGTTTATTTTATTTAAAAAAACTAATACTTATACTGACTTTATACACAAGTTGACTTTGGAAGCATTATTAATTTATTGCTTACTAGAAAATTGGATAATGTTTTCTTCAATTCCTAATTTATTTCCTGTTTACCTATTTCGTATGTTATACCTGTACAATTTTATAATCATGATAACATTTGTATATAGAATCAGAATTTATTTTTATTATCATTAGGGGCCATCCATAAATTACGTCACACGAATTTCAGTTAACCCCTCCCCCCATCCTTGTCACAGGTTATCATATGATTCACATATAAATTTCGCGTTTGAGTATTTTAAATGACCCCCCTGCCCCCTGCCCCTTGTCACACAATGTCACATTCTGGTGAGACCCCTCCCCGCTCCCCTTTAAGGTGTGACGTAATTTATGGATGACCCTATTAAAACTTTCTTTATCTCCAAATAAGTGTAATGGTAATGCACAAATTGCCTTGAATTATTGATTAACATTTTATTAAAATCACTGCCGTTAACTTGTACAAACATATTGACTGTTATAAGGAGATCTTCGTTAATATGTAAACGAGGTTTAAATAAGAGTAGTTTCATGAGTACCTCTTATGTGTACATGGTTTTGTCTCGACAAAGTTTTATTATGGCTATATACTTTCATTATACCTGGTGTTAGAAATAGACCTATTTACAGGAATCTAAATACAAAGATGTCTTACCACTAAACAATTATATTACTCAAGGAAGTTTTCATGTTTGCATCATTACATGCAAACTCACACAAGTCATGTTTTCTGTATATTATAGTATAAGTGTAACAAATATTGATACTGTGTTTGCAATCTGACTCTTACCCACTGAAGTATTCAATAGCTTGGTGCTATAACAACTACAGTTCTGCTAAAAACCATATAGTATTACAGTTCCGTAAATGCTTTCTGTTGTTAATATTTTTATGTTATTTTTTTATTTACTTTTAAACACAATGACAAGGTTTCCGCATTTTGATCTCAATTTGTATCACTCAGTTTGTTTTATACTTAAATAAATATTGAAATATTGCGAATTCCAAATAAATCTATTCATACAATTTTTCACGAAAGTACTGGTGGTTATTATAGCTATATGGGGTTTTGATATGTAATTATAGTATTTCAACAGCCCTATGTAACTTTTTATTCATTTTAATTAAAAAATAATATTAATGCATCATTTTAATTCGAAATACACAAACCGCCTGGCTTATGCGTCCAATTTCATGACAGATTAACTACAAGAAAATGTTATTTGTCTGTAGCTCATAACTTATAAATGGAGATTAATTTACCATACAATATAAATTGCTAGTTACTGCAAATTTATTGTAACACATGATTAATAAAGAGCGACTTAATGTTATTTGTATAGGCTCCTTTGCAAAATATGTAAATTCTTCTTAAGGATTCTTTCACCACCTTCAAGTAAAGTGACAAGTACGCTAATTGTCGGTTAAAGTCACCCGTTACTTTAATTTCAATTTCACGATGTTCGAGTAGCACTAATCATATGATAAACTGACCCGTACTCATAGCTTTTACTTGCCAATTTAATTTACTTGGGACGTAACAAATCAACACTTTACTTGGACATGGTGAACGAGGCCCGAATATTTTATAAATTGCCTTTGAAAGACATTTATGACGAGTTCATTCTTACGAAATCTTATCAAATTGTTCTCAAGTTCTTTTATCTCACGAATGCCAGTTTACTATTTGTGTGGGTGAACTATTAATATAATGTATATATGCACCTTGTGTGTGTATTATTTAAAACTACCGATCAGGGCAAACGTTATCCTACCTTAAAGTATCAGAAATAATCAAGTTTAAAGTACTTAAAAACATAAACGTTAACAAAAACCTTTAATAAAAACTATATAAATCAAGAATCGCATTGCAGATGCATAACCAGATCCAGATAATATAAAAAACGTATTGAAAGAAGTAATTAATGTGTCTTTATCATCCTTAGGAGTATTTATATTACTGTCAAATAAAATATTAAAAACTAAGTTATGACACCACAACTTTGACATTGGCAAAAAGGTGAAAAGACTAAGATGCGATTCGACGTACGTAAGTACATTATTCTTAGTCTAAGGATTCGACAGACAGCAGAAAAAAAGAAATGACAGACCTTGTGTCATATTATTGAATGAATGAAAGCATACAAAAAATGATGTGACGGACGTTTGTATGGAAAAATAAAATTGCTGGTTACTATAGTAACCTGACTGTCCCTTTGGGTCTGATTGACTTGACAGCTTCTTAAGTCTCTGCATGAGAGACGACATAAGCTGTCATTCGTGGGATAAAATAATTGTACTAAATTTAAAATTTAATACAAAAATACGTCAGATATCACACTACATCTCATACTTTTGTTGTTTCCACAAAAACATTGCAAGGGGGCCAACTACCTACACGTAATGACAAATAACCTAGCTTTAGGACCATATACCAAAGAGTTATTGTAAAATAAAAGCGAAAGATAGTTTAAGACGGAGCGTATTTAATTTCTAGTGTAGTTAGACCTTGTGACCTGTGTAATTTGTTAATTTGACCAATATTCCCAATATTGACTTGTATGAATAATTTGTATAATACGAATCGGAGTATAATAAGTATTGTTGATTTTACTCTATTAATCTTTTTTTTTTAATACTAAAAAATCTTAAGACAATGTCTTATGACAAAGTCTGGACACAAAATCGTATGTCTTATCTTTTTAATGAATAATATAATAATAATTTAGTGATTTTTTTTAAACGTTACACACTCATAGTCCCCACAGTAAGGTAATTAATATCCTGTGTCGTGGGTACCATGATTAGAATGTCTTTTGAATTTCTTATCTTGTCGAAATACACTTAAATTCAAGCTTAGAAGAATAGTATTTTTTAAAGTACATATTTAACTAGTTACTTTAGTTTTCGACATGGACTTATAATCACATACTTATTATATTCTGATTATATAATTAACAATTATTGACAAATAACGACTGATCAGTAATCTTGATGATTATCTACATTTTCTTACTTTTGTTGTCAAAAGTAAATCATGCTTCTATCACGTAATCGACTTCATCATCATAGTAATTGTATAAAACCAATGGAAAATAGTGTCTTATAACATTCCAAGTATTAAACACTCTAAATTTGGACACTTTTGTATGAAAATGATTAGATTTGTAAGATTTTGTACATACAATGAAATAAATGTCATTGATATAAAACGTATTTTATTTACCTACTCCATTTTTCACCTGATTAGATTGAAACTTTGCAAAAATATCCTATGTATTCAAATACTCCTTTTTTTGTATCGGGACCTTCAAAAGGTACCCGGCACCTTGGAAGACGGGAAACCGGGTTATGTGACATTTGTACCGCACTAAAACCCCCTCGGTGGCCTGCCTCTGCGCTTGGGGAGGACTCCGGGATCTCCAGTGGAACGCACTGTGACCTCCGCACGGCGCCCCAGAACAGGCCAATATTCGGAAGAGCAGATGTGCTCAGCTGCACATTCCGACGCTTACGGCGGCATACGGCCACGCACACGCCGCCGCCTTCCCGGGGCTGCGGACTGGACGGGTCCCGCAACCCAGGGAGCCCCCTTTCAGTCGTCTCTTACGATCAGGCAGGGGATACCGTAGCTCTATTGTTAATCCTCCTAACATGCAAATTTCTACTTCACCATACGATATATATTTTTTAATACAGTTTCTCAAACAGGGCGTATTGCAGGGACGTATAGCGTGCGAGAAGTGGGCTATTACACACTCGTGCTTTTTCTTTACCTTTTCCGCACTCATCGTGCGTTCTCTTTCCCGACTGTCAAAATAATATCTATTAAAAAGAAAAAAAAACAACTACGAAGTTTTGGAAGTTTTTATGATTCATGCAAATATTTCTAAAAAGAAGCTACTAATTTATTTCAATATCAGATTTAATGATTTGATTCAATGAGTTAGGTTAGATTTCATTTCATTTCATCTCATTAACATTTTCATTTCATATCAATAAAAAAAATCTACTGAAGATGCTGTATGGGTATAGTTCCCTTTGCCTACCCAGAATGGGTGAAGAAAACAAAAAAATCTCTGCATATAGGTATTCTTTTACGGTTGGCGCCATTTTTAAAAATAGTTCTTTGCGAGTTTTTGTTATTTTATTAAATTGTTTCATTTTTTCGCAACTGTATTAAAAATAGTTGTTCAGTACACGTGCGGAACCGTCATTGGAAGGAGTTTCGACTGTCAACCCTCACCTTCGGCTGCGCCTCGGCTCGGGTAGACATTTGTCGAAACTCCTTGCAATGACAGCCTTTCCGCACTTGTAATGAAATATACTATTTCCCAGGACTGGTAAGGTAAGGAAAACATAAAAAAACCTATAAAAATAAAAATAAACGTATTTAAAGAGATATATTTCATTATAATTTCATTTGCTGTCTTTTCTCGATATACATTAATCTCACTTTGTGACTAAACGCCGATTTAACATTAACATTTTTTTAAGTTACTATACACCAAATACAATAAGTATACAATAATATTCATACAGTAAAATTTAAAAGTTCTATAAAATCAATATGTCGTATACCTACCGAAAAAAACAAAAAGGCTGCTATACAAGGTAACAAATAAATTTATAATTAACCCCTTAGTGCATAGCATGCCATATCGGGCATTAGCCTTTTCTGATTATTTTCTACAATATGGCGAACATTTTTTTACTATGGCAACTCGAAAATGATTAAACTGGCAATTTCATTTGACTTATGATATGTCAGATTCTTTTCAAAACTAAAGAAAAAAAACTGTCACATTTTGAAATCAGCGTTGGTGACAAGGTGAGTTGTCCAACTTTATCGTAACTTTTTACTAGGTTTTGGTAACTATTTATGTGTAAGTTTTATTTAGCAGACTAATCAGTTCATAAAGTTTGCGTTTAGTGTAAAAAATAAGCAGATTGACAAAAGGTTTTGGATAAATCGCAATATTTCTGTAATGACATATATGGCATTCCATGCAATAGTGGTTGTATTGCTTGGGACATATATGGCATTACATGCAGCTATGTCTCATATTGCTAGAATCCATATGTGGCATTTTATGCATTAGTTGGTGGGTTTATTATAAAAGTTTTTCACGATGCATGACTAACAAAACAAAATAAGTTTGAGCTTATACATATTGACTATTCTTATGGTAATGTTCTGGCTTTGCTTAATGTTTTCTTTACTTGCATTACAGCTTTTTCACGTAGATACGAACTGCTACGATGGCAAGAGATACTCACAATATTCATGTATCGGAAATACCGTTTGAGAGCGAGGATGAGTACCTATCTGATGATGAGGAGTACAGATTACCGCAAAGACGGGATCCATTATATATATCTGAAAGCGAAAGTGAAGTAGATACCGAAGACGAAGATGAGCCTTCACCAGATACTAGCAGACCTTCTCAAAATAAGAAAAAGAAATATGACTGGGTACCAGGATGCAGAGAGTTCAGTGAAGAAAACTGCACATTTTTAGGAGACATTAGTTTGACCGAAACCATAAAACAATTAGACACCCCTTTTGAATTTTTTTCTTACTTTTTCACTCAGGAAATGATCACTTTTATAACAGCTGAATCAAATCGCTTCGCAAATGATAATAATAAGGCAGCCAATATCACAGATTTGGATATCCAACAGTTTTTAGGTGTCGTAATATACATGTCAGTGGTGCACTTCCCCACAGTAAGACACTACTGGAAGAGAGGGATGGAATTTGAGCCAATTGTCAGAACCATGAACTGTAACAGATTCGAAGAAATAAAAAGATTCCTTCACTTCGTCAATAACTCAACCATACTTCCAGTAGGTAGTCCTAATTGCGACAAGCTGGCTAAAATAAGACCATTTCTTACCATGATCCGAGAGAGATTGCTGACAGTGCCAAAGGAAGAGTACCTAGCTGTTGACGAACAGATTATCCCGACCAAAACGCGCAAAAGCAGTCTTAAACAATATAACCCAAAGAAGCCGAATAAGTGGGGCTACAAAGTACACGTGTTAAGCGGTGTATCAGGGTTCTCTTATGACTTTGATATATACGCTGGTAAACAATCTGATGTTATACCCGAAAATGAAAAAAACTTGGGCACCAGCAGCAATGTTGTGTTACGCTTGGCACAAACGGTCCCCGAAAATCTAAATTATAAATTATTTTTTGACAATTGGTTCACGAGTGTCGAACTCATGGCACATTTAGATAAAAAAGGCATTTTGCCTTTGGGTACGGTTCGAGCCAATAGACTTCCTGGGGCTAAATTGACTTCTAAGAAAGAAATGACACGTAAAGGACGAGGAGCTTCTGAGGAAATCCAAACTTCTTTAGATGACAGTACTGTTACAGCAGTGAGTTGGTTGGATAATAAGATAGTGACTTTATGTTCCACTTATGTCGGTGTCCAGCCTACGACGTTCGTGGAAAGATATGACAGAAAAAGAAAACGTTATATCAATGTATCTTGTCCTAAGGCTGTCGAATTGTACAACCGCCACATGGGCGGAGTAGATACTCTCGACTCAATGTTGGGTTATTACAGGATAAAAATCCGATCCAAGAAGTGGTATATGCGAGTTTTTTTCCACTTTGTGGATTTAGCATGTGTTAACGCATGGCTTCTGTGGAGAAGAAAGAACCCTGACACATACATACCCTTGTTGGATTTCAAGTTACTTGTCGCCGATGTACTTACTCAAAAAGGTTCCCAGGTCTACACTCCTACAACAAGAGGCCGACCATCTAATGCAAATATCGAAGCACCACCACCGAAGAAAAGTCGAAAGCGATTAATAGAGGAGCTGCCTTCACGTGAAGTAGCAGAAGATGGATACCATCACTTTCCAGACTGGACAGAAGAACGGCAGGTCTGCAAAAATTCTGGATGTAAAGGAAAATCTTTTGTATGGTGTCTGAAATGTAAAGTGCATTTGTGTATTAATAAAACCCGAAACTGTTTCGTAGAATTTCACGTTGAATAAATAAGATACAAGACTTAGTAAAATATTTTTATTCATTATAACACACACACACCTAATATGAACCCACCCCCATAAATTTGTATAAAAAAACAACAAGCTGGTTGCTTAATCGTTAACTGCATGATATGCCATATTTGACTACTGCGATTTACCAGCTACTAATGCATGCAATGACATATTTGGCAGATGAACATTTTGAGTTTTTTAAGAAAAACAAAACACGACAGAATTTTATTTTTATTTTTCTCAGTTTCCCCAAAACCCATTCTACGACATAATTTTTTTCCAAAAGAATTTAAAAATCCATGCACTAAGGGGTTAAAATATACAGTTTGTGACAATATAATACAGATCCGGTATATTATTTTAATTTCATAATTTACAAATAAAGTCTTAAAAAATCTCAATTTAGAATTATCCGATTTCCGTTCAGGGTATCATACAAAACTACTTAAAATTCGCATTTGTAACATAATAATAAGTAGAAGTTTTACTATGTTACTAACCACTTTATTGAGGTTCTGTGGTTGTAATCGTTTATCAATTGATTTTATTGAGAATTGTAATTCTAATATAAAATAAAAATACCTATTTAAAAGGTATATAAGTAAAATTAGAAAATACATGAGTATAATAAATACACAAAATGCTTTATAAACATCTACCTTTATCAGTAATAATCAATACTTAAGATTACTAATCAAAATTTCACTATAAACTTCTTCATCCTAATTTCTATGTCAAATATGATGAAGTTCTTATTGCTAAATATTGCAGAAAATTCCACCAAATGTATTCAATACGATATCAACTTACACTAAGAGTCCTTGTAGACACGTTTTCTTGGCGTGCCTACGCGCGGCGAATTTCAATTTATTTATTTACAAGAACACAGTACTTACATCGATAAGGTGTTACATACATTTTAGTCCAATGTGTCCTACCTTGATACCTATACTATGAACGTGTGTCTACTAGAGTTCTAACAGTACAGTAACAATGATGACTCTTTGCTTAGTGTAGTACAAGATCTCTTCTCTACGTACGTAAAACATAGACACGTATCTCATCGTTTGTTAAAAGTAGAATTGTTTCATAGCAAAAATGGCTGCAGCGGTGGTCAAAACATGCAAATTCTACCTCCGATTGTTGTTTCTCCACTATTTATCAGGATCCACCTTACACCATAAATCTTCTTATACATAACTTTGCACCAACCTACACAGTATCAGCATACAATTTGGTCTTCATCTTGAGGTACCGGTACTCTGACTGGTAGAAGCCTTGTATGAACCCCCAGCACCATTGGAGAGGCCATGGCACGTAGCCCCGATGTGTTTTGCTGTAGTGGTTCAGATATATCGCCAGCACCACGAGGAGACCAGACCAGGCATACCTAACAAAATACATGTTCAGAGGTTAATTGAAAAATTAATATAAAGTCCTGTACTATAATCTATTTTATTCATAATAGGTAAAGTCAGTAAGCTGTCAGTTTTCACTCAATCAAGTCAGTCAGACATTCAAGTAAAGCGACGGCTTCTTTACTAGAACGTGACCAATGTAATTTTGGAGGCAAGCTGATAAAACATATTTTCGCACTGTTATTTTATTTCACAACACTCGTGCACTGCAATTAACCTATATCGAACAAAATACCATCAAATTTATCCGATATAACTCAAAAATACACCAAGAAAATGAAAAAACAAGAGCACAATATGTCTTTCGACTTCCCGCCAAAAACTGACCATTGTTTATAACCTACAGCAAAATTAATAAGTTTTGTCTATGTCTATACTCACTGGAACACAAATGGCTTGCTGAAGAGCAGGAAGGACACCGCTATGGACAGCGCCTTGCGCGCCGTCGTCACTGTGACCGCGACCGCCGCACCGCACAGCCGCACCAACGACAGCACCGCTTGCAGACCCAGGTAGCCACTCACGCTTAACAGGAATATGTTGGTGTACATTGTTTGGTAGTCCTGAAATAATGAGAATTTCAATTGAAATGAAATGAAATAGTTGAAATATGAAATGAAATAGTTTATTAACATCCTGGGTAATAATATACACTTGATGTTTGTCATTGTTCTATGGTCATCAGCTGACCGTCATCCGCTTTGGGTGCGCTAAGGCTTATATGGGCTAGGAGAAAAAAGCGGGCGGAAAAAAATTCCAGCCCTGTTTTAAATCAATTTTCAGGTACAATGGGTATTTATTATGCAGCATGACTGTGGGGCGACAAGGAGCACACGAGACAGCTATCGTGTGTGTCTTATCGTGTGTGTCGTAATTAATTTTTGTTATCAAAAGAAATAGTAACACTGACCAGCAATCTTATTCATAAGTGGTCGCTGGAGCACAAATAGACTTGCGTTTTACGTCAGTTTTAGGAGCATTATTAACACTTTTTATGTCCATTGCTGGGAACAGGTATCGTCCCTAAAATAACAGGGAAGTAAGCCTTCGAGACATCTAAATAGTTTACAATTCACGATGCTAAAATACATATTATTATGTTTGTAGGCACTCATATCTTCGATAAGAGACTGCTACAGGCATTCCAGCAAAGAGTAGCACAAACACAATTTCATAATTTTCTTACCTTGGAGCACTAAATAACTCTATCCTGAATATACTACTTAACCCGGTGATGAAAATATGGTATACAGAATTGAATAAAGCCAAATAAAAAAAACTTAATGGTCAAAGTAACTGTATACAATATATCAAATATATAATTTGATAGCGGCCGTCCGCGACTTCATCCGCGTGGACATAGGTATTAGTCATAGCATGAAGTCATAATATAGCCTAAGCCTTCCTCAATAAATGGACTATTCAACACAAAAAGAATTTTTAATTCAAACCAGTAGTTCCAGAGATTAACATGTTCAAACAAACAAAACTCTTCAGTTTTATATATTTGTATAGATGACATGCTAGAAGAATTCATGAAGAAAGAGAAAAAAAAAGTACTTAAAACAAGCTCATTTCATTGAGTTTACCTTTGCACAGTAGACCACTCCATCCCTGAAGATGCCACTCAACCCAGTAATGAGAATAAGATATACAGAGGCGATTGCATACGAGTAGAAAACTACTTCGTTGTTGGTCGCCTGGAACTGTTTCATGGCTTTCTCCTGCACATTGCCTATGATCGCATCACACAGCAACGCCAGGGATATCACTAGCACTCCAACTATGTCGAAGTTTGGCGAGGTTTTGGCGTCGGCTGAAACCAATAATCACATCAATTTATTTTTCTAGGTTTGTTGTTGCATTTCTGGGAGAAATCATTACAGCAGAGGAAAAAAATTTTATTTTTTCCCCCCATGGTCATAACACATAATTTATCCCAAATCTGCCATAATCTATATTATTATTATGATGGTAGTAAATTAATTTTATTAAAAAAAATATCTTTAGCATTGAATGATTTTAGGTTTCTGCATAATGTAAATAAAATTATAAAAATGTTAATGATCTTGAATGGATTTTTTTATGCAACTTAATTAAAGCTAAACTTAGTAAATCTATTAAAAATTGGTTGGATTGGATTGAAGATGGGCAGCAACAAAATTTTGGCAAAGGTAGCTCTCTACCGCCAGGCGAGGAGGCCATGCTCCTATGGTCACATTTTGGAGAAAACTTTGATGGCATGGTTTAGGATAATATGGGTAGTGAGTGATGCACAGTGGAGGGTCTCCTCACAGATTTTACAGTAGTAATGAATAAACAATACCTTTAAACGAGCAATTCTTGTATATCATACCTAAATATTTCTTTCGAATCTCGGAAACAGCTCCCAACGATTTTGATGAAATTTAGTACCCTGGTTTTGGAGGTGATAAATCAATCCAGCTAGGTTTTATTTTTAGAAATTTTAGATTATTAATAATTATTTTCAGCAATAATCAACTAAAATATAAACTGAAAAATACAACTCTTCTTGACATCTATTAGAGAGTATAATAATTGTAGGGGAGCCCACTAGGCTAATTGTGGATTTACTGGAGCGTCATCAGGACCTTGTGCACTTTATAGGTTGGGAGAGCGCATATAGGTTTTCAAAAATGTTACATACAAAACAGCAAAATAAAAAAAACAGCATTTTGGCAATCTCAGGAGAGTTCGAATTTTTATTATAAAGACATGGTTCAACGGTACAGGGTATTCTAATCAGACCATTTTGACATCCGAAAGTAAGATAAAAAAAATACTGGACATATATATAGGAACTTTTTTTAATAATGGCAGTACTCAATAGGATGCAAGGTGTACCCCATATCCTGATCTGACGCCCTCTAGTATATCCGAAAATCCCCTCTTGGGCTCACCTACTATACTATAAATATTGTGGCTTGTAAAGCCATCAAATGCCATCCGCCAATCCGACGATCTCTATAAAAGTTTTGTTCATTCAAATAAAGCTTCCTTGGCCGAATGATTACGTGGGCTGACTGTGGAACTAGAGACCCGGGTTCAATCCTCAATCAAACCATATCGTGTTTATTTTTTATTTTTTGTGATTTTTTTTTTATTGGGAACTATTTCAGGTGGTGTTGTTAAGTAACACAAAGCAAATGAAATTTGAAATTAAGCCAAGAAAATAAATTGTTTTTATCTGAGCAACGCTCCAACATCCAGGTAATAAATATTGAATCATACATACCAAGAGTAAACATAGTGAGTCCAATACACATAATAATAGCTGCAACATAATCCAAGAAGTTGTATCTCTTTCCCAGAATGATAACACTGCCAATCATCACTGGAATGAGCTTGCAGCTCTTAAATATCAGCTGCGTTGGATAGTTCAGGTAACTTAGGGCTAGGTTTGAGAATGACATTGTGCCTAGTGTAAGCGCTGCCAGAAGTGCATATGTCCTTAGTGGTACTCTGTGGAAAAAATTAGTTTATATTATAGAGGAATGATACCAAATGCAGACTATAAATTGTTATACAGATAAGATACAGAACATCTTTTAATGGAAATCATAAGAGAGTTCTACATCCAAAATTAATGAATCCTATTCTGATTGTTAATGACTTTCAATTTATTTTTAATTTTTAATGAAGTAGTGTGAATAGCGTGGCATGCAGGCCACATGGTGTTAAGTGGTCACTGCAGGCCATGGACATCAGCATACAAGCTCAAGCAAGTATTAGGTAAGTCTTGTTTGAGGTTGCATGCAGTTGCGCTGCTACTCCGGAGGCTGGTGGTCGCCTCATGTAAGTGCCGGCCACACTTACATGAGGATTATTTTTAATAACATGTATAAAGGCAGGTTAACAGCTTATGAAAATAATATTTTTACAAATAAATAAAACATAGTTCCATCCATCAGTCTTCAGAGATCTAATACTGGATATGACCTCCCATAACACTTGCCATTGGGGGAGGCCCTGCACCCTCTGAATCTAGCAGGTTCCCATCATCTTCAAATTGCTAGTTTATTTTTATTTTTATAAGTAACCGAACAAAAAGGGAACAGGCGGCTTGGTGTTAAGCGATCACCGTCACCTATGGACATGGGCAACCCCAGTTGGCCTGTGCTCCTATTGTCAACATGTGGTCACCATTGGAGGTGTATCTGTATATCATTGGTTATCAGCCCTCCTAGCAATGTGGCCTGTCCATTGCCATTACAGCTTGGAAGTTTTGAATGGAATGGTTGTGACTATTGTCCGTTTTCTAAAAAATAAGTATAGTACAAAAAATATTTTTACTTACTTTCTTTTAAAAGGATTCCTTATTAATGCCTCCACATAACTAAGTATTGTTGTTATGACAAACTGAATGCATGTTATGTACAAGCTTACAGGTTTCACCTCTGGTGCAGAGAAAATTAGTTCTAGAAAATAACCATAAGCTAGATAGCATATAAATACAAAAGTGGAACAGCAGATGAACTGAATTAGAGGGCTGTATGGGGTAATATCAAAACATAGTATATTAATCTCTGTCTTTTCTCTATCATTAACATCTTCTATCTTTATCAATACTTCCTTAGATGAATTCATGGTAAGTAGTATCACAGGTTCTTGATTTGTGACAAGATTTCAGTATGTAATCAATGTAAATTACATGTCTGAGCACTCCAAAAATCTGAAATAAAAACAATGTCTTATGATAATCTAATCATTGAAAGCGAAAGAATAATTATACATACAACTAATAATTTGATAACAATAGTGACTAGTCTTTGAGATTTTTTAAATAAAAGTATTGTACTTACCACGTAATACAGTAACAAAATTATTTCATTACTAAATATTGGTAATACCAAAAATTCTTCAATTTATATGTGAAAAATATGATCAACGAGTATTATATTTAAGTACATTCGAAGGGAACGAATTATGTTATTTTATAAAATTATTTGTACAAAATCTGAAAGAAAATTTTAGTAGCTTCCTCCCTCAAACGTGTGCTGTACTACTGACAGTGACATGACATGACAGGTATATGCAGGGCTGCCAGACATGAATCATCAGATTACCCGCAACGAGTCACAAAAATACCCGCTTTTACCCGCCTACAAACACGAAATACCCGCAAAGAGGGTATTTTCAGGGCCTAAAATAAAACCAATTTTTTGTAATCAACATGTATACCTAATTTTTTAACTTAATGAAAAAATAATTTATTTTATAAAACTAAAAAACACGCTTCTGTGAAAATACGAACTAAAAATTTAAAAATAAGGAGAAAATGTATTTTACTGTAAAAAAAGCGTGGGGTGCATGGTGTCAATAGTATCTCAAAAAGCACCGCACGCTTTTTTTACAGTAAAATACATTTTCTCCTTATTTTTAAATTTTTAGTTCGTATTTTCACAGAAGCGTGTTTTTTAGTTAATGTATTTTACTGTAAAAAAAAAGCGTGGGGTGCTTTTTAAGATACTATTGACACCGTGCACCCCACGCTTTTTTTTTACAGTAAAATACATTTTCTTATTTTTTAAATTTTAGTTCATATTTTCACAAAAGCATGTTTTTTAGTTTTTTTAACTACACAATTTATTTTTTAGTTGGATTTTTTTTTCATATTATTGCATTGTCATCGGTCCTTGACCCCTGTGAAAATTTTCAAGTTAATCAGACGCTTAGAAGTAGGTAAAAATGAAGTTAAAAGATTCCGTTATATACGTACATATATACATACAAGTCAAGCTAATATAAGCGTGTTAATTAAATAATTTTGCCTAAGCTAACTTATTTCCCTACCACAGTTTTGTTTATAGCATGTCAACATTCACTAGCCAAGGCGATTAGCTTAAACAATAAAACAGTCGTTTGTTAGAAAGACTTTCTACTAATCAGCACAACGGATTACAGCAGTACGGTGATATATTTATTCTTATGGTACGGTGTGTAATGGAGAAAAATGACCAATACCTACCTTCAATACATTCAATGCCTGCGCCAATAGCGTATGCATTTAGGAGGTGAATGCCTCACTACAGACAATATAAATTGTTTCATATTCTAACAATACTGGCATTCCAAACTTCCAAACAGCCAACTTTTTTTATAAATAGAAACTACAATACAAAATACCCGCTTTTACCCTCAAGACAACAAATACCCGCCAAATTACCCGCCTTCTCAATTTATCGTCAAATTACCCGCAATGCGGGTAATTACCCGCCAATTGGCAGCGCTGGGTATATGGTATATTCATACTAATCTATGCTACTGTTCATAGAGAATAAATAGAATGGCGATCTGAGATCGATTAATCGAAGAATCGATCTTTCAGTCCAAAAAGATCGATTTTTAGATCGATATGTAGTACTGAATCGATATTTCACCCTTGAAAATCGAAATTCGATATTTTCTGTTTTGGTATAAACCATAAAATTATTTACAATTAATTGAATGTAACCATATTATAAGAGTGTTGCCTGTTAAAGGGTTAATTACTCAAAAACTCGCTGGATGCCTGTGTGCTTAGTTTCCTTAGACTCTCTTTGATAGAAAAAACATTACGTTTGTATATGAGTATCGTAGGATCATCTTTTCCTTGTGAGCGACGTTTTTCAATTGCCGGAAATATCACAAGTGATGAGCGGAACCTCATGGATCCCAGTAGACTTAACAGACTATTGTTTTTAAAAAGCTTAGATATTAAGCATTTGGAATTATAAGCTATATTTTATTATCTATTTTATAAACTTTTAAATGTAACCAATACATTTAGAAAATAAATTTCTTGTTTTATACCGAATCTGATATGGTAATAGAAATGATTTTTATTTTTGAATTCCCGGATTTTACTAATAAGACATCGTTTACAATATTTTACTTCTATTAAATGCGAAGTACTGAACAATATTATTTTTTACCGTATAAAGGCGGTTTTGTTTTTGTTATAAAGTTATATAATTTCACTCTTTTTAGTGCTTTTAATTTAATAATTCTGTATTGTTTAAACATAATTAGCGATATTTCCACATTATTATGTGGGGCTATAAAATTTGAGAGTTCCCCTCGATTTCTTTGGGATCCCATCATCAGATCTTGACTTGGTGACAATACCACCTCCTCGAAAGTATAAGCTTTCGAACAAACAAGAATTATCAAAATCGGTTCATAAACGACAAAGTTATCCGCGAACAAACATAAAAAAAGCATATATGCGGTCGAATTGAGTGACCTCCTCCTTTTTTGAAGTCGGTTAAAAAAAGATCGATTTTTTGGAAATCGATCTTTTAGACCTCGATTTTTTTGTGAATCGATTCATTAGGTCACGATTCGGATCGATTCAAAAATCGATCTTTTTCGGAATGAATCGCCATCCAATAGAGAAATTAAACACTACGTTATACTACTGTTCATACTTATTCTACTCTTTGTACTGTTCCCTCCCGATTTATACATAGGGGAACAGTGTTCCCCTATGTATAAATCAAAGACCAATAATCCTAAAGACAGCGGGTCGGTGTAACCACTTTGTTGGCATCTCTTTTTCGCAGCCAGTGTTACCCACTTATCATATTTTCCCCCAAATTTGGTAATCTACAATATCAAGCAAGTAAACTATAAACATTGGCAGACCAAACTGTGAAAGGATTTATATGCTTGTGCATTATGGTTGGTTTTTTGTGAGTTTAGATTGGTTGACTGGCATAAAGTTAATTGGGTCAGCAAATTACAGGACATACATATAGGAGAAAATAAAAGACAAATACAAAGATTTTTAATGGCACCAATATGGGTGTTTACAAAAGCTGTTAATACATATTTAGTACGTCATATTTACCTTAATGAGCTATGCAAATATTACAAAGATAAAAGTAAACACTTAGTTATAACGCAATATATAAAAATGTACTTTGTATCAATTTTATTATTATTTTTCTTCTCTTTATCCTTTTGGTCAATAAATGGCTTTCAAAATAGACCGAACAATTTTGGAATTAAATTGATGGTTGCCAGTCAATACGTCCAGTGGCCTGAATCCATTTATTTTCGGCAAGAGCGTCAGTTGGAAAACTAAAAACGTCTAATACAAAATGTATGGAGTATCTTTTTATAGTCTGTGTGAGTGAAATTTAATATGTCGGGAAAATGCTCATAACGTGCACCCCAGGCGCGGTCCCAGGTGGGGGGGTCACAGGACATGACCCCCCCCCCCAATCCGTCAGTCATGCGTACATGGAAGGTAAAACAAGCGAATTTGAGACACTTCTTCCCTCAAATTTCTAGGCGACCCTCCCCCCAAAATTGAAGGCTGCGACCGCGCCTGGTGCACCCAGCCTATAACATTTTACTGGTCTCCACTTAAATAGTTATATATAAACAGGGGGTATTTGAGCCTCCCGCTTGAAATGTAACTAACTACTAATGAGGTAACACATAATCTTTGATATTATTATTGTCACTGTTTTTGTTAAAAATAATTATATTTAAATAAGATGGGTAATTTTTTACTAATACGGGGAGGATATTTTGATTCGAGATCTGACAACACTATTTCGAATTTGAGAATGTTTGAAATAAACAAATATAAGTTTATTTTCACGAATTTCACTATATTTACGTTGAATGACTAGTTATAAGACAAAAGTAATTAAATATCTATATATAAACAATACATAATTTAGTACATTTTAAAGAGAAGTATTTAACTTACGCGTAAAATGTAATACCTTCCGGCAGCCTTCCTGTTTACGCTCACTGCGGCTCTTACAACCTAAAATACTGCAGCTCACCATATTATGGAACTAGAAAAATGTTATTTGCTTTTAATACAACACAATTTACAGCTGTGAGAATCGATTTTAACACATAAATATTATAAAACAACAATGTCACCCCGACTTCCACAGTTTGCCTGCCACATAATTAAAGGGCACTGTCAAAATATGTGGTTACACAGAAAAGGACAGAAAATCTCGCTTCCATCTCTTTTTAACAAGTTCTTTAAGTATATTTCGATCTCGCTTTAGCGTGCCGTTATAAAAATAGGCCTCTGTCTATAGTACGTAAGTACATTATTCTTAGTCTAAGGTATAAATGTACTCTATGCGTACTCTATGACTCAATACAAATGTACTCTGTGCTCTCTGGTTTGCCTATAGTTATTGTTCTTAGGGTTGCCCTTTCAGTATATACAAATGTACTCTGTGGGTTGCCCGTAGATAGAGAAACTAAGGGTTGCCTCATTGCCTGACACTGACAGCAGAATTTTATGTACAAATGTATGTACTCTGTGACTAGTGACTACTGCCAAGTGCCATTCATTCCCGTATATATAATGTACTCTGTGGCCATTCATACTAATCTATGCTACTGCCAAAATTAATAACACTATGATCATACTATGATAATTATACTACTGACTGCCTACTCATATATATATATTAGAGATGGGTCTAAAATTAATAAGCTGCTAAATTAACGCTGCTAATTTTTTTAGTGTCAACACCTGTTAAATAAATTCTGAGATAGTTGTTAAATATAGCAGTTACAAGTCACAACTCTTACTAACACAGATAAAAATAATGGCAGCGGAGCAGTGTACAGGTATTCTGGGCGGTGACACGGACGGACGGATATATATTTGTCTCCCTTTATCCCACTACTGCAGGCCGCAGCGCAGGACGACGAAAGCGAAACAAAGGAAAGGAAAGGACGCGATAGCAAAGATGTTCATTCCGTCGCTCTCTATTAACTTAGCAACTGCAAACTGTTACTGTTAATTTTCTGTTCAGTTCAGTCAGACAGATTGTTATTTAGTCGAGTTAATTTAACTAACTGCTAACTGTTGAATTTGGAAATGTTATATTTAATTTAATTAGTGTTAAATAAAGACTGATCTTCATTACTAGATTACTAACACGTAAATATACATAATTTACGTGTGTGATCTAGGTAGGATACCTATTGAAAAAAATATGATTAGGTACAAAAAACAGCTATAAAAAAAAGAAATCGATGTAAATCAATTGATTCTCATTTTAAGTACGCTAACAGAAAAAGTTGACAGTCCTAAGCTTGTGAAAAGTATGAAGGAAATGAGAATTAATTATGTAACAATCTGTCTGTGATAAATTTAACAGTTGCTAAAAATAGCTGCTAATTTTAAGTGTTAATTATTATAAGCATTAGCATTTAGCAGTATTATAAATTTTTAACTTTTAACGTTTAAGCCCATAAGCCACGTCGCGTGGTATATATCCCGTAAGTAATAATTCAGATAAAGTGAACAACCGCGATAGTCTCAAACAGTGTTTTAGTAATCAGTCAGTCAAGTTAGTCAGTCAAGTCAGTCAGATATTCAAGTAAAGCGATGGCTACTTTGCCTGAACGTATCCGATGGAGTTTTGGAGGCAAGCTGAAAAAACATATTTTCGTACTGTTATACATTATATAGAAAATAAAACAAGATTACAATTATTACATAAACAAACGTTTTACTCTCATAGCACTTCATAGCATAATATATACTTACCATCACTTATGTACGTTTATAATATGTTTTAATTTTATTTGAAGCAGGCTTATTAGGTATGTGGTGTGGCATTAATAGGCGTGAGGTTTTGCTTGAATGTAGTTGAAAACAAAGACCTAATACTAATCTTTGGTCAGAATCGAAAGTTAGAATTAGAACGAAATAGATACTAAAATAATAAAATACCTCGTAATATAGCAAAAATCTCTGGGAAATGTACGAAGTTAAGACCCATCAGTGTAGGTAATATGTTTTTATAAAGGAAAGTTTAAAACGAGGAAAGATAATGACGTCAATGGTATTGTTCGATTTTTTTTATATGGTAACTTTTAAGCGTAGTGTCAGGTCAGGTAAAGCCACACTTTTCCCGTTTTCCCTGTGGTTTAACAAACAAATAAGTGAAATACCTTGCATTTTAATGTAAATCTGTTGTTTTTTTGTTCTATATTGTTAATGTTACACACTGAGGTATGTGTGTGACGAGTTTCACATTTGGTGATGGAAATATAAAATAGAATCGCTTATTTTGCCCTGTTTATGACCAGTGTCGTTCGTTTTCCAGATCGCATAATCAAGCTGAAAAACTGGATCGGCTACAATGATGGATTCGGACTCGTCCGGAGCGGATTTTTGTAGATTTTGTAGATCGGAGGCATCATCGGACCGACCTCTGTTCCACCCTTGCATCTGTACGGGCTCGATAAAATGGATCCATCAAGAATGTTTAGTACAATGGATGCGATATTCGCGGAAGGAGATATGCGAACTGTGCGGGCACAGGTTCTCGTTTATGCCGATTTACTCGCCCGACATGCCGAGGCGACTGCCAATACGAGATGTAGTTGGCGGATTGGTGACATCCGTCGCATCAGCTGTGAAAGACTGGCTCCATTACACTCTCGTAGCGCTCGCTTGGCTGGGTATTGTGCCTCTGACGGCGTGTAGGACTTACAGATGTCTGTTTTCGGGGTCATTGGACCCAGTGATATCTTTGCCTTTTGACATAGTCTCAGCTGAAAACCTGGCCAAGGATGTGTTTTCCGGCTGCTTCGTCGTAACTTGCACACTGTTCTCCTTTATTGGCTTGGTTTGGTTGAGAGAACAGATCATGCATGGAGGTGGCCCCGATTGGATGGAAAGAGAAAACCTGCCTGCACCTGCAGCTGAAGAGCTTCCATTGCCTGATAACAATAATGATCATGTGCATGAAGTTGCAGGGGAAGATGGGGTTGTCAGGGAAGAAGGTAATGGAGAAGCTAATGAGGACCCCTTAGTTGGTGATGAACCTAACTGGAACCCAATGGAATGGGACAGGGCAGCTGCTGAGGAACTGACATGGGCCAGATTGTTGGGCTTGGACGGATCAATGGTGTTTCTGGAACATGTATTCTGGGTTGTGTCATTGAATACACTTTTCATTGTTGTATTTGCTTTCTGCCCCTACCACATTGGCAAGTTGGGGGCGGCAATGGCTGGTTTGACTGCAGAGGGCCCGTTTGCTGGACCCTTGACAGCACTGGCTGGTTATGTGCTAGTTGGAGCAATTCTAGCAGTTCTTCATGGAGTGGCATCTTTGTTGAGGCTTCGCAGTGCAAAAAAAGCCCTGGGATTCTGCTATGTTGTGGTGAAAGTTGCTTTGCTGTCAGTTGTAGAGGTGAGTTAATCCCTTAACTATCATAAACTGATAACATTGATGTTCATACAGCTAATAATAATAGAATAATAAAACATACGTCATTTTTGCTTCAGAGATAGTGGTAAAAAATCTTAGCACTACTTTTTATTGAAATAAAAACAATGAGGTAAAACTTAATGGAAATTAGTTTTAGTATTGAAAATAATTAGTCTTCAAAACCTTTTTATTACAATGAATAAGACATGTATCATAGTGTGTCCAAACTTTCTTTAAATTGAAGAAACACAAAAGGAACCTATAATGGTCCTATTAGCATTTATCCTGAATAAAAACTTCACTTTATACTTGTTTAAATTAGTGGGAGATTCATAGTGTTGATGGGTATTCTTTATTTGTTTGGGAGTCCACACCACTTCACACTATCATATTTTCAGGAGTAAAATACTGTTCCTAATAGAAATACCAAAAGCACAGGGCAGAAATGGAGATATGTATTAATATAAAATCTTATCAAACAACTTAATAATAGCTGTATAATGTAACTGTATAATGTAAGGGGCACACAATCTTAATACCTTGAGAAAGTCATCAGTTTGTCATAATATTTACTTTAACAATAACAATTACAAATGTAAACAATTTGTGTTAACAATGAAAATATTAATTTTAACAATCTTTTGTGATTTAAAAGTGGATAACAAGTAAATTAAAGTTATGTAAACACAGATAATGCACAAAATTATGTGATAACATTTTTTGCATAGTTAAAGAATATGACCTATGACAACCTACACCTTATGTGGCAGGATTTATTACAACAGCATTGTAATGTACAATAGCAAGCGTGCTATATAATTCTTTACAGACTTCTTTTTAAGATATTGTTGACACCATCTACAGTCAGAATAAACATGTATAATTTTCTGTTATGTAAATATAGCAAACTACTCTTGAACCTATTCTCACAAAAATGAGTAAAAGTATTTTGTGTAACTACTTAGACAAGAGTTTAAGGGCCTCTTTCACCACCTTCAAGTAAAGTGACAATTATGCTAATTGTCAGTTAAAGTCACCTGTAACTTCAATTTCAATTTCATGATGTTCAAGTAGCACTAACCATATTATAAACTGACCCATACTATAGCTTTTACTTGCCAGTTAACTTTACTTGCGATGTAACTAATCAACACTTTACTTGGAGATGGTGAACGAGGCCCTAATTGTGTATCAATGAGTAATATAATAATTTTTTACTACAATGTTTTTGTAGGGTTCATATAATTTTTTACCATTTATAATTAAAGCCTGGGTGCTTAATAAATAAAAATGTCTATCTCTGTTCAAATTAGATTAAAAATTACATATGTCATGTATATTCTTTAACAAGCTTCAATATTTATGAAGCATAATTTATCAAACAAAGAGATTAAAGAAAAAGCGACAAATAAAAATTGTATTAGCCTAAGATGAGAAAACCTTTGATATTCACATTCAGGTAGATAACAACTTTTTCTATTTTTTCTTCTTTGCATCTAATTATACCTTGTGCATTTAATATAAGCATATTGCTACTCTGCTACCTGTTTTAATATTGGTATTAAAGCTTATGTTGAGCCTTACATAGTACACATTAAGTTGAGAGTTGAGAACAAGAGCTATTTGTTTAATTTATTCATTAACTATTTTCATAGGAGGTTGAATCTTCTGCTCTGGAGGATTATTTTGCAATTTGGACAGAGCCAATATTATATTATAAAATCAATATTTAGCATACTTGTTTTATGCGGGTCAAAACAATTTATTTATATTACCTATAAAACTGTAGTACTTAACTGTAGCAAAAAAATTGTATTACCACATTTATTATTCTATGTAATACTAGCCAAATTTCATCCCAATCCGTTCAGCTGTACTTGAGTGATTGGGCAAAAATTTTTGATCCAAACATCCAAACTTTCGCAGTACAATACAATACAAATACAAATATTCTTTATTGTACACCAGATTATACAATACAATTTTAAATACAGTGTTACAGTATACAAAAGGCAGCCTTATTGCTGATAGCGATCTCTTCCAGACTGCCTTAGGGTAGAGAATTGGTAAAACACTGTAAGAGAAGAGCATCTGTGCACAAAATCAAGTATAAATAACATTAAATGAAATTTCTACCAAAATATATTAGTACATTCTTTCTATTCACATTTTTAATATTAGTATAGATGATGATAAAAAAATATGCATGCATAGTTGTTATTTGTATAGCTATAAAGGAAATGTATCCTTTGTTTTAGATTGGTGTTATCCCTCTGGTCTGTGGGTGGTGGTTGGACCTCTGTTCCCTCTCCATGTTTGATGCAACCCTTAAAGACAGAGAGGCCAGTCTGCAAGCTGCTCCATGGACTCTCATGTTTATACACTGGCTCGTCGGCATGGTCTATGTGTACTACTTCGCTTCATTCATACTACTGCTAAGAGAAGTCTTGAGGCCTGGGGTACTCTGGTTTTTGAAGAACCTAAATGATCCTGATTTTAGTCCTGTTCAGGTAAGATCAAGTATGTTTTGTGTTTTACTTTACAGATTGCAGAGACCAAAGGCGCTAATAAAATTGTAAATTTATAATCTACAGTAGGTTTAATGGTTCTGCATGATTTTCTCGGTTGAATGTTGGTTTAGTATACTTTATTCTCCTGTGTTGGTACATCTAGGTGAATAAAGTACACTAATTCATATTTTATACTTCTACCAAACACTAGTTAATTATTATTAGCCTTCTTCGACGACCCACGTGGCGCAATGGTTGCCATACCGGACTGCTCATTGAGGGGTTCCATTCCCGGCGAAACAGAAATTTGAATGATGACTTTAAATTTCTGTTCTCGGTCTGGGTGTTTGTGTTTCTGTCTTTGTGTGTGTCCATGGTACCCACGACACATGGTATTAATTACCTTACTGTGGGGCTATGAGTGTGTAATGTTTGTAACTTAACGTTTATTACCCCCGCAATCCTTTTTGCGTCCCACTGCTGGGCACGGGTCTCTTCCCATTATTGGGGAGGCCTGGAGCTCCACCACGCTGCTCCAATGCGGGTTGGTGGAGATGCGGGTTAGTGGCCAACACGCTGTCGGATGTTTTCAAACCGCCTATAAGGCCTCCGACAAGGTTTAACGACGGTTATCTATCGACAACAACTGGGACCGACGGCTTAACGTGCCCTCCAAAGCACGGAAACGCGCATGAACTTTTTTAACGTTTTTTAACGTTTATTATTCCACTAAAAATGCTTAGTAAGTTAATCATCTCAGTTTACATTATTCTAAGTGTATTTTATTTTAATAAAATCTTGATTAATATATTTTTACCGACTTCCAAAAGGAGGAGGTACTGTATTCGGCTGTATGTATTTTTTTTTATATATGTTCACCGATTACTCCGCCGTTTGTGGACCGATTTTCAAAATTATTTTTTTGTTCGTATGCTTATACTCCCGAGGTGGTCCCATTGTCACCAAATCAGGATCTGATGATGGGATCCCAGGGAAATCGAGGGGAACTCTCAAATTTTATAGGCAGCCACATTGATTTTCTTATAGTTTCTGAATCATAGGAGATATTTACGCATAGTAATCATCATTTCATGTTGCTGATCTGATGATGAAAGGTACTACAAAAGTGAGGAGTTGAGAGCAAATTCTTTCAATAAATAGTTTTTTATTCGAAATCTCACATTCCTGAGTTGGTCCAACTGTCACCAAGTCAAAGTCTGATGAGGGGATCCCAGAGAAATCGAAGGGAATATTCAAATTTTATAGCACAACAAATGATTTTCATGTTTTTACAAAAGCAAAACAGACATTTGTGTATAATTATCGTCATATCATGCTGCTGAGCTGATGATGGAAGGTACTACGACGGTTAGGAGTTGAGAGCAAATTCTTTCAATAAATGGTTTTTTGTTCGAAATCTTACATTCCCGAGGTGGTACAACTGTCACCATGTCAAAATCTGATGATGTGATATTAGGGAAATCGAGGGAAATACTGAAACTTAACTGGTAATTATCACCTGATGTTGCTAAGCTGATGATTGAAGGTACAACTCCTCAACGGTTAGGAGCTGAGAGCAAATTCTTTCTTTAATTTATACGTTCAGGTGGACTGATAGTAGTATTCTTTCAGGCTATTAGATGGCTATTAGATAAACATAATTATAAAAGGTAAATCTCTTTAACGTTTATAAGTTAAGTGAAAAAATTTCCAATTATGCTAATACATACAGAATTATTAAAATTACTAAAAAGAGTGAAATAAATTAAGTTTTTAACAAAAAAATAGAACCGACTTCAAACGGTAAAAAATAAAATTGTTCAGTACCTACTTCTTCTTGCTTATGGTAATGTCTCTTAAAACTATTTTTGGAGTCGGGCCCTTAGTAAAATATCCTGTCATAGTAAATATAGTGTACCTTTCGTTCTGAATCGGCACCGACTCCAATATAGTTTTAACAGTCATTACCATAAGCAAGAAGAAGTAGGTACGGTCCCACTGTCTGTAATGTCGGTGCCAATTTAGAACGAATGGTACGACATTTATTAAGGGCCCGACTCCAAAAATAGTTTTAAGAGTCATTACCATAAGCAAGAAGAAGTAGGTACTGAACAATTTTATTTTTTACCGTTTGAAGTCGGTTCTATTTTTTTGTTAAAAACTTAATTTATTCTAAATTATATGTTTTCCCGTGCGAAATGTAAAGTTCAGTAGATAACAATGTGGCTGTTCCTCTCCTGTGTATTAAATGCATACACCTACTTTAATTTGGGTCATCATAACCTAATGGTAGCTTTGCTATCATAATATATACTTTTCCGAGCAGCAATGGCCGAGTGGTAAAAGACCGAGGTCTGTTATACCGAGTTCAAATCCTCGGCGCGCACTGACAAAGAAATTTTAATATGCGCATTTAACGCGGCTCCACGTTGATGAAAAATATCGTGATATTTAATTGATCACGATGTTCTCCGTCGCCGTGCATGCCTTAGAGAAATTCATAATTTCTAGAAAGCATGAGGTCCACTAATCCACACTTGGCCAGCGTGGTGGACTATGGCCTAAATCTCTCTTACAAGTGAGAAGAGACCTGTGCCCAGCAGTGGGACATAAAAAAGATTAAAAAACAGTTTTAATGGGGTTAAATTAAAGTAGAAATTTAAACCTATTTCAAAAAGTAAAAACAAAGTTTAATTTGCATTTCATGTTTTTTCTTGCGAAAGTTAATGGCTCTTAAAACTATTTTAGGGTTGTGGCCTTAGTAGACTGTATTATTTCAGGAAATGATCCACCTATCAGTGTGGTCGCATCTCCGTCGGCTGGTTGTATCGGCGATGATCTTCGGCACGGCTGTCCTCTTCATGCTGTGGCTGCCCATCAGGGTCATCAAGAGCACCCTGCCAGGCTTCCTGCCGTATGCTGTAGCGGTTCACACTGAGGCACCTGTGAACGAGCTCAGCTTGGAGTTGCTGTTGTTGCAGGTAACATTGTAATATTGGAGTTATGCAGTGAGCAGTGTGTACATTCCGAACAGTAAGAAAAAAAATACTTTTGTTGTTGACTGTTTACATACATACAACTAGATGTTTCAAATTATTATAAGAGTTTATATAGTCTACCATGTTCTGGCATACAATATTACACTATTAACTATAATTATTTTTATCGAATCATCAGCTTTTGATGCCTACCCACTGCTGGGTCAAAAGGAGGGTTTGTCTCCAAAAATTCGTTTACACTAGTAGTATACTTTTTTGTAGTACTTTTGTAGTACAGTTTTTTTAATTAAATGAATAAGCAGAAGAGCATGCGGACCATGTGATGTTAATTGGTCATGGACATCTTATATCCCCAAAAAAGCCAGTCCCTCCTGAGGTTGTTTGGTTGTCGCCTCATGTAGTCCTTGTCTGGTCGTCGCCTCATGTAGTCCTTGTCTGGTCGTCGACTGCACCATTCTACCATAACACGATATAATTATTTTACAGTAAAAATAGATGCAGCAGTGGTAGTTCTCTAGTCGAATAATGATAAAATTATTCCTACAACGAATATATTAAAAACTAGCGGCCGCCCGCGGCTTCGTCCGTGTGGACTTTGATATTAGTCATAGCATGATGTTATATAGCCTTCGCCAATAAATGGACTGTTCAACAAAACGAATTTTTCAATTCGAACCAGTATTTCCTGAGATTAGCACGTTCAAACAAACAAACAAACTCTTCAAGCTTTATATGTATATTATTAATATAGACAGGTGCTTCTTCGATTGCTCCTGAATTCTGATGAATAAAAACGTAAAATCTCTGAGAGTTACCCAAATACCAAATGTTATCAATGACATACGAAGTCTACCATTTTCAGAGATCTCTCCTTGTTCAGGAAATGAACCGGAACCGACTTCGCCTTATCGTTTTAAATACAACATCTGAAAGTTAAATGCCTAAATATAATAAAAAAAATGTTGGATGTAACCTCCGTCTGTATGAATGAATACCTATAAGCGTTTTAATTACAAATGTTACCTAGTTTAGTCACGAAAATGTGCATCGATATTAAATTTTATGTCGCATAATGGCAGACGAGCTTGTAATTATTGTGAAGCTGTTATTATCCCTGGACTAGATGATAATAACGTCTTCAAAAACCTGCATAATAATATATTATTATAGTTTGTAGTTCAGTGTCATCAATTTTTCTTATGTTATTAATGCTATGTTTGAGTGTTACTCATAAGATAAAACGGGTTTGCAAAATAATATAACACTAAACAAATTAGACATGTGATAAGAGTGCGAATTATTATCTAATAATTCACATCATTATTAGATCATAATTCTCAATCATCACAGTCATGTCTCTCCCTCGTCACAAATATTTATTGTTTATTTTTATAATTGAATTTAATAGTTTTACTTCCAGTTAAAACATATCTAAAAAGTAAAAGTATACTCTCCACATTATCTGCTCCAAAGTATTGTAGAGTAAAAATGGTCTGCAATAAATGATAATTTGTTATGTACAAACATCGATATAATAAGTAGGTGTACAAATTACAATACAACACTCATTTGGTACCTCTTGGTTATTCATAGAAGCTATGTTCCAATCCGGTTTTATATTTGTATAAATGCAAAAATTATATGTCATAATTTTACAATTTCCGGATAAATGAATATTCTCGATGTCGTCGTAAATATTTTATTAACATTTGAAATATAGTCTCCTCATGATCGATAAAATACGTAATCATCGTGTTACCATGTTAAAGACATTATTTCGTTATTTTAAAATAAAAGCGTCGTAATAAATTTAAATGTATTTGAATATATTGAAATGTATAAATTGAAGAATGTAAACCTGACGTCATTCACGAAACAACAAATAAATATTTACATTGTATAATATACCCAAGCGTAAGATGATGATGCGCATGAAGCGCGTATCGCTCGGGCGGTAAGCGTAGAATGCAGGCGATCTACGCAGTTAAGCCAAACGGGCGCGGTCAGGCGTGGGATGGGTGACTGCTAGTGGCAAAAAAAATTATGCGCGTTTCCGTGCTTCGGAGGGCACGTTTAGCCATCGGTCCCGGTTGTTATCGATAGATAACAGTCGTTAAACCTTGTTGGAGGCCTTATGGGCGGTTTGAAAACATCCAACAGCGGCAGCGGGTTGGCCACTAACCTACCCGCATTGGAGCAGCGTGGTTGAGTAAGCTCCAGGCCTCCCCAATAATGGGGAGAGACCCGTGCCCAGCAGTGGGACGTAAAAAGGGTTACCCAATATACCCAATGTTTCTTTTTATGGTTGGCTGGAAGAAACCACTTTTAGTGATAAGACCGCCAAATGTACATTAATACATACTACCTCTGTGTATGTTTTTTATTTATATGTTGGTATGCAATAAAAATAATAGATTTTTATCGATTGGTTTTCCTACTGACATTTAATTTAAATCAGTTAATTTATTTTATCTAGGTATACGATTTTGATGTCGATCCGTATTTATCGATTATTATATTGAAGGTATATGGAATCGAATGTACATTTTCATATCGATTATTGTACATATCTATTCTCGGGAATCCGGGATTATGGAAAACATTGAAAATAAATAAGTAACTTTATTTAATTTAAAAGGTTATAACTTTTATAGTTAGTTAGACCGGGGATGTACCACTGCTGCCCTCACTCCTGACGTGAAGAATTTTGTTGCGTTTCTGTGGAGAGGTGCAGTTGCCGGCCATACTTACAAGAGGCGACCGTCAACCTTCGGAATAGCAGCGCTACTGCATACGACTGGCAAAAGTTAGACTTGCGTGAGGTTGTGTGTAGATTTCCATGGGCTGCAGCGACCACTTACCTAATACCACGTGGCCTGCATGGTAATCCGTAATGTTACTCCATTCAAATAAAAAATAACCTGTGATCTCGCCCACTATAGGACTAAAATTATTTATTTTTATTTCCATGTCCAGGTGATCCTGCCAGCTCTCCTAGAGCAGTCCCACACGCGGACCTGGTTGAAGGCGGGTCTCCGAGCGTGGTGCGCGTGCGCGGCGGGACTGTTGGGCCTTCGTTCTTACCTCTTAGGAGAGGCGGCACGGGACAACGAGCCGCACCCGCAGCCGCACCCGCCGCACCAGCTGGGAGCTGCTCACCAGGTGAGAAGGGATTTATATTTATTTCTAGATAATTTTGAATTAGATTTTTGGTCGATACCATATCGATTTTTAGTCGATACCATATCGATTTTTAATAAATTGCCATTTCGATTTTGATCAATTTTAATATTGATTTTAATTCTATTGTTATATCGATTTTATTATATAATAATATGTAGATAACATTCCAATACCGATTTTTTAATCGATTTCAATCTATCAGTCGTCAATCATAAGTCGAGTCAGATTCATCCAAGTCAACTGATGCCTTTTTTACCAGTACGTGTCTGATGCAGTTTTGGAAGCAACACGAAAAGCTATGTTTACATACTGTTACTTTATTTAACCTATGTCGAATAAATCGTATCATATTAATAAATGCAATAAAAATATACACCAGACAATGAAAATAAAGTGAGACTGCAACATGCTTCCTATTATTATTGATATAGAGTATGTTACCCACACAGAACGTGTGTTGTTGTTTTAGTAGGTAGAATGGAAATAATGCGCTGTTCGTATAAAAACCGGTGTCGTCGATCTAGCCCTTTCACCTCCACTACATCTGTACTTAAATAAATATGAAGCTTACGCACATATTTGCAATTTCAAATCTAGCCAATCTTAGCGCTGCACAACCACGCGATTTCAAATTAACACACCCATGCACGCACACAAGCACGCATATCGCAGCGCGAACGCATGTTTCTGTCAAGACATGAGCGTTGCTGCCGACCACAATTCCATTCTAACCTCTTTAATATCTTCTTTGGTTACCCAAGTCACTATTATTATATTGAACTGCTCATTTGTTTTCAGTTGCGAGCTCAAGCGCTGATGTGGCGCGAGGGCCCCGCCGGATTCGAACCCTATGTGCGTGTGGCGTGGTTTCCGGTGCGATTAGCAGCACTATTGGCGCTCGTGGCCTTGTCACTCGTTTTGGCAAGCGCCCTTACTCTGGTCAGTATATCATCATGTAATTTTTTCGCGAGGATTTTATATTTTCAGCCAGCAGGTTTTGGCGACTGAAGGACCTGGGTTTGGAAACTATCAAAAAATAAGCTTGCCTCCTGTTGACTACAGCCTTCACCAGACCTTTATTAAACAACGATATTTGTGCAGATGGAAGGAGTTAATGTCAGTGCAAAGAGTTCAGTGTGCGACAAAATTCCATAAAAGAAATGGACCTTTTTTTCTATTACCTTCACATCACACAGTAGCCAGTTGCTTGGGAGAGATACCGGGCTATGAGGCATTCGTACCGCACTAAAACCGCCTAGTGTTTTGCCGGGTAAGGGTGTCTTAAGGGCTTGGGAGGACTCCAGGATTTCCAGGGAACGGACTGATGTCTTCCAAACGGGCCGTTCTTGGGAGAGCGATTTAGCTATCCTACACCCTTAGGTCCACACCGGCGTCTCTTCTTGGTCCGCTCCGCTGGATGGACCTTTTAGTCTGTAACGCCGGAAATGTGTTATTTTATTAGGGTTCCGTACCTGAAAGGTGCCAACGGGATCCTATTACTAAGCCTTCGCTTTCCGTCCGCCCATCTGTCATCAGGCTGTATTCTGTATCTCATGAACCGTGATAGACAGTTGTAATTTTGGATAAATGTATTTCTTTTGCCGCTATACAAATACTAAAAATAGCATAAAATAAATATTTAAATTTTATTTGCAGTTTTTTATAGTAAGGGCCTTTTTCACCACCATCAAGTAAGTCACAACTACGCTAAATGTCCGGTTAAGTCACCCGTAACTTCAATTTCAATTTCACGATGTTCGAGTAGCACTAATATGAGAAACTGACCCGTACTCATTGCTTTTACTTGCCAATTAAATTTGCTTGGGACGTATTTAATCAACCCTTTACTTGGACATGGTGAAAGAGGCCCTTAATGGTACGGAACCCTACGTGTGCCAGTCCGACTCGCTTTTGGCCTTTTTTTTTATTTAGTCGGCCCTTACGATCAGACAGACCGTAGCTCGCATTCTTAATCCCGAGCTAAAGGAACAAAAGTAATGTATTCTAGCGAAGGTATTACAACATTCAGAAATATCCTATCTCTGCTCAAAACACTAATCTCAAGATAAATTCGAAAACTCATAATAAAGTGCCCAATATAACGTTATTGTTTTGTATCAGGTAATCCCAGTGGCAATAGGAAGGAAAGTTATGGCTTTGTGGCTGCCAAAAGCATCTGATGGTGTACATGAGCTGTACACAGCAGCATGTGGTACGTATATAATTTACAGACGTTTTATTCTATTGATGTGCCCAGCGGTGTTAACTCTATTGTAGCGTGATGTTGTATAGCTTAAAACCTTTGTTCATAAATGGATTCTCTTAACGCCGCGGTCGCTTCGTTAGTATTCCGTTTTCAACACTATGTGGTGAGGTTGAACTTTGCCTCATATATCTTTGACAGCCTCCGTGGCGTAGTGGGTAATGAGCCGACTGCGAAACGTGAGGTCGTGGGTTCGATTCCCACCCAGGACAAATATTTGTGTGATGAACATGACTATTTGTTCTGTGTCTGGGTGTTAATTTATCTATTTAAGTATGTATTTAGAATGGGCATGATGACAGATTTTTAAATACCTTTCCTTATTGTAGGTACATGTCTCCTAGTTTCGAAAAAAAATTTATTTCAGCAATTAACTCAACTTTTAAAGTAAATTAATGTATTTTCTGCTATGTAATTTGAATTAAGCGCGAAAACGCTAGTAGGTGTCATGGCGTCGGCTTGCTTGTCAAACTTCAAGCAAAACGATGACATTAACTGAGACGTGACGTCATTCCTTTTGATTGGCGTTTCAGATAACATGGCTGATTGCTGTATTCATTGCTATATTAAAATCATAGGCATTTAGTCAGTTGCTTCAACCGCGTTGACTCTATTACGCGTTTTCAAGTAGGAATGAAGCATTTTCCCGCGGTAAAAAGGAGCCTATGTTACTCAGGGTGGATGTAGCTTTCTAATGGTGAAAGATAATCCCCCTCCATAAGACTTAAGGTTAAATTTTATCACAACATTTTTAAAAACAAAAGAAATCTAATAAAATAACTTTTCAAAGTGTTTTCAATATTTTGTAGTATTTTATAGTTAATTTGGTCAAAATAAAAATATTTTGTTTGTCAGATGTGACAGCTGTAGGAATCTATTTAGTGCTTTAAAAAAAAAGCGTGGGGTGGTTTTTAAGATGCTATTGATTATTGACACCATGCACCCCTCGCTTTTTTTTACAGTAAAATACATTTTCTTCTTATTTTTTTAGTTTTTAGTTCGTATTCTCATAAAAGCGTGTTTTTTAGTTTTTTAAACTACATTATTTATGTTTAATTTTTTTGTTGCATATTTTATTCTCATATTATTGCACTGTCATCGGCCCTTGACCCCTATGCAAATTTTCCAGTTAATCAGACGCTTAGACGTGTTAAAATATAAAACATTATATTTGTTTCATTAAGTACCTTAGGCCACAAAATGATCAGCCGCTCCTCGTATATTTTTTTTTATCTTGATGATCCTTGTTAGGACTTTAATATAAAGTTATGAGATTATTGTATTGTCATAGGCCCTTGACCCGCAAATTTTCAAGTTAATCAAACTCCTAGAAGTAAGTGAAAATGGAGTTAAAAGATTCCGTTACATACATACATACAGGTCAAGTTAATAAAAGCGTATTAAAAAGATACATGGCGTGGTTCCCAGGCATGTACGTGTGCTGGGCGGCGGGGCGCGGCGGCGCGCTGGCGGCGGGCTGGGCGCGCGGCGGGCGCGCGGCGCTCGTGGCGCGCGCGGCGCTGTGGGCGCGCCGGGCCGCCCGCGCCGCCCTCGCCGCGCTCGCGCTGCTCGGCCTGGTGCCGCTCATGTTTGGCCTGTTGTTGGAGTTGGTGAGTGCTTTGTTGGTTCTAACTTGGATGGGGCGATGAGAGTGGGAGCTCGATCCGTCCAGCTAGCAGCCACTGCCGGGATCCTTCCCAGCGGTGTGTGCGTGGCCGCATGCTGCATGCTGCATCGGAAGGTGCAGGAGAGCACATCTGCTCTCCAGAAGATGGGTCCGTTCTGGGGCTCTGCGCATGGAGGACACCAGTGCGTTCCACTGGAGATCCCGGAGTCCTCCCCAAGCGTAGAGGCAGGCCACCGAGGGATTTTTAGCGTGGTACAAATCCCACATAACCTGGTATCTTTAGAGCATCAAAGTTACTGACTTACCCTTCAGTAGAGACTGCATAGCGCCTCGCTTCGATAAATAATTTTTGTTCCAAATCTGGTGCGGGAGAAGATCGCACACATTTTCTTTTTTTTTACACATTCACAAATATTCTGTTTTCGCTACAGACGTATACATTTCTAAATATGTCAATTTCAATTAACAACGTCATTTTCTATGCACCGTCAACACTGACACCGACACACACAGACAAACTAGTTGTATAACTAGAAGCAACATTGTGCATGGACGTTGGGAAGAGGGGTTCGCCCGTAAAGGCCACTCCTTTGACGGGTGTCATACCTGTCATACTTAGATGCTCTAAGGTATCTTTTGAAGATACCTTTTTTTTCTAAGATACCTTTTGAAGGTTTCTTCCCGATACCAAAAAAATCTGGTAATGACCTGACTTCGAGCTTGGTTTTAGATTATTTGCAGGTAGATTTCCATAAGACTGCAGAGATTACTTGTTAATGAACGAGTGACAGCTTTTAAAGTAATGCATAAGAAGAAAAAAAGTAGATTAATGCCTTTTAAACAAGTGAAGTAATAATGTGCCATCCACCACAGTAGGTTATCACACTTATGCTATTATGTGGCCTCAACCGCAGTAAATTATTATATCAATTTAATATGACTGAAACAACTAATAATGAGCCTTCCACTGCATTAGTTCACCATCACCATTAAAAAAACAATAATGATGAAGAGACATATAAAAATCAAACATTTAGGACGAACCAAATAAATATAAACAATAGAAGTAACTCATAATATGTAATCCATCTTTATGGAAATGGAGTTGCAGTCTATGAACATCTACACACAACCTCAAGTAGACCTGAATCTTGCCTACTGACTAGCAGTGATATTGCCACAGTTGAACATTGATTTTTTTAAATTATAATAAAACGTGGAGTCCCTTCGCACGGAAGATAATGAAACTTCGTAATATGGAAATGAAAATAGGAAGGGGTAGAAATTGATTTTTAGTGAAATTCTCTTTCCTACTGTCTACCTTTGTTTATCTTTCTTTCTCTCTCCCTCTTGCGTTGGAATATTGGACGCTACTCGTTGCTAACGCTCGTGCTGGCCTATAACAGGTATACTACGCGCGCGCATGCGTTCGAGTGCAACGCATTCACTCTCACTCTGTTTCTTTCTATTCCCCGTAGCGTTAAACTTTTAACGCAACCTTGGCCTTAGAAGTTTCACTTCGAAAATATTAAACTTATATTTAACCTCTCAGGTCCTAGTGATCCCTCTGCGAGTACCGTTAGAGCAATCGCCGGTGCTGTTCGTGTGGCAAGACTGGGCGTTAGGCGTCCTATACACGAAGATTATGTGCGCGCTAACCATGATGGGGCCGGACTGGAGTATGCGACGAGCTATTGAAAAGGCCTACCGAGATGGAATCCGAGAGATGGATCTCAAGTAAGTTTTTGATATAAAATAATATTAAATTTTGTATGTTATACTGCGAAATCGGAACAGCACTATTTAGTTTACTAATGCAAAACAATAGAAAGAAAACCTTGTAGGTACACAGTAGCTGCATCTAGTTTTTCTAAACAAGGAATAGAAAAAAAGATTGTACCAGCTTTCTTTATATTTTATAACTTTAATTTTAGCATATTTGATTGCTCCATACTTATTTCGTTTTAATTCGTTTTACAAAATCACCAAAAGTTACGTCCACCGAAATTAATCTGTAATCCTTTTTGCAGATTCATCCTACGCGAAGTGGCGGCGCCGTTGGTGCGCTGGCTGGGCCTGGCGCTGGCGGTGCCGTACGCGTTCGCCCACAGCATCGCGCCTTTAGCGGTGTCTTCCGCGGCGCAACGCAATTTACTGGCGCGTCGGGTATACCCCGCGCTTCTGCTGGTCGCAGTCGTGGCTGCATTAGCAGTGTTCCAGGTGAGGGTTCTATATATTATGTATACCTGTAGCGACTTTCCGCAACTTATCAAGAGATGGCGGCACCGGTATTCTGAATCACGCTATTGAAGTTTTCTGAGAATCCGACCATATATACAAGCTCCGAATTGAGTTAATCGGAGCGTGGCCGCTCCCCGGGCATGATCACTTCGCTCGGCGAGAGATCTCCCTTTGCCAAATTTTATAAGCCTTCTCGCATAGCATAGTACTGCTCGCGGTATCGTATGCGGATTGCCCAGTATCGTACCGCTAGCGGTGTCTTTTGCGGCGCAACACTGTTGGTCGCTCTCGTGACCGTTTTGGCTTTGTTCCAGGTTGGCTGGTCTGGCCGTGTTCAATGTACAAATTGTCATGTTCAACTGTGTTGGACTGTTGGTTCGACCAATACTTAGACTAGAATACTTAGCTAGTGCCTTAGTTTGGGTTGTCTTGAAAGGCGATTAAAAGGTTCATTCAGCCAGCGATTTCGGAAAGTGCGGCGGTGTGTGCGTAGCCGCCGACGGGCCCGTTTAGGTCTCCGCGCGTAGAGAAATACGATGCGTTTTGCTGGATATCTCAAAGTCCTTTTGTTATTTTTTCAAGCACCACATTTCCATCCTCAGATCCGGCAGTTCCGCAAGCTGTACGAGCACATAAAGAACGACAAGTACCTCGTGGGCCAGCGGCTGGTGAACTACGAGCATCGACGGCACAAGGCGGCGGCGCGCAACTGAGGGTCGTCTGCGGAGCTGGCCGCCGCGCTGCTGCGGGCCGCGCTGCTCGCCGCTGCCGCGCGCCTCGGCAACAGGCACCACGCGGGGGGAGGGGAGGGGTAGGGGGAGGGGGGGGGTGTGTTTGTACTGCAGGGGAGAGTAGATCATACCAGTGTTTCCTGGAGGCACTCTTAGGAATGTAGGAACATATTACACTCATAGGCCCACAGTTTAGTAGGTATACCCTGTGGGTACCATGGACACAGACTGAGTAAAGAAACTGAAACTTATCATTTCAATCTCTGCTCCGCTGAGAATAGAACCCCGGACCCGTGATGGGCATGGTATCCTATCCGTATGACTGTGTAAGCAATATCTAACCTGTACTGTAACGTCGAAACCTTTCTGAGTGAATATTTATACAATGTAAATTATTTACTAAACTATAAACTTTCTTACTTTTATTATTTCTATTTAATAAATCAATCCTTATTATAAATTTCTAATTACATAAAAGGACTGTTTCGAAATTTGTTCGATCGAGTATTGCAAGTAATCTGTTACTTATGAGGTTCAATTAAACCATTCATCGCTATATTCGTTCTGTAACTTATAAAAATATTTTTTATCACTTTAAAGGACATTCACATGATAGAAATCGGAACAAAACGTTTGTATGTTGATGGAAGGGGAAAGAAGGTTCATTTATCCATACTATATTTTAATATATAAATTCGAAAGTAACTCTGACTGTGTCTGTCTGTTACGCTTTCACGCTTAAAGTACTGAACCAATCTTAATGAAATTTGGAACACAAATAGAGTGGACCTTGGGAAAGGACATAAAATGGTTTTTATCCTACGGGAACCTATAAAACGGGCCCACGCGGGCGACGGCGCTGGCGGAAGGCTAGTACTCTAAGGAAAAAATAGTAAAATGTTAAGATAAGAGTCCAATGATTCATTTTACCATATAGGAGGCCACATTAACCGTCTAGGTAAAAAAAAATCCCCTGCAGTACTTCTAGCTTTATGAATGAGGAAGGAAAACACCAGGAATCAGTACCCACCATCTTATAGATGTGACGTAACATCAGAAATGGGCAGACGCATAAGCCCTGTTTAGTTAAATAGGACTTCATCAGTGAGTGAATGTGTCAGACTGAATTGGACTTTATTGCTGAACTGTTAAAATACATATTCGAGTGTGTATAGTTATAGTAGCGGCACAACGTTTCGTTTTTACAATTAATTTTATATAATGTGCTCGGTGAAATTTATTAGTGAGGAAATATTATATTATTAAAGTGAATGTAATTCTAAGTGATAGTATCTATAGCCTCTTGCATTGTATTAATTATTTAAAACTTTCTAAATATGTAGGCTTTCGACTTTTCTGTATATATAGATTTATATGAACATGTATTCTAAATAGTTCTTCTAGTTCTTTTCATATTATTTCTTTGTTAATTCTTTTGATGATATTGCAGTGCATAGGTTACGAAGTGGAGAAATAATCACTACGAATGAAACAATGGAAATTTAGGGTAACATCTATGTTACCAAATTACGTCACATAAACTACATAACATGTTCGAAATAAGTAAATTAAAAAACTAAAAAACACGCTTTTGAAGCACATCAAACTAAAAAAGTAAAAAATAATCATTAATATGTATCAGCAGATTTTTTTTTTGTTTTTGATGTGCTTCTAAAGCGATTTTTTTAGTTTTTATAAACTATATTTATTTTTCATTTTTTAGTTCGATTTATTGTTAAATTTGTTTTTCAAGTTCTCAGAATTAGATAAACTCATGAAATTATTCTATTTCCACCGATTCTTGAAAAGTATCTAAAGTTTAAAGTTGAAAGTGGATCAAAATCGAGTCCTAAAGAGAGACAAGCTCACAAACATACAGTTGAAGCTAATATAAACGTGTTAAAAATACACTAAGCTTTAGTCATTATACAGGTGGGCCAGAAATTAGGCATGATGACACTGTTAAAGAAACTTAGAATGAACGGTTTTACAGAAAAAAATATGCTAAAAAAGTTCTAAAATATGATCCCGTTTTAATATAAAAATTAAGATTAATAAGATTTTCAATAAAATAAAAGTATTAAATACAGCAATCGGCCATGTTATCTGAAACGCCAATCAAAAGGAATGACGTCACGTCTCAGTTAATGTCATCGTGTTGCTTGAAGTTTGACGAGCAAGCCGACGCCATGACGCCTACGAGCGTTTTCGCGCTTAATTCAAATTACATAGCAAAAAATACATTAATTTACGTTAAAAGTTTAGTTTATTGCTGAAATAAACTTTATTTCGAAACTAGGAGACGTGTACCTACAATAAGGAAAGGTATCTAAAAATCTGTCATCATGCCCATTTCAAAATCGCAATACTCGTGACAGGAACGCGGTTGCGGGGTGCGGGTAGTAAATAAATAAATAAATAACGCTTCACACTCATAGCCCCACAGTAGGGTAGATATACCCTGTGTCGTGGGTGCCATGGACACACACAAAGACAGAAACACAAACACCCAGACCGAGAACAGAAATTTTAAACCCATCATTCAAATTTCTGTTTCGCCGGGAATCGAACCTGGGACCCTCCGATCGGCAGTCCGGCATTGTAACCATTACGCCACGTGGGTCGTCACGACACGATAGTGGAGATAGGTAGCTTGGTTCTCGGAAATTCAGTTGCCATGGAACGTTCCACCGATGTGCAGCGTGCCTTTTGTGTAAAGGCGTATTACAAAAATGGCGATTCGTGCACTATTGCGCGGCGTCTATTTCGCTTTCGCTAATATTATCTTTGAGCGTGGCAATCGTTTTCGGTTTATAAGTAAACGCGACTCTTGAGGTACCCTCTGCGATTTTGAAATTTGCACGCCTTTCTGGCCCACCCTGTATAAAAATAATACACCCGTATTATAAACATACTGTATAAAAATAAAAAGCCGCCAAAATTCCTATCTACTATTTCTTACATACTTTAAATTACCTTTCACACCATTCTATACTTACTTCCTTGTATTTGTTCTTTATGTTTTGTTGTGACGTAATTTATCGATGGGCACTATACGTAAATCAATTATTTTAGTTAAAAAACTATGACACAGATAGTGTCGATGCATTTTAGAGTATAGCGCTCGTATCGTTTGATTTTAAAGACATAAATAAAAATAAAGCTGTTCTTTGTAAAATTACATTAATTTTACTGAAAAAAAATGTCTCCATATTTTATTTTCAGTAACAGACAACAGTACAGAGTTGTAGTTATTGAATTATTTACAAAATTTTTAACAGTTCTGTTACTTTGTTGGTAAGAATCTAAATGCTTGATATCATTTTGTACTAGAATCATACGTTCACGCATTCGGCAAAAAACTTGTTAATATTTAAATAAAATATATAAAAGATTTATAAGATTTTTATTGTAGTTAACCTAGTCTTCCCTCTATGAAAATATATTTAACGAATTAGAAATAAGGCTAAAGAAATATTCGTGTGCAATTATTTCGTAATTTCTACGGGCTTTACGAGGAAAGTGAATTTCACAAGGCTGAGAATCCAACCGTGTCAAAGTAACTAGTTTCTGCCGTATGTGTGATCGTAACAATAATTTACAGCCTGATTTTAGGGCCAGCTTACATGTACATGATATTGCTCACACGATCAGCTGTCACGTGTGCCCATTATCGACACAATGACATAGCCATTCTGTAATCTCAAATATATAAGTACTTTTTTTTTAAAAAAGAGTGCTGCTGGTAGTTTTATCCACCGCCTTTTTTCTCTCAGCTCAACATCTAGCCCATACGGACACCTAAAGGCGAAGACCGGGAAAAAATGACATTCATTAAGCGAATATTTTGTATTCCTAATATGAAATAAATATTTTTTCTTTCTTTCTTTCTTTCTTTCTTTCTTTCTTTCTTTCTTTCTTTCTTTCTTTCTTTCTTTCTTTCTGTAGCAGTGCATTTATGTACAACAGGCAAGACTAAGGTTTTATTGAGGTTTGAAATGAAATGAAATAGTTTATTAACATCCTGGGTAACAAAAATAATATACACTTCATGTTTGTCATTGTCGTACGGCCATCGGCTGACCGTCATCCGCGTGTGGTTGTGTGTAATCCAAGGCTGCAGCGACCATTCAACACCACGTGGCCTGCTGCATGTTCGTCTACTACTCTATTCAAATAAAAAAAAATTGTTTGTAAAGTAGGTTTACGATCGAGATGTTTACGTGATAACGTCCGCACGAGAAAATCTCCATTCGTTTGTATGCCGCTATAGTGAGAGAGACGGAAGATCGGTCCACTCACTCGAACGCTATGCCAGCCTCCGCTCGTGAGGATTCCGCGTGACAAGTTTCACGGAATAACTGGCAGCGTTCGAGATGAGACGGGAGATCGGTCCGTCTCTCTCTCGTTATACCTGCGATCGCGCTCGTGAGGTTTTGGTGTGACACAAGTTTCTGAACATGTCACCCGACTAAAACGATTTTAAAGACGTTATCACGTCAAAAAAAAAAAACGGCAAATTGTTTGTAAAGTAGGTTTACGATCGAGATGTTTACGTGATAACGTCCGCACGAGAAAATCTCCATTCGTTTGTATGCCGCTAAGTGAGAGAGACGGAAGATCGGTCCACTCACTCGAACGCTATGCCAACCTCCGCTCGTGAGGATTCCACGTGACAAGTTTCACGGAATGACTGGCAGCGCTCGAGATGAGACGGGAGATCGGTCCGTCTCTCTCTCGTTATACCTGCGATCGCGCTCGTGAGGTTTTGGTGTGACACAAGTTTCTGAACATGTCACCCGACTAAAACGATTTTAAAGACGTTATCACGTCAAAAATGTAGTCATTTGAAAATGTACGCATAAGTAGTTCGATTTTATAATGCGCGTTTTTGGTTACTTTAGAAGATTTTTGAAAAAGTGGCCAATTTAATAGTAGTTGATTATTGAAATGATAAGTAATACTGTGCAATAAAACTTATGGAAATACTGTATTTTAACTGAAATATCTCATATGCAAAGTCAGCTAAATCGGAAAAAAATCGTATACCTATTACACCACTTATATTTTGACCACCTTGATGTCATCGGCAATTTGAAAATGTGTGTGTAAATTGTGTTGTGAGAGTAACTCAGCACTACAGATTTCAGTGATCGAACTATACTTAAATGATTGTGAGAGTGCGCGCACATAGCGCGTAAATAATACGTAGGAGTAATGTAAAAATACGTAGACAGGTTATAGTGTAAATTACATTCGACAACTTTCCCCGAAAGTAATTCGACTCCTAAGTAAGACATTTTTTTATTTGGAAAGAATTAAAGGGACAATGTAGCTGTAGGAATTAGCTATTTTTAGGGGTATACTTACCGTACACGTTTTTACTGTACCTACAACATTCATTCTACGCTAGTGAATCTAGATCTAGATTTTCTACTTTGCTTTATACTTTATGTGCCTTTAAAAAGGCTTTGAATTTTGAAGCTTGTTATTTTGATGGTGTAATGCACACAGCTATATGAAAATGATTTGTGTAAGCTGTTTCAGCGCTCAAGCTTCCGATAATCGTTTTACATTTTTGTCAAACTCTACTTACACTCATAATCACAATTTAAATATCAAGATACTTGTTTCAAAGTTATTGCTATTACTTATTCTTGTATGTTTATAAGCCTGTGCAAAGGCAATTTATAAAAAAACAATAATATGCATGTATAAATAAAGGAATATTGTGCTTTTTGTATGACAAATATTTAGCAAAAGTAAAAAGATTATTTATTTAAAAATTCTTTATTTAAAAGACACGGCAGTGAGAATCCAAACTTTTAATACAATGAAATAAAAGCATATCATTTCTGTTTTCATTAAAATTTAAGTTATGCTACAGTTTTTTTATTGGCTAATGCGTAAGTGATTTGTTATTTGATTTAGTTTTAAACAATGCTTTATAAATATGATTTTTATATGTAAACTTGACTATTTTTATTCTATCATGTGATTTTTAGTAATAAAATATAATTATGTTATTTTATTACATACCTGGTTTAATTTTTTATTACTCAGGGTCGCGCCAACCACCCCACAGCGCCTGTGTGCGAAACCTATGAAGCGCCCCTTTTTCTCACGAATCTTTATGTTTCAACTTATTTTTATTTCTTATTTGTTAATTTTGACCGAAATAAATTTTCTTTAGTTTTATATAACTAGATAATAATAATAATAATATAATATCAGTTCGTTTCCGCTTGTTAATTACTGCGAAAAATAAAATTTCGATAGTGGCGCCCCTATATTGTCTTGGCGCCTGTGTGCGCCGCACACTTCGCACATAGGGGCGGCGCGGCCCTGTTATATATAATACCTATAAATAAAAGTAAAAGGGTTTGGCTAACGAATGAAATTTTTTACAAAGTGTAGAAAAATGGCTTGCGATAGGTATGCCTCATTTCTCATTTGTTTTGGTGCACCAGCATCATCATGAAATAATTTCCGTACTGTCTGAACCATCTGAATGACAGCCGAATGGTAAAGAAAAGAGCACGGTCTCTGATACGGAGATACCGAGTTCCAAACGCAAGCGCGCGCTTATGACAAAGAAATTGGTTAAGTGGTACCGGGTCATCTTCGGGAGAACAGATGTGCTCCACTGCAGCTTCCAATGCATACGGCGCCATGCGGCCACGCACACACCACCGCCTCCCCGAAGCTGCGGATCGAGCTCCCACTCTTACCGCCTACAACCCGGAAGCCCCCTTTTAGTCGCCTCTTACGATCCGGCGGGAGATACCGTAGCTCTAGACCTTTCAAGTACCTACCTATGTACCATAGTATAATTTATCGGCAGAGTTTCTGTTAAACTCATTTTTCAAACTTATCCACTAATCCGCACTTGGCCAGCGTGGTGGACTATGGCCTAAATCCATCTCACTCGTGAGGGGAGAACTGTGCCCAGCAGTGAGAAATAAAAAAAGGTTGAAATCAAACCTCTACCTCGCCGGGAATCTAACCCGGGACGCTCCGATCGGCATTGTAACCATTGCGCCACACGGATCGTCAAACATAATTTTGGTTCATCACCACCATCATCATTTCCCTATTATCATAAGCAGGACTGGAAGCAGACGAGAGAGTTGGTACTTTCCTACCGGCATTCTAGCTGGCATGAATAGCAGCTTATTGATGAAATGATAGATGCCAGCTTCAAATCCCGCTGCACGGAGGTGCGACGACCAAGAAGGTTAGGATAGGTACTCGTATGTGCGTAGTTTTCGTTGGCTTCATTTTGAGGCAACGTTGTACCCAATACTTTGTAACGGAACGTTACAAATCTCGGTTCGTACGCGATGACGAGCAAAATTGAGCGTCGAGCGCGGGTATTGCGCGGGGGGAGAACGGGGTCGGTGACCGATCGGCGAGCAGAGTGTTGCCAATTTAGCCCTTTCGGGGCTAGATCTAGCCCTTTTTTTACATATTCAGCCCTTAAAGTAATGGTTTAGCCCCTAGCCCTCATTCTGGCCCCAAAACCGCCGAAGAAAATTTGAACACAGAACACTTAATTCAATATTCCAAATAAGATTTGGTATGATTAAATTTGATAAAAATTGCTTTACATTTCATATTCCAAAAGATATCCTTAGAAAATTTGATATCTAAAGCAAAATAGGTACAAATTTTTGTTGTACAAGGCCCATAATCAACCAGCAACTTCGCAAAGTGCAAGTGAAATGTGCGGCGAGGAATCGTCCTTCGATGAAGACTTTGACTTTTAATGTGCATTTTTAACTATAAAGTATATTTTTTAAATATTTGATTAATAATGAGAAAAGAATTTGGTAACAAAACTCACTTCTTTTTTATTAAAAATGCTATTTTCTCTATTTTAAATTTATTGGCCCAAATCTAGCCCCCTAAGGCTAGATGGGGCCCCATCTAGCCCTTTTTTGAACTCTATTTAGCTCCAAAACCGAATACTGAGTTGGCAACTGAGACGCGCCAGTCGCACCTCGATCTGAGTGAGAGCGATACTGCGTCAGTTTGATTCGCAGTGTGCGTGGTCGGCATTCACCATTTTCTGTCGTAGTTATTTTTGCATTTTAACTCATTGATTTATCGCAATATAAGTATATAAGTCTGTTCCCGCGTTAGGGTAAGTTTTAAATGGCACATTAAACCTTCAATAGCATTGTGTTTAAATTAATTCCGTTACTTTTGAATATGTATGTAAAATAAAAATCCTTTGTTCTTAACTGTCATTTCATCTTTAGCAAAATTAATTAGCTTGTTGCAAATATAGTTTTCTTTCTTTTTCTAAAAAAACTGTTGATATTCATTATTGTTGACCTTCTGCTTTTAATTATATTTCTGCTTATTGTGAACTCCGTTCTGGTAACCCCACCACGTCCAAAGCAACTACGTTGTACTTCCTGCTTTTCTTTGTCCGTTGGTGGGTTTCCAGGACGGCCGGTCTATGAGCCAAATTGTAATGCGTTGGTGTATATGTGCATTCCAGGGATTACCCTGCGGCTTAAGACCTGCATAGCCAATTGCGCCGACGACTGCTTGGCTTGTTTGTTTTGCCGCTTGCCTGCCGCTTGCTGCGGACAAGTTCAAAGAAGAACCCTGCCCCGTACACGGCCGCGCGTGACACTCGATCGGACCGGACGCCGCTACACACCATACGGCCGGACGCACGGAAAGGGAAGTACTGCGCTCCGAAGTGTTGACAGATTAGCCCGTTAACCCACGACCCCCCGATACAGGCGCGGATCCAGCCCTCAATTAGTCTTGTGGGCACAGCCACCCAAAAATCGGTCAAGTGCGAGTCGGTGTACGAACATGAACAATCATAGACATACCTGAACGATGTTTTTGGCATAAGTACACCATTTTATATCAAATAATTTCGAAAATAAGCTTAAAACAATAATGACACAAAGCGCCCACTATTTTTTCACAATAATACTAGTATATTCGTTTATTATTGTTTTAAGCTTATTTCAAAAAATATTTTTAACTTTTTGGTTTGATGTGCTTTAAAAGTGTGTATTTTTTTTGAACTTATATTTATTTTTCACATTTTAGTTTCATATGCTATAAATGTTATTAGTCCAAATGAGAGTTACAAACAAGCTCAAAAACTAGCAACATGTCCCGGCTAAACACGAGTGGACCTTTATTTTTACACAGGGTACCTAAATCTACCTTACTGTGGGACTATGAGTGTGAAACGTTGTTTATTTATATTTTTTTATTTCCAATAGGCATATTGTTTCTTTAGGTAGCTTAAAGCGTAAGCTTCAATTTGTAATTTGTAAAATGATAATCGGATAATTGTAGAGCATATAAAAATATGAAATAAATTGTTTTTGCTTCCTTATATCCACTAGTTCAGCATAAAAAAATCATATAAATAGGCCACGATTTCCGGGAGAAGGAATACGTACAGTCGGAGAGTAAACATCAAAATGGAGAAAAACTTAATCAGAGCTGTCATAAAGTACCTCTGTTTGAAAAAAACGTTTACCAAAAACATACACAGCGAACTAGTGGAAACATTGGGGGACTCTGCTCCTCCATATTGCGTGCTGGGCAAAGGAGTTCAAGCTGGGTAGAACATCCACAGAAGATGAACATCGCGAGGGACGCCCATCCACGTCCCTCAATGCGGAAAACGTTAAAAAAAGTCGAAGATGTCGTATTTGCAGATCAAAGAGTGACCATAAGACATGTAGCTGAGGTCACAGGGATCTCATATGGCAGTGTTCAAAGAATCTTTTCGAACGAACTGCATATGAAAAAGGTATCTGCGCGTTGAATCCAGAGAATGTTAACGGACGAGCAAAAGAAAAATCGAGTCGACATTTCGAGGGCGAATCTCGAAAAGTTCCATACGGATCAGGATTATTTTCTCTCGTTTCGTGACTATGAATGAGATCTGGATCCATCATTTTGATTCGGAAACCAAACAACAGTCAATGACTTGGAAACGAGCCTCTTCCCCGACGCCGAAGAAATTCGAGGTATCAAGTTCAAGGAAAGGTTATGGCGTCCGTTTTTTGGGACGCTGAAGGAATTATAATGGTGGAATACTTGGAAAAAGGAGCCACTATTACAGGCTCTTACTACGCAGACCAAATAAGAAGAAAAAGACGAGGCAAACTCCGAGCTGGAGTGTTGTGTCACCAAGACAACGCACCGTCTCACAAAGCTGCCGTTCCGATGACTGCCATTCAAGAAACGGGATTCGAATTGCTTGAACACCCACCCTATACGCCAGAACTGACTCCCAGTGACTTTTACCTCTTTCCTCGGCTCCAGGAATACCTCCGAGGTAAAAAAATTGACGACGATAGCGAGGTGATTGAGACAAAGATTTAGAAAAGTTTAGAAAAAAGATGGACTAAATGTAAGCAAGTCATTGCTAGGAAACTATGTAGAGAAATAGATTTTTTTTAGTTAAAATATCCTTATTTTATATTGATTATCATTTACTTTTGGATCACCCCTCGTATATAGTAAAGGTACATTCTTAAAGCAATCTAAAAATCTAAAATCAAGCATGATATAAAGATTCTCATAAATATAATATGCTAGTTCTCATAAATAAAATAGAACCTCGATGACCGAGCTTTGCTCGGAAATAAAAACAATTGATTATCTTGGTCTAACCTCAAACTTAGAACATAATATTTACTTAGATACGAATAATAGTTTTTCTCATAAAAAGGAACTTGAAAAAAAGGGAAAATTGAATCAAAAACACCTGGACTCGCACCGAGGTCCTTTTGGTTTTGGGACTACGCGTTTTCCCCCCTGAGCTATTATAACTTTGTAGATGATGGCGATATTTACCTTCCTATCCTAATGATATTGTAGCAGTTTTTCATTGCCTGATAACACCGATAAAACAATGTTTTCTAAAAATGAAACCTTGCTAGATCGATTTATCTCCCCCAAAAATATAACGTGAAATACCGTCGTCGGCGCGCCCACAGACAGGCTTTCTTTGCTTTACAATGATGCGCCAATAGCGCCATGACAAGTGGCGGGCGGCGGCTTGGAAGTTTTAGTGGCTACGAACTAGACTAGCCTTAAAAATCATGCGATATTCAGAACGGCTGCTTTCCAAATAACGCATGGTTTTTAAAGACCAGTCAGATGTAGCATTTTTATATACATATACATCAGTCTATCGATCACTATAGATCCTGAAAGTGAGACTTTTCCAGTTACAACTAGTGAATTAGTGTTGTGGGCATGCCCATAGTGCCCATATGGGTGGATCCGCGCATGCCCCGATATCTATTTTATGTGCCTATATATTTTTTTTTAACTTTCAATTGAATAAAATTATTTAAAGGTCGTTACTTGAGTTTTATTGAATCTCAGGGCAGTAACGGCACAACTTCTTAAGACTTTTTCCATTACCTGCCATGCCTGAGAGAGAGTTATTAAAAACCACACTTTGCACGCGTGGTGTCCGCCGATCTAAATCCCTATCGATTCGGTGAGAAGACGTGTGCCAATTGTGACATTGAAAAGGGTCAAAAAATCCAAATCATTCTACATAAAACAGTACAAATAAATGGCATAGCTAGTTTCAATCGCGTCAACAGACTCGTAAATCCACCGTAAAAGAGTTTTCAGGTAATAAACTGTCGCGGAACGAAACATTCAATTTTTATTGAGCCATATCCAAATAGGTACCTAATGCTCTGTTAGCGTATCCCGTTTTGTTAAACTCAACCAGAATGTTTTGATTGATACTAAAATAGCCAGATTCCTTTTTCAGAATGATTTATTTTGGTAAGCTTCGTAAAACGCATCAACGTATCGTTTTTTACGAAAGTAGGTAATTATTTTAAATAAGCGTCCGCCCGCGACTTCGTCCGCATGGACTTTGGTATTAGTCATAGAATGATGTTATATAGCCTATAGCCTTCCCCAATAAATGGACTATTCATTACAAAAATATTTTTTCAATTCGAACCAGTAGTTCCTGAGATTAGCGCGTTCAAACAAACTCTTCAGTTTTATATATAACTGTATACTTACGAGTAAGTCCTCTTCTTTCAGCTAAATTTTTATATCAGCTATATAACTGTATATTATTATGTTTAATATAAGTAGCACAAATACTTACCTGCTCATTGACACAAAACTTTGCATAGTAAATCTTTTATTACGATAAAGTTAGCCGTTTAAAGATATTCCGTATTTTAATGGCTATCAGGTAAGTTTTTAATGGACTAATTAAAACCTTGGGCTCAGAAAAGTTTGCCTGAAAGCGGCGGATTGGATCCCTGCGAGCATTTCTGACTAATATTTGTTCATAGGTAGGTACAGTACAGCCAGATAGATAGAATATTTCGAAATACACTTCCGCACAAACTGGTTTGTTTAGTGAAGTTTCATTATTATTGCTCAATAATTCGAATTTGCATTTATTTTCTCAAAAATTTTGAACCATTTGATATTTCAAATACTCGAGGGCCCGTCGAGTTTCGAATTAACGAGAGTCGACTGTACATAATTATGTACATGTTTATCATACTGTATTAAAATATATTATGTTATAATATACATTGTATTATAATATAACGGGTTGGTATTAATATTAAGTCCGCCCTTTGTTTTTTTTAAATATAATTGCAATAAAGAATAAATACATAAGTCAATTATACTGTACTTAGTTATCATGTATTACAGCTATCAACCCTATGATAGGGTTATGGGTTGATAGCTCTAATATTGTACCTCTAATAGGGTATAATACCTCTAGTAGCACTAATAGGGTCCCTATCTTATGGGTAGGTATGGTCTGCCAATTAAGTTCATTGGGTCTTTTTTTCTCAAAAATGGTATCGCAATCTACAGAGATATGCGCAGGCATATTGCCGGTGTTAAGCATAATTTCTGCATCACTTTTTTGCCAGTTTCTTTGAAACTGGGCGAAGTAGTATTTAAAAAAAGTTTTTTTGAAAAGAAGAGTTTTGAAGGCCATTTGAAAAAACTTATTTTCGCACTATTATTTTATTTCAAAACACTTGTGCAGGAGTTTCAACACTCCTAGAAATTTATAGATAAGTTTGAAAATAACATCTATCGATATATCAAAACATCGAAAATGTAAGCGCTCAAGGAGGACGTCTCAGCGACATAGTATACATAGTTACGTCGCGTAATCGAATTTCCAGATAATAAAATGAACGAATGGGAGAAGTCATCTATTTTATTAAACATTCCCGAACGTTCCATTTGCGTATCCGTTTTTATCAACCTCAATCAAGTTCGTTATTGATACCTAACTCTGCCGAATGGAAGGCTTTTTAACACGCTTATATTATATGGACCTGTATGTATGTATGTATGTAACGGAATCTTTTAACTTCATTTTCACCTACTTCCAGTCCCGGATTTATAAATACGCCGTATAGGCCGCGGCCTAGGGGCGGTAGCGTCCTAGGGGCGGCCGTTCGCAACCCCCGCTTTCCTTAGATATGTACATGGGGCGGCAGAAATAAAGTAGTGGCCTACACTCATAAAAAATAAAAAATCGGCACTGCCTACTTCTAAGCGTCTGATTAACTTGAAAATTTGCACAGGGGTTAAGGGCCAATGACAATGCAATAATATGAAAAAAAATACAACTAAAAATAAAAAATGTAGTTTAAAAAACTAAAAAACACGCAAAAAGCGTGGGGTGCTATTTGAGATACTATTGACACCATGCACCCTGCGCTTGTTTTTACAGTTAAGGCCATTGCAATGCTCAAATCCTAAAAAACACCTACATTCAAAGAAGATTGTTGGAGAACCCTTTCGTTCACTTCACGTAAAAAAAATACGAGTTATATTTCAATTCATCAACATCATTTCGTATTGATTCATTTTTCTGTAGACTTGATGGATTTTTTGTAAATAAATAAATAAAATTGTTCTTTTCGAATCTAAATTGCATTTTCTCTCTGTAATGGCTCAATAGATTATCACAAATTTCATATCGAAATAATTGTTATATTGTAATTACAAAGTCGTATTGATTACAATTTTATTTTTCGTCGCATATTTTAAGAAAATTAAGAAAAACGCAGTTATACACTATCTCCCCGCAAGAAGCACCCCCGCAATGCCCGTTTTTCATAGGCGGAACAAAGCTAGTTCCTTATCCTTAGTGCCTCTTCGGCTTTTACGACGAGAGGACTGCGTTTGCGTTATTTTCACAAAATAATATCAAAAAGTGATTAATTTCAGACATTTATAAATGAAAACTTATTTTAGACATAGTCAACATTAGAATTTGCGGAGCTGAAGATGAATATCTCGTTAATATCGTATGATATTTTGAGTTTTGTTTTACATTCATGTGTAAAACATAGATGTAAAACAAAATGTCAAACGAAATGACGATGCCAAAATATAAAAATAAATCTAAAGTGAAGCGTGGCCGAGCCCTTCAAAATTTTTGTTAAGATGTTTTTATTTTAATTTTTCATCACTCCCTTACATTGAACTCCGAAGGTGGGTATGGCATCTTAGTGATGGCGCTATGTAGAACTACCGTGTTTGTACTCATTTCAAAGGGCTCCTTGAGACCTTTGTGGCTATGATGATTTCACCTACTTGATGATGGACTCCGAAGGTGGGTATGGCATCTTAGTGATGGCGCTATGTAGAACTACCGTGTTTGTACTCATTTCAAAGGGCTCCTTGAGACCTTTGTGGCTATGATGATTTCACCTACTTGATGATGGACTCCGAAGGTGGGTATGGCATCTTAGTGATGGCGCTATGTAGAACTACCGTGTTTGTACTCATTTCAAAGGGCTCCTTGAGACCATTGTGGCTATGAAGATTGCACCTACCTGATGATGGACTCCGAAGGTGGGTATTGCATCTTAGTGATGGCGCTATGTAGAACTACCGTGTTTGTACTCATTTCAAAGGGCTCCTTGAGACCTTTGTGGCTATGATGATTTCACCAACCTGATGATGGACTCCGAAGGTGGGTATGGCATCTTAGTGATGGCACTATGTAGAACTACCGTATTTGTACTCATTTCAAAAGGCTCCTTGAGACCTTTGTGGCTATGATGATTTCACCTACCTCATGATGGACTCCGAAGGTGGGTATGGCATCTTAGTGATGGCGCTATGTAGAACTGCCATGTTTGTACTCATTTCAAAGGGATCATGGAGACCTTCGTGGCTATGATAATTTTACCTACCTGATAATGGACTCTAATATATTTTTTTTCATTTTAGGCAAAAAAAAACAGAAGATGTTCCAATCTCTAAACCAGAATATAAAGTCGTTACATGAAACTCATGCATCACAGTTACATGCGAGTACAGGAGAAGCATAATTATATGATTTATCTAGTGCGTCAATTCAATTGTATTTTACCTGAGTTATTGGATCCACGGCACAACCGAAACATGCAAATAAGGAATCCGTCATACATAGTAGAGGCCTTGAATAGTAAAAAGTCCCAAAAAGAAAAGAACCAAGGTCAACCTGAGAGGGCACAAATAGAAATTAAACCACATCAATTAGCAGATCAACCAACCTGTTGCCGATATTTAAATTTCGATGATTTTTAATAATATTTAACCGAATTTAACCCGAATAAAAATAATGCAGATATTTTGATTTATATTTTGTTTCATTTACACACAAATAAATTAATAAATGTTACACACTCATAGCCCCACAGTAAGGTAATTAATACCCTGTGTCATGGGTATCATGGACACTTACAAAGACAGGAACAGAAACACCCAGACCGAGAACATAATTTTAAACTCATCATTCAAATTTCTGTTTCGCCGGGAACCTAAAATGGGGACCTAAAATAAATCTACTTTCAAAACTACGTCTTTCTGACTTTAACTCTTCCTGAGAACTAGTTGGTACTTACCTGGTCATCTTCAGATCTTCAGAACGTGTCACGTTGCAGTACCCGACCTAAAATGAATCTACTTTTAAAACTACCTCTTTCTGACTATAATCCTTCCTGAGAACTAGTTGGTACTTACCTGGTCATCTTCAGACCTTCAGAACGTGTCACGTTGCAGCACCCGACCTAAAATGAATCTACTTTCAAAACTACGTCTTTCTGACTATAACCCTTCCTATGAACTAGTTGGTACTTACCTGATCATCTTCAGACCTTCAGAACGTGTCACATTGCAGCACCCGACCTAAAATGAATCTACTTTCAAAACTACGTCTTTCTGACTTTAACCCTTCCTGTGAACTAGTTGGTACTTACCTGGTCATCTTCAGATCTTCAGAACGTGTGACGTTGCAGCACCCGACCTAAAATGAATCTTCTTTCAAAACTGCGTCTTTCTAATTATTTATTTATATATTATTATTTCTTCCAATTATATCGTATCTACATATAGCGGACTTATACTGCTTTACAAAACTGTCTCTCAGAGGCAATTTAAAAGTAAGCAAAATAAGTTAAATTGATTTAAAACATCTGTGTTCTTATTCATCTTTCAACCATTTACTGCAGTACAATAATTTACCACTAGATGGCTCTAAATTTGAACAAAGGTGAAATGTCCAAGGTCGTTGGGCACTGCATGCCCCTTAAATACATTTTCTTCTTATTTTTTACTTTTTAGTTCGTATTTTCACGAAAGCGTGTTTTTTAGTTTTTTTTAAACTAGATTATTTATTGTAAAGTACCTAATGCAGGGTAAACACTTTATTTGTGGTATGTAGGTAGTTGAACTATCATCTCTCGACCTAATAAGTACCTACTATGGAAGTATATCGGGCAGGTTATCGCGTAGTTTGATCCAGAGAAGCTTATTTATTCTTAGAGTTAGTTTTGGCAAAGTTTGATTAGTTTTATTCCAAGCAAAACATGTGATGATAGCCCTTGGAGGCTAAAATGTTTTCATGGTCACGTGGAGTCCGCTTTCCAATTGGACAGCGTGATGGACATTGGATTGAATTTTTCTGATTTTTCGTTCGTTACTTCGTTAGTCTTCGTTACTTCCTTCACCGCAGTGAAATTTCGTAGAAGAGGTATCCGATCGATCAACTACATCAGAAGTAAAAATACGATTAAAAGCTATGTTTCAAGAACCATTTCTCTAGAAAGGATAAATATAACTTAATTTCAATTTTTTTTATAACATCATCCCTAATATTAATATTAGAAATTCGAAAGTAACTCTGTTTGTCTGTCTGCTACGCTTTCCCGCTTAAACTATACTGAACCAATTTTAATGAAATTGGAAAACAGATAGAGTGGACCTTTAAAAAAGGACATAGGATGGTTTTTATCCTACCGGAACCTAAGTATAAAACGGGTCCACGCGGCCACAGCCGCTAGTTATGAATAATTCATAAAAAGCTAGCAATAAATGTTTTTTTTAAATGAATAATCACGAAAGTTCTTTACAGGAGGTTCTAACATGAGTAACGTCTCAGCAACATTAGTATAGTTACGTCGCGTAAGCCCTTTGTTTAAATACTTTAAATTGAAAGTGTAAGCTCTCTATACATGGTGAACATCTCAGCGACACAGTACAGTTACGTCGCGTAATCGAATTTCCAGATAATAAAATGAACGAATGGAAGAAGCCATTTGTTTTATTGAACATTCCATTTAAGTATCCGTTTTTATCAACCTCAATCAAGTTTGTGATTGATACATAATCCCGCCGAATGGAAGGCTTTTCGTAAAGTAATGCTGGGTAAACAATTTATTTGTAGCAATGTATCACAAATGGAAACATGTGTCTGAGCTTGAAGACGAATCTTTAAAGCAGCGTGTGTTAGCCTTTTCAACAGGCTCAAGTTCGCTCAGCCAGCGATCGAAAAAGAAAAGAAAAAAAAATCATACTTATAAGGAATACAAAATATTCGCTTAATGAATGTCATTTTTTCCCAGTCATCGCCTTTGGGTGCCCGTTTGGGCTAGATGTTGAGCTGAGAGAAAAAGGCGGCGGAAAAAAACTCCCAGCAGCACTCTTTTAAAAAAGTAAGTACATTATATATTTGAGATAACGGAATGGCTATGGGTTGATAATAGGCACACGTGACAGCTGATCGAGAGATGAGAGGATCGGAGAGAGCTATGTTTGATATTTCTCTACGCGACAGAATCCGAAACGATGAAATCCATAGACGAACGAGGGTTACTGACAAATCACTCAAAATCTTCAAGCTGATGTGACAGCTGTGGCATTTCATGTTGATCAACTATGATGGCGGCTGAATCCAGTGGATAAAAAAGGTAGGCAAATGTGGTACCTATACATTTATTTGATTCGGTTACTTGCTATACATATTAATATTGACCTGAGGAAGAGTTGCACCAAATGTTTTTACTTTTTATATTTAATCTATTGAAGCACTTGTTCTGACTAGAGAGATTCTTACTTGTGAAGTAATCCTAGAGATATTAGGTAACTACTTAATACTATTTTTGCTGCGAAATCCTTTTCTTTAATCAAACTGAAAATTGTTTTAAATAAATCAATCTCCTAAGCAATTTACTCAAGTGCGTTCATAAGTTTCCAATTGTCTATGAACTAAGATACAAGATATTAGGTATTACATAGTAAAACCCATCAGTAAAGAAATGAAACGAAATCAAATAGTTTGAAATGAAATCAAAGCGCACGATAGTGTGCCGGCCAAGTTCTAAGCACAGGCCGCGCGCACACCGTGCACTATTTACCCGAACCGCTTCGAGCCATTTTTGACCCTTTTGACCTTTTAAGAAGATACAGGTCTTCTTACCTGATTAATAGATCTGGATTCCATGAAACTTTACGGACATAATAACACCATTTAATATACTTTGAATAAAAAGTTTCAATATTATAGCTATTACAGAAAAAAAGTTATAGACTCGAGAAAATTGTAAATTTGGTACTCACTGACTCACGTATTCACTGACAGCTCATCAAAATGTTTGACCACTTCTAGAAGACCTACAAAGCTGAAATTTGGCATTTAGCTAGTCGTCAGGGTAAGAGTAATGGGAAAATTCGAATATTGAAAATTGGTCAAGTGCGAGTCAGGTTTTAGTCAAAATTATGTATAAGAATGTTGGTAATACTTCTCTCTAAGACTTAAAAATCTGGGATTTGGCATTGGGATAGTCGTTAACATTTAAAAAAATTAAAGAAAACATCGAAAATTGGAAATTGGTCAAGTGCAAGTCAGATTATAGTCATTATCATTATGATGTATAAAAATGGTGGTCATAATAGTTCTAAGACCTACAAATCTGAAATTTGGCGTCGGGGTAGTCGTTAGCATAAAAGTAAAGGAAAAATTTAGAAAATAGAAAATGGTCAAGTGCGAGTCAGACAAAAAATAATTTACTAAATATAATAATAATTTATTAAATATTTAAAAAAGTAGTATTTCTAGAAGATCAGAATTAATCATGCATGAAAAAAAGTACCTAACTATGTTTTAAAGAAACTATGAATGAGAGAGAGTGGTCAATTCCTCTAAATGTTGCCACTGTTCAAAAATCAATCACTATCGATGCTAAGAAAGATATTAATCATTCGAACTTGGCGGGTTTTGAAATTTTAATGAAGGAAAAAAGTCCAACTCTAAAACTTACCTCCGCAAGATTTGCTCTTTTCAGAAGGATTGGTGTGATGAAAACTCGCCAAGTTCCAATGATTAATATCGGTTCTGATTATTATTAACTTTGCTGTAGTTTAGATTTCAACTCTTTTTTTATGTACAAGAACTTGGCCTACATTTTTACATTTATGTTTTTGGTGGGATAGTTTATTTACATCCTGGGTAATAATATTCACTTGATGTTTGTCATTGTTGTACGGCCATCAGCTGTCCGTCATCCGCTTTGGGTGCGTTAAGGCTAGGAGAAATAGCAGGCGGAAAAAACTCCAGTCCCATTTGAAATAAATTTTCAGGTACAATAGTATTTATAATGCAGCATGACTGTGAGACAAATAAATATCTAAAGAAATATTCAAGACACTGACCTTTTCAGTGACCAACAAAATTCCAGCTTAATAACACAAGAATTTAGGGTATTTTTGCAAGATAAACTCGTGTATGTACTATTCTACAAGACGTGACTGAGTGTAAATGTGGAAATTGTGGAAAATGCTTCATTTATTCAGTTGCTGGTGATATGAATTCAGATCGTGCGACCCTTACACCGCAACACCTATGTCGTAAAAAGGGACCATGATTATAAGCGGGCTTTATAAATACGCAGTCAAGGTAAAAGTTATATTTATAGTTATCCTGCCGCAGCTCCGCCCGAGTGGTATTCGGTTATCATTCCACAAGAATTTTATCTCCTATTTTTTCCCATGTAGTGTGATAGCACGCACGTAAATTATTCAATGCTGAAAGAATATGGAAACTACGCCTGATTCGGGCGGCGCTGCAGCACACGAAGTCACGTCCATTGATTAACGTCCGTTCTTTCACGTACATCATCTGTATATAATGCTAGGAAATTAGCGTTGAGGGATGATCCTTAGATGATCTTAAGATTAAACTGAATTACTGAGCTTACTCTAAGTCGCGCTCTGTTAAGTTACCGTTAAGTCGATAAAGTGAAATAAAGGTATGAAGCATAATTGCCGACGTTCTTAATCATCTACCGTGGAGGACCACCCCGCACACTACGCCCATGTAGGTCGAAATGTCAAAAACCCTAGTGCAAATATTTATTTTCTTCGTATCCAGTGCCTAAATGAAATGAAATGAAATAATGATAATAATAATAATAGTTTATTAACATCCTGGGTAATAATATTCACTTAATATTTGTCATTGTTGTACGGCCATCGCCTGACCGTCATCCGCTTTGGGTGCGCTAAGGCTTATATAGGCTAGAAGAAAAATGCGAACGGAAAAAACTCCAGCCCTGTTTTAAATAAATTTTCAGGTACAAAGGTATAAAAAATGCAGCATGATTGTGGGGCGGACATAGAATCATGTTTCCATCTTCGATGATGAAAACAATTCATATAAACTATTGTTCCTTATTTCTACCTCTTTAAGATAAGATAAGTTTAAATTTAAGAATAATTCGCAATAAAAACTATCTTATGTCCTTTCCCAAGGTCCACTCTATCTGTGTACAAAATGTCATTTAAATTAGTTCAGTAGTTAAGGCGTGAAAACGTAACAGAAACACACAAACACAGACAGATATACTTTCACATTAGTAATATTAGTATGTAAATATCAACATATTTAAGACACTGACCTCTTGAGACCATTCCTGCTTAAACGCTTAATAACATAGGAATTTAGGCTATTTTTTGCAGGATAAACTCGTTTAAATAATATTCTGCAAGACGTGACTTGTATGAGTGTGAATATGGAAATTGTGGAAAATGCTTCGGTTATTCAGTTGTTGGTGATATGAATTCAGATCGTGCGACCCTTACACCGCAATATGTCGTAAGAAGGGGCCTTGATTATAAGCGGGCTTCATAAATACTCAGTCAAGGGAAATGTAATATTTATGTACTGGCAAAGGCCCCATATGGATGTGAAATTCAATGTAATGAAAATATAGAATTTGCCTTTCTTGCGGTGTTAGTTTTTATTACCTTCTTGTTCTTGTTCTAATTTTTTTCAGCAATAGCATCACGTAAAGTATCGAGTTTTTTGGTGGGAAGTCTGAATGGACTGACAACGAGTCGGGACCGGACATATTGTGTATTTTTGAGTTGTATCGGATGAAGTTAACGGCATTTTGTTCGATATAACGAGTAGGTTAATGACAATGCACGCGTGTTGTGAAATAAAATAACAGCGCGAAAACATGTTTTTTCGGCTTGCCTCCAAAACTCTATCAGACACGTTCTGGTAAAGTAGCCATCGCTTTACTTCAACATCTTTCTACAATAACTGACGACTTAGCTACTGATTTTTTCTATGACTACTATAATAAGTGATGCAAAAATTATACTTGATGCTGGCAATATGAACAGAGTTTGCAATGCCATTATTTAATAATGAAACGAAAATATTGATGGCTGCAAGGAATTATCCAATAAAAATTCAATTTTTGCCCCACATATTTCACTATGGTACACAATTAAAGAGCTGTTCAATACTTATAATTCTAAACATACTTATTTTATTGAGTTAATCTGTTTAGGGGTGGTATGGTTACTTATGATTATTGAACAACACCCTACCAAGACACTTTTTTTTTTGTATCGGGTAGATACTCGGCACCTTGAGAGAGGATACCGGGTTATCTGGGATTTGACCGCACTAAAACCCCCTCGGTGGCCTGCCTCTGCGCTTGGGGAGGACTCCGGGATCTCCAGTGGAACGTACCGGTGTCCTCCACTCGCGACGCCCTGGAACGGGCCCATCTTTGGGAGAGCAGATGTGCTCTCCCGCACCTTCCCATGCTTACGGAGGCATGCGGCCACGCGCACACACCGCCGTCCTTCCCAGGGCTGCTGGCTGGACGGATCAAACTCCCACTCTCACCGACCGCAACCCCAGAAGACCCCATTTACGACCCTGGTCCCCGGAAATTTTGGTATTTTAAAATGAAATGGATTTACAAATAGATCTGTATGTAATTTCGCTCGCGCTTAAAATCTATCCGTCCATATTAATAAAGGAAAATACGAAATGCTGCAACCGAGCAAAAAGAGTTCTATTTCAAAACAGACAGAGTTCACTTTACTTTAGATAACGGTCCGTCACCGAAGTAATTTATTTTGTGCGTGATTAGCAATAACGTCAGCAGAAAAAAACTAAGTCGTAGAAATATTGAGGGTACGCAATTACTCAACTCGTTTTCATGTAATTACCTTCTAGCGACAAAAAAGGAATGAATAATGGAATCTTAATTGTCTGTGACACTTAATTATAACTGGTCAAAGAATGTGTCTTAACGAAGTCTATTGAGCCAGACAATTGCCTTTGAAAAAGGTTTAATGACTGTCTGTTACCAACTTTGCTAGTCTTCATTGTATAAAAACCTTAGATTAATACAAAAGAGAAGATACGCCACCTTCTAGCAAATATTAGAAGCGTTACCTCCCCCCTCGCTGCTGCTGAATTACCGGGCCCCCGCGGTTTGTCATAAAACACTTCACTGGCGATATCAACCAACACAACTACACTACATCCGAAAACGCTAGCTTGCGACTAGGGCGTACCAAGCAAGTCCCTGTAGCTTCGGGATTAAGAATAGAGCCACGGTCGGTATCCCCGCCTGATCGTAAGAGGCGACTAAAAGGGGGCTTCCGGGGTTCTGGACGGTTTGAGTGGGAGCTCGATCCGTCCAACCAGCAGCCCCGGGAAGGGCGGCGATGTGTGCGTGGCCACATGTCGCCGTGAGCATCGGAAGGTGCAGGAGAGCACATATGCTCTCCCGAAGATGGGCCCGTTCTGGGGCGTCACGCGTGGAGGACACCGGTGCGTTCCGCCGGAGATCCCGGAGTCCTCCCCAAGCGCAGTGGCAGCCACCGAGGGGGTTTTAGTGCGGTCAAATCCCACATAACCCGGTACCCTCTCCCAAGGTGCCGGATACCTTTTGAAGGTTTCCCCCCCGAAAACAAAAAAAAGGGCGTACCAAGCAACATTTACTTAGTTTATCTGTGACACGCGCTGTGGGTCAGTGGCGTATCTTACCTTTTGTATTTATCTAAGATAAAAACACTAACGACATTTGACTGACAGTAATTTTAGAATTTTGTTAAAATGGGTTTATAAGGATAAAACTTTGTGCAAAATTTTATACACACACGCCAGAAGTTCTTAACGCCCTGTGGATGACTTCTTTCTAATCTCCTACTGGATATAGCAATTTTTTTTTGTCTACATGTCGACAATTATAGTTCCGATATTTTTAAATATTGATTTTCTTCATATTATTATAGAAGCGTTTTGTTCCACAATTATCAAAATTGATCGGGGTCTAGAAAGTGTTATTACAATATTATACTTAACTTACAAATACTCAAATTACTCAGTTATAATTGTGTTTTATTATTATTTTAGCTGTCAGTTGTAAGGGAGGACTTATATTTTAATTGTGTTTGACGACCCGTTTGCGCAATGGTTGCAATGCCAGACTACATAAGGGTCTGGGACAGAAATTTAAATGTTATAAATAATAATAAATAAACGTTACACACTCATGGCCCCACTGTAAGGTAATTAATACCCTGTGCCGTGGGTACCATGGACATATACAAAGACAGAGGAACACAAACACCCCGACCGAGAATAGAAATTTAAACTCATCGTTCTTTCTGTTTCGCCGGGAATCGAATCCGGGACCCCTCGATTGGCATTCCGGCATAGTAACCATTGCGCCATGTGGGTCGTCGTCGTCATGATAAGTTTAAATATCTGTATTATTAAATATGATAAGTTTAAAGGTCTGGGTGTCTCTGTTTCTGTCTTTGTTTATCTGCCTTCATGATTTTTTTAAAGTTTTATATTTATTTAGATAATTATAAGGACAAATAGTTGACCCTTTTAGTACAAAAACTAGCAATCTAAAAAGCTCTTAATGTAGAGCCGGTGGGCGGTAGACAGCAGGCGGCTATTGCTACTGTGACTCTTATATATGTAAATAAAAACAGGACTCATTAGTTTGTTCTGTAAAAATATGGAATAATGTGTAATATACTAAATGTATATTATTAATATAATAGTGTGTAATATACTAAAAGATCCAAAATCAAGTCTCAGTGAGTACCTTCGACTAAGGAATTTGGAATGGTTGTAACCCTTTTAGCGTCCCACTGCTAGGCATGGATCTCTCTCCATTGGAGAGGCCTGGAGCGTACTCCACCACATGCTCCAATGCGGGCTGATAGATGCGTGTCAGTGACCAACCCGCTGTTTGATGTTTTTAACCGCCCCAAAGACTTTCGACGAAGTTTATCGACAGTAATATATCGATAATAACTGGTACCAACAGCCTCTGAAGCATAGAAACGCGCATGATTTTTTTGCCACTAGCTGTCTTCTACACATCTTACACCCGACCGCGCCCGTTTTGCTTAGCCGCGTATATCGCTTGCATTCTACGCAAGCGGCGAAGTCATGCGCGCTTCACAAATATAAAAAATAAGAATAATCTTGCATGTAAACATTCAATTATTGAAGTGGGACTTTCGTCAAGAATGGCTAGATACATGGTCTTCCTATTGGGAGGCTTCTCGGCGCCAGATTGAGTGTAGGCATTTGTTAAGTACATAACTACGTATGTGGGTTATATCATTATGTTGATAAGTAGTCTTCAGCTTAAGAGCCACTGGTAAGACTAGAGATTTTGCGATACCGGTCTGTTTACATAGCATGTATTTTAATTTTATGTACCTACCTATCTGTAAGTAAGTGTTACACTACACACTTCTTATTAGGATTACCTGTGACGTGAGTACTATGGACAAAAAGACATGAACACAAAAGCTAAGATCAAAAATAAATATTGAATTTCGTTCATCCAATTTCTGCTTCAACTGTAATCGAACTCATGACTCTTGATAGTCTTGATTGGCAATCAGACATGGTAACCATTGCGCCACACGGTTCAATGTCTCGTATGTGCTCCTAGGTATGTTTTTATATGTATGTAGGTATGTTTTATGGCAGACGCATATTAATCCTAATACACATCCTAATAATACACTGGGAAGAGATATGTTTGTTTCCTATCAAGATAACTGCCAGAGTGAAGTAACGAAAGTAAGATGCGAGTGGTTTTATAAACTTGGTTTTGAACTGGAAGGGCGAAAGAATAAGTTTTAACCACATAGGTGGCGCCACTGCATATATTAAATTAATATTTTGTCAATTCAGATCAATTTTTGCATTTTAAAATGAAATAACCAACATAATTATGTATAATGTTTCAATCTCACCACGTAGCACTGAAACATACAACATACTGTTAAATTCATTTAAGCGCGCCATCCCTGGTTTCTCGGTTCACCGCTCAAGAATTTAAATTACTTTTCATTTAGAGACAGTACGGAACAATGTATATTCTGTTTAATGTGGCACAATTGGTCTACATTTCCTTTTCTATTATCTTCCTGTCCTATAAAAACTCTTTATAAGGATGTCTTCATAGAAAAACATTTTCGTTTACTATCAACCAGCTCAAGTTGTTTACGAATTGTTTTCAGTCGGTGTATGGGTTTTTATAAAATATACGGTGTAGTGTAGGGGTTTTAATGAAAAACAAGCTACCGGTTCTGTAAGTAACGCGACTGGAATTCAAACTGTGTTTAAGGCTCAAAAAAATGCATTCGAGCAATATGTCAATTACAACAAACGGATACATGTAGGCCACATTTTCAAAATTTAAAAATAATGACTCTCCCTTCCTTATACATTTACGAGATCTCTTTAATGGTCAAAACAGAAATCACAAAATATGAAACCCTTAAATCAAAAAGACATAAAAGTAAATTATGTTCAATCGCTTCCAAAACAAAACAATATCATAACAGTGTCTTTTGCATGGGACCAAAAATATATAACGGTCTACCGGAATTCCTCAAAATTAAAACGGGCAACGAATTTAAAAAAGGACTTAGTAAAACGTATTTACTGAAAACGGCGTATTACTCAGTCACTGATTTCATAAACGATAAAACGGCATAAAGGAATTCCATAAAAACCTGGGAGGTTTTTTTTCCGCCGGCTTTTTTCCTCTCAGTGTACAAACACCCTGTGATATGGGTACCCAAAGCTGACGATCGGAACCGATCCGAAATATAAATAAATAAATATTTTAATTTATAAAAGGCGCAAAATGGGACAAATAAAAATAATAGCAGAATAGTTTTATATTTTTATCATTGTATATTTGCATACCTCATGAAGGTAAATATGGCGAACTAAATATATATAAATAAATAACTTTGTAAACACCCATATTTGTGCAAATAAATGTCTTTGTCTTTGTCTTAGGTATGATGTACGCAATTGACTGAAAATAAAATAAAATGAAAACAAAATGGGCCGTGGGTTTTGTGCCCGCCTGGTCGCAAGTAGTTGTGGTAGGAGAAAAGTGTATTTGTGTATAGTGTATAGAAGTAGGAGATTAGTGTATTTGTGTCCGCTTGGTAATCATAATGGCACTGTCCAAACCCTTTGTTTTGGTATCGGGGGGAAACCTTCAAAAGGTACCTGGCACCTTGGGAGAGAGTACCAGGTTATGTGGGATTTGACCGCACTAAAACCACCTTGGTGGCTGCCTCTGCGCTTGGGGAGGACTCCGGGATCTCCAGTGGAACGCACTGGTGTCCTCCACGCGCGACGCCCCAGAACAGTCCCATCTTCGGGCGAGCAGATGTGATCTCCTGCACCTTCCGATGCTTACGGCGGCATGCGGCCACGCACACACCACCGCCCTTCGCGGGGCTGCTGGCTGGACGGATCGAGCTCCCACTCTCACCGCCCACAACCCCGGAAGCCCCCTTTCAGTCGCCTCTTACGATCAGGCAGGGGATACTGTAGCTCTATTCTTAATCCCGAAGCTACAGGGACTACTGTCCAATACACAAATCTAACTTTATATTTTACTGGGCCGGGACCAGAGATCCATTTTTGGACCATAATACTTATATAAACTCCAAATCCATTCAGATATGTTGGTATATTTAGCACCCTTAATTGTTTTTTTCCTAAGCTTCGCGATACGCTTGGAATTTCCCCAGGGAACTTAGGGATAAAAAGTATATTAAGTAGCTTCCGATAAAAAATATCTATAGTAGGTCTTCAATCTATAAAAGAGAACATACAATATACGGTACCGCTTATATATATACAGAGAGAAAAATACAAAATAGATTACAGATACTATAAATTATTTACAAATTATACTAAATTCTCGAGTACATTAACTATTCCTTTAGTAGAAATACCACTTCTAACTAAATATTCAAACACTTTTTTAAAAGTATATCCGAAGTTGTTCTGTTTTTTAATCCTACTAAGCTATTTTTAATGTACCATTTAAGAGATCCAGTCACTAGGTTATTTAATTTTAATGATTGTTCCCAAAGTTTAATGAGTTAACCACGTGGACAACAAAGTTACATTAGCCTGTTGTGCAAAATCCCTCGATATTCGTTTTCAATTTAACTCTTCGTAAATATTCTAATGTTGGGATTCGGTTATCAAAGTCAATAGATTTTGAAATGAGTTCAGTAATGTATTTGAGTTGTCATCCCACGTTCAACCGCCCAAGGAAATGTACTTACATGTTTATTGATACGTAGGTTAATTTATTCTTGTCGTTTTACATGCTATATCCCTTATTGGTTTATACTCTACACTAATAAAACGTTCGGTGTCGCTGTGTCGACAATTTAACGACGAACTCGTAAAAGCTCTTATAAAGCTGAATTAAATGGATAATGCTTTCTATATTTCAACCATGGCCGATTGGCACAGATTGTGTTTGGAAATGACGCTTAAGGGATGAATTTTCAAGTGCTAATGGTCTAATGGCGATTAGCGTAGAATGCAAACGATCTATGCAACTAAGCCAAACGGGAGCGGTCGGGTGTGAGCTAGTGGCAAAAATATTCATGCGCGTTTCCGTGTTTCGGAAGGCACGTTAAGCCGTCGGTCCCGGTTCTTGTCGATAGATAACAGTCACTAAACCTTGTCGGAGGCCTTACGGTTTGAAAACATCCGACAGCGGGTTGGCCACTAACCCGCATCTCCACCAATCCGCATTGGAGCAGCGTGGTGGAATAAGCTCCAGGCATCCCTCTATAACGGGGAGAGACCCGTGCCCAGCAATGGGACGCAGAAAGGGTTGCAGCCAATGATCTAATAATATTTTTGTAAGACTCTGATTGGACCGATTAAAACTAGCCCAGTTTTAGTTATAATTTTGAAAGATAATGCCACAATGCCGTAGTTTTCTGTAAAAAATATCGTTACTTTGGACCTTTATATTAGCCATTTTATATAAAAGAAATGTTACAATTGTATTGGAACCATTAAACAAAAAGGGGTACAGAGTCAAATATGTAGGCGTTATGGGAAACCATTTCTTATTTAAATTACCCTATGGCATACGAGAAGGAGATATAATCATAACCTATTCAAATCTACGGCCTCTATTGTTGGAAATGACTATGTATTAGCTTTAGTGTCAGCTTTGTTTGTATTGTTTCAAAAATAGCTCTTTGTTTGTATATAATTACGAGTGATCTATCCTATAGGTTTGTGCGGTTTGTAAAGTTATTACAATCTAATTGGCCATATTTATTATCTGGACAACGGTAATTTTTTCAAACGCAATTTTTATCTTTATATAAAGGTCGACTTGTCCAATTGCGTAGCGAGGGTATTTTAAATTAATAAATAATTTTAAAAAGGGTGATAAAATTATTTTATGAATATCACTCTTACAATAGCGGAGCGAAGCTCTTTTACATTGATTAAATCGCTGAAGCGCGCATGGCCCGGCGGTTAGCGTAGAACGCTAACGATCTATGCAACTAAGCCAAACGGGCGCGGTCGGGTGTGAGATGGGTGACCGCTAGTGGCAAAAAAATTCATGCGCGTTTCCGTGCTTCGGAGGGCACGTTAAGCCGTCGGTCCCGGTTGTTGTCGATAGATAACAGTCGTTAAACCTTGTCGGAGGCCTTATGGGCGGTTTGAAAACATCCGACAGCGGGTTGGCCACTAACCCGCATCTCCACCAACCCGCATTGGAGCAGCGTGGTGGAGTAAGCTCCAGGCCTCCCCAATAATGGGGAGAGACCCGTGCCCAGCAGTGGGACGCAAAAAGGGTTGCAGCCAAATCGCTGTTGTAAAACACCGGAATCGTAGAGTGTAACATTGAATCAAAACGTTTAATAATTAAGGAACGTAACAGAGATTGATTTTACTCGTACATAAAATATATACAACTAGCCTTCCGCCGGCGGCTTCGCCCGCGTGGACCCGTTTAATGGGTCGTAGGATAAAAAATAGCCTATATGCTATTCCAGGCTTCATTGCTGTATTAAAATCATAGGCGTTTAGCCAGTTGCTTCAACCGCGTTGACCCTATTACCCGTTTTCACGTAGGAATGAAGCATTTTCTCGCGGTAAAAAGTAGCCTATGTTACTCAAGGTGCTTTGGTACCAAGGTGGTTAGCTTTCTAATGGTGCAAGAATTTTTGAAATCGGAATAGTAGTTTTTGAGTTTATTCATCACCAACATACAAAAAAACAAATCTTTCCTCTTTATAATATTAGTATAGATATAGACAGTATAGATGTAGAATGTAAATAATTTATTTATCTATTACAAAAATGTTTCAAGAGTAATTAATAATGAATAAATATATAAATATAGTTTCACACTAATAGCCCCAGCCCCACAGTAGGGTAGATATGCCCTATGTCATGGGTACCATGGACACACACAGAGACAGAAACACAAACACTCAGACCAAAAACAAAAATTTTAAGCTCATAATTTTTGTTTCGCCGGGAATCGAACCCGAAACCCTCCGATCGACAGTCCGGCATGGTAACCATTGCGCCACACAGTTCGTCATATTGAATATTGTATTAAATATTATCAAATATTAAAACATAGAGTCATAAAGTACACAATTTCATAGCGGCAATCATAGTTTTGAAACATACATGTAGGGCCTTTTTCACCACCTTCAAGTAAAGTGACAAGTACGCTAATTGTTGGTTAAAGTCACCCATAACTTCAATTTCAATTTCACGATGTTCGAGTAGCACTAATCATATGATAAACTGTTCCGTACTTTTTACTTTCCAATTAACTTTATTTGGGACGTAACTAATCAACACTTTACTTGGAGATGGTGGACGAGGCCCATAGTACCTATTAAATGTGACAGATATTACTTAAATAAATTTAACTTCTCTTTTTTGGTGACACTTTCATCGGCATAAGGGTATTATTGTTTAAAATTAGGGTTGCTATCTCTAAAATTTGTGAACCAGGACAAGACGCGTTATAACCCCGGCAAAACCCGGACATGTCAACAGCGGGGGGACGGTGAATTTAGCGTGTCGGTTCGTCGGTTGATCGCGACGTGCGGGCACAGTGCGTGTCGCGGGCGGCCCAAGACTTTATTTTTTTTAAGCCCGGACTACAAATGAAGTCCCGGACGCTCCCCAGACGATCTCTAAACTAGGACAAATCCGGGAAGCCCAGACGGATGGTAACCCTATTTAAAATAAGCCCTCTTGTGTTTATATCTGGCAATTGATGTGAGATATTTAAGGCTGTACGCAATGCATGATTTTAGGCTTATCTATACATATAATAAAACTGTAAGCAGGGTCAATTCTGTACATTGCATATAAATTAAAAAAAATACTTCTAGGGGTCTTTTTATAAGTAACAGAAGCTAAAAATATAAGTTTTGAAATTATTGTCTGCCTGTCTGTCTGTCTGTCTGTCTGTTGTTAGCTTTTCACGCAAAAACTACTGGACGGATTTTGATGAAACCTTTTTTGTTTTATGTATATTGGTCCTCGCTAACATTTAGGCTATAGATAATTTTAAAAATCACCCTTTAAGGGTGTGAAATGAGCGATGAAAATTTGTATGGAAAACTTGGATTTTTGCAATAGATTTTCTTGAAATTTGGTATTAATATTTTCTAACCAAAATAAAAGAATACGTGTTTCAGCATTTCCCGAAATTCACCCTTTAAATGTCAATTTTCTTTGAAACTCTTTGAAAATTGAGTGTCGAAACTTGATGTACAGAATATTTTTGTGCAGAGTAATATACTTATAATTTTGTATTTGTAATCTTTACTAACATAGTAAGAATTCTATTTAAGCTTTTTTCAAAACTACCCCTCAATAGCAAATAAAATGGATTCGAAAGTTGGTATCTCAAGCGTACAATAATTAACCTTAACTTAATATTTCATTCTCAAATTCTTTTCCCTTCTTTGAATGATGTGTTTACTGATATATTGATGAATGAATTTCCGTAACATTAGTGTGTATTTCATATCAATCGGGTGATAAACAAAAAAGTTATGTTCATTTACACAATACGCGACATAAACTTAAAAGGCACTTTGGGGAATTTGTATGAAAGTTTCGGTAACAGCCCATTCAAAACCATAAATAAAAGTTTAAATTTAAGTACCTAAAATTATTTTGAACTCTCACTAATATTGTCGACTATATTGAATATACTTAGATCAGCTTACTGTTATTTCTTTCGTTGGCCGAGAATGGCTAGACTATAATAGGTAGGTACCTAATAAGCTCATCGCGAGCCTTACCGCCGCCGAACCTTACATCACAGGCTCCATTGAGTTCGTTGCTCAGCTTATTAGTCTTCTTTTGGGGTGGAAGATTATGAACAGGCTGCAGCTGAAACGATTATTATCACTACATTATATCAAGCTGCAACCTTTTTAGCATTCCACTGCTGAGCATGGAGCTCTCCCAATATTGAGAAGGCCTCTAGCTCCGATAAACCGAAATCCAAATCTTACAATCTCAATGCATCCAGCATTAAGGTTGTAAGATACGGAATCTAAACCTTCATACAGAATGTACAAAGTCTTAACAAAACGAGACTACTGCAGACATCTAGGTGACGAATAGTTAAACTTTTAGTGAACCAACTGTTAGTCTCAATATCTACCTATTTGGTAATTTGACATTCGATTTATCAACCACAAAGTTTACATGTCATACGGTAGATGGCGTTATTATGCAATATTCATTTCTTCTCCAACCAAAGTGATTCGATGGAGATAATTTCAAATAAAAGCCTTAAGTCTAATAAAAGTAAGTACATAGTGTAAAAAAAATAAAAAATAACATTTCACACGTATAGCCTCTCATTAAGGTAGATATACCCTGTGTCGTGGGTGCCATGAACACACATAGAGACAGAAACACAATCACCCAGACCGAGAACAGTTTAAACTCATCATTGAAATTTCGGCTTCGCCCGGAATCTAACCCGGGACAGTTCGATTAGCAGTCCGGCATGGTAAACATTGCGCCACGCGGGTTGTCCCATCGTTGGGTAGGATACGTATGATGCTGAACATTGTTAATTGGATCAATGATAACTTAACTCATTTTTTGCGTCTCTTTATTGCGTACGGGCTGAGGGCTCATCCACACACGTTGATTGATGGAGATATTAAGGATTCTTTTAAGATTCTTTATAAAAATATTCTTTATTTCCAAATACAGATAGCACACTGTGTAGAGACCCTGCCTTCTGCTTTAGTTTTCACAATGTTATATGAGTTATGACTTATGACCAAACTGCTGTCCGCAAGTTTTAAACCTATAGTTTATTAATTGACCTTACAATTATTTTTCCGATTGTTTAATCCTAAGCACGTGTATGTTTAGAAATTGTATCTCCCAACTACAAGTAGTTGTATAGTGCACCTCTTTTCTGCAGTAGGTTAAAGCTATGTATATATAATGAGTCTATACATTCTTTGCAGTATAAATTCACCCAATTTACTAAAGATACTATTTTTAACATAGATGAAGCCACGGGCACAGCAGTATCTCTTAACTTTAATAAACGAGGTACATATTTGTAAAGAGAATCTGATTGCGCGAGAAAAGCGAAACGTGAGAAAAGTGGACAGTAAGATCAGTACAGTAAGCATTCCTTACTGTTTTAGGTTTGAAGGATTTAGAAAAAATACATTAGGTTTCTTCTGAACATATGAACATTGTATTATAAGTGATTTCACTATAATGTAAGAATAATCTACCTACTACAGAGAGAGATAGAGATATTTAAGGCTGTACGCAATGCATGATTTTAGGCTTATTCTGAATATGCTATACGTATACGTGAATATGTTCTTTGTTGTAATGTAGGTAATGTAAGAAAATTGTGCTTATTTATTTGCCACTTTTTGACTTTTCTAGAGTATAGTTCATTACATACATGAGACTGAATAAGATCAAAATTTAATATTATGAATGTGACAGTGTGTTTGTTTCTTTGTCCATCTTTCACGTCACAGTGCTACGGATTGTTCTGATTTTTTGTATGGAGATTCAAGCTTGGTGTTGAAGAGTGACAAAGGTTACTCTTACAGGGTGAAAATATCTCATTCCTATGGGAAGAAACTTACTCGTTACTTGCTCTAAAGATCCCTTTTTCCTTATATGGAATATAACAATGCGTCTGTAGTGTTTGTAGTAAACTATAACTATTGAAATAGCTATAAACACTGTCTCGTGCTCATGGTGTGGCGGGGCGTGCAGCGTTAGTACCGTGCGAACCGGGGGTGAGAGCGGGCGTGCCGCCTGCGCACATCGAGTGACCGAGCCAGTGCCATCGAATGTAGATTCATTTGAACGCTACAAATGGCGACGAGTATAAATCCTACCAGTATATATTTTTTTTCCCTCCTGGACATTGAAATAATAAAAAGGGGAAGGAAACAAGGAAGTGGAAAAAATTGTAAGTAAACATAAAATACAGTCATTGGATTGTTGGTTTATAACTGGAAGAATCATAACGGGAGTAAGTCCATTAATTACATTATATAAAAAAAAATTAACTAAAAAAGCTTATTTATCTAAAACTAAAAAAAAAATTTTTTTTAAGGGGTCTGGGACTTAGTCGTTTTTTCGATGAATTTTTTTTTTTTAGAATTTTAAATATTTCGATACGCCATCGCGTAGGGCTCATCAAGAGAAACATTTTAGGTCATGTTAATTTTTTTCGTAGCACGAACCGTTTTGGAGAAAATTAAATTTTTTTCTTCTCGTTTTTCAATGGCGTCGGGACTTAGAAATTTTTTACACGAAATATATTTTTTTTTATTATTTCTTTTTTTTTCGCTTTCATCAGAAAGACCTTATCCTAACAAACACTTTTGGTCATGTACATTTTTTTGATACGACGAACCGTTTTCGGGAAATATGAGTTTAATTTTTTTTCTTGAATTTTTCAATAAAATATATCTCGGAAACGGTGCGTCGTACGACAAAAGTTCATATCACTTAAAATGCTTATATAATCTTGCCTAACACGATGGCAAGTTAAAAAACAGGTTTTAGCAAAAACAAAATTTTCGTCAAAAATTCGTCTAAGTCCTGCGCCCCTAACGATATACTTCATACAAAACTAACGACACAGAATTTTTTCGATGAATTTTTTTTTTACAATTTCAAATATTTCGATACGCCATCGCGTAGGGTTCATCAAGAGGAACATTTTGGGTCATGTTCATTTTTTTCGTAGCACGCACCTTTTTCGAGAATTATTTATATTCGAAAAATACCCAATAATTAACTAGCAATTTTATATCATATCTTCCAAGGCTTAGATAATGTAACAAAATAAGTGGCTCTGTGACATCTCCGGCGCTGCGGGAAGACCACTCCCTCCGCCCTAGCGTAAGAAAGCGCGGTACCTGCGCTCGCCTTCGCAGCTTCGGCTTTTTGGTCGCCTTCGGCGACCAGCCTCAGCCGCTACGGCTCTCTTGATGCCTGCGCTTTCCTACGGCGGGCGGGGAGTGGTCTCCCTCCGCGCCTCCGGCTTTTTATATACACTCTAGGGGTAGTACAGACAAGACCACGTGGATAGTGGGGTGCTCTGATTCGGTTTGGGTATTTTTCGAATATAAATAATTCTCGAAAACGGTGCGTGCTACGAAAAAAATTTACATGACCTAAAATGTTCCTCTTGATGAGCCCTACGCGATGGCGTATCGAAATATTTGAAATTGTAAAAAAAAAAATTTCATCGAAAAAATTACTAAGTGTCGTTAGTTTTGTATGAAGTATATCGTTAGGGGCGCAGGACTTAGACGAATTTTTGACGAAAATTTTGTTTTTGCTAAAACCTGTTTTTTAACTTGCCATCGTGTCAGGCAAGATTATATAAGCATTTTAGGTGATATGAACTTTTGTCGTACGACGCACCGTTTCCGAGATATATTTTTTTGAAAAATTCAAGAAAAAAAATTAAACTCATATTTCCCGAAAACGGTTCGTCGTATCAAAAAAATGTACATGACCAAAAGTGTTTGTTAGGATAAGGTCTTTCTGATGAAAGCGAAAAAAAAGAAATAATAAAAAAAAAATATTTCGTGTAAAAAATTTCTAAGTCCCGACGCCATTGAAAAACGAGAAGAAAAAAAATTAATTTTCTCCAAAACGGTGCGTGCTACGAAAAAAATTAACATGACCTAAAATGTTTCTCTTGATGAGCCCTACGCGATGGCATATCGAAATATTTAAAATTCTAAAAATAAATTTTTCATTGAAAAATTTTCTAAGTCCTTGGCCCATAGTGCCCCTAAGGGTACACCCCAACCGACAATTTCAATTTCAATACATAATTGTCGTGACATAATTAACTTTCTTTTTGTTATACACTGTCATTATGTATTAAGTATAAAACCGGTGTACGTTACCCATAAAATATTAACTTTAAAATGACGATTTGTTTACAATATTTATTTTTAAAGTGTTTGGATTTGAAAATTTACCAATTTGTTAAAAGAATTTCAGTGTATGGCTCACAAAAGAAACCCACATAGTTACTATTCAAGAGAATGATCTTATTTCTAACCGGTATAAAAAGTATTTCAGGAATTGTATGGAATAACACCTGACAAGTTTAATTATATGAATATTGCAAGTAAGTAAGTAAATCTATGTATTTTCTTCTGGTTGGTTGGATATAAAAATAATTACATATATCGTTCAAGTTACTGGTATCATTATGAGTTGGTTTCGTGAATGTGTTAATAATTAATTTACATGAATGTCGTACTACTAACTAAATACCTACAACATTCATGAGAGATCTAATTCGTCTTACAGCTATTTTGTGGGATATTTGTACAGTACACAGTACAGCAGCAGTGAATATAGGTCGTAAATATATAATATATATTGTTTGATTCAATCAGTAAGACTAGACGAATACATTCTAACCTTTAACTGGTACGTAAGTCGATGTACCTTTGAGTGAATAAATGATGTAAATAATCTTTTAGAATCACTATAATTATTCATCATTAATTATCACCAATCAATATGGTAATGCGTTATATATAAGCTTACAAATTACACATACCTAACTCATAAAGAAACAATATAATGTTATAACGATCTATATACAAATTAGATTGTGGTTTTTGGTTAAACGTGAATTCATAACATTCATAACATGTAGGTATAACAATATTAAAATATCGTTTACGATATTATATATAATTAATATTCGATATCACGGGTAAGAAACGGTATGGTGACTAGCTTTTGAACATTAAACACCTGCTAAAATAAATATTAGGGTGTACGAAATTACAAAATTTTAATGATCAGCAATAAGAAATGGAGAATCATTCTTCATACTAATATTGCAGGCGCGAAAGATTGTAGGTATGGATGTTTGTTGCTCTTTCATGTAGGAGCGACTGATTGGATTTAAGTGAAACTTTACAATAATATAGCTTATGCAACGGAATAAAATATAAGCTACAATTTATAAAGATGTTTTGTGAATTGCCCAAAGTATAACAATGGGTGACAGGAGGGTAAGAAAAGTCTACCATCTATTCTAGTGTGCGCTGCCAAAGCCGCTGGAGTTGTACATGTGTGGTGTGTGATGGATGTGTTGTCTTGGATGGTCCTGCAAGGAAGCCCGCACAGTGTATCTCATGTGTAGGCCAATGTGGCCAAAGTGTGTAAGCCATTATAGCCAAAATAGTGAACCAACACTACAATAAAAAATTGATAATTTACTGACCTTTTCTAACGCGGGTGAAATCTCTAGTTAAATTATAATCAGAGAAACCTTTGAGGCAGGTTTTAAAATAAATACTCATACTATTATTGTATTCGTATTAAAGAATAAAGCTAAATCGTGAAATGCAATTAGAAATTTAATAGAATGAAAGATGTACAGAGTTCATATACATGTTCATATACAAAGCATACGCTTTAATAAATTAAACTTAACAAAAGTTCATATCAGTTAAAGTTTCATATTACTATAAAGTTTTTATATTAACTATGATGAGTCTTTACAGGCACTAAATAGGCTATAATGCACCTACGTATACGTGAGTAGATTGGTGAAAGATAATATCTCAAAAGGCACCTTGAAGATTGTCAGCGGAGATCGGTGGTTATTAAAATCTTAATACCTATACTGACTGTCAAGGGCGGTAAGTGGAAATCTGTAATGAATACCATTTATCACAAGGTAATATGATAAAAACATTTCCCTTAGTGGTGGAGACGTTGATGGTGTCCATGGTATTTTACTGTATGTCGTAAGCGGACATAGCAACAATGTCATAAATCGAAACTGGTTTTCGGAAAAGATGAAAGCGGACAGTGCTGAGTGAGTGAGTGTTCTGTTAGCTCGTACTGATTAGGTGCTAATCACAAGAAGCTATTAAGTAAAGGATAATAGCAGGGAACTGTATTGTCAGTTGATTAACTCTTTAAATGAGTGCAATGGTTATTGACAAATGTCTTCAAACTCATAATCTAATGTGGGTATAAAATTCTTCTGTCACAGTTTGTGTTTATTAAGTACTCCTCCGGAACGGTTTGACGGATTTTGGTGAGGTTTAATATGTAATATATACCTATATTCAGTAGGTATGAGAATATGTTTATAACAGATTTTATACCCCTAAGTGTTGAGGGTAGCCCGCCCCAGACATTTTGACGTGGTGCGGGGTCAGCTGAAAAACTACACCTTTATTAAAATGATTTATTCATAACATAATATACCTAGCTGAAATTCTAAAAAGATATCTGTTAACAAGCAATGAAAATTTTTGAATAGTTTATTGATTTTATTTGTATTAAATCAATCAATTTTTCGAAAATATGTATAAAATACAAAATTTGTCTAGAAACAAATGATATGTATAATGTTACACAAGGCAATAATAGTACAAAGTATTCTCAAACTAAATAAATGTATGAGATTCAAGGTAATACCTATTTATCAATAGCGCATTAGATAAAACACTCTCAAAATATTTAAAGCTTGTTCATAAAAAATAAAATAAAAATAGTACAAAGTATTCTCATAACTAAATAAATGTATGAGATTCAAGGTAACAAAGGTAATACCTATTTACATATCAATAGGGCATTAGATAAGGCACAGTCAAAATATTTAAATCTTGTTAGAAATTCTGGAATTTAAGCGAAAAACTAATATACGTTTTGGTTATGATGTTACGAGTTTGATACAGTATGCGAGTTAAGTGTTTACATTTGTTACTAGTTGGTTAAGCTAGGTAGCTTAACTCGTTAGGTACTCGCACACGGCAAAGTAACGACAGTCAATAAGCCGTTTATTCTTCGCGTGCAGTTTGGTATACGCCCGTACAGTGTCTTGTTGTTGAGAATTGTGGTTCGGAAATTGAATGGAGATTGAATGGAAGGATTTGAAAACAACTCATTTTAGAATAGAATAGAATAGAAAAATGTTTCTTTCTTCTTAAAACTACAAAATGCATACAATAAAAATATAATATAGGGTCACAAACATAACAGTGGCATTGTTGTAGTCTATTTGAGAAAAAGGACTGCACTCAGCCTGCTTGCAGCCAAAGACTACAACACTGATTTTCAGTGTAGCCTGTAGAGTGAGCATTATGACTGTAAATAACTTAATTATACAGAATCAATTACAGTTTACTATATGCTTAAATTTAATATCTGATAAGTCTAAATAAAAGATATTTATTATTTATCTGAAACAAACAGGGCAGTTTAGTTATGGGGTACAGGTTTTTTTTATTGCTTTTAGTTTGTAAACCACTATTGTAGTTTATTTTGGGTATACAGTAAATAAAGTTTAAATCTTGTTCCACTAAAGGTACAATATACTAATGATTGATTTGGAACTTATATTCCAATGTAGCAGTGTCGGGATCATTGCCGGAGCCACCGCCAGGGGGGCAAACGGAGTATACCCGTAAAAAATAAATAATATGGGGTCGATTCTACAAAATTAAAGATTATCTAAATGCTAATATGTAATATTGTGCGTAGTTTTCTTACACGTAGTATTGTGGTGAATATCTCTGTGCTGCCTATGGTTGTGTAAGTAGGCAAGTATTTAAAGAAACATCTGAGAAATAACAAAGTGCGCATACAGTTGCGCGCATGGGTGTTATGATACCGTTGTAATGTAGAGTGCGTTTGTTGTCCCCTTTTGCAAGGGTCCACTTAGCGGAATCCAAATCGCCAAGCGCAGTCGCTATGGCCCAGTTTATTTGCTGTAGTTGTAGAAGTATTTCTTCTTGTCGCTGGGCAGAGACCGTTTCGATTTCACTTGTGGAGCTGGGCTGCGTGCCTTGGTTGCGGCTGCCCATGGTTCTCTACAGTTTTCCCGAACTGTTTGATACGGTAGGCCCGTTCCGAACCTACTGCTTGCGTTGTGTGCACGTGTGGTTATGTAAGTCGTGAACAAAAGCCGCGATCTTGTCACCGATGGTGGACTTGGTACCTGTTTACGCGTTTTGAGGTTTGCTGTGCGACGCTTGGTTGGCGGGATCTGGGTGTACAAAGTCGTAACAACACCATTGTTGTTTATAATAAAACACCCCCCATTAAATTTGAAAACATTGCTTGGTACAAAGGTGCCCCCATTAAATTGGAAAACTTGGTACAAAGATACCTCCATTAAATTGGAAATTTGTGGTACAAAGGTACCTCCATTAAATTGGAAATTTGTGGTACAAAGGTACCTCCATTAAATTGGAAATATGTGGTACAAAGGTACCTCCATTAAATTGGAAATTTGTGGTACAAAGGTACCTCCATTAAATTGGAAATTTGTGGTACAAAGGTACCTCCATTAAATTGGAAATATGTGGTACAAAGGTACCTCCATTAAATTGGAAATATGTGGTACAAAGGTACCTCCATTAAATTGGAAATATGTGGTACAAAGGTACCTCCATTAAATTGGAAATATTTGGTACAAAGGTACCTCCATTAAATTGGAAATGCATGGTACAAAAGTACCCCTATTAAATTGGAAATATTCTGTACAAATTTACCCCATTAAGAATTAAGAAAAAAAGAAGAATTAAGAAAGTAAGATTACAGAAGACGTAAGGCGTGGGACTCGGATTTGAATGAAGAAGACAAAGGATTATGGAGGTAGAAGACGTAAGGCGTGGGACTCGGATTTGAATGAAAAAGACAAGGGATTATGGAGGTAGAAGATGTAAGACATGAGACTCGGATTTGAATGAAGAAGACAAGGGGTATATAAAAAGAATAGAAGGCTAATGGGAAGCTGTAGGTGAAGACTGAGTGAAACTGGAAATCTTGAAAACAATTTAATGAGATTTTGAACGGATCAAACAAATTTAATAATTATTCATTGGGAGTATGTTTACTTACAAAGTAAAAATAATAAAGTTTTTGATAAGAAAGGGATGTAGTGTTTGTAGTAAACTATAACTATTGAAATAGCTATAAACACTGTCTCGTGCTCATGGTGTGGCGGGGCGTGCAGCGTTAGTACCGTGCGAACCGGGGGTGAGAGCGGGCGTGCCGCCTGCGCACATCGAGTGACCGAGCCAGTGCCATCGAATGTAGATTCATTTGAACGCTATAGCGTCTACTGCAGAATGCAGGCTTTCTATACAGTTAAGTAGAAGCTTAGTTAAGGGAAGATACCCCAGCTACAGCTGAATGGCTATACATTAAAGATTAGTGACTTGTTACTGATCTTCTGACTTGTGTGAAGACTAACCTCTTAAAGCTCTACTGAGAGCAAGAATAGCATTTATGCAAGTTATTTATCCGAGATCATAGACATTGACGATATTGAGCACTGCGCATTGGGAATGCGAAGGACAAACCGAGTTACTGCCTTGAGAACATGATTGAATTAATCAGAGATAATGGAAGTACTGATACTGGTAGATTAGTCGTAACACCACTACCGCTGTACTTCAGGTTGGATTTCAGATTGGTCTTTATGTTGACTTCACTAAAAAATAAAATAAATAGGTAATTTAAATAAATAATAATATAATAAAAATATATAATAATAATAAAAAATAGGTAATTGTAAAAAAATCCCAACTGCGGTTTATGTTGATCCTAAAAGTTTTTAAGCGATACACACATTTATAAATAAATCATAAATTCTTTACCAAATAGAAGAATTAACAGCAGGAACCCGTTTAAATTTTACTAGGCTTCTTGGGGAAATTCTATTGATCGAAGAATGGGTCCCGAGTACTCCTGAAGAGTCTTGAATGTATAAATATATGGCATCGGCAAAAACATTCAAATTTGTGCTTATATAACAGGTTATCTTTCCATTGATGTTTATAATTGACAATAAGTTATAAAGATTAGTGACAAAGCAGAAGATTAAGCTCTTGGGAGAGCACGAAAAGTACTTATGTAAGTTACTTGTATTTATTCGAGATCAAAGACATTGACGATATTGAGCAATGCGCGTTGGGAATAAGAGGGACAAACCGATTAACTACTTCGAGAATATGTTTGAATTAATAAGAGATAATTGACGTAGTGGCTTAGTGGTTAATACGACAGGCTCTCTCGCTGATTCAGAGTGTGACACTGGTATATCCCTCACACAAATTTTCATCTCACTACAACTCTTAATGTGCTGGGCATACCTTTCCATTATTGGAGTAAATTGAAGCTTGGGAAAGTATCATGCACGATTGTAACAGCCGTTAAACATTCATCGGAGGGCTTAAGAGTTTCATGTAAACATCCGACAGTTTTTTTATATTTGACCTTCAAGAGGCACCTTGGGATTTGAGGATTTGGGATATCGGGTTATGTTGGATTTGTACTGCACTAAAACCCCGCACTAAAATCATCGGGAGAGCATATGCTCTCTCATATGTTCTCTCTTACACCATCCAATACTCACGGTGGCATACGGCCACGTACACACCGCCCTCCTTCCTACTCTCATCGCCAGCAACCCCGGAAATTGCTGACTCTTTCAGTCGCCTCTTAAGATCAGGCAAGGGATACCGTAGCTCTATTCTTAATCCCGAAGCTAAAGGGACTATGCTGGGCTCCCGAGTTCGATTTAGTTCTGTGCACGGGGGGTGCGCGCGTTATTTGCAACTCCGTGTGTGGGACGCAGTAATGAAACCCACAAAACGTTTGTCATTTGTTTGACATAGCTCTAACTTAACGGAAGGTTGACAATTGTCCATCCATTTATCAGCCTTTTAAAGCCCACTGCTGGACATCGGACTATCCTAATATACGCCACTCTATTCGACAATACAATTGACAATATAATTGAGAACATTAAAAGATTAGTGACAAGTCAGAAGACTAATCTCTTGAAGCTCTTGGGAGAGCAAGAAAAGTACTTATGTAAGTTATTTATCCGAGATCAAATACATTGACGATATTGAGCAATGCGCCTTGGGAATGCGAAGGACAAACTGAGTAACTGCCTTGAGAACATGATTGAATTAATCACAGATAATGGAAGCACTGATAGATTAGTCGTAATACAAGCTAATGATTGGATTCACGTTCGGTTCGAGTCTCTCACACTAAGATTTGATAAGTGTGTTTTCATTATTACTCGCTCTACGTATGATGGTAGTATGAATTAACCTTTTTTCTTTACCTATAATATGTTTACTAGCCTTCCGCCAGCGGCTTCGCTCGCGTGGACCCGTTTTATAGGTTCCCGTAGGATGAAAACCATCTTATGTCCTTTCCCAAGGTCCACTCTATCTGTGTTCCAAATTTCATTAAAATTGGTTCAGTAGTTTAAGCGGGAAAGCGTAACAGATAGACAGACAGACAGACAGACAGAGTTACTTTCCAATTTATATTAGTACTTACAAGTTTAGCGGCAATGCTAAACTTGTAAGTACGAGGAGAACATGTACCCTTAGCGTTAGACAGACAAACAGATAGAGTTACTTTCGAATTTATAATATACAATGAGTACTTTGTCTATATAAAAGGTAAATGAAATAAAAAAATTAGAGCTAAACGAGCGAACACTTCAAAATATGTGTGTACATATATGTAAGGCGAATGTAAGGTTTGGTCTTCACGGCGTCTTCGATCGTCGGTGGTCACCAATGTAAGTTTGATTTGCAGGGCGTCCTCGAGCGTCGGTGGTCACCAATGTAAGGGGGTGCCCTAGCTGGTTAGGGTTCCTTACTTAATTTGTGGAGAGCGGAGTGAAACAACTGATAACTAGGTAAGTCCGATATGTGGAAAGTGGACCGGAATGGAATGGAATGCCTTTATTTGAAAGTCAACTCATATTTATACAAAAGCGGTCAACAACCATTTACCAATCATAATACAAGAAATTAACAATAACCAATGAGATCACAAATATTATTACCAATAAAATAAAAATAAAATAAACGTTAATATAAATAATAATCAAATAACGCTCGGAAGTCTAATTGGACGTTTTCGTTGCTCTACTCATTCCGCTTCTGTGAAGTCAGCCGTAGATGGGCCACATAAATATAAGGCCCGTGCGCGCCCGCGTAGTCATTCGGCGGCGGCAGCGGCGGGAAGCAGACGTCCTCCAGGCATCGTGTAGGAAGCAGCGGTCTCCAGGGTCGACGGTGGATGCACGGCGCTGGAGTATGATCGACGGCGGCGTGGTGGACGACGAGGATTTGCTTATCGGAGATTGATTTATAATACAATTTCATGTTTCATCCAACAAACGTCTCGATTAAATCTTCTCTGTACTGCGTCGCGGTCGGTGTGCTCCGTGATGTGGGTAGTTGCATAATTAAATTCCATGTCGGTATTTAATCATAATCATTCTTTATTGCATCATGCTTCATTTACATTACATGGTTGTTAGGCACATTTCATTGAGTCAGTCACAGCATGAGACCCTGTAAGGGCGCAGCAATATTTTTCTTACAAAATTTACACTACTTACAATTACAATTAGTTATATTTTTTAAACTTAACTAGACAAAAATATATATAAGTACATTGGTAAGTTCAGTTTTCCTACATAAATTAGATAAACACCCCAAATTTCTTTAGTAAAAGGTTTTAAATTTACATTTACATTATAGATTACAATAATATTAAAATTGGCTAATAATTAAAATTAAAATGACCGGAATGTCAAAGGTTATATAAAAAAAATAATGAACAAAATGTCAAATATTGGATTTTAAAATGTCAATTTTTAATAAACAAAATCAGATCAAAATTATACACAAGATTAAAGTTACCAAAATAAAATAATTAAAGAATTAAATTAAAGAATTAAATCATATACAAAATTAATTTTAAAATTTTACGTCAGCATTTATTCAGTCACAAAATCATCTCATTTTACTTTATTGTTTTATTATTTTGTCATCAAAATATTCTTGTAGAGAGTAATAGGTTTTCGTAAGCAAATGTTTTTTTAGTTTTTTTACAAATGCTGATAATAAGTCCTCAGATTGTATGTCAAATGGTAATTTATTATATATTTTTATGCACATAGAATAAGGTCCAGATCCGTACATGGCCATATTAGACTTGGGTAACTCAATTTTGTTAGGGCGACGTTGGCCGTATTTATTTACATTTTTTGAATACGAGAACATTTCACTATATTTCTTTACAAATTTACAGGTTTCTAGTATATACAATACACGTTAAAGTTAAAATGTCGAATTTCCTAAAATGGGGTTTACAAGTTTCTCTGGAGTCAATATTAGCGAGAATTCTAATACATTTCTTTTGTAGAGTAAAAAGTTTGCAAGCATCTACACTATTTCTTATCATTTTTTAACTAAAGTCGAAGGTATTTCATCGTGTCCAAAACTGTGTTTATTTTTTAATTTTTTTATAATTATTTGAATTTCACGCATTTCAACAGGTCCGATAAAAATAGAGTTTTCTGTTGGGTTGATTACTGGCCTTCCACAGGCCTTATTTTTGTTGCCTCCTATGGTAGCAAAGAAGTTATTAAAATGGTTGGCTATGGTACTAGGATCGTCAATAATTCTTTTGTCAATTTTTAGTTTTACGTTTTTCCTTGATTTATTTGCCAATTTATTTGTTTGCTCTTTTATTATGTTCCACATAGATTTTGTTACGTTAGTGGATTTTTTATTTTTTTTATGTAGTAGAATTTTCTAGATTTCTGTATAGCAAGTTTCAAAAGTTTTTCGTATTTCTTGTAATGATTGTGTAAGATAGAGCTTTTTGATTGTTGTATCAGTAGTTTTAGTAGACGTTTATGCTTACAAGATATTTTAAGGCCTACTGTTAACCATCCTCTATTATTATTATTTTTTGGCTTTATTTTTAATGTTTGTTTTGGTATGTATTTGTTAAGAATTGTTTGTATTAGTTTGTGGAATGTTTCATAATTATAAGTTATGTCTTTGTTTAAAATTTGAACCCAATTTATGCTTTGTAATCCCTTTTTGAATTTTTCAATGTTGGTGTCGTTGTATAGACGTTTTTCTATGTACCAAGTGGTGCTTTGTTCTGCTGACTTCTCAGGAATAGAAATAGAACAGAGCACTCCCATGTGGTCGGAAAATCCATATTCTTTTAGGAATACGTCTTTTTGGAGGGTTTGTAAGTTTGAAAATAGCAAATCTATGCACGTGGAGCTCACACTAGTGATTCTAGTAGGATTTTTTACTAGTTGGTGGAAGTTATAGCTATGCATTAGATTGATTAAAATTTGTGTTTGTTTTGTGTTCTCTAAAATATTAATATTAAAGTCGCCTCCCAGCAAAATGTTCTGTTTTGCATTCCTTTTATTTAAAAGCTTCAGGAGTTTTTCTAAAGATTCGAAAAATATATCTGGACTCCTATTCTTATTTGGCCAGTATAGAACAACGATTATTAAGTTGAGACATGTGATTTCTAGTCCACATACCTCAAATATGTATTCGATAGACAAGTTGGAAATATCAAGCCTTTCTTTATAGTTTATATTGGACTTGACGAAAATGCATACACCACCACAATCATAATTTTTTCGGCAATAGGATGCAGCACAATTATATCCTTTGAGAACAAGCAGGTCTTTTTTCTTATCTGTTATCCATGTTTCCGTCAAGCAGATTATTTCTAAATTTTTTTCGGTATGTAGTGTCGCTTCCACTAAGTGGCGCTTATTATTAAGGCTTCGTATGTTTTGATATAGAATTATTAATCTATCTTCGAAAGGGCTGTTTTCGAAAGGTTTGAGTTAATGATCTCGTTTCCTGTTTTGAGTGTCCGTGAGGATTTGTTACGTTTGGTGAAGAATTTTGAGTGTCCGGGGGTTGTTGTTGGGATGTTTTAGCAGACTCGTCGGTTTGAAACTTTTTCCCGTTAACGTAAAGAGAACCATTACGTATTATTGCATGTTTGCCTTGTTTTCTAGCCTCTATCATTATATTTCTTATTTGTTTTTGTTTCATTAAAGTATCTCGGTCTAGATATTCATTTATAGCAAGTCCACTATATTTTAGGTTTTGTTTGTTTTTTAATATAATATTTGTAAGTTTTTTGCTGAGCAGATCGATTTGAAGCGGTCTACGGTATCCTCTTTGTCCCAAACGTACAATATTTTCAATATACCCGATAGCATTTATGGAGAAAAATTCTTGAAAAATTGCTACGACTCTATCATGGAGTTCCTCTTCATTTTCGTAATGATATTCGTTTAGGCCGTAGAGCACTATGGTTTTTTCGTTATTTTGGGTATTTTTGGGGCAGTTTGGAGTTGAACATTCTTTAAGGTGTTTCATTTGAATTTGGAGATTTTCTATTTCATTTTGTAATTTTAGTTTTGAGGCCTCAATTTCTTCAATTTGTAGCTGCATTTTATTTATATCAGTTTTTATATTTTTTGTATCGGAAGTCAGAGCCTCTATATTTTTCATCAACTTGACTTCCAGTTCGACCAGACCGTTTTTAACCTCGGTTTTTATAATAGATTTAAGTTCCGGAAGCAAAGAAAGCCGGTTATTTTCAAGTTTGATATCAAGAAGTTTCTCAACTTCTTTAATAATTATTTGTGTCTGAATTGTATTTCCAGAGTCTTTGCAAGAATTTAATTGTTGGTTTTCAAAAGTATCTCCCATTATACTAGAGTCAGAATCAGATTGATTTAAACAGTCTTTACTAGAAATAAAGGCATTTTTCCTGACGGTAATATTTGTTACCTCATCAGTATTAAGGATGCCGGAAACATGTGGAGTATTTCTATTGTTTATTACTTGCGACTGCTGTTGTTGTGATCGAATTGGGGTGTTTGAATTATCTAATTTGGGTTGTTTACTTCGACATAAATGACAGATCCACGAATTTATTTCTTGTTTAGATAATTTACTTTCGAATTGATGAATTGTGATATTAGCGCAATCTAAGTCGTATTTATTGTTACATTGTTTACACATCATGAACTGCGACCTGTTGCTCTTTTGCAAGCATCCTGCGCAAGAGTAACTCATCGCCATCTGGTGTGGCCGTTTGTCAGTCTTAACCTTACTTTTCTCCATGACAACTAGATGGCGTTGTTATGTTTTCAAATAGATTGCGTTGTTTACAAAAGTTATCGTGTAATTAGATGTCGCTGTTATAGATGGCGTTGTTTACAAAAAATACAGTGCAATTAGATGTCGCTGTTAGCTTAATAATTTGAAGTAAATTTTTCAATAACGTCTTTTAAATTCTCTTTCATCTTTTAATGTTATAACTTTGATTAACTGAAAGATTTCTTTTCTTTCTTGTTAAAAACTATCTTATTGAATGTGTACTAATCAGTATTGTTCATAAAAACACTGTTTCAGTTAGTATTATTTGTCCACGTATCAACACTTATCAACACTTATTGTTCTATTTACACGTAATGTTTAGTCCAGATAACACTTTCACTTATGTTCCGTGACACACTTTAACGGATAAAACAGTTTTCGTTCACTTTTGCATTAATTTCAATTTTTAATAGTAGTTTTAATACAGAGCTAATGTTTACGGTGGCACGGCGCCATCTACATCTTTCTGTTATATTTCTTGTCAGAGTACCCACATCATGCTGCATATTCTTGCTAGAGCGAGAGGTCGTGAGAGCGAGAGCGGCGATGTAGTACCCACATAATGTTGTATTATCTTGCCAGAGCGAGAAGTCGTGAGAGCGAGAGCGGCGATGTAGTACCCACATACTTTTGGATCGTAATATTTTCTTACGATAATTGACGGTATCAATGTTGTTGCACTTGCCGCTACAGGACTCCCCCCCTAGCGAAAGCGTACAGGAGGCTTGCTGGTGCGGCCATAGCGAGTAGTCTTCAAACACGAAGCTCGATGTTGAGATGAAGATGGTTGCTGGCATCTCGCTGGTGAAGGTGCAGATGTCACTTCGTTGCTCGGAGTATCCTCAGTAGTATTGTCATTGATGGTATAGGCAGGCTTCAAGCGGTCAACAGATATAGTTGCTGATCTTCTATCTGGTAGTTGTAGTTTGAAGGTCTTCGCGTTTCTCTCTAGTACGTAGTAAGGTCCTTCGTATGTAGGTTGAAGAGGCTTCTTCACGCTGTCATCTCGTATGAATACTTGCTCGCAGGTTTCTAAGTCTTTGTGAATAAATATCGGTTTCTTGTTTCCGTGTACGACGTCTTGTGTTGGTTTATTTTCGTTGATTGAAGCGCGTAGACGACTGACGTAATCTGAATCCATTTCTTGAGAATTTGTTGAAGTTGAAGTGAAAAAGTCGCAGGGTAAACGAATGTTGTAACCATATGTGAGCTCGGCGGCGCTCACACCTGTGTCGGTGCGTGATGCGGCTCGAAGTCCTAGTAGAACTGTAGGTAACTCGTCTGTCCACGTAGTATGTCGAGATAGACGGGTTTTGAGTGCTGTCTTCATACTGCGGTGCCATCGTTCTATCATCCCGTTTGATTGTGGATGATACGGCGTCGTGCGAGTCCTCTTAATTCCCATCGTGTTGAGTAAGCTGGCGAATAATCTACTTTCGAAATTTCTTCCTTGGTCGGTCGTAATGATTTTTGGTGAACCAAAACGTGAAATCCAGTGGTTGTAGACAATCTTGGCGACAGATTCGGCGGATGTGTCTTCAGTAGGTATTGCTTCAGGCCAGCGCGTCGCTCTATCGATCATGGTAACTAGGTATCGATGTCCATCACTAGTGGTAGGCAGAGGTCCGACGATATCTATGTGAACATGTTCAAATCTCTCCGCTTGTGGAAATGAAGATACTTTGCTTGTAGTATGTCGTTGTACCTTGCATCGTTGACATTGTATGCATTGCTTCGCCCACGTTCCGATGTCCTTGTTCATTGACGGCCAGAAAAATCTTTGACTGATTAATTTTCTGGTTGTCCGGATTCCTGGGTGACTGATATTGTGTACGGCGTCGAATGCAATTCTTCGAAATTCTTCAGGTAGATAAGGTCGAATGTTGCTTGTAGATACTTCGCAGTGGATCGGCTTGAGACAGACAGGCATAGTAACTTCTTTGAAGGATAGGTTACTTTGTCTTCCTAACTGCTTGATTATGTTTTTGTCCTTTTCTTGGGCTTCAGCTAACTTTTCGTAGTCCATTGAAGTTGGGCAGGCCATACTGTCGACAGGAATGCGGCTCAGAGCGTCGGCGACTATGTTGTCATTCCCACTGATGTGACGTATGTCGGTTGTAAACTCACTTATAAAAATGAGTTGTCTTGCACGACGTGGTGTTTCCGATGCTGATGGTTGCTTCTTAAGAACGTAGGTAAGTGGCTTGTGGTCGGTGAAGATTATTAGATCTCTACCCTCAAACATTTTCCTGAAGTGTTTGATAGCCATGTAGATAGCTAGTAGCTCTCGGTCGAACGTACTGTAGTTGCGCTGGGCGTCGGAAAATTTCTTCGAAAAATATCCAAGTGGTTGCCATTGTTTGTTAACGTATTGCTGAAGAACTGCTCCTGCTGAAGAATCGGAAGCGTCGCTGAAGATTGCAATCGGTGCTTCATGAGACGGGTGTGCAAGTAAAGCTGCATTTTGAATTGCAACTTTGCATGCTTCAAATGCTTCTGTTGCTTGACTTGTCCAGTTGATAATTGATTTATCCTTTTTCTTGGAGTTGTGCAGGTAGGCGTGAAGTGGTGCTTGAATTTCAGCGGCTTTCGGTATGTGTTCTCTGTAGAAATTTATCATTCCAAGAAAACGCCTAAGCTCTTCTATCGTGTTTGGTTTGGCGTACTGCGTAATTGCTGTGACTTTTTCTGCAGGCGGTTTGATACCATCTCGGTTTACTGTGAATCCAAGAAACTTGACTTCTTCTTGACCAAATATGCATTTTGAAGGGTTGATTGTGATTCCATTGTCTTCTAATCTTCGTAGTACAGCTCGTAAATGTTCTTCATGGGTTTCCTTGTTTGGACTTGCAACCAATAAGTCATCGATGAATGCATATACGAAATCGAGTCCTTGTAGTACTTCGTGAATAAACCTTTGGAAGGTTTGTCCGGCGTTCTTCAGTCCTGGTGCCATTCTTGGAAATTCGAAGAGCCCCATCGGTGTTATTATTGCTGTTTTTTCTATGTCTTCATCGCGAACTTTGATTTGTTGGTAGGCTCTGTCTGTTGAGATCAATCGTGGAGAAAATAGTCTTGTTGGACAACTGGAACGTGAAGTTTTTAATCCTTGGAATCGGGTAGCGGTCCGGTGTAGTGACTGCATTTAGTCTTCTGTAGTCTCCACATACTCGCAGATCACCATTCTTCTTAGGTACGATGTGTAGAGGTGATGACCATGGGCTTTTGCTTGGGCGGCATAATGCCTGCTCGATCATATTTTCGAATTCTTTTCGTACTCGTTCATAGCGATGTGGTGCGATAGGACGTGCGCGACAATGCAATGGCGGTCCAGATGTCTCGATGTAGTGTTCGACGTTGTGCTTCGGCGTGAGTTTCATTGAAGTAAGCCTTGTAGTTCCGGGAAATTCCGCTAGGATGTTGTGGTACGATTGTTGAACATCTATGCTTCTTATTGTGGGTAGATTGGTTTCTCTGACGAACGACTGCGACGATAAGTTTGTTTTTCCATCGATAAGTCTTCTATTCTTGATATCGACGATCAGTTGATGGTGTCGAAGAAAATCTGCCCCGATAATTGGTTTGCTGACTCGTGCGACGATGAACCTCCATTTGAACGGTCGGCGTAAGTTTAAATCCAGTTCCATTGTTTTCTCTCCATAGGTCGGAATGACCGTATTGTTTGCAGCATAGAGTTGAAATTCCAGTGGCTTCAGTATTTGACCTTTTCTAGGTGGTAATACTGAAATATTGGCTCCGGTGTCGATCAAAAATGTTGTCCTTGTCTTCTTGTCAGTGACAAACAGGCGGTTGGACTTTTCACATACGCCAGGTTCCGCCGCAGCTAGCGTATTTGTTAATTTTCCGACTTCATTTTTTCATTCTTGAATGAACACGGTGTTGTGCATCTTCTTGCTTCAGAACCAAAACGACGATGATAGTAGCATATGGATGATGGTGTTGTACTTCGTGCGCGATTTTTTGAGTTTCGACTTGCAGAGCGGTCTCGGCGAAAGAATGGTCTTCGATGGCTTCGGTCACGCTGGTAGTACTGTTGGTTGTTGCAATGTGATGTTGTTGACTTGAGCGCGGCGACTTCCAGTGATAGTCTGCGAATTTCTTCGAAAAGAAATTGGGTATCATCATTGAGTAACATCGTTGAAATATTCTTCTCAATAAGGTTTCTTCTTGTTCAGGTTTCTTCTTAATAAATTTTCTTCTTGTTAAGGTTGCTTGAAAAGATTCCTCCAGGGGTCCTGGATTTAATTTTCTTGCTTGACGCTGATGATGTAGAAATCCTCGCTGCTATTCTTCGGGCAGAGAGACGTTCTAGTAGCTCCGGACGAGGTGCAGTGTTCGTGCTCGGGGACCAATGTAAGGCCAATGTAAGGTTTGGTCTTCACGGCGTCTTCGATCGTCGGTGGTCACCAATGTAAGTTTGATTTGCAGGGCGTCCTCGAGCGTCGGTGGTCACCAATGTAAGGGGGTGCCCTAGCTGGTTAGGGTTCCTTACTTAATTTGTGGAGAGCGGAGTGAAACAACTGATAACTAGGTAAGTCCGATATGTGGAAAGTGGACCGGAATGGAATGGAATGCCTTTATTTGAAAGTCAACTCATATTTATACAAAAGCGGTCAACAACCATTTACCAATCATAATACAAGAAATTAACAATAACCAATAAGATCACAAATATTATTACCAATAAAATAAAAATAAAATAAACGTTAATATAAATAATAATCAAATAACGCTCGGAAGTCTAATTGGACGTTTCGTTGCTCTACTCATTCCGCTTCTGTGAAGTCAGCCGTAGATGGGCCACATAAATATAAGGCCCGTGCGCGCCCGCCGCCCGCGTAGTCATTCGGCGGCGGCAGCGGCGGGAAGCAGACGTCCTCCAGGCATCGTGTAGGAAGCAGCGGTCTCCAGGGTCGACGGTGGATGCACGGCGCTGGAGTATGATCGACGGCGGCGTGGTGGACGACGAGGATTTGCTTATCGGAGATTGATTTATAATACAATTTCATGTTTCATCCAACAAACGTCTCGATTAAATCTTCTCTGTACTGCGTCGCGGTCGGTGTGCTCCGTGATGTGGGTAGTTGCATAATTAAATTCCATGTCGGTATTTCTGTTATATTTCTTGTCAGAGTACCCACATCATGCTGCATATTCTTGCTAGAGCGAGAGGTCGTGAGAGCGAGAGCGGCGATGTAGTACCCACATAATGTTGTATTATCTTGCCAGAGCGAGAAGTCGTGAGAGCGAGAGCGGCGATGTAGTACCCACATACTTTTGGATCGTAATATTTTCTTACGATAATTGACGGTATCAATGTTGTTGCGCTTGCCGCTACATATATATATACAGAGTACTGAGCTCTTAGTGTAAAGGTAGCCATTGATGATACGTCCATCAATCCAAATGGAGTGGACGTCTTCCAAAATTGTTTCGTGAATGTGAGAAACGTATGCCAATCAAATGGACGTCTTCCAGGTTTGGATTTCCAAACGGATTGAAATCCATGTCCACTCCAAATGGACGTCATCCGCGGCCGACTGTCAATGTCAAAAACGTGCAACACGCCATTTGGACTTCGTTCGATTTGTCTGTGAATGGGCAAAACCGCGTCCATTTTTTTAGAAATTTTGTATCAGTTTTTGCTATGTGTTGACGGGGGGTACATGTGCTACAGTGCTAGAAAGAGCTGAGTTTGTAATTATGCCTTCGTCTGCGCGTGACTTTGTACTAGAAGTCATTGAAAAATGAAATGAAATAGTTTATAAACATCCTGGGTAGTAATATACACTTGATGTTTGTCATTGTTGTACGGCCATCAGCTGACCGTCATCCGCTTTGGGTGCGCTAAGGCATATAATATGGCCTAGGAGAAAAAAGCGGGCGGAAAAAACTCCAGCCCTGTTTAAAATAAATTTTCAGGTACAATGGGTATAAATGGGTATAAATCGTACCCATATCGAAATACCCACTGCTGTTGCCACCATTTGACGACTGTGGCGCAGAGGTTACTATGCCGGACTGCCAATCGGAGGGTCCCGGGTTCGATTCCCGGCGAAACAGAAATTTGAATTATGAGTTTAAATTTCTGTTCTCGATCTGGGTGTTTAAGTTTCTGTCTTTGTATGTGTCCATGGTTCCCACTACTGTGAGGCTATGAGTGTGAAACATTATTTAAAAAATATATTATTAAAAAATTCATTGTGATAATTCTTCCGTACGACGTCTACTTGATCGCGTGCTATCTACGAAGTGGCCGCGCGTACGTCCAAATGGAAGTAAGTCAATGTGCCTTTAAACTGAAGTACACCCATAAGGAAGTATTCCATTTGGAAGCATTCCAATCAGACGTATCGTCAATGCCTACCTTAAGTTTGTAAGCGCGCAAACGTTACTACTGCGTCCGAGTTAAAATTGGACAGATAGATCTTATCCTGAAAGGAATAAGGTCGATAATTTAATTCTTAACTCAAACACGTTAGTAACGTTTTCGCGTGTGCAGACTTACACTGAGGCCTCTGTTTCAACAATTTCAATTTTGTAATGACTCCCCATTCCAAAATACAAAGAGCGCCTTTCTAGACCCATTCTTTGTAAAGTATGTTACGAGTATAATTGTCCGAAATAAAGATGAGTCAGGAAACCCGTTTTGAGAGATATATTTTTTTCCCATTTAGGCTATGTTGTAACAATTACAGCTTAAGGTTAATTACTTTTTGTTCACGTATCATGCTGATTACACTTTTCCCTGCGTTAATTAAACTTTAGATTCTTAAAAATATAAAGAGTATTGATATCGTACAACAAATTCGCTTGTGTAATGAATATCATTCTTCTAAGTACCTACTGGTTTTTTAACTCTCTCTATCGGGCACAGGTGACATTAAGATATGGGAGATTATTAAATTTTTCCCATTTGGAGCATAATGTAAGAATTAGAATGAAAATTGTTTATTGATTTTGGTTGACCCGGCTTCATTCTTCATTAATAAAAATTGTTTAAGTAGTTTAGGTGTAATAATATTACACACACACACATTCACGCGCACACACACACATACACACACACGCATTAAGTCTATGCTGTGTATCTATACGATACAACTTAACATATACTACACATATACATATGTTATGCGCATTTATTATGTTGGTATCGATTGTTTTACAACTGAATATGAGTAACGACTTCTTTAAAATATTATTATTGTCTATATTACAAAACAAAGATGAGTCACGGAACCCTTTTTTGGGAGATATATTATTCTCATTTAGGTCATGTTGTATTAATTGCAGCGAAGATGGTTAATTATTCCCTTCTTTCATATCATGCTTATAGGGCTCTTCGCTTCGTTAACTACAATATTATATGAAACATTCTTATCTATATACCACTTGTTTTTAGAAATTTTAGTACCATTCACAGTGTATACTCACTGTTGTGATAAATTAGAAATTTAAATATTCTGCCAAAAATATTCTTGGGAAAGAATTTAGTAGGTTAATTAATCAACTTAATAGTCCACCAATCCGCACTTGGCCAGCGTGGTGGACTATGGCCTAAATCCCTCTCACTTGTGAGAAGGAGACCTGTGCCCAGCAGTGGGACATAAAAAAAAAGGTTGAAAAAAAAATTAATTTGAACATTTTTAGGGCCACCTATTCACATACCTTTTTTGGTATCTGGGGAGAAACCTTTAAAAGAGGTATCTGGCACCTTGGTAGAAGATACCGGGTTATGTGGGATTTGTACCGCACTTAAACGCTGAGGGGGTTTTCCGCGTAGTTCCTTCCGCGCGCAGCACCCAGTACGGGCCCATTTTCGGGAGAGCAAATGTGCTCTCCTGCACCTTCCAATGCTCGCGGCGGCATGCAGCCACACACACACTACTGTTCTTTCCGGGACCGCTGACTGGACGGTTCGAGCTCCCACTCTCACCGCCCACAACCCTGAGAGCCCCCTTTTAGTCGCCCCTTACGATCAGGCAGGATATCGTAGCTTATTTGTGCTTTGATTTCTGTGAATGAATTTCTGTCAATATGGTAAACTTGTTATATTGTTAATTAATAATTAGTTATATTGAATTATATTGTAAAAAATCGTTACACATTTTCATTATAAATACATATAATGCACACGAAACTTTATACAACGTTAATTAATAATCATTTAGACAACAAACTTGTGAAATACGAGCGAAAGTTATCAAAAGTTGGAATTACTCTTCTGAAACAGATTGTAAAGGATTATATCAGAAAGTTTGCTCGTAAGGCGGATAATTGCGCTATAATGCTGTCATAATTCCTTCACGAATGCCTCTGAAATATAGTTGCCAAATAATAATATTCCGAGAGACGAACGATCAAAAGATGCAACAATTATCTGAAGACATATTTTTTACTAGTGATCCGGCGCGACTTCGCTCGGGTGATTTGAGTTGTATGATTATACTAATCTATCCCACAAGAATAGTACGTTTTCTAGAACAAAAGCCCTATGTCATGTCCAAGGTTTACTCTATCTGGTACCAAATTTCATTAAATTGTTTGTTGAGGCGCGAGCACGTTACAGACACACATGTATGTACACATATTAGGTATGTTATGGAGTTATGGAAGTATGAGATCTGAAAGTTATTTTTTATTTATTTGAATGGAGTAGCAGAGGAGCATGCAGGCCACGTGGTGTTAAGTGGTCGCTGCAGCCCATGGACATCTACATACAACCTCAAGCAAGCATAGGTAAGTCTTGTCTGAGGTCGTATGCAGTTGCGCTGCTACTCCGGAGGCCACCTCATATAAGTGTTGCTGGCAACTGCACCTTTCCACCGAAACACAATAGAATTGGTTCACGGCAGAAGTGGGTGCAGCGGTGGTACTTCCCCGGGCGAAGCATAATAGTTCTACCACCTACAAAATCTTTATGTGAAATGTTGTAAACAGATAAAGCATTTTTATAATGTTGAAAATCGATTTAATCAAATTTTAACGGAAACGGTAATAACGCAATTCAATTTTCAGATTTAAGTGAATGCAATCATTTATCAGTGCTAAATTCAAACTTGCAATTTTTGCTTTGGAGTTAAAGTCAAAGTTGCAATTTTTTGTCATTCGTCTCTCGGAATATCAGCTGAAACCGTGCCAAACGCAACAGATATCTGTTGCTTTTCATTTCTATGGTGTTTTATTTCGATACCATTCACCATGGTTTATATTTATTTCGATATTATGAATTATGATACTCTTAGAAAATCAGATCAATGAAACAAAAAAGGATAATGTATTATGCTAACCGAATTTGCTACAAAAACTTTGTATTGTAACGTTAAAACGCAATTGAGTAAATTTTAAATGTTTGTCTATCCGAAACCATTTTTGTTAACGTAATTCGTATGATAGTAAAGTGTTCTAGCAGATAACCATTAAACCTCTGACCTATTTTTGAAACAAAGGATACAAAACGAAACATATTACGGACAGAAATAATACGACTCAAATACTATTAAAAGCGAAAGGAATGTCCAAAGCGGTAATTTCTACGTCCGCGTAGTAATTCCTTCGTTCGTCCGCCAGTGTCTGTTCGTAGCTGCTCGTAGACACCCGCGTAGCGTTCGTAGCGCCACGAGCTCACGCTACGCGTGCTTTGTATAAGCTCTGCTTCCGTAGACCAAGTGCTGTAAATAATGTTAAATAGTTTTTTTATTAAGTGAAGTGTATGTACTATGAATGTAATTAAGTCAATATTAAAATACTATTTCGCGTAAAAGTTGCGTCAAGTGATACTTTAGGGAATACTTGCATGAATTAAGGTTATGTAACTTGTGCTTGTTTATTAGTTGTGAAATTTATTACAATTTAAGGTTAGTATTAGTTGGTAATGAAAAATGTTTTAAAATTTATTTGATGATTAAGTAATTAAATAATTTTCTTACGCATTAATAATCGGTAGGTTAGTAAGGATGATGGAAATCGTAAATTAAATTTGGACAAGGAAGTTCATTTCAATTAATTAACAAAAGTTTTATTTTTAATTAACAAGTTTTACCTTTGATTGGTATTAAAAGAAGCTTTAATAAGTTAATTGATGAAAAAGGAAAAAAATCTAAGCAATGAGGCCGGAGTAAGTTAAAAAACAGCGTTTTTATGATACGATGTTTAGATAAGAATAGATGATAAAAGTTACTTAATTATTATTATTTTCATTGATATATTCAATGTAAGGGACAAACACGTATTCTGTGAGCAAACAAGTAGCAGTGTCGGATTGTTATAATGCCAATTTCACACATTTCAAATAGGACTTTGGTCTTACTTATTTGAAGGTTACCAACAATCATAACCCTTAGTGATTATACGATTATTTGGGACCATCCTATACTTTTACATTTTTTTCCAACTTTTTATTTCCCAATGCTCTCTTATTGAATGTAAGTAGGATTAAGGCCATAGTCCACCACGTTCGTAAAGTGATTAATGATAATAAAAATCATCATATGAATGATCATAAAAATTATGAGTTTTTCTCAGGCATATACGTTGTAGAAATATACTATAATTAATGGAATATCACAATATTTTCCCCTCAATGTAGAGTAGAGATAAATACGCATTTAACAAATTTCTTCATAGAATGTATTAGTTTTAGTAATTACTCGCATCTGCGAGCAGGTGGAAGTGGGTGGGTCTCACAGGGTCAGCTCTCACGTGTGCCCATTATAGACCCATAGCCATTCTATTATCTCAAATATATAATGTACTTTTTTAAAAGAGTGCTGCTGGGAGTTTTTTTCTCAACATCTAGCCCAAACGGGCACCTAAAGGCGATGACCGGCGATGACCGAAAAAATGACATTCATTAAGCAAATATTTTGTATTCCTAATATGAAATAAATATTTTTTCTTTCTTTCTTTCTTTCTTTGTCAGAGGGCGCACCTCTGACAAAGAAACCGGGGATTTGAACTTGGTATAGATCTACGTATCAAAGACCGCGGGTTTAACTGCTCTGCCATCGCTGCTCTTATATTTAGTTGAAGTAAAATTAGAAATAACAACAAACCCTTATCTTCGTGTATCGAATTCGTCAAAAGACCCCTTTTTTATCCATTGTTATATCAGGAACAACAGAAAACGTTCGTTCCCCTTTTTGCATGCTTTAAAAATGGTCAAACAACTCATGTGCCTCAACGCATATTAGGAAAAGACGGCCTATTCAAATAATAAAAACAATGGATTGAGCTACTGTAGCCCACTAGGCTGATTATATATCTAATGTAGAAGAAAGTTGTACTTCCTGTTATTAGTCACTATTTTTCTTCTTTTATTTCTGTTGATAATGATTGCATACTATAAAACAACTGTTGTACTATCCACATTTACGCAAAAATACAGTTTTTTTCGTTCTTCTTTTTATGTTCTATGTCAGGAAGATGGTACGACATTGTATTGTGTATATATGGTAGAATTAAATAAATGAACGAATTTTTGTGCAATATCCAATACACGACTGAAGTTTTTTCCGTCTGCTCTTTTCTTCATCATTGTGCACACATTAAAAAAAAACGAAGAGTTAACTACTATCAGCTGTGAAAAACGAATGAATGTTATTGCTTCAGAGGCCTTAAACAAAATTTTGCCGATTTCGCTGATTCACCTGATAACTTTGCAGAAGAAATAGACTATTTCCATAAGTTTCATTGCACAATATAACTGATCATTTCAATAATAATCTAATACATTAGCCACTTTTTTTAGCTTGCGACAAGATTATATAATGCGAGTTTTAGGTTACTTTAAAAGATTTTTAATGCCAATTTTACAATATTTTTTTTTATTATTAATTTTTTTCAGGAAACGGATTGATTATAAACTAAAGTGTATTTATGTCCAATAATTTTTTGAAAGATTTTTCCAATTTGCCGAAATCAATCTAATTTATTGTAGATGCGATTAGAGTACAGCAATACATGGCATTTTTTCTATCCGTGCAGGTTTAAAATGATCCGGAAATATGTATGTAACATTCTATATCTATTACAGAAAAATTTACAAATCTGTCAACGTCTTCTGGTCTATTAGGCAAAACAAAACAATGTGAAAAAAGTGGTTACCTTAATAGTTTATTATTGAAATGATTAGTCATATTTTGCAATAAATCTTATGGAAATTATTCTAACAGCAAAATCTCATATGTAAAATCAGCTGAATCGCAAAATTTCGTATACGGCCTGTTAGTGTTACACGCTCTCGTGTAAGCACCTCATTTCACTAAACAGGAAATGTAAAAGTAGTGCATAATTAAATGGTTATCGTTAAACACATGAATGTTAAAAGGAAAATGGCCGGTGCAATGTTTTTCCACTCGATGCGTTCGTGTCAGGAGGTTATTAGGGGATGTGCTATTCCGCTTGAGTGAGGTCTCTGGTGACTTCAGCAAAAATACACTTATAAAACAAAGATACAAAATAAAAATCCATACTAATTGATATTATAATTGCAAATGTAACTCCGTCTCTGTGTGTATCTGTTACGTTTATACGTCTTATCTGCTGATCAAAATTTAATGAAATTAGTTTCACAGGTGGAGTGAACCTTGTGAAACGAATAATTATAGTTTTTATCCTGGAAAAATGTGCTGTTCCTTGGGATAGATCAGTATAATCATATAAACTAAAAATAAAACGAGCAAAGCCGAGCCGGAATACTAGAATATTAATAAAAAATAAATGAAAATATAGTACTTCGGTATAGCCGTATAGCTATAGCAGACTAATGTGCGATTCCGACACATCAGACGTATCTTACTCACACATCCTCCAAGCAACCTCCAGGCTTCTCAAATTGAGACTACAGCTAGGCGTGGGATTCAAAAAAGTTTACAATCATTGTTATTGAGAGTTACAAACCAAAAAATTGCTACTTTGAGGCAATGTAGCTTTATAAATATTCAAGTCTTGGCACGAAATAAATAAGCTTATAATTGAATGATTATCGTAAAACACATGCATAGGTTGGCCGGTGCATAGTTTTACCACTGAATTGTTCGTGACAGGAGACCGTTAGGGTGTGTTATTTCGCTTGAGTGAAGTCTATAGCGAAGCGAAAATATGTTAAAACATTTATATTTTTTGTTTATAGCTTTAACAAAGACAAGTTGTCTCTCGCGGTTTGATTAAACTACAAATAACACGAATAAATGCTACTGTATTAGGTTAATGCGGCTTTCTAAGTAAGCAAACTCATCATCGTTATTATTAAATAAATTTATTTACGTTATTACAAAGAAAAAAAAAAACATTTTTGTTTACATTATTTCTATTTGTTACAAAGAACAAACTAACAATCTTCACATTATTTCTATTATCTAAACAACAATATTACTTCTGAGTATAATTTTATTTATAATCGGCTTCACTTACGCTTTATTTTATAATACAACATGCAAAACAAATAAAATGTATACTGTAATGTAATGTATGTATAATGTAATGTATGTATAATGTATATATAATGTATAATAACGCCCGTTCTACCTATATAATAATGTATAGACATACCAAAACGATTTATTTCTTCTTATAATCAAATTACTTCCGAGTAGCCTGAGGCATGCTCTACATATATTCGATACCGCGGAATATTGACAAGACCTTCCGTACATTGTTGAAATCGAGCTGCATACTTCATAACCGTATTTTAATGCTCATATGTCTTTCTTTTTTGATATCGGGAAGGGAACCAGCAGAAAGTACCCAGCAGATTGAGAAACATACCGGATTGCGTGAGATCTGGACAACCCTAATATCACCTCGGTGACATGACTCAGCGCTTGGAGAGGATTCCAAGATTGCCTGCAGAATGCACCGGTGTGCTCCACGGGCAATGCTCCTAATGGCCCATCTGAGAGAGCAATGAAGCTCACCTACGGTGCTTACGACGGCGTGCATCAACACTCACACCATCCACCTTCCCATGGCCGCTTACTGGACGGTTCGAGCTCCCACTCTCGCTGCTCACAACCCCAAAAATCCCCTTTTTAGTTCACTGACGTCTTAGTTGCTTCTTACGCTTAACATCGTATATCTATCGTCCGATTAAAGATCTATCCAAATTATCTTAAAAGTATGTAAAGTTCGACTTTTTCACATTTCCTACTTGACCAGTGTGGTCAAACATGACATAATTGGCAAAATCTTTACCTGTGTCTTACAGCGTTGCCCTCCAGAGGAACATAAATTGATTTTTCAGTTCAGTAAACCGTGTAATAGCAGTGCAGTAAATTATAGTGTAGCACCTCATTACACTAAAAAGAAAATGAAAAGGTAGTTGTCTGTAATAAAATGATGACAGTAAAATACATGAGATTGCACGGTTCACAGTTTTAGTCATAGAAAAGCACCTCAAAATTGTGGATTTTGGAGGTGGTAGAACTATTATGGTGCGCCCGGGGAAGTACCACCGCTGCACCCACATCTGCCGTGAACCAATTCTATTGTGTTTCGGTGGAAAGGTGCAGTTGCCGGCCACACTTACATGAGGCGACCATCAGCCTCCGGAGTAGCAGCGCAACTGCATACGACCGAAACGAAGAACCGAACGAAGACTTACCTATGCTTGCTTGAGATTGTGTGTAGATGTCAATGGGCTGCAGCGACCACTTAACACCACGTGGCCTGCATGCTCGTCTGCTACTCCATTCAAATAAAAAAAATGATTTCCATACAATTGGTATATATGGGTCCATTTTTAATTTAATTTATTACTGCTAACTACTCTTTTTGCCTTCTACTGCTGAGCACGGGACTTTCTCTATCATTGGTGAGGTTTGGGGATTACTCCAACACGTGTTTCGTTTGTGTGTGTTTCGTTGTTGCGAGTTGGAGATTCGGGTTAGTGGCCAAATCCGGTGCCGTATGTTTTAAATCCGGTCGTAAGTCCTCCGAGAAGGTTTAACAGCTTATCTATCGATAACACCCACAACCGAAACCCGTTTTAGCTAGCCGAAAATGATTTCTTTTATATGAGGCTCTAAAATATATCATCAATTGATCCTAACAGGTATCTTTAACCTTGAACTACATATCAACGAGCGCTCCCTACCCGCCGAGACGCTGATAACTAATTCCATTCGTATTACGGGTTCGTCCGACCTTCAAACAGCGAGAGCCCGCACGGAATCCACTTACTTAAACTGTTTTTATTTTAACCCGTAAATTCTCATACGTTTCCAGCTGAATTAACCTTAATTTTGTCTTTTAAACCCCAAAGTTGTGTAGAGTCTGTTCAGAAAGACAATATGCAGTGGTCTGGAAACATAGTTAGATATTTATCACTGTTTGTCTTTTATTTTGGTTCTTTTTATTTTTCGGATGGCGTGTCGACCTCATCACCACTATACCAATTTGGGCACGGCAGTGCCCCCGCCAAGTCGAGTACGAAGCAAACAATGTCGTACCATCCTTTTCTGGAACCATTTCGAGGTATTTTCATGCACCTAAGAGTATAAGTTAAGAACGTTACAATTATCGTCATCTAGTAAGCTATTAGCACAAACTTAAACCAAAAAAATTTGTGTTTGTAGCTTATTTATTTCCTAAGTTATGCAAAATCAAAATTGTGCTATTTTGACACTGACTACCACTATACCAATTTGGGCACGGCAGTGCCCCCGCCAAGTCGAGTACGAAGCAAACAATGTCGTACCATCCTTTTCTGGAACCATTTCGAGGTATTTTCATGCACCTAAGAGTATAAGTTAAGAACGTTAAAATTATCGTCATCTAGTAAGCTATTAGCACAAACTTAAACCAAAAAAATTTGTGTTTGTAGCTTATTTATTTCCTAAGTTATGCAAAATCAAAATTGTGCTATTTTGACACTGACTAATTCACTGACTTATTAATCATCAAAATAGAACTTTCAGAAACCCAGAGCACTAGCCAATCCAGGGGTGGGGGGAGAGGGATTGCTTGAAAACCATTCGAGTTCACCCTTGACAAACTCTAATTCCTCCAAACTAATATCAAGTCCTCCCAAACAAACTAAGGGCGGTCCGAGAACACGTCATGCATCAGCGAGCCATGCACCCTCGTTGGCAAGTTTTCTGACCTCCTCCCAAAATTACAGCCCGCACCTGCCCGAAACTAAAATCAAACCCCTCCCCAAACAGATCCTCCTCTGGTAAAAAAACAAGTCACGTCTCGATGAAGCCGCTTGTTTCTCTACAAAAAGTAATGAAATCTCTAAGCAAAGCCAAGCCAAGTATAAGGTTTCTAAGGTTCGATATACATACGAGTATGTAGTCAGATTTTAGGTGACTTGGCCATTGACTTGAATGTGTTAACAAGTGCATAATGAATGTTCAACGGCCGGTTGCAACCCTTTTTGCGTCCCACTGCTGGGCACGGGTCTCTCCCCCTTATTGGGGAGGCCTGAAGCTTACTCCGCCACGCTGCTCCAATGCGGGTTGGTAGAGATGCGGGTTAGTGGCCAACCCGCTTTCAAATGTTTTCAAACCGCCCATAAGGCCTCCGACAAGGTTTAACGACTGTTATCAATCGACAACAACCGGAACCGACCGCTTAACGTGCCTTCCGAAGCACGGAAATGCGCATGAATTTTTTTGCCATTAGCGGCACCCATCTCACACCCAACCGCACCCGCATAGACCGCTTGCGTTCTACGCTAGCCGCCGAGCCACGCGCTACAACCCTTTTTACATGCCCATACATGAGACGTAAGATGAAAATAAAAGAATAGAAACCTACTTGCTAAATAACTTCGTAGTAAGTAGTAAACATTTGAAGAAAATAATGATGGAAATTTTGATTTTGTGATTTTTTTGTGTTACAACTTTTTGGTCTTTGATTTCTAATATATTGAGTTACTATTCTATCTATCAGAAAGTTTATTCAGAAAACATTAACAATAGAAAAATATTTTCATTAGATATTTTTTGTATTTGCAGTATATTTTGAGTGGTTTATTATTTTATCAATCGGTATATTTTCAGAAAAAATACAAATCATCAAATATCTCAGAGAATACTGAAAATCAGACAGGGTGTTATATAGAATACTTTACAGCAAATGGTCCATACTTTCACCCTTTAAAAGGAATTACACCTATTATAAATCACCTGTATATCCAAAGTCCTACATTTTTCAAACGAATGTAGAATACGTTCTCTGAAAATTACGGTCTCTTGGTTCGTTAGATACGGATGAAATATGCGTTAGTTGGCTACCGGGGAGGCTTGAGATAGAAATTTCAGGTGTCCCGATATCGTGCCTCTCTTAGAGAATTTCGTTTCCAAAATCGAAAAGGGACCGAAATCTCTTTCTTTTGCTACCTTATGAAGATGGTAAATATTACCATTGTTTTGATTTTCATCATGAAGTAATTCCTTTAAGTTTATAAAATACTAGTGATCCAGCGCGGTTACACTCGGGTGATTTGAGTTTATATGATTATACTAATTTATCCCACAGGAACATAATAAAAATATCCTAATTCCCAAAGTCAGCTCTATCTGTGTACTAAATTTCATTAAAATTGTTTCAGTAGGTTAAGCGTGAAAACGAAACTAAAACCGATCAAACATGGTATGGCATGGTATGGATGGTGTAAAGGATGAATATGTATTGTGACTTTGGGATTAAGAATAGAGATACAGTATCCCCTGCCTGAACGTAAGAAGCGACTAAAAGGGGGCTTCCGGAGTTGTGGGGGGTGAGAGTGGCAGCTTGATCCGTCCAGCCAGCAGCTCTGGGAAGGTCAGCGGTGTGTGCATGGCCACATGCTGCCGAAAACATCGGACGGTGCAGGAGAGCACACCTGCTCTCCCGAAGCTTTGCCTGTTCTGGGGAATCGCGCATGGAGGACACCGGTGCGTTCCACTGGAGATCCCGGAGTCCTCCCCAAGCGCAGAGGCAGCCACCGAGGGGTTTTAGTGCGGTCAAATCACACATAACCCTGTATCCTTTCCCAAGGTGCCGGGTACCTTTTGAAGGTTTCCCCCCCGATACCAAAAAAAGGCATAATAATATAATACTTTAAAACAATAATGCTTAAAAAAATTATCACACAGAGAAAAAAAAACCCTATTAAATGATATAATAATAAAACATGGCCTTTGCTCCTTCATTTTATATTAATAAAATGTTTATAATGTGTTTCCTTTCTTGTCACGATCTCTATTGGTCTATACAAAAAGCGTCTTAATGTAACGTTGTGTTAAAGCTGCGAAATGTTTCTCTAATGTTATAGGTCTCACAATTTATTCCAACAGGCCTACAAAAGTATTGTGTGAGTAAACCTAAAGGCGATAAGCAAGAAGCCAATAATAACTATTTCACTCCTTCCAACGAGTATTACTGATCGTTTTCATTTGACCTTGTTATCTTTTCGTGGACTATTGGTGTAACATTATGTCTTGTTTGATTTGTTTACTTTTATACATTTTATTCTTGACGTCTAACTTTTTAAAATTTCTGCATATACGTGTCTTCGTCTAACTTTTCAAAATTTCTGACGCCATTTTTAACTTGGTGTTAAAATTAATTTTAAAATTTGGAAGACACTTATCCTCCAAGCTATTGATATTCTATTTCACTGCAATCTATTTATATTTCCGATTGGCTCTGGCTGTAGTTGTGATGTGTATTGACAAGCGCGCTTGTGTGCGAAAATTGAAACGTTAGCAATAAAATCTAAAAAATTATAAAACCTGACGTTACTCGATACTGAGTGCTCTCGAAACTACGCACATTAAAACAATGTGCATGTGCACGTCTCACAACATTTATAGCCAAAAGGACTTTGTGATATAGAACATCGGCACGAATGTGTAAAAGTGAGACAGCAACTTTTAATTTGTAAATTGTTTTTCAATTTAATGATTTTTAGACCGGCTTCGCTCTGTTCGGTTCTTCTCGGTTTGGGTGTTTGTGTCCTTATCTTTGTATACGGTGTGTTAAGAAACGTGGTTTCTCTAATGGTCTCACAATTCCGTTTATTTCCACCAGCCGAGAATACAAAAGTATTGTGTGAATAAAAGCTAAAACCGATAGGCAAGAAGCCAATTATAACTATTTCGCTCCTTCCAACGAGTACTTATTACTGTTAGATCGGTTTGAGTTGACTTTGTTGTCTATTCGTGGATCATTGGTATAATTTTTTTGTTTGATTCGATTTATTTCATATGTTTTATTCGTCAATTGATAGGTATTACTGAGAATTGAAAAATCGCGTTAGAAATTTAAAAAAGGTAAGATGTTGACACGTTATATGTATGATATTCTCGTTTGAGAACACTTATTCTCCAAATGCTACAACGAAAGTGTTTAAATGTGAGGCAGCAACATTTAATTCTTAAATTGTCTACCGTTGAAGGATTTTCTCGGTTCGGGTGTTTGTGTCCTTATTTTTTGTATACTACTGAGGTATACTATGAATTTCTGACACCCTTGACTCAGGAAATGCAAGTGAACGGCAATGAATGTATTTTTTAAAATTATTTAATATTTGGAAATCGTCTCATTATCAATTCACACATCAAAAGTGTGGTGGAGTCGTTTTACTGCAGGTCTCCGAAATCAGGGGATATAATATAATTATTGCCATAAGAAAATGACGACCTGTGTGGGCAATTGTTACCATGCCGGACTGTCAATCGGAGGGTCCCGGGTTCGATTCCCGGCGAAACAGAAATTTGAATGATGAGTTTAAATTTCTGTTCTCGGTCTGGGTGTTTGTGTTTCTGTCTTTGTATGTGTCCATGGTACCCATGACACAGGGTATATCTACCCTACTGTGGGGCTATGAGTGTGAAACGTTATTTTTTTATTTATAGAAAAATCGATACATCAAAAATTACCAATATCACCTACACAGTACATCATTTATTTAACAAACACAATCGCTTGACCTTATAACGTTTGAAAGGGCCACTCTTAGCGTGCGTTATAATTAATGATTAAACGAACTTACCTTAAGTGAAGTTCTATCATAATTATACGATGGCTTCGTCTGAGAAATTAGATTACTTGTAGTAGACGTACTGTACTAGCCATTCATACACTAAAGTTGAGAAATACAACCTAAAAAATAAAAAGGTTGTAATAAAAAAACATAAAATCACTCAAAAGTCTGTACACTGACAACACCTGTCATTCGTCGCTATCTTCATTTAGTTTAGAGAGCAATGTACGAATTTTATTTTTATGACAAATTTTTCCCTGGGGTAGGGTGGGAGGGACCTAATTTCTCAGACGAAGCCATCGTATAATTATGATAGAACTTCACTTAAGGTAAGTTCGTTTAATCATTAATTATACTTTGCTTCGTCCTCGAAATTAGATTACTTGTAGATCTTGAGAGTCGAAAAATTTGTAAATAAAAATTAATTTAAATAGTAAATAAGTAATTTTATTTACTTCTTAAATTCAATTATTAAATAATTTTATTTATTAGCAAATAAATTATTCACTATATAATTATATTAATATCATTATATTAAAAATGTTTTTTTTTGTAGTAAAAACAAGCAAAAGAATATAGGATGCATTTTTAACACAACTTGGTATTTTTCTAAAACAAAATCTCCAGTTGTTATATAAAATATACATATCAACAAAAGTAAATATATACTTTTTCCTTAAACAGTTATATACAGTCACTGTCACTTATGATATGACTTATGACGCATTTGATTGTAAAATGTAATTTGATTGTAAAAACAAAAACGCATTGTAAAATATCGTGAAGATAATTATATCGTTCGTCTGCAATAATAGACGGTTACGGCGGCTTTTCGTGTAAGTTCCAAACTGACTATGTACTTGTTACGTGCAGAAGACGTGGAAGTATAGTCTGGTGGAATGAGCAGTAAATATTTGTATCTATACCGCTAAATATATTATACTGTAAAAAAAATTTATATAATACTGTAAATATTTAGACAGAACTAAAGTTTTACAGTATACCTTATATTTTCTGTTTCTATTTTTGTAATCCAATATCCATCTCCGCCGCGATGCCACCGCGACCGGCAGGAGCTCCTGAAGAAGGTTCTCGTCAAAACATGTCGGCAAATCCGATAAAATTTACGTGAATACAGCCGTGTCATATATATAACTACAATGTTAGTGTACACTCCCGATTCGTTCAATAAGAAAATCCAATAAAACAGTTACTGGGCTAATTTGATTTTTTTTATTTAAAAAATGAGAGAATGAATGTGGGTTGGATATAGGTAGTCACTATCTATATGTTTTAGTTAAATCTGGTATTTAGTAATTATTTTTATTACCTCCATTTATGACCTCAATATTATTAGTACTCGCAAGACTACTACTTTAAGTAGTAGTTTGAACTCTATAAACAGTGACTAGTTCTAATAAAATGACAGCTTTAATACTCAATAATTATTCTAAGCTGATATGTGGGAACCAATTTTCTAAAAAAATAGCCCAGTTGTTGGATTTCAGGTAACTTTAATTTTGATAAAGACAAAAACGTAAAGCCGGTAATAAAAACTTTAACTACTACGGCTAATTCTAATATCAGAACAATTTTTACGTGTAATCACTCCGAGACAATGCAAACCTGTAACTATTTAATGAACTTAAGTGAGCATTATCTATCATAGAAGCATAGTGTTAGCAAGGATATACCCCTGAGAAAAAAAATGCTTCATACTATTAATTTAAAGAAAGTTGCAAAAAATAAAACTATTTTTTGAAAGCATCACCATTTCGTTTTACCGAGTTATCAGATAAGGAGGTACACAAAATATCTAAGGCTTCGCGGCAACTATTTTAACTTAACTTTTGATAACCTTGTTTCAGAGGTTCCTCTTAGGAACAGAATATAATATTCATTTGTTTTTGTTCCGGGCATAATAATTAGACTTTCAAAAATAGAAAACAAAGGTTGAGAGTGCCTTTGGTATTCTCAACCACTGAACCTTCAGCTTTGTCTGTAACATAACTCAATATTATAATCAGTTAAAATAGTTCAAATCTTATAGTATGATTCAAATCTTATTTTTAAAGTATCTAAAATCGTTGGAAAGGCGTAAATATATAGATTATTCTAATTAAAAGTAAATAAATTGATAGCTAATGAGACTGAGTCTCCATGAAATATCAAGCTATGCTATGCCAAGATAGCAACTTATACCATTTCGAATCTTGTGGCAAACAAGTCTATGTCAGCCATTTCTAAAAGCTCGACTATTTTACTGAACACAATGGTCGGTTGGTTTACATTCTATATCAGGACATATAGGTATGTACATCGCGATTCATATATGCCACTCACTGTCTTGGAAACTAATAAGAGGCAAAAAACATAAATATTTTTATTGTCACATCTTAAAAGTCATCTTGGTGATTCTTATATGATGTGGGCATATGGGAAACGCATACCAGCCTTCTTAATATACGAAATGGAAGTTATGTTATAGATACACAACTAATGATTGCGAAGAAGAATTTAACACTTCATTATGTGCCGGGCAAATAATTATAAACGGAAATATGCAGTCAAGATCTCGTTCCATATTCTCACCGCATATCACAGCAGCCTTCTCCCCCCCCCCTGTCCAGTTTTACTTGCATTGGAATAAATATTCAGGCAAAAGCTATCGTCTCTTATCGAGCTAATATGTGTCGGTTATTAAGATCATTATGAAACCATCATAATCATCAGTTTCTATAGCAAGATATGCACAACTCTCAATACTAGTATTATACAACCAGCCAGGCAGGACAGGAGGCGAGGAGACCAACTAAATGAGCGAACTGGCGTATCGTAAATACTCTTTAGTATTTAAAAAAAAATGTTTGTTATATTCTAATTTGTTTTATATGAGTAAGAGCGATAAACTAATCATCTAAGCAAATTGATGATGTTAAATAGCCTTATTTGTATTAATAAACAAAAACTAGGGATGCTGTATTGAATCCAAAAAGAAAAATGTTAAATTCATATATGTAAATTGTTGTTGAATGTGAAGCGTAAATATTTTTGAATTCATTATTAATTGACAATAAAAGATCGCATCAATCTTTTAAGCCAATATTTTTTGAAATTAAATTTAAAATGGTTTATAAATATCAATTTTAAAATAATTTGTAATAATGAGTTTGATTAACGAATCTGCTTTATTCATTGATACTGTGAATCAATTGAATAGCATTTAGATATTGCACCAGAGTATAAAAACTCAACTATGATGTTAATATCGCCTGAAATTGACTTGTTTCGACGGATATACGATAATATACAAATAATTTTTAGAGGCGGTACCTACAAAATTTTGTATTGCTATGGTTTTGAAAGATATTTTTAGTATGACACGACACTATTATTAGTGATGTACCTACTTCCATCTGGTGTGAAAGAGCGCTAATCTTCCAGGAACGTGGTGTACCTCTGTTATCGGCGAGTCTGTGTGCGCACTGGTGCAGCGGCGTCGGAAGCATTGGGTGCGCAGCAGCCGTGGCTTGTTGTGGCATCGTGGTTGCTGCACCAAAAAATGGTAGACTTCTCCCCGCTCGTGCTTGTCTCGCTAACATGAGCGGGCTCTCGAATTTAAAGTCTTGAGAGTGGTAGAAGTTTCTGCTGTTGATATTTTTTATAGCGTCTTTATTATTAGGTACCTATATTATTATTTTTTACCTTGATCCTGAATAAATCTGGAGCTTTTATAGCTTTTGCTGATTAACCCTTCAGCCAATTTTTCCCCAAATGCATAACTGTTAGTTTTGGTAGAAATTAACTGATATTTTATACTTAGGTAAGTATCTTTATTTGATTGTAGACGACAGGAAATTCGTTGCGACAAAGATTCTACATAATGTGAATCATACAAAATTCTAGTTTCATCTATCATCGGCTTCAATGGTCGTTCGATAGACGGGACGACGGGACAGTTCTGTAAAATTAAATATTATCTTAAACTCATTTCTTTCGAAAGACCAGAAGTAGGTATAGTAATATGTTCCCAACGAACAGCCAGTTCATCCTGAAAAGGTGAAGTCTTTCTCTTATTTTTAGAAAGAGAAACACCAATGCTTGACGCTAGGTTCTGATGGTGTCGATGGTGCCAGTGAGGCCGAATCCAAAGACCTATAGTGGGGTCAATGGATCGGAATATGAGGTAATTCCGAATTAAAAGGTTCGGTATTCGGTTGGCGACATTTAAAGTGTATAAAATTAATTAATCTCGTCAGTGTTTGTTGAATCTGCTAACTCACACATCTGATTGACTGAAATGATAGAATGTACAAAATATAAGTTTTGCAGTATACTTATGAAAGCATGAATTTTTTGCATATAGATACAAGCCTATACTCATGCATTCATGCAATGAAGGAATCATCCCATAGATGAATCTCATCCTTAAATCGTAGATGAATTTATTCATCACATCACTTATCATTTCATTATATCAAAAATGTTTTACAAGGCAACACTCCCTTGAACTCAAGTAATTTCTTGCGAACGAAACATTCTCAAAAGGAAATGTACCCAACGCATATGTATTTGCTTGTAGGAATGTTTCACAAAAGATTTTGAATACTACTTAATTCGTAGATAAATACATCAATTCCAATTTTCGTTATTTCATATAACGATTTTACAAGGCGATAGTCCCATGAACTACCCTCAAGTAATTTCTTGCGAACGTAACATTCTCAAAAGGAAATGTACCCAACGCATATTTATTTGCTTGTAAGAATGTTTCACAAAAGATTTTGAATACTACTTAATTCGTAGATTAATACATTCATTACATTTTTCGTTATTTCATATTAACGATTTTTATTACAAGGCGATAGTCCCATGAACTACCCTCATGTAATTTCTTGCGAACGTAACATTCTCAAAAGGAAATGTACCCAACGCATATTTATTTGCTTGTAAGAATGTTTCACAAAAGATTTTGAATACTGCTTAATTCGTAGATTAATACATTCATTACATTTTTCGTTATTTCATATTAACGATTTTTATTACAAGGCGATAGTCCCATGAACTACCCTCATGTAATTTCTTGCGAACGTAACATTCTCAAAAGGAAATGTACCCAACGCATATTTATATTGTTACTACATACTTTACACAGCGCGTTAAAAAACGCTTGTATGTCTCACCCAACCAGCATTGGCACCCGTGCCCAGCTGTGGGACGGAAATAGGGTTGCAGCCATCTTTTACAATAGTTGTATACGTGGTGGAAAAAGCTGCAGGCCTCCCCAATGGGGAGGGAACCGTGCCCAGCAGTGGGACGGAAATAGTGGTGTTGCAACCATGTCGCGCAATAGTTATTGTATACTATACACATACCTTTCTGTGGTAACAATTTCATAATAGAATTTTATTTTCAGAAGCTTCACTCGATATCCATTATTGATTTTGTTTCTAACATTTTTTCCTGCTTTCTTATTTTTCGTAACACATTAATCAGTAATTCACATCTTTATTTTTCCTGTTTAACAACTTCACTTTATAAGAAAATACTTTCACGTGTTGAACGGCTAGGCACTAAAACGCGAATGAAGATAGCGACGAATGACAGGTGTTGTCAGTGTACAGACTTTTGAGTGATTTTATGTTTTTTTATTACAACCTTTTTATTTTTTAGGTTGTATTTCTCAACTTTAGTGTATGAATGGCTAGTACAGTACGTCTACTACAAGTAATCTAATTTCGAGGACGAAGCAAAGTATAATTTCCACCTCTACGTGCCTATAAATAGATACTTCCGATTTTATTACAGTGTCAAAGACAACAACGAACTATTTATATATTTATCGTACCCGGCAAACATTGTGCTGTAGAGTATCAGAAATAACCAAGTTTGTTCGCAGGGTCACGTACATAAAAACATGAATATAAACAAAAAATCTTGAATATACATGTAGTACTAGCCTTCCGCCAGCGGCTTCGCCCGCGTGGACCGGTTTTATAGGTTCCCGTAGTTTAAAAACCATCCTATGTCCTTTCCCAAGGTTCACTCTGTGTTCCAAATTTCATTGAAATTGGTGCAGTAATTTAAGCGGGAAAGCGTATCCAACTGAATAATTTTTTTAAACTATTTAAAGTGAACGGCAATTAATGTATTTTTTTTAATTTTAAAGAGGAACAGTTTTCTTATTACTCTCGAATAAAATATTAAAAAGTTTATGTCAGACGCGTCTTAGAATGTGGGTAATACAAAAACAAAGACAGGATCACAAAACCCAGACCAAGAACGGAGTAAAAATTCACAATTTCCGAAGAAGTCAACAATCTTAAAATTACGCAATCGCAAACAACAATTTTTCAAACACGTCTCTTTGAAATGAGAGACAAACCTATGTAGCTTTCGGGGTTAATATATTTATTCCGTGCCTTACCTGCCTGCTTTGTGTCGTAAATATAAGAAAAGTCAGTTCCGCGGATCAAGAAGGATAAAATCTGAATATGAATAACCCGCACACTGCGAATCCTACTTGCCATATGAAGGGATAGATTTCCCTGTTGTATTCGGGAAATTGTGAGCTTCTGCCCTTTTTATGGACTGGAGTTCACTATTTTATTGAAATGACCTTATTTAAGAAGAGAAGAGGTAGGTATAGTTACTTTATTTAGGGTTCACGTATGCGAAAGAAAAGGTAGGTATACTGTTTCATCTTTTGACGGCGGATTTATTTGTGTATGTTAATAATTTAAGATTAGAAGCGCGCATGGCCCAGCGGTTAGCGTAGAACGCAAACGATCTATGCAACTAAGCGAAACGGGCGCGGTCGGGTGTGAGATGGGTGACCGCTAGTGGCAAAAAATTTCATGCGCGTTTCCGTGCTTCGGAGGGCACGTTAAGCCGTCGGTCCCGGTTGTTGTCGATAGATAACAGTCGTTAAACCTTGTCGGAGGCCTTATGGGCGGTTTGAAAACATCTGACAGCGGGTTGGCCACTAACCCGCATCTCCACCAACCCGCATTGGAGCAGCGTGGTGGAGTAAGCTCCAGGCCTCCCCAATAATGGGGAGAGACCCGTGCCCAGCAGTGGGACGCAAAAAGGGTTGCAGCCAATAATTTAAGAATTAATGATACAATTGTAACATAATAATACTTGCTTTCGGGAGATTGTGGGATTCCTGCTTAAATGTTAAGCAAAGGGTATGCATTTATTTCATATTATATACAAAATTAATGACCACTAAATTTCTAATAATTTTTATGATAGCATATCTCACAAATTTAATTACTTATTTTCGTTTCACTCATACACCACCTTTAAATATTTCACCTGTGGGTATACGAGTGACGTCAACAAAACCTAACAATGCCTGTCCCTTGGGGATATATTTTCAAAGCTTATGTTCACTACAAATGTCACGCTCACACTGGCATTTGTCTTTTCAGTTTAGAGCTGAAACATGAGCCCTTTACACACATGCAAATACTCGTAGACTTATGTACGAAATGACACCATTAATCAGCGCGTGTTAAAACTGTATAGAATAACTAATAGTGGATGTACTTGACTGTTAGCTAATTACTAAATTTAATGTAATGAATGTTAACTATATATATAAATTATTACTGAAATACTATTTGTAGATATAATTGCAAGGTATTTCAGAACTAATGTACTAAAATGTAGCTGTTTAATTAATTTATAGGTAGGTACTTAACAGCGCGTAGCTTTGCGAGGCATTGCGAGGCGTAATAATTTTACTAAGAACTAGCGGCCGCCCGCGACTTCGTCACAATACAGGGAGGAGCGCTTGCCTTTCTAGACAGTAGCGTAACTCAGCCCGATTTTTAAAATTTGAACAAATGACTGCGCGTAGTGCTAGGGTTGGTGCCTACAAAATGATGGGTTGCTTATTTTTATACAATATACACCCAACACCTATATCAATGAAAGCGACTAACTTGCAGAATACCATACGGTATGGTGTCAAATCGCGTACCTAGTACATTACAACTAGCCATAAAAACAATTAAAATCCGATCAAGTTCAATTTGCCGTTACCACACAATGTCAGATAGCTCTTTTTTATAACATAACTCAAAAATATATCAAGTAAATTATAATAAAACCTTAAAAAAAAAAAACAGGTCAATAACAAATAAATAATTCTACGGCTGGTCTATATATACCTTTAAAAAATCATAAATCATCCATTTTACTACTAAATTACACGACATAATAATATTCATCTAAAAGCTCTCCTTCACAGGCAGCAATGCTCAGAAGACTCCCCTGTAGTTGCCCGTAGGCGGCGGTGATCGCTTCATCACCTTTATTCATCAGTCTAATAATAATAGTCTGGTAATAGTATAATAATAATAATTCATCAGTCTAATAATAATGGTGATAAAAGACTACCTATTGTAAAAAACGGCACTTGAAAATTTAAGAAAAAACAGGTCTCAAGGGACACCCGGAAGGAACGAAGTTTTATTTTTTTAATTTCTGCGCTTAGTAATGTTTTTTTTCTTCTTTCTGCATTAGTTTTAGGTTTGGGTGTCAACATAGCTAAGCAATGTCGAGTGCAGTCAAAAGTAGGATGGGTGGCCAATAGTGGCCACTAAGCAACATCAAGTGCGGTCAAAAGTAGGATCGGTGGCAATAAATCTGAGCAATGTCGAGTGCGGTCATAAGTAGGATGGGCGGTCATTAAGCAACATCTAGAGCGGTTATAAAAAGGATGGGTGTCAACAAAGTTAAGCAATCTCAAGTGCGGTCAAAAGTAGGATGGGTGGCCAATAGTGGCCATTCAGCAAAATCTAGTGCGGTCATAAGGATGGGTGTCAACAAAGCTAAGCAATGTCGAGTGTGGTCAAAAGTAGGATGGGTGGCCAATAGGGGCCACTAAGCAACATCAAGTGCGGTCATAAGAAAGATAGGAGTCAACAAAGTAAAGCAATGTCGAGTGCGGTTGCTATAGTTGTAAGCCGCACTTCTTACAACTATAGCAAAAAGTGTCGTTACAACTTTTCGTCTTAGTTTTTTCCGTCTAGCCCCCTTTCGCAACGCGTGATAAGGAACTTCGTTCCAAAAGATGAATTTATGAAACTCGATTTTCAGTCCATAGCGCAATGTGGCACTGCGTACTATTAGCTTACTTAGTTTACTTAGCGGCCGTGTAAATGACAGTTGTCTTTGTGCGTGTGTCAATTCGGCCGATAGTATGAAGTTACTTTACTGTATACTTATATCTATATTGTGACTTCGTCCGCGTGGACTTTAGTTTTAGATTTATTCTAAAATAAAACTAGCCTAAGTTACTCCTTATTACATCAGATACCTGTCAGTGAAAGTCCCGTCAAAATCTATCCAGCCGTTTCAAAGATTAGCCGGAACAAACAAATAATGCAACAAATTCTACAACTAAAGTCCACGCGGATGAAGTCGCGGGCGGCCGCTAGTCAAATACTAAATTTAAAAGACAACTAAAACAATGGCTTAATAAAAAAGGCATAATACGATATAAAGTAATTTTTTGAAGATAAGACATCGTGATACGTGCAATAAAAATGGTTTGGGGAGCTTCCGCGTAAAATATATAAAAACTAAAAATATAACTACTAAACACTAAACTATAAACAATTCCTGAGAGTTTTTTTCCGCCTGCTTTTTCTCTGTCATTGACCCAGCGGTGGGTAGCCAAAAAAGACGATGATCTGTTAAGATTATTTTTAACGGATCTTAAAACAAAATATTTTTAGTTAATTTTAATTAATAATATTGTATGCCAGAATGTGGTAGACTGTTTAAAACTCCAATTATAGGTTTAAACATCTTATTCTATGTACATAAACAGTCAAAAATAAAGAATTTTCGTTTCATTTCATTTTATCTTCACAGCTAAGCGAAATGGGCCCGGCCGACCGGGTCGAAATAGGCTTTAGTGGCAATTTTTCATGAACGTTCCGCATTGGGAACTTTAAGCTGTTTTTCAGGTATTTAAAGGCAGTTTAATTCTTTAATTTATTTTTATTGTTTTCACCTAATTTTTGCGAGTTAAGTACGTTAGGTACGTTAAGTCCATACATGAAGCGCGCATGGCCCGGCGGTTAGCGTAGAACACAAACGATCTATGCAACTAAGCCAAACGGGCGCGGTCCGGTGTGAGGTTTTTTTGGGCGTTTTCGTGCTTCGGAGGGCACGTCTCACGTCACGGCATGTCAAATTGTCGGAGGTCTTACTGGCGGTTTGAAAACATCCGACAGTGGGTTGGCTACTAACCTGCATCTCCACCAAATCGCGCTGGAGCAGCGTGGTGGAGTAAGCTCCAGAGAGGCAGCTTACTCCACCACGAGGCTATTGGGGAGGCCCAATAATCGAGAGAGACCCGTGCCCAGCAGTGGGACGCAAAAAGGGTTGCTGCCAAGTACGTTTGAGCACGGATCTTTGACAGTGGCACGTTAAGACTAAAATGAGAGTGAGAGAAGAATCTGGAATCCGATCCACTGCTATATTCGTAAATGAATTGCTGCTATTAATAGATGTTATTAATCGTTAATGGCACTGAAATATCACAAAAAGTGCTATTATCATTTGCTACAACAGCAACTATAAATAATACTTCTGATAAATTTGTTAAAAAGAAGTATTACCTACTAACAACTTTTCCAAAAATATCTTTCGTTTCCGATACGATGTGCACAAGAAATTCACCAGCACTTTTCCAATATCTTAGCTCGGAATTGCGCCGACAATTCCAATATTTTGTCACACACGCGCACTCGGCCGTGAAGTGGGGCCTTAAAGTTTTGATTCTCCTTCTTATTGAATTATACTTTTTATAACATCTTGCCTTTTTCTTCTGTTTTCAAAAATAACATTTAAAATAAATATACCTAATCAGAAATGCTTACAGTAGTTTTATAGGTGGTTTGAACTTTTATAGTTCGACTAGGGAAGCACTACTGCCCATTTCAGTTTTAAAGAAATTCTGTTTTTTAATGGAGAGGAACGGTCGTTGGCCAGACTTATGTGAGGTAACCGTCATTAGATCTAGGCATGAATATTTATTGTAAACAAATGAAAATTTCATATTCAGTAATGGTTGAATTATGGCTGGCTGCAACCCTTTTTACGTCCCAGGAGCTTCCTCCACCACAATGCTCCAATGTGGAAGGTGGAATTATGAGAATGAGTAAACCAGCGGTTGTACGTTTCTTTCTGAAAAAAACCTACACCTAGTGAAGCATTCAAGTACTCAAATTAATCAACATTGTGTATATAATAAGACTCTATCTGATTCCTAACTATTGAGCTATTTAAATTAACTTGTCATCGAATAGTTGACTTATGTATGTAAACACTACACACTCATATCCTATCATAGCTTTCCTTTGTCGTTGGTGCCATGGACACACACAAACGCCGAGACCAAGGGCATCAGTCCGGCAATGTAACCATTGCACCATACGGGTCGTCAATCGAATCATCTTTTCATTTCAACCATTTTATTAAACAAATATTGTACGTACAGAAGTCAAGGAGAACGTTTACTAATAGCTAATAATTAATTAAGGTACCTACAAATCTAGTAACTTGTGAGCAAATGGACACTTCCAATACCTTCCTTTTAAACGACATATCTCCAAAAGATATTTTTGCTTCAAACACAAGGAAATTCAGGCCCAAGAAAGATCAAAAAATTCCGATATTTCAATACACTGAAGTGGGGTTCACAGTTTTGATTACTCTCATTAGTTACATAAATCTCTGATCTGCTTATAAAATAAAAATAAGTAGTTAAAATTTTTATTCATTGCATTTCTTATTCAGTCAGAATTTCTACTGCTTTCCTAAATTGCTTTTGTACTAATGTACTATATATGTACAATTGTACATTCAGACAGTGTAAGGAAGTGACAAACTGAAAATCCTACGTATGAATTAGAATTGTTTAACTCTCCGTTTAAGCAATTAAATAATTTATATTTGTAAACATTTTCGAAAAATATCGCGTATTTCTTATGCGACCCAGCTCAAGAAATGTGAAGATATTCCGATATTTCATTACACATCGCACTCAAACGTGAACGTAACGTGACGTGGCAGTTTTGATTACACTTTTGACATAGGGGAAGGAGGGGCATTAAGGGAAATAAAGAATAAATAAATAATGTACTTTAAAAAACTAAAAAACACGCTTTTGTGAAAATACGAACTAAAAACTAAAAAAATAAGAAGAAAATGTATTTTACTGTACAAAAAAGCGTGGGGTGGTTTTTAAGATACTATTGACACCATGCACCCCACGCTTTTTTGTACAGTAAAATACATTTTCTTCTTATTTTTTTAGTTTTTAGTTCGTATTTTCACAAAAGCGTGTTTTTTAGTTTTTTTAACTACATTATTTATTTTTAATTTTTTAGTAGGATTTTTATTCTCATATTATTTATGAATGTAAATTTTCAAGTATATGTAAATTTTCAAGTTAATCAGACGCTTAGACGTGTTAAAAATATAAAACTTTATATTTGTTTCATTAAGTACCTTAGGCCACGAATTTATCAGCCGCCCGTCGTATAATTATTTTTATCCTGATGATCCTAGTTAGGACTTTAATATAAAGTTATGAGATTATTGTATTGTCATCGATCCTTGACCTCTGTGCAAATTTTCAAGTTAATCAGACTCCTAGAAGTAAGTGAAAATGAAGTTCAAAGATTCCATTACATACATACATACATACATACAGGTCAAGTTAATAAAAGCGTGTTAAACAGAAAAAAAAATCAAATATATTTTTCTTTTAAAACTAATCACAACCGTTTCTTTACACATTAAAGTATCATTTGGCATAGAATTCGGTGAAATAAATAATCAACAATGTCTTTAATGTTAATTTTACAAAACCCCAGTGAAAACCCTAGCATGCCCCAGGGTAGGCGCAGTATGGGGTATTCATTAGGGGCAGTACAGGGTACAAGATCAATAATGATCATTTTGTCTCACAAAATGAGCAGATGTGGATTTCTTCTTAATTTTCGTCATCAACTAAATAAATGTGTAATGTCTCCTTGCCAGTGGTACGTCTGTTGTTGATGCAGCAAAAATCTGAATCTGTAAAATTGTGAATGGCCATATGCCACATATTTTGAACGCATTGATTGCTGTAGACATTGTTGCAGCTTGAATATAAGCATCAGCTAAAATTTCGCTGATCTGAAAGTTGTAATTATACGCCTCGGGTGCTACTTTAACCAGTTAGTGCAAGCATGGTCATAATACTCATAATATAAACTGAATGGTTTCATGAAGCCAACTGCCTCTCAAGGTTTTCTTTTTATAGGTTCGCACCATTTTTATACCCAGAACGAAATAAATAGGTACTGTGGTCAGATGAACAGATATTTTTTCTGTGATAACAGGGGCATAATAGAGACAGCAGATATGGGGCATGATGAGGCACCCCATCGTGCCCCGTAGCTATGTCCCCGTGATGCCCCCATATCTAAAATTGCTCAAATTACTACGATAAATAGCTATGATGATTTTCTTTAAAACATAACAACCCACAATGCCACTAGAAAACACAACAAAAAATTATAATCGTCACCTAAACACTTACCTAGTTACAATTATTTTCGAAAACAAGCCAAATAAGATGAAAAAACGTCATAAAATGTATTCGGTCGTGAAAAACCAACGCGTGCAGTAATCTCTGGTCACTGGTGGATTGAAGAATGATGTAAAATGACCACCTCTTGGCGCAAACAAAACGCGGCTAGTGTTCGCAGATACTTGTATATGTGGGTAGCCCCGTCGTGCCTCGCGTCCCCGTTATGCCCCCCCCCCTTCCCCTACGCTTTTTTTTATGAAGTAAAGAATGAACGTTTCCAGTTTGTGAATTGATAAGCACCCCATTTAAAACAAAAGACGAATGTTTCACAACTGCGAACTAGTGTTCGCAATTCCATAACCATTCTCTTTTTGAGCCTCAGTAGAACGGTGAACCTTTACTAATAGGTAATGTACAAAATGTTCAATGGATCTAATTTCAATAAATCATGATTCATGAGTGTAGTTTTTAAACCGCTTCGTTTGAGTAAAAAAGTATTTAAATGAAACAGACTGAATACATAATCTTTAAAAAATTCATAAACACTTCAAGTAAATGTTTTAGGATTGTAAACAATTTCCAAAAATATCTCGTATTTCTGATATGGCGTAGCTCAAGAAACGTCAGGAAATTCCGATATTTCATTACACTGCGCACTCAGACGTGAAGTGGGGCTCGCAGTTTTGATTAAACTACTTACATACGATCAGATCAGATAATCATACTTTGTAAGTATGGGTTTGTTACTCTTTCACGTAAAAACTACAATGGATTTTAATGAAACTTTACAATAATATAGCTTATACATCAAAATAACACATATGCTACATATATACATATAAGATATTGTGTGAATTGTTAAAATTATGACGAGCTATTCTGGCGTGCGCTGCCAAAACCGCTAGAGTTACATATACATATGTTGTATATGATGAAAATGTTTATCTTAAATAAGGGGAAGGCTATAGGCTATATAACATCATGCTATGACTAATACCAAAGTCCACGCGGCCGAAGTCACGGGCGGCCTCTAGTATGCCTATAAAATAAAAGATTTTTACACTTCTCATTTCACTTCTTATTCAATTCGATTTTTTACCCCTTTCCTAAAATACCTATGTATTAATATACTACATTCAGAGCTGATGGAAGTGGCAAACTGAGAAACAAACCTATTGTTACACGAAGGCAAGATAGCATTCCGTGATAAGGTAAGGGAAGTAATGATTTATTTAAAAGAGATGCTTCTGATAAAACATTTAGGACTGGAGCGGATATTATTTCAGAATATCTTATATTTTTTCATATACAGCACAAGAAATGTCAAGAAGAGCACTCACACATTTGATATATAGACTTTTGATTAAAATATTTTGCCTCTATTTTTATGCTTCCAACAAAAACGAAGTTTTACTATAGATTTCCAATAACTACCTCAGTCACCTATCCAATTACTAAATAAGCTCAACATGGCTTAGCTTTGTATATTATCCACTTTTCATGCTCATCATAGAAGTTTTTACGACCAGCTTCATACTTTGAAACCCTGCATAATAAAAGTAAAGAAACCTTGTATAATAATGTAGCTATGTAAATGAAGTAATGTTACTCATGTTTACGGCAGAAACTTGCCGCAGATATTACTTACATTGTTGCGCTCTGCTTAAAGGCAGACAGCTCCTTACATAGTTAAAGGGGGATATAAATATAAACTTCAATCTACATTGCCTCGCGTATACCCTTAGAATGGAATAATACAGATATTATTTTAATTCCATTTCGTTTACTATTTTCACTTTTCTGGCATGAAGGTTTGATATTAAAATTAAGAAATATTCTACCAATAAAACTAGCAAATATTCTTGAGTCGTATATATCTAATAGAGTATTTAGGGTGAGGCATGGAGAGGCATACTCAGACCTAAAAGAAATTAAGGCTGGTGTCCCACAAGGAAGTGTTTTAGGGCCGGTCCTGTACCTATTATACACCTGCGATATCCCAGTAATAGAAAACAGCTTTTTTGCAACGTTCGCTGATGATACCGCTGTACTAACTGTGGGAAGCGCGCATGGCCTGGCGGTTAGCGTAGAACGCAAACGATCTATGCAACTAAGCCAAACGGCCGCGGTCGGGTGTGAGATGGGTGACCGCTAGTGGCAAAAAATTCATGCGCGTTTCCGTGCTTCGGAGGGCACGTTAAGCCGTCGGTCCCGGTTGTTGTCGATAGATAACAGTCGTTAAACCTTGTCGGAGGCCTTATGGGCGGTTTGAAAACATCCGACAGCGGGTTGGCCACTAACCTGCATCTCCACCAACCCGCATTGGAGCAGCGTGGTGGAGTAAGCTCCAGGCCTCCCCAATACTGGGGAGAGACCCGTGCCCAGCAGTGGGACGTAAAAAGGGTTGCAGCCAACTGTGGGAAACAATCACAAGGAAGCTGCAGAAAAGTGTCAAAAAGCGATCAATGCAATCAAAGCGAACAATGTAGTATATGATTGGACGAAAAAGTGGCGTATGACACTAAACGAAAACAAGTCAGTACAAGTAGACTTTACTTATAAGAACAAAAATTATCATCCTATATGCATAAACAACATCCCGATTCCGTATGCAAACACAGCCAAATACTTAGGCATGACACTTGACGCAAAGCTGCGCTGGAAGCATCACGTCAAGAAGAAAAGAGAAGAGCTAGAGCACAAATATAGATCTCTGCATTGGATGCTTGGGAGGTATTCTTCACTATCCATCCAAAACAAAGTATTGTTATATAAGCAAGTCCTAACGCCTATATGGACTTATGGTATTCAGCTTTGGGGCTGTACCAAGTATAGCAATGTAGAAATTATCCAACGATTCCAGAATAAAGTACTAAGGGAGATTGCAAATGCCCCATGGTATGTAAGAAACAAAGATCTACATCGGGACCTTAAAGTAGACTTTGTTAAAAATGTTATAAAAAACTACGCAGAAGCTCACCAAAGCCGACTTCATCATCACGTGAACGTCGAGGCCATCCAGCTCCTCGACATCACGGACCAAACTAGAAGGCTCAAACGGACAAAACCAATGAATTAGTGACAATATGGTGTGGTAACTAGAAAAAAAATGCAACTTATAGAACACAAGAACAGTGTGTCATAACCTTAATATGCTAAAACTAAGAAGTAATGTGTCAGTGGACGTACATTTCGATAATATTTATATATCAGTTTAAGTTAGCGTAAAATTACTCATTAGTCATATAAATTAGGCTAGATTGTAATATATATAAAGTGATAACCATGTACTTTATACCACAAAAAAAAAACTTTTCGAGTAACGTTGAGTAAAAGAACAAGGGCAGGTTCTGCCCTCTCGTTTTATCGGCGTCCACAAATGGGCTGTATCCGAACAAATCTACGTATTTTGTGTGTTTGTTTATTACTACCTCATTAAATGACGGACAATCCGTAAAAATGATATTTAAGAGAAATCAATTAGAACCTTAGACTAAGAATAATGTACTTACAGAACACTCTTATTTTTGCGATTGAGAAAAAATATCGTAACTTCACTTACTTGACATTGACATGGCTGATAAACGTTACCAATCGAAGGTTTACTGCCAATGCGTGATATAAAATCTACAGTTGGTAATGTACACTTGATAGACGCCATATTGTATTAAATAGTAATTGATCTTTTACAGTGTTAATAAATTCGAAGGCACGTATTTAATTAAATATTTTTATTGGTAAATAAATTTTATGAAAAATTGGATCAAAATGAGTTTCCGCATTTAATCAATATTACACATCGAGCTTCATCCTCGAAATTAGAATAATTGTAGTATCGCGTTACTACTCGCCAATCAACACTATAGTTTAAAAACATATATATAAAATGTTTGAATAAAAACCTCATTTTTATGTTTTGTACTGGCAGCTCCTAGTATCCAACGTTACAGCCAATCGTTACTTCAAACGCCATTCGTGTTTTTAGTGCTTTGCTGATCAACACTTTTGATAATTTTATAAATCATTATTTGTGTAAATTATCTAATAATTATGCCAAAAAGAAAGTACAACAAGGATATCGAGAAATATACTAGACGCAAGGTACAAAAAATTGAGTAAAGACTCCGTAAGCGCAAACGATATTGTCGGTTAAGTTCGGAGAGTGCCGATGTTTTTATTATATTCGCAGCTATTAATTTTCAATATAATTAAATCCGTATGATAAAATATCTACAGTTTTTTTATCAAATCTGATAGCTATACTCCTATTGACGTTTCATACATTTTGTATCGACTTTCTATCGATTAATTTCTACTATTATTACTATGAAAAGTCAGTTCAAACGGTACTTGTTAGATGAGATTGTCTTTATTATGTGTTTTATTATAACAATAAGACTTAAACATTCGAAGTAATACAAAAACTTGGCATCATTAGTCACAATGTGACGCTTAATGTGCCTTGTAGATAATTTTGTATGAATGTTTAATGTTAAGTTAAACTGTAACCTTATCAATTGAAATAATACAGAACAACATTCAATGTAGTACAAAAACTTGGCATTTAATATACCTTGTAGATAATTTTGTATGAATGTTTAACGTTTAACTGTAACCTTCCATCTGCTGCAAAAAATAATACGACATAAACAAAAACTTAGCGACTACTGCTTTGTAAATAATTTTGTTCTTCGTATCCAGAAATCCAAATATAATCCATGTTTTTAAACATGGTTTGGATTCAACCAGCATAAGTGTAAAGTAATAAAATAGAAATATTTTATGCACTATTTCAGTTGGCCAAGAACCAATTGAATCTGTTATTATATCTATGACACCACTTCAGATTTGAATTTGGTGCCGATTGCAGAGCCTGTCGCAGATGTGAACGGCCCTGTTTTTTGGATAGTAATATCTTTCAACTGTTGGGAGAATCACCTACTGATACTAAGGAGACAAGGAATACAATTTAGTGCCCATTATCTGCCTTAAATTGGCTACATCATAACTGCACCCTGAAATAAAAGATGCCCTGTCAAATATGATGGTATTAAAAAAATTACATCTCAGGGTAAACAAACTAAACAGATAACTCCGGTTATTGCCTGCATTGGTATAGCCTTCACAAAAATGTTTAATTTGGATGTTAAGGATCAAGACAAAAATGTTTAATTGGATATTAAAAATACACTGCTCAATGGTGCTCAGCTCCTATGTGATCTTTAGTATAGTGAATTCATGAAGAGACGAATGCTGATATGTACATCTATTAAAAAGACATAAAATTTCAGCTATATGAAACAAAAATTGATTCGGTGAGGCAATGGCCGACGCCCTTAAAGCTGTCAAAGCCATTCGTAAATCAGGCTCAGATATTCAGGTATCTAAACCTAGAGCAACGACAAAGCTTAGGCTTTAAACATCAAGCCTCAGCCGGGAAGCATCAGACAACCATCCAGGTGAAGGCAGGGGCCTGCAGCGTATATACTCATCCACCTCAGCGCCGCCCGTATTCCCAGCCGTACCCGGCCCATGAGGTGACCGCGCTGGCACCGCCACTGCCGCCGCCGCCGCCGCCGCTGACTACACAGCAGCGATCCAAGCAACGCCCATATTAGCGTCGCTTTACCAGGTATTTTCTTCTGGGAGACTGTCGCTTTTCGTATGATCAATCAATCAATCACATAACTAATGGTCCAACCATGTTAACATTGGTTGAAGAAACAAGATTCCCTTTTACAAAGTAGTCGTACAAAGACACGTTTCTACTTCACTGCTAGGTATATCAAAAACTGAAATTATTCAGTTCGAAGAAGCTACAATTGACTTTTTGAACTCTGGTGCTGTTTACGAATGTAAATCACAAAAAGATCAATTCTTATCTACTTGTTTTATAATTTAAAAGAGACTGACCGTTCTCGTGTCATCTTAAATTTGAAAACATTGAATAAGTTTATTACAACACAACATTTTAAATTAGAGGATCTTAGAACTCAAATTTATTTCAAGGAGCTATTTCATGGCTTCTTTGGATTTAAAAAAACGCATAAATTTTTAATTATAAAATTTCAATGTGCTACTTTTTGATTAAAGTAAAGCTCCATACGTATTTACCAAATTATTCAAACCGGTTGTCAGTATTACGGCCTTTATGACACCTACCTACTACATATTTATAATATGTTATGTGACATCGCAAGTAATTACCGTGATTGTACGTGTATAGCGAATATATCACAAACCAGAACTCTATTCGAATCTCTACGTCTGTTTATTACTGAAGAAGTTGCTTAGTTCCGTCTAAGAAGTACACTTATCATAGTTGATTCAGAAACTTTTCAAATATATTTATTTGATTCAAAATTGATAAAATTCAATCTGAATTATTAAATTGAGTAAGTAACAGCGATGCACTATACTCGTACGTCATTTTGCTCGTGTTACTGGTCTGCTTACCTCTGCATCTTCTGGCGTTCAGTATGTTTAGCTTCACACAAAGCAATTTGAAAGATATAAATAGGTATCTCGTTCTTCGACAGTCAGGCGATGTTTATGACCCTTACATGAACAAACCTGATTTATATAAGCCGTTCTTAAATGGTGAATCAGATCTATGAATAATAGTATCAATCGAACTAGAGAAGCTATCTACACTCTAGAAATATTCTTGGATGCTAGCAAATCTGACTAACAACTCAGGTACAACTCGTATTTGAGGGAAGAACTGCAAACGGGCAATAGATTATAGATAAACCAGAAAATATATATTTTCTGAAATTATTGGGTGCATATTTTGGATTAAAAATATTTGCACGTCACTGCAAACTATATAACTGTCAAATATTATTAAGAACGGATATCACAACAGCGACATCGCATATCATTCGTATGGGCGGTTTAAGATTTCCACATCTCAATATACTAACTAAAAAAATTTGGTCATTTTGTGAAATCTGAAACATATTTAGGTATATATGCCTCATATGTTAGTTTTCAAGATAACGATTAAGCAGTCGCAGGATCGAGGCGGTTACATTTAGCCACAGACTTTTAAAATGCTCGTTAAAATTGTTTAACTTTAAACCAGAAATAAACCTTAATACCACTACACTCTAAATATGTTTCTTGGTACCGGGATCCAGGGGCGTATGCGATTAATGCCTTTACAATTTACTGAATTAAAATTAAGTTTTATGATTTTATTCTCGTATCATATTGCTAAAGTGTAAAGGAAAAATATTACTGACAGAGCTTAGGAAATAAGGAACTCCAAGTAGCTCCTTATTGGCCTTCACTTTCCTTTATTTAACAAGTCACTAGCATCAGAGCTTCTTATACTTGTACCTCCTCATATGGTACTTATTACCATTTGTTTCCAAGAGTTGGTCCACACCGCCACAACTCAAAGTTATTACCGGAATATTATCAGTCTTTTTTTCAAGACGAAGAGTACCATCAAAATCAAATTCATTAGATATTATTTATGCATCCCTATCGGATAGCTATATCAAACAATATTCAATCATATTTAAACGCTACTTAGTTATTTGTGTTGCAAATAATATAAATAGTTTGGTTTCGTGAGGAAGGGCGCATCCCTAAGCCTACTACGACCCGTAAATTGATCTTTTGTGCATAGTTACGAACCGTCAATTCCAATATAATTTTTTTCCTTACAAATCTTTATAAATTATGGTCTCAATATGGAATACTCTATGGAACACTCAATACTTATCGTTCCGCATTATCTCTAATAGTCAGTTCTGATGATCTCACTGACAGTTGTTTCAAGAGGTTTTTTTGTATAATTAGGCCATTTATACGAAAATACAATGTCACGAGGGATACCTCCATTGTTTTATATTATTTATCAAATAATATATATCCACCTTAACAACGACTCACCACTTGATCAGTCAGCTTAAAAAGTTCTGACATTAATAGCTCTGGTGTCGGCACGTTGGATTCAGACTTTTTCAATCGTAAAAATTCAAAATATTCATCGTTCACTTAGAATCTCCAAAATGATAACATTTAATTAAAACTTCCACACCAGGCTCTAACCAGCCATAAATCAATATTCCCTTTTATAATATAAAGTCTGAAATATGCTTTGCTAATTTATTTGGAAGTCAAAAAATCATTGACAGGAAATGTTAATATTTTTTTATGGTATTCGTAAACCATACAAATTTGTTAATAATCACACACTTAGTAAATAAATAAAGATTATTCTTTACGAAAGCTGAAATGACACATATTTTATGCTTGTTACACCCGACATGCTAGCATGTATGCAGCTGGTGTAAGCAATGATTTAATTAGAAGTTTTGCTGGATGGAGTAGGACATTAAATGCATCTGTTTGGAAAGTTTTATGATAAAGAAATTATTAAATTTAGTCAAAATACAAGTTTTGCATTGTTGAAACTTTGCATTGTCTATTTTGGACAGCAATCGAAGTATTTTAAGTATCGAGTCGATTAAATTAGAATAAATAATTATTCTTATTATTATTTCAGTTGACTAAATAAAATAATATTTCCGTCTTTCAAGATCTACAATTATTCTAATTTCGAGGATGAAGCTCGATGTGTAATTGATGATTAAACGAACTTACCTTAGTGAAGTTCTATCATAATTACACGAGCGCTTCATCCGAAGAAATTAGAACCCACCCTCCCCATACTAGAGCCCTTACTAAGAAATATTATTTTCTTTCAGTTTAGGTGGAAACGTTGGATCATGTCCATGCCCTCTTAAAGTTATTTAAGACTTTTGGCATTTGATCATACTATACCACTCAACGGTTTGTTTTCTTCTGCTTATTTCTTTCAACTTAATGACGTTTGAAGTAACGATTGGCTGTAACGTTGGATACTAGGAGCTGCCAGTACAAAACATAAAAATGAGGTTTTTATTCAAACATTTTATATATATGTTTTTAAACTATAGTGTTGATTGGCGAGTAGTAACGCGATACTACAATTATTCTAATTTCTTCGGATGAAGCGCTCGTGTAATTATGATAGAACTTCACTAAGGTAAGTTCGTTTAATCATCAATTATTTATCTAAGCGTTTGCTCAAAATTCCTTGGCGCGTCTGCCCCGCCCACATTTCCATTCTAACTCTTTTAATAACTCTTTTAATATGTTCTGTGGGTCCACCAATCCACACTTGGCATGACCTCACTTGTGAGAGGAGACCTGTGCTCAGCAGTGTGACATAAAAAAGGGTGAAAAAAAAGTTAAGACTAAAAGTACAGGATAAAATGATTGGCCTTTTCTTGCCCTAGATGAAGTACCATAGCAATCCTTTATTTTAAAAGAAAATCGGACGTGATTACATTTTGTCTCATTAAAGAAGTAATTAAAATTTAATTACTTGTTTTAAAGGTAAAAAGAAAATGGAAACTATTTATTTCGCTTCGTATTTCCCGGGTATTTCTCTTAAAAATATAATTTCATTTTGAGGTAATTATGAGTGTCCTCTTAATTTTATAAATAGGTAGGTACTAATATTATATTTCAGACGAATCTTGAAGCTCGAAGTCTTGTTTGAGGTATTTCGCTGTTTCACTCTGTCGCTCCTTAGGCTGATATTCCTTCAGTGTAGCGAACCAGCAGTGTAAGTCCAGCTTCGAGAGAGAGGTAACTCGTAGAATCCAACTCGGTTGGGCAGCGTTCGGGAAATTACAAAGTGTCTTCTCGTCCAGAATACCTCAGTGCCTGAAGTCGAAAGTTTTCGAGCAGTGTGTGTTGCCAGTAATGACCTATGGCGCTGAGACGTGGTCTATTACAGTTAGCCTTTTCCATAAGCTCAGGATCGCCCAGCAAGCGATGGAGAGGGCTATGCTTGGTATTTCTCTACGCGACAGAATTCGTAATGAAGAAATCATTACGAATCAAAATCTGCAAGCTGAAGTGGCAATGGGCATATAGTTAGGAGGACCGACAACCGATGGGGAAGAAAGGTCCTTGAATGGAGACCACGTCTCGGCAAAAGTACAGGCCGCCCTCCAACCAGGTGGACTGACGACCTGAAGAAGACAACGGGTAGTCGCTGGATTCAGAAGGTCCAGGACCGGGCGGAGTGGCGAACGTTAGGGGAAGCCTATGTCCAGCAGTGTACAATAAAAGGCTGATGGATGGTTGGATGGTAGCGAACATAGTGAGTGTACCCTACGACATCCGGCCGAGTCCCTGTAGCTTCGGGATTTAAGAATAGAGCTATGGTATTCCCTGCCTGTTTGTAAGAGGTGTTTGTAATTCTCCCATAACAAGGATGGCCAAATTATTTAATAAAATAAGTGGATCTGCAGAAATAGATATATACCATATGTCACTAAAACGCAAGGCATTTATCAATCAATTATATCAAAACTAATCACAATATGAGTTAGTGTTGCAATATTGTTAATTTATTGATAAAACATCTAAAAGTTTATGTTACTTTATATGTATTTTTCGTCTATTTAAACAACCTAATTATATTCATGAACTGAGATTAATTTTTAAGCATTTTGGTTAACTTTTCACTTCGCTCATATAGCTTTTATTTATATTTATATGTGTTAAAATTCTATCTTTATATTTTTGATTTAAATTTTTTTATTATTATTGGTCTGCTTCTTTATTAGCATGTTATGTTCTCCTTTAAGTGGTTGTACATTAATTGCTTGAATATGTTATGTCATAAAAAGTTATAGTATGTCTTATAATGTAACAACCGTTGGTGAACTTAAATAAATAAAATAAAGAGGTGACTAAAAGGGGGATTCCGGGGTTGCGGGCGAAGAGAGTGGGAGCTCGGCCCATCCAACCAGCAGCCCCGGGAAGGACGGCGGTGTGTGCGTGGCCGCATGCCGCCCGTAAGCATCGAAAGGTGCAGGAGAGCACATCTGCTCTCCTAAAGATTCCGTTCCCGTTCCAAGGCGCCGCGCGTAGAGGATACCGGTGCGTTCCACTGGAGATCCCGGAGTTTTAAGGTTTCCCCCCGATACCAAAAAAAGGACATCCGGCCACACTAGCTACTTTGAGCATCGGCGAGCTGCGATTTAGTCGCTAAACGCAGCGATTCCGCATCCAAGAAATAAAACACGATGCACACGGCGCATCGTCAAATCGCCGATCGCCGATGCCAAAAGTAACTAATGTGACTTGGCGATTACGGCCAAGCCACTAAACGCAGCGACAGCACGATGCACACCTGCAAACGCTAAGACGCGTGACGTCGCTATGGCGTCCGAATTTGAAAAGTCACGAAATCGCGATGCAGCATCCTTCCAGCAGTCGCCAAAACGCGCTTTAAATACGCGCATCGATGCATACTCAAAATCTTCAATCGCTGATGCTAAAAGTAACTAAGGCTTGGCCGTTATTGCTCAATCTAGTGCGGCTTGAAGCCACCGGTACCTCTAAGACGATTTTTATTACGTTGCTGGTTGTTGCCGATCGTTCGTCGATCTTGAGAACACCTCTAAATGGCGATGCTTACCTATTTCGTAGGCTAGAGCTAGAGCTAGGGTTATCGCCTCAAAAAGTGTAGCCGGCAACTGTACCTTTTCGCAGAAATAATAAAATTGGTGGAATTAAAATATTTTTTTACAGATTTTGTGTAACTTATAATTTCCTTTCGTGAAATTATGAGTATCTCGCGGGCATGCGCGGTGGTAAAAGAAAAGAAAGAAAAAAAAGAAAATATTTTATTTGCACAAATATGGGTAGCAAAAAAGGTTTTACAAAAATATTTTGATCGCCATATTTACCCTTTAGGGTGTACAAATTTTATTGTAAAAGTTACAAAACGTCGTAATAAATTAAATATCACAATATTTTCTGTTTACGTGGAGCAACGATAAACAAGCATATTACAAGTTACTTTGTCAGAGGCGCCGTATATCTGTGTCGAAAATCGTTGTTGTTCTGCTTAACATATATAAAAGTAATTTTAAAAATTAACCAGCCTTCAAATGCCTTTCAACTGAAAGGGCCTAAAATTGCGTTGACATCGTCGAGTAAGGAACCCTACAAATATAACCGGGTTTAGAAAATAAATTACAATTCTGTTTTATAAATGTTGCGCTGAATATTTATAATGACGCTTCTGTTTGACAGTTTGACTAGAAAACGTGGTGCTTACAATGCAGAATGAAAATGAAATAAATATATTTAGGTTTATTAAATAAGCTTAAAAATTATGTATGCCGTATACAAAACGAAGCTTTTGTGGAAATGTATTGTATACTTAATGTGAGTGAAATAGTAGTACTAAATCAATACGGAAGTTTTAAAGTTTGTTTGAAAATCTGCCAATGTTTAAGTTTACAATCTGCAAGCCTTATAAAACTTGATAAACAATGTCGCTTTTAGTGAAAAGAGTAGTTACAGTTGGTAACGTATGAACGTATAATAAAAGTGACATAATTATAAAATATCTTCTGATAAATTATCAGTTGGGAGGAAATCTGACGTAGGTATAATCCACCATCTTATGTGCTACTGAACATTTTTTTCCCATCAAGACAGTATGCTAGCTATATTTGGATAAATTTTCAATCGGTAATAAATGATTAAACAATTTTTTTATTACGCGTTCAGTCGGCTAACACTAGCCGCATCTGACGATCACAACGGTACTGTTCATGGTACTAAGTATTCTGTTTAAAGCATTATACAAGATATCAGTCGGGATGGGACGAACTTGTTTACGGACCACAAGATGAAGAAGAGCGCAGGGCCCGGCGGCTGGCGCAGAATGCAAGCAATCTACGCTGCCAAACGGGTGCGGTCGGGTATGAGATAGGTAATCGCTAGTAACAAATATTTCATGCGCGTTTTCATGCTTTTGAGGACGCGTCAATCGGTTGTGCCCGTTTGTTATCGATAGATAACAGAGGTAAAGCCTTGTCAGAGGTCTATTTATAGTTTGTATCTAATACACCAAAAACCTATTTCAACTTAGAGGGTACTATCTTTTGTTTTTGAGTCCTGAGCTTGAGTTCGATGAATTCACATGTATGAGAAATTGAACCGAAACTGTAGCCAATATCCGATAATTGGAGTAATAACAGGGCTCGAACATTCTGCGAAAGTCATTCGAATGTTCGACTGAAACTCAGCCAGCGTGGACTTACAGTTTCGATTATATCTTGGCACGAGTTTTTTTTATAAACGCTTCACACTCATAGCCCCACAGTAGGGTATACCCTGTGTCGTGGGTGCCATGGACACATACAAAGGCAAAAACACAAACACCCAGACCGAGAACAGAAATTTAAACTCATCATTCAAATTTCTGTTTCGCCGGGAATCGAACCCGGGACCCTTCGATTGGCAGTCCGGCATGGTAACCATTACGCCACACGGGTCGTCGTCAGTTACCGCTAGTGGCACAATTTCTTAAATTAGCGTCAGTTGCTCACAACTTCGGTTAATGCGTAGTCTTCCTTTACTTTTTTTCAACCTTTTTATATGTCCCACTACTGTGCACAGGTGTCTTCTCATAAATGAGACGGGTTTATACCATAGTACAACACGCTGGCCAAGTGCGGATTGGTGGACATCATGTCTTGAATGACAATGACAAAAACCATCGTATTACAATATTTCCCATCACGGATTTTAATTTTTTTTTGCTTAATTGTAGTAAATTATATCCTAAACAAAAAAGCGAATCGGTAAACCCTCGTGCTTCTTATTTATCCTACAATCAGAGCCCTAATAAAATAAAGGATAGATCCCAAAGCTGTATCAGATTGTGGCCAGTTTAGACCCTATTCCCCACATCCGGTAAAGGTCGATTGAAACCACTAATAAATAATCGCGCTAATAATCGCGCACGACATGAATATTCGTTGCTCTGTGATTGAAACCGTACCGATTTTGTATGGCTGTAACCCTTTTTGCGTCCCACTGCTGGGCACGGGTCTCTCCCCATTATTGGGGAGGCCTGAAGCTTGCTCCACCACGCTGCTCCAATGCAACCCGCATTGGAGGTAGCAGGTAGAGATGCGGGTTAGTGGCCAACCCGCTGTCGGATGTTTTCGAACCACCCATAAGGCCTCCGACAAGGTTTAACGACTGTTATCTATCGACAACAATCGGGACCGACAGCTTAACGTGCCCTCCGAAGCACGGAAACGCGCATGAAATTTTTTGCCACTAGCAGTCACCCATCTCACACCCGACCGCGCTCGTTTGGCTTAGTTGCATAGATCTTTTGCGTTCTACGCTAACCACCAGGCCATACGCGCTTCAAACCGATTTTGTATACTTATCCGTAAAAGTATCTCCATTATTCTCCATCATAAAATTTCACACTTGAATTTTATGGACAGACTAGCTACAGCCCGCGGCTTCGCCTATGTTCCTATTTCTTGTGAATGTAGGCTGAAATGCCAAAAACTTATTATACAGTTATTTATTACTTATCCAGTGCCTAAATACAAAGTTTCATGTTTTTATGACGACCCGCGTGGCTGCTTGGCACAATGATTACCATGCCTAACTGCCAATAGAGGGGCCCTGGGTTCGATTTCCGGCGAAACAGAAATTTGAATAATGAGTTTAAATTTTAGTTCTCGGTGTGGGTGTTTGTGTTCCAGTCTTTGTATGTGTCCATGGTACCCACGACACAGGGTATTAATTACCTAACTGTGGGGCTATGAGTGTGTAACGTTTATTTATTTATTTTTTTATCTTCCACGATGACAACATTCCATACAAATATTCGTTCCTTATTTCAACCGACTGAAGCCCTTTTCGCGACTAAAGCTATCCTTTGTGTTTTTTTCCAAGGTCCACAATATGTGTGTATTACTCGTAAATTTCATTAAAGTTGGTTCAGTAGTAAGAATGTAACAGACACACATAGACAGAGTTACTTTCGGATTTATAATATTACTTAGTATGGATGTAAGATGTTCTAGCGGATATAATACTGTCTTCATCTCGAAACGTTCGGAACGTTAGATGTGTAGGCGAAACTTTCAACAGCTTTTGTGATCGTAAAATTTGCAATAAATTCCAGTAAGCATCAAAGAAAGATATCTTTAGGCACGTGTCTGTCCCGGATCCTTAGATGCTTGAATCTTATTCTACTACGCTACTTTTGGATCATCGTGTTGAAGTAGTAAGTACAGAAAGCATTTTTGAAGTGAAAACTTCTTTAGCGGCGTTGTACACTTTTTTTGGGATGGATAAAAAATGTTAAAACTCGCGTCATGACACGTGGCATGATCGAAAATTCGTAAGATAGTAGAGGAGACGTGGAAGATCGACCTTCACCGATCTGATAACTCGATTAGACATATTTTTTATCAAATATAATTCATAAACATACATGCTTATGATAACTTGCCTATCGAGAAGTGTTCATAGTTGGAAAATAGATTTAACAATTTATTACATCGAAACTTTTTGATATTTCAATATAATAACTGTGTTAAATGGATTGCCAAAATGTTTTTGCACCAAATGAAAATTAAAGAAATAAACTATCAATGCCATAATCCTGAAAATTCCCGCCTTTTCCGTGGATTAGTTGCTGGAAGTTTTTGAGCTCTGATTTGGAATCGTAAACTAGTCGACTTTGATTTATATGGCAAAACCAAGCTATTTGTTACTTTTTTACGTCAGTGTAGATGTTATTTTTATAGATAAGGTTTTTAAATTTAATAATATCTTCTTTTTGTTTTACCTAAACCTTAAAATATTAAGGTCTTTACACTCTAAAAAAAATTATTCAAAGTTACCCAAAATTCATGATTAATTAAAATTCGGGTTTTAGGGGAAATTATGGGTAGTTCTGTTGTTTCTTCCGCAAATTTATTTTGTTAGACAGAAAAACCAACTCAAAAGGACACTATTCATTCAATAAAATAAAGGTGTCATAAATAGAAATCAGTTTTAATAATACAAATAATGTAAAAAATGTTCAAAGCTACCCGAACTGTACGTATATCAAGTATTTAAAATATGGACATTGAACAAAGTGCATCTATTAATGAAAAAAAGTGACGAAGAAATAGTGAAAGAAAATGAATATAAAAATACTAGATGAAAACCTACTGAAAATACTAGATGAAAATTAATACTGGTAATAAAAGCAATTCGTGCGAAATTATTCCCTAACCATTCCAAAACATCAAAAATGCACATCGTTAATGTTCAAGTTGTCACTTCTGCCGGCACTACCGTAGTGCAACTTATTGTTTTTTTTAATAACGTTTCACATTCATAGCCCCACAGTACCATGTCGTGGGTACCATGGACACATACAAAGACAGAAACACAAACACCCAGACCGAGAATAGAAATTTAAACTCCTCATTCAAATATCTGTTTCGCCGGGAATCGAACCCGGGACCCCTCGATTGGCAGTCCGGTGGTAACCATTGCGCCGCGCGGGTCGTCAAATTGTAAAAGCTATAGACGAGTGGTAAAAACTCCGATCATCGACGCGTCTAAGGTTCAAGCCATGGCGCATAATTTCTGACTAATAAAGAAAATTGCTTTGTCCGCTTAAAATTTGAAATGATGTTCAGTACGGCCTCATTTTAAGATAAGGCTCATAAGCCGCAGTGGTACAGTGAAAATAGAGTTGAAAATAAATTTTAAAAATGTATATGTATGTTTATAAATTTAAAAAAATCTATGCATGTCTATGTATATTTAAATTTTTATTATTTATGTGCACCTTATTGTACCCTAAGTCAGACTGGAAGAGATCGCTAGAAGCGACAAGACCGCCTTTTGTTCACTTTAAAGTATAAATTGTAAAAAGCTGTTAGGTGTTCATCTTACTGTTATGGTGTACAATTAAGCATATAAATAAATAAATAAATAAAATAAAAAATAGACGGCATGGTCATGGCCTTGACTATTTAACACGCTTTATATGACCTGATGCTTGAATGCTGCTCTATTAGGTAAATAAAAAAACATACATCATTTCTGAGAGAAAACCTTTATCCTAGTGTGTTTCAATTCCAACCAACTTGGACGGTCATAATATATTGGTTTTGAAAGTTCACCTGAAAGGGGTAAATGGACGGGGAAAAGTTTGAGGGTTAAAGTCAGTTTGTTATGCTGGGATACATAAAGGCAGGTGGACTCGATGTGAACGGACACTTTATTTATATTATAGACAGGATTTCAAGGGTTTGTGCGACTGTAAGACAAAAAGGAGGGTGTGTATGTCCGCCCTATGTAACAATGTAACAACAACAGTTTGTTGTTGGCATAGTAGAGACGCAACGAACAGAACGCGTGTTCCGATTTTGATAATTCTTTCGTGTATTCATTCGTAGTTATCTTGAAAATGTTTATAATGTTACAGTATGATGATAAATGGCGACAATGAAATGCTAATAATTATATATAATTGGGCGAACTATGTTAAAGGTAGTTAAAATGTACGACGTATTAAAAAACAGGCCAAGTGCGAGTCGGGTTCTCACACGAAGATTTCCGTACCTTTATCAATAAAAACGGTAAAATATCACGTCTTTTGTATGGGAGCCTGCCTTAAATATTTTTTATTCTGTTTGTTGTTATAACGGCAACAGGAATACATTATCTGTAAAAATTTCACCTGTCCAGCTGTTACGGTTCATGAGACACTGCTTGGTGTCAGACGGACAGATAGACAGAAAACATAACCATTTTGAAAAGGAGTAACAATTTGAACCCACGCGTAAACTCTAGTAATTTTATTTTTCTTAACCCTTTTTTATGTCCCACTGCTGGGCACAGGTCACCTCTACATGTGAGAGGGATTAAGGCCACCACGCTGACCAAGTGCGAGTTGGTGGACGTCATGCTTTCGGGAAATTATGAATTTCTCTTAGGCACGCACGGCGATGGAGAACATCGCAATCAATTAAATATCACGATATTTTCCATCACCGTGGAGCAGCGATAAATGCGCATATTACAAATTTCTTTGTCAGAGGTGCACGCCGAGGATTTGAACTCTGGATCTATCGCGTCGAAGACCGTGGTATTTTCCCACTCGGCCATCTCTGCTAATAATTTATGCAACTAGATCTCTTATACTACTCGTATAAGAGTCATAACCAATAACTATAAAATGCTAATTTGGTCTGCTGAAGCTTATTTATGTCACGTAAAATGTGGAACCTTTTAACCTCATTTTGCGTCCCATATGTCATGAACATGACACTGTTGATGAACAATCCTTGTTACTTTCATGACGCTGTTTTGGAACTTGTTTGCATATGTCAAGCTCCAAATGTAGATAAATGGTACCAGATAAATTTCGCTATAATATGATAGCTTTTTTTTATTTAAAAGGAAAAGAAATAATATTTAAATTTTATATATTTAAAGTGTGCAATGTCCTGCGAGTGGCGTGGAACGCAAGCGATATACACGGCTAAGCGAAAAGGTCGAGATTGAATGCAAGATGGGTTGCTGCAAGCTGCAAGTGACGCAAATTTTCATGCGCGTACCTATGACAAAGACAAAGAACTTTATTTGCACAAATATGGGTGTTAACAAAAGTTGTTAATACAAATTTATTACGCCATATTTACCTTCATGAGGTATTACATGAATATTACAAAGATAAAAGAAAAAAATTATGCGTCGTCACTTCCGGTTGTTATCAATAGATACTAATCGTTCAACCTTGTCGGTTCAAAATATCCAAGAGCCGAATTTCCACTAGCGATTATTTTCATTATTTTCACCAACCCACATTGCAGTAGCATGATGGAGTTAGCCCTATGCCTCTATACCCTTTGTCCCTGTAGCTTTCGACCAGAATACGAGCTAAGATATCCTCTGCCTGTCGTAAGAGGCGACTAAAAGGGGGTTTTTTGGGTTGCGGGCGGTGTGAGTGGGAGCTCAAACCATTCACTCAAACCATCCAGCCAGCAGCTCCGGGATAAAACAACGGTATGCATATGTGGCGGCACTCCGTTAGAGTAGAAGAGCTCAAACTCATTTGTAAGAAAGCCACCGGTGCGTTCCTCTGGAGATCCCGGGGCCCATCACAAGCGCCAAAGAGGCCATCGAGAGGGTTTTAGTGTGGTAAAAATACACACACACCATATAACCCAGTACCTCTCCCCAGGGTACTGGGTACCTTTTGAAGGTTACCCCCCGTTGAAAATGAAAATGAAAATGAAAATATTTTATTTGCACAAATATGGGTAGCAAAAAAGGTTTTACAAAAATATTTAGATCGCCATATTTACCCTTTAGGGTGTACAAATTTTATTGTAAAAGTTATATAATTACAAGTTAAATTATAAACTAATTATGTACAGTAAACACAAAAATATACAGTATACTTAAATAATTTTACATTATTATCACTTTAGCTACTTAAATTCAATTTAACCCAAGTTTGTGCTTTTTATACAAATTTATTTTATTTTATTTGAACCATACGTGGTTGACCGTCATCAGCTTTGGGCACCCACCATGATGGGTTTTTGTACGCTGAGAGGAAAAAAAGCTGGCGGAAAAAAAACCTCCCAGGTTTTTATCCCGCGAAATATCTTATTTATGTCATTTATTTCAGTTTATTATTTATTTTAGTTAATACCTATTTTAATATATATTATTATTTATCGTTTAGGAACTCAGTGACCGAATAGTACGCTTTTTTAATTAAATACATTTTAATTACCATAAAAGGCCTCTTTACCCTTGCTTCTATTTTAAAACAGGGCTGAAGTTTTTCTCCGTCTGCTCTTTTCTTCAGCTCAGCATTGCCTAAGCGCACCCAGAGCAGACAGAACAAAAAAAAACGTTCACTAAGAGTTTGTAAATGAACCATACAGTGAATAAAGAATATTTCATTTCATTTCATTTCATTTCATTTCATTTCTTCATATTGGGATGTAATATCCGACGTGTCATCATACGTATTGTAAGCGGATTGTTGCAAAGCAGTTGTAACATAACTTTACATCAATGAAGTTCCACAATTCAATTAATTATATTACAACAATCGGTACTACTGATGAAGCCGGCTACTTTATTTCAAAAAATAAGAAATGCCTGCTACGAGTATAAGATGTCTAAGTTTATAAGTACCGAAAAAATATATATCGAAAACTAATTATCCATAGACGAACGCTAATATGGTCATTATAAATATTTCATAAATAAAATCACGGTGACGACTATTAGGTAATTTTATTATTCCTTGAAATTCTCTCATTAAGGATATCCGATTGTCACCCCATCAAAGGACAAAGTAGTATTTAATTATAAATGTATCGGGTTAAATTGAATAATATTGAGTGTGTATATTTGATACGTTCATAGCCTGAAGGCATCGGTATATAAGCGACGAGAAATCTCACATTCTGTCGCTTTATTATATCGTAGCATCATTTAAGACTGATATCATTCAGTTTGTACTTTTCTACAGTATATTTAAGTTGTAGTATGTATTTAATTTTACTATTTTGTTTTTTTCCGCAATCGAGCTTTGTCGCATTTGATTCCCGTCTGTACGTAGTGAATTGGTGATTCGCTCACGATATTGTCACTACGTACAGACGGCAAAAAAAATCGGAACATTATGTAATGGTGGTAGCAATTACGTAAAAATTTCCTTAAGTGTCATTTAAAGACAAAGACAAAGACATTTATTTGCTCAAATATGGATATTCACAAAGTTGTTCATATATATATATATATATATATATATATATTTAGTTCGCCATATTTACCTTCATGAGATATGCAAATATACAATATTAAAAATATAAAAGGATAAAACTTAACTATAACACAATTTCGAAATGTCCATTAACATCTATTTTACTATCATTTTATTTGTCCCATATTGCGCCTTTTATAAATTAAAATTAAAATATTTATTCATTTATATTTCGGATCGGTTCCGATCGTCAGCTTTGGGTACCCATATCACAGGGTGTTTGTACACTGAGAGGAAAAAAAGCCGGCGGAAAAAAAACCTCCCAGGTTTTTATGGAATTCCTTTATGCCGTTTTATTGTTTATGAAATCAGTGACTGAGTAATACGCCTTTTTCAGTAAATACGTTTTTTTAAATTCGTTGCCCGTTTTAATTTTGAGGAATTTCGGTAGACCGTTATATATTTTTGGTCCCATGCAAAAGACACTATTATGATATTGTTTTATTTTAGAAGCGATTGAACATAATTTACTGTTATGTCTTTTTAATTTAAGTGTATTTTTTTAAACACTTCCTCCTACAACAAAACCTCTTCTTTGTTTCATATAAAATGTAAGGAAACTTCTTTCTCAACCAGTTATTTATGAATAATATAGCAGTGATGATTGTTATTTGATTAATTACTAGCCATCCGCCAGCGGCTTCGCTCGCGTAGACCCGTTTCCCCATCCCCAAGGTCCACTCTATCTGTGTTCCAAAATTCATCAATTTAAGTGGGAAAGCGTAACAGACAGACAGACAGACAGAGTAACTATCGAATTTATAATATTATGTATGGATTTTTGGAAATTCTCTCCTTTTTGATATGTGATTCTCACCCTATCCGAGAACAAAGCAGTATTTAATTATAAATATCGAGTCGAATCGGGTTAATTGAATAACGATATAACAACATATTGAGTGGATATATTTAATACGTTTCAGTAATTAATGCGTACGTTCATAGTAGCCTGGAGGCTACTATGTCGATTTATTATATCGTAGTAGCATCATTCATTACCGAATGAATCAGTATTTTTGTGAAAGATTTTATTAAGATTTTATAAGAATTTATTTTATTATTATGTTTTTATTGCAGTTCGTACTATATTTAGTAGGAATTTAATAAACAATTTAACGTGTACGGAGCTGACGCGATCAAATAGATCAATAAATAGTTATTATATTGTCATAATCCAAGTGTAACGTGAATACATGCGAGGTAACATTTTATGTGTTTATGTGCTCTTGTCGTTGACCAATAAACATTGTCTGAGGCCTTGAAAACGTATGACAGCGGGTTGGTCGCTATCTCGAATCTCCATCAACCCACATTTGAGCATCGTGGTGACATAATCTCCAGTCTCCCCAATAATGAGGAGATATCTATGTCCAGCAATGGGACGCCAAAAGGGTTGCAGCCTGACTGGCTTATCTAAGAAAAAACATCTATATTTTCCTATACGCATAAGTAGTCGTAAGTCATTCAGCGGGTGAAACATTTTGATGTAAAACATCAATCGCGGCTGCTTAGGTACATAACACTGATTACACCGATTTCCAGAGTAGGAACGTAGGTTAGGAATGGTTAGTCCCTGTAGCTTCAGGTTTAAGAATAGAGCTACGGTATCCTCTGCCTGATCGTAAGAGGCGACTAAAAGGGGGTTTCCGGGGTTGTGGGCGGTGAGAGTGGGAGCTCGATCCATTCAGCCAGCGGCCCCGGGAAGGGCGGCGCATTGAGTTGCAAAGAGTTGAAGTTAAATGTAGACTTTTACCAAAGTTGTTATTAGATTATCAAAATGTCACCTCATTGAAGTATAACGTTTCACTCATAGCCCCAGAGTAGAGTAGATATACCCTGTGTCGTGGGTACAATGGACACATACAAAGACAGAAACACAAACACCCAGTCCGAGAATAGAAATTTAAACTCCTCATTCAAATTCATGTTTTGCCGGGAATCGAACCCGGGACCCTCCGATCGGCGGTCCGGCATGGTAAATATTACAGATCCATCCACACAGATCGTTAAATATATAATTAGCTAGAAATTTTGATCTATCAAAAGATACTGCAACGTTGCCAGATCAAATAAGGCTAGTACGTATCAGGTAAATCGTAACAAGCATTAAGTTTGTTTGAAAAAAAAATTATACATATATATAAATCAACGGTTGTGCCCATATTTATCTATGTCCATTTTAATGGTCTAAATAAGATGCCGAACACGAACTAGGTGTATTATTCTTGTAATAAACGAAAACAGTTTTGTAAGATTATTATCTTTATTCATAACGTAAGGCGCTACAAAGGTATGTGCGAAAAAATGAAAGCTGTGCGAGTGATGGAGGGTTGGAGGGGCGGAGCTAACGAAGAATATTTTTTCGGGAGCTCCCTCTTAATCGATTGAAATATTATGTCGGAGTGAAATGTCTTTGATTGGACTGCTTATCATGAAGATTAGGGATTTTGCGGCTTAACGAATATGACGCTGATATCCGATGAAAAATCTTAAAATAAAACTCGAATGAAAACAATAAAAAGTGTTTCATTCGAAGAAGGAGTCTTTTGGGCGTGTCAGTAATAACATTTAAATCATTTGGCGCATGTGGCGCAATGGTTACCATGCCGGACTGCCGATCGGACGGTCCCGGGTTCGGTTCCCAGCGAAGCAGAAATTTTAATGTGAGTTTAAAATTTCTGTTTTCGGTCTGGGTGTTTGTGTTTCTGTCTCTGTGTGTGTCCATGGTACCCACGACACAGGGTATATCTACCTTACAGTGGGGCTATGAGTGTGAAACGTTATTTATATTTATGCTAGCCTTCCGCCAGCAGCTTCGCCCACGTCCTTCAACCATCATGTCCTTCCCCAAGGTTCACCTCTATCTGTGTTCCAAATTTCACTAAAATTGGTTCAGTAGTTTAAGCGGGAAAGCGTAGCAGACAGACAGAGTTACTTTCGAATTTATAATATTAGTAGGGATTATTATATTTTATTTTGCAGATTTTAAAATTTTAGTGCACTGCGATATTTTTAAATTATTGCTTTAATGTAATCACCTAATGTGGTCGTGGTCTTTTACAGTTAGCCTTTTCCACAGGCTCAAGGTCGCTCAGCGAGCGATGGAGAGGGCTATGCTTGGTATTTCTCTACGCGACAGAATCCGTAACGACGAAATCCGTAGACGAACGAAGGTTACCGACATAGCTCTCAAAATCTGCAAGCTGAAGTGGCAATGGGCAGGCCACATAGTTAGGAGGACTGATAACCGGTGGGGAAGTAAGGTCCTCGAATGGCGACCACGTCTCGGCAAAAGGAGCACAGGCCGCCCAACCAGGTGGACTGACGACCTGAAGAAGATAGCGGACGGAGTGGCGAATATTAGGGGAGGCCTATGTCCAGCAGTGGACTTTAAAAGGCTGATGGATGGAATCACATAATAAACTAATGTATATATATTAATATATCGTGTTGTTACGACCTAAATTGGTAATTAATAATGCAAAATTTTGTATAGAGGTTGATTTAGTATTTAATTAGAGCACATTTCTAATCGAAACCATTCCATACGGTAGCCGATAAAGGTAAAATTTGATAATTTAATAGTATTTATCACATTTCATACACGCGCGAGTTCCTGTTGTGTTTAACCGCATTGTATGGAATAGATAAATAGTAATTATCTCCATTTACTAACTGTAACGTCAGTCAGATGGAAGGTCAACTATTTATACTTATACTCGTGTATGTACAAAACGACGCGTATGGCGCTCGGTTACCATATCGGACTGCCAACCGGAGGGTCCCGGGTTCGATTCCCGGCAATTCAATTGCAAGGTAATTGAAGTGAAAACTTCTTTATCGGCGTTGTGCACATTTTTGGGATGGGTAAAAAATGTTAAACTCTCGTCAGGACACGTGACCTGATTGAATATTCGTAAGACGGAGGGGTGACAGCTGATAGCTCGACTGTCTATACTTGTAAAATTCGTTTAAAGTATTTAAAATATGGACATTGAACAAAGTGCATCTGTTAACGAAAAAAGTGACAAAGAAATTGTGAAAGAAAATGAGTGAGTACTTTATAAAAATACTAGATGAAAACTTACTGAAAATACCTACTAGATGAAAAATAATACTGATAATAAAAGCAATTCGTGCGAAATTATTCCCTATTCATTCCATAATATAAAAAATGCACAACGTTAATTTATTAGGTTTTCACTTCTGCCGGCACAACCGGAGTGCAACCCGTTGTTTTTTTTAAATGTCATCAGTGACGACTATTACGAGTGCTGCTATATAAGTATCAGGAATAACAAAAAAAAAAAACATAAATATTATGGTATGTGGTTTTATTGTTTAAACTTTTAACGATCTATGCAGTTTTTCATACGTTGAAACAAATTTTAATAGGTATTTAACCGCTTTGATTGGAGTATCTCCAAAACATGTACATATTATGAACGCATCAAATGCCACGTTCGCGGGTCGATAATCGTTAACGACGTAATTTATTTTTCACGCTTGGAAATAAATAGAACTCCTTGGGTGCCAAGTAAGGGCTGTACGGTGGTTAACCAGTGAATTAGATCTTTTAACCATTCAAATACTAAGTTGTTTCGGTCGACGTCTGATGGTTAGCATTGTCGTGGTAAGAATGATTTTGCGTTGCCGGTTGTTTTTCGTATTTCTTTAAAGATTTCTGGCAAATAAATAGTCCAAAAAACAGGCGATCATTCCCTTAAAACTGATATTTTCATGAAAACCTTTTTGTTGGCATTAGTTCATTTTGGGTGTTCAGACCGTCGACTGTTTCTGGGTCATACACATAGATACAAGAATTTATTTGTAGATTTTATAATATAATATTAGTTTTTTTTGTAGATTCTATATTATTATTATTATTTTAATTGAATCAATATTTCATAATTTTATTTGATGACTTAAATTTTTTTATTTGAATTGTTATTTAATTTCAATTTTAGCTAATTCGATGTACCTAATCTAATATAATATTTTATTGACATTTTATATTGATTGAAATTTTCATACGCTACTTTTAATTTTAATTTGTGTTTATGTTATTTGCAATTATTTTTGCGTGGGTCTTTGTTACCTGAATAAAAGTATTAAATTAAATTAAATAAGGTATTGGATTATAAAGATTTATACACAACATTTGATTAACGGTTACATTTTTTTCTACACATTTTTTAAACCAATCTATAGCAGCCTGTTTTTTATCAGTTCTCAAGTTGCGTGGGATCCTAAACGAAGAAAAACATGTTTTTTTCTTTCTTTTATTCGAGATTTTCTTTAATTCACAAAATGACCAGGCCTATTCTCTTACAGAGTAAAATGTTCTTACGCTCTTCGTTGTATTGAGTTTCCTTAAACTTAACTTCCACAGTAATAAATGGAAGTTTTGTAGCGTCTTAAATTTGTAATATCCTTTCTTATCTTTAACTTCTAAAATAGCTATGTAACTCTTCGTCCGACGTTTATGGCGAAAGTTACTGATTGTTAACATTTTATGGTTGATAGGCGGAAAAGTATTGACGTTCCCTGATAATACTCGCGGTTTAATGCCCGCGGTAGGACCGCGTGGTACTATAAGATTTTTTTTACCTGCGATCCAACCAAATAGTTTTTAGTTAAGCCAAAGCCAAGCTAAACCAAGCTTTAAGTTAAGCTACTAATTGTACCACGGGAATTTTTTACCCATTATATAGTTGTACCACAGGATTTTTTTGCCTGTGGTCCAACCGGCTCAAGCATTATACGTGTTCAGTGCTGTAATTCCGCTTGGTTTCGTCCATACAGGCAATAGATGTAATCGTAATCGACAAATATTTTTGTATCGATTCAAATGTAGAATGCAAAGAGGATTTCATCTTATTTTCTCCTATGAGTTGCAGCACTTACGAGTAGAACAGATGCCGTCATTATTCGATTGCGAATCCTTTGTGCATACTACTTTTGAATCGATACAAAAATGTTTGTCGATTACGATTATCTATTGTCTATATAGACGAGACCAAGTGGACTGAACAAGGCATTCGACCACAAACTCGTTACTCAACAGTTTTTTTTTCTATTATGGCATCGCAAACTCTGTGCATATTGCCAGGATCAAGTATAATTTTTGCATCACGTTTTTGCCAGTTTCGTTGAAACCGGACGAGCAATAAAGTCAGTAAGCCGTTAGTAATCAGCCTGTCAAGTCAGACTGACTTCAGACAGGCAGGTCATACAGACGTTCAAGTAACTACGTTCTGATATAGTAGCAAGTAACTACTAGGCTACTATATCAGAACGTGACCGATGGAATTTTGGAAGTAAGCTGAAATAACATATTTTCGCATTGTAATTTTATTTCACAACAATTAATTACAAGGTTAATTACAGTGCCTCGTGCACTAAATTGAACAAAAGCGCCATCAACTTTATCCGATATAACTCTGAAATACACGAAGAAAATTAAAATAAAACAAGAGCACAATATGTCCTTTCCGACTTCCTGCTCTCTACTCGACTGTAATGTATTGATAACGATCGGGAATGATGACTTAAACCGGTCAAAGATACGCGCTTGTTTGTTGGCTTGTTTTTTAGTATCGAAAGTCTTGGAACTATTTAAAGTCACGCGGTCAGAGCGCGGCCGGCCGTGGCCGCATGTCCCGCTCCCGCTCCCGGAATCCCACCGCGGCCAGTTGCAATTTTTCACACACACACACACACACACACACACACACACACACACAATCCGCGCGGCCAGTGGTTGTTTTTAAACAAAATGGCATCGTTAGGAGATTTAAGTGAAGGTTTTATAGATACTGTGCGGAATTATCCAGCGCCGTATGATACAGCTCACGCCGATTATAAAAATATACGAATCAAAAATATCCTATACGTATTTCATGAACACGTATTTCTCTTCGCCTGAAAATAAAAAATAGGCATATTTTTCTTTTTACCCTTTTTTGTTCATCTTTACACGAAGTAAAGATTCCTCTGCCAAGTCACTATGACGTCTCTACAGAATGGGCAGCGAATGGCGCTTGCTGCTGCCTGCAAGCTGTGGCCGCGACCGCGGTAGTGTGTGTTTGTAGCCGCTAAAGACACGGCCCGCGGTAGGCTGCCACCGCAGGTCGCACGTTGTATCTGTGACCGGCTTTAAGGTGTTTTTCGAAGCACGGAAATTCGCATGAAGCATGGATAGATAATAGTCGTCAGTCCTTGTCGGAAGCCTTATGGGGTTTCAAAACATCCGACAACTAACCTACATTAACACGAATTTGCACTATAGCAGCGTGGTAAAGTAAACACCAGGCCACCCAATAATGGTCAAAGACCCATGTCCAGCGGTGGGACGCAAAAAGTGTTGCAAACAGCCAGAAGCCAGCGAAATGGAACAAAAATGTTTTCTTTTTAAGCAATACTGCTGGGTACAGAGACAACAACAGTTTCTGCCAATCTTTTAATCGGGTTTCGATAAGTTTGCTCTGGCGGAACGGGTAGTAAGTTTGTTTTTATTGTTCAATGCAATTCGATTTCACTCAATTAATTTGTTCCTTTAGAAACAAAGGTCCATTTTTTTCTACCTTTTTGCTGCTGGACACAGATTTCCTCTCACAAGTAAGAGGCATTTAGACCATAGTACACCACGCTGGCCAAGTGCGGATTGGTGGACATTATACATCTGAGAAATTATGAGTCTCTCTCAGGCGTACACGGTGGTGGAAAACGCCGTCATTAATTCAATATCACAATATTTTTCATTACCGTGGAGCAATAAATCAAGTAAGCAAGGTCTTAGTCGGGGCGGGGGGAGCAATTTTTTTCAAATTGGGTACCGCGCGTACTGCCTTCCACTTTACACAAAAACACTTACACAAAATATTAAATACTAAATGAACTATCCAACACAAACAATTTTTCAATTCAAACCAGTAGTTTGTGTGTAGATGTCCAAGGACTGCAGTGACCACTTTATACGACGTTGCCAGCATACACTGCTAGACAATAATCAATTTAAATAAAAGAAAGATGAATAGCGACAAATTTCTACGTCAACTACGTATAGTTGATACATAGATTGTTCTGAGCGCATTTTCCGAAGAGCGATTTCCACTTCGGAAAAGCAGCGAACAAATCTACGTCAAGAGCTGCGCTTTGTGTTAACTTCGTAATCAGTTAGCGAAGAAATAAACGTGTTTCTACGTTAACCTTTAAACGTTTTATTCAGTTTCGACGTTCGTTTATTGTTGAACGTGGAGTGAGACTATTGTTCTCCGTAACAACTCTGTGTTCTACGAAACAAGTGTAAAATTACTTTCTTTTTAGCCACTAAAACAAATGTTAAAGTAAATTCCTCTTTGGAGTTTTGGCGGGAAGTCGAAAAAGACATTTTGTGCTCTTGTTTAATTTTTCATTTTCTTGGTGTATTTTTGAGTTATATCGGGTAAATTTGATGGTATTTTGTTCGATAGAGGTCAGTTACAGTGCTCGGGTATTGTGAAATAAAATAACAGTGAGAATTGTCTCTTTCATTCATCTTGCCTCCAAAATTCCATTGGTGATGTTCTGGTAATGAAGCCATCGCTTTACTTGAATGTCTGACTGACTTGACTGAGTGATTACTGACGACTTACTGACTTTACCTATTATTACTCGTCCAGTTTCACCGAAACTGGCAAAAACGTGATGCAAAAATTATACGTGACTCTGTCAATATGCAGAGTTTACGATGCCATAATTGAAGAAAAAAAAACCTCTTCAATCACTACTAAATTCTTTTAGAAATAAGCAGTATCCTGTACATATATGGGGAAAAATTTAGAATAGAGGCGCAGGAGTTAAGGGAGGGGGAGGGGGGTGGCGGAAGGGGGGGCTACTGCTACCCCCCCTGTACCATCCCCAACATGCGGAACCCCATGGTTATGGAGATATCCATGGTTAAAGTTTTGAGGTTAGAATAGCGCTATTTAGTTATTTATAATGGTTTGTGGGGGTAGCGGGGGAGTGGGAGGAGGGGTCCGCCGAAATGACAGCAACAATAAAACAATAAACTACAATTTTGAAGTTTTTTTATATATATTTTTTTTTTGTCAAGTTTATTAAAAAAAATGGCGGAATGCGTTTCGTTTCGCAAAAATTACGGTAAAGATATAGACATTAAACACCTTCATACGGTTTTGGGGGAGGGCGGGGTGGGGGGAGGAGGGGGTGGCAGTACCCCTTGGACCTTTCCCCCCTGCCGGAACCCCATGGTTATGGAGGTATCCAGGGTTAAAGTTTTGAGGTTAGAATAGCGCTCCGTGACAGCACCAGCGCTGCGAGAAGACCACTCCCTCCGCCCGAGCGAAAGAAAGTTAATTATAGCATGTCGACGGAACCCCGCTGAGCGGGGTTCCTTTTTTTTGTGTAAATTTAAAAAAGTCAAACCTAACCTAACCTTACTAATTCATTTTAGATGACGAGTTCTTTTTGTGTCTTTTTTGGCGGGGGGCTTCGCCCCCCACCTCCCCCCATTCGGGGGGCTCCGCCCCCCGAAGCCCCCGTTCCCCTACTCTGCGGGAACACAAAGTTTTTTTTGGAATTCTTGATAAAAATAAAAATGAAGTGGACGAAACGTGAAGTGAACTTTGGCGGCAATCCAAAATCAGTCCAATAACACAGCCAGTCTTCGAAAATTCAGGAAAAAACAAAACAACACATTCACGTTGTTACACCAAGAGTAAAACAAAGTTGACAGGGGATTTTGATTGGAAGGAGGTTGTTCCCTTGGAGGAAAGGCAGCGTCTGATTTCTGAATATCATGATTCTCCTTTGGGTGCGCATTTAGGAGTGGAGAAGACTTTTAAACGGCTGCGTCTGCATTTTTACTGGCCTGCTATGTATAAGGATGTTGAAGAGTACATCTCGAAGTGCTCGACTTGTAAGGCTTACAAACACCCTAACCAAACTACTCCAGGTCTGTTTGGTAGTCCTAAGGTTTGTCGCAGACCCTTTCAATGTATCAGCGTAGACTTAGTTGGTCCACTGCCCAGGTCGCGACAGCAGAATGAGTATCTCCTTGTTGTTGTGTGCTGTTTCTCGAAGTATGTTCTGATGTTCCCTCTGAGGCGTGCGACTAGCAAGGTGGTGGCGCAACGCTTAGAGGACAATGTTTTCTTGGTTCACGGGGTCCCCCAAACTGTTATTGTTGATAATGGACCGCAATTTATAGGTCGCGAAGTGAAGGCGTTATTCTTAAAATACCGCATTCCGCAAATACATTATACTCCGACTTATTGCCCGCAGGTTAATACAGTGGAGCGGTATAACCGTACTATTGTCACTGCTATAGCTGCACTTGTAGGTTCTGATCAGCGAAGTTGGGATTCTCATCTCTGTGAAATTCAGTTTGCTATGAATACTGCTGTTAATGATACTACTACCTTCACACCTTTTCTTTTGGTACATGGACGTGAGGCTGTTGTTAGTGGAACTGTCTATGGAGACAGTGAAGATCTGGACGATATTGTGACTGGTTCCCGTGCTGACTACGTCGATAAGCTGGGTGAGCTGAAGGATTTGTTTCTGAAGGTGGATACGGAACTGAAGAAGTCCCATTTTCGGAACGCTCGGTATTACAATAGGCGTAGGAGGGATGTGAACTTTGAAGAGGGAGATGTAGTTTGGCGTCGCACCCACGTGCGCAGTGACGCTGCTAAACACTTTTCGTACAAACTGGCACCTCGGTTTGAAAAGTGTAGGATAATTAAAAAGTTATCCAGGCTTGTGTATTTGCTGGAGGATGAGAGTGGGAGGAGGAGTGACTGTCATGTGAAGGATATTAAAAGCCTGGATTAATTTTTATTAGGTGGAGGTAGGCTTAGTTGTGTTCTGTTAGGTAATTGTTAGGGTTGTTGGCTAGTGTTAGGTATGTTTAGTAATTATAGGGGTTGTTAGTTATATTTGAGTAGGTGGCTGTAGGTATGCTGTTATATTGTTGTGTTAGGATAGGTGTTTAAACGCTGGAGGGCCAGCGTGAATTTCTCTCGTTTTCTCCTCGCGAAATTCTGGTGGGTGACGGGGTACTGTAACACTTTTTTTGGGAAGCTGAAAATAACATTTACTTACTGCTAAATTTATCCTGTTTTCATTCTAAGTGCCTTCAAACTCGTATGTTGAGGCCTCGCATTCATATTTACATTCTTATTACGTTGCATTTACAACAAACTTAACCTTTTCTGTCTTAATTCACTTAAATACAAACTAAATATTGGAAGTAAAAACAATCAAATGTAGGTTATATGGACCCGGCTGACGTTGACGTTTCTGTAGAATTGACAATTGACAGATCAACTAACTTATCGGAAACTTCGTTCCGTTTCGCACTAGCGAGTGTTGTAATCTATGGCTTGCTGAACTTTCGATATTTAAGTAATCAAATCTTTTAGTATATTGTTCTTTTTAGGTTTCTGGAGTGATATTATTGAGCTACTTAACTTATTGGAGTCCCTAGAATTGTTTCAGCTGGATCTATAAAATATTTAAATTAGGTATATTTTCTTAATTTGTTGTGGAGTAAATTCTAAACTGTAGAATGGAATGGTTTGTACTTGAGGGGTGCGTTCTGAATGAATGTAGCTGTATCGTGTATTTAATGTAAATTATGATTTCATAATTGTTTTCAAAATAAATAAGATATTAAAGTCAAAAATATTGGACTAACTGCTTGTTGAATATCTGTAAGTTGCTGGCCTCCTGAGTTTTATTGGAAGAGTTTATTTGATTGAAATCGTTGGGAAGTTTGGAAGGTCTCGGATATTAAGTATGGTTTCCGAACACTGATTCCGGAAGCTATTCTGTGTGTGAACCCTGTTCCTTTTTCTGGTGACCTGCGACTTTGGTAGCTTGGAAGAGGCCATTTTGATGGCTGGGCGTTCATCGACCGAACCCGGTCGGTGACCTGTTATTATTTTTGGCTGTCTGAAACTGTCTTGTCTGGATATCCTGGTGGTCCAAAGGATTTATTTGGGCGTTTCTGGTAGTTTTCTGCAGACCACGTGTTGGTCGCGTGTGCTGTTTGTTCTTGTCTGGGTTTGAGGCTCGATTGGCGTGCTGGCCGATTGTGGTTTTGTGCTGTGCGCTTGATTTGCAACACCTCCCTTACAAGGAGGTGTTTCTGTCCTGGGGGGACAGTGCAAGTTTTTGTCCTGGGAGACGCTGGTTTCTGTCCTGAGGGGACAGTGGGTGTTTTTTTCTCCGTACTGGGAGACTGCAAGTTTTTGTGGAGACTCTGGAAGGCCGTTTGACCGGGGTTTCCTATCGACACTTCTCCATGTGGGCGTTCACTTCTGAGGGGAAGATGCAAGGAGTCCAAATGGGGAGGCGCTGGAAGTTTTGGTGTGGAGGCGCGTGAGGAGCGTCCTCTTTATTTATTTAATTAATTTCTTTTTTTGAATAGCGTCCGGGTTATTTAATTAATTTCTTTTTGTTTTGACTACCGCTCAGGTTATATTTTAGGACCGGTCAAACAAGCCAACAACCCCCCCATATTTCTTTTTCTTTACCTTCATAGATTAACCCAAATTTTTGTTGTGTTAATAAATAAATGCTTCAACTTTTAAACTTTTTTTTCTTTTCTCTACTCTCTCTCCCGGGAAACCGGCTACACTATGAGACCCACGATAAAGAAATGTTGAGCAATGAGTGAAGTAATTGTATTGTTTGCTCCAAAACACAATGGTCACTGTAGTCCATATAAGCACACAAGCTCAAGAAAAGTTGAGGTCGTATTTAGCAACTATCGTTCCAAAACTCAATCCTTCCTGGCAGAAATTGCTGCTTCTGTGCTATTTCCTCAGTCGAACCATGAAAGTTGTTCTACCGATAATAATAATAATGATATAATAATAAATCATTAATAAGTACTAAAAATTAACATATATAAACTTAAAACTAAATTTTTCTAAAATAAATTTATACAATAATATACCATAATAATAAAGAACTAAAATAATTAAAAACTAATTAATATAAAAAGCAGCATCCAGATTGCTGCCATGAGAATGAGTGCCCAGAATACTGGCATCATTACCTCGCTGAATAGCTAAGCCTATTCTCTGGCCGAGGTAAGTTCCAGCCCTCTGGTCACCCGTAATGTGGATCAATCGCCTGGACAGATGCTTGAATAAAAAAAATAAAAATAAAAAAAAACATTTAATTCTAAATAAATCCATATTGTTGTGTTAGTAAGTGCATTCTTATAAACTAATTTTAGTTAAAATTAAAATTAAGGAAAATATGAATAAAGTAGGATAAAAAAAGTTAATGACGAGTATATTTTTTTCAGTATTTTCTTTTTCCAACCTATAGAATAAAAGTGACAATATTTTTTTTAAAAAGTGACATTTTATTAATCAAATAATGGCCGCTCCACATTAGTGCCGTGAAATGCGAATAACTGGCATAACGTAAATGTGGATGGTTTTCATGGCTGTTCACCAATCAGAAACAGAGGGGACGATTTGCGTCGTGAATTCACACGTGAATCGATGTGAATGAATGATATGCAAAGACCAATAATCCTAAAGACAGCGGGTCGGTGTAACCACTTTGTTGGCATCTCTTTTTCGCAGCCAATGTTACCCACTTTTCATATTTTCCCCCAAATTTGGTAATCTACAATATCAAGCAAGTAAACTATAAACATTGGCAGACCAAACTGTGAAGGATTTATATGCTTGTGCATTATGGTTGGTTGTTTGTGAGTTTAGATTGGTTGACTGGCATAAAGTTAATTGGGTCAGCAAATTACAGGACATACATATAGGAGAAAATAAAAGACAAATACAAAGATTTTTAATGGCACCAATATGGGTGTTTACAAAAGCTGTTAATACATATTTAGTACGTCATATTTACCTTAATGAACTATGCAAATATTACAAAGATAAAAGTAAACACTTAGTTATAACGCAATATATAAAAATGTACATTTGTATCAATTTTATTATTATTTTTCTTCTCTTTATCCTTTTGGTCAATAAATGGCTTTCAAAATAGACCGAACAAATTCGGAATTAAATTGATGGTTGCCAGTCAATACGTCCAGTGGCCTGAATCCATTTATTTTCGGCAAGAGCGTCAGTTGGAAAACTGAAAAAATATGACAGCAACATGAGATGAAATTCGTCTGGTAAACTTCTCATAATGTCTAATACAAAATGTATGGAGTATCTTTTTATAGTCTGTGTGAGTGAAATTTAATATGTCGGGAAAATGCTCATAACGTGCACCCCAGGCGCGGTCCCAGGTGGGGGGGGTCACAGGACATGACCCCCCCCCCCCAATCCGTCAGTCATGCGTACATGGAAGGTAAAACAAGCGAATTTGAGACACTTCTTCCCTCAAATTTCTTGGCGACCCTCCCCCCAAAATTGAAGGCTACGACCGCGCCTGGTGCACCCAGCCTATACCATTTTACTGGTCTCCACTTAAATAGTTATATATAAACAGGGGGTATTTGAGCCTCCCGCTTGAAATGTAACTAACTACTAATGAGGTGACACATAATCTTTGATATTATTATTGTCACTGTTTTTGTTAAAAATAATTATATTTAAATAAGATGGTTAATTTTACTAATACGGGGAGGATATTTTGATTCGAGATCTGACAACACAATTTCGAATTTGACAATGTTTGAAATAAACAAATATAAGTTTATTTTCACGAATTTCACTATATTTACGTTGAATGACTAGTTATAAGACAAAAGTAATTAAATATCTATATATAAACAATACATATTTAGTACATTTTAAAGAGAAGTATTTAACTTACGCGTAAAATGTAATACCTTCCGGCAGCCTTCCTGTTTACGCTCCCTGCGGCTCTTACAACCTAAAATACTGCAGCTCACCATATTATGGAACTAGAAAAATGTTATTTGCTTTTAATACAACACAATTTACAGCTGTGAGAATCGATTTTAACACATAAATATTATAAAATAACAATGTCACCCCGACTTCCACGGTTTGCCTGCCACATAATTAAAGGGCACTGTCAAAATATGTGGTTACACCGAAAAGGACAGAAAATCTCGCTCCCATCTCTTTTTAACAAGTTCATTAAGTATATTTCGATCTCGCTTTAGCGTGCCGTAATGAAAATATGCCTCTGTCTATAGTACGTAAGTACATTATTCTTAGTCTAAGATGATATGAGTACATTGATGACGTGGAACTGCCATTACGTATTATTTTCGATTACGATGTTCAGTCATCAAACATTAATACTCATATGTACAAATAGTACAAATAGTTATATGTTGCCACAGTAAAAAAAGTAATTGCAGCAGCACCTTCCACGTCCATTACGCGGCAGGCTTCAATCACGTGTGTCAACGCGTGAATGTACAGGGGTTGATTTGTGGCGTAAATTCACGTCGATAATGTGGAGCCAAGTCCAAGTTCTTTTTCTATTTTTTGTATCTTTTGAATAAATTTGACAATACTTATGACGAAAAACAAAATAGAAGATAGAGTATCTAATTTAAAATCTGAATATTGACGCACAAAATGTCGATGAAGACGTACCAGTCATTTATCAGCGATGGAGTAATGGTTCACATTTATTACGTGATATATTGCGAGATAAGAATTTTAAGATTGCTTTAAGCTGGGTTAGGGGAGGTTGGGATATTACCATAGCGAGGGATGTTTTATGGGAACCGATCAGTCGACCGAAGTTACCTGGTTGGAGGTTGCTTTTTACGTGCTACGGAATCTCAGCCATTTTTGGTTACAAAAGCTATATTGTCGGAGTCGCGTGAAGGGTTCCGTACCATTATGTGTAATATATTGGCAAAAAATTAAGTTGTACGGGAGCCCCGTTAAATATTTAGTATCCGGATATGACCGAGCGTTGCTCGATTAAAAAAGAATCGTTTTTTTGAGACTTACTTAACAATGTAAAAAATATTATTTTTACAACGCCTTCTACATACATATATAGATGCCGATAGATGGCAGGAAGAGTCATATTTTTAAGTGTAGGTTTAAGATGAAAACTCGGATTCAACGGTATTTTCTAAAAAAAGAAACCTACCTAGATCGATTTATTGCCCTCGAAAACCCCTGCACAATTTCATGAAAATCGCAGAAGCCGTTTCCGAGATTCAAAATATATACTTATTTAGGTATAGGTATACAAGAGCTGCTCGTTTAAAGGTATTCGATTATATTCTGTATTTTAGTAATTGCAGTCATAGCGAAAACAGAATTACATAATCTGTGAACATTTCAACTAACTAGCATGAGACGTCCGGCATGGTAACCATTGCGCCACGCGGGTCGTCAATAAAATTTGTTCTGAATACAGAGAATCGGCTATAAATCCTGAACGTCGGATTTCCAAACGATGAAACTATAAGCCCGACAAATGTAACAGGAAATGCACATCGATGTATCACGCAGCGTAATCGTAGCGTAACCGCACTGTTTGTGTGACTACTACTCACGTGCATACCCATATCAACTACAAATCGTCCCCTCTACATTCACGCGTTCACACACGTGACTGTAACTTGACACGTGACGTGAGCTTAACTTAACCTGACTATTTACTACTGGCACACTTACATATCCATATCAACTATGCACGTGAGTAGTACCCATAGTAAATAGTTAGGTTAAAATGGCTGCAACCCTTTTTGCGTCCCACTGCTGGGCACGGGTCTCTCCCCATTATTGGGGAGGCCTGCAGCTTACTGCATCACGCTGCTCCAATGCGGATTGGTTGAGATGCGGGCTAGTGGCCAACCCAACCGGATGTCTTCACACCGCCCATAAGGCCTATTGAAAATTTTGCTACTAGCGGTTACCCATCTCACACCCGACCGCGCACGTTTGGCTTAGCTGCATAGACCGTTTGCATTCTACGCTAGCCGCCGGGACATGCGCGCAGGATAAAATACGGTATTTGAATCGTCAAATGCATTAAAAATTCCCGCAAACCCTTTAAAATATCCGGAAACTGTATTTGTAGTTTTCAGAATTTTAATCGCATCAGAATTATTTCCGCGATATCTATATAGAATGGGCAATAATATTCCTGAACGATGGGTTTCCAAGCGATGAAACTGTAAGCCCGACAAATGTAACAGGAAACGCAATAAGCCCGTCGATGTATTACGCAGTGTAATCGTAGCGTAACCACACTATTTGCGTTTGATTTGCTGTGGCTGTGCACCAATGGAAATACTTTCAATTTAGAGGTACCTAAGCATGGTGGATCGCATGCATTCTAAAAGATTATAGCATTACGGCATATATTAGCTGCAACCCTTTTTGCAACTCACTACTGGGCACAGGACATTATTATTGGGGAGGCATAGAGCTTACTCCACTACGCTGCTCCAATGCGGGTTGGTGGAGGTGCGGGTTAGTGGCGGGTGGACATGGTGGAGACCATCTCGGACCACAGGTATGTGCGGTTCGAGATCTCCGCCCAAAGTCCACAGGGGAACGCCAGACCATCCGGCCGATCCCCCTTCCCGCGGTGGGCCCTCACCCGCCTGGACCGGGAGGCCGCAGAGGAGGCGGCTTTCGTCCAGGACTGGCTGTCGCCACCAGTCGACGTCCTGGACGTGGACGCCGCGGCGGCCCAATTGGGAGCGTCCCTGGCCGAGGTGTGCAACTCCAGCATGCCTCGGTCACGCCGCCCGCCTCCCCGACGTGCCGTGTACTGGTGGTCGGGAGAGCTGCAGCGCCTCCGTGTTGCCTGCACGGCGGCGCGGCGGGAGCACGCACGGGCTCGACGGCGGCGCTGCAGGGACGGGGACGAGGAGGCCCGCCTGCGGGACGCCCTCGCAGAGGCGAAGACGGCCCTCAAAGTGGCAATTGCGGACGCCAAGGACTCGGCGAGGGCCGAGTTGCTGGCGGGTCTCGACGCCGACCCATTCGGGAGACCATACAAGGCGGCGCGGAATAAACTGCGCCCCTCTGGTCCCCCGGTGGCCGAGACCCTCGAGCCGTCGTCGCTGGATGGGGTGGTGCGGTCCCTGTTTCCAAGCAGGGACGTAGACTTCACCCCTCCAACGATGAACCCTCTGCGGGGGGCGGCTCCGCCGGAGGAACAGCAGGAGGACCCTCCTCCCATTTCAGAGGCCGAACTTGGCGCGGCGGTATTTCGCCTCCGCTCCAAGAAAACGGCCCCTGGCCCAGATGGGGTCCCGGCTAAGGTGGTCGCGATCGCGGCCTCCGTCATGCCGGGACGGTTTCGGGACCTCTTCAGCGCGTGCCTTGCGACTGGGAGGTTCCCGAGACCATGGAAGGAGGGGCAGCTGTGCCTCCTCCGCAAAGAGGGCCGTCCTGCGGACTCCCCCTCGGCATACCGGCCTATCGTTCTACTCGATGAGGCCGGTAAGATGCTCGAGGGCATAGTGGCGGACCGCCTCAAGGCCCACTTGCGGCGTGTGGGGCCGGACCTGTCGGACGCTCAGTTCGGCTTTAGAGCTGAGCGTTCGACGGTGGACGCCCTGGCCCGCCTAAAGAGCCAGGCGATGGAGGCAATTGAGGCGGGGGATGGTCTGTTGGCTGTGTCGTTTGACATAGCCAACGCGTTTAACACCATCCCCCATTCCACCATTTTGGAGGCACTCCGATTTCACGGAGTGCCTTCCTATCTGAGGCGCCTCCTGGCCAACTATTTGGTGGACCGGGAGGTGATACTGATGGACAAGGCGGGCCAGGTCCGGCGGTACAATGTGGAGGCCGGCGTTCCGCAGGGGTCTGTTTTAGGACCCCTGCTTTGGAACGTCGGATACGACTGGCTCCTGCGGGGATCGCTCCTGAGAGGCACGAGTGTCATCTGTTATGCGGATGACACTCTCCTCACAGCCCGCGGGAGCTTCAGGGAGGCGGCCAGTCTGGCGTCGGCGGGCGGATCTTTGGTAGTGGACAGGATCCGCCGCCTAGGGCTGAAGACGGCGCTGCACAAGACCGTGGCGGTATTCTTCCACGGTCCGCGGCGGCGCCCACCGCCGGATGCCCACATCCACGTGGGGGGCGTCCGCATAGCGGTTGAGGCCCAGATGAAATATCTGGGTCTCATAGTCGACAGCAGGTGGCACTTCAGCGCGCATTTTAGTGCGCTGTCGGGGCGCCTGCTGAAGGCAGCGGACGCCCTCTCGTGGCTGATGCCCAATTTGGGAGGGCCCAGCAAGCGGTGCCGGCAGCTGTACGCCGGCACCCTGCGGAGCATGGCCCTGTACGGGGCCCCTATTTGGGTGGACTCCCTTCGTAGAAGGGAGAACGCCGCCGCCCTTCGGGCGCCCCAGAGGGCCATCGCCCAGCGGGTGGGCAGGGCTTACCGCTCGGTGAGCTTTGCGGCTGCGTGCACCCTGGCCGGCACCCCGCCTTGGGAACTCGAGGCGGAGGTGCTTTCCAGGGTGTACGAATGGACGGCGGGGCGGAGGGCGCTTGGAGAGCGCCCGGCCCCGGAAGAGAAAGCGGCCGTCCGACAGCAGGCGCGCGATGCCGTCATTGCTCACTGGGCGGAGGACCTCGCCGCCGCTCACTTCGGCCGCCGGACGCTGGACGCCGTCGGACCGGTCCTAAGGGACTGGATCGAACGTGCGCACGGCTTCCTCTCATTCCGCCTGGTGCAGGTACTGTCCGGACACGGTTGTTTCGGATCGTACTTGCACCGAATCGGCAGGGAGGAGGCCCCATCGTGCCACGACTGCGGCGCGGCGGAGGACACGGCGGAGCACACCCTCGAGGTTTGCCCGTCGTGGTCCGAGCAGCGCCGCAGTCTGGTTGCGGTGGTCGGGCGGGACCTCTCGCTCCCCCGCATTGTGAGCGCAATGCTGGAGAGCCAGATGGGCGGCGGTTGCCTCCTTCTGCGAATCCGTCATGTCGCAGAAGGAGGCAGCGGAGCGCGCGCGAGAGGAAGACCCTCTTGCGCCCGCGCTCCGGAAGCGGCGAAGGGGACGGAGGAGGCGGGCGTATGACCGCCTTCACCTTCCCGATGGTGAGCAGCGGGCGACGGATGCGGAAGCTCCTCCGCCCGCATTGCACCGCTCACCATCACTGGATACGGGGACGATCGCGCACTATCGACCGTCCCCGTTGCCCCACCCATAATAAGGGAGGGGCGCGAAGGGCTCGCCATAAAGGCGGGGCTCGCCGGAGGGGGACTGGACGCAAAGGCTCTGCCGGATTCCCAGACCCTCTCCAAGAGGCGAAGACGGAGTGCCGCTGGGGGTTTTAGTGGGTATACCAGGGGGTATTGCCCCTGGGGAGTCCCACATACCCCTCTGCGGGAGGGGATGCGTAACGCATTTCCCCCAGCGAAACCAAAAAAAAAAAAAAAAAAAGGTGCGGGTTAGTGGCCAACTTACCGTCGGATGTTTTCAAACCGCCCATAAGGCCTCCGACAAGGTTTAACGACTACTGTCTATCGATAACAACCGGGACCGACGGCTTAACGTGCCCTCTGAACCACGAAAACGCGCTTGACATATTTTGCTACTAGCGGTCAGATGTGAGATGCACACCTGACCACGCCTTTTTGGCTGAACTCCGTAGATCACTTGCGTTCTACGTTAGCCTCCGAGCCATGCGCGCTTCGCATATATTAGGGATTTACTTAAAGGAGACCAAGAGTTTCTCCGTTTTGTTACTGTACCGTTTGTTACGTCTGTTATTGTTATAAAAATGCGCTTATTCGTCGATTTTAGATTTCTGAAGTGAAAACTTCTGTAGCGGCGTTGTGCACTTTTTTTGGGATGGATAAAAAATGCTAAACTCGCATCAGGACACGTGGCCTCGAATATTCGTAAGACAGAGGGCGAGGGGTGATAGCTGATGGCTCGACTGTATATACTTGTAAAATTCGTTTATATATCAAGTATTTAAAATATGGACGTTGAACAAAGTGCATCTTTTAATGAAAAAAGTGACGAAGAAATAGTGAAAGAAAATGAGTGAGTACTTTATAAAAATACAAGATGAAGACCTACTGAAAATACTAGATGAAAAATAATACTGATAATAAAAGAAATTCGTGCGAAATTATTCCCTAACCATTCCAAATTATCAAAAATGCACAACGTTAATGTTCAATTTTTCACTTCTGCCGGCACTACCGGAGTGCAACCCGTTGATTTTTTAATTATTTTTGACGTGACAACGTCTAATAAATCGATGAACGCCGGCTGCACGCACGAAAAAGGTTGACTCATTGTACGTTACGATCGACGCTTGTACGTTACGTTGAGGTTTGAGCGTTCGGCTTGCGCCATTCGTCGACTGTTTATAAAGTGAAAAGAAAAGTTAATGTGGTTTTCATTGAATTGTTATGACGTAGTCACGTTAAACTATCGTCCGTAAACCAACTTTACAGACCACCAATTGCAAAAACCGAACACACAAGCCTCATCGTAACGTACAAGCGCCGATCGTAACGTACAATGAGCGTAACGTACAATGAGTCAACCTTTTTCGTGCGTGTAGCCGGCGTTCATCAATTTATAACGTGCATTGTAGGTCCGTAAGGGGAATCGTTGCTTATTGATTGTAGGTATTAGGTATAAACAATAATCTAACGTAGATTTAAGTTTAGAACTTACCTATAACTAGCTTTGTTATAAGGTTATAACGAACGATGTCTAAATCAAGCCGCGCTTTATAAAGCTTTCGCTTCAACTCGGAGTTTTAATTGAACTGTTCGCGTTTGAGTTTTCACCGCAACAGTACACGTTACTGAGAACTTTTGTGAAGATACATATTACAGTACTCAATATGAATGAGTGTTGTACGTTGTACCTACCTATTTTCACAAAGTTAAATGTTCTATAACGTTAACGATGGATTTAGAATACTTCTCCAAAGAATTAAATAGTGACAATGAGTACAACTAACTAGACAGAGCAAGAACTCACAGTAGATAATAACATTTATATTATTATTTCATGTATTCGCAAAGTTTTTTATGATTAGAATCGATACTTAACTTGGTTTTCGACGACTATTAAAAATGATGCTCATATTTGTTTTTACATTGTTCTGAAGAGTAAGAAGCTTTTTCGATCTTATTTTAACATTTTAAGATTTCGTATTTAAAAAGGAGAATCCTTATAGGATCACTTCATTGCCTTTCAATTTTGTTTTCTTTTTAAGTAACACCTGTTATTCAGTTGTTTTGTTGTTCTTACTTAGGTTTTTTTTCATATTTTTTACAACGTAGTCAAAATCAATTGGGTCCCGTTGACTTAACGTAGTCTAAACTCTAAATCAATTGGGTCTCGTTGACTTAAAATTACGAATTGGATAAAAAGTGCTTCATTTTTTTTGAGAGTATCTAAAACAATGTGTGAAAATTGTTAATTTATACTCATAATATTAAACGATAATATTTAACTCGGCTGTCATGTTCAAAAAAAATCAATGTTGTATTGAGATTGTATCCTCCTCCACCAACTCGCATTGTAGCAGCGTGTTGGTGGAGTAAGTTCCAGGCCTGCCCAATAATTGGGAGAGACCCACGGGTCTCGGGTTGCAGCTATTGATATTGTATAGAACTTTCGATGAGTCAGACTCCAAATTTCAAATTTTCAGCAAAACGAGTCAAAACTGGATTACAGAGACACGAAAAACAGAATCTGACACGAGCATGTTATTAGCGAACATGCGCAAACATTACCCCAACATGTTTATCCCTTTTCCACAATCCGACCCATCTCACACGCTGATCCTTAGAGATGGTTTACTAACAAGTCATGGTATTGTTCAATCTTTGAGGGGAATTCACACTGCGGTGTTACGTTTTGAGGGTAATAATAAAACCGTTTTGCATTCCAACAAAACGGTTATTATGTGTGTGAAAAAACACACAGCATTTGTTGAAGAAGCGTCTAAAGATTTATCCTATAAAGCCAGAAAATATTGTACTTTACCTCATTATTCCTTGGTCTGTATGTACCTGTCTCTTTCACACAGCAGCGCGCGGCCATTTTCCAAGATGCCAAACCTGACATTTGTCAATGTCAAATCATAGTCGGTTCACCAGCAAGCTCCTTGCTCAAATGCTGTGTGTTTTTTCACACACATAATAACCGTTTTGTTGGAATGCAAAACGGTTTTATTATATGTGTTTCCAAAACACACAGCATTTGTTGAAGACCTGTTTGTGATCTGCTGGGGGAAGTATACAATTAAATGCTATGTTGAAAAATAATCATTCAATCTTCAATTTCAATCAATCAATCTTGTTTCAAACATTTTGAAATATTTAGAGTAATAAAATTAATGAACATATTACTATGTTAACAAAAAGCTGACAAACTAAAGAACAACAATAACAACTTTCTGCCAATAATCTGAATTCAACAGAAAATATATTTATAAAGCTTCTGCCTTTTAATAGTATTTTTAGGAAAAGGATTGCAAATAATAATGAAAACACTAAAAGTGAGATCAATTGATTTGATTTGAGTGAATTGATCACACTACAATATTAAGGCTCTGTGCCTTAAAGGCATTAAGTTTTTGGACATTAATTAAGTGTAGTGTACTGTAGCATATATTTACTTTTACGTGTAGCACCTGCTACTCTGCTACAACCTATTTTTAAGAGTTTCAGAACTCCTCCAATTATTCTCCTCAGAATCTCATCAGTTGGTCTATTTTCTAAGCAACTCCTATACACAATAGCAGACATACTGTACACTACCAGGAACTGCATTTATGCCAGCTGCTTTAAAAAATGTTTCTGATCCAACCAGCTATCATAATGGGAATAGCTGTTCTTTTATTAAAATAAACAGACTAATTAGATCAGGTTTACTGAACCAAAACTTTGCTTCAGCAACCATCCTGACTGTCAACTGTTAGTATCATCTGTTTTAGATACAAACTTGCCAATGCATGATCTGATTATTGCTTAGCTTTCTTTTATTTACTATTTCATTTATTTACCTTCTGATAATTTTAATAGGTTAAAATCATGAATTCTACAACTAGATCTTATAAAATATTACCTTATAGCTATATCAAATAGCCACCTTGAGACCACTTAAGCCAATTAAAGATCAGCTGTGTTTCAAGTTTGCATCATTCTATCCTCAGATAGGAGCTAAAAAGCTTTACTAGATACAGCTTTCAAAACTTAGTACACATTTTTTTTTTATTGCTGTGCTTGATGCTGTTGATCTACGTTAAATGTAGAAGTATTTTTCTATAAGTAAACTTGTCTTCCTAAATATAGTAATTATAACCAAAAAACTAGTTATCTCAATGCTCCCTGGCATTCATTCTAGGCAACATTATTGTGCACACAATACCCAATATCTGATTGAGCTTAATACAAGTAAAAATTAAATAAAATGAATAAAAAGATGTTGAATCTCACCAACTCTTCTTTGGAAAATCCATCTCTGCTGAGGTCTAGTGAGCTATCTGATCTGCCCACCCCAACTCTCCATGCTGGAATATACAGCTTTTCCACCTGAGGTGGGGGCCTCCCAGTAATGAGGTTTATCAGGTTCTTGTTCAAATTTATTATTGGATATAGCTCTTCTAGAGCTCTCGTCTTTGAATCTGTTAGAACTTCGGAATCAGATTTGGTGGTGGGTTTTACCTACCCAAGCTTGTAGTTCCAATAACGACTGAATGCGTCGTAAAAAATTGGCTGACCCATCTCTGCAGTCCAGCGTTACATAGTGGTGTATGACCACGCTTGCCCAATCGTAAAAAATTGGCTGACCTATATCTGGAGTCCAGCGTTACATAGCGGTCTATGACCGCGCTTGCCCGACAAGCTTAATAATTAACTTCAGGTACGCCCCAACTTTTGCAAACGGCCTCCGAGGCCGGGGGCAATATATGCCATTCCGGCATATGTAGGTCTGTTTCGAGATTGGCGGTCGGCTATGCCGTTGTATCTCCCCGAGAGGTACGCCGCCCAGAGCATGATATTCAAACGCTCTGTCAATTCCAATAGTTTCCATGTCAGGTTAAGCAGGGCTCGTGTGATCGGGCAAATCCCTGTACATTCAGAAAGATAATTCCAAATATCAGCTAAGAGTGTCCTGTTGTCTTACTGCACTATTACATGTAAGTTCTCCAGGAAACTTTACTGACGACTTATGGCACCATAATAAAATATTGTGAACAACTCTTTGAGGTTCATGTACCAGGTGCCCTGCCCCTGTGGTGTACTAACCATGTGCCTGGCATGTATTTGCTATTCATGTGAGCACTCCAGCTCGCATCCGATGCGTCTGTAGTGAGTGGCTCACTTCTTGTGCAGAACCACCGAGCTGTGGTATATGGCGTTCCGCCACCAAGATAATCTATCTTGCTGCACTAAAAGAGGAATCTTCCTCTTTACTGGAATTGATTAAGGCCTCTTAGAAGCTCTGCATATGTATTCGCCGTTCATGTGAGCACTCCAGCTCGCATCCGATGCGTCTGTAGTGAGTGGCTCAGTTCTTGTGCAGAACCACCGAGCTGTGGTATATGGCGTTCCGCCACCAAGATAATCTATCTTGCTGCACTAAAAGAGGAATCCTCTTTACTGGAATTGATTAAGTCCTCTTAGAAGCTCTGTATATGGCAACAATGCAGTCACTCTTTTGGTGTGGTTAAACTTGCAAAATCAAGTAACCCTAGTAAGTACATCAATGTACTTCAAACTATTAAAATAGTTGATATTTTCAACTTTATAAAGCCATGGTACAACCTCCAGCATTCTATACCAGGACATGGGTTGGGGTTAATACTGACATCTGCTAGTTAGCATTCCAGTAACTCTTAACTAAGGTCCCCGAGGCCTGGTAACTCAATTTTGTCTGATATTTGTTTACCAGGCAGGATGTAACATTCTTACATAGACCATAAGTCTTATGCCACTTATGCATAAAGTCTCACGAGACCCATCTGGACAGTGGCAAGGATTATGCGGGCAAGAAATTACAATATTGTAATAAATTTGCAGAAATCTATGGAATAGTTCTGCGATTGGCAGGTAAATATGCCTGTTGTACTGTTGGAGTAAGTTCCAGGCTACCCCAATACTTAAGGAGAGAACCACACCCAGCAATGCAATGGGATGCAAAAAAGGGGTTGCAGCCAGGATACATCCAATTGAGATCTTAGATGAAAATCTTAGATTCTTAGCAGAATCTTACTTAGATCCCCTCAGTTTGAGTATGGGATGCATGTCTCCATTTTGCTTTTCTTATATAGAAAGCCTATGTTTACAACTGGTGACATTTTTAATATAAGTTTTGCATTGGGATTCTCATTTAAAATGGTATTTGGCCATGTGTTTCTAATAAACATGTACATACATTCTTGGATTTCTCAAAATTGGTCATGTTTATAATATTAAGGTAATGAATACAAAAAATAAATAAATAAACACCTAGGTATTTAAAATAAGTTGTGTTGCCACCAATCCCGTCATTCCTATGTGTGTTATATATGCAGCCCCCCTTGAAAACATGTAATACCAAATTTACACGTTACATTACATGCACAGTGTAAAGTTATTTGTATTGATTAAAAATATCTATAGGGAAATTTCTGAAAGTTAGGATTATTTCCAAATGCCTGATTGTTACTTGATTGAATTTTGTGATCAAATTAATCACTCTTTTTATAAATAGTAACAGTCTGATGAAATATATGATTTGTAACCAAAGGACTATTCAGGATAATATTCAGGTTGGTTAAGACACTGTGCCACCACATGACTGCATAACAAGCTACAAAGCCTGAAAATTGAAAATATACTTAGCACTTGGGAGGTTTTCTCTTAACAATAGGGCTTAAGATAGTACTCCTAACAATAAGGAGTCTAACAATAAGGTTATTAATTTCTTTTATAATACCTTTTTCTGACCTTCCACAAATCATCTGAACACTTTTAAGTAGGTGTGTTCCAGGCCCAAATAGTTCTGTCACCTTACTAAATAAGGAGGTAGACTTAAGTTCACCTGACTTTCTACCTGCCCAGTTATGTAGCTCCTGCAGACCCTGTTTTAACAACTACTGGTGTAATTCTACATAGGTCAATATGGCTAAGGTCAGAAGGTCTTTGGTTTTGTTGAAGTAATATAACTTCTCATTAATTTTAGGGGCCACAAAGCCATAAGTGGTTTCATTTCTTTGTTTATGACTAATAATGGGTATATTATATTAAATATAATACAGAATTCGTCTATATACCAAAATTTTATAATTTGGCTAATGTGAAATTGTCACTACTATTACGAGGATTCACTAATCTCCAAGACAAAGCTACTAGGTAGACTGAGAGTGCATATCTCCTTAGAATCATCTTTTTGATTTGATTTAGTGTTGTATGTGTTTATTTCTCTGTTGTAGCTAGCGATATAACAGGGAATCAATTCGCGGGTCACTAGACCCGTACTTGTTTACCTACGCGTTTTATTGGGATTCGGCGAGGCTTAACCCTCCACAGGCTCCACATCTTCCGAAGATGAGGAAACATCTGCGTATCGACCTTGAGAGGTCGGGGTCGAGATGGCCGTTCTCCATCCGAAGCAACGGCAATTTGCTAACACTATCATCACTAATCTTACCTTGTTCAGAATAAGCACTCAACACAAAAAACTGCGACACGTTGCTAACACTCATCGTTAGTCTTACCTTGTGCAGATTTCGCACTTATCTTAGAACAAAACTGTAACAAATCACTAAACTTTTTGAAAAGTGAACTTTATAACAAAAAATAACTCTGATAAATATCAGTTTAACTTAAAAACAAACAATATTTGCTGTTTTTTGTTTGATGGAAAAAATTTACCGGCTTACACGAGGAAATCTTTAAATGCTATGATTTGACATTGACAAATGTCAGGTTTGGCATCTTGGAAAATGGCCGCGCGCTGCTGTGTGAAAGAGACAGGTACATACAGACCAAGGAATAATGAGGTAAAGTACAATATTTTCTGGCTTTATAGGATAAATCTTTAGACGCTTCTTCAACAAATGCTGTGTGTTTTGGAAACACATATAATAGAGGAATATATGGATGGATCAATGTATTTTCGACGGTATTTACACGGGGTGTGCGTTATTTATAACTCCGTGTCTACAGTCTACACGGGAATAGAATCCAAAATCCTACTTCCTTCGATTACAAGAAGATACAATTTTAACAGAAATTTACAGTAATGTAAATTGATCTGCGAGCAATATGAGCCTTAATATAAAAATATACAAAAAACATAAAAATAAACCTTTTTGCATTATTTTTCAATATATTTTATTCATTTTTGAATACAGATGTTCTCTTAATAAACGTCTAAGTTTTCTCGGTCATCGGCTCTAAGTTCCTTTAGTAGGGCGATGAATTGAGCTGAGGCAAAAGATCCGGAAGAGAAATCTCTCAGCGGCACTCTTTTTTAATGCCAGTTGTTACATAAATATTAATGGACAGTATGGGTATGGGTCGACAATGAACACACGTGACAGTAAGTATAAAATGAAGTGAGCTTATTATTTATGAACGCCTGTATAAATCGCCCAAATTTATTTATCCTTGTCCCACAATTCGACTCATCTTATTTCTCTTATCTCACCATACTATACAAACCTATTACTTTGATATGCAGTTTTTAAGGAGATTTCACTGTGCTGTTTCTTTTTGAAGATTTTAGAAGTCCGTAGTAATCCGCGAGGTAAGCCGGGACTTTATAAACATATTTTAGAAGTCGTACGCAATGAATATTCAAAGGTAGGTATATTAAGAAAGATATCAAAATACAATACCATAACATGTTCATCCCTATTTCAGAATCTGACCCATCTCATACCGTAATACACAGGGATAGTTTAACTCGTAGATGGTATTGTGCAATCTGACAGGAGGGTTTACATTGAATTTCATTTGAAGTGTGCTATTACCTTTCGACGTACGACGAAGTAAGCAATACTTATTCAATTATATCTTAATAGAGACAGGCGCGGTCGCAGCCTTTAATTTTTGGTCGCCAAGAAATTTGGGGGGTCGCGGTCCCAGGGGAGGGTCATATCCCCTGTAACCCCACCCTGGGACCTCCCCCCCCCGCCTGAATACAGATATGACTAAAATCTTTGCCTAATCATGTTTATCCTTATTTTAGAGATCTACTCCGTTACTTCAAACATTTTCTGAATTATTTTTGGCTTACTAAATTGTTTGTGAGTTTCCGTATCCAATGTTAAAACGGGACCCTATCACTCTATCTGTCCGTCTGTCACCAGGCTGTATCTAATGAACCGTCATAGTTAGACGGTTGAAATTTTTACAGATGATGTATTTCTGTAGCCGCAATAACAAAAATAATAAAAAAACTCAATAACATAAATATTCAATACAACAAACGTGACTTTTATAAATATTATTGCCGTTTATAATAATAATAATAATAATAGAACAACGCAAGATATTGAAGAACAGACGGACAGACAAACAAAAATTCTAGAATGGACTCAGAAGTCTCTTCATGGAAGACATCGCCTTGACTTATGCCAGCCTAACGTAGACAAGATAGCGTCAAACGAATGGCTAAGACGTGGCGAACTCTTTCCGGAAACTGAAGGGTTTATGATAGCCATTCAGGACCAAGTAATAGAGACACGCAATTATCAGAAATACATCATGAAAGTTCCTATCCCCACAGACACATGCAGACGATGTAGTAGCTCTTCAGAAACTATTCAACACATCACCAGCGCTTGTAAAGCAATAGCTCAATCAGATTACAAATACCGACACGATCAGGTTGCCAAAATTATCCATCAAAAATTAGCCATTAAACATAAACTTATAAGCCTGCCCTCTAAGCCTTATTACGAATACGAACCAGACACAGTTTTAGAAAATAAAACCCACAGACTTTACTTTGATAGAGCAATTCTTACAGATAAAACCATCCACTTTAATAGACCAGATTTAACTCTAATAGACAAACCTAATAAAACAGCATATATTATAGATATAGCTATTCCCAATTCACATAATTTACAAAATACAATATCAGAAAAACTGTCAAAATACACAGAACTGAGGGAGGAAATATGTCGAATGTGGAGGGTAGAGAAATCGATTATAGTACCGATTGTTCTATCAGCCACTGGTATAGTTCCCAAGCAACTCAAACAAGCTCTTCATTCAATTGACTTGCCATATAGTACCGTGACAAGCCTACAAAAAGCAGTAGTGTTAAATACATGCCGAATTGTTCGTAAATTTTTACAAACTGACAAAGACACGACAGTATAGATAGCATCTCTAATAAAAATCCTACTGACTTTCACTTGGCTAAGGCCCGTGAAGCCACGTTAACACCGGAATCATTCCGAGAATAAAGGTAAACAAAAACAAATAATAATAATAATAATAAATCTTTATTTCAGGACACGCCCATATTAAATTAAATTAAAACATTACGTAACAATTAAATTAAAATTACATTCATTTAAAATTGTTAATCGTTAATCTTTCCTTGTATCTTCTAAAAACCACATTTATGTTATAGATATTATTATTTCACTATTATTTAATATTATCGGCAGTCAATGATAATATTAAGCTACTGAATAAATTTTATTGCGTGATTTTCTTCTGCCTTAACCAAAAAATCAAAATATTTTATTTTCAAAAATGATGCAGGTACAGAGTTGGCTTTCTAAACGCGACCCACTTCATCTAGAAATGATTCAACTAACGAGCCATGGTTTTGTACAATTTGATGAGAATTTACACTGCGGGATTGCATTTAGAGGGTAACAATAGCCGAAAATTCGTACCAAAAGAATTTTTAGCTGTATCACAATACGTATAAGACTCAAAATCACATGTTTCATTCATAGTATGTAAAGCTTGACTCGAGGTATAGAAGAGCCGTCGAATAAAACAATTAGTGGTCACCGGATAGTCTTTGTGACGTTGTGGTGTTCTCTTTACGGGGCTCTATCTTGTTTGCTGTGGCCAACACAACGGACAGCTTCGGTATAATTTTGCTGGGTTTGTCTTTTTTCTCATGTACACAAATGGTAAGGTTTTTTAAAGCATTCAATCTGTTTTCTACCTAGTTTTACCCTTTTTGCAGAATTCGATCCATCCTTTAAACTTTAAAGCCTTCTTTAACCAGGAGATCATGATTCATGGAATATTACATACATACATGGTACAGTCTTTGAGCAGAGTTTAGATTGACTTGCGTTTGAAGGGTAATAGCAGACGAACGTACTAAGCAATACCTGCTTATCCAATCATATTCTAATACAGATTCTGATAAGATTTGAAATCTTTTACTTTAATATGTATTTTAGGCTCAAAATCAAGTGTTTCATTCATTTTACGCAAAGTTACCTACATAGGAAGAAGATATTCTTTCCGGGTAAAAATGTACCCTGTGTCACTCTCTAAATCATCTCAATCTGTATACGTATGTACATTTACCCAGGACTATCCGCCAAACCGTTGTGTCAAAAAGAAGGACAAACAAACCAACACTGTTTCACATTTATAATACACAATTAAGTATTGATTTACATACCGAACTTATAATAATAATAATAAACGTTACATACTCATAGCCCCACAGTAAGGTAATTAAAACCCTGTGTCGTGGGTATCATGAACACATACAAAGACAGGAACACAAACACCCAGACCGAGAACAGGAATTTAAGCTCATCATTCAAATTTCTGTTTCGCCGGGAATCGAACCCGGGACCCCTCGAATGGCAGTCCGGCAAGGTAACCATTGTGCCGCGCGGGTCGTAATAGAACCATTTTGTACTCAAATTTAAAATTGGCTGCAACCCTTTGTACGGCCCACTGCTGGGCACGGGTCTCTCCCCATTATTGGGGAGGCCTGGAGCTTACTCCACCACGCTGCTCCATTGCGGGTTGGTGGAGATGCTGGTTAGTGGCCAACCCGCTGTCGGATGTTCTCAAACCGCCCATAAGGCCTCCGACAAGGTTTAACGACTGCTATCGATCGATAACAACCGGGACCGACGGCTTAACGTGCCCTCCGAAGTACGGAAACGCGCATGAAATTTTTTGCCATAGCGGTCACCCATCTCACACCCGACCGCGCCCGTTTCGCTTAGTTGCATAGATCGCTTTCGTTCTACGCTAACCGCCGGGCCATGCGCGCTTCCTTTTATTCCTTCGATTTAAAATTAGTTGATGACCATTCACGAGTTTCAGATAACGACCTAAGATCAGAACTTGCGGACTGAATCGCTGATGTCACTTTTACTGACAGGGCGCAAAACTTATATGGAACGTATGCATTGAATCTTTGAAACTATTTTTAAGGGTGGAAATCTTTAAAAGTTATCCTTTTCACATTTTAGCATATTCCAGATGTATTTATGTTGATGTATTTATGTTCCAGATGTTTCCTTTTTTTGGTATCGGGGAGGAAACCTTCAAAAGGTACGCATCACCTTGGGAGAGGATACCGGGTTATGTGAGATTTGTACCGCACTAAAACCCCCTCGGTGGCCTACCTCTGCGCTTGGCGCCCCAGAACGGGCCGATGCGTTCTTCTGAACCCTCAGGCGCTCACGGGCGGCACGCGGCCACTCACACACCGCAGTCCTTTCCGGGTACGGTTGCCAGGTCGCCAAACCTAATAGCCGGACAGACCAGCCAGCTTGGCCGGACAGACCAGCCAGCTTGGCCGGACATTTGGGTAGAAAGGCCGGGCACCCTACATAATTGAGGATTTTGTGTCTCAGTATTAATAGGTACGGTCAAAAACTGCGGCACTGCGGCCTGCGGGAGCGACCGATAGTCGACTCGCCTGCGCTCGGCCACGCTCGGCACTCGCTCGTTTGCGAAATGTAAAAAGCCTAATAATAGCCGGACAAGCCGGACACAGTTTATTTTGGCCGGACACGCAATCAAAAAGCCTACCTATGTCCGGCTTTATCCGGACGCCTGGCAACGGGGCTGCTGGCTGGACGGGCTCCCACTCTCGCCGTCCGCAACCCCAGAAGCCCCCGTTTAGTCGCATCTTATGAACAGGCAGGGGATACCGTAGCTCTATTCTAAATCCCGAAGCTACAGGGACTACCAGATGTATCTTAGGATTTCATGTGAAATATGTATTGTGAAACGTGAAAAAATAATTTCCAAGTTGTTGTGAAGTTTGAACTATGAAGACTAAAATAGGTGTCTTCGGACCTTAACGAACATCACTAACAGATCAATAGTTTAGAAAATTGGAAATTTGGCAAAGAGATAGATTATATAGAGATTATGAACAGTACATTTCTCGTATACTATGGTATACGAGATACGATTTCTCGTATACCATATACGAGAATTGTACTCCTCCTGTACCTGTAGGATTGATGGGTGGAATGATATAAAGTCAAATCATTCGGGTGAAGTCGGTCCGGATCACCAGAGGCCTTAGTGTAAGTCTGCACACGCGAAAACGTACTATCGCGTTTGCGTTAAAAATTTAATTGTCGACCTTATTCCTTGCCGATTAAGATCTATCTGTCTAATTTTAACTCGGAGAGTAACGTTCGCGCGTTTACAAACTCACACTAAGGGCTCTGTTCTACATAAAGTGTTCTGATTAGTTAATGTCGATATAAAGTAAATCGTTTATGCCCCTCTAAAACAAAAAGGACATTAAATTCTCAGCCCTTTGTCTCGATTGACGAAAAAGGGTTTATGAGCTTTAACGCTAATCATTGACCCGGTTCATAAAATGGAGTCTCAATGTGACTCTAATTCTGGAATGAGTTTATTATGTACAAATAATAATTTAGTAATAGAAAAGTCCTGATTTAATCTATATATATATATATATATCTATAATCTAATAATATTGTGTAATCGATTTTTAGATAAAAGTATTATTATTATTATTATTTTATAAATGAACCGAACAAAAAGGCAGACGGACCTCGTTTTGTCATGGTATTAAGCGATTATAAATTATAAATTATTATAAATATAAAATTATAAATCATCATTTCACTTTACACGTACATATGTATAAGAACTCAATGCAAGGTTTTATTTATTTATTCATTTAATAACTGCAACCTTTTTAGCGTCCCACTGCTGGGCACGGGTCTGTCCCCCATTACCGGAGAGGCCTGGAGCATACGCCACCTGCTCCAATGCGGGTTGGTGGATATTGTTTTAATAATACGGTTAAATATTAAAAATATTAGTTAAGGCAGTGATAGTTAAGTAGTTAAGTACCTCTTTCACCACTGTCAAGTAAGTGACAAGTACGCTAATTGTCGGTTAAAGTCACCCGTAACTTCAATTTCAATTTCACGATGTTCGAGTAGCACTAATCATATGATAAACTGACCCGTACTATAGCTTTTACTTGCCAATTAACTTTATTTGGGACGTAACTAATCAACACTTTACTTGGAGATGGTGAACGAGGCCCTAAGACTTTCACGTGCAGATGTACCTAAATTGTTTTAGGACTGCACAGTCCGGGTCTCTATCTCTAAATTTATTTATTTAACCTTATAGTATTACCTTACACTAAGGATACGAGAGCGTGCTTAATGCCTAATGGTATTCTCTACCGGCCAGCCCGCTGGGTGATGAGTAGAGCTTGTCACATTTCTTGTCACTTGTTTAATAGTAGGGGATCACATTCATTGTAATACATATTTCATTATTACGTGTAGGTATATATGTCACATTAGGTAATCTAGTAGTGGTTGGCTTGACGAATTATGGCCTGGCTGCTCCCTTTTTGTGTCCTATTGCTGAGTATGAGTCTCGGGAATCCTGGAGGTTACTCGACGTGTTTTATCATGCTACCAAAATAAATTGTTTAACTACATAGATCGTTACATGTGAGAGCGACACACTATCAAAATGCTAATAGTATAAGAAGTTATCTCTATGTACAAGTCCTTTGACATAGCCAATCCCTTTGTCTTCGAATGTCGCCCCAACTTTAATCAATGATAGAGTTGACGGCCTGATTCTCGAAAACGTGACGCTATTTTAATTAGATCCCGGCCTTGATAATAAACGTTTCACACTCATAGTAAGGTCATGTACACATACAAAGACAGAAACACAAACACCCAGACCGACAACAGAAATTTTAAATTCATCATTCAAATTTCTGCTTCGCCGGGAATGGAACCCGATCTCCAAACGGCAGTCCGGCATGGTAACCATTGCGCCACAGGGGTCGTCAGATATATCTTCAAATACTGATATATTTGAAAATCGTCATTGGTATCTACATACCTGTTCACCATAGGCCTAGCATACGAGTATTTAGGTAGGTACGCTCAAGGTAGGGCTGTCATCACCCAAATTGCCGACGCCGGATAAACACGGTAAAAATCCCGGACATTTGGGCGAAATATGGTTTTTTCCCTGGACATCTCGGAAAATTATTAATTGCAACAAAAATAAAAACATCGTTATAATTTTTTAATTCCTTTCGATCGTTGACTATTTTGCCGAGCCTTCTTGATTGCGGGTTATTCTGGATGAATTTTTAATTAAGATTTATTTCAATTTATCGTTTATCTTTTAAAAAAATGGATTTCCCCTGACAACAAAAGTGTCCGGGTTACATCCGGACACTTATCAAACACCCCTGCCGGACGGCCCCCGGACGCCCTTCAAAGTAGGACAAGTCCGGGGAACTCCGGACGGATGGCAGCACGAAATACAAACGTTTGACAGATAGGAACAATTTATATGGGAAAACTACTTATAAATATAAATAATAATTAAAAAACATTTCCAGTGGCCCAAATTGTGAATCTAAACCATCCTCGAATCCATTTGAATACACACAAAAAAATTCATTAAAATCTGTCCAGCCGTTAAGGAGGAGTTCAGTGACATACACACTCACAGAAGAATTATATATATTAATAAGATATAGTAATTTAGTAACAAAGCTTTTTCAATTCACTCGGAAATCGTAATAGCTGTAAAAAACATTTACCTTAACAAAGTCTCCTAATAAGCCATCTGGAGTAGGTACAGTTGCGAAATAAATTTCACTTCTTTTTACTATTGATAACCCCTCCAATTCTAGTCCACGCCCGACATTAATTAGCTACGTAGATAGTTTGCCATATACTATCAAAATGCTAATATTGCAAAGTATCTGAAACTCTATGTATAGAACTCCTTCGACTTAGCCAAACCCTTTGTCATAAAGTTGACGGCCTTTCTCGAAAACGTGACGCCATTTTAATTAGATCTTGGCCTCGATATACTTGAAAATCATTATTGGTATCTACGTGTCCGCTAAAGTGTGCTAATTCATTGCGCGATACTGGGTTTCTTAGGTCGGTACCCGATGTTATTACCAGACAACATTCAATGAGCCTCGTGGGCGACTGGTCGGTCTTTGACTTTGTACAAAAACGCAGCAATTCTATTGTCTCTAGTTGTCATCCACGAAATGTTGTGTTCTAATTGGCTGGCGATTACGCAGTAGAAAACTAAAGATTATTTTGACAATATTTTTGTTTGTTGAAAACAAATCAACGTACGTACGTACGTAATAATATATGGTAACGAAATTACTAGGAAATCGAAATAGCTGTAACACAATGTTTCCCTCACAAAGTCTTCTAATGTGCTATTCGGTGTATAGTCCTGCCCAAGACATTTCACTTCTTTTAACTATTAAATACTTTTTTTAAAGGCACCCGGCACCTCGGGAGAGAATACCGGGTTATGTGGGATTTGTACCGAACTAAAAAACCCTCGGTGGCCTGCCTCTGCGCTTGGGGAGGATTCCGGGATCTCCAGCGCCTGGAGGACACCGGTGCGTTCCCGGTGTCCTCCACGCGCGACGCCCCATCTTCGGGAGAGCAGATGTGCTCTCCTGCACCTTCCGATGCTTACAGCGGCATGCGGCCACGCACACACCGCCGTCCTTCCCGGGGTTGCTGCCTGGACGGATTCAGCTCTCACTCTCACCGCCCACAATCCCGAAAGGCCCCTTTTAGTTGCCTCTTACGATCAGGCAGGGGATACCGTAGCTCTATTCTTAATCCAGAATCTACAAGGACTTTCACTATTGAGTACTAGACCGCGCCCGACATTACTTAGTTACGTTGATCGTTTGCGATACACTATCAAAATGCTAATATTACTGGGTATCTCTGTGTATAGAAGTCCTTTAACTTTACTTGACTTGTCTTAACCGAAGTATTTGAATGAATCAATGATAATATTTGTCGGCCCGGTTCTCAAAAAAGCGACGCCATTTTAATTAATCCTGGCTTCCATATACTTACTTGAAAATCATAATTGGTATCTACGTATTATTCTCTAGAGTTGTATTTACGGTTTAATAAAAAAAATAAATTGTAGCGTTGCGGTTTGTATACCTACTATGTAAGCAACCTACAAGGCTATGTAATATTGCGTGCATTCGTTTGTAAGATGGATAATTCTCATTGCCCACTTCCGGGCTTCTTGAATCGGTACCCATTGTTATTAATATACAACGGTCATTGAACATCATGGGCAAAGTGAAAACCCCAGATATCAGGTTGGTCAATAAACCGTGTACTTATTCCAGTGGAGCGTAGCAGTATAGCATGCAGTAGGTTTAGACTTTATACAAAATCCTAGCAATTTCATTGGTTGCAAATGACGTCATGTTGTGTTCTAATGGGATGTCGATTAAGCAATAGAAAGCTAACATGTAACCGTAATCTCTAAAAGCGATCAGTTAAATCGGGAACCGATTATATCGATACCAAGGTTTTTTGTTGTAAAACAAATCAATGGATTAACATTGTTAAAGCAATTTTTATCTCTTGGGAAATCAAAATAGCCATTTTCCTTAAAAAAACCCTTATCGCCAAACGAATTAAGGTTTGTGCGAAGTAACGATTTTGGTAATTGAATTGGTGGATTTTTATATTTTATAGTGGATAGTTTTTGTAGATCAAATCATTGTACAAAAAATAATATTGAAGTAATTTGTAGAACGCAGCGTAATAAGGTATTTCATATCTCTTGGAAAATCGAAATAGCCTCGTAATACACCATTTCCCTTAACAAGACCCTTGACACTAAACGAAATGTCTTGTAGAAGTAATAACTTTGATCAATGAACCGCTTTATAGAATAGATTTTCGATAATAGGTATCTTACACAAATTATGATCCACAAATTGTTTTTGGTTACCATGCCGGACTGCCAATCGGTGAGGTGAAGAGTTTCGTTTCTGTTCTCGGTCTGGGTGTTTGTGTTCATGTCCATGTGTGTGTCCATGCTACCCACGACACAAGGTATACTTACCCTACTGTGAGGCTCTGAGTAAAACGTTATTATTTATCAAAATAGAAAAAATAACGTTCACTAAGAGTTTGTAAATGAACCGTACAGTGAATAAAGAATATTTCATTTCATTTCATTTCATTTCATTTTTTCAATAACGGTCTCGGTAATTTTTACATATCGATAATAAGTTATTTTATGTTTTTTGGCTGCAACCGTTTTTTGCCTCCCACTGCTGGGCACGTACGTCTGTCGGGTCAACTAGTATATTGATAAAACTGGGAACTACGGCCTAACGTGCCCTCTGTAGTACTTAACCCCTTTAGGAGAGGGATACTGAAAAATCTTTCATTTGTTAAATAGTAATCTTAGGAATCAACGTCGGTTTTTGAATAAAAGGAGGTGACGATGTATGGATAAACGCTTATAAAAGTGAACGCTCCTCTAATGAGCGATAATTATTAGGTAAAACTTGTAGGAGCATTAACTCTGCCCGTTAGCGTTCCTACTGAAATTCTCTATTTGTAGTTACTTATACATAATTTAATTGTATTTGTATAGGGAAATTTTAATTAGAAACCTTAAAACGTTATTTTTGGATTGTAAAAATGCTTTGTGTATTAACACAATTTAATAATTCGCAATTTAATAATTTTGATAATTTCGCTTCTTGTTTTTATTACTAAAAGCATCATAAATCTAACACAATCCATTGGCTGCTTAAGAGCAGATGACGTCATTATTTCTGTTTAAGTAGCGAAAACGAAATACTTATAGGCTTATCTTAATCTGTTAAAGCGATCAGTGAAATCGGGAACCGATAACGATACCGGATTTTCATAGAACTTTAGTAATTTGTAGAACGAAGCGTAAAAATATAAGTTAAAAAGTTTTAAAAAGCTTTTATTTAAATGCACTTATTTAAATTTTATCAAAGTGTATTGTGTTGTAAAATAATAATGTAATTCACCATTGTGTGGTGGCAGCCATCTTGAATTTGAATATTTTTTCACGGTTTACTGCATTCTGCAAGTTAAGCCCTTACATGATACCCGTAAGAGGTGTGGGTGGATAAAAATCTGTAATCTGCTGTTTTGTTGCAGCGACCTTTTGGATTTACAAATGACTTACAAAAATATACCTAATTGATAGTTTATAATATTTTCATCAAAACTAAACGGGAGTACAACATTTCAGCTCAATTCTTTTGGTAAATTTTTCGAATCAGGGCTCCACCTCGAAAGTGCTCCAAATTTTTTTCTATCGTTTTTTACCAGTAATATGGAGTATCCCGAGTAATATTGAGGAGGCGCATGGCTTTGGAAGTTTGGACCCGTAAAAATTTTAAAAAAGTCATAATATTAATTCCCAGTGGGTCCGCTTGGGTTCCAGTACCGTTTGTATATTTGTTTGTGTGTGTGTTTATGTGTTGTGTTTCGTTACGACTGGATCTTAAGCGGACCAACTGGGATGTTATCATTTACATTATGCATTTAATATTATGTTATGACTATTAAGCCATGCGCCTACTCAATATTACTCGGGATACTCCATATTAGTGGTAAAAAACGATAGAAAAAAAATTAGAGCACTTTCGAGGTGGAGCCCTGATTCGACAAATTTACCATTATTTTTAATTAGAAAATAATAATATGTACGTCAAAATTGAGTCGCAAGTTTTCACTAGACCAAAATATAAATTGCAAGTTAATTAAAAAGCTTTTAATAAAAAGATGTTTGCATGTTTTGGAATATTGAATATGTATCGCTTTAATACACGGCTTGCCTTAACAAGCCCCTTGTCGCTAAACGGAATTTAAGGCTGATACGAAGTAATAACCTTGATCAATGAACTGGTTAATAGAATAGATTCTCTACAGTCCTTCGATTACTTCTATAGTGTATTATTTCCACCAACCCGCAGGCGGCCAATGTAAAGAACGATGGCATTAGAGCATTGTAGGTATTGATTTGCAGGACTCAATACCTGTGGTGCTCTAAGACGATGGCATAAATGCCTGTCAGTAGGTACTGAGAGTCTGACGCAGATTTTCTGGGTAAAGGACCCAGTACAGGGACATTAAAAATGATTGAAAAAAATTTGGAGTAATGGTAAAAACCTCTGTCATTTGGGATTTGGTTCATAGAAACCAGTTTCGATACTATGAATATGATTGATCAAAATTTGAGTTATAGTGTGTTGAAAGACAGATAGTAGTAAAAAGTAAATCTTAAAAAAATGTCATCTAAAGGCTGACTTTTACCGTTTGTTTGTAATGTATCATTCGAGGCTATCTTGTTACAAAACGGCGACACAGGCTGACTTGTAACGTGTGTTTGAAATGTATCATTCGAAATCTTGGCTCAAGTGTGCTCCGTCCATGGATTCCGCTTGCAACTTGTTCTCCCGGAGACGCGACGTGTACTGACTTGTAATGTAACACTCAAAGGGATTCGCGAAAAAACCGACAGCCGAGTGGAGCACGCGGCGCTCGCCGCGAATGATACATTACAAACTAACGATCAAAGACTGACTTGTAAAGTCTTTGATTTCTGTTACACCGATAAATTACAACAAAATGTTACAATTCAATCTCCACCTTAAGGGGATACCTCTGAAATAAATCGATGCGTGAAAGGCGGGGCTTACACGTATTGCGGGGAGCACCTCCGCTACAGAGTTCGCAATCCTATGCGCTCTCGCGCATTTCTAGAACAGAGTACGAATTGAAGTGGATGGAGATTAAAAATATTATTGTTTTTTTGTTATATATTGAACAATTATTTTGTTTACTGACTTGAAAAATGGAGGGTTTTCAATTATAAGTAAAGTATGTTATATTAGAATTTTAAGGACTTTTTTTATTTTCAATTGCATTCAAGTAGGTAAAAATTAAATGAAAATTTCATTGAAATCAGTAATTACTAATTAATAATCATTTTATATAAGTAAAAAGTAATTAGTAATTTTCAAATATGAATTTCTTAATGCGTGTAAGTGTAGAGTAGACGAGAGCATTTATTTAAACTGAACTACAAATGTGTTTTAAAAACTAGAAACTAAAAACAAACCTATTGGAATTATGAAAAAAACTTTTTTTATTTAAAACAGAAAATGAGATTTTCAAACAAATCTTCTTAGTTTTTTTTCTTTATAACCTATGTAAATAACAATTTTTATGTCAGTAGTACGAATATTATTGAAGACTAAAAATATTGAAAGGAATATGCAAATTATTCTAATGAAAATACAAATTATTTTTTAAGTGTGTGATAGATGCATTATTCATTATTTTTTTAATTCAAATTTAATTTAATTCATTAAACTTAATATATCTATTATAATTTGCCTTTAATTTTATAATTTTCGTCATCTTTCGTCATCGTCACGTATTCGTCATTTGGTCATTACTTAATTATATTTATCAAAAACCCGGCCAAGTGCGAGTCGGACTCGCGCACCGAGGGTTTCGTAAAATATTTTTAATACTTAATAATTTTGCGGAAATATAATTTTAATTGACAGCCTCCGTGGCGTAGTGGGTGATGAGCCGACTGCGAAACGTGAGGTCGTGGGTTCGATTCCCACCCAGGACAAATATCTGTGTGATGAACATGACTATTTGTTCTGTGTTTGGGGGTTATTTATCTATTTAAATATGTATTTAGAATTATATAAGTATGTTTATCAGCTTTCTGATTACCATAGTAAGCTCTGCTTAGTTTTAGATGGTGTTGTGTGAATTGTCCAAAAAATAAAAAAATATATAAAAAATATATTATGCTAAAAGTTTACGGTTTTCGCAATTTTTCCTTTATCTGTGCTATAAGACGTTGCTTCGTACCAAATTTCAAGATTCTTAGTTCACGGGAAGTACCCAGTAATTATTTAAAAAAAACATTTTATTTGTTTTAACATTGATTAATTTTGATTTTACTACATTCTATACACATTATAATCATGTTCTCCACCAATCCGCAATGGAGCAGCATGGTGGAGTAAGCTCCAGGCCTCCCCAACAATGGGGAGATACCCGCGCCCCACAGTGGGACCAAAAGGGTTGCAGCATACATTATAATATAATGCATGCAGATCAAGGTATATCATCAAACAATTTTATATTTTAATACCTACTTTAAAAACAAAATAGGTATTTTTCATATTTTTCGTAGTTGAAGATCACGGCATGTCCAAATTTAAAAATAAATGCGACTCCATAGAACTCTGTTTTAATGATCGGATAGTTTTAAAAATACTATGTGATCGTATTTACCTATACCACTGTTAGACTGGATCAGATTTAAGCAATTTTACATTAACAGTGGTCTTAAAATAAATAAACTTAAGTAATTTGTTAATTATATCGCAGAACAAAACGACTTTGGGATCTAGGTACGCCAAACACAGGTCCAACGCTGGCAAAGGCCGCAGCTTACCTGACTGGCAGAAACAAACAAGGAAGAGGCTATTACTTTCCATGCGTAAAAAGAGACAAAAAAATTGCGAGCGCGCCATAAGTAAACGACGTAAGCGCAAACATGAAAAAAAGTGATTCGTGTTGTAAATAATAAACCAAATAAAAAAGTTTTCTTGTAAATTTTTCATTTATTGTTAGACTAATCAATTAATAGAAATTCGCTTGTCAGTAAAGTTCCGTTCACTAGATATATCAAAAATAAACATTTGGAAGACCATACTTTGAGATTTTTTTCTATCGAGGCAACTTAAAGCAATCGTGTTTTTGCTCTTGTCAATTAATAAATTAAATGCTCAATAAATATATATAAATTAATCGAAATTATTGCTTACGTAGATTACAAAAAATATACGAGAAACAAACAGGAATTTCTCAGAGGTATCCCCTTAAGCTTATGACGTCATATAATATTGCGCTTTGTTTGGGTAGCCAAAATGCGATACTTTTAAGCTTATACCAATCTGTTAAAGCCATGTTAAAGCTATCAATGAAATCCGGTACCGATTATATTATTATTATCGGAATAGATTACGAGTATTTTAGAGAAATCGAATAATTTCTAGAAGCGCACAATATTTTTTTATCTGTTTAGAATATCGAAATAGCGCTTTAATACACCGCTTGCCTTAACAAGCCCCTTGTCGCTAAACGGAATTTAAGGCTGATACGAAGTAATAACCTTGATCAATGAACTGGTTAATAGAATCGATTCTCTACAGTGTAGAGTCTACACTATCACGCTTCTTGATCGAAACTCCGGTTTCTACTTTCACCAACCCGCGTGGCCAGCGTGGTGGGCTATGGCTTAAATCCCTGCCAACTGTCAGCGCAGACACCGAAGGGTTGGATTGGAGGGAAGGATTGGACAAAAATACGGATAATAATTGAACCTTATTCAATTAATTCATAGAATCGATTCTCGATTACCCTTGATCCAAATTCCTACTTCAATTTAAGTTATAAATAATAAATCGTGAAAATCACTTTTGAGGATACAATTTGTTTGAGAATAACTGTGATGGTACATAGATAAAGACTGATTTAGTACAAACGTATGGTTTCCAGATTTTCCCTTAAACTTATAGGTACTATAAAACGATGTTAGGTACTTGCCAAATTTCATCTGTCAGTACAGTACAGTCAACGGAAAGTCAGTCCAGCTACGGTATCTCCTGCTTGATCGTAAGAGGCGACTAAAAGGGGGCTTCCGGGGTTGCGGGCGGTGAGAGTCGTAGCTCGATCCGTCCAGCCAACAGCCCCGGGAAGGACGGCGGTAAGCATCGCCGTGCGCGCCGTAAGCATCGGAAGGTGCAGGAGAGCACATCTGCTCAAAGATGGGCCCGTTTCATGGTACCGCTCCACTGGAGATCTCGGAGTCCTCCCCAAGCGCAGAAGCAGGCCACCGAGGGTTTTAGTGCGGTCAAATCCGGGTTATGTGAATAACTTGGTATCCTCTCCCAAGGTGCCGGGTACCTTTTGTAGGTTTCCCCCCTATACAAAAAAAAGATTCCCCTAAAAATGCCAAAATGCGTTTTATTGTGGCATAAATGGCCATATCTTTGTTTACGTTATTATTTTCTAGGAGAGTATATGTAATATAGGATCGGGATAACTATAAAATTGTAATTGTAGAACAATGTGTAGTTATAAAATGTTGACGTGTTAGATAGATTTTTAGATAATTTTAATGTTTTGTTAATGTATTGTATATTAATTGAAATATTAATTTAAATTTAATTGTTCGGACAGTACGTAAGTACATTATTCTTAGTCTAAGTTCGGATATTATTTATTATATTTTCTTTAAAACTGTGAACATTGCATGCTGTACCCAGCCAAGTATGTTTGAACTTTAAATGTATTTTATCACCTTGTAAACCATGCTTGTCGCAACAAAATAAAAAATCATAAAATTATCATAAATTATCATACGTTCATTAAGAAGTTCTATTTTTGCTCAGCTTTAAGGGTCTCTAGACCTGAATATGGTTTTATTTTCAACTCCATACCACTACGCGTTCTCTTAATCAAGAGTTTTGACAGACAGACAATAAAGTGATCCTATAAACTTATAAATAAAAACAAAATTGAATTACCTAAGATGAGAACAAAGTATGGCAGGAAAACGATATTATTTGAAGGAGCACAGCTTTATAATAACTTACCTAACTATATAAAAATTTGTAAAAATATCAGTGTTTACAAAAATAAGTTAAAAAACATCTATTAACGACATAATTGTAATTTATAATTCTCTTGTATTTGACATTAATTTATCCTAATTCGTATTGACATTGCACTAATTGTAATAACTTTACTTAATTTAATTGACATTATCTTAATTTCTATATTATTTCTGCATTGTAAAATAATTATTATCTGTTTTATATTACGTATCAATGTAACATGCTCCAGAGGCAAATCATTATTATTGACATGAAGAAAGCTATTTTATCTCATCATAAATGAAACTATGTTTTGTATGAGAATAAAGTTCTTTAAACCGATAAAGGGTTCCGTTTTTTCTTTTATGTCACAGAACCCTAATAAATAAAAATCCACGAGCCGATGACGTTATATATTGCTTTGTTTGAGAAGCGAAAATGAAATTCGTATGGTCTTACTTATCTTAATCTCTTAAAGCGATCAGCGGAATCAGGAACCGTTTACAAACAGCGGATTTCTCGTACAAATAAATATATTATATGAGTCAAGTAATTTGCTGAACGAAGCGTGAAAAGGTATTTCATATCTTTTAGAAAATTGTCGCTAAGCGAAATAGGGCTCATACGAAGTAATAACTTTGATCATTGAACCGGTTGATAGAGTCGATTCTCGATAATATGACACTTATTGAACAAAATTTTGACTTCGATGCATGTTCGAAGAACGATAGCTCGGGATTAATATGAGCTGCGGTATTCCCTGCCTCACTGCCTGATCTTAAGAGGTGATTAAGGGGACTTCCGAAGTACGGGGAACCGTTCAGCTAGCGGCCCCCTAGAACGGTGGTGTTTGCGTTGGCACACGCATAAGAAAAAAAAGTAAGTATAAAGTAAGCATCTGAAGGTGTAGGAAAATATAAATTTACTTATAGTGCACATTGCTCGGCGGCTAGCGTAGAACGCAAGCGATCTACGCAGCTAAGCAAAACGAGCGCAGTCGGGTGTAAGATGGGTGACCACTAGTAAGCAAATTTCACACGTGTTTCCGTGCTTCGGAAGGCGCGTTAAGCCAGCGGTTCCAGTTGTTATCGATAGATAAGTGCTGATGCTCCTTGAGTGCCGAGCATTGGTACGCAAAAACGAGTTACATTCTCAGTGGTACTCTCCCTGTCTAACCACACAAGTTCTACTACAATTCTGTTCATAAGTCTGACATTTCACCTTATTTCATACTTATTTTAATAGACCCAATAAATTCTTTCTTCTGCATTTTATGGCTAATGCTTTCAAATTTATTTTTGCAAATCGTTGTATCAAATCTCGCCGCGTAATTCACTTCTATAAAATTTATGTGAGCCCAAAATTATATAGCTGTTCATAAAAACGGGCGAATGCAATAACAATGGCAGCAGATGTTGTTGGAATTATGAACACAATAAACATTGTCATAATTATACATTTAATGTGATAAACTGTTGGAGTTGTAGTGAAAATGATATAAAACCTAATACTGCCGTGAAGTTTGCTAGCATTTCAATAGTTCAAGTTTTGTTCAATATTATATATTGTTAGGTTATTAATTGTGTATGAGTTTAAATGGGCTGAAGTAGCTTGAAATAAAAAAATAAAAAAATAGAAAAACATTTTTTCAAATTGAATACTGTCCGATCAGTTAGTGGTCAGCTAAAAGGGACTTAATTTCAGCTTTCATCTTTTTCAGCAGCTTCATCTTTTTCAGTTAATTAATTTTAACTGGAAAGCAAATTTTGAGAATAATTTATAATTCATAATTAGAATTAAGTATAAGAAAGAAGAAAAGTATTAAGTTTGTAAATTGAAGCATCGTGGTGAAATAAGTTAAACGAGCGATGGCAGATCTAAACAACTGTCTCCCAGGGGGCATCCCGGATTCAAATATCAGCGAGCACTACTGACCTAAAAAAAAATTTTTATTTATCGCTGCTTCACGCCGATGGAAAACATTGTAATACGATATTTAATTACGATGTTTTTCTTTACCACGCATGCCTGAGAGTTATACATACATAAAAAAATAACAGTAGGTATGTTTTATTCACCAACCCGCACTTGCCTACCAAGTGGACTGTGACCTATACCCACTAAGTTAAGGATTTTGAGGAGATCTGTGCCCAGCTATGGGACATTAAGAAAAGGTTTTTTTTTTCAACCTTTTTTATGTCCCACTGCTGGGCACAGGTCTCCTTCTCACAAGTGAGAGGGATTTAGGCCATAGTCCACCACGCTGGCCAAGTGCGGATTGGTGGACGTCATGCTATCGAGAAATTATGAATTTCTCTCAGGCATGCACGAAAGAAAAGGTTATAAAATCGGAATTTTTATGAAAAAAAATTTTTTTTTGGTGCGTCCCTAGGGCGAAACGCCACGAACGTAACGTAACGACCAAAATATTCCTTTAAACTTGCTAACCGCAGTAGCTGACACTTATAGCTTCCATTCATTTGTTCTTGATTCCCTTTCGACCGCAAAACCAGAGGGCATCAAAGAGAACGTCTTCTCGCTCGAACGTAGCCGCAAGCCAAATCTCTTTGACAAACAATTTCTGCCATCCAGCGGGGCCCTGACAGATACGAATGAACGTAAGAATATTACCAACTTAAAACAATCCGGAAAAGTGTGAATGTGACTTACGCACTGAGGATTCCGAACAAACTTTACCGATGTTGTCGTAGAAACAGTTAAAATGAGTAATTTTAAAAGACTAAAACAAGCTTGACGTTTTTAACTCAAAAGAAAAACATTGAAGCACACTTGAAACAGTTAGTTCATTTTGTTATTATTATTAGACTTTACCAGCACAACATGCAAATGCTAATCTTTTTAAGTGCCACTGCTGGGGAGGCCTGGAGCTTACTTCACCACGCCTCTCCAATGTGGGTTGGTGGAGATGCGGGCTAGTGGCCAACCTGATGTCAGACGTTTCAAACCGCTTGTAAAAGCTCGGAAACACCTCGGAAACGATAACAATCTAGACCGACGGCTTAACATGCACTCCGAAGCACGGAAAACGAAATTTGTCACTAGAGCAACACTCATCTCACACCCGACGGAGCCCGTTGCGGTTGGGTGTGATTAAAATGCATTTGTGTTAATTTATCAATATGCGCCATCTTTCAATAAGTCACATAATTTATAGCTTAAAAACTCCGTGAGTGGTAGTTTATGTTCTTAAAAAATCGCCGCAAAAATTGTGACGTAGTTTTTAGTTATAATTATTATGAATGTTAGTCTGTAAGGTATCTATTGTAAAGGCCTAGATGCCTGAAATAAAGGATTATTATTATGTATCTCTCCTTATAGGTCACGGGTCGAAGATGTTATTTGACCCAGTCATTTGGAAGGCTTGCGTGGGGACATAGGTCCAACACGTAGAGGCCCCTTTGAGACACTTTAATGTTGTTTTGTAACACGTGACGGATACTATCCTCGGCCGTATCATATAAAAAGCTATATGACCCAAGGATAGTCCCCGCTAGGTGCACAGGTTCTATTGCTACAAAAGGGGATACTAATATTGGGTCTATGGGGATGAACGGACGAGGGACTGGTAGATGGGTTATGGAGAACTATGGGACACCTGCCGTTCAGACTAATAAATAATCTAAAGTGAGGCAGGTGGTGACTCGCCACTCACTGAATGGGCCTCCAAAAAATGGCGTAAATGCCTGGGAAGCAACATTGGCGTGAGCAGCTAGGGGTGTCGAGAGGAGCGGCACCAATTTCACCATCGCGGGGGGATAAATCCAACCCGGAGCGGGTTTCCTCGCTATTAAGCCAATTACTTAGTTACACTTCCACCCCCAAGCATATAGCTCTAACAGCTCCACTCTGGACGGCCAATTAAGGCAAGCCAGAAGTGGGGACCTGTTCCTCTGGGTTATCACTCCGCTTGCCGGAGACGAGGAACAGGGGGACTTCCCCAGGAGCAATCGCATCCGTGGTGTCGTTACTACAGCTCACCACAAGCCGCCCTGCGGGGTTATTATTGTTATTATTATAAATCTTTTAAAGAAATAAAACTATAAATAAAACAGATTACAGAAAGACGAAAAAGCATTCAGATGTTTCAGATGTAATTTGACATCGCCACCGTTATGCGAAAAATTTTATTACGAGCCGTTTATTTAAGAATATTTAGGGTTTCTGTACTGGAACGCTTTGTAAAATATACACTAAAAATTTTATAACTAAGTATATAGTTTTTATATCACTCTACGTCGACTACATCGACTATTATCGCTTTTTTAACTTACTCCTTACATATATAAAAAACAGACAGACAGATAGACAGACAGACAGACAAAAATTGTAAAAAATATTATTCTGGTATACCTACGTACCGTATAAACATGCATGTATGCATGTAGTAAAATTATTGATCAAAGATATTTTAATATTACAAACAGACACTCCAATTTTATTTATTTGTATAGATATAAAAGTAATCTTAAAATTACTGGAAATCAAGCGCAAACTACAATTAAGTTACTTTCATCAGAACACGAACGGATCCAACAGTATTAAATTTGAACGAACGTTTTACTATTGAAATGTAAGCAAACTTCTCGGCAGTATTATCTATTATTTCTTGTCCGTACTAGTCCAACAGTAAAATGTGTAATTACGAAAATATTGTGTTCATAATTCCAACAACATCTGTTGCCATTGTTATTGAATTCGCGTGTTTTTATGAACAACGATATAATTTGGGCTCACATAATTTTTTTAGAAGTGAAATACGCGTGAGGCGAGATTTGTTAGAACGATTTAATTTTCAAATTGGAAAATGACAAACAGATAAACGGGGATCGTACTGATAAAGGTTATTTTATTTCCATTTAAGTTTCCTAAAACTCTTAGGTTATTTTTTAACTTGATACCAATTGTGGTGTGGTTATTCTTTTAAAGTTATTTACTATAAAGTATCACAGTTTAAATCATTTTCTATATCGTTATAAGGAAATTTTTCGTGGATGTTAGAACATGGAGGAAATAAGTAATTTCCTCAATATTTTCCATGTTTACTAAGAAACAACGTAGGCACATTATTTTATGAACTAAAGAAAACAAAAACAAAATTAAGAAGGGAAAAGAAACGATAATCAGCGCTCCAACTGCCGTGCCGATTCTGTTTCTGAATGAACTCTTATCTTATTAATTTCACAATAAAATTAATACTCAGATTTATTGACTGCCTCCAACCTCCGTGGCGTAGTGGGTGATGAGCCGCCTGCGAAGCGTGAGGTCGTGGGTTCGATTCCCACCCAGCACAAATATTTGTGTGATGAACATGACTATTTGTTCTGTGTCTGGGTGTTAATTTATCTATTTAAGTATGTATTTAGAATATTTAAATTTATACAATAAATTTAAGTATTTAAATATATCTAACTTATCATATATACAATATAATACAATAAAAAACTTAAATAATAATAATAATATAAGGTAGTAATTAAAATATATTATTAAAAGGAGTCCCTTTAGGCAAGGTTCCGAAGATACTGGCAGCGTTCCCCCTTTGAATTGCTATACTAATTCTTTGTCCGAGGTAGCTGCCAGCTCTTCGGTCCCCTGTGACGTCGACTAACCTTTTTGCTATTTCCTTAAAAAGCTTCATAGCGCTAGGACCCCACGGACCAAGGGTCTCGACCCCGAATGGGACAAAATCATATTCGGAGCCTAGACCCCTGTATTTGAATGCTTTAGCTTTTTCAGCCGCTTCACATGCCGCACCAGCTTTGATGTTGGTTCCATGTAGATGGGAAGGGGCCAGCGTGTCTGAACAGGTTGCATCCCATACCAGCACCCGGCCCATCTTCCATGGAATCAAACTCATACCATCCGGTCTCTTGCCATCGTCTCTTGCAATACCAGTTGGCTCACGTACACTTGGCACGTTGACGGTGGCAAGGGACCGGTGTATGATATCGTTAAGTGCGGCATGTCTCGAGAAGCGGCCTGCACTTTTTTGGCATGACAGTCCGTGATGTCCTAGCTTGTGGACATCACTGCCACAGGGACATTTATGTGGAACGCAGACCGGAACCCCAAGCCGTAGACAGGTTGCGATTCGGAGCGTGTCAGGCTCAAGAAAAGTACCTGTATTTGAAGAAGGGTACGCGTGAAGCCAGTAGCCGGCCTCATGCGCACACACGGCTAAAAGCCTAGCACGTGCCGAACCTGTACTACAGCTCAAAAGATTTTCATAAGTCAATTTGCAGAATATGTCGTCCCAGCTCCTCTGTAAAATTGGAGAAAATGGTAAATTTTGACCTGGGCATGCAATTAAGAAAGCGTTTCTAGCTTCTTCCAAGTCAGCAATCTCAAAGTTTGAAGGGGATGCCCTTAAAATTTTCCTTATGAGATTTGCTGAACTATGGACAGAAGAAAGGAAGGCTGGTAAAGCGACACTGGAAATTTTGCGAATCCCTAAACCACCATAACGGATGGGTAGGGATGCTTGGGTCCAAGATTGCTCGTTCAGCTGCATATTAAGAATAGATTCTAAGCTAATTTTGATTAAGTCGTCTACTTGTCTCAAAAGATCTGAGTGATTCCAAAAGGAGCAGCAACGGAGCACATACGTAAATTTTGGGACAAAAAGACAGAACTTTAAGATGCAAAGTGCATAATGTGGACTAATTTCAAGGAGACGATCAGCAGAATTTTGAAATTTAGTAATTGAATTATTAATATATTCAGAAATAGATTCATCAAAAATTGGACAACCTAAAAGGTAAAGGGAATTACTGTTAACTATTTTAATATTTGGAGCCAAAATATTAAATTTTTGTTTTACGTCATTTAAATTTAATTCGCAGTTATGTATTTATAAAAAGTTCACATTTGCTAAAATTAAGCTCCAAACCAATAGCTTCAAATTTATTTTTGATTAAAAAAAGATCAGAATAAACAGTATCCACGTCACCTCCTAGGGTTCCGTCGTCCAAATACCAAACGTTGAATTTAGAATTTAAATTTTTGATTATCGGATTTATAGCCAAACTAAAAATTGCAGGCCCAAGGGGATCACCCTGTTGACAACCTACTTCAGAGGACAGTTCATTAGAATGATATAACAATTTTGTTGGGTCAGCATAACTGAGAAGAAGATAATTGTATATCTCCGGTATATGTTGTTTTATTTCCGTCAGCAGGGTATCCCTATTAATCGAATTGAATGCATTTTTGACATCAATTTTGAGCAAAATGTCAGGCTGTTCGTAAGTTAGGAAAGAGCGTAGGGCATGGACGGCTGCCTCACACCCCCCTTTTACACCGAAGCCTAACTGTACGGGTTCAAATTCCGAATTTAATTTTGGTAAAATATGTCGAACAGCAATTTTGGAGGCCAGACGTCGTAGTGTTGATCCAACAGCAATTGGTCTCACCCCTCCGTCCTTTTTGGTAAGGGCAATGAGGTTCGCGCCGAAAAGAATAGGAACAATTTCTGTATTGACATTACCGGAATACATAAAGTTGATTAATTTAGTGATCGAATTTACAAGTTGCTCGCCTGCATCACCCACAGAATGTGATGTTAAGTCTTTCAAATGTTGGGGTGAGATTCCATCCAAACCTGCAGCCGAACCTGGTTTAAAAGATAAAATGGCATCTGTAACATCTTTGTTTTGAATTTGAAGGCACGCTTGCCCTGCTGTTGGAGGGTCAAGAAAATATGGGTTTACTGGAGCTGGAGGATGTTTTGTCCGTAAGGCCTGAAGGGTGTCAGAGGTATCTGGTGATAGCACGTCGCTGGAGAACAAAAGGCGTGCGGCACCTTTGAGATCTCCATCACAAATTTTGTTTTCGATGAGTTTGTTGCGATTATGAGGAGCATTATGTTTGATTACAGGTGCGGGAGAAGGCGAGGAGCTAACAGCACAGTTATTTTTAATCTTTTGTGTCAATGATAAATGCGGTTCATCAGATTTTATAATATGTAAAGTGCTGTATGAAAATAAAAAAAGGTTTTGCCAGTCTTGAGTACAATTGCTTATATAACATTTCTGGATTAATTTTGACAAATGTGTAGCAACGGTTATTCGAGCTCCTCGAGGTATTCTTTTAACTATGGGTATACTATTTTTCAAATGGCTAAGATATGTGTGGAAAGGAGTTTGGTCGTTGGTTACATAAGTAGGCCCACTCGGAATAATGGGATGGATGTCTAAAGGTGAACTGTTTTGACTAAAACATTTCCTGTGTATTTTTGTAGTGTATGTTGAGGCCTCTCAAAGATTTGAATGACTTGTTGCACTGTGTACATGTATGGGTCGCGTTCGACGTGCCATCACAAGATTGGGTCACGGACTGCATTCACAATAGTTAAATACATTCACAAAAAAGATTAACTTAAAACAGATTTAAAAACACAATAAATTAACTTAAAATGTACACTGAAAACATAAAAAAGTCAAAGTCAAAATATGACGGCTGGTTGTTTTGGTAACAAGACGCATGCGTCGTTACGTAGGTGCGTCACAGGATGGTCTTGCAATTGGACGCTGCATTGGAAAAGACCTAGCGACGCAGTCGTCGCTAGGACAACCGATGACGGCCTTAGCAACCGCGTCTTGAAAATATCACTCGCGGATTAGAAGATTTAAAGACTGAAAAGGCACTGTGGTGGGGAAAACAATAAAATCCCCATGCGCACATATGAAAAATATCTTGATAATATTTTATATGCAGGTCTGAGCCGCCAGGAAATTAAAATGGCTTAAAAATAAATATTTTAAGTGACCTGAGCCTGCTTGTCACTTTAGTCAGTTTTTTTTTAATTTATTTTATTTAGAATTATATAAGTATGTTTATCAGCTTTTTGATTTCCCTAGTACAAGCTTTGCTTAGTTTGGAATCAGATGGTCTTGTGTGAATTTTCCAAAGATATTTAAAATTTGTAAATTATTTAAATTAAATTGACTGCGTTCCTATTATTTTGTTTATTTCAAATGTTGTGCACGTTTTATATTCCATAGAATTTCGTTGGCTTTTTTAAAATCGTATATTTTTCAAACCTTTTTCATGTCCTACTGCTTGGCGTAAAATTAAGAGGAATTCAGGCCACTACGCGGGCCAAATGGGGTTGTCGACTTAGAGCTTATTTGGAAGTGCGTGTAGGCGCATTATAACGAGCTTTTGCCACATTGACTCGCTTAGCGACGGCACCAAAAACGCCAGAATAATACAGTATCCTGTATCATACAGGCGTACACGCTACTTTTTGCACTTCAAAGAGTCATCTTTTTTTTGCACCAGCACATATGCCGAAACGTCGAAAAAATTAGTTAGAAACCGCTCTTTATCGCAATAGTCTATCGCACCTGTTTAGGCAGCCTTACAGTCAGCATTCTTGTCTTCTAATTTCGAGCGTGACATAAACATTACATCGGTTTCATTGTTATTCTTATTCATTTCCAAATTATGTAGCCAGATCTTATCTTTCATCTCATTCTTCCCTTGTATTTCGTGATGTTGATTTCATCTCGGTAAACAACGTTTCAATCAACTTTATGAGGTTTTCTGTGGAAAGTTAATTGTAAATTTTGTTTATTATTTTTTAATCTACTAAGTGATTCTGGAAGATTATCCTGTGTTTGTAGCAGTTTTATTTTGATCTTAAGGGGCCGTATACGAAATTTTGTCGATTTTGCTTATTTACCCGATTTAACACATGAGATTTTGCAGATAAATTACAGTACTTCTACTAGTATCATTGCACAATATAACTTTTCATTTCATTAATAATCTAATACAATAGACATTTTTATAGCTTGCGTCAAGAATTATAATGCGAGATTTAGGTTACTTTAAAAGATGTTTAATGCCGAATCATCATTATTAATAAGATTTTTTTTTCAGGAAACGGATTGATTATAAACTGAAGAGTATTTATGTCAAATAAATTTTACGAAAGATTCTTCCAATTTTCCGAAATCAAATGCAATTTTTGGCCCACTTTCTCTCAAAATTGACAAAGTTCAATGTTTTTTTACTAATATTTTTTGTATGAGAGTGGCAAAAAGTGGCTTATACACTTTGTATGTGGTTTTTACAGCAATACATGGCATTTATTTCGATCTGTTTAGACTTTAAAATGATCCAGAAATATGTGATATTCTATACCTATTACAGTAATATTTACAAAACTATCACCGGCTTCAGGTCTATTAAGCAAAATAACGAAATAAAACTTAAAAAGTGGCTCATTTAATAGTTTATTATTGAAATGATCAGTCATATTGTGCAGTAAAACTTATGGAAATACTGTATTTTAACTGCCAAATCTCATGTATAAAATGAGCTAAAACAGCGAAATCGGCAAAATTTCGTATACGGCCTCTTAATGGTTGCCTCAAGAAGGTCATAGGTATTTTCAAAGATATATTAGTAAAAATGTGGTAGAACTTACAGGGTTTGTACCGTGAAGCAAATCAATAGTAACTATTGCGGTGGAGTCTCCGGAGAAGCAGCAGAACCGAATAAGACCCAAATCAAGATTCTTTACTTAAAAATAGGTTGCAGCGATCACTTTAAAATAGGTTGCAGTTGCAGCGATCCCTTTAAAATAGGTTGCAGCAATCATTTTAAAATAGGTTGTAGCGATCACTTTAAAATAAATTGCAGTTGCAGCGATCACTTTACAATAAGTTGCAGCGATCACTTTGAAATAGGTTGCAGCGATCACTTTAAAATAGGTTGCAGTTGCAGCGATCACTTTACAATAAGTTGCAATGATCACTTTAAAATAGGTTGCAGCGATCACTTAACACCATGACGGACATACACATCAGGTTTATGTCCGAGTGTAGTTCCATTTAGATAAAAAAACGCAATCTATCTAAGTTTATATCTCTAGATTTTGCCTTAGCTATATAAAAGGGCCCAAATATAAAGCTTTAAGTATGAGGGATGACTGAGTATATATTATTATGATATGAGTTGTAGGATCCTTGGAAACTTTTCTAAGAATTTATTCTAAAGATTTTTTGGAAAGGCAGAGTTAATGCCGCATAATTTACTACAAACAATCTCATACAGGTAACGATATGATTAAGTCTAAACCTTATTCCTATAAACACTTATGGGCGCAGACAGCCAAATACACCATTAGTATGTATTGATGTAAAATTTAAAGGATCTTTGGCCTATATGTTCTAAGCCCGATAATAAAAAGGACTATAATCGTTTGACGAAATTGTTATACTGAGATCACCTTAAATGGGGAGCAAGTGATCGCAAGGGACGGTACTCACTATGCTTGTATAAAAATAACAAGAAAAACCTAAACTTGATGAAGATCTATCAATTGCTGATGTTCAGATTATTTGGCAAAAATTATAAGCATCAGAACTGCTGAATGTAATAACAATATCAATTTATTTAACTGAATTACAGATTATAATATTTACAGTAACTAAAACTAGCTCAATATTATCATAATCACTACACGTTTGTACGAAATTTGATTAAACAAAAACGACATATTAGGTATATCTCCTTCCTAAAATAAATGTAGAGAAAATGTTTTATTTTTTTTACAAAAAATTACAAGTAGTTCCTATATCAATTTCAACGCATCTACTTACTAACCGATTTCTCACTAAAGATAAAAAAAATATAAACTGAACCTACTTAGTCGATAAATGTAATGAGAAGCTGATGATCCGTGCAGTGTGAATATATCTCAACAAAGAAGTGTTTAGAAAAGGGCCTTTATATTTCTTTTACGAGTATGTGATTTGAGTATGTGTAAACGTTAAACAAGTTCAAACGCTGTTTATCTTCTTTGTATTACTTAGGTTAAATTATTAAACTTTTGGAAATCTTTACAATTATTTCAACAGACACTGTGCAAGTATTCCCTACAAAAAAAAATGTAGTGCGGTCAAAATTACCCATAATTCAATTAAATCCCAAAAAAACAATGCAAAAGTGCTAGCGACATGCTAAACGGAACTACTGACCGCGCGGGTATACCCGTGCAGTCACCCGTGAAAGTGACATCGTCACCCGTGCGAGCGTCCCCCAGTCCTGTGCGGATTCCTTCATCTCCTTTGAAGTCATCGTTGTCCCCTGGGGGTAGACAACGGTCCCCTCGGAGATGTCAGTTCGCTGCGCCGGTGGACGACCCAAGGGACAAGTGTGGAACGTCCTGGCTGTGCAGGCGAGGTGCAGGGGCTGGAACGGACGACTCGGATGGCGGGTCTCCGGGACCCAGTGCCCCGCTGCCGCAGGGTTGTGAGGAGTCTGCGCCGCCTCCGAAGAACTGCTTCAGGCTTGTGATGTTGGGGTAAGTTGAACTACTTGTGAATTACTTTATTGCAATATTAGCTCTACTTTTTACTTTGCTTTTTTATGTGAGTACCACTAGCTGACACAGGTCTCCTTTATATATATTTTAACGATGGCCAAATGTGGATTGTTCGACATGAATGCCTTTTGAGAACTTTTTGCACGAGTATAAATAACTCTTAGGGCCTTTTTTGCCATCTCCAATTAACAATCACCGTCGGTTAAAGTCACTAGTAACTTCAATTTCATTTTCACGATGTTCGAGTAGCACTAATCATATGATAAACTGACTCGTACTCATAGCTTTTACTTGCAAATTAAATTTATTTGGGACGTAACTAATCAACACTTTACTTGGAGATGGTGAACGAGTTCCTTAGGCTCATAACCGTGGGTTCTTGAACTCGCATATAACACTCTATCTTCTTCTTCTTCTTCAGAGAGCTCACTACGTCTTACTCAGAGTAACTTTGTATTATAACGCTGGTGGAGCTGTCAATGATATACAGATTTGTGCTTACAAGCTCAACGCTTTACTTTCTCCAATCCATTTAGTCTAAGGCCTTTGTAATTTAAATCTTTCGCGTTTTCTCCTTTATATCGTTTATTACATCCAATTCACTTTGTTGTACATAAAAAATACTCGTACAAAAATTTAACAAATAAAACGTATTTATGTCTTACATACAGAAAATCAGTAGAATATTCGAGCATTTTGCGGAAAGCTGTAGCATTTTCCAGTTTACCGTCTATCGGCTTAAAGCTTAAATAGCGAGAAACGGCCACGATGGCAGCCATTTCGGATAGAAAGAATTTTATTTTACGTAAATCTGTAAGTGGGATTGGTTCTTAACTACAGTTTATATAGACGTGTGTGTACTGTAAACTTAGGTATAACGCAGGGAATAACTATTTTAAAATGCATATGTAACTTATTCTAAAAAAATTGTAAAGCAGCGATGGCCGAGAGGTAAAAGACCGCTGTATCCGACGCGACCGATACCGGGTTCAAATCCTCGGCGCGCACCTAAGAAATTTGTAATGTGCGCATTTATAGCTGCTGCACGGTGATGGAAAATATCGTGATATTGATTACGATGTTATCCATCGCCGTGCGTGGTGGACTATGGCCTAAATCCATCTCACTTGTGAGAGGAGACCTGTGCCCAACAGTGGGACATAAGGTAGAAAAATGTAAAGAAAAAGTAATTTACTTAAGTGATAAGGTGTTTATTATAGGTCCCTATATCCCCATGAAAATCTAAGAAAAATGAGTTTAAAACAATGCTGCGGATCTGTACTAAGCAACAGCTTAAGTGTAAAAGAGACTTTACTTAACTTACTTTATCTAATAGTAAAGTAGTTAGCAAATTACTTTTTAATACAGTTGCTCAAAAAGTGACGTATTGCAGGGACGTTATAGCGTGCGGGAAGTGGGCTATTACACACTCGTGCTTTTTCTTTAGCTTTTACGCACTCGTGCGTTCTCTTTCCCAACTGTCAAAATAATGTCTATTTTAAAAAGAAAAAAAAAACAACCACGATGTTTTAGAAGTTTTTATGATTCATGCAAATATTTCTAAAAAGAAGCTACTAATTTGTTTCAATATCAGATTTAATGATTTGATTCAATGAGTTAGGTTAGGTTTCATTTCATTTCATCTCATTATCATTTTCATTTCATATCAATAAAAAAATTCTACTGAAGACTTGGCTGTACGGGCAAAGTTTTGCCTTTGCCTACACAGAATGGGTGAAGAAAACAAAAAAAATTCTCTGCATATAGGTAGGTATTCTTTTACGGTTGGCGCCATTTTTCAAAAATGTTCTTTGAGAGTTTTTATTATTTTATTAAATTGCTTCATTTTTTGGCAACTGTATTAAAAATAGTTGTTCAGTACACGTGCGGAACCGTCATTGGAAGGAGTTCCGACTGTCAACCCTCACCTTCGGCTGCGCCTCGGCTCGGGTAGACATTTGTCCGAACTCCTTGCAATGACAGCCTTTCCGCACTTGTAATGAAATATACTATTTACGATGTAATTAATTATTTTGGTAATAAAATTTGTATATTGGCGCATTATGATTAATGAAAAGTAGAATGGCCGCCTTTTCGGGCTCTCGTCTGTTTCGCAAGGGTTCGTATAGGTATTAATCCTGTATTATATGTATATTAATCCCGCATCATTTCAGCTTCAGCATCATCAAGGCAAGATCATTTAAAGCAGGGCTGACGTCCAGTACCTGAGGTCGCAGGTCGTCATTCTCTTCGTTCTTTCAAACGAGAATCCCAAATATATTTATCTAAAGATTAAAATTATTATGACTACGCTACGCTGTTATGTTGTTTATTAAATAATTAAATGAAAGTGATTCCAATTCAAAACAACGAAATTTAGATTTGAGTTCTGTAAACTCTTCGGGATGCATTGATTTTAGATGATTTTTTGGAGATTATGTATAACGACCCTTTCGAGAATATGTTTTAATACACTGAGGTATATCCCGGTCATTTTAAATAGTTTTAAAATAGGTTCAAATTTCATACGCATAGTTTACTTGTCACCAATAAGTTATCAAAGGTCAATTTGAATTTAAAAAACAGTGCGTTACTAAACGTAAAATGTACATAAACAACAAAGTTATATGTACGCAATAGCACTTATTTAACAAAAAGCACAATAAAAAGCTATAAACATGTGATCTGGGGGCACGGAGTGCCCCCGACAAGTCGAGCGCAAAGCACACTGCCGTACCATCCTTTACTGGAACCATTTCGCCGCATTTTCAAGCCCCTATTTGAGAACCTCTGGATAAGAACAGAGCGCTGAAATTTTCATTATCCAGTAAGCTATAATCACATACTTAAAATCCAAAATTTCAAGTCTGTAGGTCATTTGGTTCCGAAGTTAAGCGAAAGCAAAGTTTCGCATTTACGACACTCACTCACTCATGGATCATCAAAATAGAACTAGTACTTCCCATAAACTCAGAGAGCTGAAATTTGGTACAGAGTTAGGGTTTAATGGCCACATAAAGGGAAAACTATAAAAACTAGGATAACTAGGATTATTTAGTACTCTTGGTCCATCCTTTACTGGAACCATTTCGCTGCATTTTCAGGCCCCTATTAGAGAACTTTTGGATAAGACCAGAGCGCTGAAATTTTCATCATCCAGTAAGCTATAATCACATACTTAAAATCCAAAATTTCAAGTGTGTAAGTCATTTAGTACCGAAGTTAAGGGAAAGCAAAGTTTCGCATTTTTCGTCGCATTTACGACACTCACCTCACTCATAAAATCAAAATAGAACTAGTACTTCCCATAAACTTAGAGAGCTGAAATTTGGTACAGAGTTAGAGTTTAATGGCTACATAAAGGGAAAACTATAAAAACTAGGATAACTAGGATTATTTAGTACTCTTAGTCCATCCTTTACTGGAACCATTTCGCCGCATTTTCAGGCCCCTATTTGAGAACCTCTGGATAAGACCAGAGCACTGAAATTTTCATCATCCAGTAAGCTATAATCACATACTTAAAATCCAAAATTTCAAGTCTGTAGGTCATTTAGTTCCGAAGTTAAGCGAAAGCAAAGTTTCGCATTTACGTCGCTTTTACGAGACTCACCTCACTCATAAAATCAAAATAGAACTAGTACTTCCCATAAACCCAGAGAGCTGAAATTTGGTACAGAGTTAGGGTTTAATGGCCACATAAAGGGAAAACTATAAAAACTAGGATAACTAGGATTATTTAGTAGGTACTCTTAGTTTTCCAGGTTTCATTTACAGTTAGGCAGTACTTCGAATCGCGTTCGTATTTATAAGTACTTTTCTAGTATTCTACATTTCGTTTATTTAGTTAGAATTACTTCGTTACGTTTAAAAATATCATTAATTTAGCTGTATTTCAGTACTAGGTAGGTGTCCGACCGTGCTTTAGCGGAGCGCAATTAAAATTGTAAGTTGTAATAGTTCTGCAATATCGGGCTAGATGGCGTTAGTAATGTACACTCTGAATCACGCTGTTCTGGGTAAATTGTATATAAGACCCAATGTATGAAAATTTTTAAAGCAATCGCAAATAAATCGGGCTTGAAGTCACATCCTTACTTCGACTCCGAGAATAAGTGACCCGAAGTTTTTTCGAACCTCAACCCCCTCTCCTCGAGTCCTCCAGGAGGCAGACATTGATTTTATTATGTAAATATTAATTATATTATCACCTGTCTAATAATAAAGATAAAGAGTTAACGGTATGTTTATAGTTTGTATAGATTGAGTAGGTTCAGTATTATTTTCTTTGAGTTTTTTTATTAAGATCTAATTTAATCTAGCCTATTGCGTCCCAATGCTGGGCGAATGCCTCCCCTTCTGCTTTTAATACGCATATAAATAAAATTAAAGGAAAACTCTGGATAAGACAAGATTGGCTTTTATACTTATACTTACAAGTAGGTATACAAGAAGAAACAGTCGAACGATTAACTTTATTCTATTCGAACATTACATAGGTAAATTAAATAAACAAATTACACTAAAATATTAATTTCGCTCATTTGGTCAAAATATAATGCATTGGACTAAGAGTGGCGGTGATAGTGAGGTCGCTAGATGGCACTGACTGTATTTTAAAACGCGCTTGCGGCCGCGTTACAGTCGACTCGTTTACGACATTCTTCTACTGCGCTTGAAAACGTTTGCTATGGATTAGGAGGGATTATTTGCATTTTGTTGATTTCGCTTATTATTTCGTGAGGTTTGCTAAGGTTTGCGGCGGGGTGATGTTCCCCTTGCGGGGATTCGCCATCTATCGGTGACTCTAAGTAAAAATAAGTTGATTTCTAAATTGAGAGCCAGCGTCACCTAGCGGAACAACGAAGAAGCTCTTATACAACGAAGAAGCTCAAATAACTGTCTTGCAACAATGTCATTTAGTAACAAAATTTTGAACAAATACGTATAATATATCAGCAACGTACAGTACTTAAACATTGCAAAAAATACGAATGTACAGCTTCGACTGTTCTACGATTGTATACAGTGGGCCGCAGCTCATATTATGTAAAATTATAAATAAAGTAAAAAAATCGATACTTAAAATAAATTCACAATTTTGTTCACTTTTTTAATGAATCAGAAACGGAAAAACGTTTTCACTGTAAAAAAATTATTTGTGGTTGAGGACTAATTTTACAAAAACTGTACAAGTGGGAATCGAACCCAGAACACTCCTACGAAATGCACGAGATTTTATTACGAGCTACGCTCACTACTTCATTAAGAGTGAAATAAAGGATCAGTATGGCTACACATTACCACACACAGTAAGGATTTCTCGTTGTCAGTCTATCGACTTAGTCGATATAGATAGGGGCAGTGTAATTGTAGGTTTTTATTTATGAAACAAAATTGATTACGGTGTAAAAAAAATAAACACCTAAAGTATATAATGAATCATAGCTTTGTACCTAGGTTACTTACGTACTTTTCTTTTGTTCATGTAGACTTCTTTCGGCCGTAAGAATTTCAAATATTTATGTTTTCAGTCTGTCTTTTTATAAGCTTTTTTATTGTAAAAATTATTTGTAATTTTAAAATAGTAAAAAAAAACAAATTTATATAATATAAAAAACATATGCTACGCTGGGGATCGAACCTGAGTCGTATTGCAAACGTGAGTGAAACAAGACTTCAAAAACTTGACCACAGACGCTACTTTCCAAATCGTGAAATAAGGACCAAGTGTGACTACCGAGTAACCTAAATATTCTTTGCTCATAAATAGATAGCTAGCCTAAAATAAAATATATTACGAAAAAAATTATTGTAAATAGATTATCGATATATCGGGTATTGTTTCTTACTACTTACCTTTTTTCTTCGTTCATATAAGCTATTTGCTGTCGTTTGAATTGTAAATATTTCCGTTTTGATAATTTATTTTTACTTTTATTTCCCATTTTCTAAACTTTAAAATTACCTAATTCTTACTAAAAATAATAACTTATACCTAATACTTACTTACTAAGAAACAAAATATATTTTCAAAAACTAAACAAAATGAAATAAAATTTGAAATTTTCGTATTTCGCGGGTGATACGGGCATAAAAAGTACGCGTCCATCGTTGACAGTGGTCACGGGTGGTATCATGGTGGGATGGGATGGGAGTGGCGAAGAGAAGAGAGTGATGGCATGCGTTACTTCAGCGCTCGCGAGGAAAAGAAAGCATCATCTTATTTTGAATGTCGTAAGCGCCAAATCGAAAAACATTTTTCGTTAAAAAACTAAAACAAAACATAGAAAACTGTTTGCATAGAAAGCTTTATAATAATATTAGCTTGTTGTAAAAAATAATGATAAATACTTACATTCAAACTCGTTTTGACATAAAATGATAAAAATTGAAAATATTGACCTAATTTTGAAAAATAATTCTATCGAGAAAATTTTATGGCATCGTGTTTTCTGTTGCATAAAAATTTAGTAAATATAATGAAAATTCAGATTATGTAAAAACTATTCTCCCGTCGTTTCTACAAAATGAAACATATTCAATTACAATACCTACTCCTTTTTTATGCATGCCCTTAATTAGCAGGTTGTTATTATAACAATTCTAAGATTTGAATAGGTGTCTATGTTAGGAATATTCAGATTAGTGACGTATTACTGATTATTACTTAATTATTAGATTTGAAAGAAGTTTTAATTGAATGCTTTATTTAATTGATACTTATTTAGTACTCTTAGTTTTCTAGGTTTAATTTACAGTTAGGCAGTACTTCGAATAAAAAGAAAAAAACTGTGTCAAATAAGAAAATCTAATAAAATAAATCAATATGCCCACGTTTCTACAAAAAGAAGTGAAATCCCACCAAAACATTCTGTAAAAAACTAGCCAAGTCTCGATGGAGCTGCTTGTTTATCTCTAAAAAGTAATGAAATCTAGAGAAAGTCGTGCCAAGTCTAAGGTTCCTTACTGCGATTTCTTTATTATTATAGTTAATGTTGTGTGACTTGGCCGTTGAAGGATACACAAGTGTTATTTTATGTTAGATCGGTGGTCGATTTGACGCTCCAAAAAGAAGTGAGCAGAAGTCAGCATTCTCAATGCTGAATGCATGTATTGCACAATCAACAACAGCCTAAAATGAGACACTAGCGTCCAATTACCAATACCAGTATGGGCTATTATCTTGCTTAACATGGTACATACATGGTACGTACATGAACATAGGTAGTTAAAACAGATATAACATTACGTGTAAACAAAAATAATCTTCAACGGCCAAGTCACACAACGTTAACTATAATAATAAAGAAATCGCAGTAAGGAACCTTAGACTTGGCACGACTTTCTCTAGATTTCATTACTTTTTAGAGATAAACAAGCAGCTCCATCGAGACTTGGCTAGTTTTTTACAGAATGTTTTGGTGGGATTGACTATTTACCACAAAACAAGAAACTTTAGCGTCCGATCTTGCCACATCTCAATAACCAGGCATACTGAATCACCTAAATCCAACACAAAATTAATTGTATTGTTTTCTAATTGGTCAATAAGCACCAGCGCGTGACCCGCGCCACTCGAGGGTCCCGCCCCTTTCTTTCTTGGCGACCTGCTATAGATTCGCATCCGCATCAGCTCCGCATCGTTTTATGCGAATGCGGATGCAGATGAGGATGTCTAAATCGATGCGGATGCGAATGCGAATATTCGCAACATCCCTACTTTCTATGAGAGAGAGACAGACAGATAAACACGCGCACGCCGCACGGCATAGCAAAAAATGTCGTTACAACTTTTCGTCTTAATTTTTTCCGTCTAGCTACGCGTTTCCTTTCGCTACGCGCGATAAGGAACTTCGTTCCAATAATTTTCATTGAGTCAAAACTTTTTAATAAGGACTAAAGAATGTTGATTGTTGAATGTTGTTTATACACTTGCAATTTAGCAAACAAACTCATTTATTTATTAGGTGTACCTAATTATGAATTAATTATTAACTAGGAATAAAGAGAAAACCTAACCTATTCTACAAAACGAAACTTAAACCCATAAACCTACAAGAACGTAACCAAAACTTGCAAGCATCAGCGATAAAAACTTTTCAAATATCATGAAAAGTAACATCAGATCCTAGCTCTAAGAATACTTTTTTGGGAGGATTGCCGCCAACCCTAACAAGATGAGACCTAGTAACGTACACAACGTATAAATTGTAAACATAGATATATGGAAGAGATTAGTTTCGCGCGTCACAACTTTGATCGACGAACCACGGAATTGATAAATTACAGCGGCTTACAGTTGATGCCGACCTCGACTGCACATTTTGAATGCATTGTCGAATGAAAGGTACACAAATATATGTGTAGAGGATTGGTGTTAGTTGATATGTAAAACAGAATAACTAGATTTCAGATATCAAATTTTCAGTTTGAAATATCCCCTATGCAATTCGTTTAAGTAAATAAGGACAATTATACTGCAAAGAATTGGATGTAAATGATATCGTTCGTATATTCGTATTACTTCGAATCGTTCTGGGTGTTTTTAATTAAAATAGCCGATCCCGCGAACTCCGTATCGCCTACTAATATGGCTATTAAAATAGGGGTTGATGGTAGAAGGGTAAAAATTTAGGGCTGTATGTATTTTTAATGATACACCATAAAAAATTACCAAAGAAAAATTGTCCAAAAATGAAAATAAAATTACATTTAGGGGTATAAAAATTTGTTATAAACCTATTCTCTTACTTACTGAATATACGTATTAAAGTTCATCAAAATCGGTCAAGCCGTTTGGGAGGAGTATAAACACTAAAACTGTGACAAGAATTTTATATATTAGATGGAGTAAGAACGAGCATGCAGACCACGTGATGATGTAAAGTGGTTGCTATAGTGTATATATGTATATACATATTATACACAAATCTTAAATGCAAGGCTCGAGTCTTAGGGTCATAAACGGTTGAGATGCTATTAATCTGGAGTAGTCCGGAGGCTCGCAGTCGCTTCATGTCAGTCGTGCCGGCAACGTTAAATTTTCTTCAAAACACAATGAAATTGTAATTGCTTTCCTTAGACTTTTTTTGGTAATGGTAATATTAAAAAAAACTTCAAGAGGTACTCAGTACCTTGGGGAGAGGTTCTAGGTTATGTGGGATTTTTACCACACTAAAACCCCCTCGATGGCCTCTTCGGCGCTTGTGAAGGGATAAGCTAGTCCCCTAGCTACTACCCTTCACTGCTGTAACTAGATGTGCCATGCGATTTCATCGGCGTTAGAAAGGATCAAATACATAATATCTATATCTTCCCATGGGAATGAGATGTTTTGTCGCGGCAAAATGCGTCTCTGCACACTACTTACTGCACAAAAATCACCTCATGGGATGATTCCATCGCGACGTGTAAGGATTAACAAACAAAGGCTCTAATGAACACAATTTTGTATATCTATACAAATATATAAAGCTGAAGAGTTTGTTTGTTTGTTTGAACGCGCTAATCTCCGGAACTACTGGTTCGAATTGAAAAATTATTTTTGTGTTGGATAGTCCATTTATCGGGGAAGGCTTTACGCTATATAACATCATGCTATGACTAATACCAAAGTTCAAGCGGACGAAGTCGCGGGCGGCCGCTTGTATAATATAATTGTGGATATGCCACACCACCTAAAATATACAAACGAAGTGCCTATATCGAAGAGATTAGTGTCGTGCGTCATCGCGTCACAACTTTGATCGACGAACCGCGGAATTGATAGATTGTTGTATCGGTTTGCAGTGATACCGCTCTCAACTGTGCATTTCAATCTCATTGTCGAATCAAAGATACACAAGTGTCAGAAATACACGCATAGATGTGTACGTTGTATACGTTGAATAAAATAGGTAGATTTAGATACTACCTCTTTTATTTCAGTTTGCAATATCAACTAACTACAAAATTCGCTTAAATGGTCATACATATTAATGTGATGTTGAGATTTTCAATACTTAGAATCTAAATATTACAAAATTTTGTGCAGATGTGCTAGATATGATTTAAATAGAGGAGATGACGGATGTGTGGCAAATTAATAACATTGAAATTTTTTATTTTTCACTTTTAAGGAGCTACTATGATGTAACATGCGTTTTTATGTTACATCATAGTACATATATAAATCAATGTGTTACATCCTCGTTAGATTTTGTACGAGAAAATGATTTGTCTCGTCACAAATGATTTATAGTCAACTAGTCTTCCGCCAGCTGCTTTACCCGCATGGACCCGTTTTAAAGGTTTCCGTAGGATAAAAACCATCCTATGTCCTTTCTCAAGGTCCATTCTATCTGTGTTCCAAATTTCATTAAAATCAGTTCAGTAGTTTAAGCGGGAAAGCCTAGCAGACAGGCAGACAGAGTTACTTCCGAATTTATAATATTAGTATGGATTGACAATACTTTTTGTGAATTGACTATGAATCACGTGTAGAAAAAAAAACAATTCTCCTGCTTTCCAAGCGTAGTTCAGTGCAACCCTTATAAAGTATGCATTTTGATATTTTTTTGCAATTTCAAACACCCGTATTCATAGACAATACTATGAGGTCTCACGGTGCTCGCCAATGCATAGGCTCATCTAAACGAATTCATAGACGATACTTGACTGACGCCTGCTACTACGCGTTTGTCAAAATCGACATGAATAGTTGGCTTGACATAACGAACGCACGTCAAATAGCGTTCTTTGCATAGCGTTGCCTGCTTAAATAAGCAAGTATGCTTCTTGAATACGGCTGTAAGACCCTATCCAATTATAAGTTGACAATTTTCTTTTTAATCAGAGTATAAGAAGGCCTACTCTGTAAACTATAAAAGAAGCAGGTTTTATAATACAAGTCTTCAATTATTTCAAAACAAAAAAGATATAGAGTCTTTGATGAAAAGTAGTCTTTCAATCATCATTCGTGTTCATTTAATTTTCCGAGTCCACACCTTTGATCGGCGAGCCGACAAATTAATAGATTAGCGGTCTTCCGTTGATCTAGCGTGAAATTGCCCGTTCCACTTTGGATAGGTCCTGTATTTGTGGTCGAAGATAAACTTGTCGAAGTAAGGCTACTTGGCTCAGCCAAAAAATATGTTAAATAGAAAAATTTAAAAATAAGAAAATGATAACTATAATCTTATGTGGGACAGAAAAGTAAAATCATCACATCCATTTTTTCTGAAAGTACATATACATACATAATTTATATTTTTCGTGCGAAAATTACGAAAATTTTCTATTTACTCCCTTATCCATGTCGCAAACTCCTGAAGCTAGAATTTTGGAAAAGGAAATCTTTACTTAAATTTTACAAAAAACAAACCTGTCTGCCTAATCTCATCTTAAAAGAAAACGTAAGGAATGCTCCATACACGAGTTTAATTTTGCACTTGTGTACTTTTTAAATTCATACAAAAATTTTAGGAATTTAAATAAAAATCTTACCTAATAAAAAGAAATAAAAACATTTTCAACTTAATCTCTCCTTCTTAGTAAATAAAATGTAAATATATTTTAAAAGGTTTTTTAAAATTTTAAGCGCTATGGGGTTTTAACGTGAAGTTTGCAGGAAAACAGCCTTCAGGGGCTATTAACTCGAAACTTGTCTAAATGGCTCTTTTAAAATGATACTTTTAAAAAATAAAACCATTCTACTCAATTTCGAACTTTAAGCATCTGTAGATACGGTTTAAAATCAGCTGTATTTTCATTAAAGCTTAAAACTGACCGCAAAATGTACACTTAAAATAAGTAGGCTGCAACATTTTCAACGAAGCGTTGTATTTAAAATTCAAAGCTTTTGAATATGGTATTCGCGTGAAAATAATGCGTGCAGAGTCATTTCCCCGTGGAATTATAGTTTAGTTTTAATTTAGGCTGCGTGCATAATATGTAAATATATGTATGTAGTTAAAAAGTTATGTTTCTGAGTAATTTTGCTATGATGTTTAATTTTGAAGCTATAAGCAGATTTATTGTTCTACAATGAAGCAAAAACGTTATAGAATATACCTAAATATAAAAAATCTTTTTTATATACCAATATAATCAATCATATCTATTATATTCAAGATCTTAGGTGACATAAGACGAGTCCCTGTAGCTTCGGGATTAAGAATAGAGCTATGGTATCCCCTGCCTGATCGTAATAGGTGGGTGCTAAAGGGGAGCTTCCGGGGTTGCGGACGGTGAGAGTGGGAGCTCGGCTCATCCAGCCAGCAGCCCCGGGAAGGACGGCGGTGTGGGCGTGGCCGCATACCGCTGTGAGCGCCTGAAGGTGCATCTGCGCATCTGCTCTCCCGAAGATGGGCCCGTTCTGAGCACAGAACACATATACTTGGTTCTGAGGCACCGCGTGTCGAGGACACCGGTGCGTTCTGATGGAGATCCCGGAGTCCTCCCCAAGCGCAGAGGCAGGCCACCGAGGGTTTTTGTGCGGTACAAATCCCACATAACCCGGTATCCTCTCCCAAGGTGCTGGGTACCTTTTGAAGGTTTCCCCCCGATACCAAAAAAAGGTAACGTTAGGCGAAGTCTGTGTAGTTTTGTGATTAAGGATAGCGCTACAGTGTCCCCTGCGTGATCTACCCGTGATGTAGTCTACGTGACCTCATCATGCCGTCGCCAGCGCTAAGTTGCAGAGAGCACCATCGCTCTCCAGCTGACAGGCCCATTTTGGGTTGTCGCGTTTGGAGGATATACCGGTACGTTCCCCTGGAGATCCAGGAGTGCTTCTAATATAGGCCAACGAAGAAGTGTTGGCTGCAAAACTTTTTACGTGCCACTGCTGGGCACAGGTCACTACCCATTATTGGAGAGGCCTGGAGCTTACTCCACCACGCTGCTCCAATGCGGGTAGGTGGAGATGCGGGTTAGTGGCCAACCCGATGTTGAATGTTTTCAAACCGCCCATAACGCCTCCGGCCTAAGTTTAACGACTGTTATCTAACAATAACAACCGAGATCGACGGCTACGTGCCCTCCGTAACACGGAAACGCGCATGGAGTTTTTTGCCACTAGCGTTCACCCATCTCACACCCGACCGCGCCCATTTGACTTAGCTGCGTAGATCGCTTGCGTTCTACGCTCGCCGCCGGGTCATGCGCGCTTCGGAGTTTTAGTGTGGTAAAAATCCCACTTGACCCGGTATTTCTGCCAAGGGCCAGATAACCTTGTGAAGGTCTCTGATTTGAAAGGTAAGCAAATTTTTATTTAAAATGGTGTACAAATTTTGATTTCAATAGGTACTTGGCAAAATGACGGAATACTATTCGTACCTACAGTTTTATTAAAAAAGTGTACGGGTAAGTTTAATAATGTGAGCTAAGTTGCAACTCCCATGGGCAAGGCCGTATTTAAATATTCATTTTCCGTACGCAGATGATATCGGTGAACCGGTAAAATATTCTGTTGGAAAGAAAAATGAATAAACTTGCCGGCCGCCCCAGTAAGTATAATACTTAATATTTTTCTCTCAAAACTGAAAGCACGTGTTAAAAATTAAGCATAATTTTAATACTGAAGCACGCATTGCTCAACGGCTAGAGAACTACGAGTGATCTTTTTTTTTAACAAAAGAGAATATATTATCTGCTATTTTTCTGTGATTGCCAAACTGTAAGCCAGTTTGTCGGCAAGTTTCGCTTCACACTCAACATAATTTTACTTATTTTTAATACTAAGTATTTATAATCTTAACTATTTGTTATATAGTTTATATTGAACAATTTCAGCACTATGGACATATCGACAAATAGTGCTTCTTCACACCTCAGCAATGTTAATCGCGTCAGGAGCAGATTGCGTGTAGGGTTACCAGGTGAAAAAATCAAAAGTCCGGAGAAAAGTCCTGATTTCCATCGAAAAATCCTGAGATTTTTTACAGTTTGAGATTTTTTTCACAAACATACATAACAATTTAAAAAAGTCGTATTATCGTTTTTATACATTGCAGATCTCGCTCACGTGTTGCATATCGGCTATCGCACTCAGAGCGTGGCACTCCCTTCCCACTTCTCTGATTAAGCATCGACTTAGATAGGTTACCAAAGGAAGATTATTTATAGTTTGTTTAAATTTTATTAGAGAACTTTAAACTATAATCTGTTTTTTATTGAAAATTCTAAAAATCCTGAGATTTCCAAAATCCGGCCACAATCCTGAGGAGAGTCCAAAAATCCTGAAATCTCAGGAAAAATCCTGATATATGGTAACCCTAGCTGCGTGATATCTGGCGACTTTCATATGCGTTTCTGTCCTTTTATGTCATCGGTATGTGTTTTTAACGATAGTTATAATTACGTCACCATTAAGGATATCGGGATTTGTTATCGGAGGGAGGAGGGGTACCTTCAAAGGTACGTACAGTTCGGGTAACTTTGAACATTTTTTACGTTATTTTTATTATTAAAACTGATTTCTATTTATGACACCTTTATTTTATTGAATGAATAGTGTCCTTTTGAGTTGGTTTTTCTGTCTAACAAAATAAATTTGCGGAAGAAACAACAGAACTACCCATAATTTCCCCTAAAACTCGAATTTTCATCAATCATGAATTTTGGGTAACTTTGAATAATTTTTTTTTGAATGTTAAAACCTTAATATTTTAAGGTTTAGGTAAAACAAAAAGAAGGTATTATTAAATTTAAAAACCTTATCTATAAAAATAACATCTACACTGACGTAAAAAATTAACAAATAGCTTGGTTTTGCCATATGAATCAAAATGGACTAGTTTACGATTATAAATCAGCGCTCAAAAACTTCCAGCAACTTAACCACGGAAAAGGCGGAAATTTTCAGAATTATGGCATTGATAGTTTATTTATTTAATTTTCATTTGGTACAAAAAGATTTTGGCAATCCATTTAACACAGTTATTATATTGAAATATCAAAAAGTTTCGATGTAATAAATTGTTAAATCTTTTTTCCAACTTTGTTCAAAGTTAAACGTCAATTCAAAGTTACCCGTAATGACTGTAATGAAAATAAAATGAAATGAAAATACTTTATTGTTGACTGTTTACATACATACAGTTAGATGTTTAAAATTATTATAAGAGTTTAAACACTCTACCATGCTCTGGCATACAATATTATATTACTAATTAAAATTAAAGTAGCTAAGATAGTTTTATTTTAAGATCCGCTAAGAATACCTATTCTTAACGGATCATCGGCTTTTGATGCCTACCCACCACTGGGTCAATAAGAGAGAAAAAGCCGGCGGAAAAAAAACTCTCAGGCATTGTTTAGCGTTAATATTTTACGCGGAAGCTCCCCAAACCATTTTAATACCCTAGGTAGCCCAGCACCTTGGGATAGGGATACATGGTTACGTTCAGTACAGGATCCATACCACACTAAAACACCCTCGGTGGCCTGTCTCAGCGCTTGGGGATCACCAGCCGAATATACCGATGTCCTCCATGTACAGCCATGCACACCGCCATTCGTCCTGGGGCCGTTGACTGGATGGTTCAGGCTCCCGCCACGGTTATACACGCTAGCCAACCACAACCCCGGTCACCTCTTACGATCAGCATAGGGATACGATAGCATTGTTCTAAATCCCAGGCTACAAGAACATGTTTTGGATAAATAACTCAGTATATTTTAGTTCCAATTTCCAAATTGAGTCTGTAAAAAGAAAAAAAAACTTACTTTTAACACTTACTTTTAAAAAATATTCCCCAGACTTATTTAAAAAATAACTCATAAAGTTACATGACGAATAAAAGCAAGAGTAAAAGTTATACTAAGATTTAAAAGTTTTGGCGGAATTGGCACTTAAGGACAATTCCAATTCTAGGGCAGAAGGAACAAGTTTTATACCAAGGTCAAACACCTAATTGGAATATAGCACATACAAAAATATCCTAATAATAGTAAGAACGAAGAGTTATTGTCTATGTACAAAATACATTGCACGTTTTATTTCGATAGTCGTTTACATCCAATAAAATACTAATGTTTGAAAGCATTGTTCTGGAGTCAATTCTTTCCCATTCATCTTTTAATAGTTTAGCTGGTGGATATTAATGGAATAATGCTATGAAGGCCACATACGTCCGTATCTGAAACTCTAAGTTATATTATTATTGTCTATAAACTTCGCACCTAAACTTTGACGGCGGATATTAAATTTTATCATCCCGAACAGACTTGATATTAAATATTTGGTGGTTAGGTGAAATTTGTACAGTTCGACCAGGGAGAAAAGTTAAACTGCGATAACTACGATACATATTAAAGTATCCTGAGCTGATACAGCCCGAACCTTTTTACCCCAAACCACATATTTCTATGTGATCTTATTGTATTTTAAAACTACTATGTCATTTCCTTCTTTCCATTCCAAATTAGTTTTTGTAATAGTTTATATTAACTGCCTATTTTACTTCTCAATTTAATTTGTTTTTTGTTAGTTTCTCAATGCTAAATTTCATCCATTATTTCGAAAACCGTAAATCGGAGGAATAAAAAAACTCCATACGATTTATGCTTATTGTGATCTCTAAAACATTGTTAGGGCTGATCCAACGTTTATTAATTGGCTTCTTTGGAGATATAGGTAAGCCACAGCGACGACTCATGTCGGGAGTACTCGGGAGCCTATGAGCCGTTGAAAGTTATCGGAAGCCGTACGGGTGGTTTATATTATAAATATTATAAACTTTATAAACATTCGATTACGTGTTGACTACTTATCCGCGTAGAGTAGACAACAATACACGGTAGTGAATCCATGCCTAGTAATAGGAGCATTATTATAACAATATACAAAATAGTATCTTAGCCATAACTTACTTTCACGTGTACGTGGGACGCACATGAGCATTGCTGCCATAGCATATAGGTACTTCTGCATCATGTAAAGACATTATAGGTACACACGTAACTCAAAAATATAAGTAAACAGGGCATAAAATTCCCATTATGAGTCCGTTACCGTCTTTTCATCACTTCGTTGATGGTAATTAGCAAGTTAATTTGTTATTTCCAACAAATTTAGCACCCCCGCCTTGACAGAAACCATTACCGTATACAGAAAACTTGCAACCGGCCAAAACACCATGAATGGCCCTATTAAAGATAGTAAGAAGATAAGCGATAAAATCGCCTATCGCTTAGCTACATTCTTTAAGGTCCATTCATAGATAGTGCTTTGGACGGTTCCAAGTTTTATCCAATTTGAATCTCGTAATGATGAAAATGTTCCCAAAGTTCAATCTTAAATATATATAAGCGTATCTTTATTTATTTATTTATTTACCCTTTATTGTATTATTTTTTTACAATAGGCGGACTTAATGCCTGATGGCATTCTCTACCAGTCAACCCTTGGCGACGGTGAGAAATTGTGGTAGGCATCATAAATAAAAAATATACTAGAGGCTACCAAAAAAAGTAAATAAAAATTTAAAACAACGAGTTTAAAGTTAAAAATGAAAATAAAATAAGTAGATAGCATACAAAAATACAAATTATACCTATACTTAATATAAATAATATAATAAATACATATAATATACTTATATAAATATATACACATATACATATATATATATATATATATCTATATATATATACACATATATAATTTCTTACACATTTAATGCTGATAAAAACCAATTAACTAACTTCAGATAGTGTCCTGACTCAGTAACACATCATGAAACGTAAAAAACAGCTAGACGTATAAAGATGAGGCAGAATGATTATAGTTATTACAACGAATTTTGTAACAGATACGGATAAAGGAGGTCTAAGGGTTTTTGCAAGTTTGTTTGGAAGTTCCTATTTTTTTGGGCATCTCTTACACCAAAGAGTGGTTAGCGTAGAATGCAGCTGAGCGGAACGGGGACGGTCGGGTGTGAGCTGGGTGACTGCTAAGCAAATTTCATGCGTTAGAGCTTACTCAAAGCCTAAAATAAATCTTTCAAAGACTAAAAATAAATCTTTGCCAACTTTTTTTTAGCTCTTAAGTCATTATTGTTTTATTAAAATTTGACGACCCGTGTGGCGGAATGGTTACAATGTTGGACTGCCAATCGAGGGGTCCCGAATTCGATTCCTGGTAAACAGAAGTTTGAATAATGAGTTTAAATTTCCGTTCTGGGGCTGGGTGTTTGTGTTTCTGTCTTTGTATGTGTCCATGGTACCCACGATACAGGGTATATATACCCTACCGTGGGGTTGTGAGCGTTAAGCGTTATTATTAATTATTTATTTAAAAAGGCCGTTTATAAAACAGTTAGATTGGCTAAGACAGTGATACAAGTACCTAAAGTTACTTAAGCGTTTGGGTCCTTCTTAAGAGGTGTTTCTGACTCAGTTTTGTGGTATAACCAATTATAATTAATCAACGTCGGTGGGAGCCGTGACGGGAATAACTTCGAGAAATTTTCGAGAATCCTTATTTCCACCTCAAGACTTTCGCTCCGAAGTATTCGCGAAGTTTTATAATAGATCGCTATGCGAGAGTTTAGCATATTTTGTTTAACTCAAATAGTCTTAATTTGAGTAAGGATATAAATGAGCAGAGATAGCCGAGAGGTTAAGACCGGTTTACTGGTTTGGATGTCGGTATTTCAATCCCCGGTGCGCGTACCTATGAATCAGACAGTAAGAAAAATAATTAATTTGCTCCAACATGGATAAATAAATAAATAAATGCTACACATTCATAGTTCTACACTAGGATTCCCTGTGTCGTGGGTACCATGGACACAAACAAAGACAGAAACACAAACACCCAGACCGAGAACAGAAATTTAACTCATCATTCAAACGGTTCGGGATTTTACAAAAGTTGTTTTTTACCTTTAACACTGAGCTTGATATGGCGGATGTTAAGCTCAGTGAGGTATGCAAATATTGATTGATAACTATATAACTGAATAATTTATTTGTAAACTTTACGATTCACAATATTCATTTTATCTGTTCCATATTGGACGTTTTTTCATTTTGCGGTATATATTATTGTGTACAATTATTATACTCTATAAGTATATTTACCTACTTTTATATGTAAGTACATAATAATATATTTATTTAATTTCCTTTTTAATTAGTTTTTTTAAGTCTTCCGCCAGCGGCTTCGCCCGTGTGGACCCGTTTTAAAGGTTCCCGTAGGATAAAACCATCCTATGTCCTTTCCCAAGGTCCACTATATCTGTGTTCCAAATTTCATTAAAATAGGTTCAGTAGTTTAAGCGGGAAAGCATAGCAGACAGACAGACAGAGTTCCTTTCGAATTTATAATATTAGTATGGATGTGTAAGGTTAGAAGTAAATTTCTGAATGAAATTTTGCAGTTTTGTTTATTAATACTTGCTTTTTTTATTCTCGTCATCGGCTTTAGGAATCCTATTCACTAGGTTTTACAAAGGTTTTAAGTTCCGTAATCCCTCGTAAAGAAATTTTGATACGTGCGTGTTTGTTGCTATATTGAGTAGGTAATATTTAAGAGTATGTGCGAAGCTAATACACCTTGTTCCGCTAGGAACAATTTATAGCTCATAAACTCCTCAATATTACTAAATTTACGGAACATACACGGCTGGCCGTTTTCTGTATGCCGATATGAAAAAACTTTTAGTGAGTTATCTATGTAAAAAACATATAAATTTTCCGCGGCTTGTACAATGAGATATTTACCTTATTATAGGCGTGCGTAACTATAGTACATACATATATTAAAAACCTATACACAACACATAAGCTAATATAAACTTTGCCCCCTGTAAACTTTGTTATTTTAGATAATAGTTTCTGCAAATAATGTTACTGCAGAGTTGTCTTACAGCCATTTATCCGTTAACAGTAAATATAAAGTAGAGCATTGGCGGCATTTACTCGGTAGACACATGCAAATTTAACAAACTAAAAAGTTACGAAAATACCTACTGAATCTGAATAGGTGCCCACAAAACGTTTGTATTCTTATAAAGCATGTTTTTCTGGTTTTGTAGTTAAGAAGGAAATTGCAATAATTTTGAAAACTAACAGCTGTGTTGTAGGTATAATCGCTATACAAAGAGCGCTATTTGACGTGTGTTCGCAATATCAAGTGTCGATTTTGATAAGCGCATAGTAGCAGACTTCGCTCAAGTATCGTCTATGAATTCGTTTCACTTTCGATGACCCCAAAGAGTATATAATCACTACGTTTTAGATAACCCTATTGCGTTAACGAGCACTATGAGACCCTGACTTACGTAAGTAGGTACAATATATCGTAAGTCTATGATGATACCTCATAGTATTGAAAGAATCTTGAGAAAAAATGTATGCGTCAAAGCGTCGTTCCATATTCAAAATGTCCTTCAATTTCCCTTTAGCGGGGTTCGATTAAATTTACAAGTAAATAAGTCAATTACGTTGGGTCCAGCTGTTTCAATTTTTATATCGTTATTGAAAATCGAATTCGGGATGAAAATACTAAAATTCGTTTTTGTCAATCGCGTTTCTTGTTGCGATAATTTTTGTGACAAACGTTTTTGTTCTTTCCAAATCTTTAAATATGTTTTTATTTATATTTCAGGTAAAACATTTTTTTAGCGTTCTAGGCTATTGAAATATTGAATGTATTAAAAGTAATGATAGCTTAGTATCTTAATATTTTTGATGATTTTAAAGATATTAATATAATAGCTCTAAATAACTTTCAAGACTAACTACCTAATTTATTTATTTATTTATTATAACATCTACATGTAATAAAGAGGCTTAACCTAATACATCACATGTACCTAACTTAAAAACTGTTTACATATTATGTTTATAAATTCACAAAATTTATCATAAAACAGATCTGTTTTAGGTCTCTGAGAAACATAGAGTACCTACATTTTATACATAGCTGAGAAAGCAGTTCATTGATAAGAATGGGGCCACACAATGAGGATAATATGAACCAGTTTTTGGGGGTTCTGCAGAGACGACAGACTATCCGTGACGCACTTTTAGTCTGTGAAAAATAGAACCTTTGCAATTATATGCAGTAACGCATACGACGCACAAATAGTCCAGCGCACCATAAATCCGTGTAATTCGGGCAGACCGCGCCGCACCGGGCCGCGCAACGTCGCACAAAAAGTGTGCGAAAGAAATAGAACGTTTGCTTCAACGCGCAGCAACGCAGACGGAGCAGAGCACACTTTAGTCTGCAATCTGCATTTGTTAGGTGTGGGCGTAACGTACACGATATTAGCATGGTACCAGAGATCGATGTAACGATATTAATACATCAAATACAAAACACCACACCAAAAACCAGCTCTTTATGATACGTCTAAGGCAGAATTTTTGCGCGCCATGTAGACATTTGTGCGCCCGCAGACTCGATCGCACAAAAAGTGTGTCGTCTGCGCTGCACCTTAGATGTTTTGTTCTATGTAACGGAACGGATTCAGCTATAAATAATGAGAGGCGTGCACATGCATATTATTATTGTTTTAGTATGTGTAACCTCGAGAGCGATTTTTACAAAGAGAGTTTTGATTGTTTGTTTGCATTGAATAGGCTCCGAATCTTATACCGAAAGATGAAAGGTGAGCATCGATGGTAGAGTGGTAATAAACCGCGGTCTACGACGCGACCGATCCCAGGTTAAAGAAATTTGTAATGTGCGCATTTAGCGCTTCTACACGGCGATGGAAAAATCGTGATATTTAATTTATTACGATGTTCTTCATCGACGTGCATGCCTGAGAGAAATTCATAATTTCTCGAAAGCATGACGTCCACCAATCCGCACTAGGCCAGCGTGGTGGACTATGGCCGAAATCCCTCTCACCTGTGCCCAGCAGTGTGCCATAAAAAAAGGTTGAAAAATAGGCTCCTGGAACGATTTGAAAAATTCCTTTAGCAATAAAATCCAACATTGTCCCTGATGAACATAGGTTATAAAATATTTGCAATAACGTAAGGGATCCGTAACACAACTTGTGAAATAAATTTCGAAAAACTCCTATACGCATAGGCTGTATACCTATGTCCTATAGTATAACTACTTTATCGTATTAAAATATGCAATAGTACAAAGCGGTATACATAGGGGTCACCGTGGGGTCACCAGAGGGGATAAAGGAAGGAACAACAATTTCCGACCTAAAAAACTTTTTTTTTATTTGAATGCAGTAGCAGACGAGCATGCAGGCCACGTGGTGTTCAGTGGTCGCTGCAGCCCAAGAACATCTACATACAACCTCAAGCAAGCATAATTAAGTCTTGTCTGAGGTCGTATGCAGTTGCGCTGCTACTCCGGAGGCTGGTGGTCACCTCATGTAAGTGTGACCGGCAACTGCACCTTTCCACTGAAACACAATAAAATTGGTTCATGGCAGAAGTGGGTGCAGCGGTGGTACTTGTCCGGGCGAACCATAGTAGTTCTACCACCTACAAAAAACTTGTCACTTCATGTTACTGATCTTTTCTAACGCGGGTGAAACCGCGGGGTACATCTAGTATAAGATAAAAATTCAATATTACGAATACATACCTACAATACTAGTGAATTTATTGAGAGAGTTAGAAAGATAAATGTTTGTTGAAGTTCGAATATTCTACGTTTCAAGTTCTGTTCAATTTCCGTTGTAACGATTGAAAATAAGTCTAAACAAAACTTTTACGAAATTTTAGTAAAAGTTTTGTTTAAGCTAGCTCCAGGGGGGATGTATAATTTGTTGGCCCATTCTATAGCTAGCCCCTGTAGCTTCGGGATTAAGAATAGAGCTACGGTATCCCCTGCCTGATCGTAAGAGGCGACTAAAAGGGGGCTTCCGGGGTTGTGGACGGTGTGAGTGGGAGCTTGATCCGCCCAGCCAGCAGCCTCGGGAAGGACGTGGTGTATGCGTAGCCGCATGCTGCATGCCTCCGTAAGCATCGGAAGGTGCAGGAGAGCATATTTGCTCTCCAGAAGATGGGCCCATATTGGGCGCCGCGCGTGGATGTCACCGGTGAGTTCCACTGGAGATCCCGGAGTCCTCCCAAAGCGCAGAGGCAGGCCACCAAGGAGGTTTTAGTGCGGTCAAATCCCACATAACCCGGTATCCTCTCCCAAGGTGCCAGGTACCTTTTGAAGGTTTCTTCCCCGATACCAAAAAAAGGTATTTATGTAGCTTACTCAAGCTCACTGCTCCAATGCAGCTTAGTTGCCAACCCGCTGACTGATTGTTTCAAACCGCTAACAGAAGCTAGAGAAGAGATATAGTAAGACCCCCGACAAGGTTTAACGATATCTATCTATCGAATGAAGCGCGCATGGCCCGGCGGTGAAGCGCGCATGGCCCGGCGGTGAAGCGCGCATGGCCCGGCGGTTGGCGTAGAACGAAAGCGATCTATGCGACTAAGCGAAACGGGCGCGGTCGGGTGTGAGATGGGTGACCGCTAGTGGCAAAAAATTTCATGCGCGTTTCCGTGCTTCGGAGGGCACGTTAAGCCGTCGGTCCCGGTTGTTATCGAACTATAACAGTCGTTAAACCTTGTCGGAGGCCTTATGGGCGGTTTGAGAACATCCGACAGCGGGTTGGCCACTAACCCGCATCTCCACCAACCCGCAATGGAGCAGCGTGGTTGAGTAAGCTCCAGGCCTCCCCAATAATGGGGAGAGACCCGTGCCCAGCAGTGGGACGTAAAAAGGGTTGCAGACAATCTATTGATAACACTCAGAACCAATGGACAAACGTGCCCTTCAAATTTTACCCAACCGCTCGCTTAGATGCATTGATCACATTTGTATTATAGAACCCTAAAACCATTCAAAAGATTTTCAAGTTAACTCGAGAGAAAGGATATAGAAAAGTTAAAAAGTTTTCGGGTTAGATCTCTGTAGCAACTTGTAGGTACTAGTTTCTTGCTTTTTTATTTATTTTCTTGCTTTAACTAACTTCATCGAGTTCAGTAATTAGCTCTTTAAGAAACTTTTTCTTTCCAAGAAGCTTAGCTTGGGTTAATGGATATTTCTATGCGACTTTTACGATCACTTCCAAATAGTTCGTCCATTTCTTGTTTTTAAAGTATTACTGTAAAACGTGAAAAAGTCAGTCAGTTCGAAATTAAATTATTTACACCTTTTCAGTTATTTTGGAGAAACCTTAAACCTTAAATTTCAAATGCGTACTTTTAAAATCTTTCAGACTTTTTATGGATAAACTTCCGAAAAGTAGATACCGAATTTTGTCACCAAATTTTGCACAGACGTTCCATTGGACTATCTAAGAGTCCCCTTAAAAGGATTTTTGGCGACGCGCAATATTTTTCGAAATATTGAATTTTTTAAGTACGCTCTTTAATAAAACAAGTGGCTCTGTGACATCTCCGGCGCTGCGGGAAGACCACTCCCTCCGCCCCAGCGTAAGAAAGCGCGGCACCTGCGCTTGCCTTCGCTTGCTCTCTTGATGCCTGCGCTTTCCTACGGCGGGCGGGGAGTGGTCTCCCTCCGTGCCTCCGGCTTTTTATATACACTCTAGGGGTAGTACAGACAAGACCAAGTGGATAGTGGTGTGCTCTGATTCGGTTTGGGTATTTTTCGAATATAAATAATTATAGTGTTAAAAGTAGGATGGGTGGCCATAGGTACATATGTACATAGGTATATGTACATATATATGTACATATACATATCTATGTACATAAGTAACGCCTGTAACGCAACGACAAGTATATACCAGAGCGTGCTTAAGAGCGTATTCAAAAAATTCAATATGTCGAAAAATATTGCGCGTCGCCAAAAATCCTTTTAAGGGGACTCTTAGATAGTCCAATGGAACGTCTGTGCAAAATTTGGTGACAAAATTCGGTATCTACTTTTCGGAAGTGCACCCCTTTTTTTTAACGTTACGCACTCATAGTCCCACAGTAAGGTATATAATTAATAGGTACCCTGTGTCGTGGGTACCATGGACGCATACAAAGACAAAAACAAAAACACCCAGACCGAGAACAGAAATTTAAATTCATCATCAAATTTATGTTTCGCCGGGAATCGAACCCGGGACCCCTCGATTGGCAGTCCGGCATGGTAACCATTACGCCACGCGGGTCATCATTTATTACCTCTTAAGTACGTGCTAAATTTAATTAATGTAATCAGTTAGTGTTTATATTTCCAACGAACGAAGCGGGATAAAATTAATTTGCAATGATTTATTCCCGAATCACTGAAGGTCTGGTTGGCGTTCCTTTCAAACGCCCTAAATAAACATAACGTCTCACATTCACGTAGCATTAAGTGCGATGCGGTTAAATACCTGTTATAATTGCTTATTGCTTAGCATTCGAATAGCCCTAGAATGCAAGCGAAACGAGTGCGGTCGGATTTGAGATGGGTGGCCGCTAGTGGTAAAGTAGACCAAAGAGGGTTTTTCCATCTTTTTTAGGTCGAACCACATAGCCATAGTCCACCCACGCTGACCAAGTGCGGATTGGTGGACATCATGCCTTCGAGAAATTATTGGTTTCACTCAGGCATGCACGGTGATGGAAGTCGTTATTAATTAAATGTCACAATATTATATTAATATACGTGGCGAGGATTTCGCTCCTATTGATCAGCGATGACCCAAGATGTAAAATGTTACTTTTTTTATTCAACCTTTTTATATGTCCCACTGCTGGGCACAGATCTCTTTTCACAATAAGTGAGAGGGATTTAGGCCACATTCCACCACGCTGACCAAGTGCGGATTGGTGGACATTAACTTAATTTTAATATATTCTTTAGCTCTAAAATTAAATAAGATAATGAAAATTCATAAGAGCCGCTCTTAAAGAGCGATTCTTTAAAGTTACTGCTAAAACTTCACTTTTATATCTTGAAAGGGAAGACCAAAGAGGGTTTTTCCATCTTTTTTAGGTCCAACTGCTGGTACATGTCTCCTTACAAGTGAGTGGGATTTAGGCCATAGTCCACCCACGCTGACCAAGTGCGGATTGGTGGACATCATGCCTTCGAGAAATTATTGGTTTCACTCAGGCATGCACGGTGATGGAAGTCGTTATTAATTAAATGTCACAATATTATATTAATATACGTGGCGAGGATTTCGCTCCTATTGATCAGCGATGACCCAAGATGTAAAATGTTACTTTTTTTATTCAACCTTTTTATATGTCCCACTGCTGGGCACAGATCTCCTTTCACAATAAGTGAGAGGGATTTAGGCCACATTCCACCACGCTGACCAAGTGCGGATTGGTGGACATTAACTTAATTTTAATATATTCTTTAGCTCTAAAATTAAATAAGATAATGAAAATTCATAAGAGCCGCTCTTAAAGAGCGATTCTTTAAAGTTACTGCTAAAACTTCACTTTTATATCTTGAAAAATAAACATTCCTATTTTAAATATTCAATGTTTGTAGAATGCACAGTGCCTCGCGCGACACCGGAAATATAAACGTCACATCTATTCGCGCTGCTACGCTCATGCTCTTACTTCCGGTCCGTAAGTGCAAGGAAAAGTAAATGGTTTGACTTTTACAACTGTGCTGGTTTAAAATACGAAATATTTGCATGAAAAATATACAAATACAAATCTGCTTTATTGTACACCACAAATATAAGAATACAGCATTAAACATATTGAACAATACAGTGTAGACAAAAGCAAGCCGCGATAAGGCGATATGATAGCGATTTCTTCCAGACTGCCTTAGGGTAGTGAATGGTTCAGTAACTTTAAACGTAGGGCATTAGTGCACAGAAGTAAATGTAAATACGGTAAATAAAATTTGAGCTGCAATACTTACATATGAATTATTGTCTAATAATATTATTATTTATGTGAATGACAGCGACAGAATCCGAAACGATGATATCCGTAGACGAATGAAGGATACCGACATAGCTCTCAAAAATTGCAAGCTGAAGTGGCAATGGGCAGGCCATATAGTTAGGAGGGCCGAAAACCGATGGAAAAGAAAGGTCCTCGAATGGCGACCACGTCGCGGAAAAAGGATTACAGGCCACCCTCCAACCTGGTGGACTGATGACTTGAAGAGGATAGCGGGAAGCTGCTGGATTCAGAAAGCACAGGTTAGGGGAGGCCTACGTCCAGCAGTGGACTTTAAAAGTCTGAAATGATGATGAATGAAAGAATACCCTTTAAACCTTCCCGTCATTGAAGTAATGAGAGTTATATACTTGGAGTTAGTAAAAGTAGCAATGCGAAGCGAGCATGGCCCAGCCGTTAGCGTAGTACGCAAAACGATCTGTACAACTAAGCCAAACGGGTGGAGAAGCGTGGTGGAGTAAGCTCCAGTCCTTCCCAATAATGGGGAGAGACCCGTGCCCAGCAGTGGGACGCAAAAAGGGTTGCAGCCAAAAGTAGCAAGCGTACATAGGCCAAACGGGTTGATGTACATAAGTTTGGGACTTATAAGGCAAGACTATCCAAGTCTGTTTTGATAGAGTTGCCAGGAATAGCATAGGTCAAGATGAACCCTAAATAAACACAAGATCTTAGGTTATATGTGTTTACTTACCGTGTACCTCTTTTGTACTCTTTGGCCTGTATTACTTTATACCTGGCTTGCGTGAGATCAAACCGCTTATAAAATAGATTTTTATACTTTTGTAAAATGAAATATATGACATAAACTGAACTGAAATGAAATACCAGACGAGCAAACCGGCTACGTGGTTTTAAGTGATTACTGTAGGCAGCCCGTAACACGTAGACACGCACACAGCACCGGCCCATCTTCAGGACAGCAATTTTGCTCTCCTACATCTTCAGGTGTTTGCGGCGACATGTAGCCATGCACATAACGCCGTCCTTCCCGGGACTGCTGGCTGGACATGTCGAGCTCCCATTCTCATCGCTCCCAACCCCGGAAGTCCCCTGTTAGTCGTCTCTTACGATCAGGCAGGGGATATCGTAGCTCTATTCTTAATCCCGTAGCTACATGCAGTGTCTAAGCTCAAACAAGGCTAAGCCTTCCTTCCGTGAAGCTCCTACCTGTTCGGTAGTCCATTGCTAAAGAGGTTCAGCCGTGCTAATTGCTTTCAAAAACTCCGAAGAGTTATTGACCTCTCGGTGCCGTGATTCAGCCGTGCTGTTAGTTACTGTGCTGTGCTGTTATGTTCAAGGTTTTAAGTGTTCAAAACCGTACCGAATAAACAAGTAAAGAACGCCGTGCGCTCTATACACACCAGTCCATACCAATGTACACCAGATCATATCAACTAAACCAGACAGAACCAAATCGACGATCAACAACCTTAAGTTGACGACGAGGTTAAGGTTGGCGGTTTAAACATTTTTTTTTTGTTTTTTTTTAATTTTTTTTTTTAATTTTTTTTCAAAGATTTTATTGAACACAAAAATAGTAATACAAAAGCATAATGATCGTAAACAACTACAATAGTTAATTAATTAACTGTGCTGCAGCAGTTTACGCCCGCCCCAAAACACATAGACAATTGTTCAACTATGTATATATACATACAATTAGTTCTACTATTAAAGGTACAAGCTAAACAAAAAGTAGCGATAAATTAAAAGCTGTTACAAACTGTGATACCTTATATTAAAATAATGTAAAATAAGAGAAGAGCAGTGATTGTTTGAAGGTATGTGTGCGTGTGTGTGTGTATGCGTGCGAGCGCGCGTGTTTGTGTGTGTGTGTGTGTATGTGTGTGCGTGTTGTGTGTGAATCTCACAGGTACGGGTTGGTTGTAATGAGTGCTTCAGTTTCGTCGTAAGATAGGTTATGTAAGAAGCGAAACATATGTTTCTTTAAATCCCAGTATGTCAGGGCATAAATATTGGAAATACTATTTATTTTGTTATAGATAGTACTGGAGATGTTCTCATAGTTACGCCTTGCTAAGGTAGTACGACAAAGGGAGACATGACATACTCGTACAGTTGGGCGACGGCTGTTAGAAGTGTGTTTGACGAAAGGTAGTGTTAAGTGCTTGCGCAATATCACGTTACGGATGTACAATTGCCTTACGGTCAAGACTTTGGAGATTTTATAAAGGTCTGTGGTTGGAAATAAGATTGGTTTTGAATGTATTACTTTTAGTACGTATCTTTGAGCCCGTTCTAATCGCAGAAACCTTGTTTTTACTGAACTGCCCCAGGCGGCTATGCAGTAAGTTAAGACTGATTGAGCTAAGGAGAAATAAACCGTCTTCAAAGTTTGATGATCAACAACTGCCCTCAAGGTTTTAAATATGAATATTAGTTTCCTTATCCTGGAAGCAGTAGCGTCTATCTGGTCTTTCCAAGTCATAAGATTATCAATGTAAACTCCTAAATACTTAACATGGCATTTGTGTGTTAGAGATGTACATGAGCAATTACGATTGAATAAAAGATTAGCCTGATTACAGCGATGCGCTACAATGGTAGGTATTGTACTGGGCAAGACTGACCGACTTGGAGCAAAGGTGGTAAAGGTAGTTTTATTTAAGTTGAGGGTTAGTAAATTTTTGTCTAACCATTGCATCACTGAACTCATAGCTAATTCAGCCTGACAACTGGCTTCTGCCCATGAAGGAGCCTGGATGAGAAGCGCCGTATCATCAGCGTAGGCCAAGATTTTGCAGTTCGGTATACTGAGACTACAGAGGTCGTTCACGTAAATAAGAAATAGAGTAGGAGCAAGGCAACTGCCTTGAGGCAAACCGCATGTTATATTTAGATAACCACTAGTGAAGTCACCAATTTGCACGCGTTGTTTACGATCACTAAGATAACTTTTAAAAATGTCAAGCACGTGTCCTCTTATTCCAATATGCTCCAACTTTATTAGAAGGGTAGAAATAGAGACAGTGTCGAACGCTTTAGATAGATCCAAAAAGATGCCTATCGTCTTAAGTTTGTGTTCAAAGTTTCTAATAATACTGTTAGTTAAGTCTAAGACTGCATCTTCAGTAGACTTTCCGCTCCGAAATCCGAACTGGTTCTCAGCAAGGATAGAGTGTGAGTTGAGGTACTGTAATAGTCTGTTATTTATAATTTTTTCTAAGATTTTGGATAGCGTTGACAATACAGAAATTGGTCTATAATTGCTGACACTATCTCTATTTCCATCCTTATATATTGGATGAACTACAGCTTTCTTGAATACAGCTGGGAATGTTCCGGTTTTAAAGCATAGGTTGAAGATGTGCGACATGATTGGTAAAAGACGGCGACGCGCAGCTCTAAGTAGTGATATTGATATACCATCCCAACCAATTGCACGTTTCTTTATTCCCAGTATAATATTTTCTATTTCTTTACTGTCTGTTTCAAGTAAAGCCATGGAGTTTAACTGTCGGGTACATGGAGGACATGAGGAGAGATTATTGTTTTGCTGAGCAGCAAACTTTGAGGCCAACTGTTGTCCGATCTGACTGGATTTGAGTCTATCTCTAACAGTGGTAACGCTGTGTCCGAGTTTCTGTTCAGATTTGAGATATTTTTAATCATTTTCCACGTAGCCTTGGGGTTGTTCTTGGCTTTTTGGAATTCAATTCGTTCATAGGCTAATTTAATTTTCTTCAATAAGTTTCGGCAGTGGTTTCTATACCGAGTATATGTAATTCTTGCAGTGAGGTTGTCAGGATCTCTTTTAAATGCCTTGTGCAAGCGATCACGGTTCCGAATGCAACGTAAGAGGCCCGGGGTCATCCAAGGTTTGATGATTCTATTTTTACATGGAATGGTTACTGAGCGCGAGTGTAGCTTTATAATATCCATTATAGTATTAACAAATGTACTTGCTGCTACCTCTGCATCGGTCATGGACATTATGAATGCAAAATTTGTAGTATTAATATCGGCCACACATGCAGATTCATCAGTGACCATTTTTGAACGAGCTGCTCTACTTCTTTTCGTTTTGTTACTACAACAAAAAACTATTGGTGCATGATCAGTTATGAAAGACTCAAGGACTAACGTGACAGAATCGATGTCAGTTTTAAGCAAAACATGGTCCAAACAACTACTGTTCCTGGTGGGAAATGTATGAGCAGGCAGCATGGCATGTGTAGCGGCTAGGTTTAAATATTCATCGGAGTTAGAGTCACTGCTACTAGGTGCGATATTAATATTAATGTCACCAATTAAAGTAACTGTTTTAAAAAGCTTTAAGGATATTAATAAAGTATCAAGAGATGTTAGAAAATTAGAAATATTTCTGATCGAAGGAGAACGATAGGCTGCCACAATAGCTAACTCGTTTGAAAACTTTAAAACCAAACAATTTGCATCATTAAGGTGTGGCTTAGTGACTGTGCATGTCAATCCTGATTTAACGTATATAACTACTCCATCGTTTTGGTTTGTGTATGAACTTTTGTAAGATGAATAACCGGGCATTATAGGTAAAGAATGACACTTGCTGAGCCAACATTCACTTAAGATAAGTACATCAAACATGATGTCTATACGATTAAGTAGGACTTGTAGTTCCTCAAAATTACAACCAATACTTCTAATGTTAAGATGTAACGTTTTAATTGGATCATTTATACTATTTAAGAATTCGGAGCACTTTTCAGGCAAGCAGGTGTACGATTGAGAAATAGAAATATTCTCTATATCATTTGCAATATGTAGAGTACTATCCATACTGGGAGCAAAAAGGAACGGATTTCACTGACCAACCATTTGATCGAAAATGATTTAATATAGTACACTCATTATAACGGCATTGAAGGCACTTTAGATGGTTTGTATGTGTACATTGTACATGTACATTACTTAGCTTCAGCAGGGTTTTGAACATATATTTTATTGCCTGGAAGAAATCGCTTTTAAACGATAAGGCCGCCCGTTGTTTGTTTTTTTCAGGTTTGTGTATTTTTTTATATTTTTTTTCTTCTATTATTTATGGTGTTGTAAATTAACAAACAACAAAGAGTTTAATAAACTAACTATATTTCATACAGTCCACACTACATCACGTTTCGTGCGATAACCACATTCCCACCACATTATTTTCTATGCAGTTGGGTTGCTACTTGAGACAGATGGTCGCTTCATTTAAGTCTGGCCAGCAACTGCACCTTTCTTCCGAACGTTTAGTGTACACTATATATTATGTATATACTAAAGTGTATAGTTACAATGCCTCTTTTAACAGCTACATCTATTAAAAAAATCTTATCAGCAGGTAAATTTTACTGACCATACTGGTATTTTTGGCTGCAACCCTTTTTGCGTCCCACTGCTGGGCACGGGTCTCTCCTCCTTAATGGGGAGGAGCTTACTCCACCACACTGCTCCAATGCGGATGCAGCCAAGCCGCTGTCGTGTGTTTTCAAACCGCTCATAAGGCCTCCGACAAGTTTAACGACTGTTATCTATCGATAACAACTGGGACCGACGGCTTACCATGCCCTCCGAAGCACGGAAACGCGCATGAAATTATTTGCCACTAGCGGTCGCCCATCTCACACCCGACCGCGCCCGTTTGGCTTAGCCGCATAGACCGCTTGCGTTCTACGCTAGCCGCCGAGCCATGCGCGCTTCGTTCACTGGTATTCTAAGCGAATTTCAAATTACTCTCACTTACAAGTACTTACCTATTTTATTGTTATAATATAGTTTTATTCCAGGAGTAAACATAAAATACAGCCGTATAAAATTGAAAGCCAAGCTCGTAAAATATTTTATGACTTAATGTATAGAACATAGAGCCGGAAATTAGGAAGGAAGAAACAAGAACTATAATTGAAAAGGAAATGGGTATAGATGACGTACTCGTACGTACGTTTTATACTCGCAAAGACTTTATTTTCTGCTCAGTTTAAAAATGTAAAGAAAAGAAAAATCACTAATTTCTATTCATTCAAGCGTTTGATCTTATGTCTAAGATGTTAGGCTTTAGGCAGCTATCACAGTAAATTGGATTTTTTTGCAATATTTCTAACTACCTAAATTTTTTTTAATAGCGCAAGATAAAAGTCCGCAGAACAAAGCGGTTGAAACTACAATTCTTACTTCAAGTAAATTATATATATTTTTGTTAGATATTATATTAAAGTCTTTAAGCCTAGTAAATTGGGTTTCAAAAAATTGGTCAGGGAGTATTTGTTGAGTATCACTACCATTTAATATTGTGTCATTAAGAGTCATCACCTACCTATCTTTATCTTATTATACGTATTATGTATTTATATAATATATGTATGTATATTATAGTATATGTATGTGTTTTATATGTATATATATATTTATATGTATTGATAAAGTATATAAGTATACATGTATTTTTATGACTTTATTATAAATTCAAAACATTTTTTCTTTGTAATAGCCTGTTGACTACTAAAGCCTACCTCGCATTCTCAACATCACCCAGGGTGGACTGGTAGACAATGCCAACTGGCATTAAGTTTTACCCTTTGTGACTCTTATTTTAAGGTGTTTCACAGAAATAAATAAATAAAAATAAAAAAAACACAAAGTAAGAAGCTTTTATTTTGTTACATTTACCACCCCATGCTTTAGTAGATAGTAAAATAAATAAATAAATAACGTTTCACACTCATAGCCTCACAGTACTTCACAGTAGGGTAGATATACCGTGTCGTAAGTCAACATTCAAATTTCTGCTTCAGCGGGAATCGAACCCGAGACCCATCGAGTCAGGCATCATCGAGGCAGTCCGGCATGGTAACCATCATGCCACATGGGTCGTCTTTATATATATAAATAAAATATACTGTAATTTGTAAATAACTTTTAACTTCATTTAGTACAGCGCGCGGTGTTCATTTTTAAACGACAAAAAAAACGGAGGAGGTGCTCAAGTCGACGCGTACACATTTTTAGGGTTCCGTAGCCAAATGGCAAAAGACGGATCCCTTATGGATTCGTGAAGTCTGTCTGCCTGTCTGTCTGTCCGTCCGTATGTCACAGCCACTTTTTTCCGAAACTATAGGAACTATACTGTTGAAACTCGGTACGTAGATGTATTCAGTGAACCACATTAAGATTTTCACAGAAAAATAGAAAAAAACAGTAAATTTTGAGGGTTCCCCATACTTAGAACTGAAACTCAAAAATTTTTTTTCATCAAACCCTTGTGTGGGGTATCTATGGATAGGTCTTCAAAAATGATATTGAAATTTCTAATATCATTTTTTTTCTAAACTGAATAGTTTGCGCGAGAGACACTTCCAAAGTGGTAAAATGTAACCCCCCTGTAACTTTTATATAAGAGAATGATAAAACTAAAAAGAATATATGATGAACATTACGATGCAAACTTCCACCGAAAATTGGTTTGAACGAGATCTAGTAAGTAGTTTTTTTTAATCCTCATAAATCGTAAACCACAATTTACCTTTCATTCAATCTTAATGCAATGTTTTCTATGGATAATCAAAGGCAATCATGTATTTCTGTTGCCGCTATTGTTATAAAAATACTAAAAATAGAATAAAATAAATATTTAAGGGGACTCCCATACAATAAACGTGATTTTTTATAGATAATGGTACGGAACCCTTCGTGCGTGAGTCCGACTCGCACTTGGCCGGTTTTTTTGTTAAGTGACTAAATGAAAGGTATCAATGAAGCTGTTACTGGGTCATTCTTACAGAAATTCACAACGCGTCACAGACATTTACAGGCCTTCTTTTCCCGATTCTAACGAAAAATATTTCCTGAGAAATTTTAAAAACCTTTTGAAGATAAAACGTGCGAGGTTTTGTGAAGAGAAAAGGTTGAACAGTTTGTCTGCTTTGAATTATTGGTTTGAATGATAAAAGTTTTTGCATCTCGTTACATTATACTGTAAGTAGGTACTATTTTCTGCTCGTTTTGCTCTAAGGAAGCTTTTTTTACGTAGTTAACCAACATTGATGGTGTTATAATGTTAACTCTTTCTTCTACCTTTTTCTTTTATAAATAAATAAATTATAAACGTTACACACTCATAGCCCACAGTAAGGTAATTAATTCCCTGTGTCGTGGAACCCTGGACATGTACAAAGATAGGAACACAAACACCCAGACCGAGAACAGAAATTTAAACTCATCATTGAAATTTCTGTTTCGCCGGGAATCGAACCCGGGACCCCTCGATTGGCAGTCCGGCATGATAACCATTGTGCCACGCGGGTCGTCATCATTTAGTTTCTTTAATTTAACTTTTCATCTTCATTTGGTACAAATGTGCTAATGTAGTCACTTAAGTGGGCCATTCTTTGAGAAATAACAACTCATGTTTTGAGCAACTATTATTTTTGATGACCTTTACACAATTCAGACAAAAACGCAAATAAATCTAAGTTTTAACGATATGTGAATTTAATAATATGCAAGGTTTCTTTGAAGACGAAGGGTTAAACGATTTATCAGGAGGACTTGAGGCCACCGGATTCGTATTGAGAGAATTATTGGTTTTAATGATAAAACATTCACACCGTCGCACGTTACACTGTATTTTCTTATCACGTTTGCTTCTCTTTGTATTTTACAGAACATACTATATTTTCTTATCACGTTTGCTTCTCTTTGTATTTTACAGAACATACTGTATTTTCTTATCACGTTTGCTTTTCTTTGTATTTTACAGAACGTACTATATTTTCTTATCACGTTTGCTTTTCTTTGTATTTTACAGAACATACTGTATTTTCTTGTCACGTTTGCTTTTCTTTGTATTTTACAGAAAGTACTGTATTTTCTTATCACGTTTGCTTCTCTTTGTATTTTACAGAACATACTGTATTTTCTTGTCACGTTTGCTTTTCTTTGTATTTTACAGAACGTACTGTATTTTCTTATCACGTTTGCTTCTCTTTGTATTTTACAGAACATTTTTCTTATCTAATTTTGCTCCTAAGATATTTTTTTCTGTTACGTTAAATAAGAAGATACGAAACATTTTTGGGTAACTTGTTGTAGTTCTAATGAAGACTTCATTGTCTTTAAGAAAATGGTGTTGATTTTTCTGGGGTTAAGATAAGACGACTATCTGCTTTTTTAAATAAGTATCTGGACGACCGAGCATTGCTCAGATAAAAACAATTGATTTTATTGGTTTAATTTTAAGCAAAACACTCATTAGCTTAGCGTTACTAACAACGCCATCTGTAGCAGCTCCCAATAAAAAAAATTGTCACAAAAAAATAAAAAAAACACAACATGCTTGCTTGAGGTTTGATCCCGGGCTTCTTGCTCCGCAGTCAGCCTACGTCATTCGACCAAGGAAACTACAATTCCATTGACGAAATTTTTATAGAGCTCTTTCAAATCGACATTTTCATTTGTTTGAACGGCGGATTGGCGAATGACGTTTGAGGGCGTTATTATTAATATTCTGCAATAGATATCAGTAAGAGTCATATTTCTCAGTTTATATTTAAGTTGATTATCGCTGAAAATTTGAATAAAACGACAAATACTAAAAATAAAACTTATATCGATCTATTACCCTTGAAACCCTGGGCACTAAATTTCAGGAAAATCATTGGAGCCGTTTCTAAGATTCAAATTATATATTTTAAATTTTTCTTTTGCTACATTTGAAGGTAGAACATAGCGTTCCATTTGTGTATTTTATTCATTATTCTATTTAATATCTGTATTTTTACTTCTATATCTACAATTTGAAATGGAATTTGAATGCAGTGGAATTTCACAATTCCAAAAAAAACATTGCGAGAGTAAATGTCTAAATCTTTTGCAGACAAAATATGCCAAGTTCAGTGAAGAGGAAAGTTTGAATAGTCTGTCTGCTTGAGTTCAGGCCGCCGGACTCGTATTGAGAGAATTATTGGTTTCCATGATAAAACATTCACACTTCATACACTGAATTTTCTTATAATTTTTGCTATTCTTATTTACTTTTATTTGACGTATTTTCTCATCAATTTTGTTCTCAGTACAATTTTTGTTTCGTTAGTTGAGAGAAACTGAAAAAACTTTAGTAACGAAACTTGAAGCGTGTATGGTATTGCAACTGGCGTCGAAAGCTTGTGATCTACGCAGCTAAACGTAACGAATGCAGTCGGGTGTAAGATTGGTGACTGCTAGTGACAAATTACATGCGCGTTTCCGTGCTTTTGAGGGCAGGTTAAGTAGTAGTTAAACCTTGTAGAGGATTTGAACATACAGTATATTAGTTGGCTATCAACTTCCTCCTCACAATTCCAAGAAAAAATATTTCGAAAGAAAATCTAAAAACGTTTTCGTAGATAAATTATGTAAGGTTCACTGAAGAGTAAAGGTTAATTAGTTTGCCTGGTTTGGCGTGGGGCCGCCGGAATCATATTGAGGGAATTATGGTTTCATTGATAAAACATTCGCTCCTCGATACATTACAATGTATGTATTTTTGTCCTTTTTTGTTATTTTACACCACATATTGGAATGATCAATTTTTATTGTTACCTTTGGGACATAAATATGCTGGGCACAGGTCTCCTTTAACTAATGAGAGGGACTTAGGCAATAGTCCACCACCCTGGCCTAGTGCGGATTGGTGGACATCATACCTTCAAGAAATTATGAGTTTCTCTCTGGTTTGCACGGCGCTGGAAAACATCGTAATCAATAGGTAATGTAAATATCACAATATTTTAAATCACCGTGGAGCAGTGATGAAATGGGCACATTAAAAAGTTCTTTTGTCAGAGGTATGCGCCGAGGATTTGAACCCGGCATCTCCCGGTTGGAGACAGTGGTCCTTACCACTCGGCCATCGCTGCTCCGATGAATGAATGTAATGACGTAAGTTCGTCTTACTTTAATGAGATTTTTTTCTCATCAGTAAAAGAGTTGTATTTTGAATAGTAACTCAGGTAACTCTTCTAGTTTTTAAATTACAGCACCTTATTTTCTATGCATTTAAATAATAATATAACCTGTACCTTCTGTTTATAAATTATCAATGATAATAACTCCCTTTCTTTTATTTTGAAACAAAGTTTTAGTCACTTAACTGGTACATACTTATAGAAATTCTAAATGCTTTTGAAGATAAAACATGCGAAGTTCAGTGAAGAGAAAAGATTGAACAGTTTGTCTCCTCGACTTGGGGCCACCGGACTCGTATTGAGAGGATAATTTGTTTCAATCATAAAACATTCGCACCTCAGTTAATATACTGTATTTTCAAATCATCTTTGCTTTTCCTTTTCTTGTTTTTGTAATTTTACAGAGTATATTTTCTTATCTGTGTTGCTCTAAAAAAATATTTTCTGTTTAACGAATTACACATTATTGGGTAAATTTTGTTGTGGTTCTAATTAGAACTTCTGTGTCATTAATAAAAGTGTGTTGGATTTTTGCAACTATCTACATTTTAACATATAGTTGCTTAAATTCTTTGCAAGTAAGACATTATAACAATTTCTATTTGTAAATTATTAATTACTAGCCTTCTGCCAGCGGCTCGCCCGAGTGGACCCGTTTAATGGGTCCGTAGGATAAAAAAATAGCCTATCCAAGCTTCATTGCTATATTAAAATCATAAGCGTTTAGCCAGTTGCTTCAACCGCGTTGGCCTTATTACCCGTTTTTACGTAGGAATAACATTTTCCCGCGATAAAAAGTAGCCTATGTTACACAGAGAGAACGTAGCTTTTTAATGGTGAATTTTTAAGAATTTTTGAAATCGGAACAGTAGTTATTGAGTTTATTCATTACAAAAATACAAATCTTTCCTCTTCATAATATTAGTATAGATTCTAGTTAATTCTGTTTGGGCTGTTTCACAATCCCAAAGAAAAATATTTGGAGAGAGAGAGAGAAAAAGCAGAAATCCTTTTGTAGATACGAGGTTCTATGGAGAAAAAAGTGAAACGGTTTACAAAAACCTAGGTCTCGGTGTATTCGTATTGAGAGAATAATTGGTTTCAATGATAAAACATTGCAAATGTACCTACCTACATTACATTGAGTTTTCCACAGGACATATTTTCTTATCTGATTTCCACTGCGAAAGCTTTCTTGTGTTTATTTAAGTGAATGTAGTATATTTTTAGGTAACCGAATGGGTATCTTATAAAAACTCCTTACTTATTAGTAAAACCGTCTATTGTTTTGTATTCTGTTATAATCCCTACTTCCCTACTAATATTATAAATTCGAAAGTAACTCTGTCTGTCTGTCTGTTACGCTTTCCCGATTAAACTACTGAACCAATTTTAATGAAATTTGGAACACAGATAGAGTGGACCTTGGTAAAGGACATAGGATGGTTTTTATCCTACGGGAACCTATGAAACGAATCCACGTGGGCGAAGACGCTGGCGGAAGGTTAGTATACTATTTAGTAGGAGTAGGGAACCATATAATAATAATAATAATAACGTTTCGCCTTAGCCCTACAGTTATAGATATATCCTGTGTCGTAGATACCATGGACACATACGGAGACAGAAACACAAACACCCAGACCGAGAACAGAAATTTTAAACTCATCATTCAACATAGTAGTCAAGACAACACAGTAGGCAAGATATTCCTTATGGTTTACTTTCTCGACACCAAGATTGAATTCGATTCAGACTAGCGTGCCAGTCTTGTGGTGTTAAATAAACGCTGCCGCTCTTTTTATCTACAAAAACGGCGTTGGTACTTTTCCAGGCGCTTGTAACCAAGTCTACGCTCTCTAATTAAAAAAAATCCCTTGTTCACCAGGTCAGCGCGCGTCGGCAAGACGTCTCTAGTGGCTCGGTTCCTCGGCACCAAGTTCGAAGACAGCTACACACCCACCATCGAGGACTTCCACCGCAAGCTGTACAGAATCCGTGGGGAGGTGTACCAGCTGGATCTGCTGGATACCTCTGGAAATCATCCCTTTCCGGCAATGAGGAGGCTGTCGTTCCTTACAGGTTAGTTTCTCATCAATTTATTATTTAATTTTGGCTGCAACGATATATCCTCATAATAAGGGAGCCTACCCGAATCCAGCATTTCTACTAACTCACATTGCAACAGCGTGGGAGAGTAAGATCCAGGCTTAAAGCATCAAGGTATGTCAGGTATGACACCCGTCAGAGGAGTGGCGTTTACGGGCAAACCCCTCGTCCCAACGTGCATGCACAATGTGCCTTCTAGTTATACAACTAGTTTGTCTGTGTGTGTCGGTGTCAGTGTTAACGGTGCATAGAAAATGCCGTTGTTAATTGAAATTGTGCGTTCTTCCCCCGCACCAGATTTGGCACAAAAATTATGTATCGAAGCGAGGTGCTATGCCGTCTCTACTGAAGGGTGAGTCAGTAATTTTGATGCTTTAAGGCTCCACGTAACCCTTAATAGTCGGAAGACCCGTGCCCAAGTCGGGAACATAAAAAATGTTACAGTAAGCCGGCTGGATTGCTGTAACAACATTATAACTTGGTTAAATGTGCTACTGAAATATTATAGTAAGTATAGTACTGTATGTTCTAATTATAACCACAGATTTTTTAAAGAATAAACAGACAAACAATTTAATCGGCGTAGAGTATGTAGAAAATTAATAAAAAATGTTACACGCACACAATGTGTACGAATTTCTCCCGAAAAATAAATTAAAAAATTCCATCAATTGTTTGGTATTCGAAAAATCCACTAAATTCTAAATGTAATTCAATTTACAACTTGCCATTTCCAATAAAATCAAAACATTGTGAATTATTTGAAATTGGAACTGAACGAACATTTATAAATCACGGAACGTGTGAGCCTCACTCTCTTTTAATTTCGTTCACAAATCGCAATATTGATTTTATTAAACGGTCTTTGACGTTTTCGCTCTCATTCGTCCAAATAGCGGTGTATTATGATGAAGAAAATTATTTAGTCCTGAGGGAATGTTATAAGGAAAATTCCTTATTTTCTTCCGGGACTCCAACTTACGTCAAGCCATGAGGGCTTGTTCGCATTGTTTTGACTACGAAAATAATTTTTAGGTTTTCTGTTCATTTGAATCCAATTTTCACCAATACACAATGATGTCCATAGGCTGTAGTTGGCTGCAAGCCGTTTTTGCGTCCCACTGCTGGGCACGGGTCTCTCCCCATTATTGGAGATATTTTTTTAGTGATATCATAGTATCTTATGTGACTTTTTGCCTTTAGATTTTACGCGTATAAATTACCTACAGGGATAGTTTTAAGGGGTTGTTTATGTTTAAGAGCGTTGTTACCTGACATTGAGCGTTAGGAAGTCCTGACTAAGTTATCAGAAATGTGAATTAATTTTATTTTAATAAACTAATAATTAAATTGTGCAATCTGGACATGTGAACGCATCATCAGTTATAAAATTGAAGTAAAAAATTCTTCGCCTTTCTTTTAGGAGGTTGAAATTTTTGTGTTTGTGGTGAACGCGAATAAAGGAGGCTCATTAAACAAATTCCGCGACTTTTTTATGACTCACATTCAAACTAAAAGTGCTCGTAGAAAGAACATAGAGTGGGTCAATCCAGAGAACGGTATAATTCATATAATTAACTTTTCCAGTATAAGAGCGACCGCAATATGAGCTTTTAGACTTTATATAATTTATGAAAATGTTAATGTTGTATGTGAAATTACCCATATATTCGCTCATATTTTAATCATTATAATAAAACATCTTCATGGTTCCAACTCATTTCACAACGCGTGGCTCTTATCGCTAATTTAAATGAATCTAATGAATACGAAATTACGTTACAGAATAATTTAAGTGACCAAAACATGAACAGCTTATTTACTAATTGCGGGCTTTAAAAATAATACAGTGAAATATTTTGATAGAATTGCGGCATTTTGTGAAGACTCTGTTGTGCCATTAACCTGTGAGCTACGTAGGGTTAATGACGTTTTTACGATTCTATTATATTGGTTATTTCTTAGTTAGTGCAAAAAGGGTGCGAAAGTCACTTCGATTTAACACTTAACACAACTAAGTTATTGATATTTTTATTTATGTTTGATAACGACATAGACTGTATATATCGAAGTTTTGGCGGGAAGTCTGAAGGGACAAGTTGTGCTCTTGTTTTATATTCATTTTCTTCTTGTATTTTTGACTTATATCGGATAAAGATGATGACATTTTGTTCGATATAGATTAATGACAGTGCACGAGTGTTGTGAAATAAAATAATAGTGTGAAAGCATGTTTTTTCGGGTTGCCTCCAAAACTCCATCGGCACGTTCTGGGAAAGTAGCCCTCACTTTACTTGAACATTCTGACTGACTAGACTGACTGATACCTGACGACTGACTGATTTTTTCTATGACTACTAAGTGAATAATTATACTTGACGCTGTCAATAGTCACAGAGTTTGCGATACCACACGACTGTGTAACATTTAGAGGATTGACGGATTTTTTGTATTAAGATAATTATGGCGGTAGGAAAGTGACAAAGGCTACTTTTTTCCGGGGAAACAATCTCACTGTTATGGGGAAAAAATCGTGTACCCACGCGGGCGGAGCCGCGGGCGGACAGCTAGTCATGGATGGATAAAGGAAAGTATTTCAGTATTAAGCTGACTTTATGGAATATGGGTACTTGACGACCCGCCTGGCGTGATGGTTGCCATGCCGGACTGCCGATCGGAGGGTCCCGGGTTCGATTCACGCGGAAAGCAGAAATTTGAATGATGAGGTGTAAATTTCTGTTTTCAGTCTGTGTGTTAGTGTTTCTGTCTTTGTGTGTGTCCATGGCACCCACGACATGGGGTATATCCACGCTACTGTGGGGCTATGAGTGTGAAGCGTTATTGTTATTTTTATTATATGGGTAATATTTGCTAAGATTTGCATTCGAGACCATTACAGAAAATATATATTTATTAAATACGAGAGCAGCTATGCTGGAATTTAAAGAGTCGCATTTTTCAATTTGTTTTAATTTTCAGTAAGCCAGCAAAATTAGATTTAAATATTTTTACTTGACGCTGACAAGCACGATCGTGCTATGAATGAAGAAAAAGAATTAAAACGGTAAGCTAATTAATAAAGCAATTACAGCGGTTAGCCGTTGGATTAACATGGCTCTAGAATGTACGGAATATTTGCTGTAGCAATATTAGGGAAGCGGGCAAACCGGGAAGTTTATCAAATTTAACTTGCAAAATTCAACCCACAATAAACAAACAAAAAAATAAGTATGTTATAATGTTATTGAATGTTTGTTTGACAACTGTCCCTGAAATGATCAGAACGCTAACTTCGTTGTGCAATACTTTCTCTCCTCGCTCTTAAAGTAAGTACCTATAAGAGAAAGAGAAAAAGACTAAGTAGCAATTGTATTTTAGAGGATTAGGTACAAGTAACCGGATGACCGAGCGTTGCCCGTATAAGAACAGAATTTTACAGAGACTCATTGGCTTACCTGACAACGTCTACCTCAGCTCCCAATTTAAAAAATAGAATTACATATACCCTAGTCTAGCTCTCAATTTAAAAAATAGAATTACATATACTCACCGATAATGTCAGGAGGAGTTTTGGCGGGAAGTCGAAAAAGACATATTGTGCTCTTGTTTTATTTTCATTTTCTTGGTGTATTTTTGACTTATATCGGATAAAGTTGATGGCATTTTGTTCGATATAGGTTAATGACAGTGCACGAGTGTTGTGAAATAAAACAACAGTGCTAAAATATGTTTTTTCTGCTTGCCTCCAAAATTCCATCGGTCACGTTCTAGTAAAGTAGCTATCGCTTTATTTGAATATTGGACTGACTAGACTGACTGATTACTGACGACTTACTTACTGACTTTGTTATTACTTCGTCCAGTTTCATTGAAACGGGCAAAAAATTGATGCAAAAATTATACTTGACGCTGGCAGTATGCACAGAGTTTGCGATGCTATAATTGAAAAAAATAATGTCAGGAGGAGTCATATTTTTCAGTTTATGTTAAGTTGAAAACACGGATTATACCCTAAAACGCACACTAAATTTCGTCACTAAATAGGTAGACCGTTTCCGAGATTCAAATTATATATTTATGTATACACAAGAATTAGTCGTTTAAAGGTATTAGATATTGGAAGGTTGAATGAGAAAAAACAAATAATAGTTTTTTTTCTATAATTCTGAATTCTTAAGTAGTTTTTAAAAATGCTTACGGTAAAAACTTCTAAGTAAACTTCGCACTTCCAACAAATCTTCTGGATGCGCCTCGTAATGCTAAAAACCGGAAAAGAATATAACGAAGAAAGGTCCGCGACTTTTCATCCAAGCTTCTGAGAGGCCCGCCGAGAATAGAACCTGGAGACCTGAATATTTAAATTACGTTTAACGAAAAATGTTTGTCTGAGTTTCACCTTTGTGAGTTAGCGTGTGTTATGTCCGTGGTTTTACCGACTTCCAAAAGGAGGAGGTGTTGTATTCAGCAGTATGTTTTTTTTTTATATCTGTTCACCGATTACTCCGTCGTTTGTGGACCGATTTTCAAAATTCTTTTTTGTTCGTATGCTTATACTCACGAGGTGGTTCCATTGTCACAAACTCAGGACCTGATGTTGGGATCCGAGAGAAATCGAGGGGAACTCTCAAATTTTATAGGCACACACATTATTTTTCTTATAATTTTTGAAGCATTTTGAGATATTTGTGCATTGTAATCATCATCTCCAAAAATAAAATTGTTCAGTACCTATTTTTTCTTGCTTATGGTAATGATTCTTAAAACTATTTTTGGAATCGGGCCCTTAATAAAATGTCGCACCTTTCGTTCTGAATGGGCACCGACTCCAAAGTAGTTTTAAGGGTCATTACCATAAGCAAGAAGAAGTAGGTACTGAACAATTTTATTTTTTACCGTTTGAAGTCGATTCTATTTTTTTGTTAAAAACTTATTAAATGACTTGATAATCTGTATCGTATAAAACTTGTATATTATACTTGTATCCTGTATAAGACTCTGAAAAAAACCGGACAAGTACCAATTGAACTCACGTGGAGAGAGTTCCGTACGTTGACGAAGAATTTTCTTTAAATGCTATAGATTTCTTATAGGTTTTTCTATGATATTTGTAATCGGAATTAATGACACCCGACAACTCAAACACTATTATTCTCCTGTTTCCTCCTTCAAAATTGAGTTTATTAAATATTTTTTTTCACAAATATCAAGAAATAGAATAAGTCTATGTCTCTATGTTTTTATTTGGTTGTAAAAACCTTTCAAATTTGTTTTGCAGTTGATGGAATAGTGCTGAATATAAAGCACTATTCCATCAACTTGTATGAAACGTGTACGTGTATGAAACGTTTATTACGTTTATTACGTGTATGAAAGAGGCATTTTCTACGATTTTTGAAGAGTCATATTTTCTGATCTAATTAGTTGATTGAAAAAAACAAAACTTAGGGGCATAGCTTTAGCAGACTTCGATATTGTCACAAAAAATCATTCCTCTAGACTAGAAGTATTATCCATAGGAGAATGCGTTTGTATGGGAATACGGCGCTAGCCTTTCCTCTTAAGAATGGCTTTTAATGATTTTTTTAATTGATAACAACATTAAATGGTCGCAAGAAAAATAAGAAAATAATAATAGGTACTTGAAAATGTTTGAAGTCTTACGTAGTTTTCAAAAAATGTTTGTAAAAATACTTAACTTACTTGTAGAACTTACCTTGCATTTCCAATACTGTCTGCGCATCGTAATGCTCAAAACCGCGAAATATTATAATGAAGAAAAGAAAGGTCAGTGACTTTCCTTTTCATTCAACCTTCCGAGCGGGTCGCCGAGAATAAGACCTGGAGAAATGAATATTTAAATAACGTTTAACGGAAAATGTTTGGTGTAGACTTGATAATTTAAATGTTTCATAATAGAACTCAGTTGTAGAACAAGTCGTGAGTGTAACTAAAATAAATAAATTACGCTTCACACTCCTAGCCCCACAGTAAGGTAGATATACCCTGTGTCGTGGGTGCCATGGACACACACAAAGACAGAAACACTAACACCCAGACCGAGAACAGAAATTTAAACTCATCATTCAAATTTCTGCTTCACCGGGAATCGAACCCGGGACCCTTCGCTTGGCAGTCCGACATGGTAACCGTTGCGAAACGCAGGCCGTCCATACCGTCTGTGTATTGAGCTTCGCCTTTGTGAGTTAGCGTTTTTTATGCTCGTTGTGGTATACAGAAAAGAAGCGCGTATGGCCCGGCGGTGAGTGGCCGTGAGCGTAGAACGCATGCGATCTACGCATCTAAGCCAAACGGGCGCGGTCGGATGTGAGATGATGACGCTGGTGGTAATATAAAATCATGCGTGTTTCCGAGCTTCCGTGGGCACTTTAAGCCGCGGTCCCTTTTTTATTTATAAAGTCGTTAAGCCTAGTCGGACGGTCTTATGGGCGATTTGGAAACATCCTACAGCGGGTTGGTCACTCACCCGCATCTCCACCAACCCGCATTGGAGCAACGTGGTAGAGTATTCTCCAGGACTCCCTAATAATGCAGCTATGGTTTATAACCTTCCAACTTTTTTCTGTTTTCAATAGAGAAATTAAGGAAAATACAAAAGACTAAAATATTTAGGTAATAGTCGACAACGGTACCAAAACACTTAAAAGTTTTGCAAAACTTGAAATGTATAGGTAACGTTTATTATGCCGACTTAGGCCAACCCTTAGTACACCTGTTCAGCAAAACACATTAGGTATTTATTTGGAAAGGTCCTTTAAAAATCTAAAACCTTATTCCTGTCGTGGATGTTATCTATACTTAATATATTAAACTAAAGAGTTTGTTTGTTTGAACGCGCTAATCTCAGTAACTACTGGTTCGAATTGAATTTTTATTTGTGTTCAATAGTCCATTTATTGGGGAAGGCTTATAGGCTATATAACATCATGCTATGACTAATACCAAAGTCCATGCCTAAGAAGTTGCGGGCGGCCACTAGTATTGGATAATCTCGGTGCTTTGTAAAAGGCCTCGACACATACTTTGAAAGAATTGATACAATGTAAATCTACTTACAACCTGGCTGCAACCCTTTTTTACGTCCCACTGGGCACGCGTCTCTCTTCGTTTTTAGGAAGACCTAGAGCTTACTCCACCACGTTGCTCCAATGCGGGTTGGTGGAGACTTACAACTTACATAAGTAGAAAAAAAGGTGAATATATGGAGAAAGCTAACCCATTTATAAACGGAAAGTCAAAACTGTGGTCAAAACGACGAGTAAAGAAACACGAAGAATGCAAAAAAACCTTTTAGATATTTATTTCTCCAACAAAGTTTAAAAAAAATCAAGGATACGTCAAAAATAAAAGAATTTAAGTCCTTATGCTCTTAACTTCAAGTGAAGTTTAACATTTTATCACATCGAACACTCAGACCCCGAGGGTCTACTACGTACGCATCTATCCGAAACATCGTGAGTTTAGGGCCTCATTTTAGGATCAGACTGAAGAATTTCTAGCAATATTAAGTATTCTGTAATTTAAATTTATCAACGTCTACGATAATCTGGTAAACTCGTGAAATAAAAATAACCTGAGTATGCCAAAATCGAACGGATGCGTACAAAGTTGGCCCTCAGATCCTCCTCAGGACATCTGTACATCGAAATACATTAAGTATGTATATGGTTAGGTCATTGAAGTTGCTAAAACCTTTTAACAGTGTCAGTGGAGAGTTCACAACTTTTTGGATATTTTGTGTTTTTGGGATATTACTAAGGCCCCGATAATTTAGATTTTAAGGAGTCAGTGAAAATGTACACTTACAATTTAAATAAACAAAAAATAACTTGGCTAACCAACCTATTTATAAACAAACCGCCTAACAAATTTTAGAAGCATGTCTTAGCTTAAGATGGAGAAATATTTGAGACTTTTCCAAACATTAACAGAGTTATAAAGACAAATCACGGAGACGACAAAAGATAAAGATTAGCGTTCTGAATGACAATGATAATCTTAAAGTGTCTACGGAATGGCTACTGAATGATAACAAAACACTCGAAAGTCGTCCACAACTTAGAGCGTTGATCGTTTTATCACGTTGACCACTTAGCGACCCTCAGAACAGGTGTTCAGTTCATTAGGTATTTATTTTTAGGGGTCCTCTATTAGAACGAGAAGGAACAGATGTTGTTAGACATTATCTTGAAAGATTTAAGTAAGATCTAAATTATTGGTTTACTGTCTGCGGCTGCAACCCTTTTTGCGTCCCACTGCTGGGCACGGGTCTCTCTCACATTATTGGGGAGGCCTGAAGCTACTTCCACCACGCTGCTCCAATGCGGGTTGGTGGAGATGCGGGTTAGTGGCCAACCCGCTGTCGGATGTTTTCAAACCGCCCATAAGACAAGGTTTAACGACTGTTATCTATCGACGACGACAACAACAGGGACCGACGGCTTAACGTGCCCTCCGAAGCACGGAAACGCGCATGAAAGTTTTTGCCACTAGCGGTCACCCATCTCACACCCGACAGCGCCCGTTTGGCTCAGCTGCATAGATCGCTTACGTTCTACGCTAGCCGCCAGGCCATGCGCGTTCCACTTGGGGTGAGGTTTACTGTCTGCCTTCTTAAAAGACTTTAGTAATTACCAAATAAGTTCCAGACTTAATGGTTACCAGATGCTTTTAAAATTTGATTATTACGATATGTTTGTCCTAATGCAATCATGTTCATTTGATAGAGTTTTCCAAAATTATCAGATCTATCTTTATGAACTGACAAGTGGACAAAACAAAGTTTAAAAGACTTAAATAAATTAAGGAGACAACAAAAGATAAAGATTAACTTTCTGATTGACAGAAGTTAAAGCTACTGAGTATCTACTTGAATGGTAAGGATACACTCCAAAGTTTTGCACAACTTGGAGCGTTGATTGTTTTATCACGTCGACCACTTAGCGACTCTTAGAACAGGTGTTCAACATTAGGTATTTATTTTGATGGCTTTTTAAGTTTCTAAAACCTTTTTAGAGGTTAGTTCAGGCTAAAACTACTTATGTATTTAATGTGCAGTATAGTAGTAGTAAGCAGCAATGCCCAGCGATGGCCGAGCAGGAAATACAGGCTCCGATACCTTCAAGCCCCAGCGGCACTAAGAAAACACAAAAAAAAACAGAGTATTCCTAACTGCAATTGAGCAGTAAGATGGGATAAGGTAAGAATAATACAATTATGGCGTTGTTTCAGCGAATCAAACTTTTCAAACGAAGTAGATAGCTTTTCAACTTGTACAGAAAATCAGCTCGCAACTCATTTTTTCTAAACTGCTAAAGATAACCAGATAAACAATGTGTATTGCTGCTCAAGAAGAAAATTGATTATACTGTGCTCTTTGAACTTACATTAACATTTTTTTCACATACCTTTACTACTTCTCTACGTATGATAGATAGGTGCTACATATTTACTAAAGCGGAAATCTAATATAAGCCGGGCTTCCCCAATATAAGGCGGAGACCCATAACTGCCAAAAACCCAAAAAAACGTCAAAAATGTTGCGTTCAGCAACCGATCCAAATATTTTTATAACGGTTATTGCCTAGTTATAATGCATTATAAAATATATCCCGTGTAGCAGCGATAATTAATGACGCGCTAGTGGTATCGAACCCGGGCCCTCAGCGTGTGACGGAAGCCTGAGGAAGATTGTCACATCACAACCGTGTAAAACGGAATGTGTTCTGGTCACAGATCGCTGTGGTCCTGGTATTTTATTTTATATTGTGCCCGAATATCAAACCAGTAATATTAGTAGCTAATAACAATAATATTACAAATTTCACTCTATGGAAATTTCACTCATTATTATATCCATTGATGACTTCCTAATTACGGCATATAACAAAAATAGTATTGGTTCAAACAGAATTATATTGTAAGGATGCTTCCAGAATACTGTTGTTTCCTGCTTAATATCTGCTTAGCGTGACTTCTTTTTTAATAAGGAAAATTTACTTTCATAATCTCTGTCCTGACTCTCGTATATCTGGCGACAGTTTCAAGTTACTAAAACGTAAACAACATCGCATAATAACGGATATTGCTCAGTATTTAATACGTATCGGACGTAGACCAAATTACCAACAAACTGGGGCATGCTAATTGCTTGGAACGTCAAACTCGTAAGGATCGCTTTGAAGGTAGGCGAATATAGTCGCGGAGCGGATGGCGATTTCTGATGCATTGTCGTTGTTTTTATTTGAATGGAGTAGCAGATGAGCATGCAGGCCACGTGGTGTTAAGTGGTCGCTGCAGCCCATGGACATCTACATACAACCTCAAGCAAGCATATGTAAGTCTTGTCTGAGGTCGTATGCAGTTGCGCTGCTGCTTTGGAGGCTGGTGGTCGCCTCATGTAAGTGTGGCCGGCAACTGCACCTTTTCACCGAAACACAACAGTATTGGTTCACGGCAGAAGTGGGTGCAGCGGTGGTACTTCCCCGGGCGAACCATAATAGTTCTACCACCTACAGAATTTATTGGAATCTTTGTAGGTATTGTAATTACTTCTTTTTTTTACGAATACGCAGTGCTAGATTAAGTCTATTGTTGCTCCAAGCAATCCACCCCTCCCTACCCTAAAGTAAACCATGTATGCATGTGTACCGTAAACGTAAAGTAACGTAGTACTTATTGATTGTTAAAATATAATTACTGTAGAGACTATGGGACCATGGTCTTCTGACATGAAAAAATTCATGTCAGAAATGTCGAACAGACTTGTCCTTGCCTGTTGAGGGCTGGCGGCTATTTTGCTCAACGACTCAGTCTAGTCGTACAAAGGGGCAATGCCGCCAGTGTCTTGGGTACCATGCCTCACACGGACTTTTTAGATGAAGTATTTTATTATAAGCCTTTTTATTTTATATGTTTTTTTTTATTTTTACTTTAAGTTTTGTATATATTGTTAAGGTTAGTTATTAAGATTAGTTCTAGGTTTTTGTACATAATTATGGTAATTTAATCTTGTACATGTATATATAGTTTTATGTACTTACATTTATTAGTTCGCCATATTTACCTCAGCGAATTTGGAAATTACTACAGTATTACAAAAGAGATGTAAAGAATAGGTTCTAGTCGTACCTCACTTAGGGCATACTAATTGCTGAGAACATCATTACATGTGAGGGTTGATTTGAAGTGGCACTAATACAATAATTGTATATCTGGTTGTATTTGATAAAATTTAAGTAGTAGTGTGTTTATTTCTTTAAATAACTTATTTTATTTTCACATTTTGCATGTGGCTTAGTGCTTCTCTAAAAGATCAGGATCATTCCATTATTGCATAAATTGAACTTCGAATGTGCCCAATCAGTTCATAGTCTAAACTTTGTAATATAAGATGATCGAATTAAGTAAAGACGAATAAATTTCAAAAGTTTAAATTATGTCTATGTACATGCCAGAAGTGCTCCAATTTTGAACGCGTTCGCAAATAACTTAAAAGTTGCTTTTTTATTTAACAGTAACATCACAACTCACGATGTGAATATTTTATAGGCACATCACCTCATGCGAATTTGTTGCCAGTTGGTAATAATTTTAAGTCATTATCATATCCAAGTAGCAACTTTCACTATCCGCTTCCGCTATTAGGACTTTTCGTAGGATCGAACCAATCTTTTAATTTAACTTCGTTTCCGTATAGTGTCGAGTTACCATAAATGCAATTACTTGCAACGTCAAGATGTTATATCTTGTGTTAGGCCTCTCGACCATGATATTGTATTTTGTGAAAGCGCTCAATAAATTAGACGAAAAGTTTCTTTGTGTGTTCTTTGTATGTTTCAAACGGTTTGAAAAAGAAAATTTATTGATGTGAAATCTTGAAAAATATTTCATAGCTTTTTATAACGGGGATTCCTTTATTCACAAAATGGGTAAGCTTTTTCTGACTCGATGGAGTTAGGAATTTTGAAATATAAATAAATAACATTTCACACTCATAGCCCCACGGTAAGGTAGATATACCCTGTGTCGTGGGTACCATGGACACACAGAGAGACAGACATCTACATACAACCTCAAGCAATCATAGGTAAGTCTTGTCTGAGGTCGTATGCAGTTGCGCTGCTACGCCGGAGGCTGGTGGTTGCCTCATGTAAGTGTGACCGGCAACTGCACCTTTACCTGCACCAGTTCACGGTAGAAGTTGGTGCAGCGGTGGTACTTCCCGGCGAACGATAATAGTTGTACCACCTGCAAAGTACCTAACCTACCTAAAAAAAAACTGAAAAGTACCTAATGTATCGACGTCGGGTGTAAAGCAACCCATACATGGCCCGCATGGTGTACTATGCACCTAATTTCCCTACTAATAATAGGCTACCTGTTTTCCAGGCGGACATTACTTAAAATTTGGTTGTCGTTAACTATGATAATTTCATTGTATTAATAAAATCCATTTCTAGGATCATGAACGTTAGGGTTAACATACATCAGCTTTGAAGATAGGTACATAGCATCGATGCTTTGAGTTGTGTATAAATTGCACATGAATGTAGTTTGATCGCTCGTGTACATCGGAAACAATATTTCACGTCATGTTGGGCGTAAGCCTGTAAAGCAGGACTGTAGTAGTGCAGTACTTCAAGAACGAACTTCAAGAAAAATAAAACGTTCGTTTATAAGTCTGACTCGTACATTGAGTAGGATTGTATAGAAATTGTATGGAGATAATTGACTTCTATTGAGATAATTGGAATAGAGGACCTTTTTTAACCGGCTTTAAAATTATCAGTTTGACCAGTATATGTGTAATACTAGCCTTCCGCCAGCGGCTTCGCCCGCGTGGACCCGTTTTATATGTTCGCGTAGAATAAAAACCATCCTATGTCCTTTCCCAATGTCCACTCTATCTGTGTTCCAAATTTCATTAAAATTGGTTCAGTACTTTAAGTAGGAAAGCATAGCAGACAGATAGAGTTACGTTATGACCTATTGAAGCCGCCGAGCACGTGTACTAAATTTTGTAAGTGTATATTATTATGTTTGTTTGCAAATTTTTCAGTAATCTTAAGTGATATCGTAATCCCTATTGATTTAAATTAGGTATATTCCAACTTAGGAAACAGTCTAATCTTCATCAAAATCAGTCCAGTAGTTATTGAGATATAAGCAAATATATATATGTCGCAGTCGGATCGTATAATCCGCCGTATTACATTCCGGCTAGCTATTTCCTAAACAGGGCTGTATTGTAATACGGCGCACTCTCGTTCAGCCGGATTGCAATTCAGCTAAATTTGCGAACTTTGTATTGTATGAGCTCTTCGCGTTCGTCAAAGCGGCGTAATATCGTGCCGCCCAATTGCCTATATGTTACAGCCAAAGAAATAAATCCGGATATTATATTATATTATATTATCTAGCCATTATTTATAATATCTACTCAATTTAGATAAAGTGATAATTGACAATGAATTAATCACTTTCCAAGGCTTGGATAATGTAATAAAACAAGTGGCTCTGTGACATCTCCGGCGCTGCGGGAAGACCACTCCCTCCGCCCCAGCGTAAGAAAGCGCGACACCTGCGCTCACCTTCGCAGCTTCGGCTTTTGGTCGCGAAGGCGGGAGTGGTCTCCCTCCGCGCCTCCGGCTTATTATACTACTCTAGTGGTAGTACAGACAAGACCACGTGGATAGTGGGGTGCTCTGATTCGGTTTGGGTATTTTTCGAATATAATTATAGTGAAAATGTGTTTCAGGGTGCCTACGAGGCTTCATTACAATGAGGCTAAACGTGAGCCGCCATATTGTAGAACGTATCGCAATAACAATCCGGCTAATCGTGGACCCGCCACAATACAGAACGGCCCTGTTTTAGGAACCGGCTAGCTGTAATGTTATACGGCGGATTATACGATCCGACTGCGACATATACATATCGCACCTACGGTGCAAAAACGTCACTTCTGCGGGAGGGGATGCGTAACGCATTTCCCCCAGCGAAACCAAAAAAAAGATGTCCACGGACTGCAGTGACAAATGACCACTTAATATTATGGCTGCATTTTTTTAAAACGGAGTAGCATTCATTTGTAAGTATTTGTAAGCCGTTCGATTCGAGATTCGAGTCAGTACGATGCATGAAAGCCGTCATCGTTTTGGTTCGATACGAATCCCAGGCAATCTCTGACTAGATGTGAAATATAGTACAAATAACCACGTTTGTATGCTTTGACTTCGGCTTTGACGCCCGTTAGATTGGATTGCTCGGTGACGCACACTTATTGCAAGCCAAAATGCTTTCGTATTTGATTTATGTAAAGCGTGCATGGCCCAGCGGCAGGCGTAGCGCTAAACAATTTACTCAGCTAAGCGAAACCAGCGGGGGCACCGCTATTGACAAGTTTCATGAGCGTTTCCTTCCTTCGGAGGGCACGTTAAGCGTTATCGGAGGCCTTATGGAAACATCCGACAGCCCATTAGCTACGCCGGATCTTCGCTAACCCGCATTGGAGCAGCGTAGAAGAAATTCAGGCCTTCCCAACATTGGGGAGAGACCCGTGGTCAGCAGTAGGACACCAAATGATTTGTAATTAGTCTTTTTTTTTTCAACCTTTTTATGTCCCACTGCTGGGCACAGGTCTCCACTCACAAGTGAGAGGGATTTAGGCCATTATCCACCACGCTGGATAAGTGCGGATCAGTGGAAGTCATGCTTTCGAGAAATTATGAATTTCTTTTAGGACGTTGGAGAACACCGTAATAAATTAATATCACTATGTTTTCCACCACCGTAAAGCAGCGAAAAATGCGCACATTACTTTCTTTGACAGAGGTACGCGCCGAGGATTTGAACCCGAGATCGTCGAAGACCGCGGTTTTGTACCACTCGGCCGTCGCTGCTCTATAAAAACTTAAATGCTACATCAATTTATAAACAGTATGCAGTTCACACGATGGAGAGAGCCTGTAACGACACAATATGTTTTATGTATAGCTTAAAATATTCATAATATTTGGCGTATGCGTAATCTGTGAACATCCGACATCACATGATGAGTTACGTGCTCGCATGTCGAGCCTAAAATATATCGTGAGCATTTTAAATGCGTATTATTTATGAGGTTTCAGGGTGCGGCCCGTGGTTGAAAACGAAGAGTGAATAATGGATAGAAAGGGCACAAAATGCACTTATTTACTGTTCAATGTAATACATATATACACATAAACAAAATAATATTATTTGAGAAATGTTGTGCATCAACCTGTATATGGAGTGGAGCAAAAAAATGTAATGCATATTGAAACTCGGACGCTGAGGACAATAAAAACCGGTTCCTTATCTACACTACTCGGCCGGCGACCGTGCGATGGTTCGTTGTAATAAGCCTATACTTGCTAATATTATAACTTACTAAAAGTAACATAAACGTACTCTTTACGTTGGCCTTAATTTTTCATAGTTTTGATACACAATTATAAAGCTACTTTTATTTTTATTTTATTGCAAAATATCAAAAACAATATCTTGGGCAATTTGCTTTTTCTTTACAATAACTTAAACAATAAAATAGCTACATAACATTGTCTTGATTGCCACTTAGTTACTTACTGTTTTTGATTATTAGGTAAGTAGGTACATATTTGTTTATTTAGGATAATATTTATTAATCACTGTACGGTTCCGTTACAAACTCTTAGTGAAAGTTTTTTTTGTTCTGTCTGTTCTGGGTGCGCTTAGGCAATGCTGAGCCGAAGAAAAGAGCAGACGGCGGAAAAGCTTCAGCCCTGTTTTAAAATATGGTGTATACAATAATTCGCTTCCTTACAGAGTAGCTACGGGTAGATAAGTAACATACGTGACAGCTACCGCATGAGTCAATGTCGTCCCACAGCCATCTGCTAACATTGGCAGTTTGATTGATTTAAGTCTATTACATCAGTTATAGAAACAGCTTTATGGGACTACAGCTCAATCCCAAGCTTTTTTATCAATTAAATTAAGATCGTAATAAGCCTTGCAGCACATGACTTGTTTGAGTTTCTTTTTAAATCTGTGCAAAGGAAGGGATTTTATTATATATTCTGATCGACATCCCGATAAAAGAGTGGCTCTTTATGCGGAGCCTACACTTGGGGAATGCAAGTTTGTGGCCATTCCTTGTCGAAACATAGTTCGAACTATGTACGAGTAAATCCAAAAAGGTCATACATTCGTGTTTATTTTTACGAACATTCATTATATTTTCATAAATATATTGCGATGCAATTTAATGTTAGTATATTATGAAGAAAAACATGAAACAAGCATCCAAAAGAATCCTTCTCATGAGAAATTTCCTCGAATATATTAAAAAGTCCACCAACACGCGCTGAGCTAACATCGTAGAATATGACATAACATTTTCGCACTTCTAAAAATGGTATGTTTCTGCGATTCAGCGATTTATCACACAGTACAATAGGTTCATCCAAAGATATTGGAGAATGGTTCATCTATTCGATTTCAGCTCTCTGGTTATGAACGGGTTGTTTACAGCCGCGGGCTACATTGTCATTTGTAAAGTTTATGTTTTTATGTGCAGCGATGGCCGAGTGGTAATAAACCGCGGTCCCGACTCGACCGATACCGGGTTCAAATCCTCGGCGCGCACATTTGAAAATGAAATTTGTAATGTGCGCATTAATCGCCGCTCCACGGTGATGAAAAATATCGAGATATTTAATTGATTACGATGTTCTTCATCGCCGTGCATGCCTGAGAGAAATTCATAATTTCTCGTAAGCATGACGTCCACCAATCCGCATTTGGCCAGCGTGGTGGACTAAGACCTATATCCCTCTCACTTGTGAGAGGAGACCTGTGCCTAATAAATGGGACAAAAAAAGGTTGGCAAAAAATATTTTATTTAAATGTCGAATGTCAGTCATATGCAGTTTCGTTGCAATTTCAGTGTCATAATCATAATCATAGTCATAATACTCATAATCATAATCATATAATGATACTTTATTGCACATAATCATTGATTGCAGAAATATGGTACATAAGATGTCACAATAAATTATACAGCACAGTCATATTTCGCCTATTTTGGCATGCAATGTCTTTAAAGTAAGATAATCTAAAGAACCAATACACTAATTTTATTAATCAAATCGCATACAGTATAGCATATTAATTTAAATTTAAATATTATAAAATTCATTGTTCTAAGTAATCAGTAAATTGTAATAATGTAAATGTCGTCTCATGTAAGCAGGGTCGGTAATTGGATCCAGCGGTGGTACGTTCCTGGTCGAACCATGTAACATATGATCGCTTACAGAGTAATAAAGTACGCTCCAGACCTTCACAAAAAGTTAAAAGAGGGTGGTGGATGACTGTTAATTCAGGCATTTAAAAATTGATGTATAGGAACTTCTTTGATCCTCCTTAATCTAATCCAATACCATCCATATCACCAGTACTTTGTTACTTTTAAATGTCCGAAATATTTCACATAGTTAAAGGCCTATCATCCCTGCGCAGGTTGAGTGGCTATTAATGAACAGGTAAATTAATTTGGCAAGTTTATCTCCGCGTTCAATTATTAAACTCAATCGGTCTACGCAGGAAGCTGTTCGAGTGTGTTCGACAGGGCTGGACTTGACATTAAAACAAATACGTAAAGACCGGTCAAGTTTGACTCGTGTGCAGAGGTCTGTACAATAAATGGTGGAATAATAAATAAATAAATACATTTCACAGTCATAGCCCCAGAGTAAGGTAGATATAGCCTGTGTCATGGGTACCATGGACACACCAAAGACAGAAACACAAACACCCAGACCGAGAACAGAAATTTAATGTCATCATTCAATTTTATTTTATTTTATTTATTAAAAAAAATTAAAATTTATTTTTTAAAAAAAATCTGTTTCGCCGGTAATCGAACCCGGGACCCTACGGTGGCAGTCCGGCATGATAACCATTGCGCCATACGGGTCGTGAAACTATCCAATTTTTTTTCCCGAAAAACTGTGCCCCAGTACTCAATTGCTTTGTGTATTATGCAATATCTTCTAAAGCCCAATAGTGGAGCGGAGTATTGGTAGTCGTTTCATTACCTCGTATTTTTAGGTACCAATTTTTTTTGACATAACATCCTACATACATATAGCCCCACTAGGATTCCCTGTGGGTACCATGGACGTACGAGTACATAAAACATGAACACCAACACCTACACCGAGAACTAAAATTTAAATTCATCATTTCAATTTGGACTTCACCGAAATCGACCCCGGGACCTTTGATGGCAGTCCATCATGGTGACCATTGTGCCACAAGGGTCGTCTTTTAAAATCAAAAAATAGAAAATGGCATTAAACACTCTTATATCTTTATTAATTTTTCAGATATAACGCCCACAATCCGGCTCTGGTACACGCTATTCTCGCAGCGGTCAAGGGTTAAATTACCTCGTGAATGTTACATTTTACTTACGGTAGCTTATTCACAGCCAGTGTGGTATGATACTGTTTAGGTTGACCCTACAATAAATACTACAGGATTTAATTTTATAAAGGGTTATAATGAAATATTTCTGTATATTATAATATGTCCCTTTTTGCGTTCCACTGCTGGGCCCGACCCTCTCCCCACTCCCATCCTCCCCCATCTGTTCCATCGACGCAGCGAGGGGGGAGCATATTTCCGTGCGTGTGACCACTACTGACAAATTGTATGCGTGTTCCTTTTTTGTATCGGGGGAAAACCTTCAAAAGGTGTTATGTGGGATTTGACCGCACTAAAAGCCCCTCGGTGGCCTGCCTCTGCGCTTGGGGAGGATTCCGTGTTCTCCAATGGAACGCACCGGTGTCCTCCACGCGCGGCGCCTAGAATCGGCCCGTCTTTGGAAGAGCAGATGTGCTCTCCTACACCTTCCAATGCTTACGGCGGCATGCGGCCACGCACTCACCGCCGTCCTTCCCGGGGCTGCTGGCTGGATCTAGCTCCCACACTCACCACCCGCAATCCCAAAAGCCCTCTTTTAGTCGCCCTTAGTACGTACGATCAGGCAGGGGATACCGTAGCTCTATTCTTAATCACAAAGCTACATGTTCTCTAGCTTCGGAGGGCCCGTACAGACGTCGGCCCGTCATCAGTCATCAAGCCTTGTCGAAGGTCAAATTGAAGTCAATGTGTTGGTTGAGAACATTCGACAGTGGTTTGACCAATTACCAGCATCTCCGCCAACCCAAATTGGAGCGGCATGGTGTAGTAGGCTCTAGGCCGCCCTTATTGTTTGAACCACAAACACCCTTTAGGTAGTGGTTGGAATATTGTTTGATTCTGGTGAACAAATCGTTTGTCTTCTATGTGGTGTCTGGTGTTCTGTGTGGTGTGGTGGTGGTGATTTTTTAACACGCTTTTATTAGCTTGGCATATTGTATGTACGTATGTAACGGAATCTTTTAACTTTATTTTCATTTACTTCTAGCAGTGTGATTTACTTGAAAATTTGCACAGGGGTCAAGGGCCAATGACAAAACAATAATCTCATATCTTTATATTAAAGTCCTAACTAGGATCGTCGGATAAAAAAATATATACGAGGGGCGGCTGATAAGTTCGCGGCCTAAGGTACTTATTAAAAGAAATATAAAGTTTCCTACTTCTAAGCGTCTGATTAACTTGAAAATTTGGGGTCAAGGGCCGATGAAAATGCAACAATATGAAAAAAATTCCAACTAATAAATTAAAAATAAATAATGTAGTTTAAAAAACTAAAAAACACGCTTTTGCGAAAATATGAACTAAAAAGTAAAAAATAAGGAGAAAATGTATTTTACTGTAAAAAAAGCGTGGGGTGATTTTTAAGATACTATTGACACCATGCACCCCACGCTTTTTTTACAGTAAAATACATTTTCTTCTTATTTTTACATTTTAGTTCGTATTTTCACAAAAGCGTGTTTTTTAGTTTTTTAAACTACATTATTTTGAACCATTTTCTGTATATGTTTAATTAGACCGTCACACATTACGTTTCAACCCTAATTTAATTAAATAATGAGCCTACTAAATTAGCAATTAACTGTGGTCGCACCATTTGCATAATTACCTGACAAGTAGTTCTATAACCATAAGCAAACACGAGTACTTAATTAAATTAACTATTGGAGTTATTGTGGAAACTTAAAGGAGACATGTCGTAGTTTCCTTTAATTTTCATATTCTTGGTGTATTTCTGATATAAATCAAATAAACAACACATTACAGACAGTGCCCGAGTGTTTTGGAATTAAAAAAGTAATGCAAAATAATATATTTTCCAGATAAAAACTCATATGAGCTTTTCAGAGTCCGCTGCTAGATATATGCCTCCCCTAACGTTCCAGACTATTAGCTTCTTTGAATTCTGCGGCTTCCTGCTGTCTTCTTCAGGTCTGTTCTCCTGGTTGTAGTATGGCCTTTGCTTCTTTTGCCGAGACGTGATCGCCATTCGAGGACCTTTCTTCCTCATCCGTTGTCAATCTTCCTAACTATATGGCCTGCCCATTGCTGCTTAAGTTTGTAGATTTTGTAAAAAAGCTATCGCTTTTCTCGGGTATCTTACTGACTGATTACTGACGACTCCCTGATTTAAATGGCTTTCCATTAGCCTTCAAAATTAGCTCGGTTGTTTTCAGTCTGAATAAACTATATGTACGCCTTAGTCTAAAAAAGGGAATTAACTAAAATACTCCACATGATTCGTGGGAACTCATTCCCAGAGGTATTTCGAGCTAGGGTAAAGTGCACTTCGAATGCTTTCAGCTTGTCCCGCATTAAGGTAATCCCCTGTTAAATGGGACCTTTTATACCTACTAAGTAGGTAATGTAACATTTTAGAGGTACGATGCTTTTTGGCTGACCGGAATAAAACTGTGCGTGGGCTTAAGCTTTAGGTTACTTAGCTTAGTATAGTGTATTTTTTTGATCTTCTACATCCCCAAACGGGTTTTTATATCTCTTTATTAGGTTTTCGCTCGCGGCCTCGCCTGCGTCGTATCGTAATCGTAATCGTATTATTGCTAACACTAGATAGATCTCAGAATATTCTGTCTATACAGGTAAAACTTCGGCAACGTTGCACCACCATTTTGAATTTTGCCTTCATTTAGTTACGAAGTTAGTTTACAGAAGCACAACGCTTCCACTCTGTTTTTATGAAGTTCCCTAATGTTTCATAATTCGTGGACGGTGGCCGTAGATTGAGTTTACTCTAAAATGAAATTAATTTTCAGGAACAGATGGAAGTTTAAGCGTAATTTAAAAGGCGTTTTAGGATATGGAGTCGAAGACAGAAGTACCTAATTTAAGTATGTCCAGGTTTGGTTTAGTATTTATTCATTGTAGCGTTAGGCTTTTACATTCCTACCAATATTATAAATGTGAAAATGTGTTTGTTTCTACATTTTAAAAGTCGCAATGGTGCTACGGATTTACTGTTAGTTTGTACGTATGAGTACTTTTTACAGCAGGCAGAGCCGCGAGCTGAATGCTAGTTATTCATAATAACATTCACAAGATTCATACATTTTATAAGGGCTGATCTTACTTATCGTACTCCACAGTAAAGAAAAACATTATACTATTTCATTATGATGTTTTCAATCTCAGTATATCCGGTCTATAAATAAAAAATAAAATAACGTTTCACACTCTGAGCCTCAACATTTCAATCTCTGCTTCGCCGGGAATTGAACCAGGAACCTCTGATTGACAGCCTGGCATGCTTACCTTTGAATTTTGCCTTTATTTAGTTACGAAGTTAGTTTACGGAATCACAACGCTTCCACTCTGTTTTTATGAAGTTCCCTAATGTTTCATAATTCGTGGACGGTGGCCGTAGATTGAGTTTACTCTAAAATGAAATTAATTTTCAAGACCAGATGGAAGTTTTAGCGTAATTAAAAAGGCGGTTTTAGGATATGGAATTTTCTGCGTCGAAGACAGAAGTAATTTAAGTAAGTCCAGGTTTGGTTTAGTATTAATTGCAGACCTTAGATATTTACATCTATAATAATATTTTAAATTTGAAAGTTTGTTTGTCCTTCTTTATCGGTGCAACAGATTGCCCTGATTTTTTGTAAGCAGATAGTTTGGGGGCTTCAGAGTTAGGTACATATATACTTCTTTCGTCCTCAGATCAAATAAAAAGTATAGATAGAATGCTGCGAAAAACTTAGCCAGGCCGGTTTAAACTGCACCACGCCTTGTGTTGTTATCACAGAACATATTAAAAGAGTTATTATGCATGAAAAGCCACTAGTATTACTAACCCATCTTCCTCCAGACCACGCTCGGCATTGCTTAGCCACGCAATAATAGAACGCGTTTTACGATAGCCACATAGTTCTGTATTCCATATTCATTAATAATAATTATTTATTCTTCTACTATATGTACTTAATAATAATTAACAACTTATTTAAGTGGATCCTATTCAGCTTATGTAGTAAACTTTAAATTGCGTTGCTATCATGGGGTTAATTTGGTATAGCGAATCCCGGTTCCCTTGAGATACGAGTAATAAAACAGTTTGGCGCTCTAAATTAAAGTTTGATGCCACTAATATTCAACTTGATTGGATATCATGTCTTCATAATCTTTGGAAAAATCACTTCATTGACATTAAAACGTAAACGGTAATTATTTGACTTCAATCAAAAAGGAGGAGGTAGGTACTCAATTCGCCTATTTTTTTTTATGTTTGTTACCTCGACTGGGCGAACAGATTTTGATGATTCTTGTTTTATTTGAAAGCTGATACTACCTATAACGTCCTATTTTAAGTTGGTCCAGTTCTGAAAATGGTATCTGTTGTATATTCAGCTATAATCTGTACTAAATTAATGTAATCTGTGGCACGCTCCATGGTGTGTCTACACCTCCCTACCACTTCCTCTTCCGTTTTGCTATCAAGCCTAGATGGTACGTAGCTCTGTAAGTTTTCTAATTAATAAAACTATTAGTGTATTACCAACCAAATTAAGTTTAATTTCAACAACCCACCATCACCGGACACCAGGATATAACAAAATTGGCGACGAGAATTTCAAAAATATATATTTCTGCATTGCGGGCTATGGTACAAGGAGACAGAGGACGCTAATTAACCGCCATCTTGACCTTAACATCTATACACCGGCTCGCAGTGAAGAGAAAATTTACATCTTCGGAATACAGTTTTCGAATGGATATAGTGCAAAAATATTGTACGGATATTTCTGAGAAAAAATCAAGTTGGTTGCAGCTTCTAAATAAGGAAGAAATACTAGGAATTTTACGTGAACTTGACATTGAATCGCCACGTGAGATTACTTTAGAAAATCTGAGAAAACTCCTAAGAAAATTGGTTATAAGTGGTGAATTGTCGTCTCTTCTACAATCGAAGTGTCAAGTAAAAGGAAAAGTAATCATGAATTATTACGGCAAGTTAGAATTATTTGACGGCAATAATAGTTTCGAGATATTCGAACAACAACTGGAATGCTTGGTAACTTTAAACGATATCCCGAAGGAAAAACAAGTGCCTTTACTTCTCACTAACCTCACACCAAGGGTGCTTGAAACTTTAAATCACCTTTGTTCACCGGAAAGACCCATAAAAAAATCATTTACGGATTTATTGGAGTTACTACGGCAACGTTATACAAAATCTTCATCAACAGCATTAGATAAAACATTGTTTAGATCCAGAAACCAAAAACACAATGAATCAATTGAGGACTACATTATTGAATTAAAGAAATTAGCTAGAAGATGTCAATTCAAAGACTTTGAAGACCAAGTAAAGGAAAAATTTATCGATGGAGTCTCTAAATCAGTAATTAAGTTTGAGTTGCTCAAAAATGGAGAATTGGCATTGGAAAAGTTAATACTTTTAGCCAGGACCGTTGAAAATGCCATGCAGCAATCAAATTTAGACTCGGGATTAATAGAACATGGTTTACAAAGTAGCCCTAAGGATATGTTTCAGGTAAAGTACAGACCAGTTTCAAAAAAACAACCTAAACTTGTTCAGCATAATAATTCAAAAATTCAGACAAATTATGAAAAGAAAACTCAGTTGTTTTGTTATGTTTGTGGCAAAAATAATCATATTAAAGCTAATTGTAGATTAAAAAACAAGTTTTGTTCTGAGTGTGGAGTACAAGGACATATATTTAAAATGTGCCGCACACATCAGACAAAAAAAATTGATACTGTGACTGATGATAATACTGAAGGTATTGAAACCAACATTAAAGATTTATTTGTTTCAGAGGAATCCAGTAATGAATATTGTATATACTCAAATAACAGTCTGTTAGACAAAGTATCTCCACAAATTTTGGATATTTTAGTAGAAGGAAAGTACATAAAGTTTGAATTGGATACTGGATCAGAGGTAAGTACCCTGACCTTAAATGATCAAAAAGAATTATTTCCCCATAAAAAAATAGACAAGTGCAATATTTATTTTAAAAACTTTGATCAGTCTATTTCCAAACCTTTAGGTATTGTTAAAAACTTAAACGTGTCATTTAATAATATCAATAAATTTGTGGATGTATTTATAGTGTCTAACGACCGACCTAGAATTATAGGTAGAAATTGGCTTAATATTTTTAATCTTTGGCCCATAAAATTGATAAATAACTTATGTGAACTTAAAGTAAATAATAGCACCTGTGATTTTTATCATTTAATTAAAAACAAGTTTGCAGATGTATTTAGCCCAGGCTGGGGAAACTTTAAAGGTGAATGTATAAGCTTGAAATTAAAACCTAATGCCATACCAAAGTTTCTTCCAGTCAGGCCAGTCCCTTTCGCTTTAAAAGATAAAGTAAAATTAGAAATTGAGAGACTTTTGTTAAATAAGAGAATAGAACCTGTAAAATATAGTAGTTGGGCAACACCCGTTGTACCTATTTTAAAATCAGACAACTCAATACGTTTGTGTGGTGACTATAAACTCACCTTAAATCCTTATTTAGAGATTGATCACTACCCTTTACCACATATAGAAACCATATTTCAGACTTTAAAGGGTGCTGAATTCTATTGTGAACTTGACCTAAGAGAAGCTTATTTACAAGTCCCATTGGATCCTAATTCACAAGAATTAACTGTAATTAATACCGAATTAGGAACTTTCAAATACTTATATTTACCATTTGGAGTTAGTACAGGCCCAGGTTCATTTCAACGTTTGATATCCAATAAATTAAAAGATATTCCAAACATTATAGTTTTTATTGATAACATATATTTATGTGGTAAAGATTATTGTGATATGTTAAAAACCTTAGAAAATGTACTTAGTATTTTGAAACAATGTGAATTCAAACTTAAGTTACAAAAATGTAAATTTTTTAGAAAAGATATTGAGGTGTTTGGTTATAAAATAGATAAATATGGAATAAGTATTATACAAGAAAATATAAAACCTATAATTAAATTACCTCCACCGGAAAATGTAACTATGCTTAGATCATTTCTTGGTAAAGTAACATATTACTCTAGATTTTTAAAAGATATGGCTACCATTCTAACACCTTTGTATAACTGCACAAAAGATGGAAAATTTAAATGGACTTCTGAATGTCAACATGCTTTTAATTTAATAAAACAAAAGTTAATATCAGCTCAAAATTTAAAACACTATGATGCAGCATTACCTTTAATTTTAACCTGTGATGCTTCCATCAGTGGTGTGGGTGCAATTTTATCTAATAGAGAACTAAATGGTATAATAAAACCAATAGCTTTTGCTAGTAAAAAATTGAATGACAGAGAATTAAAATATTGTGCTTTAGATAAGGAAGCTTTGGGAATCATTTTTGGCGTAACGAAATTTTATAATTTTCTATATGGAAGGCATTTTGAACTGGAAACTGACAATGCAGCTTTAGTAAGAATTTTTGGTCCAAATAAAGGTATTCCAAAAATGGCTGCCAAGCGTTTACAACATTATGCAATATTTTTGTCTGCATTTACATATACAATAAAATATATACCCACAAACAAAAACCCTGCAGACTATTTGTCGAGAATTCCTAGCAATGATACATATGAATATTTAAATAAAAATTTTGAAGTTTGTACTAACTACATTGAAAACTTAGATTTTGAAAATATAAACTGGAAAACTGTCCAAAAAGAGAGTAAGAAGGATACAATATTGTCAAAAATAATTATTTATAGTTATGATGGCTGGCCAGATAGTAAATTAATTCAAGATGAAATGAAACCATTTTATATTAAAAGAAATGAAATAAGTATAGATAGAAATTGTTTGTTTTGGGGTCATAGGATCATAATACCTACAAATTTAAGAAATAATGTTTTAAATGAACTACATAAAAGTCATTTTGGATCTACCAGGATGATTGAGATGGCTAAGTCTTATTTTTGGTGGCCAAAAATCAATGAAGATATAATAAACTTGACAAAACAATGTGTAATTTGTTTATCCTATAGAAATACACCACCCAAAATTTCTTTAAAAACTTGGCCTGTTCCTCCATCACCTTGGTACCGTATACATGCTGATTATTTAGGACCTCTGTATGGAAAAATGTTTTTAGTTATTGTTGATAGTTATAGTAAATGGCCTGAAATTTTTCAAATGACAAATATTGGTAGTAGCCTTACCATAAAAAAATTTAAAGAACTGTTCATTAGGTATGGTTTCCCTTTACATTTAGTAACTGATAATGGTACGTCTTTTACAAGCCAGGATTTTCAAAATTTCTGTAAAGTCACAGGTATGAATCATACATTTACTCCTCCCCACCACCCGGCAACCAATGGTGCTGCGGAGAGGTTTGTAGAAACTTTTAAATCAAATATTGTTAAAATAGTAGACAGTGGTAAATCCCTTGACTATGCAATCGGCTTATTCTTGTGTGATTACAGATCTACTCCACACAAATCTACAGGAGTATCACCAGCTAGACTGATGCTAGGCAGGGAAATTAGAAACCGTTTTTCATTAATTAGACCTACCCCAATGTATCAGGATATAACATTAAAACAGAATAAGGTCATAGATTCTTGTAAAGATCATAGAAGAGTAGATTTTAAAGTGGGTCAGAAGGTTATGACTCGCGATTTTAGAAAAGGGAATAAACCTTGGACCATAGGTACAATAATTAAGGAGTCCATACCAGGTGTGACTTATTTGATAGATGTAGATGGCTTAACCTGGAAAAGACATGTGGATCAAATTAATTCATGTTTGCAGGATTAATTTAAGTTTATTATTTGCTCAGTTAAAGTAATATTTTTTAAGAAATTAAGTTTATGTTTTAATTTTAGGTCTGAGATAAATACTTTTGCAGGATTAATAAAAGCTCATTATTTACTCAGTTATAGATCATATTTTTAAGAAGTTCAGTTTTGTTAATATCTTATAAGCAATTGTCAACAGAATTAATATTTACAGTTGTTGATATTTTCACTGTTATACCTCTTTAATGATAGATATATTTAAATTTCACCTTAAAAGTTAGTGATTAGAACATTGTGTTAAATAAGTTAAGTAGAGATTTTGTTTAGATATTTATGTAAAAAAAAAAACAAATTTATTGTTTTGTTTTCTCTGAAGTGAGGGAGGGTGTTGTATATTCAGCTATAATCTGTACTAAATTAATGTAATCTGTGGCACGCTCCATGGTGTGTCTACACCTCCCTACCACTTCCTCTTCCGTTTTGCTATCAAGCCTAGATGGTACGTAGCTCTGTAAGTTTTCTAATTAATAAAACTATTAGTGTATTACCAACCAAATTAAGTTTAATTTCAACAACCCACCATCACCGGACACCAGGATATAACAGTATCCATGAGAAAACCCTATGGATAAATAACTCAATATTGCGCCAACCGATTTCGATGATTCGAAGGACTTGGCTTGGCTTATGCCCTGCACTCAAACATTTATATATTTTTAACTTTTCAATTATGAAGCATACGAGTAAGGCTCTCGTGTACGTGAACTGAAGCCTAAAATATTTTTCATCGAAAAATTGAAATACTTTCATCTCTCGTTCCAACCATTCACTTCATCTCTCGTTGGATTTTAAAGCGTACGAGTATCGCATATTCGAAGAGGAATTATGCGAATAGTTAATCTTTTTAAGCTGCATCTATGTTTCTGAACTGAATCAGAACGTAGAGTACTGGGTACTTGTTTCAATGACAAAAAGCAGGTTCAACAAGTTAAGTTCTAGATTCACAGAAATCCGTGGAATCGAGAGAGAAACCGTAACATCTTTTGTTTATATACTGCATTTTGCTTGCTACAAATCCGGTACTTGTGACGTGCTTAAATTATTTTATATTCTGTGAGTTATTTAAAATTAGGTAGATTTTTTGCGTTCTTAACCTCTTATAAGTAGAATTGAACTAATATTTTTTTTGTCAACATCGGTGTGGTGTATGTGCCTACTGAGTACATAAGAGGGTACTTTGTATTGTGTTTATTATTCTTCCACCCGCGATTGTGTGTAAGGAGCAGTAAAGGATTGGCTTTTCGTACCGAGTGTTTCATTTTAGTTTTCCCGATTAAATTGCAAATATATCACAGTGGCGACGAGGATAATACGGACTTTAACGCGTTTTTTGTGCCAGGGAATAAGTGTTCTACAGAAATGTCTGTCTTTGGAAGTGTTCCCAACTTCGACTGTAAAGTGGACGAGTGGTCGGTGGACAAGGCTCAGTTAAAAAATTTTTTCGAAGCTAACGGTATTACGGATATATCTGATTCTGGCGGAAGCAAGAGACGTGCAATATTGTTAAATTGCATGTCACAAGACTCCTACCGCCTCACGCGAGATTTGCTGTTTCCCAACACGCCCGAAACCGCTACTTACCTCTCAATAGTCAGCACCTTGGATTCACATTTTAACCCTAAAAAGTGTCTGTATGCGGAACGTGAAAAATTTTACACGGCTATAAAGGATAGCCAGGAATCGATGACGGATTACGCCGCGCGTCTGCGAGGATTGGCCGCAGAGTGCGATTTCGGTTCGTCGTTGGAGATGTGTTTAACGGATCGTTTCGTGCTGGGAGTAGATTCCTCGGTCGTTCGAGAGAAGCTTTACAGGGAAGACGCCACTAAGTTAAAAATGAATACCGCCTTGGAAATAGCTTGTGCGGTGGAAGGCGCGCAGCGCATCGCTTGCGGGGCAGTGATAAAAAACGAGCCGTTGATGTACACGGTCGAGCGCGGCGGCAGCGCAAGCGGCGGCAGGCGGCCGCGCGGGGCCCGCTCCGAGCCGCCCGCGCCGGCGCCGGGCCAGCCGCGCTGCTCCGTGTGCGGCGCGCGCTCGCATGCGGCGGCGAGCTGCGGCTACCGACACCTTGTTTGTGATCACTGTGGAGTCCAGGGCCACTTGAAGAGGATGTGTTCGTGGAAAAGTGATAAGGCTGCCGAAGGTGTCAGTAGGTCTAGGGTCCGGAAAAGTGGCTGGCGTAATCATTATATGCGTGAAAGTGAGTGCAGTGATAACGAGGATTTTGCGCCAGTGAATAATGTTCGTTGCAATGATGGTAAGCCGATGGCTGTGGAGGTGTGCATCCGGGGGGTCGCGCTCGACATGGAGGTGGACTCCGGCAGTGCCGTGTCCGTGTTGCCGGCCGACACCTGGCGCAGGTATTTCTCGCTGACGACTACACTCGGTAAGGCGAATAAGACTTTACGCTCATATAACGGTACTATAGTAATATCAGCTGGTACATGTACCTTGCCAGTTACTTACAATAATATTACTCATCCCTTAAATTTTTATGTCGTCGAAAACGGACCCGTGTCATTGCTCGGAAGAGATTTTTTGTTTAAATTTAACTTAGCTCTTGTCGCACTTAACTACTGCTCGTTGAATAAAAATGAATTAATATTAGAAAAGTACAAAGATTTGTTTTCCGGTAAATTGGGTACCTTTAATAAATATAAATTAACACTACACTTAAAGGACGGTGCTAAACCTAAGTTTTGTAAATCAAGGCCGGTTCCGTTCGCGCTTAGAGATAAGATAAGCGATGAGTTGGATAGGCTAGTGCGCGTAGGTATATTAGAACCGGTTTCTTATTCGAAGTATGCGTCGCCTATTGTAGCGGTCCTGAAGAAAAATAATGTAGTTTAAAAAACTAAAAACACGCTTTTGTGAAAATACGAACTAAAAAGTAAAAAAATAAGAAGAAAATGTATTTTACTGTAAAAAAAAGCGTGGGGTGCATGGTGTCAACAGTAACAGTGGTAAAAACCACCCCCCGCTTTTTTTTACAGTAAAATACATTTTCTTCTTATTTTTTTACTTTTTAGTTCGTATTTTCACAAAAGCGTGTTTTTAGTTTTTTAAACTACATTATTTATTTTTAATTTTTTAGTTGGATTTTTATTCTCAAATTATTGCATTATCATCGGCCCTTGACCCCTATGCAAATTTTCAAGTTAACCAGATGCTTAGACGTGTTAAAGTACCTTAGGCCACGAACTTATCAGCCGCGCCTCGTATATTTTATTTTATCCTGATGATCCTAGTTACGACTTTAACATAAAGTTATGAGATTATTGTATTGTCATCGGTCCTCAATAAATCTACAAAGTTTGAACGAAATCTGGCCGTTTAAAGTGGGTCAAAATCGCGCCCAAAGAAGTCGGTTACAAACATACACACATACAAACATACAGGTGAAGCTAATAAAAAGCGTGTAAAAATAATGAAGTGCGTATCTGCGGTGATTATTCGGCTACTATAAACAAAGACTTGTTGATCGATTCTTATCCATTACCTACAATAAAAGAGCTGTGTGCCTCCCTAAACGGTTGTCGTTTTTTCAGTAAAATAGATCTATCTAACAGTTATAATCAATTTCTGCTAGACGAGGCTTCACAGGAGTACACTTGCATTAATACGCACAAGGGGTTGTTTAAGTATACAAGACTGGTGTTCGGGTTGGCGAACGCGCCCGCGCTGTTCCAGCGAGCCATGGTGCAGCTGCTGCACATGGAGGGCGTTGAGGTATTCCTGGACGATGTTCTGATAGCGGCCGCCACTCCGCAGCAACACTGGGAACGCGTCGAGATAGTACTGCAAAGGTTGCAGGACGCGGGCTTAATGTTACAGAAATCGAAATGTTCCTTTTTCCAAGAACGCGTCGAGTATCTCGGTTATATTATTGACGGCAACGGCATTCACAAGAACCCGGATAAAATCAGGGCCATCTCGGAGGCGAAGGTCCCAGAGAATCCTAAACAATTAAAATCGTTCCTGGGTATCATAAATTTTTATCGCAGTTTCATTCCGCGCGCTTCGGTGTTACTGGAGCCTCTTCATTCCCTACTGCGCAAAGACGTAGCGTGGACTTGGACGGACAGTCACCAAAAAGCTTTCGAAGCGATAAAAACTGAATTGAGTTCGCCTCGAGTCCTCGCCCACTTCGACCCGCGGCAGCAGCTCGTGCTGACCGTGGACGCAGCGCCGGCAGGGCTGGGCGCGGTGCTCGCCGTGCGGTACCCCGACGGCAGCGAACGCCCCCTCAGCTACGCTTCCCGCTCACTTTGTAAGAGCGAACGGGCTTACAGCCAAATTCAAAAGGAGGCTATAATTTTTGGAATTAAAAGATTCCATCAATATCTGTACGGCCGCCGGGAACCGTTTATCTTACGTACGGATCATAAGCCGCTGATATCGATTTTTTCTCCCGATAAAGGCATCTCTCAGATGACTGAGGCTCGGTTGCAGCGGTACAGTCTGTTCCTGGCCGCATATAATTACAAAATTGAATTTGTCAGTAGCGATAAAAACGTAGCCGACTATTTGAGTCGCTGCCCGGTGGGCACCGGCACCCCCTTAATTGATGGGGGTGATCTAATAAGCTACGTAGACCTGTTAACTGCAGCGGGTACACAGCTGCCGGCCTCACTTGCTGAGCTATGTTCGGCGACAGCTGACGACCCGATCCTTACGAAAGTTTTATTATACGTGGCCAAAGGATGGCCGAGGAGGGTGCGTACAGAGTTGCTAGCGTACCGACGTTGTCAACATGAATTGCATGTTGATAACGGGGTGATAATGCGAGGGCATCGCGTCGTTATTCCGCCCGCTTTTCGGAAAGCTGTCCTGCAAGAATTGCACGCCGCGCATTTAGGAATTATTAAAATGAAAATGATAGCCAGGGAAAGATTCTGGTTTCCGGGGATCGACGCCGAGATCGAACGATTAGCTTCTAGTTGTGATCGTTGTATTGCGAGTCGTCCGTCTCCCTCGAAGGTACCTATAGAAAATTGGGAATGGCCCAATTCTGTCTTTGAGAGAGTTCATATCGATTATCTCGGTCCGGTTCAAAACAAGACATTTCTTGTTCTTGTTGATGCTTATAGCAAATGGCTGGAATGTATCGAAGTACCTAATTTAACAGTGTCAACCCTTATTAATAAATTACAATCCCTATTTACACGTTTTGGGTTTCCCCAGTGTATTGTTTCGGATAATGCAAAGACTTTCGTGTCTGGCGATTTATCAGCTTATTGTAAAAAGTATGGTATTCGGCAGATGTTTGCACCCGCTTATTCACCACAATGTAATGGCCTCGCTGAAAACGCTGTCAAAACGTGTAAAAAATTCATTATGAATGCCTTAAAGGACGGCTATGGCAGGGAAGTGACTACACGTTTGGACGAGTATTTATTTCATTATAGGAACTCGCCTCATTGCACTACAGGGATGTCGCCAGCGCGTTTAATGTTTGGGAGGAATCTCCGTTGTAAACTCGATATAGTCTCTAAGCCGACACTGGATGCACAGCCCACACCGTCAGCCGCGCAAACAGCTGATCGAGTGCGTGTGAATCAGAGTCGTCAGAAAAAATCTTTTAGAGGAAAATACAAATGTTTTGAGATTTCCGACCGCGTGTGGATTAGAGATTATCGCGGTAACCCACAAAAACCAACATGGGTTTTGGGAAGTATAGTGGCTCGGGTAGGTAAAGTGTTGTATGACGTTGCCCTCCAGGACTCACGAATCGTTTGGAGGCGTCATGCGAACCAATTGATAAATGCAAATTCATATTATGTTCCTGAATCTGTTACACAGAGCTCGAGTGGTGAGCAATGGACGTATGACCAGTACGAAACGGGGGCAGGTTCAAATCCAGTAGCGCAAACCCCGCGGGCTATTAGTAACACGGTCCCCGATGCGTCGTTGCCAAGCGATTCGACTGCGCGCGACTCCGCGGGCGGCGACGCGCTCGAAGACCCGTCAGACAGCTATAGCACACCTCCAAGCGATGATGATGATGAGTCCTGGCGGTTGCCTGATGATAATAATGGCAAGAAATACACGCGCTCAGGTCGGGCTGTAGTTCCCCCTAAACGATTGTTTTAATTATTATTCAAGTCGAGGTACCGTTTTATCAATGTAAAATGTGTATACTACAAGTTGTTATATTAATTTATTTTTTTGCTTGGCATTGATATTATGGATGTAATATGAACTATTTTCTGTTTTGAAGAGGGAGAGAGAAAATGTAAAAAAAAATATTAATGTATTATTTATTACGATTGTTATTATGTTTTGATTTAGTGTAGAGGAATGTGGTGTATGTGCCTACTGAGTACATAAGAGGGTACTTTGTATTATGTTTATTATTCTTCCACCCGCGATTGTGTGTAAGGAGCAGTAAAGGATTGGCTTTTCGTACCGAGTGTTTCATTTTAGTTTTCCCGATTAAATTGCAAATATCACAATCGGTATTAAAATACCATATAAAACAAACCAATTCAAAACAATATACATACAAAATACAAGCAAACCTTCATCATTAAAATAACGATCCTGCTATAAATCAAATCCAATTGTTTTGAAAAAGATACTTCAAACAGTTGTGTTACTTTGTAGAGAAACAGGAATCGGGATGTAAACAAGGCTTTATTTGAAGGCAAGGCCTATCAATCATAGCCGCTCGTTACAAAAATCGGAGTTTTGTTCGACAATGTTTACTTCCTGGTTTTAGTTTTTTGACATCAAAAGCTTGTGTTTGAAAAGTCATAAGAACAATAGAAAACCTAGTCCGTAGGTTTAGGTTTTCCGAATTATACAGTAGTTCGCCGAGTCGCCGAAATATTTCTTTCTAGTCGCTTAGTAGAGACCGCTTCGATTTCACTTCTGAAACTAAACTGCGTCCTGTCGCGGCCTGGTGCGTGCCTTATACTCGTATAACTGTATACTACTACCCATGGTTCTCTAGAGCTTTCCTGAACTACCTAATACAATAGGCCCGTCCCGAACCTTCTGTTTAGTTAGGTACTATGTACTTATGGTTATGTAATTATGTATAGTCATAAACAATAGCCGCGGCATGCTGCGGGCCGCGATGTAAACAATAATCCACTATACAATAGGTACGTACTCGCCGCGGATCCCGAACTGTAATAGAAATCGTTGTTTTCTTATCACCGACTTTTTGAGAACTTTCTTCACGGTTCGATAGTAGACCTAATACCTGCTTATGCGTTTTTGGGGTCTTGCTGTACGACGCTTTGATTGCGAGATGTATATCCAAGTCGTAAGAGTACTCAAAGTCGTAACAGCATTTATTGGCATTCTTATTCCTGAAATCGTAGCTTTTCCGTTAGAACTCGATGGCATTTGATTAGCGATTCAGTCGCTTTCCGACATCAAAGAACTATCGAGTGTAGTGGCCTTTCAGGACTCTTGCTCGAAAACGGTACTTCAACTTGTTGACTTCAATATTTCAATATTTTTATCACAATAATTTAATATAATTTTTGTGTCGAAGTAGACAAAGTATGCTGTATCTTCTAATAATAAAGGCTTGTACAACTGACAAGACATTGTAGAACTGACGACCCGTGTGGCGTCCCGGGTCCCGGGCTCCCAGCGAGGCAGAAATTTAAATGGTTAGTTTCATTTTCCGTTTTTGGTCTTGGTGTTTATGTCTTTGTTCATATCCATGAAACTAACGACTAAGGGAATTCCACAGATAAGCGAATCAGTTAGCTAGTTATCACCTATAGCGAATTTAGTTACCTATATAAGTACCTACTAAACTATTTTAAAAGGTATGAAAAACCATGCATATTTACTCCTGCCTAGAACAAAAAATATTTTGAATAGAACTGTGTACCAATACTGGTTGCTGCTATACAAAAGATAAATTGAATACCTTCCCAAGTAGCAATATTGCTCGAGGTACGAGAACTCGTAAATTCTGGAGGGTTGTCCCTTCTCCATCCTCCTACCTAGCTCCTACTATATAATAAACTAGTCTTCCCGTAAAATAAAAACCATCCTATGTCCTTTCCCAAGGTCCACTCTATCTGTGTTCCAAGTTTCATTAAAATCGGTTCAGTAGTTTAAGCGGGAAAGCGTAGCAGACAGATAGACAGACAGACAGAGTTACTTTCGAATTTATATTAGTATGGATTATATATACTCGTACAATTCTCGTGGTACGGCGTTATTTGCCATTCTCCTCCAAAACGTCTTGACCGATTTTTATGAAATTTTATATGTAGGTACCTAGTCCCTGTAGCTTCGAGATTAAGAATAGAGCTACGGTATCCCCTGCCTGATCGTAAGAGGCGACGAAAAGGGGGCTACCAGGGTTGCGGACGGTGAGAGTGGGAGCGTCCAGCCAGCAGCCTCGGGAGGGACGGTGGTGTGTGCGTAGCCGCATGCCGCCGTGAACACCTGAAGGTGCAGGAGAGCACATCTGCTCTCCCGAAGATGGGCCCGTTCTGGGGCGCCGCGCGTGGAGGACACCGGTGCGTTCCAATGGAGATCCCGGAGTCCTCCCAAGCGCAGAGGCAGGCCACCGAGGGGGTTTTAGTGCGGTCAAATCCCACATAGCCCGGTATCCTCTCCCAAGTTGCTGGGTAACTTTTGAAGGTCCCCCCCCATACCAAAAAAGGTACATTGTACCTATATTCGGTAGATCTGAGAATCGGACGTAATTTATTTTTCAAATCCATAAGTCATAAAGGTGGTCCACTCTAAAACATTTTTTTTTTATTTTTGAATGGAAAACTTGAAACGTCTCTAGCTCGTAAAATCCGTTCGACTTAGCTATTGTAAGAAATATTTTTCATATCACATGCATTGAAACAGCGAGTTTTGATCTCTGTTTTGCCAGTCGAAATAAGACAATTTCAAACCAATGCGAATGTGTCAGTCAGGAACAACGTTGTTTGTGCCCTAGGGGTGAAACAACGTTGTTTCTACACGGCACCTTAATTTTTTTATTATTTACGTCTTTATTTCAAGTCTGTCAGAATCGCATTGACAACTGCCGTCAAATCGTTGTCAGAAGATATTACTGCGCTATTTGTCTGAAATAGTCTTACTTCGACTGGCTACAGAAATCAAAACTCGTTGTTTCATTACATGTGATAATGATAAATACAGTGTGTGGCACGGGATGAAAACGATTTCAGACCAGGGCGATGACAGCCCTCGCTTCGCTCGCCCTCGTCAGAAATCGTCTTGTTTCACCCCTTGCCACACAATATACTATTGTTACAACCTACTACTCATTGTACAAAAATAAACTATTTATTCATCTCAATAATAATTGGTGATTGATGGGTGACTGCTTTAGTTTACTGCTGTAGCGGTGGAGCTTAAAAAGGTAACAAACCTTATTACTATCTGTTGCTAAATTTAAAAGAACAAGCTAAAAAATACGAGTGTGTCATAAAGCAATGATGAGTAGGTATGGTTAAAATAAACAATATGTGATACTTTTGTAGGTTTTGATTGGACAGATATAATAATATAACATCGATTACAAACTTTCATGTATGGCATTTGGCGAAGGTACATTGTGTGCCATTGACAATGAAAATGAAAAATGTTTATTGATGATTGTTTACGGGATTTTTGTTGTTTGAGTTATTATATAACAGTAATTAAAAAATCTTACTTATTCAGATACACAAAATGAAATATAAATTGCTTTTACTTCGGTATTCAATAATTATTAAATTTTATATTTCACTTAAAACTTTTGAGAATTCGTTACCTATAATAATTTTTATTGATGGTAATAGGTAACACAATAGGTGCCAAAGGACCACCATTTCTAACGTAATCCTATTTTTTTTTCTTTATCAGGAGATCTCTTCGTGCTGGTCTTCGCGATGGACAGCCGGGAGTCCTTCGAGGAGGTCATCCGGCTTCGGGAGCAGATCCTGGAGACAAAGGCCAGTGCGACGAGCGGCAGCAGCAGGGGGAAGCGGCAGGCCCCCAGGGTGCCCATGGCGATAGCTGGAAACAAGTGCGATAAAGAGCTTAAGTGAGTATACATATTCTAAGGCCTTATAGTCCTATTTAGGTAATATAAGTATGGGAATAGCCATAGGTAGGTACATGATTTTTCTAATATCTTTGGGAATAACCTCTGTTGTAATCATTGACTTGCACAATAAAATTATCATCGAAAACTCGTTATAATCTCAATGCCTCGCGCACAACCAACCTTACCAGCATCACACGTTGGCTAAATGTTAGTTTTTCTTTTACGTTAGTCTCCACTTTTATGCGTACTGTTATATCTCTCCTCGTGATTGGGGAGGTTTGTAGGAATTACAGCGCTCTAAAAATACGGATAATTATAACCAATCTTTATCAGCTGTTTTCTAACAACTCAAAAGACCACCAACAAGGTTTGGTAGCAAACCAAAGGGAGCCTTCACATCCGACAGTCCGCGCCAAACTTTATTGCGGATCTGAAGTGAGCTGCGAGTACTTGTTTGCGTCGAGACAGTCACTTTACGCCCCGGTGACGTACTGAAACTAGCTAAAGCGACGCTTCTTGTACTAACTTCAGATACGCAATAAAGTTTGGCGCGGACTCTACTATACTAAAAATGGAATCCCAATCCCATCCCTTACGCGTTTTCGTGTTTTATGAACGCTTACGTTCTACATTAGCTACGCGCACCGTAGTAGGTCTGAAGCACGGGACTATGATAAGAGCTACGATAGGTATCACATCTGATCGAAAGAAGCGACGAATCGAGGGCTCGGGGGCGTGGGTTACGGTCAGCTAAAGGGGGGAAGTCGAAAAGTTTAACCAGTAAGATGGATGGCAGAGTATGTGACCGCTCGCCGTTGTAAGCAGGGAAGTGTACAGGAGAGCTTCATCACTCTCTTAAGATGGAGCTCATTTTGGGGCGCCGCGCATGGAGGTCACCACCGAGGGTGTTTTAGTTTTTTTATTATGGATGAAGTATCAAACGAGCATCGCATGTTCGCTGCAACTCATGGGCATACATCCTCAAGCAAGCATATTGTCTGAAGTCGTATGCAGTTGTGCTGCTACTCTGAAGGCTGATGGTCTCTTGTAACGTACATACGTGTACGGCCGGTGCCGTACGAAGTGCAGTATGATTCCCACATAAACCGGTTACCTCACCCTCCGATAAAACGCGCACATATAATACAATAAATTCTTATAAGTTTACTGACTGATTGACGCAGAGGATAGTATCTACGGAAAGCAATAATTCAGTCCTGGACACAGCGTCGCAGTACCGTGGTGCAGACGGAGACAGATGACGTCCATTAATTGCACATGGTGTAGAGACAGGCTGAAACTAATTATTCTTTGTTATGGGCGATTCCAGGATTAACTTACATAGTCTGTAAACGGGCGCGGTCGGTCATAAGATTTGTCACTTGTGGCAAGATTTTATGCGCGTTTTTATGCTTCCGAGGGCATCGATTATGCCTTATGGGCAGTTTGAAAACATCCGTTGCCCACTAACCCGCATCTCCGCCACCTGCCTTCTCCAGCTGAAAGTATTTCGTAAGATGTATATAACCTATGGACTATAATATTCCTATCGTCTGCAACTACAGTATGATTGCCGCCATAATAACAAATACTTCATTAATATTCTTACAATTATATTCTTACTATCTTTGAAGGCACTCACAATATTAATTAAATAACACAATATTTCGTGTGATGTATAACCTATGGACTATGATATTCCTATCGTCTGCAAATGCAGTATGATCGCCGCCATAATAATAAATATTTCATTAATGTTTTTACAATTATATTCTTACTATCTTTGAAGGCACTCACAATATTAATTAAATAACACAATATTTCGTGTGATGTATATAACCTATGGACGTATGTATATGTATATATATGTATATTCCTATCGTCTGCAACTGCAGTATGATCGCCGCCATAATAATAAATATTTCATTAATGTTCTTACAATTATATTCTTACTATCTTTGAAGGCACTCAAAATATTAATTAAATAACACAATATTTCGTGTGATGTATATAACCTATGGACTATAATATTCCTATCGTCTGCAACTGCAGTATGATTGCCGCCATAATAATAAATACTTCATTAATATTCTTACAATTATATTCTTACTATCTTTGAAGGCACTCACAATATTAATTAAATAACACAATATTTCGTGTGATGTATATAACCTATTGACTATAATATTCCTATCGTCTGCAACTGCAGTATGGTCGCCGCCATAATAATAAATACTTAAATAATATTCTCACAATTATATTCTTACTATCTTTGAAGGCACTCACAATATTGAAACAAATCTATAGAAGGAAGAATCGCCAAAATCGGGAAGCGAGTTTGGTTTCAGTGATAAACGGATTCACATCACAGCATCGCTTCCGTTCTACGCTAGCCGCCGGGCCGTGTTATAATTTAATAACTAGACCATCATTACTTCAATGCTTCAAGAGCCTTCAATAATTCTTGGGAAAAATTGAGGGCGCCTGATAAATCTAGTATTTTCTAATAACTCCCATTACTTATTTCAATAAATATTCTGTAAACATCATTAAAATTTATAAAACATCTGATGAAAATATAAAGTAACAGTAAAAGAAAAAACACGTAACCATAATAAAAACAAACACATTTTCTTTAAAGAAATATTCACAAAGTCGTAACACTGATCTGGTATTTGCTAATGTGAAAACATTCTTTGACGTAATTTAATAACATTCAAAATATTATATTAATATTAAACTCCTTCTGAGAAAACAGACTTATTACGCTTGTTCTAAGATTATACCGACGTAAATTTTACGAGTAGGTATAAGCTCGAAAATATATAAAGGAAGGACTTAATTTGTAAATAACGTTTTAGGTTAAATTAGTGGCAATTTAGTTTTTATAGGAGTGCCTAACGTCTAAAAACATAGTCTACTACGCTTCACGGTGATGGAAAATATTATGTTATCGATGTTTGTCGTCGCCGTAGGTATATACCTACCCAAAAATAAAATTAATAGAATTTATACCTAGTTATTATAATTTTTTTCAACAATTGCGAGACTAAGAAAAACATAACAAAAATCTTGAGTATTTGAAATTAGTTAATGCCCAGCACCAAAGCGCATGGCCCAGCGGCGAGCGTAGAACGCAAGCGATCTATGCAACTAAGCCAAACGGGCGCGGTCGGGTGTGAGATGGGTGACCGCTAGTGGCAAAAAATTTCATGCGCGTTTCCGTGCTTCGGAGGGCACGTTAAGCCGTCGGTCCCGGTTGTTGTCGATAGATAACAGTCGTTAAACCTTGTCGGAGGCCTTATGGGCGGTTTGAAAACATCCGACAGCGGATTGGCTACTAACCCTCATCTTCACCAATCGGCATTGGAGCAGCGTGGTGGAGTAAGCTCTAGCCTCGCCTCTCCATTAATGGGAAGGGTCTCGTGCCCAGCAGTGGGATGCAAAAAGGGTTGCATTGCAGTCAATACGCAGCAATAGTGCAGTAGTTACGTGGGGGTCCCCGGTTCAACCTTTAACTAAGAAATTTGTTATCGCGTATTTATTAAAAATTCCTGGTTGAGGAAAACATTGGTGTATGAAATATTTTGTTATTATCAGTTGTATATATGTTTTCATGCCCATGAGCCTCTCGAAGATAAGTAAGTTCCTGTGTTATCCAAGTGTCGATGTGTAGTCGGCAACCACAACTTGTCAGCAAAACACCAAATATTCCTTCTTCTTCAATTCATAAAAAATTCCAATCACAAACGTTTATTTAAAACAAATAAATACATTAAGCTGTCCGATTATCTGAAAAATGAATAAGAATATTCACAAAGAAGTTACATTATAGAGAAATGCATTTTTATAACGTCTCCTGCAAGACTGCTTCTGAAGTTAATCTCGGAAAACTTTGATAATGTCGCTTTACTGCGCTCAGACACGTCAAGCTATGAGATATTTATTGTTTTCTCTAATAGAAAACAGATGAATATTTTACTTTGTATTATTTACTTATATCTTTTAAGCTAAATGTTCTCTAGTATGTATGTATAAAATTCTCTTGTCACAGTGTTAGTTGTCATACGTCTTCTCCCGTCCGAAACGGTTTGACCGATTTTTTTTAGTTTTAAATACCTATAGATTCGGTAGGTCTGATAAACGGTTGTAATCTATTTTTCAAACTCCTCAATCAATATGGGTGGTTCACACCAATTCTTTTTTATTTTTTTTTATTTTTACATAATTTAACATGCATAGAATACTTCATTTTCACCCTTTTACCACCAATCCCTATTTATTTTATAGCCATATTAGTAACATATTAGGGTGAGCTCCTTCCGCAACGTCCAAATACGGACCCGTCATGGGGAGCATGGCTCTCCTGTCTCTCGATCTTACGACGGTGGTGGCCACACACACCGCTGTACTTCAAGGGGCCGCTGGTTAAAGGGTTCGAGCTCCCAACTCTATCCGCCCGCAACCCCATGAGCCTCCTTTTAGTCACCTCTTACGACAGGGAATGGATAGTAGATCATATTCTGGTGCCGAACTACAGGGACAATAATTGAATTACAGCAATTTTATTTTACGGCAGAAATATTTATTTATTTATTTATTTATTCTTTATTGACCAAATTTTACAATTTAAACAAAAGGCGAGCTTAATGCCTATTGGCATTTTCTACCAGCAAACCTATTTACGGCAATTACTTATTTTACGGCAGAAATAGGTGCTTATAAAAGTTCTACCATCTATAAAATATACTCGCATTTCTATATTAATGAGAAGCTCATTATTGCAAATATAGTTCCCGAGTTTTGTTAAATTCGTATCCTAAATGCATTTTCATAGAGTCGACCGCAAGACGTTCGTGTGCCTTTGAGGCCTTTTAAAATGTCTGCTCATTTAGAGCTGGCACCGCTACCGCCAAATTAAGGAAGCTTTTGTGTTTTATTTGAAGTAAAAATGGAGGCGAACTGTTAAATTTCTTTTTCGTTTTGGCATTTTAAAAAGCTAAAAGAAATCTATCAATTAAAATGTACTGCACTTTTTATTCGAATTATAGTTAAACCGTATCCTTAGTAGAATTCATATCATTTTTAATGTATGTTCTTAACTGTGATGCCTTTTGAAAACTTTTTGTATTTTATTTGAAGTAAAAATGGAGACGACCATTTAAATTTCTTTTTCGTTGGTTTGTTAAAAATCTAAGAGAAATATCCGTGTAATTTCCGTAATATGTGCAGTAGCTGGAACCCAATTGCGTCCCACTGCTGGGCACGGGTCTCTCCCCGTTATTGAGGAGGCCTGGAATTTACTCCACCTCGCTGCTCCACCAACAATGCGGGTTAAATAAAAAAACTTGGATAAAATTACAATTTTTTCTATTCTAGTCCAGTCTCAACAAAAATGTATATACTTACTTTAAACACATTATACTTTAAGTAGTAATGAAATTTAATATTTTGGTCTTTGAACGCAGGACTGTGCAACCAGACGAAGCAACAGCGTACTGCGCGACTCAGGACTCGGCGTGCGTTTTCGTCGAAACATCCGCCAAGAAAAATTTTAACGTGGACGACCTCTTCTACGAGCTGTTCGTCGTGGCGAACCTTCCCCTAGAAATGGCCCCAAACCACCACAAACGAGTTAGCACAGCCTTCGGAAGCCCCTGTACTCTACCCCCAACCAGTAGCCAAACAAGTAGGAGTAAAAAGTGTACGCTTTCCATCAAGAGAAGGCTGTCAGACGCTTGCGGTGTTGTCGCCCCAAATGTCAGAAGACCCAGCATCAGAACTGATCTCATGATAATGAGAACCAAAACGTGTGCCAAAGGCGACGGTGACAGCGCCAGTGGTAGTCCTAAGCTCAATTTGAATAGACTGGTTAGGTCAAATGCGCAAAATGACAAGAGATCTTGCTCCATTCAGTGATATTCGAGGTTATAGGATAGGAAAGAGAAATAAAGGCTCTGAAATCGTTTAGCGAAACTTTAGATTTGACATTCAGATATAATAATATACTCGCGGGAAAACTGAGCGTCCATTTATAAATGGATCTTCAATGGTTACTGGAACTGGACTACAACTTCAGAAAGCTCAAGTTACAAAGCAATTTTCCGATATCTTCCCAGTTCTGAGGATTTCAAGTTTACTCAAATGGTTTTGCTAAAATTTTCTCAGAATTTAACATCCACGTTTGCGAAAATTCCGACCAATTTTAAAGCTCGGCAAATTTCTGTCGAGGATATTCAAGACAGGTGCTGTGAAAGAAATCTGGAATTCAAAGGACGCTCATTGTTAAGAGCTGTTATGCAATGGACTGTAATATTTTAAGACCCCATTACTAGAATAATAAGAGGAATACTTGATAAAGTTAATCGGAACTATTTACATAAAGCCGACGAAGAAGCCCCAGTTTAATTAAATATGAAAGGCTATGAGAATTAAGTGTTATTACTGTACAATTAATTGAAGTTTACGGTCGTGTTTCACTACCAACGAGTAACAGAAATAGGTCTTTTGTGTAGTGTGATTTCTAAATTTTCTTAACGTTGCCAATGTTGCATTTCCTATTGCTAAATTGATTATTTCATTTAAATAATGATGTGGGTTGTTAGATCGCAATTCCGTTGGTGCACCGGTTTCCACAAAATTATTGCTATTGAGGATCGTTGGAAAGGTGCGGTTGCCAGGTGCAACCATTGGCCTTCGAAGATGTGCTGTTAGCAGAACTGCATACGAATTTAAATAAAATTGGAGTCTTGCTAGAGGTTGTGTTTAGATTTCCATAGACTGCAGCGACCACTAAAGATGTGGCCTGCTATAATATAATTTGAATATATTATTATTTTTATTCGTTACTCGCTGGTTATGAAACAAACGTATACGGATTAAAAATTCGAAGACCTGAGGCTAATGTTTTGCCTTCTTGCTGCAAAGAACAAGCCATATTTAAATAAAGTATGAAAATTCGTTAGGAGCTTGTATTGTAAAAGAGTGTTTAAGATATTATACATATATCAATCTACAAAATTATGTGTATCTACGATTTGTTTCGTCTTCTTCTACATTCCGAGAATAGTCAAGGAGTATCTCTTATATGAAGAAAAAAAATGAGATTTTTTCTGGCATATGTACATAAGGGGCCATCCATAAATTACGTCACACGAATTTCAGGACTTTTTAACCCCTCCCCCCGCCTTGTCACAGGTTGTCACATTTTTAGAACCCCCCCCCCTGATGTGACGTCACACATTTTCTAATTTTATGCATGTATTTAAAAATAATCAAAATAAAACAGTTATTTTCATTTTTACAATGCTAAAGTATTAATAAAAATAGATCGAGTTCGTAAATATTTAAAGTTTTTCATTCACATACAAATTTCGCGTTTGAGTATTTTAAATTTTAACATGTGACATCACAAAGCTTTTGACCCCCCCAGCCCCTTGTCACACAATGTCACATTCTGGTGATACCCCCCCCCCCTTTAAGGTGTGACGTAATTTATGGATGACCCCTAATGTTAAAGATAAGATCTTTAAGAACCCGCTATAATGACACTAGCGCACGCAATCTTCTTATGGTCTAAATAATATTTATTTATTGTGATTTTTAATAATATTTTGGAGTGAGTTTGCATTTATTTTTATAAAATGTAACAAAATCAAACAACTCTGAGATTTTTATGGCGATACTCCTTGGTCTTATCTCAGTCTTCTATATAAATCTTGCTCGCTGTTATATTTCGCCTTTTAGATGCAAAATTGTGAACATATTGTTGAAAGGGACCAAGTTCTCGTACGTTATAAAGATTTAATGGTACCTTCCCTTTTATATTTCATGTTAACGGCTCCAGATAAAAGTAACAAGTTTCTCATGTATATTGTCTTGTTAAATGTGTAAATTTTAATGAATACAAACTCTAGATGTTAAAAAACTTTACGCAGCGTATATTAAGCGTATATTCTTGATGTGAAACATCTAATGCGTTTATATCAAAAAACTAGCGGAGCATAGTTTATTCGCCCCTAGAGCGTGGACCCCTTAAATCAGGCCACTGTGGGATTTTGGGGAACAAGATTGACATTTGAAATACTATAATGTGTAATGGATTAAGTAAGCTTTTTAACAAGACGTTACTCAAAGTGTACGATGACGCACACAAATAAATAAATATACAGGGTGACTGGTTGAACACTTGAGATACTCGAGGACACAATTATTTACGACCAAACTAAACGTTTAAAAAAGTTTTAAGAAAATATACGAATTATTTTCTAAGAAAACTTGAATTGAATTAATCCGAAAATATCCTAAAAGTGCGGACACATTGTACATAGGTATTAGGCGGGCGATTGATCTCGACCGCCTGGCTACTACACTACTACTATTAACTACGCACTACTACGTAATTGTACTACCTATGTACATCGAAAGTTTTGGTATTTTGTAGAGAATGTATGATCCATATTCACTTCGTACTTTACCTGGCTTAGGACTGACAAAAATACCAAGATAAGTAATGTAATAAAAGTCTTTTTGAAATCATTGTATTAAAGTGATTTTGAACGTTACGTCACAACACCGACACAATATGAAAACTGACTCCTTAAATGTACCTACCGAAGTACTTTTGGCGTACTTTAAAATTGAATCATACCTATTTAAAACAATTGATTGATTGAATTATCTATTTACAGTGATCGACAATTTTATCAAAATTACACACACAATAATTTTTCAAAATGCTTACCTCCTCGTGTAATATGTACACAGTTAGCACGTTTTTGCACTGTTGCTTTACACTGAGTATCACATCAATCACACATGGTATCACATAGGGCGTTGGATTCTTCTTGGGGAAGGATTCGCGGTACAAACTTATAGCATCTCGGACACTGTCATTCCTACGAGCAATACGAGCATGCACGAACCATCTCCTACTATTCGTCATTAGAAAATGACCTATGAAAATGACATTGTTGTTATTGAAATAACACCGCGCAATCGAGTGCCTAAGCACTTATAAAAAAAATTACCGGCGCGTGCGCTTTGCTAAATAAAACTGTGTAAGGATAGCAAGGACAAACGCGGCGTGCGGAGGACGCCAGGAGAAAGTGCGTCGGCCGGCCGCGTCTATTGTTTTCGCTCGGGCCCGGCCAGCTAGCGCGGCGTTATTTTACCTACCAATAAACGTGGGAACTGCGCAAACCGTATGCGTCCACAGTTAATGAATTTAGTGGATATTTATCTCAAATTTTAAGTACCTATTTTTTTTACATATTTAGAACGAGCATCGTTTACTGATTGACCTCTACCAATATCTCAAGTGTTCAACCAGTCACCCTGTATTGGTTTGTCTCTGTCTCTGCCCTTCAATATCGTACAACGTTAAATAGAATCAAAGCTGTGCGTACATGTAGTTGTGCATCATCCAAGTTTTCAGTTGACAATTATTATTACAAAGACGGCGAATTTGGGCGTGTCAACCACGTGTCAACGTATCTTGTAAAACTATTTAGCAGTTACGCAGTATCATCGCTAGCATTTTTCAGAAGCCGGCACAATGCCATCTAGCTAGGGTTGCCATCTCTAAAATTTGTCAACCCGGACAAAACCGACGTTAAAGCCCCGGAGCCCAAAACCCAGACATGTCAACAGCGGGGGGACGGTGAATTTAGCGAGTCGGTTCGTCGGGTGACCGCGGCGTGCGGGCACAGTGCATATGTCGCGGGCGGCCCAAGGCTTTATTCTTTTTAAACCCGGACTACCCATGAAGTCCGGCCCGGACGCTCCCCGGACGCCCTCTAAACTAGGACAAATCCGGGGAAACCCGGACGGATGGCAGCCCTACATCTAGCTTGAGTTGTAAAGAGAACGAAAGATAAATAACATCCACTTATTTCTTTTAGCACTTTTTAATTTATGCATATTTATTCCTTTCATGAACTATTATTTAATTCATATTAGCTATCTGTGCGAAATAAATTAGATGTTTTACATCTGCCTGGCGTCCTAGTCTCATTTTTTTCGATGAAGAGATTGGGTTTTATTATATGAAGACGAAATGAAGACTGATATCTTTCTGAGGCCTTAGTGTAAGTGTGCACATGCGAAAACGTTACTATCGCGTTTACGTTAAGAATTTAACTATCGACCTTATTCCTTTCATATTAAGATCTATCTGTCCAATTTTAACTCTGACGCAGTAGTAACGTTTGCGCGTTTACAAACTCACACTAAGGGCTCTGGTATAAAATAATTAATGTCCGTAAAGATACCTGCAGTCGTTTTGTCTCAAAATCTAAGAATGAGAGTAAATAAGAGAAGAAGACGAATAAGCAGCATAAATTTTCTGCAATGTTTTTGACATTATTGGATAGAATTGTATTTAAAAAGGTTGAACTCCACGTCATTTATTGTCACCGATTTTTAATAGTTATCAATTAGTTGCAATTTTTTTGAAAGAGCAATAGCTGAGTGGTATTGACATCGGTCTCTGGTGTACTAAAGAGCCAGAGTACAGACCCCTTCACGCACCTTTGGCTAAGAAGTTTGTTATTGTATTTACGAGTATACATATATCGCTCCACTGTATGATCAGATTTTATTTATATTTTATTACCATTTTTTCCTTTATTACCTTACATGCCTCAGAGTAACAGACATTTCAAAAAAGTATGATGTCTTTGATAGATAAAAAACTATTTTTAAACTATAATATTAGGTATATTTGGAGTGGAGCGAGACCTTATTTTGGCATGCATAAACATTTAAGAATCTCTTGTATAATCGACATATGTACTCTTCTTAATATCTCCTTTTCGTATTGTTTATAATGTATACCTATCTGTCTATATTTGTATGTTTTTGTGATATTTATTGTACCTATTCTTGTCTGTAATGCTAAAATGAATAAATGATTATGTTTTTAATATAACTTTGTTTCCTTTGTTGAAAGTATTTATTTTACTGAGGAAAATACTCGTTTGATACCTTTTTTGGTATGGGGGGGGGACCTTCAAAAGCTACCCGGCATCTTTGGAGAGGTGTTACCGGGTTATGTGGGGTTTGTTACCGCATTAAAACCCCCTCGGTGGGCTACCTCTTCGCTTGGGGAGGACTCCGGGATCTCCAGTGGAACGCACCGTTGTTCTCCACGCGCGGCGCCCCAGAATGGGCCCATCCTCTGGAGAGCAGATGTGCTCTCCTACACGCTCGGATGCTTACGCCGGCATTCGGACACGCACACACCGCCGTCCTTTCCGGGCCGCTGGCTGAACGGATCGAGCTCCCACTCTCACTGCCCACAACCTCGGAAGCTCCCATTTAGTCGCCTCTTACGATCAGGCAGGGGATACCGTAGCTCTATTCTTAATCCTGAAGCTACAGGGAGGGACTACTCGTTTGATACCTAATAAATAAAAAGTGCTACTAAAATAAAAAGTAATAACATATACATACTTAGCTTTAACTACCTCATAGGCGAAATGTTATATACCTTCTTTTTATCTTATCTAATACCTTTAAACTAACAATTCTTGTATAGAATCTGAATCTCGAAAACGGCTTCAAAGATTTTTATGAAATTTAGTATGAAGGGCAGTAAATGGGAAATCGACGATCTACCTTGGTTTAATTTTTAGCAAACGTCGTTTTATTCGTGTTTTCAGCAATAATCATCTTAAACGTAAATGTGACTTCCTGACATCTATTAGCGAAATATGTAGATACAATTTGTTTTTCGAAAGGTACGTCATTTTACTAACAACCCGACTCCAAAATAGTTTTAAGATTCGATTTCCCCAAGATACCATCATCAGATCCTGACCTGGTTACAGTTTGAAGCTACAGGGAGAGCTTCAGGATTAAGAATAGAGCTACGGTATCCCCTGCCTGATCGTAAGAGGCGACTAAATGGGGGCTTCCGAGGTTGTGGGCGGTGAGAGTGGGAGCTCGATATTAGGTATCAAACGAGTAGTCCCTCCCTGTAACTTCAGGATTAAGAATAGAGCTACGCGGTATCCCCTGCCTGATCGTAAGAATTTTATTTTTTTGTTTAAAAGGTTATATTTATTAAATACCTTTTAAACAAAAAATAAAATTCTAAATCGGTCCACGCGTGTTCATGTAATCTGGCTATATAAAAATATCCCGCCGAATTGAGTTAGAACTTGACGGGTGAGTCAATACCATCGATGTTCTAACGTTAAAACCAACTTTTTTGAAGTCGGTTAAAAAAAGGGCCTCTGAACTTCTACGAATGTTTACTCCATGGTAATGAACATGGTTAAATTCGCAGAGTTCAGCTAGTCATATAAAAGCGCGTAAGGTTAATATTGTTATATTTTTATGAAGTATAGTAAAAAAATGCTTTTTCTTTTTACAGTCTCATATTTTTTATGGTAATCGAATGAGATCATTGTGAAGGTAAACAGATGTTAATAATTTCATTTTTTTGCTGCGTGCTAAGGTTTAAAGGTAAAATTTACCAAAAGCAGGATATTTTGTGATAAAATATGTCTTATTATATTGGGATGTCCATCAGGATATATAATAAAATCCCAATAAAGATTCAATCCCTGCCTTTAAAACCTTTTAAGAAGGCAGTCAAACAAGTCCTGTGCCGTAAGGCTTATTATAACACTAAGGACTATCTTAATGATAAAGGAGCGTGGGAATGAATCTCGCTCACACAAGGCTATTTCTTCATAGATTGTAACTGTTTTGCATTACAACAAAACAATTATTATGTGTCGGATAAAACACAGTGTTGGGTGAAGAAGCTGTCTATGATCTTTGCTGAAATGTTAACCATATAAGAGCATAAACTCACCAAATCGTCCGTAGAGGAAGAATCTTGATTTGTTTACTTTTTCTTGACACAGAGGGCGCCTCACTACATGCATTCTCGGCGCGCTGCTAGGCTTCATAGTGTCTTTCACCACACCAGCAAGGCCTTGCTGCAACACTGTGTTTTATCCGACACATAATAATTGTTTTGTTGTAATGCAAAACAGTTACATTATGTGTCTTTCTAAAACACAGTGTTGGGTGAAGACCTGTTTGTTATCTGCTGGTGTCAAGAACATTTCAATCCTCAAGCCTGTCAAGCACAAACGCTATTTGATATATTAATAAAAACAATAAAATCAAACCTAATGTATGTATTTTATTTGCTCATACATTTGGTTACTGGTTCTGGACATTTATGAAATTTGTTAGAGACAAAATAGATATTATTATCTTCTATTAAGTCACAGTATTTAGTACATTTTTAATTTCAATTCAATAGCATAATAATTGAATTAAGCTATAGGAATTTTCAAAAATATAAAATAATAAGTAATCCAACAATGTTGTCTGTTGTCACTTTGCTTATTCCTTTGTAATTTTCTTATGTAATATATTTAAAAGGTCCACACACTTTTGCAATTTCCTAGATCCTAGAATCTTGGATGCTACTGTAGCCCTAATGCTTGCAAAAAAAGGCATTAATATTAATTTGCAATATCTTCGAAGTTTTCACAATACTTGTCTTGTTAAATTAATAATACGGGCCCGCAAACATTGTCTTGTTTTTAGGTGTTGAAAGAGGATTTGTTTCTCTATCATAGTTTTAACCTTCCCTGGACTTCTAATTAGCCACATCGGCCCAGCTGTTCTCAAGTTTTATCCAGAGAAAAGAACAGCAATTAATTTTTATATATGAAGATATCACCACACTAGTCACAGAACTGAGGAATTTTGTAGTTTGAGATATGTTCAGTCCTTTTATGAAAATCTAATTATTTACCTGAAATAATGTATGTACCATAACTTGGTTGTATAATAAGTGGCAGTTTGGTCACTATAAATATAAAATAAGTTTTTAGCATCATTCATTGATGTTTAGATGCCTTAAGCAAAGAAAATGTAGGAAACTACATCTTCTAAAAAGATAGTCTAGCCAGACACCTTGCTACATCATCACTATACTATTCAGTAGTCAAGGTGCAATGATGGTACATTAGTCATTACAGTAATCCATCTTTAGTGCTAATCCTTTTATTCTGGCTCAATGGGACATACAGTTCCATTTCACTCCCCCCCCCCCCTTTTCAAGGAAGCTACTTTGTATACTTGAAAGGGGCAACTGGTCTGACATTTGGTCTTCCGCAGACCATTATTTGGTAATGGGTACTTTAAGCTATAATTTAGGAACCCAAAAAACCTCTTATTAATAAAATGAGGAAATATTAGAATGAAACATTCTCTTGTAAGCATGTGTGTCAGACCTTGTGAGTACAAGGTGGGGGATGAGACCCATCCAAACAGACAGGTGTACAGATGGCTCCAACGTAGCAAAAAGTTGCGTACGTGCATGATTTTCTTGATTTTCGTGCTTTGATACTGAACAGATATGTTGGGAACATCCCAGACTTTATATATGGCTATGTGGCCTGCGACAATGTGCCATTGAGGAAGTCATTCTATTCCCTCGGATAGATGGTCTGAAATTCTATTAAGCCTTCCTGATCAGTAACACGCTGAGATGTGATCTCGAGCTGTTCGATCAATCTAGTTCCTTGGAAGTCAAATTCAGGAGACCTAGAGCAACTTCCCCTTTATTTTCTGATATAAGTCAGTCCAAAGTGCCACACCCCACATCCGCTGTGTTGGTGGTTCAGAAGTAAAACTGTCTTATGGCTTATTGGCATCAAACTAAGGCAAAATTGTCTTATTTATGATCTAAAAGATCTCATTGAACAGAACAAGGACAGTATTTTTATACAGAGGTGTGCCTTGTCAATCTATAAAAGATTGGATTCTGCAACAATGAACATATATGTATGTATTCAAGCATTAACTATTGCTCTTCAGATAATATGTTCCTTTTATTAGAGAAATTGATGACTTATTTTTATACCCCCCGTAGGGTTTAAGTCATTCTGTTTCTGCTTTTGCCTGTTTTTGTAGCCATGTCTAGATATTTTAGGTTAGAACAGATGAGGCTCTATAATTAAGTTTGGGTAGTTGGGCCACTGCCCGGGGTCATAGTTGCTTACTAGTATTATATGGCTTTGATTCACTAGTTGAAAAACATTCAAATGTTGTTTAGCTTACAGGATTTCCGCAACCCAACTTGACACTGCTGAGGAAAAGAAATCCTGCAGTACCGAAGATAGAAAAACAGACCAGGCTGGTATACACATGTATTGTGTGGCTCTGATTAGCTAGCCGATAGTTGCCTAAGTACAACAACATCCTTATTTAGTTCAAAGGGTTTCCGCAACCCAACTTGACACTGCTGAGGAAATAGAATCCTGCAGTGCAGAAGATAGGATGTCAGACTGAGCTGGTATTCACAAATATGAATGTGTGGCTCTGATTGGCTAATAGATAGTTGCCTAAGTACAACACATCATTATGCATTTAGTACAAAGGGTTTCCGCAACCCAACTTGACACTGCCGAGGAATTAGAATCCTGCAGTGCCGAAGGCAGGCCAAATCTCAGAGCTGTAATTGACTACAATGTATTATGTGGTTTTGATTGTAAAGCAAGTGGTTGCCCTACTGCCCAAGTGGACTCACAACTTAAAATACACACCTTAGGTTTCCACAACCCAACTTAGCACTGCAGAGGAAAAGGAATCCTGCAGTGCTGAAGATAAACCAACAGATAAGACTGTTATTTACTAGTACTATATGCCTCTTATTGATTCATAGGTAGTTGTCTAATTAGACTAACACCCAATTGTATATAGCTCAGAGGGTTTCCGCAACCCAACTTGACACTGCCAAGGAAATAGAATCCTGCAGTGCCTAAGATAGGCCAAATGACACAACTGTTATTTACTAGTATTATATGCCTTTATTTTATTAGTAGGTAGTTGTCCAAGTAGACGAACACCCTGTAGTATTTAACTGAGGGTTTCCGCAACCCAACAGAACACTGTGGAAAAATCCTGAAGTGTTGAAGATCAGGCAACAGATACATCTGTTATTTACTAGTATTATGAGGTTCACTTGAACACTATTTGCAGAAAACATCTGTATGCTTTTACCAATGTTAAGTGTAAGTAAATATTTTATAAATCAATGTGTTTAATTTTAAAAACTCCTGTAGAAAATGTTCTACATCAGACTTAGAGATTTAGTAATAATATTACTGCATGTTTGTTGAGTCATCAACAGACCAAAATTGGCCTTACCTGCTTGTCTAGTTATTCACTTAAACAGACTTGCTGGAATAGAAGCTTGGTTATTGTCAAGTCATTAGTTCTCAAATATTAGTTTTCTTACCACACTTGTTGTTGCCAATAATACTGACATGCATAGTAGTATTAAGATATTGTAATATTGCAATGAACAGGGGGAGAAGGAAGATATTGTATTCTTTTGGTAAAATGTGTAGGAATACCCTACCATGTCTGGGCTCTCCCTCCCCCTTAATATTTGGCAAACAATCTGAAGTTTCAAATATTCATAAATTGAAGGAATACTTAAGATGTCCTATAATTAGTATTATCTATTTCTTTGAGAATATAGTAACACTAAACACTTCAGTTTGTTGAACACTGCATATTATATGCTTTAATGTTCATGGTTGTTCCTGGTTAGTTGAACCTAGACCAAATAAAACAGTACCTAGGTAAGCAAAATTTCCAATTCTCTGGAATAAGTACTGTATAGTATGTTTGAAGGCAGATTTGTATCTGATCTAATCAGAAAAAAAAAACTAAGTGAACCGTTTTGATTTAGAGTAGGTACTTATTAGAGTATCTTTTAATTTTATCAAAATGGCTACTTTCATTCATGTTTCAGCCTGTAAGCATTTCTTTTTTGTAGCTATCGAATACTTTCATGTTTGATAATAAAGTTGATGCAATCTAGTGAATCTAGTCAGTTCCTAATTAAATTTATTCGAATGCGCTTGCGCCCAGTACAATTTTAATTTCATCATGCTTGATGTCAATGTAGCCTTAATACAATGTCTTAGTATTTAAGGGCTAGGAATTTCTAAAAAGCTGTTTTTGCTCTACGCAATCAGACTGAGAATAAATTAATGTACTGCGTAAATTCTGACCATACTGCGAAGAATTTATTACACCTACCGGTAAGCTCAGCCGGTAAGGTCTGCGCTAAGTTATTTGAAATATATATTCAAGGAACTCACCAAAATGTTGATTCGTGGATTGTAAATATGAGTTTTTGAGGTGTTTACACCTACTTACTCACTTTCTTGGATGAAGGCGGCGAAACACTTAAATCTTTGATCCTCCGGGGATAAAGAACAAAACTCCAAAATTCGATTTTGAAGAAAAACGATCGAGTCTGTCTACCATTCGAAGCGACAGGACTAACTTTTATCGCTATCATTATAAAACGCCGTCTTCATAACACTAAATATGTTAAAAACTGTGTTTTATCCAAAGAGTAGAATAAGTATATGGTTTTATCACATAATTTCACTTTTCGATACATGATCGAAAAAACTTTGATGTTGCCGCGGCAAGATCACAAACGCTATGAAGCCTAGCAGCGCGCCGAGAATGCATGTAGTGAGGCGCCCTCTGTGTCAAGAAAAAGTAAACAAATCAAGATTCTTCCTCTACGGACGATTTGGTGAGTTTATGCTCTTATATGGTTAACATTTCAGCAAAGATCATAGACAGCTTCTTCACCCAACACTGTGTTTTAGAAAGACACATAATGTATTAGTTTTAGTAATTACTCGCATCTGTGAGCAGGTGGAAGTGGGTTGATGGTGTCTCACACGATCAGCTGTCACGTGTGACCATTATCGACCCATAGCCATTCTGTTATCTTAAATATATTATTATGTACTGTTTTTTTTAAAAGAGTGCTGGGAGTTTTTTTTCCGCCGCCTTTTTTCTCTCAGCTCAACACCTAGCCCAAACGGGCACTTAAAGGCGATGACCGGGAAAAAATGACATTCATTAAGCGAATATTTTGTATTCCTAATATGAAATAAATATTTTTTCTTTCTTTCTTTCTTTCTTTCTTTCTTTCTTATGATAAAACATACAGGGTCTTTTTTACCTATTCCTAGTCCATATTTTTTACGGAAATTTAAAAAGCGTCGACATTTAAAAATTAATATTTGGCGCATATTTAAGCGCCCATTTCTATTTACTAAAATTTATGTAAACTCTTATTTAACTACGATTATGACATCTATTTATTTGTAAAACTTTAGGCCCATAAAATAATATTTCAATTTTTTTTTCAATTCGTTATAATAAAAAATAGCTTTAGCATTTATATTAGAGTATAATAGTATTAAAAACGGACCATTTTAAACAACGTCGTTATATTTCATTAAAAAAAGATCTTTGCATTTAAATTGGTAAAACAAAAAAGAAACCAATTATTTTGAAATCCAACTGTGAAAACAGAAGGAAAAATAAACTGGATATAGTAATATTATATTGAAGATACAATATATATATATATATATTAGAGCAAAAATAAACATTGCAAGAGTTGAGCCATCAGGCATAAAACTCTCAGCATCTATACAAATAAATAAAATTGGAGTGTCTGTTTGTAATATGAATTAAAATAACCGCTTTATACTACATGCATATGAATATTTATACGGTACATATGCCAAAATAACATTTTTTACAATTTTTGTCTGTCTGTCTGTCTGTTTGTTCCGGCTAATCTCTGAAACGGCTGGACCGATTTTGACGGGACTTTCACTGGCAGGTAGCTGATATAATGAGGGATAACTTAGGCTACTTTTATTTTATGATCATTCTAAAACTACCGCTATCCTTTATACGCTTCTCCCACCAACGAATCAATATCACAAAGGCTGCCTGTTACGCAGGCACAGAACGCGCGAGCGGGCTATTGCTGACGATTGTGTCTCAACGACTTCGTTTATTGGTTTGTGACACTTATATGATACTTTTATGTTTGATAGCGATCCGTTCTTCTTATCTTAATTTATAAATTATATTTTGTTACATTTTAACTGCTTTCCTTTTATTAATTAACAGAGGGTTTTAGTAGCTTATTTTATGAGAGCTAAGAATGAAGCGAAACTGGGGCTGGTATTGTACTCATTATGTTAGAACGACACTGCGACGGTGCAGCATGGCGGTTACGTACCTACAACATATTATTGGTAATCGAGTACTTCATACGTAATGCTGTAGATAATTTTAAATGAAATAATGAACAAATTTGCGGAGTATTCACTTCATGCTAATGATCCTTTCTAACGCGGGTGAAACCGCAGGGCACAGCTATTACTAATAAAAATGATCTGTGTAGGCAAAGATAATAAAAAATAAAAGCATGGGTTTCGATTAGGATTTATGAAATCTGCGGAGTATATTCACTTCATGCTAATGATCCTGTCTAACTCGGGTGAAACCGCGGGGCAAAGCTATTTACAATAAAACAAAAACATTTTAGTTGATAGAAAGCCTAGAAAGCGTAGAATTTTGCTGCCTGAATTATTATATTATATTAATTAATAATAATAAAATATCTTTGGAAAATTCACACAACACCATCTGATTCCAAACTAAGCAGAGCTTGTACTATGGTAATCAGAAAGCTGATAAACATACTTATATAATTCTAAATACATACTTATATAGATAAATAGATAAATTTACACCCAGACACAGAACAAATAGTCATGTTCATCACACAAATATTTGTCATGGGTGGGAATCGAATCCACGACCTCACATTTCGCAGTCGGCTCATCACCCACTACGCCACGGAGGCTGTCGTGGTTACTGGTGGTGGATTGATTATTAAGTGAAGCGCGCATGGCCCGGCGGTTAGCGTAGACGGGTAAGCCAAACGGGCGCGGTCGGGTGTGAGATGGGTGACCGCTAGTGGCAAATTTCATGCGCGTTTCCATGCTTCGGAGGGCACGTTAAGCCGTCGGTCCCGGTTGTTGTCAATAGATAACAGTCGTTAAACCTTGTCGGAGGCCTTATGGGCGGTTTGAAAACATCCGACAGCGGGTTGGCAACTAACCCGCATCTCCACCAACCCGCATTGGAGCAGCGTGGTGGAGTAAGCTCCAGGCCTCCCCAATAATGGGGAGAGACCCGTGCCCACCAGTGGGACGCAATAATTAAAATAATTAAAAACAATTGTTTTGTTAAAAACTCTATTTTTCTATACAACTATTGTGTCCAAGAATCAGCTTGTAATCAACATAATTATTCAGTACTTATACATATGTATATGTCGCAGTCGGATCGTATATTCCGCCGTATTACATTCCGGCTAGCTATTTCCTAAAACAGGGCTGTATTGTAATGCGGCGCAGCCGGATTGCAACTAGGTACTAACATAACATCAAACGATTATTTCATTTAATGTTATGTTAGTACCTAGATACCTATTAAGACTTAATATAGTTCCGTGCGTAAATATTTTTAAAATCATAAAAAGTAAAAAGGCTAACTAACGTAAATTGGCCTTGAAACTCGAAAAGGTAAAAATAATATAATTCTAATGTTTATATTTGATTCATCCCTACTTATTAATATTATAAATTCGAAAGTAACTCTTATCTGTCTGCTACGCTTTCCCGCTTAAACTACTGAACCAATTTTAATGAAATTTTGAATACAGATAGAGTGGAACTTGGGAAAGGAAATAGGATGGTTTTTATCCTACGGGAACCTATAAAACGGGTCCACGCGGGCGAAGCAGCTGGCGGAAGGCTAGTTTTAATTATATTTAAGTGAATGACATTGTAAATTTGTTAAAAATGTTAAGGATATATTTTACCTATTTTAATAATTTTATATTTGCATACCAAATTTTGGTTCGCTTATAATATCAAGACCTTGTTGTACTCAACTTTTAAGCAAATAAATGAATTTGTATTTGTATTTTGTATGTGTACAAAGTTTTGCAGTCACTTAACAATATCGTTTTCAGCGTTACTTTTTCAATTGACTGGATTTCTCTTCTCGCGTATAATGTTATACGGCTTTGAAAAAACATTTCGCTTTGTATTGTAAATAAAGAATTGTAGTTACTTGCGAATAAAATAAAATAAATAATAATAATAAATGTGGGATTGTAAAGATTGTAACTGTATTATTTTATTTTAAATCTCAAAATGTAATGGTATGTCAGTGTGGAATTGCATGAAAGGGAACGTAAGACGAATGAATGTACATGAAGGAAAGAATGGTACGAGTGAATGGAAGGAATAGGAGGGAGTCGGTGTGAGGACGTAAGACGAGGAAGACGGACGAATTTCTATGCGATTTTTTATTAAGTGAATAAAGCCAGTGACCACAGCCGGAATTTCATTTTTAATCACCACAAATTTTGGGGGCTGGTCCGGGATCGAAGAAATCGAACGGGATCGAAGGAATCGACCAAAATCGAAGGAATCGGCAGGATTTACATACGACGGGCAGGTAACCAGCCGAACGTCTCGTACCTGTAACGGAAAATTTGAATTTTTCGAGACCAAATTCGAAACAATGTCGAAGTCTGAAGTCGCAGCAAGCTGTGGACAGCAGTGTGGTACGAAAGGCACGTTGCAGTTGTCGGAGGAGCTGGTAACGAAGTTCAGCGGCACCGATAAAACTTATCCGGTTACCAGATTTGTGCAGGAGATCGAAGAGAATGCCGAAATCTTCGGGTGGTCAGCACTGCAGCAGCTCATAATAGCCAGGCGGGCGTTAGTGAGCACAGCAGCTTTATGGTTAAGGTCGGAGAAGCCTTTTAAAAGCTGGGAAGACCTTAAAACAGCACTAATAAGAGAGTTTCCCGATACCTTGGATGTCAAAACAGTGCACGAAATGATGTCGTCGCGGAAGAAACAGAAAGGCGAATCTTTGTTGGACTACACATTGGTGATGAAGGAGCTGGGTAAGCGCGGCAAAATGCCTGATTATGTTGCCATCAAATACATTGTGGACGGTATTGAAGATGACGAGAGCAATAAAATCATGCTGTATGGTGTTACGACGTACCAGGACCTAAAGGAGAAGCTTAAAATCTACGAACAGGTCAGTGAGAAAATTAAGCTGCAAAAAAGTGCAATAGTTAAAACCTACAAGGCTGAAAAAAAACATACATCAGTTTCATCATCATCTAGTCGTCAAAAAAGATGTTATAACTGTGGTGAAATGAATCATATTTCTGCGGAGTGTCCTTACAAAGTTCAAGGGCAAGGCATGAAGTGTTTCCGATGCAACGGATTCGGTCATCATTCAACTCAATGCAACGCCAATGAGAGACCAGTGACATCAACATCATGGAAACCGGTGATTGGCGGCGGGACGAGTCATTCGGTCCGAGCCAATACAAATCGCGCGGGAAGTTCGAGCACGCAGCTACGTCACTCCGGCGAGACAAGGACGGCGATGTGCGTCGACGCAGAACCGGACACTACAGGGGAAAGAGACGGAAATACTTACGCCGAGGGTGTCCGATCACAGCCGAATGGAACGACTCGAAGTGTGTACCAGCTGTCAGTGACCGATACTGCGAGGTCAGAGTTGTCAGACTTGTCAGAAACGTCAAAGTTAAATATGTCAAAGTCAAGTGTTAGTGTCTTGGAAAATAGGTATAGGTTACCGGCAATTGATAACAAGCCGACAAAAACTGTTGTTATTAACGGGAAAAGTGTATTAGCGTTAGTGGACACGGGTAGTGACATTAACCTTTTGTCTGATGTTTGTTATAGTTCATTAATCGATGCGCCTGAGTTACAAAAGTGTAATTTAAACATGCGAGGTCTCGGAGGTAGTAATGTAACCTCGTCAGGGTATGTTACCATGCAGGTATTTATCGATAAAACATTGTATAATAACATTGTATTTTATGTCGTGCCAAAAACTTGTATGCCATATGATTTAATAGTTGGTCAAGAATTTTTAGCTAAAGTTGTAATGATAATGGATAGTAGCAGTGTGTGGTTATTGCCCCGTAACGAAAGTTGGTTGCGGAACATGTCGTGTTTTGTATCTAATTTAGATTTTTCTAATTTCATATGCACAGACGTCAGTATGGGTACCTATCGCGAAGTAAGACGTATGGTGGAGACGTATACACCAAACAAGACGAAAGAAGCGCCTATACAGCTGAGGATTATTTTGAAGGACGACATACCAGTGGCACAAAGGCCCCGACGTTTGGCGATTAAGGAGCAGCAGGTAGTGGACCAACAAGTAAAGGAGTGGCTAGATAATGGGATAATACGGGTGAGTTACTCTGAATATTCAAGTCCTTTAGTGATTGTGCGTAAAAAAGATGGTAGTCCTCGCGTATGTGTTGACTACAGATTAATTAATAAGAAGATGGTAAAGGATGAGTATCCTATGCCTATAATTCAGGATCACATCGATAAATTATCTAATGCTAGAGTGTTCAGCACCTTAGATTTGGAAAATGGATTCTTTCATTTGTCTGTACACGAGGATTCAATTAAATATACTGCATTTGTCACACATAACTCTCAATATGAATTTTTAAAAGCACCCTTTGGACTTGCAGTATGCCCGAAAGTGTTTACTCGCTTTATTAATATTATATTTAGAGATCTTGTAGCAAAAGGTATACTATTAATATTTATTGATGATTTAATAATTCCATCAGAGAGTGAGGAACAAGCTGTACAACATTTAGCAGAAGTTTTAAAGGTGGCCTCTGAGTATGGTCTCAAAATTAATTGGAAGAAAAGTCAGTTAGTATGTAAGAAGGTAGAGTACCTAGGTCATTTAATTGAGAATGGAGATGTTAGGCCATCACCAGATAAGACAGGAGCTGTAGTTTCATATCCCATTCCGAAGACTACTAAGCAGTTGCATAGCTTTATAGGGTTAACATCATATTTTAGGAAGTTTATACCTAACTATGCAACAATTGCGCAACCTTTGACAGACTTGTTAAGAAAGGACATACCTTTTGAGTTTAATGATGAACAGTTAGCAGCATTTAATAGTTTGAAGATGAGTTTAGCTACCAATCCTGTGTTAAAAATTTATAATCCTGCGTTTGATACGGAGTTGCATACAGATGCCTCTAGGATAGCTTATTCCGCTATTTTACTACAGTGGAATAAGGATGATGGTTGCTTACATCCAGTACACTATATGAGTCGTAGAACTAGTGCAGCAGAGAAAAATTACTCTAGTTATGAGCTGGAGGCTTTGGCTATTATTGAGGGTGTTAAGAAGTTTAGATGTTATTTGTATGGAATAAAATTTAAAATAATTACAGATTGCAAGGCTTTTGAGATGACGCTGCGAAAAAAAGATCTGACAACAAGAGTTGCACGATGGGTATTGTTATTGGAGGACTATGATTTTGTTGTGGAACACCGTGCCGGAAATAAAATGAAACACACAGATGCACTCAGCCGAATACCAATGTTGCATTAAATGAAACAAGTTTGCATGAAAATATTAGAAGAGCTCAGGAACAGGACGATGGCATTAATGCTATCAAGAAAATATTACAGAGTAGTACCTATCAGGACTACTGGATCAGTAATGGTTTGTTAGTAAAAGGATTGGAGAAGAAATTAGTTATACCTAAAGGTTTGGAAAAACAAATTATTAGTAAAATTCATTCAAATGGTCATTTTTCAAAGAAGAAAATGATTGATTTAATTAGCAAAGACTACCACATAAAGAATTTGGGGCAGAAAATAGAGGATTTTATTGTGACTTGTATCCCATGTTTACTGGCAAGCCGTAAGGAAGGTAAATTAGAAGGATTTTTGAACCCTATAGAAAAAGAAGAAACAGCTTTACATACTTTGCATTTGGATCATATTGGCCCCATGACAACTACTAAGAAACAGTACAATTATATCCTAACAATGGTGGACGCTTTTACTAAGTTTACATGGCTTTTCCCTTGTAAGAGTACTACAAGCAAAGAAACTATAGACAAGCTTCGTATACATCAGCAATGCTTTGGGAACCCAACTCGGATAATAACCGATAGAGGCACAGCATTCACAAGTTTAGAATTTGAAGACTATTGTACTGAGGAGGGAATTAATCATATCCGGATTACTACAGGAGTTCCAAGGAGTAATGGGCAGGTTGAAAGAGTGAACCGAATTATAATCTCTGTCCTTACAAAATTATGCATTGAGGATCCTACCCAGTGGTACCGACATGTCAGTAAGGTGCAAAGGTCACTTAACAGTACATTTCAAAGAAGTATAAACACAAGTCCCTTTGAATTATTGATTGGAGCAAAAATGAGGCAAAAGGAAGACATTGAAATTCTCAACTTATTGGAACAGGAAGATAGAGACATTTTTGTTAACCATAGAGATGAACTAAGGGCTCAAGCTAAGGCACAAATTCTAAAAGTTCAGGATGAAAATAGGAAAAACTTTAATAAGAGGAGAAAGGAGAGTCGGAAGTACAAAGAAGGGGATAAGGTGGCAATAAAAAGAACACAGTTTGGTGTAGGAATGAAGCTTAAACCTAAGTACTATGGACCATACAGGATTGATAAAGTGAAGGGCAAAGATAGGTATGACGTTGTAAAAGATAGCAGCGATGTTGAAGGACCCAAAAAGACGTCTAGTGCTGCAGATTTCATGAAGCCATGGCCAAGTGATTCTGAGGACAGCGACTGTAGCATAAGTGGCTGAGGGAATTTGCAAGTCAGTATGCTTATTTCTTTTAATTTTTCTTTATTTGACTACCATGTTGCGGGTCACTAAAACTGCTGCTACTATGCCTATCTACTTAATACCTACTTATGTTAAGATGTTTGTTTGTGATTGTGTATTTATTGTATTCTTGTTTAGCTTTAAGTAACGTAGCATTAAGATAGGGTTGGGGAGACTGAGGTCAGTCTCACTGTCAGGAATGGCCGATTGTGGGATTGTAAAGATTGTAACTGTATTATTTTATTTTAAATCTCAAAATGTAATGGTATGTCAGTGTGGAATTGCATGAAAGGGAACGTAAGACGAATGAATGTACATGAAGGAAAGAATGGTACGAGTGAATGGAAGGAATAGGAGGGAGTCGGTGTGAGGACGTAAGACGAGGAAGACGGACGAATTTCTATGCGATTTTTTATTAAGTGAATAAAGCCAGTGACCACAGCCGGAATTTCATTTTTAATCACCACATAAATATGTTTGGACAATTCACACAACACCATCTGATTCCAAACTAAGCAGAGCTTGTACTATGGTAATCAGAAAGCTGATAAACATACTTATATAATTCTAAATACATACTTAAATAGATAAATTAACACCCAGACACAGAACAAATAGTCATGTTCATCACACAAATATTTGTCCTGGGTGGGAATCGAACCCACGACCTCACGTTTCGCAGTCGGCTCATCACCCACTACGCCACGGAGGCTGTCAAGTATAGTATTAGTTTACTGCAAAAAAAAACTGTGATACGAGTAACTCCAACTATAAAATGATTTTAAAAAACAATGCGGGCAGAGGTTTTTTAAGCAATAAGGGATTCGAAAATATATCGCCGTCTCATTGCGATCTCAAGAATGGGATAGGGACTAGCTACTCAACCTCCTGTGACCCTATGCGCGTGGTAAGTTAAACGTCCAAATTATCGTCATTTTCTGTCAGTGTCCCAGTACTCGTCATTCATAGAAAATGGTTCTATGGAATCACGAGTACTAGTACAATGAAGACATTATGGACATTCACCTTATATCTTAGGTAAGAATACCCGGACTGTCGGACTACAAATCGAGAGTTCTGAGTGCTATTCCAAAGGGAATCCTTGTAAAATAAACGTCAATAATGTCGTCAGTGTACTAGTACTCGTCATTCCATAGAAAGAGGGCCAAAACTTATACTTTTTCTATGGATGACGAGTACCGGGACACTGGCGAAAACTGACGATAATACGGACGTTTACTATATCTACTATATAAAAATAAGTCGGGTTTTCCTTCCGGACGCTATAACTCCAGAAAGCATGAACCGATTTCCACGGTTTTGCATTCGTTGGGAAGGTCTCGAGCTGCGTGAGGTTTATAGTAAAGAAAATTCAGGAAAAATTGCAACAGAAAAGCGGGAAAATGAGTTGTGTTCACTGTGAAATAAGTTATTCGTTTCCTAACATTTCAATTGGAAACCATCAAATCAATCACGTGTATTGTGCAAATTTTAATTCAATTTCAACAGCAGGCATTTGTCTTTAAGGTGGTAAGTTGAACTGTGTAAATTATGTGGATCGTGCATTTGAGGTTAAATTCACCACTCTGTCCATAGTCCAAAATGCCTAGAGGACGACGTGCGAACATCGGCCGCCGCACAAGACATGCAAGCCAGCAACAAGTGTATTCACAGAACTTAAGCGAAGAAAGACAAAATATAATAAGAGAAAATGCCCGATTGAGACAACGCGTGAGCACACGAAGATCATTGGCATCACACAATCGCTTGGCATTCCAATATGATCCCACTGCGAACTACAGTGATGATGAAAATTTAGATATTGGACCAATGACGACTATATGCCGATATTGCAATGCGTTAAAGTTCAAAAGAGAAACGACTGGATTGTGCTGCGCAAGTGGAAAAGTCAAACTGGATCCATTACTTACACCACCACAGCCACTGAATCCATTGTTCGATGGAATTGTTTTTGTTTGTCACTTTTAATTAGTTAGAGTAGGTATGACATAATCCCATTTACCTATGACAGGTTTTTCCTAATGGTTTACAGCATTATATTACATACAGCATAACGGACAATAACTTTTAACTGAACGCCAGTATGTAGGTCTCGATTGTAGAACGAAATCAGTATCATCTATTCCTTATTGGAAATATTTTTGTTGATCTTACGTATTTATGGAGCGCTCGATATATATGCGTATTCTAAGTGCATTTTCACGTTTCTTTGTATTAAATGTAGTTATTTTATTGAATGAATGCCGATTTATTATGCTTTTGGGTGTGTATACGTGTGTACATTGTCTCTATGTTACCTAAGAAGCTGTGAAATAGTCACGCTGTAGGGATTAATTAGTGTTCTTTAGTCACTTGCCCGGAACAATAGTGCCCAATGACTGAGGATGCTGTCAAACAGTCAGTTACACCCCAGCGGCCAGTCAATGTACTGCAGTAATCTGCTGGTAAATCCCTACTTAATATTATAAATTCGAACCAATTTTAACGATAGAGTGGACACTCTATCTGTGTGTGTGCGCCGGGAACCTATAAAAGGAGTGAAAAAAGAGCGGGTGAAGCCCCTGGCGGAAGGCTAGTGTACATATAAGTGTAAAGCGTGAAAAAATATATTTCGTAATGTAGTAAGAATTATAAATGTAGCTCTCGTCTGTAAAACACAAAACATAAAAACAGAGAAAAAAAATATTTTGAATTCCACATAAGCATGTGTACAGAAAACAAATCATTTTCCGGAGTCAAGCATTCCAAAATATTTTGCAGTCACTGAACAGTATCGTTTCAAGCTTAACTTTTTCAATTGACTGGATTTCGTACAATGTAATACGGCTTTGAAAAACATTTTATCCTGTTTTATAATAAACAAATAATATAGCACCGCACTTTTAGCTTTTCCGTACTTAGTTGTATTTTATGTAGGCCCTTTTTACGTCCCAGACTCAGTTTTTTTTTATTTGAATGGAGTAGCAGACGAGCATGCAGGCGACGTGGTGTTAAGTGGTAGCCGCAGCCCATGGACATTTACATACAACCTAAAGCAAGCAAAGATAAGTCTTGCCTGAGGTCATATGCAGTTGCGCTGCTACTCCGGAGGCTGGTGGTCGCCTCATGTAAGTGTGGCCGGCGACTGCACCTTTCCACCGAAACACAACAGAATTAGTACACAGCAGAAGTGGGTGCAGTGGTGGTACTTCCCCGGGCGAACCATAATAGTTCTACCACCCACACTATAATAATATTATCTAGATAAAGATAATATTATTATTCCTCTGAAGACTTTGCGTTCTGAATTTACTTTAACATTAAAGTGTATATCTAAAAATATACTAACTAAATTTTTTAATTAACTCTTCATCTAACCGTGATTTGGTCTATCGAAAATGCAAAGGTGTTTGACAGAACTCAATTTCAGTAAAATGGCTCCGTTGATAAAATGGAAATTCGCCAGTGCCAATATGTGAAGACGACTTCGTCAGCTATTTGCAAGCTGGTTTACACAATTGCCTTCACATAAGCTAAGTGCTTAAAAATGTTATTTTATCGGTATAAAGTAACATTATAAGCACTTTTCTAACATATAAATCACTGCTTTGGGACGAATTTCTCAAATAAAAATATATATAAGATTTCATGAACAGACACTTTCATTTTAAGCTACATAAAACTTTAATATATCCTAGCCTTTTATATATCCTCCCAAAAAGTCATTAAGCTACATATTATAAGATAAATAATGCACCAAATCAAAGGTGTCTTACTTGAAAAAATCATAAGTTAAAACAGTTCGAGTGATATCAATTAAAACAAGCGTATATTTCTGCGCGAAGGTATACGGTATAAATAAGGTATACGGTTGTTTCGACAAATACGTTTAAAAGCGCACTTTTTGGCCATTAAAATCAAACGCGCGTACATACACAGGCTTAGAATAAATACGTGTAGAATGAGTGTCTTCATACAAGCGCGCTGTCAAAATTGAAGCACTAAATAGATTCCTACAGCTGTCATATCTCACAAACAAAATATTTTTATTTTGACCAAATAAAAATAAAAAAATTGACAGTGGCATTGTCAATAGCTGTATTTATAATTTATTTACTTTTTCATGTTTGCATGAATTTCTGCTAACTTTCTATGGTTTGTTTCGATTCAGCTTCAATCGTTTAATAAGTACGGGTGTGGGCAGCACCAAGTGATACAGTTTTAAATCTTGAAGAAAATACCTACGTATAATCCAATTGTGTTTACTTTGATAAAATGGTTGCTATGGATGCCCTTTGTCATGCGCCGTTGCTATGATGATGAAAACGAATAGGAAACCGTCTGTGCCTACTTACGTTACTTTTTCAACCAATTACAACCACTCTACATAATCCGATACTTATCAAGATACTGAAGCAGCGTTTCATGTCATCTGTCATCACACTCCTGTGCTGTCATTCCTTGTTTACAATTATAATGTATTTTAGTGATAGTTTATTCATAATTATATTATTACGTATCAATTAGTTTTATAATACTTAAATTATTTATAAGCATCTTCTTAATTTTAGACGGTCTTTTTTTCTTTACTTTTTTTTAAGTTCCATGTCGCAGTTGCCTTCAACATCGGGAGCTTGCAATCAATTCCATAACGATACTTTTGCAGCGCTTGTCCAATGTCCTCAATGTCCGCTACCACGCTACTTTAAAGGACAAAGAGGTCTAAGAATCCACATAGGGAAAACACACAGTATAAATCAAAACAATCAAAATTCAACGTCATTTTCTTCTCAAAACCTTTCTTCTTCACAAGTTAATGTCTCTAATTTGGATACTCATGAACCTTTCTGGAAATATTTGCACCGATTAAAATTGTCCATTCCAATAGTTAAACGCATACCTAAAGGTGCTAGATTAAGCATTGCGTCAAAATTATCGGAATGTATCAAGAAATTACTCAAAGAAAATACTGCCAGCACTTGGAAACAATTTTTTACTTTCTCCTTTAATATTCTACATGCCTCATTGGATCATAATAATTCATTATCTTTAACCCAAAAACTTGAATCTAATTGTTTAAAAACTTTTGATTCCTTTGGAAATTTTAGCGAATGCAATTCATTCCAAAAAAATAATCATTCAGTTTTTCGTCTTGTTGAAAAAAAAATTAGCGATGGTGACATTAAAGGCGCTGCAAATCTATTATTTTCTAATGATGTCATTGCTCCTGATTCTGCAGATACTGTTACAGCTCTAAGGTCCAAGCACCCTCCACCTTCGGAACCACTTACGCCTACTTCTAATAACTGCAGTATTTTAAAATGTAACAGTAAAGATGTTTATGCTGCGATAATGTCGTTTAAGAATGGCTCTGCAGGTGGCCTAGATGGATTATCTCCACAACATTTAAAAGACCTGACTTGTGGTGCCACGGGAGAAGTGGGCAGAACCTTGTTAAACGACATTACCAGTCTCATTAACCTAATGTTATCAGGAAAGGTTAACTTGGAAATAACCGATATACTCTATGGTGCAAATCTCTGTGCCCTAAAGAAAAAAGACGGCGGAATACGGCCAATTGCTGTTGGCAACACCATTAGGCGAATAGCTTCTAAGATTTGCTGTCGACACATCCTGCCTCAATTACAAAATGAATTTCAACCTGTCCAATTAGGTTTTGGTTCTAAAGGAGGATGTGAAGTTGCGGTTCATAGTCTTAGAAGCTATTTGCTTAATGTTACAAATGAGGTGGTTCTGAAGGTGGACGTCAAAAATGCTTTCAATTCCGTACATCGCAATGCTTTTTTATGTGAAGCTAATAAACTGGTCCCAGATATATTTCCTTACTTATGGCAATGTTACAGCAGACCATCAAATTTATTGTATCGCAATAATTTAATACTCTCTGCGGCTGGCTGCCAACAAGGTGACCCTCTTGGGCCTGCCATTTTCAGTTTAGCTATACATCCCATTATTTCTGCTTTGAAATCAAAATTAAACATGTGGTACTTAGATGACGGCACTCTTGGTGGCGAAGCTTCTCTAGTTTATCAAGATTTACAAAATTTAATCAATAGTTTCCAACAAGTAGGCTTAGAATTAAATTTCTCTAAATGTGAATTATACATTCCAGAAACAATTTCAGATGCAGGAAAAAATTTAACACTATTGCTCCAAATATTCAAGTTTTGAACAAAGAGTCTCTTCGCCTTCTAGGTTCGCCTGTTTTAGATGAATCCATTCCTACATTTTTAGACGACCAAATCTCTAAATTTGAAGACTATTCAGAGAAGCTTTCTAAAATTAATGCCCATATGGCTTACCATATTATTCGATCGTGTTTATTTGTCCCTAAATTCACTTATTTTTTGAGATGTAGTCCTATTTGGAAACATAAAAATTTACTTTTTTCGATTGATTCATTAGTTCAAGATTGTTTGGCCAAAATTCTAAATTGTTCGTTAAATATCAAATCTTGGACTCAAGCGTGTTTACCATTACGTTTTGGAGGAATTGGTATCAGACAAATTTCTTCAGTATCATTGCCTGCATTTCTGTCCTCAGTACATTCAACAAAATTATTATTCAAAAAAATTACAAATTATTTTCATATCTCCAATATTACTTATTGTGAAGAGGCCATAGATGCCTGGTTGACAGCTTGCCCAGGTGTAACACTTCCCCAAACATTAACGTCTCAAAGACTTTGGGACGAGCCGCTCTGCAAAATTGTTTATACGAACTTACTAAATAATTGCGTAAACTCTGCAGAGCGGGCTCGCCTTCTGGCAGTATCTGTACCAGAATCGGGTTATTGGTTGCAAGCTCTCCCTTCAACTAAAATCGGAACTCTTCTTGACAATGTGTCTTTTTCAATAGCAGTTGGTCTGCGACTTGGATCAAATCTCAACCATCCTCATTGCTGTCCTTGTGGGACCCAGGTTGACCGTTTGGGGCACCATGGTCTTTCTTGTTTTCGCAGTGCCGGTCGCTTCTCTCGTCACGCTGCTTTGAATGATATTATCCGGAGGGCTCTTGTCACCGTCAACGTACCGGCTCAACTTGAGCCGAATGGTATTGTGCGTGGCGATGGCAAGAGACCAGATGGTTTATCTTTAATACCCTGGATGAATGGAAGGTGCCTTGTGTGGGATGCTACTTGCGTCGACACTTTGGCGCCTTCCCATCTCCACATGTCATCCAGGGTGGCTGGCTTGGTAGCGACCGACGCTGAGATACGCAAAGTTCAGAAATATGCAGCTCTAGCTGAGGACTACATATTTCTGCCCTTTGGCGTTGAAACGATCGGACCATGGGGCTCAGATGCTAAAGTTTTTATTAAGCATTTATTTTATTTATTTTTTTATTTATTTATTCTTCATGTACCAAAATACAGATGTACATAGGCGGACTTAATGCTATGAGCATTCTCTACCAGTCGACCTGGGGTGGTATGAGATACAACGAATGGTGGTATTGAAGAATATGGAAGTTATAATAAAATTAATCGACAACTATTTAGTAGGTAATAAAAATCAGAAAACTACGAGAAATATATACACACAGATAGATGAAATATACATATACTCATATCATACTTACATACATACATAAATATAAGAACATAAACATACATATAAATACATGACAATACAATACTAATATAAATATATATATATATATACATAAATATATAACATATACATAAATATACTTATAGGAGGTGAAACTTAAAAATGTGTCATAATGGAGAAACTAAAGTGATACAATCAGGGGATTTCATCAAGAAGGTATGAGTGAAGATTCTTTTTAAATACAAATTTACTGGAGGGTTTCCGTAACTGATCAGGGAGCGCGTTCCAAAGTCGTGCGGCTTGAACGGCAAACGAGTAAGAGAGGAAACCAGAATGGTGAAGAGGGATGGAGAGAGCCAATGTCTCTGAAGAACGTAGTTGCCGTTCATGAGTGTCGTGCAGAAATTGAAACATCTGCTTTAGATAAGGAGGAGAATGCTCGTCAAAAAGGATAGTGAAAAGTGTAGAAAGGATCCTGAATTGCCTTCGTTTTCTAATTGGAAGCCATTTAAGCTGAGATCGAAAAGAAGACACATGGTCAAACTTGCGAAGACAGAATACAAAACGAATGCAATTATTTATAAGACGATCCAATTTGTTGAGAAGATTTTCACTTAGGTCGGCAGTACACACATCGCCATAATCGATAATGGGGAAGATAAGAGCTTGCACCAATTTGACTTTAATTTTCAAAGGTAGAAAGTTCCTTAACCGATTGAGCGCGCAGAGTTTGGCAGTGACGGATCTACTTACCTCATTAATTTGTGCAGTCCAATTTAAGGAGCTATCAAAATAAATACCTAAGTTTTTCACTGTGGGAGAAAAAGGTATTAATGTTTGTTTGAATCTAACTGGTGAGGTGGTACAAAGGTTAATCCTAGCCATCTGTCGGTCACTTCCAATTAAAATAGCTTGACATTTGCTAGGATTAACTGATATACCGTACTTTTCGGACCAAATGGACAAGCGATTTAGATCTACGTTAATTTTATCAATAGCATCATTTATGGACTCCACATCAGTTTGTACGTAGATCTGAAGATCGTCAGCGTAGAAGTGGTAAGAGCAGCCAAGGGAAGAAGAGAGGGAATTAATAAAAATAGAGAACAAAAGTGGAGACAAGATTCCCCCCTGCGGTACGCCTGACAAGAGCTCGTTCCAATCAGAGGTATTCCGACGGAAGCGAACCGCCTGTTGACGATAGCGAAGGTAAGAAGAAAACCAGTTGATAGAGAGCGAAGAGAAATTATGATGAAGAAGTAAGGCAAGAAGAATATCATGATCAACCATGTTAAAAGCATTCGTGAAATCAACAAGTACAAGAACAGTGATCAGCCTATTCTCCATGCCAACACGTATGTCCTCCGTTACCTTGAGAAGAGCAGTGGTTGTGCTGTGTCCGACACGAAAGCCAGATTGAAATGGTGAAAGGCAGTCATTTATATTAACAAAGAAGGAGACTTGCCTGTGAACTGCCGCCTCAAGCAATTTGGATAGGAAGGGTAAAATAGAAATCGGCCTGAAATTATTGAGTTGAGTAGGGTTTCCTGTTTTGGGAAGTGGAATTACAAAGGCATTACGCCAAAGACGAGGAAACACTCCTGTTAACAGAGAAAAATTTAATATATGATTTATTACAGGAAGAAGTTCGTCAAGAACGAGAAGAATCATGCTACGACTTATATCGTCACAGCCCACTGCTTTCGATTTGATGGAGGATAAAGTGGAAAGGGTTTCATTTAAAGAGACAGGGGCAAAAGTAAAAGAATACGATTGTGATTTGGCCATGGAAGCAATTTCAGAGAGGGTTACGGACTTTACAGTTGGACTAAGAGAAGGAGTACAACAAAAGTGGTTGTTTAGATCATTAAGAGAGAATGGAAGCTTATCGGCCTGACCAGAAACTTTGCCAATACCAAGGGAGTTGAGAAATTTCCATATATTAGCCGGTGAAGAGTTAGAGATGTTGTCAAAGAAATATTTCCGCTTGGCGGCCCTTACCATCTGGTTACAGCGATTTCGAAAAGATTTGTAGGTACGCCAATTCTCATCGCACCGGTCACGTTTAAACTTTCTAAAAGCTCTATCACGGCGTGTCATGGCCATGCGTACGCCTCTTGTGATCCAAGGAGCTGGTAAGCGCTTCAATTTCACCTCTCTCAACGGGGCATGCCGGTCAAACAGTTGTAACAGTTTAGAATGAAGATGAGACACTTTATCATCAACTGTTGACGCAGCATATACCGGAGAAAAGTCAATCGATGCAGCATCCTTTTTCAAGGCTGCTGAATCGATTCCAGCGAAATTACGCATCCAAATCACCTCAGGCTTGGGTTTAGGTGATCGTAGCTTGAATGCCGCATATATTAAGTCATGGTGCGAAAACCCTGAAGCTGACAACTGACCATGCTTATGAACAAAGGAAGGAGAGGATGTGATAGTTAAATCAAGCCAGGAGTCAGGAGACACAAGATTATGATGAGTAGGTTCTGAAGGAAGGATAGTAAGATTAACAGAGGAAATAATATTAAGAAGCTTAGAGGCTTGTGGTGACGGTTTGAGAAGGTCAGTATTAAAGTCACCCATGATGATGATATGTGAGTAAACCGAGCAAAGTGATTCCAGAGTCGATTCAAGGGTTGAAAAATAGTTAACAGAGGGGGGACAGTATATAATACCAAGAACGACCTTGGAGCGCTTCACCTGAATCTCGATAAAAATAAATTCACAATTGGCAGAGTAAGGAGATGGAGAAGATGCAACTATTGAGTAAGTGATATCATGCCTCAAGTAAATTGCCACACCCCCTCCACTTTTTTCGGTGCGGTCATTGCGAATGAGAATGAATCCAGGCAGACTATAGAAATGTGTAATTAAAGAAGGTTTCAGCCAACTTTCCGAAATAAGAATAGCGTGAATTGGAGTAGAGGAAAAAGTGTCTAATAGCTCCGAATGATGCGCGGGTATACTTTGAGCATTAAGATGACAAACGTTAAAAGTACTGTGAAAGTTCTCGAATGCAGAATTTAAAAGGTTCCCCAGAGTTTTAGGCTCATGAAAAGAATCTTCACAAGATGTTGATGAAGAGTTAAAATCAAAAGCGGAATGGAAAGAATCTTCATTAGACATAATAATATATTATAAAAGAATATAATAATAATATAAAAAAATATAATATATATATATAACAAAAAAAATACAAAAATAATAAATAATAAAAATAAAATTTTATGACGATAATCCGTTTTACTATGCCCGTCCCACCGGGCCACTTTGGTAGAAAATACTTTAAACAGAGAAAATTGAAAAGTCTAAATTAAGGGCATGCAATAAACTAGGCGTACAAAATTAAAATTACAAACAAAATCACGACTGGAACAATTATTTAAACTTACATATCAATGTGAAATGAGTACAGATTGGCAATTGTAATCTAAAAGCATAAGCCTGCCATTATCCATTTAAAAAAACAAGCAGTGCGACAGAACTGACAGATGACAAGTTGATAAAATTGGTAGATGACAATTGACATTGAATGATACAAAGTTGAAGTAATATGTTATGGTAACTGGTAAAAGTTTTTAAGCATGAAAAATGCGGGTGAATAATGAAAATTATACTAAGACGAAAACAAAACACTACAAAAGTACAAAAGAATGATATACGTTATAACTATCTTTGTAACAACACCCTACCAGAGAAAACTACAACCCAACCAAGAAATCATGAACCAACTGCACCAAAGCACAAAGAGACTTACAAGTGATTGCAAACATGTTATTTCTTATGCCTGGCCGCCCTTTTGGTTTTGTTTTGAGGTTCTGGCGAAGGCGATGCTGGAACTTCAGGAGGGGTTGGTTCACTGGAGTCTTCTGAACTCTGTTCGGCATCTGACGGCTGGGGATCCGGCCCCTCAACAAGATTCCGGAATTGTTCTTCAGAATAGATACGATGCCGTGAACCGTCACTGAGCTTGATTGTGATGTTGCCGTCCATGGTCCAGCAATTGCGAATGCCTAAGCGTTTGCGAGCCAAAGTGTAGAGGGATTGGCGATGTTGAGTTAGAAACTCACTAACAGCGGTGGATGTGCCTTTTAGATTTGCCTTTTTTTTCCACACTTCAGCTTTAAGAGATTGCTCAGCGAACCGCACCAAAACAGGCCTGCACTTGCCGTCACTGAGTTTGCCTAGTCGATGACAAGCTTTTATTTGCTCCCCCATGGTAGCTTGCAATCCAAACTTGTCATGAAGTAATTTGACCATATAAACATTGAGATTGTCTGCCACATCCTCGGAGATATCAGTGAACAATAGAAATTTTCTTCTGTGTCTCATTTCAATGGTGTCCATGGTTTTAAAGCACTCTGTGACTTGTTGTCGAAGCAGCTGAAGAATACTGCCCACTTGCAACTTGAAAGCCTGAAATTCTTCGTTCAATTTGGATACAGTAACATTGCTTTGTGGAGCTGCTGCTCTAGCTGATTCTCAAACTCAGTGAACTTCTTTGTCAGCATGGCTTCTATGGCAAGTTGTGTTTCAACCACAGTGTTGTAGTTGGCCATAACAATAACAATAATAGTGAAGTGAAGTGAAGTTAACTGTGACAGTTGTTTAGAGGTTATCCGGTGGGACAAAGCACAACAAAACTATTACTTAGTACATACACTGGAGGAATTTATATTTATTGGATATAACTGTGAGTAATTATAATATTTTATACTAAAAAACAGACTTTTATTGAAGATTAATCAATTTAAAACAATATTAGCAGAGAGAAACAGTGTCACGTTTTTTACAACTACCACCGAAAAAAAAGCGACCATCCATTATCCAGACGATTGATCCAGGCAACAGGTGACCAGAAGGCTGGCACTTACCTCTGTCAAAGAATAGCTTTGGCTATTCAAAGAGGTAATGTTGCCAGCATTCTGGGACAGTAATTTGGATGCGGTTTTTTACGTTAATTAGTTTATACTTTTATTTTTAGTTATAGCTTATTATTATTATTATTTAGTACTAGTTTATTTATAATTTTTAAATGTTCAATTTTTTTATTTTTAATGTTCATTGAGATTAAAACCTAACTTATTTTGACCAAATTAACTATAAAATACTACAAAATATTGAAAACACTGGAAAGTTATTTTATTAGATTTCTTTTATTTTTAAAAAGTGTTGTGATAAAATTTAACCTTAAGTATTACGGAGAGGCCCGGCGTTTGATGCCATTAATGGCACCAATCAACATGCTTCAATTTGGGCGCGTGAACTTGTTTTCTATAATGTAATTGTAATTATCTAGGTGCGGGTGCAGTGGAGTGCAGCTGACATATACAAGCCTATAATCGGATCAACGCTCGTACAAATTAATGAGTAGCGAAAGCTCGACTATTCTCGCCTATACGCGCTTTCAGAATCAAAATTTTATGAGTGCATGATAAATGTCTGAAACCGCTCTTAACCATGTCTAGTCTACAGGGTATAATGCCTACGTTGCAACCACACACACCACACAGGGACCGCGGTCCCCAGGCAGTAACATCGCCTGGTGGGAGATCTCCATTTTTCCTCCACTGTATTATAATCAAAATCGGCGGGCGGTTTGAAAACATCCGACAGCGGGTTGGCCACTAACTCGCATCTCCACCAACCCGCATTGTAGCAGCGCTGTGGAGTAATCTCCAGGCCTCCCCAATAATGGGGAGAGACCCGTGCCCAACAGTGGGACGCAAAAAGGTTTGCAGCCATTATAATCAAAATACTATTTTATTATTCTCGAACATCGTAAATATTTTACTTATTTAATTGAATTTAGGCAAAACCCTGATGCTCAAACCTTTAACTATGTGCGTAAATTGTACCCAGGGTCTGAATTACAATAACATTCTAGCAAACATACCGGGGCCGGGGTTACAATAACATTTTACCATTAAAATGCAAATGGTGGTCAATAAACTCTGTTTCACCTTAATTATGCTAAATGAATGAATTACTTCAGGGTCTCAAATATTTGGATATGTAGGTAGGTAGGTAGGTATATTTTTTTGTTTAGGCACCTATATTTACAAAGTAAACCTAATTCTAAGTTTGATGATAAATAGGTAAGAACACGTAAATGGAATTGAATGTTATACTCAGAATAATTTCGTTTCTAAGATGTTATACCTAGGTACCTAATGTCGATAGAGAAAAAAAACATACGTAAGAAATTCTTATCAGTAATCATACAGTCATGTTCTCACAAATGTCCAGTGCGTTATTTTAGAAATACCTAACTGTCAGTACAACACAAATGAAAATGTCAAATTATTGTGGATATGTAGCGTTATAGTATACATGTCGTATTCAAAAAATATTTAATTCTCTTTTGATTTATAAGTTAGTATGCAAGCAAAAATAGTCGGTACACGACAAGGAATTTCTATATTCAGAACTGTTTTTAGTCAATAAAATAAATCGATTTCATCAGTTATTTCTAAATGTTAAAATGATATGAAAATATGAAATTATATGTTTATTTATTATCACATTTTTATAAAAATAACTCACTCAGATTTTTGAAATGGATCCCACATCAAAAAGTATGAATTATACTTGTAAGACTAGCAGCCGCCCGTGACTTCGTCCACGTAAACTTTAGTTTTAGAATTTTTCTGAAATATAAGTATTAGTACATCAGCTACCTGCCAGTGAAAGTCCCGTCAAAATCGGTCCAGCCGTTTCAGAGATTTGTATAAGATTTCGCATAAAGTCTGCCCTTATGAACCAGTAGGTAATTATGTTATAGTGCAAACTTGCAAAAGAAATGAAGAACTTATTTGTTGGTAATAGCCTTTAGTATTTATTTCGTATTATGGCCATTACGCATAATACGAAATAAATACGTAATACGAAAAACATACGTAATAAGAAAGAAATAGATTTTTATTTATTTTTGCATTGTAGAAAGTAGAAACACGCCATGTTAAAATAAATTAAGTGCAGGCACACCAGGTCATTCGCGTTAACCAATATACATAGAAAATATAGCAATAGGTACTCGTACCTACAAAGGCTTTTTAATAAAACCGATCAAATACGAGTCAGGCTCGCGCACGATTGGTTCCGTAGGTACCATTATTCATTAATTGAATAAATCTATAAAAACGGAAAAAAATACGTCACTCGTCATTATTTATTTTTAAAGTGAATATATAACTTAATATTCTGTGAGCATCTCTACCTGTTGCCGTTATGAATATCGAGCAAAATGAGATAAAAAAAATCTCGTGTTTTGTATGGGAGCCCCCTTAAATATTCATTTTAATCTATTTTATATTAGGTATGTTCTTAAGGCGGCAACAGTAATACATCCTCTGTGAAAATTTCAACTGTAACTATCACTGTTCATGTGATCCTTTTGATTTCTCCAGAAATATCTACTACTCTTAAGTTTACTTGTTAAACATCGCATGTTCATACAGCACTAACTTGTTTCATGTTAGAAAAAATCAATGTTTCTACTTTCTGTCCGTAATTATATTAGAAGTAACATTATTATTGCAATTAACGTAGGTATTTCAATGTTTTACATTAATTTTATTTTAGCTCTTTATGAGCTTGAGTGACGTTTGACAAATACACAACACAGAATGACTGACATCTGATTTACACAGATAATTAATTTTGCATTCCATTGCTGTCGAACTGCAATCCACTTGCAATGATTTTCACATAAGGCTGATTGTGTTCAACTAACTTTGAATAGTCTTGTAAATTGAACTATAATTTAATTGTAAGCATTGCTGGTAGGATTTGGCCCAGAATTTGCCAAAAGCACTATATTATTGTGTTTTTATTTAACACCTTTGTTATTTTTTTTATTAGTATTTGTTTTTATTTTGTATTTTTTGTTTGTTTGTTCGTTTTAAAATTACAGTGTAATGTCAGCTGACGATAGTGACAGCAGCATAAAATATTTCTCTATTTCTTCAGATTGTGATGAGTTGAGCAGTAACAATAGTTTTGCAAGCATATCATCCTTACATACAAATATAAATTCCTATTTTATGGACGCGCAGAAAAATTTCAATGTATGCCATATTAATGCGCAGAGCATTCCAGCACATTACCCCGACTTCGTTAGCTCTTTTGATAGCAAAAACATACACGCAATACTTGTTTCGGAGTCGTGGTTCAAACCATGTCTACCTTCAACTTCGTACTCACTTCCGGGATTTCATCTGATTCGCAATGACCGCACTGATCGGGGTGGTGGTGGCGTTGCTATTTATCTCCGTTCCCATATACCCTTTTCGATTATAAATATGTCATCACTTACTCAGTCCGGAGGCGAAGCGGAATATCTCTTTGTTGAAGTTCTCTTCTCCAAAACAAAGTTACTTCTAGGAGTTTTTTACAGTCCTTCTTCACATGTCAACTACTTCTCCACTTTGGAAAAAATACTTGAAGATCTCACTCCATTATATATTCACTCTATAATCATGGGAGACTTCAACACATGCCTTCTTAAAAACGACCACAGGTCAAGTCGACTTAAGGATATAGTCGAGGCAGCCAACATGAATATACTTCCTCTCTCTGCGACTCACTTATTCCCTAATGCTATTCCTTCACTTCTAGATTTAATTCTAGTTTCTTCTCCTGATCATGTATTTAAGCATGGTCAGTGTGCTGCTGATGCCTTTTCATATCACGATCTTCTCTATCTCTCATATAAGTTGAAACCTCCGAAAGCTAAATCAAGGATACTACTTCAACGCAATTTTGGCAGTATGGATCTGGATGCTTTCCGGAAAGATGTTGCTAAGATCGACTGGAGTGTCATTTACAATTCTGACAGTGTTGACGAACAGGTTGCTATATTGAATTCACTTATAATTCAAATTCTGGATGTGCATGCACCTATTCGTCCGATTCGAGTGCGACACCTTCCTGCTCCCTGGTTAACTGAGGATATAAAGGCTTTAATAAGAAAGAAGAATAACGCCAAATCTAAGTATAAAGCAGACCCTAGTGACAGAAATTTGGAGAAATACAAGTCAATAAGAAATCACTGCAACAAGGTGTGTAGAGATGCACAGAGACGCCACATCCATAAATATATTCAAGACGCAGATACATCAAGAGTCTGGAAATTTCTCAGGTCCTTAGGAGTTGGAAAAACTCGTAACAATCCTATACCTACCGCCTTTGATTCCAACTGTTTTAACCAGTATTTCAATACACCTTCATGCATTGATAGACTCTCAAAGCATACTACGTTAAACAGTCTCTTCTCATTACCAACTCCGGACATTCCCACTTTCTCTTTTAGTCAATTCGATCTTTGTGATGTTAAGAAGAGTATTCTCGCTATTCACTCTGACTCAGTAGGTAGCGACTGTATTAGTCGTAATATGATCATTCCTATCCTTGATCTCATAGCTCCCATCATTACATTCATCCTTAACTACTCAATCACAACAAAACAATTCCCTTCTATTTGGAAAGATGCACATATAATCCCCATTCCAAAAAAGTCTAACCCGTCTTCCTGTTCTGACTTCCGTCCCATTTCTATTCTTCCATTCTTTTCTAAAGTGTTTGAGCACCTTGTGTACAACCCTCAATCCTTTACAATCCGGTTTCCGTCCTGGTCATAGTACGACTACTGCTTTGCTGAAGGTCACGGATGATATTCGTTTAGGGATGGACAAAAGGCAAGTGACTGTGTTGACCTTGCTTGACTTTAGCAATGCGTTCAACACAGTCGACTTCGACATCTTACTTGCTACCTTGAGCTCTCTTAACATATCTCCAAATGTCATTGACTGGTTTCACAGTTACTTGTACGGGCGCCGTCAACGTGTTGTGATCCAGGATGATAAATCGTCGTGGTCAAACATTGTTGCTGGTGTACCGCAAGGTGGCGTGCTATCTCCTCTACTTTTCTCTATATACATTAATAGTATAAGCCTTCAACTATCTTCTCTCTACCACCTTTATGCAGATGATCTACAAATTTACTACCAATGTCCAATTGGAGAACTTCCAAATGCAATAAACACGATTAACTCCGATTTAGAACATATTTCGTCTTGGTGTTCATTACATGGCCTGAAAGTAAACCCACATAAGACCCAAGCAATAATCATTGGTAGTTCAAGATTACTTTGTAAGGTATTACCTTCCGAACTACCAGCGATTAAGCTCGATGGTATACATGTACCTTTCAGGGAAAAAGTGAAAAGTCTGGGAATTTATTTAGACACCAATCTTTCTTGGTCTCCACAGGTCGTGGAAGTCAGCAGGAAACTGTTCACGTCTTTGGCATCTCTCCGTAGGCTTCGCAACTTTCTACCATTTGCTACCAAAATTGCGCTCTGCACTTCATTACTCCTTCCTATCCTTGACTATGCCGATATTTGCTATCTAGATCTAACTGAGGAGCAACTTAACAAGCTTGAGCGCCTCCAAAATATTTGTATTCGATTCATATTTGGAATTCGTAAATATGATCATGTGTTCGAATATCGAAAGAAACTCAAGTGGCTCCCGATCCGTCTACGTCGGAATGCTCATATTCTGTCTGCACTGTATTGCGTATTGTTCAACTCTAACTCTCCTGACTATCTAAAGGAACGATTTAACTGGATGCATCTTTCTCACACAACTAAGGTTCTTCGCTCTAATTATAACTTATCTCTTTCTGTTCCTACATTCTCCTCTTCTTTCTATAAAAACTCCTTCACTGCAGTGGCTGTGCAGTTGTGGAACGATTTGCCGGTCGCTATTCGACATGCACGCTCTTTGGAATCGTTCAAAAAGCTAGTGAAGGACCACTTTTTAAGCTTGTAGGTACTTATAACTACTACTCCTATTCTAACTTCATCTATCGCTCTTAAACTTCTCTCTCTTAACTTTCCATTTCAATATCTTCAACTATGTTCACTTATAAATTGATGCATGCTGTTATAACATTGTCTGCTGATATAGGAACTAAGTTATAGGTAACATTGTGCACCGTTACCCTTTTCTGTACTGTTTTTCTCTACTTTACTAACTTTACAAGGTTGTCTGGAAGAGATCGCTGTTTTAGCGATAAGACCGCCTGTTGTACATGTGTTTATATATGATGTGTATATGTGTATTTCAATTATTAATGGTGTGCAATAAAGATAATTTGTATTTGTATTTGTACTGCCTGGTGATAAAGGGACAAACAGACAGACAGACGGCCAGCGGAGTCTTAGTAATATGGTTCCGTTTTACGCTTTGGATATGGGAACCCTGGCTGTGATTTACTGCAATTACTCGAACACAGTACCGAGCAGTGACCTGCAGTTTTTCTGCATCACGGCGTCGCACAACACCACGCCACGATTGCAGTCGCTTTATTTCTTAAACGCTAACGCAAATTACTCATTCGTGTATTTATTTATTTATTTATATTTGTTGCACCAACAAGGTTTACACCAAGACAAGATATTAACACTACATAATAATACACATGGTAGGTGAAACCTAACTTATAGGTGCAAACGGCATGCATAGTAAACACAACAAAAATATGTGTATAAGTGTATAAGTTTTACTATCAGAAAAGTGTGTAAATCGCTAAAGCCCATACTATCTGGCCGCGTTTTTAAACCGCCCATAAGGCCTTCGACAAGGATTAACGACTGTTATGTATCGATAACAATTAATAAAGATAAGGTTTAACGCGCCAAGTTTCCCGCTAATGTCACCCTCTACAATTTTTATTTTTATTATTTATTTATTTATACTTTATTGCACTCATTAAAGAAAAGTACAAAGGGTGGACTTTATGCCTAATGGCATTCTCTGCCAGTCAACCCATGGCGTTGGTATGAAGCTGTTGTAGGTGCATAAAAAGAACTGTACCTATTATGAAAGAAGAAGAAATATATAATATAGACTATAAAATAATTATAATGTATAATAAAGAATAGTATATTGAGTATATACATAACAGAAAGAAAATCGTACATGCTTAATACATAAATTTTATTTATTTTTATTTTATTTTATTTATTTACAAAATCCACAACTTACATTAACATCTAAATGATATAAATCATTGTATTAATAGAAAGTATTTTTTTAATCATTTCTTTTCAAAGGTTTTCTATCAAATTTACGGGCTCGTTCAGTATAATATCAGCCAGTAACCAATGTATGTATGACCCAGCTATAAAATTGAATGGAGTCCGGAGTTGCATCCACCGATTTCCCCAAGGATCTCTTTACAGACACCTTGTGACTATTATCTAGGATTCCGGTGTAGCTATGGATTATAAGGGCCTTATTAACCCATACCTAGGTTAGTATGAGACGATTAAAATACGAGTAGATACAGATGTGTGTGATGCATGCGTCAATTTCTATTGTGTCATTGGCAAAGAAATCTGAAAAATATAATATTAGGGACGTCATTACCAAAAAAACCTTTCAAATAGTATCTTTATGGAAACATTTTCTTACCCTAGTTTTTTTTTTTCTACGTTTAGTTGTCATACTGAAGTTGAGCTGGCTCAGTGTCGAGTAAGCTGGAGATCCCGGAGTCCTCCCAAAGCGCAGAGGCAGACCACCGAGGATTTTAGTGCAGTACAAATCCCACATATAACCCGGTATCCTCTCCCAAGGTGCCGGGTACCTTAGGAAGGTTATAGCCTAAATCCCTCTTGATCTTACAATACTAGCGGGATTACCATCGTACACCTGTTATTTAATACGAGTACCTACGAACTGGCACTAAGCCTCTTCAGATAGCTCCAACTAATTAGAAAAATCCTCCTGTAAGTTACGCAGGAAGAATTGTACACCTTAATTAGATTTGCAAAGATTAATTAAGATGACAGACGGAGGAATTATCGCAGGGATAGCTCGGAGTAAAATAAAGCAATTAGTTGACTTATTTCACAAATTTATTTAAGTTCAGGGCCTTAGTTTCTAAACTGCACATTTTTTTGTTATTGTGTTTACGTAATTTTTTTTCTACTTTATTCAAGTAGAAAAAAAATCGCTTCCCCAAAGTAACAGACTGGTAGGTATCATGTCTGTATATTTTTCTTATTAGTAATAAGCGTCAAATTTAAACAACAAGCATAATTAAAACAAAAAACAATCATTCCACTACAACTAGGACCATTTGACGTTTTTCATACTTTATATATTGACTTTTTTACCAATTTCCACATTAGCTCCAAATCAATCCAACGGATAAAAAATACAGATCAATATAATTTCCGATATTTTTTTTAATTACAGAAAAATATGCATCATTATTATTATTTTAAAATAGCTACTTTTTCATTACAATTATTTCTTACGCATTTCCCTTAAATTTTTTATTAGTAGATTTGTCAGTCGTTTTTGCTGCTGCTCAGTTTCGCTGAAAGAACTTTGCTTAACAGCCGTAAAATTTGTTTTGATATCATCAATGAGCATCAAGACTTTGGTCTTGAACAGCCTTATCTGATCATTTGTCATCGACTCAAAATCTGGTAGCAGACTAAGTAGGAAATATCTCATGGAAGTGTTGTTTAGTTGTGACGTGAGGCTTGGCGGGAAATGTGTGTTTGATTGTGTTGGTTTCCTCCTCTTTGTTGTATTTCTGGATTCCCTGTTATGTCTGGAGACAATTGTCTGCCTTCTTCTTTTAACTCTTGGGGAAACAGTCTCCAATGAGTCAGAAACTGGTGAGCTTCGATCTGAATCTTTGTCGCTCAACACGTCTTTTTCTGCCTCAATATCTACCGTTACGAACTGTGTTTCAATTTCTTCGCGTTCTGCCTTTAATGAATTAATATCTATTATTTTAGATTCGTTTTCGTCTGACATTTGAACGTCGCTTTCTTTTTGTGATTCATCTAGAAATTCTGTAGCGAGAGGTTTCAGATATGGCAACACAAACTTGAGGTACGGACTTAGGTAGTAAGGTTTTTTCGGCCTATTGGATTTCTTCAAGCTTCGTAAATATGAGCTCCGCATGTTTCGCCATTTTTCTTTGCATTCCGCCACTGAAAAATAAATAATAATTTTCAAATACTACCAAGTTACAAAAAGATTTTACCTATATAAAATGTTATGTAACCATTTCTATTCATAATATAATAAAGGTGGTTTGTTAGTTTGAAAGCTTAGCGCTTTCAACTCAGTAACTACTGGAGGATATTACTGGAATTGAAAAAAATATTTTTGTGTTGAAATAATTTATCGAAAAAAGTTTTAGACTAATAACTCTGCGTTTATTCAAAAAGAAAAGGCATGGTTCATTATATTTTAAGATGTTAAAGATAAAATCTATAATAGGGGAGCCCAATATCCAATATGGCTGGAAATCTTTAGGTGTGTGTCAGATTAGGATTTTTGTTTTGTTTAAGATTTTCATTTTTGCATACATTGTTTTAAGATAACTTAAACGATAAACTATTTCAATTGATCTGAGATATTTTAATTCATAGAGAAGAGACCTTGCCGTGTGACGTAAAAAAGGTTCTGTTGGTCAACTCTAAACACTTAAACCTGCCAAGCATGTTTGTTCAATTCACGGTAACAATCGTTTCCAATGTGAGCGACACCGTATATACCCAGTATAGTATCGTAACAATAACTTTACCCCCATGAAAGCATTCATTGTTTTTATTTTTATGTGAGAAATTAGTGGTAGTTTTCTGAAAGCTATGTTAGCAAGATTTTAAATTAATGAATTATGTATTTTTTTTAATGTTATTTCTCAACGGAAATTAGTTTTTGTTATACCTAGATCGAATTGCGAGTGTAACTAAACATACTTAATTGTTTATAACCGTCAATACTATCGGTAGTCACGGTACATTTCGGAGGCGCTCGGCTAGTTTGAGATCTTCGTCGAGTTTGCTGCGGTTACTAGACGGTCGCACCGAGGCACAATACAAGGAGCGTGACCGAGGTTTCGGCTCGCGGGTAAACAGTTAACCACTTAAGAATTTGAATAGTCTGGACAAAAATCCAGGTATTTTGACAACAGTCCCGACTTTTTGTCGCAAACTGTAACTAAATGCTATCAATTTATTTTTCCCTAACAAAGTTATGCGGTATTATGCTGAATGCTGTTTTTCGATCGCCAAACTGTTCGTATAGCTCAAAACTTAAAATAATTTTCATTAATTTAGTTTAATTTAATTTAATTAATGTACTTAATTCTTATTTTTACAAGTAAGTTTAATAGCATTAATTATTTTCCATTTTAAATTTAATTTAATATTAATATCCAATATCCATTAATATTACATTTTGCTGATATTATAATATACTTACATATATTTTTACTAACATTGTATAAATATTATGCTTACTCGTTTCTATTATGTATTGCAAGTTGTCTACATCTTTAATTATAAAGACACTTGGCTTTATTCGTATTGTTGTATTTTTTGCTTGATTTGGTGTACTTAATGTTGGTGTTCAATAAATAAAAAAACACAAGTGTGCTCTCTCTAATGAAAGCACAAATCAGCGCAATGAATGAAAGAGCAAAACGGATTGTCTGTACCATTGGTTAAATCGTTTAAGTAGTTTAAGACTTTTTTTAATTTTGTTTTCGATTCTCATTCAGGTAGATATCTGACAACACAACAACAAATCTTCTTTAACAATCAATTTAGTGAGATCTACCAATTAATCTTCTATTGCGAAATTCGCAAACAATTAGAAAATATATTTTCTCCTTCACGAAAGTAGTTTGCCGTACACTTAATAAATATTAAGTAAGGACTTATTTGATATTAGTTACCATGTAGTTTTAAAATAAAAAAATAAAACCTAAAAATGTTATTTATAAAAATCCGGACTAATCCGGACGGATTGTACCTAATCCTACTCTCGGATGAAAGGACCTCGTTCGGGTCCGATTATAGTCGGCCGCCTCTGAAATGTCCGTGAGTGAGTTTTGCCGGCTTTAAACAGTTATGGTAGGTTCACACGCGCGCGTTCAACTCTACATTCAACGTGCACATTCACATTCACGAGCGTGTAAACGGTTCGCCCGAACCCGTGAACGCGCCTGTGAACGTGAATGCCGCGAATCGGGCAAGTGTCGGTTTTTTGGCAAAGTTCAATGGATGAATGTGCGGGCGCCCGGTGACTGTTCACACGCGCGCGGGCAGTCAGTCTCTCCCGCAATTTCGCGACGAGTGGATCTTCATTCAACGTTGCTAAGAAAGTCGCTACGATCGGAGATTACAACATTTCTCAGTCTTTTTCTCCGTCGTTCATAATTTTGTTTCTTTTTCCAATAAAAATAATTTAAGCCAAAGGATATGGCAGCAACAACACCGAGATCCTCGCTGCTCGCCATTCTGGCACTGACTGACACGACGGCGTGCGTATGAACAGCTTGAATGTCCGCCGGCCCGGGACGGGCTGCATGCCGCGCAGCCCGCCAGGCAGCCCGCCGGGCTGCACGGCGCGCGTGTGACCGTAGCATTATGTTTAAGATTCACGACGATTCGTTCCTTAACAAAAACTAATTTCCGTTAACAAATGACATTTAAAAAAAATTCATAGTTTAATAGTTTAAAGTGTTGCTTTGATTGCTTACATACATAACTATATAGATATAGGTATACAGTGACTATATTGGAATATAGATAAGGTTGCTACAGTAGCTCTTACCTGAGAGACCGGTTTTCCGTCCAACATCGGCCCATGCCTGATCAACGACTTCCTTACAGTTGTAATCCGCTAGGTTGTAATTGTATAAGCACTCGCGTTTCTCTATTTCTCGCACAAACTGGTGTTCCTTCGTCATGTTGCTACGCGAACACGGTGAGGTCACATGCCGAGCCGACACCGAGTGTTGCCGAGCCGCGGTCGTGTCGCGCCCTCCCCGCGCAGCGCCGCGTCCCGCACCGACACCGATTAGGAGCCGAGCACACTGTTGATAAATAACGTCAATGGTATTTTTCAATTTTAATAATGACGTCGCAAACTCGGTGCATATTGCCAGCGTCAAGTAAAATTTTTGCATCACTTTGTAGTAGAAAAAAAAACAGTTAGTCGTCAGGTATCAGTCAGTCTAGTCAGTCAAATGTTCAAGTAAAGTGATGGCTACTTTACCAGAACATGGCCGATGGAGTTTTGGAGGCAAGCCGAAAAAACAAGTTTTCGCACTGTTATTTTATTTCACAACACTCGTGCACTGTCATTAACCTATATCGAGCAAAATGCCATCAACTTTATCCGATATAACTCAAAAATACACTAAGAAAATGAAAATAAAACAAGAGCACAACATGTCCCTTCAGACTTCCTGCCAAAAAAACCGTCAATGGTCTTAAACACAAACACTCAAACCGATAACAGAAACTGAAACTCATCATTTCAATGTCTGCTTTGCCGGAATCAAACCAGGCATCCCCGATTGGCAGTCCGCCATCGCAACCGTTGTATAAAATAAGTAATACATAATAACATATGAAAAACTGGAAGTTCTGACCGGCGTAATTATTAATTTATCCAAAATTCATTTAGTTGGTACGATTCGCCGATATACTGCACATGGCAATCATTGATACATTGACACACAAAAGCTGCAACATAAGCACTGAAACAGATATATGCTAATAGTTCTTTTCCAATCGAATCCTGGACATCCTGGCAATTCGGCACAGTGACCTTTGAGCCATTCAGGTCGTTTAAGAACCTCTAATTGTATGATTTTTTTTCTTAATATAATAAGAAAAACAAATTTATTGCAATGTTAAAAACAAAATATATAAACTTTATATTCCATTCCTATCTTATTTACTCTTATCATGAGGTATACAATAAAGCATTATAAATCTGATAATAATCTATAGAACTCTATTATATTTGTCTTACTTATAACAAAAATTACTCGTTGTGTTGTGTTGTAAACAACTCTTACCCATAGAAAATTATATCAATATGCCAAGATAAGATTAACATACTACCTACCTAGTCATATCTTATACAATGTGCAATATATTATTTTATAAACAAGTATTTTACTGCCCAAATTACACATAGATTTGGTGGTATAAAAAATATTTAAAAAGTTCATAATTATTTATCACAGACCTATTTATATTATTGTTACGCGCTATGGGTAATGAAAATGCCGTTGGTAACGTAGAAGGCGTTTATTGTCAGCTTCCACAAAAATCCACTTCACAGAGTCCGAATCACAATGCACAATCACTATAGTCCAATATCTTCGCTTGAGTCGTCGAAATAATTCTTCCTTGTCGCTTAGTAGAGATCGCTTCGGTTTCACTTCCGGAAATAAACTGCCCAGTCGCGGCTCGGCGCGTGCCTTATATACGGCCACCCATGGTTCTCTAGAAATTTCCCGAACCACCAAACACAATAGACCCGTCCCGAACCTTCCTTTATTAGTTATTATTACACACTATGTACAGTCAAACAATAGCCGCGACCCGCGATGTAAACAACCTATACATGTACGCTATATATAGGTACGTACTCGCTGCGGACCCCGAATTTGTTTACTGGTAGAAATCGATGTTTTTCTTATGACCGATTTTTCGAGAACTTTCTTCACTGTTCGATAGTAGACCTAATACCTGTTTATGCGTTTTTGGGGTTTTGCTGTACGACGCTTTGTTCTCGAGATATAGGTACTCAAAGTCGTAACATTACCCCCTCCTTAGTCATGCTCGTCCCGAGCATGATTCTTTCCGTGGTATTTTGCTAGTCGGTCTACATGTACTACTTTTAGCTTGCCGCGGGGACCCTTCTTAATCCGGTACGTGATGTCGTTAATCTTTGTGACAACAGTGTAAGGTCCTTCCCAGCGAGGTTGTAATTTCGGGGACTTCCCCTTTTTCCTCTGCGGATTGTGAAACCACACTAGTGCTCCTTCTTCAAATCCCTTGGAATTGGCTTTCCTGTCATATCGAGTTTTCATGCTTGTGCTGGTTTTCAAACTGTTCTCCCGAACCATCTTGTGTACCTCATTTAGCTGGTATTGAAGATCACTTACGTACTCCGTCACTATCTTGGGACCATCCGGTGGAGTGCCAGTAATGGCGTCTATCGGAAGCCTCATTTCTCTGCCAAAGTTCACCCTTGCTGGAGTAAATCCTGTACTGTCGTGGAGTGCCGAACGATACGACATAAGGAACAGAGGTATGTATTGGTCCCAATCTTTTTGATGTTCATCCACTACCTTAGCCAAGTGATTTTCCAACGTTTGGTTGAATCTCTCGACCATACCGTCTGACTGTGGATGAGCAGGAGTCGTGCGCGTCTTATGCATGCCCAGCAAACTGCACATTTCTTGGAAAAGCCCCGACTCGAAATTACGTCCTTGGTCCGAATGGATTTCCATAGGTACACCATATCGGCAGACTACTTCTTGCACGAGCTTTTTAGCCACGGTGTGTGCTTCTTGATTGGGAGTGGCAAATACTTCAGGCCACTTGGTGAAATAGTCCTGCACAACTACGATGTATCGGTTTCCATCTTCGGTTACTGGAAATGGCCCAGCTACGTCAATAGCTATACGCTCCCAAGGTGCTCCAACGTTATACAACTTTAATTTGCCTTTACTTCTTGTTTGGGGACCTCTGACTGAAGCGCAAGCTGTACATTTTCGGCACCAGTCTTCCACATCTTCGCGACAATGTACCCAATAGAATCTTCTTCGCAACTTTACTAGCGTTTTCTTCACGCCAAGGTGCCCACCAGAAGTTCCATCATGAATGTGCCTTAGGACGGACGACACCATACTTCTTGGTACTACGATCTGTAGGGTTACTTCTTTTCCGGTGTTAGATTCCCATCTTCTATGTAAGACATCATTTTCCAAGACTAAGCTGTCCCATTGAGCCCAATAGCTTTTAGTGACTGGGCTACATGCTGACACATCATTCCAGCTGGGTTTGTTCTCACTTCGTTTCCAGTCCAGTATTAAACGTAGATCATCATCTTCTTCTTGCGCTTTCTTCATGTTTTCGTTGGTCCATTCATCGTCTAAACCTTGTGTCCTTATTAATTTAACATGTCCTATGGTTTCCTGTTTCTGACAGTGTTTGCAATCTTCAGGACAAGGTCTTCGTGATAAGGCATCGGCGTTGCTGTGTCCTTTTCCACTTCGGTGTTCTGTAACAAAATGAAACTCCTGCAGTTGCTCGAGCCATCGTGCCACTTGACCTTCAGGATTTTTAAACTGCAGGAGCCATTGTAACGCTGCGTGATCTGTCCGTAGTGTAAACTGGCGACCAATAAGGTACTTCGAAAAATGTTGCAAGACCTTGACCACAGCAAGTAATTCTCGACGAGTGACGCAGTAATTTCTTTCTGGTTTCGAGAGTGATTTGCTGAAGTATGCTATCACTACCGTGTGCTCACCTTGTATCTGTGATAAAACGCCGCCGATTCCAGTATTACTCGCGTCCGTATCCACGATGAATCTCCCATCGCGACTTGGATATCCTAATATAGGCGTTTCACACAAACAACGTTTTAGCTCTCTGAAAGCATCTTCACAAGTCGAATCCCAGACAAAATCTCGTTTTTCTTCCGTAAGACGATGTAATGGCCTGGCTATATCTGAAAATTTCTTTACAAAACGTCTGTAATACGTACACAGACCCAGAAATGAACGTACTTCAGATTTATTCCTCGGAGTAGGCCAGTCCTGCACAGCCTTAATCTTCTCTGGGTCGGTTTTAACTCCTTCCGGGGAAATTATGTGCCCAAGGTAGCTCACTTCTTTCTTGAAGAGGGCACATTTCTTCGGGCTTAGCTTAAGGTTGGCGTTCCTAAGCCGTGTAAAGACCTTTTCCATATTCCGCAGGTGTTCCTTAAAAGTACGCCCCATGATGATGATGTCATCAAGGTAGACCAAACATACGTCTCCAAGAAGGCCCACCATTACCCTTTCCATGAGACGTTCGAAGGTTGCCGGTGCATTACATAAGCCGAATGGCATGACTTTAAATTGCCATAGACCGTTACCTATTCCTGTACTGAATGCTGTCTTTTCCTTATCTTTCGGATCTATCTCCACCTGCCAATATCCACTCTTCAGATCAATGGTAGAGAACCACTTCATACCACTGAGCATGTCCAGCGTGTCATCTATTCGAGGCAGGGGATAACTATCCTTTTTAGTAACGTTATTCAACATCCGGTAATCTACACAGAACCTTGTGCTGCCGTCCTTTTTCTTTACTAACACAACTGGTGAAGACCACGGACTTGTAGAAGGTTCGATAATTCCGTTACTAGCCATGTCTTTGACGAGTTCAGTGACTTCTTTTTCTTTTGCCCATGGTATCCTTCGAGGTCTTTGTTTAATGGGCCTAGCGTCGCCGGTGTCGATTTGGTGCTTGACGAGTCCCGTTCGTCCGAAATCACAGTCCTTTGCAAAGATGTCTTTAAATTTTGATAGGAGTTCCCATGCCTGCTGTCGCTCGGAAGTAGATAAATTCTCCTTAGAAGCTTCAAGAAGTTGACAGACAATATCAGCGCTGTTTTGTTGCTCTGGCTGTACTGCTTTGATATTTCCCAGCTGTCTAAGAAGTTTCACTTCCTCGCATCTTCCCATTAAGCTGTTCTTCTTTAAATGAACTTCCTCGTTACTCATATTGAGAACCCGAACCGTAGATACTCCTTTGGACATGAGTAGGGTTCTTGCAGTAATCAAGTTATGGTTACTTCCGGTGTCCTCAACAATCACGCATCTTCTTACTTTAACCTTCGAGGGGAATTTCACTTTCACTAGAGACTCCGATCTGGGTGCCAGTAAAGTGTCCTTCAAGCAGTAAAGATTGCATGGTTCAGATCCATTAAGACATACTTCTTGATCAGGGAACTTCAAAACCCCTTTCCGTACGTCAACAACGCACTGTTCTTTCCTTAAGAAGTCCAGTCCCAATATGCAATCATCGGTGATACTAGCAATTAATACTGGATGTCGGTATACACGGTCACCAATCTTCAAATCAACGTCTATATTGCCGAGGACGGAAACTGGTTGGCCCGTTGCTGTTTGAAGACGGTATGCTGGCGATCGCTTGGTCCACTGAATGGTTCGCGGAAGTAGCTCAGGCTTTACAATTGAACAAGAGGCGCCAGTATCCACAGTGAATTGGCAAGTCCGGTTATTCACAATACCCTCAATTGTTAAGCTGTTTCCGTTGCAAACTTGGTTAATTGTAATACAGGGGGCATTAATTTGACCAACCAGCGCCCGCCCCGCGGCCCTGGCGACATCTAGTTTAACGGCAACTCGTCCACTTGGGTTTCCGAGTCAGAAACCCATCTTCTTTTCTTCTTGGGGCACTCTAAGCGAATATGCCCCTTTTCGCCGCAACCATAGCAGGTGGGGATAAAACGTGACTTCTTTTGCTCCGTGACCACTTCTCTTACTTTGTGGTACCTTGCATCCTGTCTCACGGCTTCGACTTCCAGGGCATGTGCCAAAGCATTCTTTAGAGACTGATGATGGCCCAGACGCACAGCAGCCCTGACCTCCAAATCTCGTATCCCGTCGACAAATGCCTGCAGTAAGTACACTTCGATATTCCCTGTTGTCGAAGAGTAAGCACGCCTTACAAGCCTTTCAACCTCCGTTGCCCATTGCTGGAGGTTCTCGTTGGGCTTCTGGGTCCTCTCTCGAAGCTGGGCTCGGTACACATATTCTAAATGTTTCTCGCCATAGCGAGTTTCTAGCGCTTCCATTAGAGCTTCCAGTGTCCGGCCTTCCTTCGGTAGGTTATCTATAGTCATCAAGGCGTCTCCTCTTAAGGCCAGAGTTAGAGCAGTAAAAGAGTAATCATCCCCCCAGGCATTTGCTTTTGCGAGCGTCTCGAACTGGTATCGGAACGCCGACCAGGAAGAGCTTCCATCGAAATGTGGAAGGTCGAGTCTAGCTGATGTCGCAGGAGATGCTGATATCGGTTCTCGTATCTTCAGTTTCACGACCTCCTTGCTTAATTCTTCAACGCGCTCTTCCAGGTGGTCAGTTCTGAGCGTTACTCCCTTAACCTCATGCTCCACTACTTTAAGTTTCTCGCCAAGGCCAGTAAGTCCACTGTCAATTTTCTCTATGATCTCTCGACGGCTGGCCTCTTGACTGGTCTGGATTTGATCCTGGATTTGTCGAACGCTGGCCTCTTGTTCGTGGCGGCTGGCTTCTTGACTGGCCTGGATCTCGCGGCGGATGGCTTCCTGTTCCCGTTGGCTGGCTTCTAGTCTAGCTTCTAGATTGGCCTGCATCTTTTCCTGCATCCCCTGTATGGCAGACAGTAGCGCTGCCATGTCCATTGTCGGAGCCGGTGCTGCGGTTGCCCCTGACGACGACCCCGGTGCAGCGGTCTCGTCCTCTCCTTCAGCCGCAAGTTGTCGCGCAGCATCCATACCGACCTGTCTCCTGGTCCTCGGAGTGCGCCCCTCTTCTTCTCGTTGTACTAACGGCATTCCGCTTCTGACACCAATTGTTACGCGCTATGGGTAATGAAAATGCCGTTGGTAACGTAGAAGGCGTTTATTGTCAGCTTCCACAAAAATCCACTTCACAGAGTCCGAATCACAATGCACAATCACTATAGTCCAATATCTTCGCTTGAGTCGTCGAAATAATTCTTCCTTGTCGCTTAGTAGAGATCGCTTCGGTTTCACTTCCGGAAATAAACTGCCCAGTCGCGGCTCGGCGCGTGCCTTATATACGGCCACCCATGGTTCTCTAGAAATTTCCCGAACCACCAAACACAATAGACCCGTCCCGAACCTTCCTTTATTAGTTATTATTACACACTATGTACAGTCAAACAATAGCCGCGACCCGCGATGTAAACAACCTATACATGTACGCTATATATAGGTACGTACTCGCTGCGGACCCCGAATTTGTTTACTGGTAGAAATCGATGTTTTTCTTATGACCGATTTTTCGAGAACTTTCTTCACTGTTCGATAGTAGACCTAATACCTGTTTATGCGTTTTTGGGGTTTTGCTGTACGACGCTTTGTTCTCGAGATATAGGTACTCAAAGTCGTAACATTATTATAAATAAAATACTTCTGCTATTCTGCTGCTTCATAATAAGTATAGTTAGTTACTAATACCAAAAGTGTACTGTGATGTAAATTCTATTTATTTGTATTACTAATTCTATTGTCTAAAAATTATTTGCATCCTTCTGTGTGAAATCGCCACATAGTTATCACAACCGCGCGTACCTGCGATCGTGCATGTTCGGTTCCGTCGGCTAGATTCGGCTGTTTATAACATGAACGAAATGAAAGTGCGCGTTGTCGACGACCGACCGACGTTGTCGTGCGTGTCGGTTCGGCTTCGGCGGGACAGCTGCGCGACGCGGCAATGCCAGCCGCGGCGGCGCGGCATAGAGACATTTGTGGCAGATTACCTAAGTGTAAACATAGTATCTTCATTGTTGATTTATTGATTAGTAATTTGGTCAACAATGTTTTATTGTTGGAATTTTTAATTCTAAATAAATTGTAAAGGAAGTAAAATAGATTTATAGTTTGCATAGTTTTATTATGACTTTGTACGTAGTATATAATAATATATAAAAGCTATGGTTTTATCCCACACAGAAAAGTTATTTGTTTCAGAGCTTCTGCAAGATATTAAGAAGATAAGAATTTTCACTTAAATAATACGACGACGAGGCAACAAGCCTCGTAAGTGCGGACATAAACCTTTTTAGCAATGAGTTTTCAATGGGCAGGTGGGAACCGTGGGGACGAATTGTTGAGTAAATAAGCATATATCCAATACATGTAGATAATTATGGGGAGAGAAGGAAATAAAATAGGAAAGATCGCCCAGTAGCACTCTTTTTGTAAAAGATATAATATTTTATTATAATATCTCTTAATCGTACTTAATCTAATATTATTGTATTTATTCTTTAGATTTTTATCCTATAATGTAATTTAGTTTCTGAATTACATGCGAGCCACTGTTAATGCTCCATATTTATTTTCCTCTATATTGCATATTTCAGTTCGGTTCAGTTTGTACAAGCTAAAGAATAAGAAAAAATAGCTTCTTCTTATTATTAATAATAGTATAAATAAAAAAAAAATTTAAAAATTAGTTATAAAATAAAAAACATGCTTTCATAAGAAATTCAATTAAATAAAGAAAATAAATTTGAATTAAAACTACTGTAAAAATGCCTTTTATTGTAAATAAAGTGTGGATTGCTTTTTGAGATATTATCAAAATAATTACCTATCCTTCTAATGATATCTGTAAGAGAAGTATAACTATTGACACCATGCACCCCACGCTTTTTTTACAATAAAATGCATTTTTTACACTATTTTTAATTCAAATTTTTTATTTTTTTTATTTTTTTAGTTGGATTTCTTATAAAAGCTTGTTTTTTTTAAACTATTATTTATTTATGTGCAGCTATCGGCCCATAATCACTACAAGGAGCATTACAACCACTACACGTGGTTGTCCTACTCCATGAATCACTAGGACAAAAATCGGATAGGATGTAACAAAATTTACAAATGGAAAAAAGTTTCTGAAAACCAAAGGATATAGGTCATAATTAAAATTCATCTTGCTTGAAGCGAAATTCTATTAATATGCAGAAAAATTAGTAAAGTTTTCTTTACAAATTCAACGATGTCATTTTATTCTTCAGAGGGATTATTATCGCCCTTTATCCAACTTCTTAGATCTAACGATTCTATCGAAAGTTCTTAGAAGCAAATTAAATCTGCTACTGAAAGTACTTTAACTATAAAAACTTGTACTTCACAGTACTCCGCACTGTAATGAATAATATCAATGCCATCAACCTTATCCCAACTAATATTATAAATTCGAAAGTAACTCTGTCTGTCTGTCTGCTACGCTTTCACGCTTAAACTACTGAGCCAATTTTACTAAAACTTGGAACACAGATAGAGTGGACCTTGGGAAAGGACATAGGATGGTTTTTATCCTTCGGGAACCTATAAAACAGGTCCACGCGGGCGAAGCTGCTGGCGGAAGGCTAGTTTGATATAACTCAAAAATATAGCATAAAATTAAAATAATACAAAACTAACATCGTATTCTTAAAAACCATAATTGTTACTTACATAAAAAAATATTTGTGACCAAAACGTCTGCTTACAAAAAATATGGAGTACTTTGTGAAGCGCTCATGGCCCAGCGGCTGACGTAGAATTCAAGTGAAGTGCGAATTTGTGTGACCGCTAGTGGCAAATTTCATACATTACAAGGGCACGGTAAGTGGTCAGTCCTGGATTTTATCAACCAGCAAACGTTAAAGCTTGTCGGAGGCCTTATGGGCGTTTTGAAAACATCCGATAGCGGGTTGGCCATTAACTCGCATTTTCACCAACTCGCACTGTAACAGCGTAGTGTTTAGGCCACCCAAATTATGAGAAGAGACTCTTGTCCCAGCAGTGGGACGCCAAAATTCAGCAATGCATGGGTTGCAGCCATTCTACGAACTAATGGAAACCCTAAATCACAGACCTCGCATCTTTCGCTTCGCTCTTCGAAATGAAATAAAATGTAACATAATTAGAAATCTCAAACAATCCCCATTTCAATGGGGAACCAAACAGGAACTTGAACTTTTTTTTTAAAAATTGAAAATTATATCGAATCTTTCTTCAATACGACCTGTTCCTTTTCTCCTGTGACATACCTAAGCCATAAAATACTGAACAAAAACATAAATACTGTCAACAAAAATAGCAACAAAAAAAGCAGCTAAACTTTAAATTCAGATTATACCGTATTCCCTGACCATAAAGTTCAAGTTTGGACGAAAAAAAATTGACCTGTTGACGGTACTTTTCGCGGTGCCTTGTCAAGGGTCTGTAATTGCTAATTCTTCAGAATTTAACCTAGAAATTATAATTTGCACTTTACGCCCTGTAAACTTGGTTTATAATTCAATGAATACAGCGCAAATCGGGTCAAGAATGCTTTACGCTTTCAAGTCGTTTCGCAGAATGTTGGTTTCAGATAATGACGATATTAATTAGAGCTTGAACAAATATACAGGGTGATTCACTGATATGAGACTTCGAGGGAAAGGGGAAATGACAGATATGCTATCGATTTTAGAATTACTTCACTGAAAATATCTGTTTCAAAAAAACTCATCCATACTATATTTAAATATTATAAATTAGAAAGTAACTCTGTCTGTCTGTCTGTTACGCTTTCCTGCTTAAAGTACTGAACTAATTTTAATAAAATTTGGAACACAGGTAGAGTGGACCTTGAGCAAGGACATAGGATGGTTTTTATCCTAAGGGAAAACCTATAAAACGGGTCCACGCGGGCGAAGGCGGAAAGCTAGTATGTATATAATCTGGGATTCTGTGATTATGGAAAAAAAAATGTTATGCTACTATTCCGAAGGCAGATGACCGCCACATATAAGTCTGACCAGCAACCACAAACAACTTTCTACCGAAATACAACAGAATTGTTTCAGCGTTGATGCAGCGTTCGTACTTCCCGAGCGATCCACGCAAATCTTGTTTCACCCATATAACTCCTATAAACAAAAACATTCTGTAAACTTCAAAAGTTATTTATTGAGAGCTCAAGTTATCATGCCGGTATCAAGATTATGCCAAGAGATTATTGAATAGCTACTTCATGAAGTACCTATCTCACAGCCTCTTAGATCTTATCTTTAGGGCGCTTATTGTGAGTCCACTTATTTATGCTAATCATGATGTAAGAATATAATTTGCACACTAGTGTGCTCCGTGGTTTTACTCGCGTTGTAACACTTATAACGTCATATTATATAGCTTTTCTTGATAAGTCGACAATTGTACACAAAAATAGTCTTTCAATTCGAATCAGTACTTTCTGACAAACAAACAAAACTAAGCGTTTTCAAGCACACTCTTCAGCTTTATAATACTAGTACAGATACTGCAAGTATCTTATGAAAGACGAAAATTGTTAGCACTGAAACTTTATTAGCGAAAAGGTTTTACACTCTTTATACTTTACATAATTATAAACTAACTAGCGGCCGCCCGCGACTTCGTCCGCGTGAACTTTGGTATGAAATTTTTCCTGAATTTTCTTTACTATAAACCTCACGCAGCCCGAGACTTTTCCAACGAATGCAAAACCGTGGAAATCGGTTCGTGCGTTCTGGAGTTATAGCGTCAGGAAGGAAAACCCGACTTATTTTTATATAGTAGACAAAGTATGTCATGTACTTTTGTACTCAAGTATGCTGATCACAAAGTTTTGATGACCTTCATCAACACTAATGAATCATACTTCATACTAATATTATAAACGCCAAAGTTTGTAAGTATGGATGTTTGTTACTCTTTCACGTAAACACTACTGAATGGATTTTAATAAACCTTTACAATAATAAATAATAACGCTTCACACTCACAGCCCCACAGTAGGGTAAATATACCCTGTGTCGTGGTTGCCATGGACACACACAAAGACAGAAACACCAATAATATAGATCAAAATAACACATATGCTACAACTTATAAAGGTATTGTGTGAATTGTCCAAAATATGACGATAAGTGTCAAGTAAGTAGGAAAAAATCTACCATCTGCGAGCTATTAGCTAAAACCACTAGAGTTACACATGTAATATGTGATGGAAATGTTTATCTTAAATAAGGGAAGGCTTTAGGCTATATAACATCATGCTATGACTAATATCAAAGTCCACGCGGACGAAGTCGCGGGCGGCCTCTAGTTTATGATAATCATGGTCTAAGAAAATTATTTGTAGACTAGTGTGCTCCGCGGTTTTACTCGCGTTGTAACACTTATAACGTCATCCTACTACTATTATAAAGGCGAAAGTTTGTAAGTATGGATGTATGGATGTTTGTTACTCTTTCACGTAAAAACTACTGAATAGATTTGAATGAAACTTTACCACAATATAGCTTATACATCAGAATAACATATAGGCTACAATTTATAAAGATATTGTGTGAATTGTCCAAAATATGACGATAAGTGTCAAGTAAGTAGGAAAAAATCTACCATCTGCGAGCTATTCTGGCATGCGCCGCCAAAACCGCTAGAGGTACACCTATGTAATGTATGATGTTAATGTTTATCTTATATAGTCCTACAAAAAAGCCGGTCCACGGTACTTCAGAAGGGACTTCACTTTATGCTAATGATCCTCTCTAACGCGGGTGAAACCGCGGGGCACAGCTAGTATTATATAGCTTATCTTGATAAGTCGACAATCCTATACAAAAATAGTCTTTCAATTCTAATCAGTACTTTCTGATAAGCAAACAAAACTAAGCGTTTTCAAGCAAACAAACTCTTCCGCTTTATAATATTACTAGCCAGCTGCTTCGCCTGCGTGGACCCGTTTTATAGGTTCCCGTTGGATAAAACCCATCCTATGTCCTTTCCCAAGGTCCATTTTATCTGTGTTCTAAATTTCATTAAAATTGGTTCATTAGTTTAAGCGGGAAAGCGTAGCAGACAGACAGAGATACTTTTGAATTTATAATATTAGTAGGGATAGTACAGATACTGCAAGTATCTTATTAAAGATGAAAATTGTTAGCACTGAAACATTATTAGCGAAAAGGTTTTACACTCTTTAAAATTTACATTACTATAACTTACAAAGTACCTATATTATTTTGTACTCAAGTACGCCAATCACAAAGTTTTGATGACGTTCATCAACACGAATGAATTATTCACAAAATTACTAGACCAAACTAAAATTTCCTTTCGTGCTGGAGTAAATATAAAATTTGATAGGTAGTAAAACTTTGATGGTACGACCGCAGCAGCACTCCAGTTGCATCAATTTTTGCAGTTACGTATTTTATGTATTTATGGGGAAAGGTGGGGTTGCAGACTAGACTTACATGAGGCGATCATCTGCACCTTTTTTTATTTATTTATTTGAATGGAGTAGCAGACGAGCATACAGGCCACGTGGTGTTAAGTGATCGCTGCAGCCCATCATATACATATATAAAAGAGAAAGTGTGTATGTATATAGACTCCGAAACGGCTGGACCGATTTCAATGAAATTCTCGTAGAATCTTCAGATTGGTCCAACGAGTAATCCTGTAAAGTTTGGTTCACTTCTCTTTCTAACGCGGGTGAAACCGCGGGGCACAGCTAGTTACATATATACACAACCTCAAGCAAGCATAGGTAAGTCTTGTCTGAGGTCGTATGCAGTTGCGCTGCTACTCCGGAGGCTGGTGGTCGCCTCATGTAAGTGTGGTCGGCAACTGCACATTTCCACCGAAACACAATAGAATTGGTTCACGGCAGAAGTGGGTGCAGCGGTGGTACTTCCCCGGGCGAACCATAATAGTTCTACCACCTACAACATCATCTGCAGTAACATCACATTTGCTACGACCTTAGGAAAGTCTTAGGTATGATTAGCACTTAAAGCCATAGGCGACGGTGATCGCTTAACACCACGCGGCCCGTCTGCCTTTTTGTTCGGTTTACATATAAAAAAATAAAAAAAAGCACCACAGGTATTGACTCCCGTCAAGAGTTAATACCTGTGATGCTCTATATAAGGATTTATATGCTCAGTGGCGTATCTAGGATTTTAGTTAGTCGGTAGCTTGATTTTAGCCAGCGGAGGCTTGAGTTATCCAAACGGTATGTTTACGTTTTGTGTAGCAACACATTGGGCTGTAGTAGTTACTTATCATCAGGGGACTGCTCCATTTAAATGGAAAAAATCCAAACATAGACGTGAAAGCAAAAAAGTTGTTGTCGGTCGTTGTTACCAACCAAGAGCATAATAATATGTACTTATCTATTGAATATGTGCCGGGGTTTAACTTTAATATAACTTTAAACTGAAACTGAACACTATCAAACTGTTACATCTTCACTTCTCACAATTCTATAAATCTAAGGAAACTCGCGGTATTCCCACTGTATAGGGCTACCACAGGCTAACTAAAACGATTTTATTTTTTTGTTTTATTAATGACATAGCACATATTATATTATGTAGATATATACAGTAGATATATTGCAAATGTCAAGTAAATATTTGTTTCCAGTTTTTACCGGTTTCGTTGAGACTGGGTGACATAATAATAGTCAAAATCAGTAAGCCGTCAGTCATCATTCAGATCAGTCAAGTCAGTCAAACATTCGAGTAAAGCGATAGCCTTACCCAGAAAGCCCAAGCAAGGCCCGATGGAATTTTGGAGTAAGTTATAGAGATGGAGTTTTATTTTATATCACCACACTCTAACGACCTGCGTGGCGCGATGGTTACCATGCCGGACTTGCAATCGAAGGGTCCCGGATTCGATTCCCGGCTAAACAGAAATTTGTATGATGAGTTTAAATTTCTGTTCTTGGTCTGGGTGTTTGCGTTTCTGTCCATGGTACCCACGACACAGGGTATATCCACCCGACTGTGCTATGCGTGTGAAGCGTTATTTATTTATTTATTTATTCTGGTATTGTAATAATAATTGTAACTAACATACATCGAAGAAAATTCTATCAACTTTATCCGATATATGTTACCACAATAATACACCACGAGAAGAATAAACCAAGAGCAAAAATATCACCTCCTACTTTAGCTTTTTTTCGAATATATTTTATATCATTATAAGTTTCTATACATACGTATATATTATAGTCTAACACTTCTATTTCAAAACCTCAACCCTAAGCGTCACAAACTTTGAATGCATATTGTCGGCGCAAACAAAGCGGCTGGAATGAACAAAGACCAGTTAAAGTTGCGAAATAGACTTCAGAGAGAGGACTAGAGGTGTTCTAATATTGTGAAACGTAAATGGCAGCTTTCCATTTTGTAGTAAATGTATTTTTAGATTATAAAAGGGCCACGCTGTGCCCTCTGCCTTATCATAAGAGGCGACTTAAAGGGGTCTTCCAGGGTTGCAACTGACAAGTCCCGGCAAGATCCGAGAAAGTTGGCGGTGTGTGCGTGACCATTTTCCGATGCCGTCGCAAACACTGGAAGGTGCAGGAGAGCCTACACCTTCCAGTGCAACGCCACGCAGGGAGGACCTCGGTGCACTCTGGAGATCGGTCTTCTGGAATTCCCGCAGTTCTTCCCAAACACTGGGGCCGGGCTTTCCAAGTTACCTCCAAAATTCAACGAAATGCATTCTGGTAAAGAAACTGGCTGATTTATGATGACTCTTGTTAATGATGATGGCTGATGTTGCTGCAATGCGAATAGGTTAAGACGCCAACAACACGTAGGTAAATGTAAGCTTGTTATACCATTGCACTGGCTGGCTGCAACCATTTTTGCGTCCCACTGCTGGGCATGGGTTCCCCCTATTATTAGGGAGGCCTGGAGCATACTTCACCAATAACGGCTGCTTAACGTGCCCTCCTAATCACAGAAGACCATTCCACTATTACAATATTTTTCCTCTGACATTACCAACTGCGAAACCAGAATCGATAATTTAATCAGTTCGCATGGACATCGTAAACTAACATTCTTGTTGTCGAGTATGCAAAGATTATTTTCCCTCGTACGTAATATCGTTAATTTTATGTCGTGACAGCCTGTTATTAAACACATAAGTCAGCTGCGCGAATATAGGGCAAGTGGAAATTGTATTAAGGATTGTAATTACATTTTAGTATCGATTCAGGAATTTCATGATTTGGTATGCTCGTAGTCTCCTACTTTATGACATGTATGTGTGTGTGGAAGGAAGGTGGAATCATGAATTAAAATTGAGCGTGTTTATAGGCACCTCTTTTGTTTTGAATGTTCGCCAGTCCTGGCAATATTTAAATAGATGTTTTGCCAACCGTTCAGACCGGGCTAATAATAATAGTCAAATAAGATCAGTAATATGGAAACGAAACGTGTCTTAGAGTTTAGGAGTTTGTTATTTTATACCACAACACTCAAGTACTGTAAAATTACCAATCGAACAATAATATATAACATAGATATAACTCAATAATACACCAAGATATTTTTTTATTTTCATTTTATACGAGAACATTTTATCTTGCATTTTTAAAAATTACTGGTATTTGTTTGTAGGCCCCACAGAACACTATTAAAAAAGGTAGAACGGCAATAATACACCGTTTGTATGAAGACTGATGTCGCCGATTAAGCCCCGCCTTTCACCTCCATTACATCTGTACTTAAATAAATATGAAGCTTACGCACATTTTTGCAATTTCAAATCTAGCCAATCTTAGCGCCGCACAATCACGCGATTTCAAATGAACAAATCACACCCAAGCACGCACACAAGCACGCATATTGTAGCACGATCGCGTGTTTCTGTAGAGATTTTGGAATTTTGAGCGTTTGCTCAAAATTCCTTGGCGACGTCTGCCCCGCCCACATTTCCATTCTAACTTCTGTTAATAATGTTCTGTGGTAGGCCCATTGACATCCGTAGTTATTATTATTTACTACTCTTACATACTATCCTGGATTTTGTTTAGACTAGTAAATATATTAGGGTTAGGTACATTTATCAAAGATTGAGGAGGGAACTTTCTCAAATCTGAATTTGTCACGTAATTTTTGCGCAACCTCATAAACTAATTTCAGGGCCTATTAAAGCTAAACTGAATCTTCTTTTGAAAAAGTTACTGTAATCTTAATCTTAATATATATATAAAAAGTAAAGGGTTTTCTTCGTAGGTACGTAAAGACTCTGTTTTCTCTATTATCATTCACTCCAATCAACTTCCCATTGGGGTGGTAAATACCCCTTAGTACGTAGATGACAGTAAGGGAGTTTGATCGCGGTGGGTGGAAAAATCTGAAAAAAAATATCTGTCCTTTTCTAACCAATAGGGACTTCTGGGAGGATCCCAAAATTTCTGGAATGATCTAGAAAACTATTTTAATTTTAATTTTATTGAGAATGTTCGAGAAAGTTCCAGAAACTTCCCGAATCATTTGGATTTTTTTAAATAATTGAGAATATTCGAGAAAGCTTCTCAAATGATCTGGATTTTTTTAAATAATTGCAATTTTTTTAATTAATTGAAAATATTTGAGAAAGTTCCAGAAACTTCTCGAATGATCTGAAGATTTTTAAAATGATTGCAAACTGTTTTAATTAATTGAGAATGTTCGAGAAAGTTCCAGAAATTTCTCAAATGATCTGGAAAATCCTACTAATATTATAAACGCAAATGTTGGTAAGTATGGATGTTTGTTTTCTTCCACGTAAAAACTACTGAATGGATTTAACGAAAACTTTACAATAATATAATATGTAGCTTATACATCAGAATAACACAATCGATTGGCTACAATTTATAAAGATATTGTGTGAATTGTCCAAAATATGACGATAAGTGTCAAGTAAGTAGGAAAAATCTACCATCTGCGAGCTATTCTGGCGTGCGCTGCCAAAACCGCTAGAGTTACACATTCGTAATGTATGATGGAAATGTTTATCTTAAATAGTCCTACAAAAAAGCCGGTCCACGGCACTTCAGAACGGACTTCACTTTATGCTAATGATCCTCTCTAACGCGAGTGAAACCGCGGGGCACAGCTAGTAACAAGTATAAATGATGAAGTTAAATAGATAACATTGTATTTTTAGACTGCACTCTCGATATTTATTTTTCCTGTAACCGTCGTATATTGAAAAAAATTCAATTTTGAACTTGGAACATTTCAAACGGTTCTGAAATGTAGGATCGCGCTGTATTTTGTGAGTGGCATGAAAAAGCTATTCCCGAACTATGTTACACGTGTTTCACAAAAAGCTCTTTTTTAAAGAATCTTTTTTATCCGACTGCGCAACACAAAGGAGGGTTATGTGTTTAACAGATTTTCCTTTGTGGTACGCTAGATAAGAAAAATTGATTAACTATATCAAGTGCGGTGTCGTTGAACAGGTATTAAAATGATGACAAGGTTCGTTTAGTTATTTTTCATTTTAATTTATAGTTTAGAATATCTTATATATAAAATTCTCGTGTCACAATGTTCGTTCCCGTACTCCTCCGAAACGGCTTGACCGATTCTCATGAAATTTTGTGAGCATATTGAGTAGGTCTGAGAATCGGCCAACATCTATTTTTCATCCCCCTAAGGTATATATAGGTGATAAGGGTGGCCCACCAAAACATTTCTACGCGGTACGGAGTTCGCGGGGTCAGCTAGTAATATTATAAAGTTTTGGTTTAAAATTTCAAATGTAGTGAACAATCGCGATAGTCTCAAACAATTAACAAACCTATGTTGATCTAATATTCGGACAAGTAACCAAAACTTTAAGTTTGTTAAAAAAGTTCTCGCTAGTAGTTTTCACTTATTAAAATCTGAACAATTTCTCGACCGACAATTTATTATATTAATTCATTACGTAAGTTGTCTATAAAAAACGGGACTAGTTTTATTTCTTATTAGTTCATATTCGGCAGTCGCGTGTTTGTGTTTTTTTTTTGCAAAAGTTATTTTAATATAAAGCTTACAATATAAAAGGATAATGTTAAATAGAAGCACAAAAAGCCTACACCCACGTTCCCTGTAATCATCGTATACTGACAGGAGTTCAATTTTGAACTTGGAATATTTCGAACGGTTCTGAAATATTAATCCAACTTTTGCATGCATGTAGCATCGCGCTGTATTTTGTGAGTGGCATGAAAAAGCTATTTCCGAACTATGTTACACGTGTTTCGCAAAAAGCGAGGTTCAGCGTAGTAGAAGGTACTTGTACTCGTACGTTTAACCCGTTTTGAGCTTTTTCATATTTTTTAAAATTTGCTTATCTGTGTTGAATTAAAAGGTGATTCTACTACTAATTGATTGACAGTAAAGAACATCAGTCATATATCTAAGGTATATTATATAACTTTGTAGGTGAGTGCTTAAAGCATCAAAAGTACCGACTTACCCTGTGATGCTCTAAGGGTGAGTGCTACAGAATTTGAAAAAACAAATGGGCCGCCCTTGTGGCAGAGTTGACCAGTTTATGCATTATGAAATCAACATTATTAATTGATAAAGAGCAGCGATGGCCGAGTGGTAAAAAACCGCGATCTTCGACGCGACCGATCCCAGGTTCAAATCCTCGGCTCGCACTTCTGACAAAGAAATTTGTAATGTGCGAATTTATCGCTGCTCCACGGTGATGGAAAATATCGTGATATTTCATTGATTACGATGTTCTCCATCGCCGTGCATGCCTGAGAGAAAATCATAATTTCTCGAAAGCATGACGTCCACCAATCCGCACTTGGCCAGCATGGTGGACTATGGCCTAAATCCCTCTCAATTGTGTGAGAAGGAGACCTGTGCCCAGCAGTGGCAGATAAAAAAAAAGGTTGAAAAAAAAATTGATAAAAATATACTTACTCAAATTGTTTTTCTTTTATTCACTTCATGTTATTTAATGATTCTTTCTAAAGTGTCAAATAAATTAAATACGTAAGTTCCCTTCAAAAACCGCTTCTTAACTCACTTAACCCACCTCGGTACGCCCATGGTCAGAGGTCAGAAGTCCAAGTAAAGCGATGGCTACTTTACCAGAACGTGTTAAACGGAGTTTTGAAGGCCCCAGGAAAACAAAAAACCCAACAAAGAAGGCAAAACGGAGTTTTGTACCCAGGCTTTGGTTTTAACCTATTTTGAACAAAATGGCATCTATTTTAACCGACGTAACAAAAAAATGCATAAAATAAAACAGCTTCCCGCCAAAACTCCAAGTATATTTTTTTATCAAAGAGACCCTTAATAACTGATTTATTCATTCATTCATTCATTCACTGATTCATTCAACTGTAACTGCAGTCAGAGGATAAACCTGGCTTTAGGATGTTAATTTGGCACTCAAAAGAGTCGGATTCAGGACACATTTTGCATTTGCAGGCATCGCATGTTTTAAAATGCAGTGAAAAAAGTTGTAGTGAGTCCCTGTAGATGTAGTTTACGTATGCATTTTCTACTTTAAGATTATTAAGTCTGTCTGTCTGCAATCCTTTTTTCGTCCTACTTTTGTTCACGGGTCTTTCCCCATTATTAAAGCATGAATCTAGGTAACAACCAGATCATATCTAGATAACAACCAGAACCGACGATTTAGAGTGGCTCCGAATCACGGAAAAACGCACGAAATTTTTGCCACTAGCAGTAACTCCCGACCGCGCATGTTTGGCTTATCTTCGTAGATCGGTTAAGTTCTACGCTAGCCAACGGGCCATGCATCCTTCAAAAAAATTGTATAATGTATATCAGTATATTTGTAGACCGTTACGAATGATACAGACTTAGTTTTGTCTTCGAAGATGGTTTTGACAAGCAATATTAGCTACGAGACTTATTATTGGAATGTTTGGTTATCAAATGTAAAGTATTGAATTACAGTAATGTGAGAGGAATTACTTGTATTGAAAGAAGATACCAAAATATTGTCAATAATCTATCTAATGTGTTTGATTACAATACATAAGCTTTATTTTAAGGAATCAACATAACATACATAGCATTGTACAGTCTATCTTAGCTAATACGTACCTTTTGAAGTTTCATTTTCATACATTTCCAACATTAATCGTATTTTTTGTACCTACCGTAAATGAACAACATTCCAATTACCAATTTTTACAGACTTTAATACATGACAGGACAACAAAGTTCGAAAGTAGCATCAAGGCATCCATAAAAGGTACTTATAATGCAAAGCGCGACCCGATATTGGCAAAAGTTAAAAGATTAAAGTTTGAACTTGGTTTGAACACGATAAAACGGCAATGAGAAGTTCCCGACCAGATATTACATGGACGTTTCAAGTATATCCAGGGTTAAGACGTTATTGTTAGAAAATAAAGCTTTAACTAATAACTTTAATTATGATTTAATAAATAGTTTAAGCGATGGCCGAGTGGTGAAAAGCCGCGGTCTTCAACGCGACCGAACCCGGGTTCAAATCCTTGGCGCGCAGCTCTGACAAAGAAATTTGTAATGTGCGCATTTATCTTTGCTGCACGGTGATGGAAAATATCGTGATATTTAATTGATTACGATGTTCTCCATCGCCGTGCATGCCTGAGAGAAATTTATAATTTCTCGAAAGCATGACGTCCACCAATCATCCGCACTTGGCCAGCGTGATGGACTATGGCCTAAATCCCTCTCACTTGTGAGAGGAGACCTGTGCCCAGCAGTGGGACATAAAAAAAAGGTTGAAAAAAAAATAGTTTAAAAGTCGAAATACGTTTAGCAGTTATGAAGGCATGGTTTATAGAGAAGAGATATTGTGATAGGCAATTTTGCATATATGTAAGTCACATTTCGAGGAATCATAGTAAGCGTAAGAGTAAGAGCGGTTGTGACGTATCTACAACATATACTTTACGCCATCTTTGAATTGGTTGGATATAAGTACCTATCTTAAATCAATGACATAAAAAGTAAAAAGATACAAAGAAAGTTTCGTTTCACAATAATAAATAATTATGGCCCGAACAGCCTAAACGCTTGCGTACCTTTTTTGTATCGGGTGGAACCTTCAAAAGGCACCCAGCGCCTTGGGAGAGGATACCGGGTTATGTGGGATTTGTACCGTACTTTTAGTATGGTTAGGACTCCGGGATCTCCAATGGAACGCACCGGTGTTCTCCATGCGCGGCGCCCCAGAATGGGCCCATCTTCGGGAGAGCTGATGTGCTCTCCTGCACCTTCAGGTGTTCACAGCGGCATGCGGCCAAGCACACACCGCCGTCCTTCCCGGGGCTGCTAGCTGGACGGGTCGAGCTCTCACTCTCACCGTCCGCAACACTGGAAGCCCCCTTTTAGTTGCCTTTTACGATCAGGCAGGGCATACCGTAGCTCTATTCTTAAACCCGAAGAAGAGACTGAGCGCTTGCGTTCCTATAAAACAGTTTGTGTTTCTCTTTAAGTAAGACAGGTATTTAATTATATAAGGGGCGAAAAAAAGCAACTTCTTAAAGAGTACCTATGTAGTTATTTTCTACACTTTTAAGAGACATTGCCTACACCTTTTTACTTTGTAAAATTTAAGGTGCTATATATTTAATAAAAAAAACATAGGTAAGAAATCTTGTATCTGATTTTAATCTAAATCACAAATTTAAATTGAATTAAAGAAAATACTTAATTGAATTTTCGACAAGGTTTAACGACTTCTCTGAAAACATTGAAGGAAGATACTTTTACAAGACCATTAGCGTAATGTTAATTGGACAAATTTATCAAAGAAATAAAAATAATTATGTCGCCGCCGAGTCATCCAGAATTCATAATATTTCTAATTCATATTTTATTTACAATAACAGTATACCTTTAAATTATTATCTAATACCTTCAAACGAGCAATTCTTACTAATATATAAAGCTGAAGAGGAGTTCAGTTGAAGAGATTTTTTTTTGTGTTGGATAGTCCTTTTATCGAGGAAGGCTTTAGGCTATATAGCATCATGCCATGACTAATACCAAAGTCCACGCGGACGAAGCCTCGGGCGGCCGCTATTACTATACATATAATTTGAATCTCGGAAACAGCTCCAACGATTTTCATGGAATTTAGTACCTAGGGGGTTTCATGGATTATAAAGCAATCCAGCTAAGTTTCTTTTTTAAAATTTGAGGTTATCTGTATTTAAAACGATACTCAACTTAAATATAAACTGAAAAATATGACTTTCTATTTCTATTGGAGAGTATAATAATATTGTGGCGTAGAACGCGGTTAACGTCGGCAAACGTCATTCAAACAAATGGCTATGTCGATTTGAAAAAGCTCTGTAAAAGAATTGCGTCGTTCGACTTAAAGCTTCCTTGGCCGGAAGGTTATAAAGGCTGACTGCGGGACTAAGGACGCGGGCTCAAATCACAGTCAAGCATACAGCGTTTTTAATTTTTTTGCGACAATATTTTTTTAAATCGGGAGTTATTTCAGTTGGCGTTGTTACGTAACTCTAAGCCAATTATTGTTTTGTTTGAAATTAAACCAATAAAATCAATTGTTTTTATTTGGACAATGTTTTAAACAAATTACAGTTTTAAACATTTAAAACATTTTAGATTGACATTTGATTTCGTTGCATTCGAAACCCAATCAATCTCTTGTTTCCAATTCCTAATCAAATATAAAAGGTTGTTGCGAGTAAAACGCGTCGAACAGGCAAATAGATTCGTATAGTAAATAATAAATTAAAAATAATTTAAATATGTAGATATGTTTATTTGTTTGTCCTTGTTTTACGACGCAATGGTGCAAAATCAGGTCAATCCGTAATTGACCTGATTTTTGTACGGAGATAGTTCGGGAATTGGAGAGTGAAGTAGGCGACTTTTTACATTTTACTCATGCAAAATACTCACATCTCATTTCTATGGCGCAAACGTTTAGGCCATGCGGACAGAACCGCGGGCAGAAAGTTAGTCAAGTATAAAAAAGTTGTCAAGCGAGCTAGAGGCCTGGAAAAGGCAAATAGAACAGTGAATTGGATGCCAATGAATAAATTTTCCGCGCGAGAACAACGCCCGCAGAACATACCGCTGCATCCGCCGGGTGAAGCCTACTTTGCTTTTGCTGTTTGCAATAACAATTTATTTGAATAGAAGACAATAGAGAACTTTTATGATTATTTTTTTTGTATCAATCGGTCCTATTTGGCATTGGGATCAAGTGTTTTTGAAGGACTACATCGATTGGAGCAGCCTGAAAGACAGACAAAATCATTTCTAGATATGACCGCAACGGAGAGATAGTACAATGTTTTTAATGATATTTATTTATATTTTTTGATTATTATTTCGCAATACCGCTTGATGCATCTTGCAATTTTTTTCTATTTTTGCGTCGAAGAAAAAGTTTTTTGCTGAATACATTTAGTGTAGGTAGTTTATTTAGTAGGTATATTGTTAATACCGTAGATAAGCTAAAAGAACACTTAATATATAAGAATGCTTACATATGAAATAGCCGCCGAATAGGCGGAAAAAATTCTCCCAGGTTTAGTATAATTAATTGAGTAAAAGTGAGACCGGAAAGACAAATACAATGGAGAAGTGAATGTAACAGTATTTTATGGTTATGAATAAAATTCTCCGCCCGCACTCATGCTCGTATCTCGATGCACATCCGGGAAACCAACTTTACCTTCCCGTGTTTTTAATATCTAGTTTATACTCACTTTTGCATATATAAAGTTGTTTGTTTGTTAAACGCGTTAATCATTGGATCTACTGGTTCGAATTGAAAAAATATTTTTGTTTTCAATAGTCTATTTACTGAGGAAGTCATGCTATGACTAATACCAAAGTCCACGTCACTAGTATACAATATTAATATCACGGACAGAGTTGACGCTCGGGCCTTACCTACATAATGGTTTGTTTATTTTAACAATAAAGTAGCTTATTTGACTTATTAACACCTCGCATTTACTTATGATCTTTGTATAGAATGAAAGAAAACAAGGAAAAATATTTATTTCATATTAGGAATACAAAATATTCCCTTAATGAATATCATTTTTTCCCGGTCATCGCCTTTAGGTGCCCTTTTGGGCTAGATGTTGAGCTGAGAGAAACAAGGCGGCGGTAAAAAGTCCCAGCAGCAATCCTTTAAAAAAGTACATTTATATATTTTAGACAACAGAATGTCTATGGGTCGACAATGGGTACACGTGACGGCTGATCGTGTGAGACACTATCAACCCACTTCCACCTGCTCACAGATGCGAGTAATTACTAAAACTAATACATTCTATGAAGAAATAGCCTTGTGTGAGCGCGATTCATTCCTATGCTCCTTTATGATTAAGATAGTCCTTAGTATTATAGTAAGCCTTGCGGCAGAGGACTTGTTTGACTGCCTTCTTAAAAGGTTTTGAAGGCAGGGATTGAATCTTTATTGGGATTTTGTTATATATCCTGATGGACTTCCCAATAAAAGAATTTCTTTTTTATGGAGCCGGCATTTCGGGAATGCCAGCTTATTACCATTCCTAGTTGAGACACAAAGTCCAATATGGTGATTTAATTACGAATTACCTTCTAATCTATGTACTGTCCAGCATCATCGTATGTGTAACTGAGGACTGATAATAGTTTATTCATGTTGTTGCAATACGATAAACGTACTAAGTAATATCTTGACGTGATCTTAAAGGGTTGCGTTGGTTAGAAATCATCTACTACTCAGCTTAATTTACACGTTTTGCTGTCCTAGAAACTAATCTACTTAACTATTTAAATAGTTCATCATCAGTAGTATTTCCCTCGAGCTACTCGTAGCTCAAGAGATTGGCTAGACAAAGCTCCCGGAAAACGGCCAACATCCACGTACCTTACATGCATTTCCTCAATCCAGTTATTAAATACCAATATGATTTATTTTTTAAGCGTAGTTGTAGTTTAAATAAGATATTCGTTTTAATTCCCTCCAGTTTAAGAGATTGGCCATACAAAGCTCTGGCACGCGGCCATTGCATGCATTTCCTATATTCACTTCAGCTTATAAGAAACGCCTTTTGAAAACTGTATCTATTTTACCAGCCGTAAGGCCTCCGACAAGGTTTAATTTCTGTTATCTATCGGCAACAATCGAGAACGACGGCTTAAATAGTTATCATAATAACAACGATTATACTTCGCATCTCATCCTCATGATCACTTTAATTACTTGTAGTCGTGCTTATCTGGACTACTACGCTGCACAAAGTTTAAAAATAAAAAGGAAAAAACCTCTTCACTCCAATGTCACCTGTCCACATAAACGTCATTGTGTTTTTTGTGCTCCTTCGCTGCAATACATTTAGCGAAATGCTTTTGTATATTTTGTGTTATAAATACAATATAACTCATTTTATATTTAAAATGGATAATAATCGAAGTGCAAAACATCCGGATTGAGTCGGAAAATTAAAGAAAAACTTAATAAACCGGCAAAGAAGTTGGTAAAATTACGAACAATACCGATGATCCCGGTAAGAAAAATGGATTATTTTATGTTGTTTCATTATACGAAACAATCAGTCTCTGGATTCGTTATGTAATAAATAATGTACATAACATAGATTTACAATTCAACACGGGAGGTAGAATTGTAAGAATTTGTACCATAATCTAAGTTTTTATTCACACATGTACTTATATCAAAATCTAATCAAGAGAGACTACAGAATTATTCTTGCCTCGACCCACTAGAGTCTTCATGAGAGGTTGACCTGGGTAAATAATTAACAAAACACGATAAGCATGCATATATCCTTTAGAGTCTTCACGAGAGGTTGACCATGGAGTATAAATTTGAAAAGTACGTATCTTAGAGTCTTCACGAGAGGTTGACCACGGAAAATTAACTTGAGAAGAATGTATCCTAGAGTCTTCACGAGAGGTTGACCATGGAGTACAAATTTGAAAAGTACGTATCTTAGAGTCTTCACGAGAGGTTGACCACAGAACGTAAACTTGAGAAGAATGTATGCTAAAGTCTTCACGAGAGGTTGACTGGCCATAAAGTATAAATTTGAGAAGTATATATCCTCGAGTCTTCACGAGAGGTTGACCATGGAGTGTAAACTTGAGAATTATGTATTCTAGAGTCTTCACAAGAGGTTGTCCATGGAGTTTAAATTTAAGAAGTATGTATCCTAGAGTCTTCACGAGAGGCTGACCATGGAGCACTCACTAATCGCTATCCTTTTTTCTTGTTCATAAGTATGTACTTATGTATTTATCTCAGAGTCTTCATAAGAGGTTAATCATTTACAAGTACAAGTTTTTAGCTATTATATACATATATAAAACAGAAAAATACTATCGTACATAAAGAGAACCCTGTTCTTTTCAATAAAACTATGTAAAAATAAGCCAAATGAATTGTCTTGTTAGATCAAACCTTAGATGAATCTATGGTTGAATCTATTCTTATCCTTTTAGGAGAAGTAAATAAATAACAGGAAAATTATATCCAGTAACTATATTACATTACGAAAAATTTTATTCTTTAAGATGGCTCAACAAAGAATCCGGGAAACTCTGATAATAAAACGGTATCAGATTCCGAAAATCTGTACAGATTGAACACCTCCGTTAATAGATGATCTTATAAAATAACTATTTAACGGTGTTGTCATAAATAAAGGCATAAGAATCGAAGAGAAATATTTTTTTCAGCTGTGGGTACAACTATCTATAAACTGTTTAACTATTGAAACCTAAAGGCTTAAGCGATTCTTACCCCTTACCATGAGATGTTATTCTTTCATACACAATTACTGGAAGATCTCCTAATGGATCAATTCTACTAAGGATATAAAGAGTCGCTTTGGTAAGGTTCATATTACTGAATATGTTTGTTAATGAATTACGAGAGATAATTAAGGCCACATGGAGCGCGGCGAAGGTTTTTAAAAAATATCTCACCCACTATCCCTTAGTAAAAGGCCAGTTGCTTTAAACTCAAGGGGGGGGGGGAGGTTAGTAGTACAACCTTGTCCAAGTGGGCCTCCCTTCCGTCCTGCAGTACAACTACGCCGGCGCCGCCGCGCAGCAGTTAACAACAAAAGGCTATATAAGTTGTCAGGTTTTAATTTTTCCTTAATTAGTGAAAAGCTGTAGCCTGTGACCCTGAAATCCTGTTATTATGAGAAGCTCCAGTTTCATCAATAATTTTAATTAATAAATTGAATCATTTAAAAGGAATCTTACATAATTTATGAAAATTACATAAACTTTGGCTTTACAGACCAGGCCATGGAGGTTGCAAATGCAATGCAGTGGAAGACAGTTTCTTTCTAGTTTTTTTTTTTTTTTTTTCCTGGTTCCGAAACTAGCCTACTAAAAGGCTTATAGCCTTAAAAAAATACCATTTAATTCCTACTAACCACTTTATGTTAAAGGATATCATGACAGATTTAAAATTATTAAGCCCTGGTGACGACCTGTGTGGCGCAATGATTGCCATGCCGGACTGTCGATCAAAAAAAAAAATTGGTTATTATTTGGGCAAAATAGATTTAAAGAATGCATATTTTTAAATTTCTGTATCTAGCAAAAACAGAAAAATACTTTCGTTTCCTCTTGTAAATAATATTTTATATTTATATGCATTAATCTGTTTACCTTTTGGGTTAAACACAGCCCCATTATATAGATTTTTTGTGTCTAGGGGCTACCTTAAATCCAAGTCAAGATAACAAATGTTTACTGAATGTGATATTCATTATGAATTTTATTAAAAGTTTGTTACAGGCATCGCAACAATGTCAGCAATTCCTTATAGCCTTCTCTACACAAATATGTTTGAAAGGTTTGAAATCAAAATAAGATAAAAATATTGGTATTATTGAAAGCCGTACGGAATAAACTTTGTGTTTATTTGTATTTACCACCATACTGAATTGTGGAAGAAAAGTTTTTTAAAAACAAACAATTCCATTCAAACGTTTTATTTTGCTGTAGAAATTTAGTCGGATGCCTAAAATTTATATCAGGATGAGGTTTTCTTTTTGAACAACCCAACTTTAATTAGGTAATTTATTAACTCTAGGTTGAGTTATTGGCCGCATCGCATGATTGCGTGATTTTAATCTTAGTCAGAATTTATTGATATAACTATTGTAATCGCATTATGGCAACTAAATGGGCGGTACTAGAATTCTACATTTACATATTATTATGTAATTTAGTTTTAACTTATGGCAGGGTTTGAAACTAAAAATATATGGATTTATGCATTGTACATTCCATCGTAAGAAAACAAACGCAAAAGTCTAGATGTTCTTGTTCTGAAGTTAATTTAAAAGAAATATTACTATACTACTAGACTATATTATACAATAAGTTTGGAGGAAGATATATTTGTCATCAAATCTAACTCAAAATATACATTTTATGTATCATGACATACGGACCCAGAAGCTAAATTTATATAGATGCATTTACTATTCGTTGGTCCAAGCATTACTTTAATGCTTTTTCCTCATTCGCACTTATTTTAAACTAACAGATTCAAATAAGTTTGATGATGTGATAATGCACAAGAAATAATGGTTGTAACAGATTGACCATCTCGGCCATTGTACCTTTGGTTGTTTACATGATTAACTGAAAATAAAACCAAATACTAATTAATTACTTTCACTTTTCAGCAGTTTTATGTGAAAATCGCTAAGTCGACTAGAATCGTAGAGCATGCTTAAATGTAATGTAAGCCTCGATTTCAGGAAAAACTGATACAATATATTTTTATAACACTTTGGAATAAGTTTTATGGGAAGAAGGACGTCGACCCTTTAAATGGATCGGTTACTATAGTTATTATTGTTATTTCTTTTTTGACATTACATTGTAATTATGAAAGTGATCTACGCCATAGGTCTCTTAAAAGATGTAGATCTGCCCTTTTTTGCAATTAATATCAGGGCAATGATGACAGATTCAAACGTTTTTTCAAAGCATAGTTGATGCCACGTGCTCCTAAATAATGATTTGGAATCGAACGAACGAATGGAAAACCAATATTATTTTAAATTACCTTACTTCTGAGTTTCCAAATGAAGGTCTTAGTCTTCAGTCACTTACAAAAAAAAAATCATCAATCGCTGTATGTACTGGCTACTAAATTTAAACAATAGCTTTAATAGAAGTATCAAATGTTGTTTAATTATATAACGAGATCATTATTTAAGTCGGATAGATATGAATATCAAAACATTCGTTTCATTAATATTCTTACCAAACTATTATACATATGATAACAATCTAATGATTTGTTCAGCATTGTTCTTCAATAACATTCAAGTTACTGAACTTTCCAGGCGAAATAACGATACTTCTTATTTTTAAGAAGCCTTACCACGCCGCTTTACCCATCACTATCAGCAGATGGATAAGGGATTTTTTGAAGCTTGCGGCGTTTATATTTCTATGTTTAGTTCCTGTAGTAGTACGCGCCATGCGTGTGTTTCATGAATATTTTTTTTTTCAGTGCATAAATATTGCTATTATATAAGTATAAGAAAAGTAGTGAACCAGTTTTTTGACCACAAAATTTGACCGCTTTTGGAAGTTTTTATAACAGACCCATAAAAACTAATTTATTCTATTTTCTCTTTACCTATTTTTGACAATTACTAAATGTCTAATTTAGACATTAACCTATGTCTTTATTTATACTATTAACAAAAATAAGGCTTTTATATTTAATTAACATATTTTACATATGTTACTTTGTGTTATTCAGCAATTTTATAGTTTCTTTTAACATCCTACAAGTAATTAAAGTGATCATGAGGATGAGATGCGAAGTATAATGATAAGATCAGACGAGGTTACCTGTAACTGATGTCCGATCTTCATTATACGAGCATCTCATCCGAAGTGATCACTCCCTCAACCACCCATGATTCAATGCTAATATTATCATTATTTTTTCATCACCCTGTATAAAATTGCTGATGTCTTTGAACTAATGACGTTTATGTGGACAGGTGACATTGGAGTGAAGAGGTTTTTTCCTTTTTATTTTTAAACTTTGTGCAGCGTAGTAGTCCAGATAAGCACGACTACAAGTAATTAAAGTGATCATGAGGATGAGATGCTGGTATAATGAAGATCGGACATCAGTTACAGGTAACCTCGTCTGATCTTATCAAAAGAGATAGAACTAATGTTATTTTGGTGAACAGAGTAAGTCACGAAATTGACTTTTCCTGACAGTAGAGTTGGAAAATATTAATAATATTGTGGCGTAGAACGCCATCAAAGCCATCCGCCAATCCGACGTTCAAAGAAATGACAATGTCGATTTGAAAGAGCTCTATAAAAAAATCTTTCATTGAATTAAAACTTCCTTGGCCTAATGGTTACGTGGACTGACTGCGGAATTGCATTATTATTATTTTGTGAAAATATTCTTATTAGGAGCTATTTCAGATGGCGTTGTTAAATAACACTAATCAAAGGAATATTTCGTTTGAAATTAAACCAAGAAAATAAATTGTGTTTATCCGAGCAACGCTTGGTCGTCCAGGTACTATTTATTTTTGTGCAATGTAATGCAATGCAAAAACACCAGGATTGCACACTAAAACTATGTAAATATTTATAGTGGAACAGCAAAGCAAAGAATTTACTATTTATTCAAGCTTTCAGTGCAGGAATTCTAAACCGAATTATGTGCAAATATTTTTTTGCCTTGTAACATTATATTCTCGGAAAGCCAATATCAATAAGTTTTATTTGCACTATCGTATATTTTTACTCATCAAACAATAATTATTGTATATCACTTAAGTAAGCACGTGCACTACATATCGATAGGTACATCACAGAAAAAGAAATAAAAAAGTTAAATTACTTTTTTTTTCAGACAATATCACAAAAATCCTTGTTCGGCAGTGAATTAGTGATGATAATAATAATAAACATCGATGGTACAAAATTTACAAATACACTAGGTATAGAAAAAAAACATTTACATAAGTAGTTAATATACCTGACGAAAGGTTTAGTACCCCTGTCTAATATCCACACGAGTGGTCATTGTCCGTGACAGACGATGTCTTGCCTCTTTATTAAAACGTTGAACATTTACTTTACAGGTCACTCCTGTCCAATATCCAAACGTTGCACGTTTCCCTGCCCAATGTTCACAAGAGTGGTCGTTTTTCGTGGCAGTGTGTTAGTTCTTTATTAGAACGTTGAACATTTTCTTTGCACGTCACAGGAGCTGTATTTTCTTTCCAGGTTACTCGGTTATCTGACTTGTCTCACTGATTACTGACGACTCATTATCATAATCATTTTTAGCAGAAATATGAAAAAGAAAACGCGCATGAAATTTTTGTCACTAGCGGTCACCCATCTGACACCCGACCGCGCCCGTTTGGCTTAGCTGCATAGATCGTTTGCGTTCTACGCTAACTGCCGGGCAATACGCGCTTCTGACATATCAATCATTAAAATTTAAAGAGACTGACTTGATCTTCGAGTATCTTTTTAACCATTTTGGCATCACGGAAAGTTAAAACTATAACCATAATCTTGATACTTGATCAAGATTTCTTGGCATACATTCGGCATAAGTTTTCCTATCCATTTATCAGGCAGTTCCCAGAGGAACGTAAATATTGATTTACTGAGTAATTAATTATGATTGATTCTGCTCTGTATTGATTTTGATAGTTATTTGATAAATTATTTCTCTATGGTAATAATTTCTCATGTTATAAAGGCATTAGTAATAAATTGGTCATATACCTACTCTCAAAAATCGTTGAGTTTATTCGAGGTGCTCGCAAGTTTTGTGGTTATGTAGTCGTCATTTAAAATCAGGAGACTACCAGAGTCGTCTACAAGCCAACGACCCTGGTAATGATTTCATAAAAATAGCGGGTATTTAAAAAAATATTATTTCGTCCTTATGTTCAAAAATCTAATTTGAGAAATTATCATAAAATGAAATGGAAACCATAACCTTATTTTTATCAAATCATTCAAATAAATAATCCGGGATAAGATCTCATCGATATATCAAGTGATTCCCAGAAGGGCGGTTATATAACCGCAAGATATACATATAACAGAATAATACATATAAGATATACAACTCATTTTATGCCGTAACTGATGAGCAATTAGCTTTGATTGATTTCGCTCAGCATGGATACTTTACCCATAAATAATTTTCTAATGTACTTTGGCATGTTTTTGTGTCCCTCTAGCTTCGGGATTAAGAATAGAGCTACGGTATCCCCTGCCTGATCGTAAGGGGCAGCAGCCCCGGGTAGGACGACGGTGTGTGCGTGGCCGCATGCCGCCGTAAGTATCGGATGGTGCAGGAGAGCACATCTGCTCTCCCGAAGATGGACCCGGTCTGGGGCGCCACGCGTGGAGGACACCGATGCGTTCCACTGGAGATCCCGGAGTCCTCCCCAAGCGCAGAGGCATGCCACCGAGGGGGTTTCAGTGTGGTGCTAATCCCACATAACCCGGTATCCTCCACCAAGGTGCCGGGTACCTTTTGAAGGTAGAATATGATGGAAAATAATTAAAACGACTTGTATTCCATCAGCGTGCGTACCTGAGAGAAACTCTCGAACTAATTTCTCGACCGCATAATGTCCATCAATCCGCATTTGGCCAGCGTGGTTGTCTTGTGAGAAGAGACCTGTGCTCAGCAGTGGGACATAAAATGTATAAAAACAATCTTCGCTTTAAATAAAAATTCACGAACAAAGAAACTTCAATTCTTTACCAGGTCTCCGCGGTTCTATCCGTTTTGTGAGCTCTAACGTTACAACTGAGACCATAAATACCAACCTATCGCTCTCCACGGTAACATACTGTTATATGGTTATGAGCTACATCCGAATTATTTATAGAAGTTTAGAAAACTCCGATTTTTTTGCTGAATTTATGAAGGCTTTAAAGGCACCAAAGCATCGTACATAGCTTTTTAGTAACATTGATCAATCATTTTTATTAGATGCATTGCAGCCTTCAAGAGAAACTAAATTGCAGTCAGAAAAATAGGTGCGATTGGTTAGATTAGATTATTGAGTAAAAAGCAATAAAGTCCGCCAACTTGCATATTTCGCCAAAATGGTAGAATATAGCCTTAAACCTTCTTCAGTCTAGCAAAATGCCTAGCAATGGACATAAGTTCCCTTGACTGAATGATTTAACGTCCTTACGACGACGTTGCGAATGAGGACGGGTATCGTACCATACCAATACGGGTATCACGTCGGGGTCACCAGTTTGGCAAAGGGAGATCTCCCGTCGGGCGATATGGTATTGCCCGGGGAGAGGCCGCGCTCGACTGACCCGATTCGGAGCTTGTATATATGGTCGGATATTCAGATAATTTCTATAGCGTGATTCAGGAATACCCGTGGCGCCATCTCTTGATGAGTAGCGGAAGGTTGCTATAATTAGGAGATAGCTAGGTACTCCACCACGATGCTCCAATGCGATTAAAGGCAAAACTCCATTATTAATACAATTTCAAGTGAATGCTGCATAGATGCACGTAAGTATCTATACATATAAGTATAAGTATATCTATACGTATGAGATGTTGTATAATAAGTTAACGATGATGATAACATGACCAAAACATAAATCTGTGTATGTGTATTCAGTTTATTACAAATAGGGATAATTGTGATATACTTATGCATTATAATTCACAGAAATAATGGAACAGAGCGCGACATACTGCAAATACTGTCAAAATATCTGAATAGATCGTCATTAGCAAACATGAATATATTCATGTGGTATTGGCATATTGTAAAATACGTGCCAAGTATGAAAGGCCTAACAAGCAACCATCAAATTAACCAAAACCTCTTTACCCCACTTCTACTATACGATCTATTTTGATTTAAAAGTTAGATTATTGTATACTAGCGGTCGCCTGCGACTTCGTCCGCGTGGACTTTGGTATTAGTCAATAGTCATAGCATGATGTTATATAGCCTTCCTTCCTTTTTCCTTCCTCAATAAATGGACTATTCAATTAGATTTTTCAATTCGAACTAGTGGTTCCTGAGATTAGCGCATTCAAACAAACAAACAAACTCTTCAGCTTTATATATTATAGTATATAGATTTCCCCTTTTTGTACAATCCGGACCTTTTTTTAGTATCGGGGGGAAACCTTCAAAAGGTACCCGGCACCTTGGGAGAGGATACCGGGTTATGTCGGATTTGACCGCACTAAAACCCCCTCGGTGGCCTGCCTCTGCGCTTGGGGAGGACTCCGGGATCTCCGGTGGAACGCACCGGTGACCTCCACGCGCGGCGCCCAGAATGGGCCCATCTTCGGGAGAGCAAATATGCTCTCCTGCACCTTCCGATGCTTACGGCGGTATGCAGCATGCGGCCACGCACACACCACATCCTTCCCGGGGCTGCTGGCTGGGCGGATCAAGCTCCCACTCACACCATCCACAACCCCGGAAGCCCCCTTTTAGTCGCCTCTTACGATCAGGCAGGGTATACCGTAGCTTTATTCTTAATCCCGAAGCTACAGGGACTGTACAATCCGGACCAACCGTACTTAAATCATATTTCCGGTGATCCGGTGAATATATCCCTTGACTAGTCGACCTCTTTCTGAAACAATTATTTTAAGTGAGAGTTATTTCTCTCACCTATTCACAAATTGCTATATTTAGTTACCCTACTTCTACTATACGATCTATTTTAATTTCAAAGGTAGATTTTTGCATATTTCCCATATTTGTACAATCCGGACGGTAAGTCATATTATCGATGGTCCGGTGAATATACTTTTGCACTAGTCGCCCTGTTTCGTAAGCAAATAAATTGCCTTTGCCGACCACACTCACATTAGTCAATCATCATTGTCCTAAAATGGTAATATAGAGTCAGTAAACAAAAGACAGTTAGTGTAGGTGGTAAAACTACTATGGTTCGCCCGGGGCAGTACCACCGCTGCACCCACCTGCCGTGAACCAATTCTGTTGTTTCGGTGGAAACGTGGTGCAGTTGCCGGCCACACTTACATGAGGCGACCACCAGCCTCCGGAGTAGCAGCGCAACTGCATACGACCTCAAATAAGACTTACCTATGCTTGCTTGAGGTTGTATGTAGATGTTCATGGGCTGCAGCGACCACTTAACACGACGTGGCCTGCATGCTCGTCTGCTACTCCATTCAAGTAAAAAAATATAGACAAAACAATGATGAAAGTAAAAAAGGAACCCAGTTTTATAAGTGTTCTCTTTCGGTTTATATACTTTTATTATTGCCTGTCTTTTTTAAAGCTTTTTATTGTCCCATAGCTTCCTATAGCTAGAATTTAGATAGATTTAGGCCTGACTATGACTACCGAGCATCCATCAAACCCCCGACCGTTTTTCAAATAGTCAATCCAACCAAAACACGCGTGCAATATTGCGCAATATTACCACAAAAATGTCTGTCTCTTCTATCTAGTTATACAATAATCTACGTCCCATAATATAAGTTCCAATTGTTTTGCTCATAGAAGGGAGCTTTTCATATCCAAAGGAATTTGTGTTTATAACTTCATCTTTATTGATGACTTGTCTTACTGTCTGTAAGGAGCGAGAAGATTATTTATTTAATCAAGAAAACAATATAAACATTAAAAACTATAAGTATGTACTATTTATTTATTTATTTCGGTTCGGGGTGGGCCACCCTTATCATTTAGGGGGATGAAAAATAGATAGTAGCCGATTCTCAGACCTACTGAATATGCATATAAAATTTCATAAAAATCGGTCAAGCCGTTTCGGAGGAGTATGGTAACTAACATTGTGACACGAGATTTATATATATATATATATATATAAGATATTTTTATAAAATATGGAAAGATAACCATTTACGAATAAGCATTAGTACTTATTATGAAATCAAAAACATTTTTGTCCGCCATCTCTCTTTTTCGCTATTCTGTATAATGTCTCAAATATTTGAATTGATTTTGACGAGTAATTCAGTAACAAACAGCACATAGAACTACTTACATGCAACAGTTATTGGTTGGTCGTTCCGTCAGTCGGTCGGGTATAGCCTTGCTCAAATAGATATCATGGAACTTTAAATTTCCATTTGTTCAAAAGAGACGAGTCATGTCACCATTTTATAATAATAATATGTGTAGAAATAGCAGGTCTACTTGAGATCGGTGGTTTAAAAAATATACAGCAATGTGCAGTGACATAAATAACTTATTTAAAATAACTATATCGTTTATCTTATGTGGTAGGACAAGTCGGTCAGAAGAAAAGTTTTATTGGTGAGAAGATAATTAATAAATTCTTTATCAATTTCGAGGGTTAGCTGACCTAGCCGCGTTTCAAAGGATTTGGTGGCTGAATGAGGATAGACATCTCTTCTATGGAGCTTTGATGACCCGCGTGGCGTAATGGTTACCATGCCGGACTGCCAATCTAAGGGTCTCGGGTTCGATTCCCGGCGAAGCAGAAATTTGAATGATGAGTTTAAATTTCTGTTCTCGGTCTGGGTGTTTGTGTTTCTGTCTCTGTGTGTCCATGGTACCCACGACACAGGGTATATCTACCCTACTGTGGGGCTATGAGTGAGAAACGTTGTTGTTGTTGTTTTATTCACCTATTCGTTCGTTCGTCATATTGAAAACTAAATATTCATGCTTGTAAACATGATTACAACTGTGTGGCGCAATGGTTATCATGCCGGATTGCCGAAGGGGGGGGGAGGTCTCGGGTTCGATTCCCGGCGAAGCAAGATGAGTTTAAAACTTCTGTTCTAGGTCTGGGTGTTTCTTTGTCTGTGTCCATGGTACCCACGATACAGGGTTTAAAAACTGATAATGAACAAATTCATGTCAGAAATGTCGACAAGACTTGTCCTTCCCAAAGAGGCAATGCCGCCAGTGTCTTGGGTACCAGGCCTCACACGGACCTTTTAGATGAAGTTTTTATTAATAAGCCATTAATATTTTGTATGTTTTTATTTTTAATTTAAGTTTTGTATATAATAACAATACTTATTATAAATAATGATTAAATTCTTACCACAAATTAAAGCTACGAATTCACTTCAAAATTAAAATTGATTTAAGTTAAATGAACGCTAAGCTCCAACGCTTGCGTAACATAATTTAAATCTGTGTTTGATCGGAGCTGCTTGTTGTTTATGGATTAATTACTGTACTACAAATTGTTAATTGTTGACAGCCAAGCCAACAACTGGCACATTTTGCAATAACAACTTGGATGGCTGGCTTGCAGCCTTAGAGCATCGAATGTATTGACTCACTCATCAACTTACAGCACTTCTTTTGGCATTCTACTGCTGGACGCGGCTCTTTCCAAATAACTAGGAGAGGCCTGATGATCAAGTCACCCATAAGGATGGATCACGTAAGCAGTAGGCAACTGATACGACTTATGGTAGCTTCAGAAACCAATCGAAGGGTCCCGGGTTCGATTCCCGGCGAAACAGAAATTTGAATGAAGAGTTTAAATTTCTGTTCAAGGTCTGGGTGTTTGCGTTTCTGTCTGCGTGTGTGTCCATGGTACCCACGACACAGAGTATATGTAACCCTACTGTGGGGCTATGAGTGTTCAGCAGTTTCCCGCTATCTTCTTCAGGTCGTCAGTCCACCTGGTTGGAGGGAGGAATGTACTCCTTTTGTCGAGACGTGGTCACCTTTCGAGGACATTTTTTGCCCATCGGTTTTCCACTATATGGCCTGCCCATTGTCACTTCAGCTTGCAGATTTTAAGAGCTATGTATGTCGGTAACCTTCGTTCGTCTACGGATTTCATCGTTACGGATTTTGTCTCGTAGAGAAATTAGATAGTAGAAAGTAATTCCAGCAGCACTTTCCACGTCCATTTGCCAGCAGGTTTCAGCCACGAATGAGTTGACGCGTGAATGTAGAGGGGATGATTTGCGCCGTGAATTCACGCCGTCAATTAACGCCGAGAATCCACATAATGTGGAGACGCCATAAACAGTAGTGGTACTTTCCCGGTCAAACCAACAGAGTTCTACCACCTACAAATCTGTGAAAGAAGTAGGTAACCGTAAATCTAAATCCCCAGATTCCGACGCTATTCAAGCGACAATTCCCTATTGGGGGCAGATCAGTTGTAAATCAGAAAGTGGGCGGGCGTAATAGGAAGACCATGATTTATTATTAAATCCTAAGAGAAAGAACCACTTTTTACAGATATTTTTTGTCTTGCATTTAAGTAACAAGTTCCTGGATAACCGAGCTTTGCTCAGATAAAAACAATTTATTTTCTTGGTCTAATCTAAAAAAGGAATTTAAAAAAGGAGAAAATTTGTCTGTTAGGACTCGAACTAGGCTCTTTCTAGTTTCGGAAGCGCGCGATTTCTTATCTGAGGTATTATAGTCTTATAGATATAGGCAAAACTTTCCGGCGAATTCTAATAACATTTAAGCAGATTTTCATTGTCTGGAAAGACCGATAAAACGACGTTTTCTAAAAAAGAAAAAATAAATATAAATAAAAAATCTACGATTAACTAGATCAATTTATCGCCCCCTGCATATTAAATTTCATTCAAACCGTAGGAGCCGTTTTCGAGATTCAGATTATATATTTAGGTACTTATATATAAGAATTGCTCGTTTAAAGGTATTAGATAGCAATTAGTAAACTAAGTAGAATAAGGACCCTATTTTGCCTCATTTCATTTAAATCTCTGCCACCATCAGAATGTATGCAGCACTATATAGTGTATCTCGTCTGGTGTGTGCTTCGTCTTGCAACCGCTTTGGTGTCTCTATGCATGTTGTTGGTGGTGGCGACTGGCTGCACCGCCATGGTGTCCTGGCGAAATACAGCTCTAACGCAGATACCATCACTTTTAAAAATTACACCAATTCACTATACGGTGACTTCATACATTTTATTCTTATGCTTCGTACCTCTTAACAGTAACTCTACTCAGTAACGGTGACTTCTACTTACATACCCCTTAGCTCTGAGGGAAATTTCATTACTATATGTACTCGTTGAGCAGCGATGGAAAAAACCGCGGTCTTCAACGCTACCGACCCCAGGTTCAAATCCTCGGCGCGCACCTCTGACAAAGAAATTTGTAATGTGCGCATTTATCGTTGCTCCAAGGTGATGGGAAATATCGTAATTAATTACGATGGTCTCCATCACGGTGCATGCCTGAGAGAAATTCATAATTTCTCGAAAGCATGACGTCCACCAATCAGCACTTGACCAACGTGGCGGACTATGGCCTAAATCCCTCTCATTTATGAGAAGAGACCTGTGCCCAGTAGTGGGACATAAACAAAGGTTGAAAAAAAATGTTCTCGTATATTATGTCACTCCTCAATTATCTATCCTACCTCTGATCTGCTAGTTATCCACTGACACGACCTTGAGAAAGGGAATTATTAAGATAGGGCCATCTCAATAATTCTCACATTTTAAATAGGATATTAAAAGCCCTCGATGAGGATCATGATTTGCAGAGAAAGTTTAAAAAATTTGAAAGTTAGTTAATATTTAAGTAGTAAAACTTCTAACTAACTGATGCAGCGGGCTACACTTATTTTTGACGTGGCGACTTGAAATGAATAAAATGAAAAATAAATTTATTGCCACAAAAACACAAATATTACATAATAAATTTAAAAGAAAATACATATACAATTTAAGCATACAAATATTTTGGCAAAAGGGAGCGACTCAGCTTGGCTTGTGCTGCCTCAAGAAAAAGATCCTGAGCAGCGCTGATTTTCAGCCGTCCCTACTCCCTATGTTGTAGTGCGGGACTTTTGGGATCGGTTCCCCTAACACTGCCACTCTACGATATAAAAACTGGCAACATTAAAACCAATCTGTGTAAACATACAAAATAAAAAAAATAAAAATGAAGCTATAATTACATACAAAAATTTAGCAGCACATGCGAAAAACGTAAACACTTGCGCGTACCTGCGTGCATTTGTGTGTGTGTGTGTGTGTGAGTGTGTGTGTGTGTGTGTGTGTGTGTGTGTGTGTGAAGTAAAGTAAAAACTCTATCAATAGTAACTTCTGTTATCAAACTATTTATACAACCTATACATGGCGTGATTCAGAATCCGATATAAAGCACCCATCTAGCTTTTAATTAGCGCAATCTAGCTTGTGTTATAATGACACAAGCTAGATACGCATACAAGGAATAGAGAGATAGAATGTATCCACTTATTTTTTTATATATTCATATATCTAATTTTATAGACTATACTTTCAATAAAAATATATTTTCTGCGCAAAATGTTTAGATGTTTCACATCTGCCAGGCGTCTCGCGTATCCTCATTTTTTTAAATAGAAAGATTGCGAAAGCCTGTAAAGGAACAAATCAGGAATGCCATAAAAAAATATTGCTCGAAGTATAAAGGAAGGTAGATCTATACATATAATAAATCTGTAACAAGTCGGTTTCTGTACATTGAAGATATTTGAAAAAAACTGTCACTAGGGCTATTTATTAGCGTAATAGAACCCAAAACAATGATTTATAGAATTATTGTCTGTTTGTTTTTTGGATTAACATTTAGGGTTTGTTTAATTTAAATCGGTTCACAAACAAAAAAGTTACGTCAATTTCAAGAACGATGAAATGGATGAACACCTGCACGCTATAATAAAGTTAATGCGAGCGGTCACACCACAAGTTTCGATAACTACTAACATCTCTTAATATTCTGATAGCAAGTTTTCAAACACTTATGCTAGATTTCATCTCTAAATATTTAAAAAAACCATACATATCATATCACCACATATTCAAAGAAATCCTCAATACAAAATGTACAAAACCTTAACAAAACGAGGCTACTGCCGACATCTATGTTCACATTCAGAACTATTTAGTGATCTGTTGCAAATTCGGTATATCGACAATTTAGTTTACACGCTATACGATAGATGTCGTTGTTATCCATTTATTCATATTTAATTGCTTTTTACAGGTGCGTCACAGGGGACATGACCCCCCCCCCAAAATCCCTCACTCATGCGTAGATGGAAGGCGAATCAAGCCAATTTGAGACACCTCTTCCCCCAAATTTCTTAGTGACCCCCCACCAAAATTTCTTGGCGACCCCCCCAAATTGAAGGCTGCGACCGCGCCTTGACTCGCGTGGCGCAATGGTTACCATGCCGGACTGCCAATCGAAGGGTCTCGAGTTTGATTCCCGGCGAAGCAGAAATTTGAATGATGAGTTTAATTTTCTGTTCTCGGTTTAAGTGTTTGTATTTCTGCCTCTGTGTGTCGCATGGTACCCATTACACAGTGTATATTTTCCCCTACTGTGGCGCTATCAGTGTGAAACGTAAAAAAAATCAATGTGTTCTACCGACTTTACTATGCTGAGTGTTCTTTTCAAAATGATAGCTACGTCTCCATATCATGATTACACCACCAGTCGAAGGTTAAAGTTCCACAGGCCGCTTTGCACGCTCCTTTTGATGTTTGAACGGATGTGTAAGTTATGGGACAACCTTCCAGCTGAGGCATTTCCAGTGGACTTTGACATAGGGTTCTTCAAGAAAGCTGTAAAGAAAGCTCTTCTTGAAAGCCGGCAGTGCTCGGGTGGCTCCTCTGGGGTTGCCCGTTTTCATAGGCGACAGTGATCGCTTAACCACGCGGCCTTTCTGCCTCTTTGTTCGGTTTATTTATAAAAAAAAGTGATTTCGAATAAACGAACAAGCAATTGCCGAGGGTCTAATAAAAAAATGTTATAGAAATGAGCAGACGATTTCAGTGGTTAATTTAATAAGAGCTATTACATACATACGCAGTACTGGCACTGGTGTTATACTAATATGCTAAAGCGTCACGGCAGCAGCACGGCATGGTGGTCACGCCCAGAATAATATTAGTAATCAATATATTTATTTCTGATGCTGTGTGAAGGGTTGTTAATATGACCAATTGACCTTAATCGCGTAGGGCCTGATCCTCTCACGCTGCTCCAATTCAGGTTGATGACGTCTTCATTGTTAGTGGCCTAACTGCTGTCGCAAGTTTTAAATCGCTCAAAAGACCTCCATTAAGTATGAACGACAGTATGTTAACGACAATTGCAACCAACGTGTAAGCAACCAAGAATTTGACTAACCAACTACTAACCACGCCTGACATAGCGTAGACATTTCACCACCTTTCTGCAATATATTTAAGTTACATAATGATAATGAATCTATGCATTATTTGCAGCACAAATTATTTAATTATAATGATCTTTTCCGCGGGCACAGCAGTACTATCTAAACACCTTAAAACAGGCTATTATAGTACGTTTAATTTGTAAAGAGAAACTGATGATAACGACTGAAAAGTCGATTATAAGAGGAGTACAGTAAGATTGTAAGGACTCAGGAAGAATGTATCTACTCAACATAATAATATGAACTTTTGTATCATAAGTAATTTCATAAAAGGTAACAATAATCCAAGGGACAGTGGAAGACAAGCGGTCACGAACGAAATTGCAACCTCATCAGCAACGACCACTCTGACAAGAGTGAACGACTAAGGAGGAGGAGGAACAAATAATCCAACTCTAATCTAAAGCCTTTTGTACAAGTCTTTATCTACGCGGACGACGTCGCGGGCACAGCTAGTAGTTAAATATATCTTCTCCTATTATACCCGCGCTTTATAATTTACAGCGGGATCCGCTTTCAGAAGTTCCCGAGGGATGTAAGCGTCGCCTGGGATAAAATGGGGATAAAGTTTCTTATAGTGTACGTAAAACCGACTTCCTTAATCTTTGTACGTTAAACAGATAATAAATCTATACTTCAAGTAATCTATAAATCTATGCGAATATTAAAAAGCTGAAGAGTTTATCGGTTTGAAAGAGTTTCGTACAGCTAAGTGAAACGGTAAACGGTGCCGCGGTGGTGTAAGTGGACCACCAGCCCGCTTCTTCCCAAAATCGCGTGAGAGCAGCGTGGTGACTAGCAGCGGGACGCAAAAAGGGTTACAGCCAAGTTACTTATTTTAGGTTGCTATGATCATTTAACATAGAATTAATTATTTTTTAAGTTTTATAAGTGTTCATATCGTATTACTGTTTCACAAGACTGCAGCAGCGAGTAAACTAACAGAAAATAAAAATTAATGAATAAAACTGACGCTCCAGGCAGCTTTGCAACGCGCTGTAAAGTATTGTATGCTACACAATATTACCAGTGCTTTTGTTATTAGAGTTATTTACTTGAAACTATTATCGTAAGTAGTAGTATCGTACATATGTACGCACGTACAAATTAGACAAAAAGTGTAGATGGCCCTTTGAAAGTCCTCTGTAGCTTCGGGATTAAGAATAGAGCTACGGTCCCCTGTCTGATCGTAAGAGGCGACTAAAAGGGGGCTTCCGGGGTTGCGGACGGTGAAAGTGGGAGCTCGTCCAGCCAGCAGCCTCGGGAAGGACGGCGGTGTGGACGGGGTCGCATGCTGCTGTGAGCGCCTGAGGGAGCAGGAGAGCGCATCTGCTCTCCCGTAGATGGGTCTATTCTGGGGAGCCGCGCGTAGAGGACACCGGTGCGTGCCAATGGAGATCCCGGAGTCCTCCCAAAGCGCATAGGCAGGCCACCAAAAAAAGATGGCGCTTTGAAATCTTAGCATGCTTTCGAGAAATTATGAATTTCTCTCAGGCAGGCACGGTGATGGAGAACATCGTAATCAATGATGGAGATCATCGTAATCATCGGACTGTGTTTGTCCATGGTACCCACGACACAGGGTATATCTACCCTATTGTGGGTATTGAGTGTAAAGCGTTTTATAAATTGATAATTAAATATCACGATATTTTCCATCACTGCGATGCAATGTGTAATGTGGGCATTTATCGCCATTTCTTTGTCAGATGTGCGCTCCGAGAATTTGAACCCGGAATCGGTCACGTCGAAGACCGCGGTTTTTTACCACTTGGCCATCACTGCTCTCATTATGAAATTTCAATTCGTAAATAATTTGTGTATGTCGTCTACGTCTTGATGTAGTGTCAAATAATTCAAGATGGCAAAGGAGCTGAAGGGTCCAGAGCAAAAAATGTGCCAGATACAGAAGTTCTTTTATTTGAGCGACTGTAACAGATCTATACCGTTTTATCTAATATCGAATTGAATTATAAATATTTCTAGCCAAAGATAATAAAAATAAAATGTCTGTTAATCAAGGAACTCTACTTCATAATAAAAGCGCTCTCTGATAATCTAGCGTATAATATTACTCGTATCTTACAGCGCGATGAAGAGAGCTCTGCCTGGAGCGTCAGTTACATTAATTCATTTTCTTTTTCTTTCAGTTTACCCGCCGCAGTCCTGCAAAATCTTAATATATATAAATTACGTGTCACGTTGTTTGTCCGCGATGGACTCCTAAACTACTTAACCGATTTTAATAAAATTTGCACACCGTGTGCAGTTTGATCCAACTTGAAAGATAGAATAGCTTACATCTAAATTTATAGTCGCAATATTATTTTATTTCTAATACATTAAGACAGGACAACGTCTGCCGAGTTTGCTAGTATACTTTATATATAGTATATCAACGACTTTATAAACAAATAAATATACGTTTCACATAAACATGTTATATAGTTATAAAATTAGAGTTCGGATGTTTTCATGTATGTAACACGCGTGTCACATTAAGTAAGGCGGCAAAGGAACCGACGTGTTTTATATAAAGGTAAATGTGTCATGTGCTTGTCCACCAATCCTCACTTGGCCAGCGTGGTGGACTATGGCGTAAATCCCTCTCACTTGTGAGAGGAAACCAGTGCCCAGCAGTGGGACATAAAAAAAGTTGAAAAAATGCGACTGATATAGAAAGTTTACCAAGACTGCAGCGGGTAAATTGATAGAAAATAAAAATAAATGAATGAAACTGATGCTTCAGGCAGCTGTCCGTATTAATCTTTGCATCGCGCTGTAAGATAATACTGTACGCTACACAATATTATCAGACACAGAACAGAACGATATTATGGACTGGCGTTTATTTTTTGTTATATATTGTCTAGAAAGATTTTTAATTTATCTCTTAAACGCGAAGCAGGCAGGTAAAAAAACTTGATGTTTTCGATTTCCATTACATGTCGTTGATACGTGTACCAAATATTTTTGAATATAGTGACTGGTTAGAGAGTAATACAGCTATGAAATTTTGACCAACCGGTGGGCAGTGTTGGGCAAAATTTAATTGCAATTAACAATTAAAAATAACAATTGATTAATTGTTAATTGCGAAATATGAACTAACAATTGATTAATTGTTAACTGTGACATTTCAATTAACAATTACATAATTGTTATTTTTAATTGTACCTTGAATTTAATAAATTTTTAGTTGTTCCTTTAATTAAACTTTAACCAAATTTAAAAAAATTACCGGATTAAAATTTGTGGACCGATTTTCAAAATTCTTTTTTTGTTCGTATGCTTATATTTCAGAGGTGGTCCCATTGTCACCAAATCAGGATCTGATGATCGAATCCCAGGGAAATCGAGGGGAACTCTCAAATTTTATAGGCACACACATTGATTTTCTTATACTTTCTGAAGCATAAGAGATATTTGTGCATAGTAATCATCATCTCATGTTGCTGAGCTGATGATGGAAGGTACTGCGACTGTTAGGAGTTGAGAGCAAATTCTTTCAATAAATTTTTGTCCGAAATCTTACATTCCTTAGGTGGACCAACTGTCACCAAGTCAAAATCTGATGATGGGATCCCAGAGAAATCGAAGGGAACATATAAATTTTATAGCACAATTTTATAGCACAAATTAATTAGTTGCATTTTTAAATTGTATCTTGCAATTAACATGTGTAAATTTAAATAAATTAATTGCAATATGCAACTAATAGATTAATTGCAATTTAATTAATTATGATTAAATTAATTGCAATTTAATTAATTATGATTAAATTAATTGCAATTAAATTTTCAATCAATTACTAAGATGATTAAAATATTAATCAATTAATGCCTAACACTGCCGGTGGGTATGCAGTACTTCAAAGCAAATTACAAAGTCATAATATTATAAATAAAAATAATTAAAGAACTGTATTTATTACCAGTTTCATGGTATCCGGGTATGGGATGGTAATCTGGTATCAAAGGCAGAAATCTTCGAATGCAGTTTTTTCAAAATAAATGTATGTTTCCATTAGAATTATCTCCACTGTTTGTTATATTCATACTTTCCCTTCAAAAGACATTAGGAATTTCACCATTATGTTTGTTATCCAACCTATATAAACAAATAAATACCATTGGAATTCTATACGTTGTTTTATTAATATCCGATATCAGAGTTAATGATTAGGGTTGTTTATTGACACAATTCTGTGCATTGTAATATTGCGTGACTGTTGACAATACTTGATATAACAATGGTGAAGTAGATTTTACGATACCAACCCTATTGTAAGCTCATCAACATGTCGACGTAAACACTGAAGATTCTTCAGTGAAGAACATATTCGTACTTATTGGGATATATGCAATGTTTCGTTGTGCTTCGTGACCATAGATTAGCTGTGAAGATTGAGATACCTATTTAAGATGAGTATGATGGTGAAGGTTTTAAAACTTTCGGCCCGATAACTCTTTATTGAGTATTTACAAAAGGCGGATTTAATGCCTGATGGCATTCTCTCTCTACCAGTCAACCCTTGGCGATGGTGAGAAATTGTGGTAGGTATTTTTATTTATTTATACACTTTATTGTACACCACTTAAAAGCAAAGAAGTATTACAGACTTTTATGATATATTGTACAAATGGCGGTCTTATCGCTAAGCAGCTATTTCTTCCAGACAACCATTGAGGTAAAGAGTTAAGGAAAAAAATGAAGATAAAAAGGTAGGGTGCACATGCGAGCGTTAGATACTATATTTTGTTTATAAGATGAACAGTGATGAAGATGAACAGTGTTAGATAATAATAACGAGGATTAGATACGAAGAAACCAAGTCAAGTTGCGCCTTAACTCGGCACTTAAAGGAGTTGAGGGAACTAGATAGACGGATGGATTTAGGAAGGGAGTTCCAAAGGCGAACTGCAGTAGGAGTGAAGGAGTTTTGGTAAAAAGATGAGGAGTGAGGAGGATTAGGTATCATGAATTAAATTTACAAAGGCATCATAGAGAAAACTAAACAAGAATTTAAACAATGAGTTTATAATAAAAACACTAAGTAAATGTATGTAAGTAAATGCAATGAGCAATGTCATCGAATAACTAAGACCCCGGCCATGCCACAAGCATGAATCAGTCGTCAGCCAAGCCATCGTATTTCATTATTCTGCCACGACTAAATGAAAGTGGATTGATTAAAATAAATAGAAAATAGATAAACAGAGAGAGCAATAAAAAGAAGTGCACTAGGTATCAAACATTTAGATAAATTTAAAAGCTGTGATATACGACAAAAAACAAAAATTATTGACGCGAGAAAACATGCACAACACTTAAAATGGAAGTGGGCAGGTCACATAGCACGTATGACAGATGGAAGATGGACTAAGACAGTCACAATATGGAAAGGTCCACATGGCAAAAGAGTCAGAGGAAGACCCACAGGACGCTGGACTGACGACATACTAAAAGTCACAGGACAAAATTAGGTGGAATTAGCAAAGAACAGAGAAAGTTGGAGTCAGTTGGAGGAGGCCTATACCCGAGAAGGGGCCTTGACTTAATATTTTATGTATTTTATAATATTTTTTTCTTTATCTCTTTTGTAAAAGTCAGGGATTAACAAAGGCTTATTATTATGTCGTAACAGATTCTGTTTTTCTCAGCTTTTACACCGGTGATTTTTATGAGGCCAAGTACGGGCTATTGCCAAGTATCTTGGTTCTCACGATATTTAGAACTATAGAGTAGGGCCAGAAAGTACTGAAGAGAAACTCAAAAATCGTCGGACTATTGCAGACTACAGATTTCTGTAGTTCAGCATATACCTATGGATTTACGTAATTTTAGTTCTTTAAGAGATGCGTGCAGATTTTTTGGTATAACACCAACAGACGATAGTATGACAGGAATTATTCTTACAGTCTCTTGATGCCACATATCTTTAATTTCATCCACAAGCGGTAAATATTTATGAATTTTGTCTATGTGTTTTTGTTTTAGATTTTCAGTGTTCGGAATGGAAACGTCAATTAAGTATGTTGTTTTAGTGTCTTTTATTGTAAGGGTTAGATTATTATTATTATTATTATTTTAGATAAACAGAGACTTAGATGAAAGGAGAAATTTAGTTAGTCAGTCAGTAGGTAAACGGTTTAGAAGTCAAACAAGGACTAAAGAAAATTACCTTATTTACAAATTTACATCACGACACCGAATCTGACGAGAATTGACAAAGCTAAACAAAGCGAGTCAAAGTATATAAAACCAAATGCTTTTAGTAATAAGAGACAGAATTGACAAATCGCGCGTCTCCAATTACTGTTTGTTTATGAAAAACAGATTGCAGAAGTTTGATTTTAGATGTTCCCGACGTTAAATTCGCTAAAAAAGTAGGTAAACCAATTTCAAATGTTAGGTAACGTCGATTTAAAACTATGATACAATAAGTTTTTACACGTCTTTTAGTAATGGTATTATTATCTTTAAAGAAATTTAACCCCCTTCAAACCTTTTATTATTATCCTTAAAGAAATTTAACCCCCTTCAAACCTTTTTCTTGCCCCATTTAGGTTTAGGTTTAGACAGCGCTGACTAATTGCATTGGCTGCAACCCTTTTTGCGTCCCACGGCTGGGCTTGGGTCACTCCCCCTTAGTAGGGAGGCCTGGAGCTTACTTCACCACGCTGCTCTAATGCGGGCTGTTGGAGATGCGGGTTGGTGGCCAACCCGATGTCGGATTTTCTTAAACCGCCCAGAAGGCCTCCGACAAGGTTTAACGACTGTTATCTATCGACAACAATCGGGACCGATGACTTAACGTGCCCACCGAAGCACGGAAACACGCATGAAATTTTTTGCCACTAGCTGTCGCCCATCTCACACCCGACCGCGCCCGTTTGGCTTAGCTGCATAGACCGCTTGCGTTCTACGCTAGCTGCCGAGCCATGCGCGCTTCTAATTGCATTGCAAAGACATAATCTTTGAAATTTTTTGTGTAATGTTAACATCGTAATGGAATATTTCTAGGCACATAATTAGAATAGAATAAAATAGATTCTGTAATCTAAATTTGCACTAACATAACAGTAAATACAGAAAATAAAATAATTACAACAGAACATCTAACAAAAGGGATAGGTACATCCACAACTTTACTGAAACCTCGGCCACTGATTTTTAGTGTGACCCCGATATTTTTCGCACAGTTCGAACAAATGTAATCAATCACACGTAAGAAATTTATTAGTCACGTCAAAGACCGGTTTCTTAACTGGTTTTTAACCTGACTAATTAATAAATATTTTAATTACTTAGACAAAAACGTTGATTCCTCGATTACTCTTTAAACTCTAATTGAAATTTCATCTCCAGAGAGTTTCATCTGAAAGATTGTATAGACGTAACAAGCCGCCACCATTCGCTATCAGTTTTACAAAATCGATGTAATAATTAATAATTATAATCCCTAATAAAAATAATAGATAATATACTGTTAGATCTTAATGAAACTTAATCTCTAGAGCTCTGCTTTATTTATCTTAAAATAACGAAGGCCACTACAATAATTACTTTTCGTTATTTTTTAAATACAACTCTATTGCGACGACCTACGTGGCGTAATGGTTACCATAGCGGACTGCCAATCGAAGGGTCCCGGGTTCGATTCCCGGCGAAACAGAAATTTGAATGATGAGTTTAAATTTCTGTTCTCGGTCTGGGTGTTTGTGTATCTGTCTTTGTGTGTGTCCATGGTACCCACGACACAGGGTATATCTACCCTACTGTGGCGCTATGAGTGTGAAGCGTTATTTTTTTAAAATTGCTAGAGATCGGGAAGGTTGTGTAGCTAAAATAATGCGAAGTATAATTAATACCGTACTTCTAACGAAGCCCTAGAATTCTTTAGAAAAAAGTTGTAAAACCATATAAATACTCTTATTAGAATAATTATCAACGACGAAATAATTTTGTTCTAAACCGAACTCCAACTTTAAACATTTAATTTCACAGTCAGCCTTTGTTTATTATCTGACTTCCGACACAACGCGTTCAGCTATAGAAATCCCTCAGTTATTGTTTTAATGTGTCTGTCTTAGAAGTAATAAATAACAGATTCTATACCAACGTAGGTAGGTATTAATAAATTCACTTGAAATAATAGGTAGAAATAGGTAATAGGTAAAATAATAGGTAGTGAAAACTTATTTATAAGCCTAAGGTACTTTAAGAAGTCCCTGTAGCTTCGGGATTAAGAATAGAGCTACGGTATTCAGATCGTAAAAGGCGACTAAAAGGGGCTTCCGGGATTGTGAGCGCTGAGAGTGAGATTTCTATCCGTTCAGCCAGCGGCCCCGGGAAGAACAAAGGAGTGTGCGTGGCGGCATGCCGCCGTAAGCATCGGAGAGTGCGAAGAGCACATCTGCTCTTCCGAGGATGGGCCCGTTCTGGGGCGCCACGCGTGGAGGACACCGGTGCGTTCCACTGGAGATCCCGGAGTCCTCCCCAAAGGCAGAGGCAGGCCACCGAGAGGGTTTTAGTGCGTTGCAAAACCCACATAACCTAATCCTCTCCCAAGGTGCCGGGTACCTTTTGAAGGTTGCCCCCCGACAACAAAAAAAGTTACTTTAAGAACAAAGACATAAAAACTAATGGTAAATTCTTGCTAAGTATTTTAACTTGTGCTTATTTTAAAGTGTACAGCGTACTTGTTTTCAAGACAAACATTTTATCAAGAAGCAATGTAACTAAGTACTACATGAACTATGTTATTTGTAATTAAATTTATTTAATACCTGTTTAATACCCCTGTCGAAATTACTTTTATATAAATACATGGTAGTTGGTTTATTGAAAGCTATGAAGGCTTATTAAAGGAACTTATTGGCCTTAAATATTTAGCAGTCCTTTTCCTTTTTCAGGGATAAAGTTAAATGTGCACTTGACAGGCAATTACTACTCGACTAATTAGACAGTCGTTAGAAATACGAACTCCCCGCTCGTTCCCGGCTTAGGTTCCACGATCGCCTTTCACCAGGCGAGCCTGACTGACTGTACCGTGTTCTCAGCAACTACATATTATTGGAAAATTAATATTACAAGATATTAAGAGGGAGTTCCAAAAAAATTCTTCACTAGTTACTCGCTCATTTTGCATTGCATTAAAGTCGATTTTCACGCGTATTTTTATATGCGGCTTACGTTATGAATAAATATACGAGTAATAATGTCTCAAAACTGTTTCTGTTTATTATAAGTATAATAAAAGAGTCTATTAAAATGTTACCAATACAGGACGATGACTTGCTCAACAACTAAATTTCTTTTATATTTAGATTTTATTTCTGTATGAAGTAACAGTAAAAAACTGTAAGAAAACTTACAGTTTTAATATAATGGTGTATCCGGTAAGAGAAAGCGAAGATACGAGTATAAAGAAAAGGGGAAAAAATTATAAAAGTTCAATATTCTTGAATCAAATGCTTTCCTTAGGACACTTCAAAACACCAAATTTTGAACGCTCATAGATAAGCCACTGGCGTAGCACGTAAACGGACTACGCTGCTACGTGAAACTACAACGCGGCTGATAGTGGGAAAAGGCGCTCCCGCATGCGTTCCCGTCGCGTGGGCGGTCAGTGTGCTAAGTGCGAGTTTTTATCACCTACTCGATCGCGTTTGCGTTTACGCGATTTGTATGGAATCGAAGCAGCGCCATCTAGCTATAGTAATATGAAACATTTTTTGCGAGTGCAAGTTTTTTACGTCTTCGGTTTTGAGCATCGAGTATCAAACGACACTCGATATGACGAGGTCAGCGCTCGTGATTGGTCAATGAGTAACGAATCCCCCAAAGTGATTGGTTGATTATGTGTTATAGCGAGTGCGAGTTTACATTTTTGACACTTCGCACACTCGCATGTTTTCGATTATCGACGCGTTTGACGTTTATTCGATTAACGCGATGGTAAAGTACGATTGGTTATTTGAAACTCGCACTCAGCACACTGAATACATTCGACTGCGGGTTCCGCATCTCCACCGACCAGACTTGGAGCAGCGTGGCGGAGTAAGCTCCACCACTACCAGCCAAATACATAGCTACATAATGTATGTGTAGTAATATAAAAGGAACTAAGGAATCGTTGTCGTTGTGGTGGTTGTTGAGGTGTCTGTGTAGAGATGCAAAGAGACGCCACTTCCATAATTCACTCAATAAATATAGTCCTACTGATGTGTGGAGATTTTTAAAGTCAGTTGGCATCGGCAAGTTAGCAAGTAACTAATGAGTCATTATAAGTTGGTATCATGTCTGTCACCTTTTTGACATTAATAGTTGTATATTTATGTATGCTTTGTACGTATGTATGTTGTATGTATGTATATATATATATATAACTATTTATTTCTTTTCATTATTTTTATACCAACACATTTTCCTGCCTACCGTAAGTTCTCACCATCACCCAGGTTTGACTGGCAGAGAATGCCATTAGGCATTAAGTCTTACCCTGTAACCCTTACCCTTATTTTATGGTGATACAAATAAATAAATAAAATAAATAATTAAAATAGACCAGTGGAAATAGCTCGATATTCGCAAAACATTGACATCGTTTAATTAAGACCTGCAACAGGTTTATAAAGACTGATGAAAATGGATGACAAAGCAATGCAGACTGCGTGTCGATACTGTTTTTGTAGTGATAGAACTTTTATGGTTCGCCCGATGAACTACCATCGGTTCACCCACTTCTGCCGTGAAGCAGTTCTATTGTGTGTCGTTGGAAATGTGCAGTTGCCGGACAGGCTTATACAAAGCGATCATCAGCCTTTGGAGTAGCAACGCAACTGTAACCACCTAAGGTAAGACTCAGGCTTGGTTGCGGTTGTGTGTATGTGACGAAACGAGGGTGACGTCCATGGAAGAATGGCGAAAATTATCTCTAATGTTGCATTTCTTTCTTTCTAAACAATAAATATTGTAGTTTAAAAAACTAAAAAACACGCTTTTGTGAAAATACGAACTAAAACTAAAAGTTAAAAATAGTGTAGTTTAAAAAACTAAAAAACACGCTTTTGTGAAAATACGAACTAAAAAGTAAAAAAATAAGAAGAAAATGTATTTTACTGTAAAAAAAGCGTGGGGTGGTTTTTATGTTACTATTGACACCATGCACCCCACGCTTTTTTTTACAGTAAAATACATTTTCTTCTTATTTTTTTACTTTTTAGTTCGTATTTTCACAAAAGCGTGTTTTTTAGTTTTTTAAACTACACTATTTATTTTTAATTTTTTAGTTGGATTTTTATTCTCATATTATTGCATTGTCATCGGCCCTTGACTCCTGTGCAAATTTTCAAGTTAACCAGACGCTTAGACGTGTTAAAAATATAAAACTTTATATTTGTTTCATTAAGTACCTTAGGCCACGAACTTATCAGCCGCCTCTCGTATATTTTATTTTATCCTGATGATCCTAGTTACGACTTTAATATAAAGTTATGAGATTATTGTATTGTCATCGGCCCTTGACCCCTGTGCAAATTTTCAAGTTAATCAGACTCCTAGAAGTAAGTGAAAATGAAGTTAAAAGATTCCGTTACATACATACATACATACTTACATACATACAGGTCAAGTTAATAAAAGCGTGTTAACAAAATTGACATCTTTTCGGCTCTCGCTAATTGTGGGCTAGAGGTTTCGATGCGACACTAGTGTTGTGGGCGCGGCAGAAAGCCTAACCGGCTGCTGGCGGAGCCCCGCTTGCTCGCGCGCCGAACGGCCGCCGCCCCTCACTGCGCTGCGCCCATTCTACTTAACCATATTATGCTCGCTGAAATACCAGATGCGGATTTTTACATTTATGCTCGAATAAGTTTATTACTATCTGTAAGTCATTTCTTAACGCATGCACGTAATGTTTTGGGGATTACCCTGTAAATTATGTGTATATTTTGTAAATAAAATAAATAAATAAATGGGCTGCAGCGATGTCTGCTAATCCATCCAATCTGCTAATCAGTCTGCTAATTCATTCATATACAATACATAAAATATAAAAACGACACAGCCGTAATGATGTGTACCGTACAGGCTGTCCGGTACTAACATATTTCCTCAAGCCAGCCCTTTCAGGTTCCCTGTAATTAACAAGCAGTACTAATTAAGGATAACAAACAAACCTAACAAGGTTTACTGAAAGCCTGTAGCGAGAGTTATTTGTGTGTTTACTCCTTTCCCTTCAAGGAAATTCAAAACAACAAACCTTTGTTCCAACAACACCCAAAACAGGCCTATCTTGGGAGATCATCATGTCTTGCACTCTCCTGCACTCAAAACTATTGGCCGGCCTATCCGCTAGCCTTTCACATTTATTTTATCCTTTTAATTCTATCACACTTCTAATACTTTCACCTTCCTTCTTAACAGCTATCCTTTCCGTGGGCATTGGTTAAACAGTCCGAACCGACAGCTAATCGGCTGCCCTGAGCTTCACTGAAAAGCGCATTATATTCAGAACGCACTATATGCACCAAGGTTTGAACCCGGACCCACACGGCTTGGGATTTCAGTATCTAAATCACTAGACTAGTCGTATTTCTGCTCGCGAACATTACTGCATGCAATATGTTAATGAACATGCAGTGCTTGCAATGAGCGGATCGTTTCGTAGACAGTTTCTACATATTTAAGCGCAGCTAACGAAGCCGAACGCGACATTTGCATATGTAATCTGTGCACTTGCTAGTTTCAGAGTGGAAGTAGTTTCAGAGTACATTTTGTGAATAATTATGGTATGTACTAACTCTTTATTTTCAGGACTCCGTACTACAAAAAGAATATATAAATATAGAAGCTGCGCATTTGCTGGTTCGATCTCGTTGGAATTGGAAATTCGAAAACAGTACTATGTACAGAAAATATATTTTGTGTGAATGGAGGTGATGGACATTAGTCCTAATCTCTCAAGTCCATCACCTCCATTCACACAACGTATTATAGTCAGGTAAATTACTTTATACTATTCAAAAATGTTCTTTTAAAAACCATGTTTCATTACTAAATGATTATTAAATTTATGAAAGTGTAATACTGACCTCTGTAACGGTTTCTTCCCTTCCTTCTCCCCAGGATACTTCTTGGTGTTAGCACAAGTGTTAGTGTGTATTTTTGGTTTGTTAAGTCGTGTATTTTGGTAAAAGTTCCTGCTTTTTTTATTTGAATGGAGTAGCAGACGAGCATGCAGGCCACGTGGTGTTAAGTGGTCGCTGCAGCCCATAGACATCTACATACAACTTCAAGCAAGCATAGGTAAGTCTTGTCTGAGGTCGTATGCAGTTGCGAAAACAAACTTAACAAAATGCAATATGTTAATTTACATGCAGTGATTCCAGTGAGCGGGTCGTTTCGCAGACAGTACCTACATATTTAAGCGCAGCTAACGAAGCCAAACGCGACAGTTGCATATGGAAGCTGTGCACTGCTAGTTAAAGTGAATTATTTTACTTAGTTGCTATTATTAAAAATATTTTAAGATGTGTAGTTATTACACGAGTCTTATGCATTTTTATGGACATAAGGATTAAAAACAGAAATATAAAGAAATTATCTTCGGTTAGAGAGCTCTGTTTGATGTTATACAACCGCATCTTAGGCCTCTGACAAGCCGAACTGCGGCATTTGTATAAGCTGTGCACTTGCTAGTTTCAAAGTGGGAGTAGATTTAGATAACATTTTATTTACAAAATTTTGGTTTGTAGCTATATAAATTTTATTTTCAGGGCTGTATACTTTAAAAGGGAAATATCAGTGTATAATAAATGGGGTCGTTTCGTAGACAGTTTCGCGCAGCTAACGATGTCGAACAGCGACATTTGCATTTGGAAGCTGTGCACTAGATAATTTCAGAATAACATTTTGTCATATAATTTAGTTCCTACGAAAGAAACATGATATATTTGCGCTAATATGGGTATTACAAAAATTATTATATACAGTTCGCCATATTTAACTCAGTAAGGTATGCAAATATTCTTAAAAGAAATAAAACTATTGACTTAAATCTAAATAAAATATTTATTAACTTTACGAACCATATTATTTATTCGGTAAATTTGTCGAATCAGGGCTCCACCTCGAAAGTGCTCATAATTTTTTTCTATCATTTTTTACCACTAATATAGAGAATCCCGGTAATATTGTTACGCGCTATGGGTAATAAAAATTCCGTTTGTAACGTAGAAGACGTTTATTGTCAGCTTCCACAATAATCCACTTCACAGAGTCCAAATTAGTATAATAGTCGTCGAAATAATTCTTCCTTGTCACTTGGTAGAGATCGCTTCGGTTTCACTTCCGGAACTAAACTGCATCCTGTTGCGGCTCAGTGCGTGCCTTATATACGGCTACCCATAGTTCTCTAGAATCTTCCCGAACTACCTAATACAATAGGCCCGTCCCGATCCTTCCTTTATGTTACTACGCACTTATGTACAGTCTTATGTACAGTCATAAACAATAGCCGCGGCCCGCGATGTAAACAACCTATACTACACGTATAAAGGGATAAGTCCCTTTCGACTTTCCGCCAAAAACTCCAACCGATCGACTCTGTAGTGGTGATGTCTGACCACAGAGAAAGGGGGGTGCGGGTTATTTGGACCTCCGCGGTACTGACAAGTATGCTTGTTGCATACCTAAGGTTTTGAAGTGTTTGCAAATAAGTCTGAACATCTTTGTCATTAATAAAAAAATCTTTGAAAAATTGTTCCTCACTCGTACCACTCTTCTGCGTTTAGTTGTCAAGCGGACGTTACTCGGCACTGAGCGCTTACGAAGTTAGGCACACTAAACCAATGTGCATGTGGGCGCCTCACATTCGTAGCCAAACCACAGTACAAAGAGCTCCGTCCTTAGACAGTAGGGTAACTCAGTTCAATTTTTAAATTTTAACATACTGCGCGGTTGGTGCCTACAGAAAGTAAAGTCTGATGGTGTAAATTTTTATTTTATGTGTGTAGTATTCAGTTTATCCCGAGAAACGTCTAAGAAACGCCAAAAGCCTGAAAGAAACTCACAAGTTATCATCTATGGCCTAAATCACTCTCAATTGCTTGAGGAGACCTGTGCCAGCGCCCAGCCCAGTGTGACTTAAAAAAATCATAAATCATCAATTTTATTACTAAATGAACTTGAACGACACATTTATAAAAAAAAGCTCTCCTTCACAAACGGCAATGCTCAGAAGACTCCCCTGAATTTGCCCGAGTTTATAAGCGGCGATGATAGCTTCATAACGCCCGTCAGCCTTATTGCCCAGTTCACGTATAAAAAAACAGCCCAATAACAATGGTGAACATCCCATGATGATCAGAAAAATGGCACTTGAAAATTTAAGATGAAACTATAAAACTCGATTTTCCGCCCACAGTACCTATTTATTTTATATTTATCTATATTTTAGTGCCACAAACTAATTAGAGAAGATTAAAACTGTCACGTCAGTTTTACGGGGCACTGCCTTTTATTGCCTTTCCAAGATTGGTTAGCATCCGTGTAAATGACACTCGTCTATACATGTACATGTACATACGTACATCAATTCAGGCGATAGTATGAATTTGTCACGGAAGAATGCGAGAGCGTACCCGTGAACCTCACAAAAAAGTGTGCTGAGGAAACCGTGGGGTTTTAGCCGGTTGGTGTCCGGCATAACCTCTCTGTTGCCCTCGCAACAGAGGGGTATCCATGATGGATTTCCCCACGAAAAAAAAGGCTCAATGTCGCTTAGCGAGCGATGGAGAGGGCTATGTTTGGTATTTCTCTCCGCAACAGTATCCGTAACGATGAAATCTGTAGTGAAACGAAGGTTACCGACATATCTCTGAAAATCTGCTAGCTGAAGTGGCAATGGGCAGGCCCCGTACTTAAGAGGACTGATAACCAATGGGTAAAAAAGGTCTTCGAATGTCGGCCACATCTCGGCAAAAGGAGCACAGGCTGCCTTCCGACCAGATGGACTTACGACCTGAAGACGATAGCGGGAAACCGCTGGATGCAGAGGGCGCAGGACCGGACGGAGTGGCGAACATTAGGGGAGGTCTATGTCCAGCTAATGGACTTTAAAAGGCTGATAGATAGATAAGTAGAATGAAATTCAGTGTACGTTTTATATATAGTACGCGGCCTACTACGAAATTGAGCTACGAGTTGAGAAATCTTACGAATACGCTTATGACGTACAATTTATTATCTAAGATTTTTTTTGATACAACTAAAGTCTACAACTTTGTACGAAACAAACAGGAACGCATTGAGATATCAATTTATAACACAATACACCTATAGGCATTTGCAAGCTCTTACAGCTGTGCAAAAACTTATTTTTAAAACTACAAAGTACCTTTCAAACTGATAAGGCATATGTATTACCTTACTTTGATCTAAAATAATGAAATTTATCACAAAATATAATCTTATAACAAGTTAAAGGTAACATAGAACAGGAACCCTAGCGAACCCATCCTCTCTATCCGTCGGCTGTCTGTCAACGAACCAATAAAACTGGCCTATTCGCCCATTTGTAATGAAATTCAGTGTACGTAGTGCGGGCTGCTACGAAATTGCGCTACGCATTGAGAAAACTTACGAACACGCTTAAGTGACGTATAATTTATTATCTAAGGTCCTTTTGTATACAACTAACAACTGCAAACGTTGTCTTACTCTTTTGTTAGTGGGATAAATCCTATAGCTTAACATTTTATAAATTATTTATCTACCTGTTAGTCACAAAAAACCCGCATTGGAGCAGCGTGGTGGAGTAAGCTCCAGGCCTCCCCAATCAGGGGGAGAGACCCGTACCCAGTTGTGGGACGCAAAAAGGATTGCAGCCAGTCACAGAAAGAAAAATATTTAATACTAGTGGACCCCGCAGATGTTGTCCTGCCTTAAAAGCATTGAATGAGGATTAGTTTCTTTATCATCTCAAAAAGTTTTTATGTAACTGTAAGTAAGTGTTTATAGGTATAGGAAAAAAATATGTTGTTTTACTATTAATTTTACAATATTATATATTTTCACACCGTTTAAACCTTGGACTCCTACTAATATTTCAAGACCAAAATTAGCCATATCGGTTCAGCCGTTCTTGAGTTTTAGCGCGACTAACGAACAGCAATTCATTTTTATATACCTAAAATATACCTAATAGACATAGAGATTTATCTCATTAACATTTTATTTTCATACAATACTGGTTCCCCACGAATCCACTCACGTTAGAAAAGATCATGACCATAAGGTGAACATCTCCGTAGATTTTATGATAATTATAATTTGTATCACAAAAAATGTAGGAATTTCGTGCAGACTTGCGTGAGCTCTTAGACCTCCTTAATCCGGCGGTTGCACTGCCCTGATTCTACCACATTTTATTGAACCAACGTTTGTTTAAAATCGAATTCAATTTAATTGTTTAATTAGTTGGCTCCAAGGGGATGTCGGTTTATTCCGAAATTTGGAGTCCCAAATACACTACGAGGATCGTAAGTTACGACAACTGTCAAACGATGGCAACGGAATGCAACGCAATGGGAGCTTAGTGAGGTTCTCATTAAAAAACTCATTCCTCTTTGGACTTTCCTCTTTGTAGGTGGTAGAACTATTATGGTTCGCCCAGGGAAGTACCACCGCTGCACCCACTTCTACCGTGAACCAACTCTGTTGTGTTTCGGTGGAAAGGCGCAGTTGCCGGCCACACTTACATGAGGCGACCATGAGCCTTCGAAGTAGCAGCGCAACTGCATACGACCTCAGACAAGACTTACCTATGCTTGCTTGATTCGAGGTTGTATGTAGATGTCTATGGGCTGCAGCAACCACTTAACACCACGTGGCCTGCATGCTCGTCTGCTACTGCATTCAAATAAAAAAGGACACTAAACTAGCGTTCCAATTGCCCTTAATTATTTCATTTCACTTAGTGAATGTTTTGAATACTCCAGTCGCTCACCCACCCCCCAGTTAGCTCTCGTTGGAAATACCTAAAGAAAGCCTAATCTAGGGTTGGTAGTTATAGTTTTTACCTTATAATTTCACCTTACATAAGGTGTTTAACTTATAATCCTAGATTCTATCTTTTTATTGTTTCTAGGGGATTCTCTAGATCTATTGGTCTGTGGTTTTTAAATAGGGTTGACATGCTACTTCTTGTTGATCGTGACCATCGTGGGACCTCAGTGTGGGACGTGAACATTATAAATCACATTTTTCGATGCTGAGCAATATGATGTTTGGTGCTCGCTACAACTCATCACACATACAAAACCTGAAGCTGAATCGCACCGCACCATTCCATCAAAAAACAATACAATTTTACTTTTTCGGTATCAAATTATGCAAAATATGCAATATTCGCTCTTCCATCAAAATAAGTTTAAAAACATCCATCATTTAATAGTCCAGGAGCAACTTATATATTGGTTATTCATTTCGAATTACGATCAACTTTTTGAAGTCACGGGCTCACATAAATTTAAAAAAATATACTTATTTGATATCATTTTCTAACGTACGTATTCGTATTTATGGTTGACCTGAATCTCATCATATGAGTAGGTCAGGTTGGTGCAATAAAAACATGTTCGATTTACGATCAACATCATTTCCGGTTAAATTCATTCGAATAGCGTCTCCTAAACTTTTGCTATAAAGAGATATCTGCGCTGCTCTAAATGGAAAAAGTAATTTTCTATGTACCTAAGTATGCCGTGACAACACCACTTCGTATAGCAGGATTACGGAAGCGACTATTTTAGGTCCGACTGTAGTTTCTGAAGCTTGCTTGAGGGCCTACTCTGTCCGTACGTCCGTAACTTCTAACATTTTCAGTATCACTTTTGGCATAATTAGGTATATCATTTTTTTAAATATAAATAAACCGAAAAAAAGGTAGACGGGTAGTGCTAAGCGATCACCGTCGCCTATGGTCACGGGCAACCCTAGGGGAGCCACCCGAGCATTGCCGGCTTTGAAGGAGAGCTTTTTGTACAGCTTCCTTGAAGAACCCCATGTTATAGTCCACTGGGAATACCTCAGCTGGAAGGTTGTCCTACTAGTACATGTCCGTGTTAAAAAAGGAACGTGCAAGGCGGACTGTGGAGAACCGCCACGAGTCCAGGTGGTGCCGGTGGTATCTTAACCTTCGTCTGGTAGTATAATCATGGAATCGTGACGTAGGCATCAATTTGTAAAGTTCCTCGGAGCACTCACCATAGTAAAGTCAGTAGCACAACACGCAGAGCGAGCCTATGTCTCTTCGGAAGTTAAGCGATTCTATCCTGTCAGTCAATCTTTGGTCGTCGAAATGTAATTTTTTTTTTAATAATTAGCGTAGATATTAATTATTAGCTACTGAATGAATAATACTGTGTACCCGTCTTTTAACACCGCGCATGGAAAATGGCGGTGTATTCGGTTAGAGATCTTGGTATCCTCCGCAAGGTTACTACTTACTTTTTACGGTTTCTTCACCTATAGCGAAAAAATGCCTTGGATCGTAAAAGAGATATATGCACTTATAATTAGGATACTTGTCACGTGCTCTTAATTTGGTACATATGTCTCATTTGGGAATTCTATATTTTAATGGACAGCGAATAGTGTCAATGATCAAAATAATTTCAAATAAAATATTTATTAATATTGTTTATACAATATTAATAAAAAATATTTATTAATATTGTTTATACAATATTAATAAAATTATTAAATGTCCTTTTGTTTGTCAGTGCTTTACAACTAAATCTCGAACCCCATACGGAGAACATAGGTTGTGGAAGTTGTGGATATAGGCTTAGATGTGAATCTACTGCAGATAATTACACGCTAACAGAATTGCTCTGCCATAGCGTAACATCTTAATAACGTGTCTACTAAGGATACGACCAAGAGAAGGCGATGAATTCAAAGAAACATTTTGTACCCACGACCTCAAACTCAAACTCAAAAAATGTTTATTGTCTCAACACACAAATTTCATGACATACATTTAATTCCTTCGTAATATTTAATATCTGGTGCGAGACGTGCCCAAGCTAAGCCGTAGCCTGTATTTTGGCACACCAGGAAGCAAGCAGTAAAAATAGCGGAACATTGAGTACCTTATGAGGCTATAGTCAGTGTGTGTGTATGTGTGCAAGCTTACCTGTGTGTGCGTGTGGATGTGGTGTGTGTGTGTGAGTGCGTGTAAGTGTGTTTGTTACATTACTTCAGTGCGAGAACAAGTCTGAAAGTTCTTTACAAATAATGTTTTGATAGATAATATTGTAGCGCATGCGACGTCGTGATACAAGGAGCGCCTGTTTAATATCTGTATTGTGTCCTGAGACAGCAAATATTTAATTATATATATTTATAAATATATAGAAATAGTTGAATAAATAAAAATGAAAGTTCATATATATTTAAGTAATAAATTCTCTGTTTGGTTAAAGTCATTTTTAAGTAGCCACTCTATCAATTTATCTTCGCATTCGTATCGATTGCAGTGTGATATGTTGAGTAGTTTATTTAGTCTATTATATAATATACAACTGGGAAAAGAATATTTTTCGCGCAAATTATGTTTTAAAAACCGGGATTTCACAGACCTCTTCTTGTTTGAGCTATTTTATTTACCATGTCAGGATTTTTTTTTGCGTGTTTACATAACATAGTAAGGAATACATAAAGTTGTCTTACAGATGGTAGTTTGGCTTCAACGTATAAGGTCTTAGTGGGAAATAATCGTTAGTGATAGTGGGCCTAGAATGCCTCCGTTTTGATCACGCCTAAATAGTAGAGGAGAGTTGTGAAACGCGCAAGGCCCGGCGCGGTCGGGTGTGAGATGGGTGACCGTTAGTGGCAAAAAAATTAATGCGCGTTTCCGTGCTTCGGAGGGCACGTTAAGCCGTCGGTCCCGGTTGTTGTCCATTGATTGTAAGTCGTTAAACCTTGTCGGAGGCTTTATGGGCGGTTTGAAAACATCCGACACCGGGTTGACCACTAACCTGTTTCAAGTTTTACGTGTTTAAGTAAGATCGCACATTTTTATACACAAAAAAGGATCTTATCCGCTATTACTTTGTCGCGTATCATACACACAAGCTATTATAAATCTGTCACGTGATGTCGTCCTACGCTCAGGTGCGATAAGCTCGTTTAACCGTTTAGCTACTGAACTTCGGCCTTTACTATCAATTTTGTTAAGTAACATAATTTTTAACTGACTTCCAAAAAAGGAGGAAGTTCTGAATTCAACTGTTTTTTTATGTTTGTTACCTCAGTACTTTCGGCTGAGTGAACAGGTTTTAATGATTCTTTTTTTATTTGAAAGTTGATACGATCTTCTGTAATGATGCTTCGGTAATGTAGGGGACTGAATTTTTGATGGGTTGGTGGTGGTGGTTGGTGAGCAGGGAAACAGCAGCGATATAATTATAAAATAAAATATATTACACACTTGGTGGATGGATGGACACATTGACATTCAAATTTGCATACGTAACAAATGGCCTATTTAGACGACTCGCGTGGCGCAATGGTTGAAATGCCGGACTGCTAATCGAGGGGTCCCGGCTTCGATTCCCGGTGAAACAGAAATTTGAATGATGAGTTAAAATTTCTGTTCTCGGTCTGGCTGTTTGTGTTCCTGTCTTTGTATGTGTCCATGGTACCCATGACACAGGGTATTAATTACCTTACTGTGGGGCTATGACTGTGTAACGTTTATTTTATTAATGGCACAGACTAAAAATGTTGCCATAGAATATAAAAATATTTGTTGCGTTGCCAACACACGCTGATACCGACTCCAAAAATAACGATAATTATAGGTACAATTATAGGGTAAACACAGATCGTACCTACCAATATGTAATAATGTGAGTAGAAAATGTAACTTGATTAATAAATTGTAGAAGAAAACGCAATTATTTTGTTGCTTTTTAGTCCATATTAATTTGTTTTGAAATAGTTTTCTTTTGAAGTCGCTTTTTTCTTGTTAAAGTTCATTGTCAATGTTTGCGGTGATGCCTCCTGATCCTAAAAGCTTAACACGATTTATCGCAGTAAAGGAGCTAAATGTTTCGTTTATTCATTCATTCATTCATTATTGTTTTATAACTCACCTTTTCTTACTTGAACGGAGTAGCAGAAGCATGCAGGCCATGTGGTCGCAGTAGTCGCTGTAGCCCATGGACAATATGGACATCTACACACAACCTTTGTAATTTTTTTCTTTTTATCCACGTTGTGGTCCTTGCCTAAGCTACAAATAGATCATGGTCAAGATCGATTTCTCTAAAAATTACTTAATGATTAAACGAACTTACCTTAAGTGAAGTTCTATCATAATTATACGATGGCTTCGTCTGAGAAATTAGATTACTTGTAGTAGACGTACTGTACTAGCCATTCATACACTAAAGTTGAGAAATACAACCTAAAAAATAAAAAGGTTGTAATAAAAAAACATAAAATCACTCAAAAGTCTGTACACTGACAACACCTGTCATTCGTCGCTATCTTCATTTAGTTTAGAGAGCAATGCACGAATTTTATTTTTATGACAAATTTTTCCCTGGGGTAGGGTGGGAGGGACCTAATTTCTCAGACGAAGCCATCGTATAATTATGATAGAACTTCACTTAAGGTAAGTTCGTTTAATCATTAATTATACTTTGCTTCGTCCTCGAAATTAGATTACTTGTAGATCTTGAGAGTCGAAAAATTTGTAAATAAAAATTAATTTAAATAGTAAATAAGTAATTTTATTTACTTCTTAAATTCAATTATTAAATAATTTTATTTATTAGTAAATAAATTATTCACTATATAATTATATTAATATCATTATATTAAAAATGTTTTTTTTTTTGTAGTAAAAACAAGCAAAAGAATATAGGATGCATTTCTAACACAACTTGGTATTTTTCTAAAACAAAATCTCCAGTTGTTATATAAAATATACATATCAACAAAAGTAAATATATACTTTTTCCTTATACAGTTATTATACAGTCACTGTCACTTATGATATGACTTATGACGCATTTGATTGTAAAATGTAATTTGATTGTAAAAACAAAAACGCATTGTAAAATATCGTGAAGATAATTATATCGTTCGTCTGCAATAATAGACGGTTACGGCGGCTTTTCGTGTAAGTTCCAAACTGACTATGTACTTGTTACATGCAGAAGACGTGGAAGTATAGTCTGGTGGAATGAGCAGTAAATATTTGTATCTATACCGCTAAATATATAATACTGTAAAAAACAATTATATAATACTGTAAATATTTAGACAGAACTAAAGTTTTACAGTATACCTTATATTTTCTGTTTCTATTTTTGTAATCCAATATCCATCTCCGCCGCGATGCCACCGCGACCGGCAGGAGCTCCTGAAGAAGGTCCTCGTCAAAACATGTCGGCAAATCCGATAAAATTTACGTGAATACAGCCGTGTCATATATATAACTACAATGTTAGTGTACACTCCCGATAATCCAATCAAACAGTTACTGGGCTAATTTGAATTTTTTATTTAAAAAATGAGAGAATGAATGTGGGTTGGATATAGTCACTATCTATATGTTTTAGTTAAATCTGGTATTTAGTAATTATTTTTATTACCTCCATTTATGACCTCAATATTATTAGTACTCGCAAGACTACTACTTTAAGTAGTAGTTTGAACTCTATAAACAGTGACTAGTTCTAATAAAATGACAGCTTTAATACTCAATAATTATTCTAAGCTGATATGTGGGAACCAATTTTCTAAAAAAATAGCCCAGTTGTTGGATTTCAGGTAACTTTAATTTTGATAAAGACAAAAACGTAAAGCCGGTAATAAAAACTTTAACTACTACGGCTAATTCTAATATCAGAACAATTTTTACGTGTAATCACTCCGAGACAATGCAAACCTGTAACTATTTAATGAACTTAAGTGAGCATTATCTATCATAGAAGCATAGTGTTAGCAAGGATATCTATACCCCTGAGAAAAAAAATGCTTCATACTATTAATTTAAAGAAAGTTGCAAAAAATAAAACTATTTTTTGAAAGCAACACCATTTCGTTTTACCGAGTTATCAGATAAGGAGGTACACAAAATATCTAAGGCTTCGCGGCAACTATTTTAACTTAACTTTTGATAACCTTGTTTCAGAAGTTCCTCTTAGGAACAGAATATAATATTCATTTGTTTTTGTTCCGGGCATAATAATTAGACTTTCAAAAATAGAAAACAAAGGTTGAGAGTGCCTTTGGTATTCTCAACCACTGAACCTTCAGCTTTGTCTGTAACATAACTCAAATTATAATCAGTTAAAATAGTTCAAATCTTATAGTATGATTCAAATCTTATTTTTAAAGTATCTAAAATCGTTGGAAAGGCGTAAATATATAGATTATTCTAATTAAAAGTAAATAAATTGTTAGCTAATGAGACTGGGTCTCCATGAAATATCAAGCTATGCTATGCCTAGATAGCAACTTTTTACATTTCGAATCTTGTGGCAAACAAGTCTATGTCAGCCATTTCTAAAAGCTCGACTATTTTACTGAACACAATGGTCGGTTGGTTCACATTCTATATCAGGACATATAGGTATGTACATCGCGATTCATATATGCCACTCACTGTCTTGGAAACTAATAAGAGGCAAAAAACATAAATATTTTTATTGTCACATCTTAAAAGTCATCTTGGTGATTCTTATATGATGTGGGCATATGGGAAACGCATACCAGCCAATGATATTAAATAAAACAAGTAGTTTAAAATATCATTGATACCAGCCTTCTTAATATACGAAATGGAAGTTATGTTATAGATACACAACTAATGATTGCGAAGAAGAATTTAACACTTCATTATGTGCCGGGCAAAAATTTTAAACGGAAATATGCAGTCAAGATCTCGTTCCATATTCTCACCGCATATCACAGCAGCTTTCCCCCCCCCCCTGTCCAGTTTTACTTGCATTGGAATAAATATTCAGGCAAAAGCTATCGTCTCTTATCGAGCTAATATGTGTCGGTTATTAAGATCATTATGAAACCATCATAATCATCAGTTTCTATAGCAAGATATGCACAACTCTCAATACTAGTATTATACAACCAGCCAGGCAGGACAGGAGGCGAGGAGACCAACTAAATGAGCGAACTGGCGTATCGTAAATACGCTTTAGTATTTAAAAAAAAATGTTTACTTGTTATATTCTAATTTGTTTTATATGAGTAAGAGCGATAAACTAATCATCTAAGCAAATTGATGATGTTAAATAGCCTTATTTGTATTAATAAACAAAAACTAGGGATGCTGTATTGAATCCAAAAAGAAAAATGTTAAATTCATATATGTAAATTGTTGTTGAATGTGAAGCGTAAATATTTTTGAATTCATTATTAATTGACAATAAAAGATCGCATCAATCTTTTAAGCCAATATTTTTTGAAATTAAATTTAAAATGGTTTATAAATATCAATTTTAAAATAATTTGTAATAATGAGTTTGATTAACGAATCTGCTTTATTCATTGATACTGTGAATCAAATGAATAGCATTTAGATATTGCACCAGAGTATAAAAACTCAACTATGATGTTAATATCGCCTGAAATTGATTTGTTTCGACGGATATACGATAATATACAAATAATTTTTAGAGGCGGTACAAAATTTTGTATTGCTATGGGTTTGAAAGATATTTTTAGTATGACACGACACTATTATTAGTGATGTACTTCCATCTGGTGTGAAAAAGCGCTAATATTCCAGGAACGTGGTGTACCTCTGTTATCGGCGAGTCTGTGTGCGCACTGGTGCAGCGGCGTCGGAAGCATTGGGTGCGCAGCAGCCGTGGCTTGTTGTGGCAACGTGGTTGCTGCACCAAAAAATGGTAGACTTCTCCCCGCTCGTGCTTGTCTCGCTAACATGAGCGGGCTCTCGAATTTAAAGTCTTGAGAGTGGTAGAAGTTTCTGCTGTTGATATTTTTTATAGCGTCTTTATTATTAGGTACCTATATTATTATTTTTACCTTGATCCTGAATAAATCTGGAGCTTTTATAGCTTTTGCTGATTAACCCTTCAGCCAATTTTTCCCCAAATGCATAACTGTTAGTTTTGGTAGAAATTAACTGATATTTTATACTTAGGTAAGTATCTTTATTTGATTGTAGACGACAGAAAATTCGTTGCGACAAAGATTCTACATAATGTGAATCACACAAAATTCTAGTTTCATCTATCATCGGCTTCAATGGTCGTTCGATAGACGGGACGACGGGACAGTTCTGTAAAATTAAATATTATCTTAAACTCATTTCTTTCGAAAGACCAGAAGTAGGTATAGTAATATGTTCCCAACGAACAGCCAGTTTATCCTGAAAAGGTGAAGTCTTTCTCTTATTTTTAGAAAGAGAAACACCAATGCTTGACGCTAGGTTCTGATGGTGTCGATGGTGCCAGTGAGGCCGAATCCAAAGACCTATAGTGGGGTCAATGGGTCGGAATATGAGGTAATTCCGAATTAAAAGGTTCGGTATTCGGTTGGCGACATTTAAAGTGTATAAAATTAATTAATCTCGTCAGTGTTTGTTGAATCTGCCAACTCACATATCTGATTGCCTGAAATGATAGAATGTACAAAATATAAGTTTTGCAGTATACTTATGAAAGCATGAATTTTTTGCATATAGATACAAGCCTATACTCATATAGCAAATAACCTATACTCATGCATTCATGTAATGAAGGAATCATCCGTAATAGATGAATCTCATCCTTAAATCGTAGATGAATTTATTCATCACATCACTTATCATTTCATTATATCAAAAATGTTTTACAAGGCAACACTGCTTTGAACTCAAGTAATTTCTTGCGAACGTAACATTCTCAAAAGGAAATGTACCCAACGCATATGTATTTGCTTGTAGGAATGTTTCACAAAAGATTTTGAATACTACTTAATTCGTAGATAAATACATCAATTCCGATTTTCGTTATTTCATATTAATGATTTTACAAGGCGATAGTCCCATGAACTACCCTCAAGTAATTTCTTGCGAACGTAACATTCTCAAAAGGAAATGTACCCAACGCATATTTATTTGCTTGTAAGAATGTTTCACAAAAGATTTTGAATACTACTTAATTCGTAGATTAATACATTCATTACATTTTTCGTTATTTCATATTAACGATTTTTATTACAAGGCGATAGTCCCATGAACTACCCTCATGTAATTTCTTGCGAACGTAACATTCTCAAAAGGAAATGTACCCAACGCATATTTATTTGCTTGTAAGAATATTTCACAAAAGATTTTGAATACTACTTAATTCGTAGATTAATACATTCATTACATTTTTCGTTATTTCATATTAACGATTTTTATTACAAGGCGATAGTCCCATGAACTACCCTCATGTAATTTCTTGCGAACGTAACATTCTCAAAAGGAAATGTACCCAACGCATATTTATATTGTTACTACATACTTTACACAGCGCGTTAAAAAACGCTTGTATGTTATGTCTCACCCAACCAGCATTGGCACCCGTGCCCAGCTGTGGGACGGAAATAGGGTTGCAGCCATCTTTTACAATAGTTGTATACGTGGTGGAAAAAGCTGCAGGCCTCCCCAATGGGGAGGGAACCGTGTCCAGCAGTGGGACGGAAATAGTGGTGTTGCAACCATGTCGCGCAATAGTTATTGTATACTATACATACCTTTAATAACAATTTCATAATAGAATTTTATTTTCAGAAGATTCACTCGATATCCATTATTGATTTTGTTTCTAACATTTTTTCCTGCTTTCTTATTTTTCGTAACACATTAATCAGTAATTCACATCTTTATTTTTCCTGTTTAACAATTTCACTTTATAAGAAAATACTTTCACGTGTTGAACGGCTAGGCACTAAAACGCGAATGAAGATAGCGACGAATGACAGGTGTTGTCAGTGTACAGACTTTTGAGTGATTTTATGTTTTTTTATTACAACCTTTTTATTTTTTAGGTTGTATTTCTCAACTTTAGTGTATGAATGGCTAGTACAGTACGTCTACTACAAGTAATCTAATTTCGAGGACGAAGCAAAGTATAATTATGTATTCCTTTTCAGACAAATCGACTGATTTCCACGACTGTTCCACCTGTCTGTCTGTCTGCCATGCCAATAAGTTTATCGTAAAAAGTACCCTTACAGGTTTACTCCATCCAAAAGAGTTCCCGATTATCCCACAAACCGCGAGCCAAAAATACTAACTCTATAAAACAGAATTGCAACCGTAACAATGTTTATTGCACAACCACAGCGCTCCAATAATTGCCCTCGAAGTTGCATGGACAGTAGCTTTGATATTCAATATTGTTGCTGCATAATATTTGAATATTCAGCTCGGTTTTCCTTTGACAACAAACTCGGTAATATAAAACTTCTCAGTTAGTAGTTCATCCGTCATCCGTCACAGTAATCCGTCACATATTCTCGTCATCCATACCACAATGCCTCAAGACGAAAATTTTTGACCAGTGCTACCCGTTATGATCTACGGAGCCGAAACATGGACACTGACAATGGGACTGGTTCACAAGCTCAAAGTCGTGAAGTAAGCAATCCAGAGAGCTATGCTCGGTGTGTCCATTCGAGATAAGATCCGAAGGAGGACTAAAGTCACCAACATAGCTTTAAGAGCCAGCAAGCTGAGGTGGTAGTGAGCTGGTCACATTTACCGAAGAGCCGACAATCGTTAGACGAAACGGCTTTTGGATTGTAGACCGCGTTCGGGCTGTACTGTAGCAGTGGACCGATATAGGCTGATGATAATGATGAGCGATCCAATAATTGCACTCAAAGTTGTAACGACAATAGCTGTGATATACAATATTGTTGCTGCCCAATATTTGAATATTCAGCTCAGTTTGCCTGTACACTGTAATATAAAACTTCTAACTGCAGTTTGTAGTTCACTTCAGTGCCAAATAACTCATAGGTAAGTAGTTCCAGTACCTCTTCACACAAGTTTCATATTAGTTTCTCTTTAAAGGCTAAAGTAAGTCATTTTCCTGTTAATGATGAGTTTTAAGCATTCTTTTTTTTTAATGGAGTAGCAGAGGAGCATGCAGGCCACGTGCTGTTAAGTGGTCGCTGCAGCCCATGGACATCTACATATGTACAACCTCAAGCAAGCATAGGTAAGTCTTGTCTGAGGTCGTATGAATTGCGCTGCTGACAAAACATCGTAAGTATTTTAGTTTATTTTATTAATTTAGTATTCCTTGGCTAAACCATATTAATTTACTGTAAGTTAATCATTTTACTGTGTGATATTGATGTTTAACGGGTTATTTTATGTATTTTAGATGGATAAGCGCAAAACAAGATGCTCATCTGAGCATTTTCGACGATTCCGCCAATTCTACCGAAGCGGACCGACAGAAATCGTCAAAAATTAAGGGTAAATCAAATTCAGTCGGCACTTCGACTCAGAGACCCGTTACTTCTGATCCTAGTAGCGATGAAGACGATATTCAATCTGTTGGGAGTAATTATTCACGGTGCACTGTGAACTCACCATCACCTGAAACTCTAACCTCATCACGTTTTCAAGAGGAAGGCTATGACTCGAATTCCTCGGAGGAAATTTTTCCTCTCGCCAAATGGTTAAAGTTGGTTAAATCTCCAACTACAACCGTACCTACTGTGAATCAAAGCTCCAAAGAGATAACTCAACCAAAGCCTGAAACTATTATACCTCCTCAATATGTGGCTTCATCGATAAATCTGGATAGCCTAGCTTCACATAACGTCTCTCAAAATGAGTCATTGGGTTTGTCGACTTTATCACTAATTTCAAATGTCTTTGCTGAAAACTGTGATAATACAGGTGAATTTAGATCCCTTGACAAACTACCGCCTTTATTTGACGGATCTCAAAATGGGTTGGCTTTAGAAAATTTAACATCCCTCGTTGCTGAAAACTGTCAAACCGAGATAGTTCAAGAGGAGCAACCATCTAGCGATCTGCAAGATATATCTACAACCACAAAAGATTGGACAGAAACTACAGCGCCTATACCAGAGTTAAATTTTGACACTGATTCTGTGGGGGTAAAGTTCATTATAGATAATAACACAACCGTATTCGACGTATTTAACCGCCTATTTCCACTTCTCCTTTTAGATTATCTTCTCGAATGCACTAATGCTTATGGGACAAATATGTGTCAAACTAATCGGCCTAAAACTAGGCACAGTCCTACCTAGGACTGAAAAATGATTTTTATAGAAATAAATGGTTGATTTTCGTATTTCGATTTTCATTTTACATATAACATATTTTAAATCATTATTTATTAATTAACAGGTGTTTTATGAGAAAAATTTTGACACCTTAATACCATAAAAACTTTGTCGACAAAGTACGTTGTGACCTAATGATGTGGTTGTCTTAAGACTAAAAGTGACAGAACGTTATTTCACGTTCATGTATAGATACGTTGTGATGGTATTGCTTGTCATCAACATAGTATGATGTGCCAGAACGTGTATACACTTTGGACGTTATTACACGTTGTGTCCGTACACATTTAGTTAATTTTACTTTTAATGACGAAACGTATTTATACGATGACGTTATAAAACGGTTGTGTCATGACACCTTAAAATAATAAATTTTCTTGGGACGCTACGTACTCACACGTCGTGTAATTTTGTATGGAAATTTATTGTGTCATTTTGGGATATAGAGTCAAGTGGTTGCGTCCGCGAAAGTGTTAAGAGGGAGTTCCAAAAAAATTCTTCACTAGTTCACTCGCTCATTTTGCATTGCATTAAAGTCGATTTTCACGCGTATTTTTATATGCGGCTTACGTTATGAATAAATACGAGTAATAATGTCTCAAAACTGTTTCTGTTTATTGTAGGTATAATAAAAAAGTCTATTATAATAATAATAATAATACTTTATTAATGCACAATGCACAAGTACAATTTCAATTTAGGTAAGCATAGTTTACAATTTGCATGGTATAAATTTTATAGTAATTGTAAAACAAAATACATTGTCTCGTCAGTTGTCTAAACTGGGCGGAAAGCCTGTAATATAGACAACTGAACCCTCCCGAAAGAGTATCTGAGTTACTATAAACTAACATGTGTTGAAACCGAAGAAACTTATACATTCCACATAATATACTTAATTTAATTTGATACATACTTAATATTTATATAGATTTTAGAATTTAATCAACTAAGACTGCAACTTTATGAGTGTGTGTGTGCGTGTGTATGTGTTGTATGTGTTGTGTGTGAGTGTGTGTGTGTGTGTGTGTGTGGTGTGAGTGTGTATATGTATGTGCATGTGTGTGTATGAGTATGTGTGGTGTATGTGTGTGTCACCTAATGGGATATAAAATTTTATCTTAGAATGGAAAGTAGGTTTTCAGTTTCATCATAATTGAGATCGTTTAATATTTGGGTCAATACTTTTTTTAAATTAAATGAATTTAGGTTTTTTATTTTGCTGATTTTAGATATCTTATTATAGACAAAACACCCTAGAAAATAGGAAAATCTTTTAGCATAGCTTGTCCTTACTCTATTAGTCGTAAATACTCTATCTACCCTGCGTTTATTTTGGCTGATAGCTGTTTCAATGGGAAGATGTCTATGTTGTTGTAGTATTAGTTTTAGGATGAAAAGTTTGCGTACGGAGAGCACTCCGTATTCTTTATATAAAGATGTTGTTGGATACCTGAATGGTAAGAAATTTATAACTTTAAGTATAGCTCGTTGGGCTCGTTCTAGTGGCAACAAGTGCGTTTTTGCTGCTCCACCCCATGTTTCTATGCAGTATGATATTATTGACTGACATAGTGAAAAGTAAATAGATTTGAGTACCTTTTTGCCAACTACGTGTCTAATATTCCTAAATATGGCAATTAGTTTTCGACATCTGTTGGTAATTGTACCAATATGTTCCTTGAAGTTAAGTTGTGAGTCTAATATAATTCCCAGGTATTTAGCTGTATGTACACGTTCTAGTCTATAACAGTCACAAGTATTCTTAATACATGTAAGATCATTTTCTTTATCGTGCGCTATAATATTGTAGGATTCACGATTAGGTGGCTGGAGATTATGTAAGATTGAAAATGGTAACACTTTAGTTTTAGTACAGTTTAAGCTTAATAGGTTATTTTTCAACCACTGTGTGACTGTGTTGAATCCTTTTTGAGCAAAATCGTAGACTTCATCCCAACTTTCTCCATGGAATATCAATGCCGTGTCATCCGCAAAAGTAACAATTTTGCCATTTTGTAGTTTTATGTTACATAATTCATTTATATATATGAGAAAAAGTGTAGGGCCCAGTATACTTCCCTGAGGTACACCGTAATTGACAGTTTCAGGGTCACTTGTGACGTTTCCAACTTTAACACACTGTATACGATTTGCTAGATAATCTTTAAACATTTCTAGTTGTAGGCCACGAACCCCTAACGTTTCTAGCTTGTAAAGAAGAAGTGAATTTGATAAACTATCAAATGCCTTTTCAAGGTCTAAAAGGATTGCTATACATTTTTTGCCACCATCTAGAGCCCTCACTACATAATTTGTCAGTTCTCTTACAGCATCAGATGTAGATTTACCCTTCCGAAATCCGTATTGATTGTCCGAAATTAATTTACGTTTTTCCAGGTAATTAACGAGACTCCTGTTTAATATTCTTTCTAAAATCTTTGAGAAAGTAGGCAAAATTGATATAGGCCTATAATTGGTTAGAATGTCTTTCGGACCACTTTTATGTATTGGTAAAATGATAGATTTCTTAAAAGCAGTAGGAAATCTCCCTGCATCAATCGATAAATTGCATATATGGTTAAGCGGACCAGCTAGAGACGTAATATTTTCTTTAACTAACTTTGATGTAATATTATCTATGCCTGACGTATAGCTACTTTTTAAAGAATTTATTGCACTTATTATTTCCTTTATATCAGTTCCAATCAGGGAAAATGAATGTAGACTAGCAGGGGCAGACGGTATTTTATCTTTAGACGTAGTATTTTTAGAAGATAGAATTTTAAGATATATTGATTTGCCTACATTAGCAAAATATTCATTGACTTTATTAATTGATTTTTGAGGGCATTCTGACAAGTTTAGAAGTTCGTGAGAAATGGATTTTGTAGTGGAGATATTTCCAATTCTTTTAATAACTTGCCAAAGTTCTTTAGTGTTTTTAGCGTTTTCCACTTCTGTTCTTTCATATTGTAATTTAAGTTTTTTAAGTATACGTGACAAGTAATTACGATATCTAGTATAAGAAATTTTTAGTATTAAGTTGTCAGGATCTTTCTTTAACTTTTTGTGCATTTTATCGCGGTTTCTCATGCAACGAACTAGTCCAGGAGTTATCCACGGTTTTAGAGGAGCCTTACGACGTGGTAGTTTGATTACACTACAGTGAATATTCATTATATCGGATATCGTGGCAATCAGCAGATCAGCTGCGCGATTATAATCTTTACAGTTTATTATATGTTCAAAGTTAGTGTTCTGTATTTGTGTTTTTATTTTGAAGTAGTCGAATTTATGGTAATAAAAATGTTTATTATTTATACTAACGTTTTTAATCATAAGTGATAATAATATGGTGTCATGATCAGTAATACTGTTTTTTATAACTAATGTTTTAGAAGATAATTGGGATTTTAACATGACATGGTCTAAACAATTTAAGTATCTTGTGGGTAAATTATGAGCGGAAGATAAACCATGTGATGCCATGAGATTAAGGTAGTTTGGGGCATGACGATCTGAAGAATTTGTTTTAATGTCAATATTTATGTCGCCTAATACAATTACTGACTTATATTTATTCAATGAGGTGAGTACGACGTCTAGTGAGGTTAAAAAATTATCAGTATTATTAAATGAAGGAGGCCTATAGATAAAAACTAAAGCGATACAATTTTTTACAATTGCTATAAGGCAATTAGCATCAAGAAAATTTGGTTCGTATATCGAACACAGTAACTCACTATTAGTATAAAGTACAAGGCCGTCATTTTGATTATAACATTTCTTAGAAGTAGTACAGTTAAAATTTTGAATTTGCGGTATGTTTAAATTGCAGGATAGCCAACACTCTGAAAAACATATAATGTCGGGTTCGACTACCATTCTGTGTAGTAGAGTATGGAATTCATCGTAGTTATGCCCGATACTTCTTATATTTTGTGCAATTACGTTTAGATGTGTTTTATGGTCAGGTATATACAAGGTACACTGTTCAGGCTCACAGCTATAGGACATAGAAACATTCAGTTCATCCAAATCATTTTCTATTGAAGTTCTGATATTATCCATAATATAGAAGTAGGAAAAGTACTCGTGTGCTACGAATAAGTTTAAACCAATTAATTGTGTAGTGTATAGTAATATATATCTTAGACCAAGAGTGTGTGTGTTTGAAAGAGTGTGATTTGTGTGTGTTTTTCAGGTTTGTGTTTATTTGTGTGAAGTGTGGCAAGTGTAAGACAGAAAATAATTTATTACCTGTTTTGATTATGTTTTGAAAAGTTGCAGCATAGGCAAAATATAAAAGATAGAATAATACATAACTACAGACAAACACTAGTCATTGTTTAGAAATTTTGTCTAGTGCACTTGAGTCGTTTATTTTAATTACTTCAGCTCCGTCAGATCTTCTCATATAAACTTTGCCTCGTGAGGTCCAACAATATTTATAATCCTTAGATTTAGCGACATCCCTGGCTTGGTGGAATAATTTTTTCGTCTGAATGGTAAGGCTTTCAGATATATAGACCGGCTGACGGGGGGCGTTTATTCGCAGATGATCGGTGCTGAGTTTTGCGTTGGGATTCATCTTATTGTAGGTTCTACATGATCCAATAAATTTATCTCGTAGCAACGTACTCGATAGATCAGCAACTATGGTCTTGTGGGTGTCTTTTTGTGAATTAATACGATAAACGTCGCGAATGTCCGTTGTTTCTAACGGGTTATTAATTGCATTACCGACCTTCTTTACGAGTTCAATCAAGTCGTTTTTGGTTTCCTGAGCTGATTTAGGGACATTACGTATTTCTACGCTTGAGCTACGTAAATTTCTTTCAAGGAATTCAATTTTCGCCTCTAATGACTGTATGTGCTTACGATCCGCCGAACGCTGCTCCTCTAGTTGATGCACTTTGGTCAAGAGTTCATCATATTTTTGGCCCAAAAAGTCAAGGGATTTGCGTATCGCCTCGTTTTGTTCAGTTTGGGAGCGAATTCCATCCGTCATGGTTTTCATAATAGTAACGAATCGTGATTCTTGATCTTGCGCATTTGCTGCAAAAATATCCATTATCTCAGCCTTAGATAGCGTATCCTCTTCTTCACGTTTACGCTTGCGTATCGTAATGTTAGAGTCGCTGCAGGCGACAAGCTCCCGTGCGGCCGTCGGCGCCCGCGCCGGTGAGTTACTTATATCCGAATCCGACACACAGTGTACAAGTGGCGATGAAGCGCTAGAAGCACCTGGTGGAGTGCGACGCAGCGGCATTTTATTAATTAGTAGAATAAGGCGTGCGTTGAGACGTACCAGGAGACTATGAGGTGCGCGTGATCAGAGCGAAATGAAATAGAGATTCGCCCGGTATGTTGTACCGCTCGCACAATTCCACTTGTTGCTCGCTATGGGTGTAGTGAACCACGTGACGCGTGCCCTTACAACTCGAGCACTAACACGTACCAGGATAATATGATATGCGCGTGGTCCGAGCGTGGCGATGGATAGATTCGCCCGGCTTGTTGTACTGCTCGCACAATTCCACTTGTTGCTCGCGATGGTTGTTGTTATTAACTTGACGCGTGCACATAAGTAGGACAGGTAGATGCGTTTCTTTTCTCACCAACTAGTCGACCAAACAGCCCAATTGTTCGATTGCGCGTTGCACAAGTCACTTTATGCACTCCTATTTTTTCGAACTTAATTATTCTTCCAAAAATTAAATATTTTTAAATATAAAGACAAATACGGATTTACTAAAACACGTCTGCTCGGTGCGAGGATCCGGGGGGGAGAGGAATTATAAAAATATTAAAATGTTACCAATACAGGACGATGACTTACTCAACAACTAAATTTATTTTATAGATTTTATTTCTTTATGAAGTAACAGTGAAAAACTCTAAGAAAACTTACAGTTTTAATATAATGGTGTATCCGGTAAGAGAAAGCCAAGATACGAGTATAAAGAAAAGGGGATAAAATATAAAAGTTCAATATTCTTGAATCAAGTGCTTTCCTTAGGACATTTCAAAACACCAAATTTTGAACGCTCATAGATAAGCCACTGGCGTAGCACGTAAACGGACTACGCTCCTACGCGAAACTATAACGCGGCTGATAGTGGGAAAAGGCGCTCCCGCATGCGCGCGTTCCCGTCGCGTGGGCGGTCAGTGTGCTAAGTGCGAGTTTTTATCACCTACTCGATCGCGTTTGCGTTTACGCGATTTGTATGGAATCGAAGCAGCGCCATCTAGCTATAGTAATATGAAACATTTTTTGCGAGTGCAAGTTTTTTACGTCTTCGGTTTCGAGCATCGAGTATCAAACGACACTCGATAGTGACGAGGTCAGCGCTCGTGATTGGTCAATGAGTAACGAATCCCCCACAGTGATTGGTTGATTATGTGTTATAGCGAGTGCGAGTTTACATTTTTGACACTTCGCACACTCGCATGCTTTCGATTGTCGACGCGTTTGACGTTTATTCGATTAACGCGATGGTAAAGTAATTCGATTGGTTATTTGAAACTCGCACTCAGCACACTGAATACATTCGACTGCGGGTTCCGCATCTCCACCGACCAGACTTGGAGCAGCGTGGCGGAGTAAGCTCCACTACTACCAGCCAAATACATAGCTACATAATGTATGTGTAGTAATATAAAAGGAACTAAGCAATCGTTGTCGTTGTGGTGGTTGTTGAGGTGTCTGTGTGAGATGCAAAGAGACGCCACTTCCATAATTCACTCAATAAATATAATCCTACTGATGTGTGGAGATTTTTAAAGTCAGTTGGCATCGGCGAATGCCGTAATGCTGCATATAAGCGTAATAAGCGATCTTAACAACCACTTCTGTCTTTTTCCTGTCGCAGTTGATCCTTGCGTCAAATCCAGTACATTGCATGCATTGTTGGAGCTGCCCAAGCCTTCATGCTCAGCCTTTAAACTTAATGCTGTCTCCGAGAATCTTGTTAAAAAATCCATTGCAGCTATCTCGTCAACCTCAGTTGGATGTGGCAACATATGCTCAAGAATGATTATATATTGATATATATAATTATCTTCGAGGTCGCTCGCAGCGTGTACGTGACGAAGATACTTTCTCTGAGACTTGCGACCTACATTCAGGCGTTCCTTAGGGTGGTGTTCTCTCTCCCCTACTTTTTCCAATTTTCATCCACTCTATTTCATCTATCATCTCTAGTCGTTAGCATAAAGATGCAGACGATTTTCAAATTTACCGCCATTTTACTATGTCACAGACTGTGTCAGAAATTGCTGCTTTGAATGATGACCTAAAACGAATTTGCGACTGGGTTAAATCTTTCGACCTTATGATTAATGCTTCCAAATCGCAAGCGATCATCATTGGCACCAGATACGCTCTGAATAAATTTGACAACTTGCCCACAGTTTACCTTGACAGCGTCCATATATGTACCTTATACAGAAACTGTGAAGGATCTAGGAGTCGTTATTGACTCCAATCTTTCCTGGAAAGCTCACGTCAATGAAGTTAGTCGTAAGGTTCACAACTTGTTCCATGCGCTGAAATGCCTTCAAGGATTCTTGTCCTTGGGAACTAAATTCTCTCTAGCTCAGCCAATAATCGACTACGCTGACGCCTGTTATCTAGATGCTATAGAGGAGCTGTTAAATAAGCTTGAGCGCTTGCAAAATCTTTGCATCCGATTTATTTTCGGAATTCGTAAATTTGACCATGTCTCTCATCTTCGCAAAAATCTCAAGTGGCTCCCAATCCATTTTCGCAGGAACACTAGGTTAGGAACCTGCTTACTTATTAATATCCTCCATAATCCTCGGCTCCTTCGTATCTGCGTCAGAAGTTTTCCTTCGCTCGTCCTTCCAATGATCCCTGCTGATCCCATATTAGGACTCTCCTAGTCATTCCTTTGCTCAAAAGCCACTCTTATTCACACTCCATTTCTGTTCACGCAGTGTGGCTTTGGAATTCACTTCCACCGGATGTCCGTGGCTCCAAAAGTCTACCCGCATTTAAAAAACGCGTGAAAGAATTTTACTTATCCTCAACATAATTTTGTTGTTATGCTATATATTTAATGACGTATGTGTTTATGTATTTATTTATTTATGTATATATGCATGTATGTATATATGTATGTATTTATGTATAAATTTATATTTATCAGTATGTATATCTGTGTATGTATATTGTATGTAGAATCTATGTACGCTATTTACTATCTCTAGTTAACACTTCTCCAGTTACAGGTCTGCTGGAAGAGATTCCTAAAGGGATAAGCTGTACCTTTGTACAATTTGTATTTTAATGTATATTTATGTAAGTGTTTATGTAAGGTACATGAATCATTAAATAAATAAATAAAATAAAAATAACATAAACAATATTCCCGAGAGCTCGGTTTAGTTAGTAGTGGTTAGTTGTCTGTAGGCTAATGGGCCGTAAGCTGTAATGGTTATTACATTATTACACTACATTCTAATGGAGTAAAGCGCTTGATACATATACTATGTCTTTATTAAATGCAGTTTAGTGTGAAGTTTTTTGAAGAAGAAAAAATATATTGATGTCCACCAACACATTTGATTAGCGTGCTGAAAAAAGGCCCGCTGAGGGGAAGTAAATTTGGAAAACCCATTCTAAATATGTATGTAGCAGCGATGGCCGAGTGGTAAAAGCCGCGGTCTTCTACGCGACTAATCCCGGGTTCAAATCCTCGGCGCGCACCTCTGACAAAGAAATTTGTAATGTGCGCATTTATCGCTGCTCCACGGTGATGTAAAATATCGTGATATTTAATTGATTACGATGTTCTCCATCGCCGTGCATGCCTGAGAGAAATTCATAATTTCTCGAAAGCACGACGTCCACCAATCTGCACTTGGCCAGCGTGGTAGACTACGGCCTAAATCCCTCTCACTTGTGAGAAGTAGACCTGTGCCCAGCAGTGGGACATAAAAAAGGTTGAAAAAAAAATGTAAGTAGAAAAATATAGCATATTCACTATTAATGCAATAATTAGTAACTAATGTAAATTTTTGCAATGCACTGTATTTATACCCAAAGGCGTTTGGCCTTGTTACGCAGAGCGGCTTATGTACTCGTATAATGTGACCATTGCACAGAAACCCTTTTTTTATTTATGATCTATATAATATATTTTTATGCACTTAACTCATAAATAACTCCAGGCGTCCCCAATAATGGGGGAAACCCGTGCCCAGTACTCGGACGCAAAAAGGGTTGCTACTTGCCACCAAGCCAAGCCATTAGTCATAAATATTATGTATTATGAAACCACTGGTTTTCATTAAGACCTGCAAAAGGTTTATAAGGACTGATGAAAATGAATGACAAGGCAATGCAGACTGCGTGCTGATACTGTTTTTGTAGTGATAGAACTTTTATGGTTCTGCCGTGAAGCAGTTCTATTGTATTTCGTTGGAAATGTGCAGTTGCGGGAGAGACTTATACAAAGCGATCATCAGCCTTTGGAGTAGCAACGCAACTGCAACCACCTTAGGCAAGACTCGGTTGCAGTTGTGTGTACGACGAATGGGGACGAAGGTGATGACCATGGCGTGAATGGCGCGGGAAAAAAATTCCCCGTGGACCAACTAGTTGACCAACCAACGGTTGGTCCACGGGGAACGCGCGAAAATTATCACTAATGTTGCATTTTTTTATTGCATTCTTTAAACAACAAAATTGACAACTCTTCGGCTCTCGCTAATTGTGGGCTAGAGGTTCCGATGCGACACTTGTGTTGTGGGCGCGGCAGAAGGCCTAACCGGCTGCTGGCGGAGCGCCGCCGCTTGCACGCGCTCTGAATGGTCGCCGCTGCGCGGCGCCCATTCTACTTAACCAAATATGCTCGCTGAAGTACCATATGCGGATTTGTTTAATTTATGCTTGAATAAGTTTATTACTATCTGTAAGTCATTTCTTAATGCATGCACGTAATGTTTTGGGGATTACCCTGTAAATTATGTGTATATTTTGTAAATAAATGAGCTGCAGCGATCCATTCAGTCTGCTAATCCATTCAATCTGCTAATCAGTCTGCTAATTCATTCATATACAATACATACATAAAACTAAAAAACTACACAGCCGTACCTACTTTATGTGTACCGTACAGGCTGTCCGGTACTATCATATTTCCTCAAGCCAGCCCTTTCAGGTTCCCTGTAATTAACAAGCAGTACTAATTAAGGATAACAAACAAACCTAACAAGGTTTACTGAAAGCCTGTAGCGAGAGTTATTTGTGTGTTTACTCCTTTCCCTTCAAGGAAATTCAAAACAACAAACCTTTGTTCCAACAATGTGTGGCACCCAAAACAGGACTATCTTGGGAGATCATCATGTCTTGCACTCTCCTGCACTCAAAACTATTGGCCGGCCTATCCGCTATCCTTTCACAATTATCCTTTTAATTCTATCACACTTCTAACACTTTCACATCGATCCTTCTTAACAACTATCCTTTCCGTGGGCGTTGGTAAGACAGTCCGAGCCGACAGCTAATCGGCTGCCCTGAGCTTCACTGAAAAGCGCACTATATTCAGAACGCACTATATGCACCAAGTTTTGAACCCGGACCCACACGGCTTGGGATTTCAGTGTCTAAATCACTAGACTAGTCGTATTTCTGCTCGCGAACATTACTGCATGCAATATGTTAATGAACATGCAGTGCTTGCAATGAGCGGATCGTTTCGTAGACAGTTTCTACATATTTAAGCGCAGCTAACGAAGCCGAACGCGACATTTGCATATGGAATCGAATTGCACTTGCTAGTTTCAGAGTGGAAGTAGTTTCAGAGTACATTTTGTGAATAATTATGGTATGTACTAACTCTTTATATTTATTTATTATATCCGTCCATAAAAATGCATAAGACTCTTGTAATAATTACACATCTTAAAATATTTTTAAAAATAGCAACTAACTAAAATAATTCACACTAACTAGCAGTGCACAGCTTCCATATGCAAATGTCGTGTTTGGCTTCGTTAGCTGCGCTTAAATATGTAGGTACTGTCTGCGAAACGACCCGCTCACTGCAATCACTGCATGTAAATTAACATATTGCATTTTGTTAAGTTTGTTTTCGCAACTGCATACGACCTCAGACAAGACTTACCTATGCTTGCTTGAGGTAGTATGTAGATGTCTATGGGCTGCAGCGGCCACAGCGGAGGTGTCCGAAACAGATACCTCAGAAGAGGTCTTGGAAAGACCAGGGTTAGAGATAGGATCGGAAGGTATTATCTCTGACTCACTCCAAAGGACTAACCGAGTTCATGACCCGCCTCAGGAAAGTCGTAGTACCGCCAGTAGTCCGTCAGTGAGTGGTCCCAGACGCCCGAGGAAACCAGTGAAACGTTACGGCTTAGAGTTCGATTAATTAATACCTATTAATAAGTTAAGTTATATGTGTATTGTTGGGTTAGGTACCTTTATAGTAAATTAATAGAATATATTGTTATAAGTTAAATTGAAGTAGTGATAGTTAAATAGAATTGTGATAGTGGCCACCATTTAAGTGTGAGGGTGTAATATACTGTTATAAAATATGTGGGTAAACTGATATTTATTATTTGCAACTTATGTATGGTACCTATTTCAATTCATTCCGAATAAAGCTTTTATAACGGTCGCCTGTGTTATTGATAATCCCTGGTGTGCATCCCTCCAAGTACAGCCCTACACGTATCCAAATATAATAAACACCACGTGGCCTGCATGCTCGTCTGCTACTCCATTCAAATAAAAAAGCAGGAACTTTTACCAAAATACACGACTTAACAAACCAAAAATACACACTAACACTTGTGCTAACATCAAGAAGTATCCTGGGGAGAAGGAAGGGAAGGAACCGTTACAGAGGTTTTATGCATGAGAGATTGCATGCAATATGTTAATGAACATGCAGTGCTTGCAATGAGCGGATCGTTTCGTAGACAGTTTCTACATATTTAAGCGCAGCTAACGAAGCCGAACGCGACATTTGCATATGGAATCTGTGCACTTGCTAGTTTCAGAGTACATTTTGTGAATAATTATGGTATGTACTAACTCTTTATTTTCAGGACTCCGTACTACAAAAAGAATATATAAATATAGAAGGTGCGCATTTGCTGGTTTGCTCTCGTTGGAATTGGAAATTGGAAAACAAGTACCTAGGTATGAGGTGATGGATATTAGTTCTAATCTCTCAGGTCCATCACCTCCATTCACACAACGTTTTATAGTCAGGTAAATTACTTTATACTATTCAAAAATGTTCTTTTAAAAACCATGTTTCATTACTAAATGATTTGTAAATTTATAGAAGTCTAATACTGACCTCTGTAACGGTTCCTTCCCTTCCTTCTCCCCAGGATACTTCTTGGTGTTAGCACAAGTGTTAGTGCGTATTTTTGGTTTGTTAAGTCGTGTATTTTGGTAAAAGTTCCTGCTTTTTTTATTTGAATGGAGTAGCAGACGAGCATGCAGGCCACGTGGTGTTAAGTGGTCGCTGCAGCCCATAGACATCTACATACAACCTCAAGCAAGCATAGGTTAGTCTTGTCTGAGTTCGTATGCAGTTGCGAAAACAAACTTAACAAAATGCAATATGTTAATTTACATGCAGTGATTGCAGTGAGCGGGTCGTTTCGCAGACAGTACCTACATATTTGAGCGCAGCTAACGAAACCAAACGCGACATTTGCATATGGAAGCTGTGCACTGCTAGTAAGTGTGAATTATTTTAGTTAGTTGCTATTTTTAAAAATATTTTAAGATGTGTTGTTATTACAAGAGTCTTATGCATTTTGATGGACATAAGGATTAAAAACAGAAATATAAAGAAATTATCTTCGGTTAGAGAGCTCTGTTTGATGTTATACAACCGCATCTTAGGCCTCTGACAAGCCGAATTGCGGCATTTGTATAAGATAGATAGATAGATAGATATACTCTTTATTGTTTGTAATGCACAGCAATCATTATGACATAAAATAAAATACAAAATAACAATTAAACAAACAATGGGCGGCCTTATCGCTTAAAAGCGATTTCTTCCAGGCAACCCTAAAAAGCAGAAGAACAATGTATTAGAAACATACAGGTAATGCAACATTACAAGTAACATTAAAATAAAATACAATAATTATTATAGTAACTTAAATACACACACCTGCATTTTTATGGTAGTATTCACAGAGTAGCAAGGTAATGCTCCTTGACCAAGTTTTTAAAGGAAGCGAGATTTGGTGCTTTTCGTACTGTCACTGGTAAGGAGTTCCACAAGCGGATAGCTGATATGGTAAAAGATTTATCGAAAAAGGATGTAAAGTGTACTGGAACATGTAAGATCATGTTGTTAGATGAGCGAAGCAAACGGCTGTGAGACTGATCAAGAAATTCAAATTTGTTCCGAAGATAAAATGGAGTGTTTGGGTTAAACAGAATGTTGTACAGAGCAGAGAGTATATGAGTATTCCGGCGAAGTCGGATTGGGAGCCACTTGAGCTTTGCACGAAATTCGGAAACGTGGTCATACTTGCGAAGGCCAAATATGAACCTGATACAGAGATTTTGAAGACGCTCAAGCTTATTAAATGGCTCCTCACTAAGATCAGAATAACAGATATCCGCGTAGTCAAGAATGGGTAAGAGTAAGGAATTGGCAAGCGCAATTTTAGTGGACACCGGAAGGAAGTTCTTAAGCCTACGAAGACTTCCAGTTGTGGAGAATACCCTTCTGCTGACCTCGTTAACCTGAGGAGACCATGACATCGTGGAGTCCATCAGGATACCTAAATTTTTGACAACATTGGAATAAGGAATATGAACACCATCAAAAATTACCGAAGGAAGCTGGGGCCAATCAACTTTAGCAACCAGCCTCGAACTGCCATAAGCTGTGCACTTGCTAGTTTCAAAGTGGGAGTAGATTCAGATTACATTTTATTTACAAAATTTTGGTTAGTAGCTATATAAATTTTATTTTCAGGGCTGTGTACTTTAAAAGGGAAATATCAGTGTATAATAAATGGGGTCGTTTCGTAGACAGTTTCGCGCAGCTAACGATGTCGAACAGCGACATTTGCATTTGGAAGCTGTGCACTCGATAATTTCAGAATAACATTTTGTCATATAATTTAGTTCCTACGAAAGAAACATGATATATTTGCGCTAATATGGGTATTACAAAAATTATTATATACAGTTCGCCATATTTAACTCAGTAAGGTATGCAAATATTCTTAAAAGAAATAAAACTATTGACTTAAATCTAAATAAATAATTTATTTATTAACTTTACGAACCATATTAATTATTCGGTAAATTTGTCGAATCAGGGCTCCACCTCGAAAGTGCTCATAATTTTTTTCTATCTTTTTTTACCACTAATATAGAGAATCCCGGTAATATTGTTACGCGCTATGGGTAATAAAAATTCCGTTTGTAACGTAGAAGACGTTTATTGTCAGCTTCCACAAAAATCCACTTCACAGAGTCCAAATTAGTATAATAGTCGTCGAAATAATTCTTCCTTGTCACTTGGTAGAGATCGTTTCGGTTTCACTTCCGGAACTAAACTGCATCCTGTTGCGGCTCAGTGCGTGCCTTATATACGGCTACCCATAGTTCTCTAGAATCTTCCCGAACTACCTAATACAATAAGCCCGTCCCGAACCTTCCTTTATGTTACTACGCACTTATGTACAGTCATAAACAATAGCCGCGGCCCGCGATGTAAACAACCTATACATGTACGCTAAAGGGATAAGTCCCTTTCGACTTTCCGCCAAAAACTCCAACCGATCGACTCTGTAGTGGTGATGTCTGACCACAGAGAAAGGGAGGTGCGGGTTATTTGGACCTCCGCGGTACTGACAAGTGTGCTTGTTGCATACCTAAGGTTTTGAAGTGTTTGCAAATAAGTCTGAACATTTTTGTCATTAATAAAAAATCTTTGAAAAATTGTTCCTCACTCGTACCACTCTTCTGCGTTTAGTTGTCATGCGGACGTTACTCGGCACTGAGCGCTTACGAAGTTATGCACACTAAACCAATGTGCATGTGGGCGCCTCACATTCGTAGCCAAACCACAGTACAAAGACCTCCTTTCTTAGACAGTAGGGTAACTCAGTCCAATTTTTAAATTTTAACATAAGACTGCGCGGTTGGTGCCTACAGAAAGTAAAGTCTGATGGTGTAAATTTTTATTTTATGTGTGTAGTGTGTGTGCAGTTTATCCCGAGAAACGTCTAAGAAACGCCAAAAGCCTGAAAGAAACTCACAAGTTATCATCTATGGCCTAAATCCCTCTCAATTGCTTGAGGAGACCTGTGCCAGCGCCCAGCCCAGTGTGACTTAAAAAAATCATAAATCATCAATTTTATTACTAAATGAACTTGAACGACACATTTATAAAAAAGCTCTCCTTCACAAACGGCAATGCTCAGAAGACTCCCATGAATTTGCCCGAGTTTATAAGCGGCGATGATAGCTTCATAACACCCGTCTGCCTTATTGCCCAGTTCACGTATAAAAAAACAGCCCAATAACAATGGTGAACATCCCATGATGATCAGAAAAAACGGCACTTGAAAATTTAAGATGAAACTATAAAACTCGATTTTCCGCCCACAGTACCTATTTATTTTATATTTACCTATATTTTTAGTGCCACAAACTAATTAGAGAAGATTAAAACTGTCACGTCAGTTTTACGGGGCACTGCCTATTATTGCCTTTCCAAGATTGGTTAGCATCCGTGTAAATGACACTCGTCTATCCATGTACATGTACATACGTACATCAATTCGGGCGATAGTATGAATTTGTCACGGAAGAATGCAAGAGCGAACCCGTGAACCTCACAAAAAAGTGTGCTGAGGAAACCGTGGGGTTTTAGCCGGTTGGTGTCCGGCATAACCTCTCTGTTGCCCTCGTAACAGAGGGGTATCCACGATGGATTTCCCCACGAAAAAAAAAGGCTCAATGTCGCTTAGCGAGCGATGGAGAGGGCTATGTTTGGTATTTCTCTCCGCAACAGTATCCGTAACGATGAAATCTGTAGTGAAACGAAGGTTACCGACATATCTCTGAAAATCTGCTAGCTGAAGTGGCAATGGGCAGGCCCCGTACTTAAGAGGACTGATAACCAATGGGTAAAAAAGGTCTTCGAATGTCGATCACATCTCGGCAAAAGGAGCATAGGCTGCCTTCCGACCAGGTGGACTTACGACCTGAAGACGATAGCGGGAAACCGCTGGATGCAGAGGGCGCAGGACCGGACGGAGTGGCGAACATTAGGGGAGGTCTATGTCCAGCTAATGGACTTTAAAAGGCTGATAGATAGATAAGTAGAATGAAATTCAGTGTACGTATTATATACTAGCTGTGCCCGCGACGTCGTCCGCGTGTATAAAGACTTTTATAAAATGGATTGATTAAAAATTAAAGATTATTTATTTGCATTGAATAAGTAGTAGGTAGATTATTCTTACATTATAGTGAAATCACTTATAAAACAATGTTCATATGTTCAGAAGAAACCTTATGTATTTTTTCTAAATCCTACAAACCTAAAACAGTAAGGAATGCTTACTGTACTGATCTTACTGTCCACTTTTCTCACGTTTCGCTTTTCTCGCGCAATCAGATTCTCTTTACAAATATGTACCTCGTTTATTAAAGTTAAGAGATACTGCTGTGCCCGTGGCTTCATCTATGTTAAAAATAGTATCTTTAGTAAATTGGGTGAATTTATACTGCAAAGAATGTATAGACTCATTATATATACATAGCTTTAACCTACTGCAGAAAAGAGGTGCACTATACAACTACTTGTAGTTGGGAGATAAAATTTCTAAACATACACGTGCTTAGGATTAAACAATCGGAAAAAATAATTATAAGGTCAATTAATAAACTATAGGTTTAAAACTTGCGGACAGCAGTTTGGTCATAAGTCATAACTCATATAACATTGTGAAAACTAAAGCAGAAGGCAGGGTCTCTACACAGTGTGCTATCTGTATTTGGAAATAAAGAATATTTTTATAAAGAATCTTTAAAGAATCCTTAATATCAATCAACGTGTGTGGATGAGCCCTCAGCGCGTACGCAATAAAGAGACGCAAAAAATTAGTTATCATTGGTCCAATTAACAATGTTCAGCATCATACGTATACCTACCCAACGATGGGACAACCCGCGTGGCGCAATGTTTACCATGCCGGACTGCTAATCGAACTGTCCCGGGTTAGAATCCGGGCGAAGCCAAAATTTCAATGATGAGTTTAAACTGTTCTCGGTCTGGGTGGTTGTGTTTCTGTCTCTATGTGTGTTCATGGCACCCACGACACAGGGTATATCTACCTTAATGAGAGGCTATACGTGTGAAATGTTATTTTTTATTTTTTTTACACTATGTACTTACTTTTATTAGACTTAAGGCTTTTATTTGAAATTATCTCCATCGAATCACTTTGGAGAAGAAATGAATATTGCCCAATAACGCCATCTACCGTATGACATGTAAACTTTGTGGTTGATAAATCGAATGTCAAATTACAAAATAGGTAGATATTGAGATTAACAGTTGGTTCACTAAAAGTTTAACTATTCGTCACCTAGATGTCTGCAGTAGTCTCGTTTTGTTAAGACTTTGTACATTCTGTATGAAGGTTTAGATTCCGTATCTTACAACCTTAATGCTGGATGCATTGAGATTGTAAGATTTGGATTTCGGTTCATCGGAGCTAGAGGCCTCCTCAATATTGGGAGAGCTCCATGCTCAGCAGTGGAATGCTAAAAAGGTTGCAGCTTGATATAATGTAGCGATAATAATCGTTTCAGCTGCAGCCTGTTCATAATCTTCCACCCCAAAAGAAGACTAATAAGCTGAGCAACTAACTCAATGGAGCCTGTGATGTAAGGTTCGGCTGCGGTAAGGCTCGCGATGCGCTTATTAGGTACCTACCTATAGTCTAGCCATTCTCGGCCAACGAAAGAAATTACAGTAAGCTGATCTAAGTATATTCAATATAGTCGACAATATTAGTGAGAGTTCAGAATAATTTTAGGTACTTAAATTTAAACTTTTATTTATGGTTTTGAATGGGCTGTTACCGAAACTTTCATACAAATTCCCCAAAGTGCCTTTTAAGTTTATGTCGCGTATTGTGTAAATGAACATAACTTTTTTGTTTATCACCCGATTGATATGAAATACACACTAATGTTACGGAAATTCATTCAACAATATATCAGTAAACACATCATTCAAAGAAGGGAAAAGAATTTGAGAATGAAATATTTAGTTAAGGTTAATTATTGTACGCTTGAGATACCAACTTTCGAATCCATTTTATTTGCTATTGAGGGGTAGTTTTGAAAAAAGCTTAAATAGAATTCTTACTATGTTAGTAAAGATTACAAATACAAAATTATAAGTATATTACTCTGCACAAAAATATTCTGTACAATATTCTGTACACTCAATTTTCAAAGAGTTTCAAAGAAAATTGTCATTTAAAGGGTGAATTTCGGGAAATGCTGAAACACGTATTCTTTTATTTTGGTTAGAAAATATTTATACCAAATTTCAAGAAAATCTATTGAAAAAATCCAAGTTTTCCATACAAATTTTCATCGCTCATTTCACACCTTTAAAGGGTGATTTTTAAAATTGTCTATAGCCTAAATGTTAGCGAGGACCAATATATATAAAACAAAAAAGTTTCATCAAAATCCGTCCAGTAGTTTTTGCGTGAAAAGCTAACAACAGACAGACAGACAGACAGACAGACAATAATTTCAAAACTTATATTTTTAGCTTCTGTTACTTATAAAAAGACCCCCAGAAGTATTTTTTTCAATTTATATGCAATGTACAGAATTGACCCTGCTTACAGTTTTATTATATGTATAGATAGTACGCGGCCTACTACGAAATTGAGCTACGAGTTGACAAATCTTACGAATACGCTTATGACGTACAATTTATTATCTAAGATTTTTTGACGTGATATAGATACTTCAACTCAGTTGTGCGCGCGGCGCTATGTGTGGGTAAACCTGTATATACACAGTGACTTTGTGTGCGTGACAAGAGGTACAGTGAAGTTGCTCGGACGATCACGGCCGCGTCACTGTCACACAAATTAAAGCTGCATAATTACTAGCCCACGCACACATAGCGCCGCGCGCACAACTGAGTTGAAGTATCTGTAACGTCTTTAAAATCGTTTTAGTCGGGTGACATGTTCAGAAACTTGTGTCACACCAAAACCTCACGAGCGCGATCGCAGGTATAACGAGAGAGAGACGGACCGATCTCCCGTCTCATCTCGAGCGCTGCCAGTCATTCCGTGAAACTTGTCACGCGGAATCCTCACGAGCGGAGGCTGGCATAGCGTTCGAGTGAGTGGACCGATCTTCCGTCTCTCTCACTCTAGCGGCATACAAACGAATGGAGATTTTCTCGTGCGGACGTTATCACGTAAACATCTCGATCGTAAACCTACTTTACAAACAATTTGCCGTTTTTTTTTGATACAACTAAAGTCTACAACTTTGAACGAATCAACCAGGAACGCATTGAGATATCAATTTATAACACAATACACCTATAGGCATTTGCAAGCTCTTACAGCTGTGCAAAAACTTATTTTTAAAACTACAAAGTACCTTTCAAACTGATAAGGCATATGTATAACCTTACTTTGATCTAACATAATGAAATTTATCACAAAATAGAATCTTATAACAAGTTAAAGGTAACATAGAACAGGAACCCTAGCGAACCCATCCTCTCTATCCGTCGGCTGTCTGTCAACGATCCAATAAAACTGGCCTATTCGCCCATTTGTAATGAAATTCAGTGTACGTAGTGCGGGCTGCTACGAAATTGCGCTACGCATTGAGAAAACTTACGAACACGCTTAAGTGACGTATAATTTATTATCTAAGGTCCTAAACTAACAACTGCAAACGTTGTCTTACTCTTTTGTTAGTGGGATAAATCCTATAGCTTAACATTTTATAAATTATTTATCTACCTGTTAGTCACAAAAAACCCGCATTGGAGCAGCGTGGTGGAGTAAGCTCCAGGCCTCCCCAATCAGGGGGAGAGACCCGTACCCAGTTGTGGGACGCAAAAAGGATTGCAGCCAGTCACAGAAAGAAAAATATTTAATACTAGTGGACCCCGCAGATGTTGTCCTGCCTTAAAAGCATTGAATGAAGATTAGTTTCTTTATCATCTCAAAGACTTTTTATGTAACTGTCAAATAAAAAATATAAAACAAATAGGGACAGATGAATGGTTACTTTACAGAACAGTTACTAACACTTAATAGGTATAGGGAAAAAAATGTTGTTTTGCTATTAATTTGGCAATTTTATATATTTTCACACCGTTTAAACCTTGGACTCCTACTAATATTTCAAGACCAAAATTAGCCACATCGGTTCAGCCGTTCTTGAGTTTTAGCGCGACTAACGAACAGCAATTCATTTTTATATACCTAATAGAGATAGAGATTTATCTCATTAACACTTTATTTTTATACAATACTGCTATATTGTTCCCCACGAATCCACTCACGTTAGAAAATATCATGACCATAAGTGAACATTCTCCGTAGATTTTATGATAAATTAGCGGCCGCCCGCGACTTCGTCCGCGTGAACTTTAGTATGAAATTTTTCCTGAATTTTCTTTACTATAAACCTCACGCAGCCCGAGACCTTTCCAACGAATGCAAAACCGTGGAAATCGGTTCGTGCGTTCTGGAGTTATAGCGTCAGGAAGGAAAACCCGACTTATTTTTATATAGGAGATATAATTTTTATCGCAAAAAATGTAGGAATTTCGTGCAGACTTGCGTGAGCCCTTAGGCTGGAAACAGTGCTCGACCGACGGTCAGGGCTGACCTTCGGTCGGCGTAGCTATATCTATGTAAGTCTATGAATGCGCACACAGCTAGGCTGACGGTACGCGCGTGATTTGGTACGCGCGTACCGTCGGTCGAGCCGTCGGTCCGGCTCGTCGGTCGCGCGTTCGTCGGTCGAACGACGAGCTATGAGATTGTATGGATGCGTTCAGTGCTTCGCTGACGGAGCGACCGACCGTACGTGCGTACGTACACTTACAGCATGGGATTCATTTTTCTTGTGAACTGTACAGACACGTCGCAGTTCGCCGTCAGCGTAGCACTGAATGCATTTTCGCAATCAACGGTCAGCGCTGACGGTCAGGTCGTACCGTCGGTCGAGCACTGTTTCCAGCCTTAGACCTCCTTAATCCGGCGGTTGCACTGCCCTGATTTATTTATTTATTTATTAAAAAGGTTTGCCAGTGGCTACTATACTAATTTGACAATTTTTATACTTAACCTAATTAAAAACTAAGTACAAAACCTTTTAAGGCAAACACAGCATGCATAAACATTAAATAGTAAATACCTAATATAGTAATTGAATTTAAAATCTATGTGTTAGTGTGCTGTTCCAAGCTGTTCCAAAGTGATCGCTTTTTTAAAAGCATATAAAGTGAGATGATTTATATCTAATGACCCATGGCACGCATTCAACAGTTTACACAGACGTGGGATTGCAGAATTTGCTCCCAATACTGTCCTACGAATCGGGGCACAAAGTGGTTTCAAGCATTTTTTATAGAATTTCCGGGGAACACTGAAATGGATTTTGTTTAAAAGGTTTGGGCAATCTATTTGGTTTCTGAGTAATTTGTAAAGAAAAGTGAGATCTAATAAGAAATGACGATTTTCCAGCGTTAATATTTTAAAGTGATGAAGACGATCACGGTACGAAGGCAGCTCCTTAGACATTCCGACTGAAAAAGAAAGATGCCACAAAAACCTTTTTTGTACCCGTTCCATTCTTAAGATATGCGTTGCATAGTGGGGGCGCCACACTACCGAATTATATTCTAAGACACTGCGAACTAAAGCATTGTAAAGTACTATCTTGGTTTTTGGATATTTAAACGTTTTAGAATTTCGAATAACAAAACCTAACATTTTGTTTGCTTTTCCAATTATTTTATTTAAATGTTCACAAAAAGTTAACTTGCTGTCTAACGTAACACCTAAATCATTTAATATGTTGACCTCTAAAATCTGGTTTCCATTTATAAAGTAATTTGTAGGTTCAATACGGACTTTACGCGTAAATTTAATATGCATGCACTTTGAAGGGTTGAGAGTCATGCCATTGCGGTCGCACCAACGCATCAGCCTATCTAAGTCTCTCTGCATAATTATTTGATCTACTTTTGATTTTATAACTCGTGTAAATTTTAAATCATCAGCATATAGATAAGGCGTAGAATTTTGAAAACATGTATGAATATCATTTATATATATATTAAACAAAATGGGCCCCAAATGAGACCCCTGAGGGACTCCAGATGTCACCATTAAAGGATTAGAACAATAACCATCTACAACAACATAACAAGAACGTCTGGTTAAGTACGATTCTAGCCACCTTATTAATGATCCACCATAGCCGTATATACTAAGTTTTTGAATGAGGATATCATGAGGAACCCGATCGAAGGCTTTGGTAAAATCTGTGTAGATGGCGTCAACTTGACAATTAGCATCTATTGATTCTGTAAGACTTTCTATAAAAGACACTAAGTTAGAAGTGGTAGACCTATCCTTAACGAAACCGTGTTGATTTGGCATAAGATATTTTCTAAAATGGTTCGAAATACTTGGGCAAACTAAAGATTCGAAAACTTTAGCGAAGGTGCTAAGAATCGAAATTGGTCTATAGTTATTAACTAAAGATTCATCCCCTGATTTTAATATTGGTACAATTTTTGCAGTTTTCCATTTAGTTGGAAAGATTCCTAGTCTTATGGACTCATTAAATATATAAAATAGCGGTTTAGATAAACTTTCTGCACACTCTACTATAAAGGATACTGGAATTTCATCAGGCCCTTTGCCTTTACTTTTATCAAGTGATTTCAGTTTGTTTACAATACTCTCACGGGATATTGAGAGTGAACCAAAGAAATCACTACTCTCTAATACGGATAGTAAATTATTTTTACCGACTTCCAAAAGAAGGAGGTACTGTATTCGGCTGTATGTATTTTTTTTTTTATATATGTTCACCGATTACTCCGCCGTTTGTGGACCGATTTTCGAAATTCTTTTTTTGTTCGTATGCTTATACTCCCGAGGTGGTCCCATTGTCACCAAATCAGGATCTGATGATGGGATCCCAGGGAAATCGAGGGGAACTCTCAAATTTTATAGGCACACACATTGATTTTCTTATACTTTCTGAAGCATAAGAGATATTTGTGCATAGTAATCATCATCTCATGTTGCTGAGCTGATGATGGAAGGTACTGCAACAGTGAGGAGTTGAAAGCAAATTCTTTCAATAAATAGTTTTTTATTCCAAATCTTACATTCCTGAGGTGTTCCAACTGTCACCAAGTCAAAGTCTGTTGAGGGGATCCCAGAGAAATCGAAGGGAACATTCAAATTTTATAGCATAACAAATGATATACATATTTTTACTAAAGCAAAACAGGCATTTTTGTATAATTATCATCATAGCATGTTGCTGAGCTGATGATGGAAGGTACTACGAAGGTTAGGAGTTGAGAGCAAATTCTTTCAATAAATGGTTTTTTGTTCGAAATCTTACATTTCTGAGGTGATCCAACTGTCACCAAGTCAAAGTCTGATGATGGTATCCCAGAGAAATCGAAAGGAACATTCAAATTTTATAGCACAACAAATGATTTTAATATTTTTACTAAAGCAAAACAGGCATTTTTTTATAATTATCATCATAGCATGTTGCTGAGCTGATGATGGAAGGTACTACGAAGGTTAGGAGTTGAGAGCAAATTCTTTCAATAAATGGTTTTTTGTTCGAAATCTTACATTTCTGAGGTAGTCCAACTGTCACCAAGTCAAATTCTGATGATGGTATCCCAGAGAAATCGAAAGGAACATTCAAATTTTATAGCACAACAAATGATTTTCATATTTTTACTAAAGCAAAACAGGCAGTTTTGTATAATTGTCATCATATCATGTTGCAGAGCTGATGATGGAAGGTACTATGACGGTTAGGAGTTGAGAGTAAATTCTTTCAATAAATGGTTTTTTGTTGGAAATCTTACATTTCTGAGGTGGTCCAACTGTCACCATGGCAAAATCTGATGATGTGATACTAGGGAAATCGAGGGAAACACTGAAACTTAATAGGCACACACATTCTTTTAGTCATATTTTTTAACATAATACAAATATTTGTGTACGGTAATTATCACCTCATGTTGCTAAGCTGATGATTGAAGGTACAACTCCTCAACGGTTAGGAGCTGAGAGCAAATTCTTTCATTAATTTATACGTTCAGGTGGACTTATAGTAGTATTCTTTCAGGGTATAATATGGCTATTAGATAAACATGATTATAAAAGGTTTCTCTTTAACGTTTAGAAATTAACTGAAAAAAATTCCAATTATGCTTATACATAATAGAATTATATAAAATTACTAAAAAGAGTGAAATAAATTAAGTTTTTAACAAAAAAATAGAACCGACTTCAAACGGTAAAAAATAAAATTGTTCAGTACCTACTTCTTCTTGCTTATGGTAATGACTCTTAAAACTATTTTTGAAGTCGGGCCCTTAGTAAAATGTCCTGTCTTAGTAAATATAGTGTACCTTTCGTTCTGAATGGGCACCGACTCCAATATAGTTTTAACAGTCAGTATTTTAACAGTCAATATAGTTTTACCATAATCAAGAAGAAGTAGGTACTGTCCCACTGTCTGTACTGTCGGTGCCCATTTAGAACGAATGGTACGACATTTTAGTAAGGGCCCGACTCCAAAAATAGTTTTAAGAGTCATTACCATAAGCAAGAAGAAGTAGGTACTGAACAATTTTATTTTTTACCGTTTGAAGTCGGTTCTATTTTTTTGTTAAAAACTTAATTTTCTATAAATTGCTTATCTAGAGTTGTTATGGTGCTGTTGTTCTATTTATTGGTGCTGATTCTAACACATTCTATTGTACCAACGTTTGTTTAAAAACGAATGCAATTTAATTGTTTATTTAGTTGTCTCCAAGGGGATGTCGGTTTATTCCGAAATTCGGAGTCCAAAATACACTACGAGGATCCTAAGTTACGACAACTGTCAAACGATGGCAACACAATGCAACGCAATGGGAGCTTAGTGAGGTTCTCATTAAAACACTCATTCCTCTTTGGACTTTCCTCTTTGTAGGTGGTAGAACTATTATCGCTGCACCCACCTCTGCCGTGAACCAACTCTGTTGTGTTTCGGTGGAAAGGCGCAGTTGCCGGCCACACTTACATGAGGCGACCATCAGCCTTCGGAGTAGCAGCGCAACTGCATAATAATATGACCTCAGACAAGACTTACCTATGCTTGCTTGATTCGAGGTTGTATGTAGATGTCCATGGGCTGCAGCAACCACTTAACACCACGTGGCCTGCATGCTCGTCTGCTACTGCATTCAAATAAAAAAGGACACTAAACCAGCGTTCTAATTGCCCTTAATTATTTCATTTCACTTAGTGAATGTTTTGAATACTCCAGTCGCTCACCCACCCTCCAGTTAGCTCTCGTTGGAAATACCTAAAGAAAGCCTAATCTAGGGTTGGTAGTTATAGTTTTTACCTTATAATTTCACCTTACATTAGGTGTTTAACTTATAATCCTAGATTCTATCTTTTTGTTGTTTCTAGGGGATTCTCTAGATCTATTGGTCTGTGGTTTTTAAATAGAGTTGACATGCTACTTCATGTTGATCGTGGCCATCGTGGGACCTCAGTGTGGGACGTGAAAATTATAAATCACATTTTTTGCTGCTGAGCAATATGTTTGGTGCTCGCTACAACTCATCACATCTACAACAAAACCTGAAACTGAACCGCACCGCACCATTCCATCAAAAAACAATACAATTTTACTTTTTCGGTATCAAATTATGCAAAATATGTAATATTGGCTCTTCCGTCTAAATAAGTTTAAAAACATCCATAATTTAATACCTAGTCCAAGAGCAACTTAGAAATTGGTTATTCATTTCGAATTTCGATCAACATTTTGAAGTCACGGGCTCACGTAAATTAAAAAAAAAATATACTTATTTGATTTCATTTTCTAAAGAACGTATTTATGGTTGACCTGAATCTCATCATATGAGTAGGTCAGGTTGGTGCAATAAAAACATGTTCGATTTACGATCAACATCATTTCAGGTTAAATTCATTCGAATAGCGTCTCCAAAGCTTTTGCAATAAAGAGATATCTGCGTTGCTCTAAATGGAAAAAGTAATTTTCTATGTACCTAAGTATGCCGTGACAACACCACTTTGTAAAGCGGGATTACTGAAGCGACTATTTTACATCCGACTCTTAGTCTCTGAAGCTTGCTTGAGGGCCTACTCTGTCCCTAAGTCCGTAACTTCTAACATTTTCAGTATCACTTTTGGCATAATTAGGTATATCATTTTTTAAATATAAATCAACCAAAAAATAGGCAGACGGGTAGTGTTAAGCGATCACCGTCGTCTATGGTCACGGGCAACCCTAGGGGAGCCACCCGAGCATTGCCGGCTTTGAAGGAGAGCTTTTTGTACAGCTTCCTTGAAGAACCCCATGTTATAGTCCACTGGGAATACCTCAGCTGGAAAGTTGTTCTACTAGTACATGTCCGTGTTAAAAAAGGAACGTGCAAGGCGGACTGTGGAGGACCGCCACGAGTCCATGTGGTGCCGGTGGTACCTTAACCTTCGTCTGGTGGTATAATCATGGAATCGTGACGTAGGCATCAATTTGTAAAGTTCCTCGGAGCACTCACCATAGTAAAGTCAGTAGAACACTCAGAGCGAGCCTATGTCTCTTCGCAAGTTAAGCGATTCTAGCCTGTCAGTCAATCTTTGGTCGTTGAAATGTAAATTTAATTTAATTTAAAATTTAAAAACAAATTTAAAAACACCACCAGACGAAGGTTAAAGTTCCACAGGCACCATCTGGACTCGTGGCGGTCCTCCACAGTCCGCTATGCACGCTCCTTTTTACCACGGACGTGTAGGTTATGGGACAACCTTCCAGCTGAGGCATTCCCAGTGGACTATAACATGGGGTTCTTCAAGAAAGCTGTAAAAAAAGCTCTCCTCCAAAGCCGGCAATGCTCGGGTGGCTCCCCTGGGATTGCCCGTGTCCATAGGCGACGGTGATCGCTTAACACCACGCGGCCCGTCTGCCTTTTTGTTCGGTTTACATATAAAAAAAAATTTTTTTATCTATTTTTTAATAATTAGCGTAGATATTAATGATTAGCTACTGAATGAATAATATTGTGTAGCTCTCTCAAGGTGGGCACGTCTATTAGCACCGCGCATGGAAAATGGCGGTGTATTCTTATTAGTTAGAGATCTTGGTATCCTCCGCAAGGTTGCTTACTTACTTTTTACGGTTTCTTCACCTATAGCGAAAAAATGCCTTGGATCGTAAAAGAATACTGCACTTATCGTTCCCCTCAGCTGGCTTTATAATCAGGATACTTGTCACGTGCTCTTAATTGGTACATGTGTACATATGTCTCATTTGGGAATTCTATATTTTAATGGACAGCGAATAGTGTCAATGATCAAAATAATTTAAATTTTTTTATTAATGTTATTTATACAATATTAATAAAATTATTAAATGTCCTTTTGTTTGTCAGTGCTTCACAACTAAATCTCGAACCCCATACGGAGAACATAGGTTGTGGAAGTTGTGGATATAGGCTTAGATGTGAATCTACTGCAGATAATTACACGCTAACAGAATTGCTCTGCCATAGCGTAACATCTTAATAACGTGTCTACTAAGGATACGACCAAGAGAAGGCGTTGAATTCAAAGCAACATTTTAGTACCCATGACCTCCAACTCAAACTTAAAAAATGTTTATTGTCTCAACACACATATTTCATGACATACATTTAATTCCTTCGTAATATTTAATATCTGGTGCGAGACCTGGTGCCCAAGCTAAGCCGTAGCCTGTATTTTGGCACACCAGGATTCCCTGCAATCTGTAAAAATAGCGGAACATTGAGTACCTTATATGAGGCTATAGTCAGTGTGTGTGTATATGTGCAAGCTTACCTGTGCGTGTGAAAGTGGTGTGTGTGTGTGGGTGTGTGTGTGAGTGCGTGTAAGTGTGTTTATTACAATACTTCAGAGCGTGAACAAGTCTGAACCTTCTTTACAAATAAGGTTTTAATAGATAATATTGTAGCGTATGCGACGTCGTGAGACAGCAAATATTTAATTATATATATTAATAAATATATAGAAATAGTTGAATAAATAAAAATGAAAGTTCATATATATTTAAGTACATAATATTTAAGTAATAAATTCTCTGTTTGGTTATAGTCACTCTAGTTGTTAGGTAGCCACTCTATCAATTTATCTTCGCATTCGTAACGATTGCAGTGTGATATTATGTTGAGTAGTTTATTTAGTCTTTTATATAATATACAACTGCGGAAAGAATATTTTTCGCGCAAATTATGTTTTAAAAACCGGGATTTCACAGACCTCGTCTTCTTGTTTGAGCTATTTTATTTACCATGTCAGGATTTATATTTGCGTATTTACATAATATGTATAGTAAGGAATACATAAAGTTGTCTTACGGATGGTAGTTTGGCTTTAACGTATAAGGTCTTAGTGGGAAATAATCGTTAGTGATAGTGGGCCTAGAATGCCTCCGTTTTGATCACGCCTAAATAGTAGAGGAGAATTGTGAAACGCGCATGGCCCGGCGCGGTCGAGTGTGAGATGGGTGACCGTTAGTGATAAAAAATTTAATGCGCGTTTCCGTGCTTCGGAGGGCACGTTAAGCCGTCTGTCCCGGTTGTTGTCCATTGATTGTAAGTCGTTAAACCTTGTCGAAGGCTTTATGGGCGGTTTGAAAACATCCGACACCGGGTTGACCACTAACCTGTTTGAAGTTTTACGTTTTTAAGTAAGATCGCACATTTTTATATACAAAAAAAGGATCCTATCCGCTATTACTTTGTCGCGTATCATACACACAAGCTATTATAAATCTGTCACGTGATGTCGCCCTACGCTCAGGTGCGATAAGCTCGTTTAACCGTTTAGCTACTGAACTTCGGCCTTTACTATCAATTTTGTTAAGGAACATAATTTTTAACCGACTTCCAAAAAAGGAGGAAGTTCTCAATTCAACTGTTTTTTTAGTACCTCAGTACTTTCGGCTGAGTGAACAGGTTTTAATGATTCTTTTTTTATTTGAAAGTTAATACGATCTTCTGTAATGATGCTTCGGTAATGTAGGGGACTGAATTTTTGATGGGTTGGTGGTGGTGGGGAAACAGCAGCGATATATAAAATAAAATATATTACACACTTGGTGGATGGATGGACACATTGACATTCAAATTTGCATACGTAATGGCCTGTTTAGACGACTCGCGTGGCGCAATGGTTAAAATGCCGGACTGCTAATCGAGGGGTCTCGGGTTCGATGACCGGGCACAGACTAAAAATGTTGCCATAGAATATAAAAATATTTGTTGCGTTGCCAACACACGCTGATACCGACTCCAAAAATAACAATAATTGTACCTATATTATAGGGTAAACACAGTTCGTACCTACCAATATGTAATAAGTATGTGAGTAGAAAATGTAAGTTGATTATTAAATTGTAGAAGAAAACGCAATTATTTTGTTGCTTTTTAGTCCATATTAAATTTGTTTTGGAGTAGTTTTCTTTTGAAGTCGGTTTTTTCTTGTTAAATCATTGTCAATGTTTGCGGTGATGCCTCCTGATCCTAAAAGCTTAACACGATTTATCGCAGTAAAGGAGCTAAATGTTTCGTTTATTCATTCATTCATTATTATTTTATAACTCACCTTGTCTTACTTGAACGGAGTAGCAGAAGCATGCAAGCCATGTGTTCGCAGTAGTCGCTGTAGCCCATGGACAATATGGACATCTACACACAACCTTTGTAATTTTTTTCTTTTTATCCACGTTGTGGTCCTTGCCTAAGCTACAAATAGTTCATGGTCAAGATCGATTTCTCTAAAAATTACTTATGTATACTTTTTCAGACAAATCGACTGATTTCCACGACTGGACCACCTGTCTGCCTGTCTGCCAAGCCAATTAGGTTGCCTGCCTCTTAGAAAAGTACCCTTAGATTGACTGCATCCAAAAGAGTTCCCGATTTTCCCACAAACCGCGAGCCAAAAATACTAACTCTATATAACAGAATTGCAACCGTAACAATGTTAATTGCACAACCACAGCGCTCCAATAATTGCCCTCGAAGTTGCATGGACAGTAGCTTTGATATTTAATATTGTTGCTGCATAATATTTGAATATTCAACTCGGTTTCCCTTTGACAACAAACTCGGTAATATAAAACTTCTCAGTTAGTAGTTCATCCGTCACCCGTCACAGTAATCCGTCACATTTTCTCGTCATCCATACCACAAAGCCACAAGACGAAAATTTTCGACCAGTTCTGCCCGTTATGACCTAGAGCCGAAACATGGACACTGACAATGGGACTGGTTCACAAGCTCAAAGTCGCGAAGTAAGCAATCCAGAGAGCTATGCTCGGTGTGTCCATTCGAGATAAGATCCGAAGGAGGACTAAAGTCACCAACATAGCTTTAAGAGCCAGCAAGCTGAGGTGGTAGTGAGCTGGTCACATTTACCGAAGAGCCGACAATCGTTAGACGAAACGGCTTTTGGATTGTAGACCGCGTTCGGGCTGTACTGTAGCAGTGGACCGATATAGGCTGATGATAATTATGAGCGATCCAATAATTGCACTCAAAGTTGTATCGACAATAGCTGTGATATACAATATTGTTGCTGCCCAATATTTGAATATTCAGCTCAGTTTGCCTGTACACTGAGATATAAAACTTCTAACTGCAGTTTGTAGTTCACTGCAGTGCCAAATAACTCATAGGTAAGTCGTTCCAGTACCTCTTCACACAAGTTTCATAATAGTTTCTCTTTAAAAGCTAAAGTAAATCATTTTCCTATTAATGATGAGTTTTTAGCATTCTTTTTTTTTATTTGAATGGAGTAGCAGACGAGCATGCAGGCCACGTGGTGTTAAGTGGTCGCTGCAGCCCATGGACATCTACATATGTACAACCTCAAGCAAGCATAGGTACGTCTTGTCTGAGGTCGTATGAATTGCGCTGCTACTCCGGAGGCTGGTGGGCGCCTCATGTCAGTGTGGCCGGCAACTGCACCTTTCCACCGAAACACAATAGAATTGGTTCACGGCAGAAGTGGGTGCAGCGGTGGTACTTCGCCAGGCGAACCATAATAGTTCTACCACCTACAACTATCGATATAAACATCTAACTATTCTATATATATAAACATCTGTAGCGACATTCCGCTACTCATCAAGAGATGGCGCCACGGGTATTCCTGAATCACGCTATCGAAGTTTTCGGAATATCCTACCATATATACAAGCTCCGAATTGAATCAGTTGGAGCGCGGCCGCTCCCCGGGCATGACTACCTCGCCCGGCGGGAGATCTCCCTTTGCCAGACTGGTGACCCCGGACAAGAATACGTCCCTTCTGACCTTCATCAGTCGCACCTTCACTCCCTGGATGGACTGCAGCACTACTTCAGCAGCTCATCAGGTTCATCGCAGCGCGTCTGGACCATGCTTCCTGATCCTGATCCAGCTACCTCGAGCAACTTCGTGGACGGCTTGAGAACCTACTACTCGCCTCCACACTTAAACCTACCCTCACATCCCGACTCACCGTGGATAGAGGGTATCTCCACACCTCGCTTCACCCTCACATCCCGACTCACTGCGGATAGAGGGCAACACAAGGCCTCACCTTCACATCTCGACTCACTGAAGATAGAGGGCATTGAAGGCACTTGTAAGCGAAGACTGCACAAGCTTGGATTTCTGAAGATATCGACCTCCGGCCTGAGCAGGGGGTGATGTAGCGACCTTCCGCTACTCATCAAGAGATGGCGCCACGGGTATTCCTGAATCACGCTATCGAAGTTTTCGGAATATCCTACCATATATACAAGCTCCGAATTGAGTCAGTTGGAGCGCGGCCGGCCGCTCCCCGGGCATGACCACCTCGCCCGGCGGGAGATCTCCCTTTGCCAAACATCTAACATAAATGCCTGTTAAGTAAAAAAATCTTAAAGGTAGAGTACTTTGCAAAATTTGCATAAAATACCTATATCCCTCCACCAAACCGGAGCAGCGTGATGGAGTAAGCTCCAGACCGAGCTTACTACAAGCCAGGCAGAGGTGTTTCAGGATGAAGCAATCTTTCAGCATTACGATGGCAGGTTGTGGTTTTAGCTCTACATAACATACGACATCATATCATATAATTATATCATTGCAGCTGCAGATTTTATAGATTTTATAGATAAATTTTGTATTTTATGACCCAATTCTAAAAAAATACCATTAAGATATCGTAACATAATTATGTAATAAATTGCAGCTTGCAGCCAAGCATTTTCTAATGGCTTTTTATCCTATCTCTATGTTATATTTTATCTGTATAATATTTTTTTTCTCACTTACAGTAAAAATCCTACTGCGCACTTGTTTCGAGATTGGTTGATTGATGCTGAGAGCACTACGTCAACAATAGTTAAAGCAATTCGTCAATTATTATTCAAACTGGTAGTCAAAACACTGTTTTCATTATCAGAAAAGACGGCCGTGAGCCAAAGACATGTTGAGACATACCGCAAATTCAATTACGTGTTAAAAGCTTCCAAATTGAAATCGACAGCATTGTTTGTTCATCAACTATACCGAGAAAACGAAGTTGGTTGCCTACCTACAACACGGTGGGGAAAACCTTTGATCGAATTAAACTTTAAACCGTTTGTTAACTAAGTACTCGACTAAAGCAGTTTTAACAGATCGGATTTGGATACTTATTCGTAATAGGTATATTTTACACCCGCCACCCGTACGTTAGATCGCTTGATGGATAGGCCCGTAGTGTGACCAGAAGGCGCGGATGAAGCATGGATGAAAAGAACGCGCGGAAACTCGCTGAATCGATTCGCGCTAGTCTTCCGCCTATTTATTTTTACCACTTTTATGTAGTAAATAAGTTATTTTATTATTCTCAACACTCAATATAGCGAACTTACATATTTATTTACCTACTCCTGAATGAAGTCTGGAAATGACAACGGGAAACAAAGGGTCGCATTTTGATATCTCTAACGGCGACGCATTCCAGAGAATGAAGCACTCAAGATATCCAAGTCTTGCTCTCATTCGGCGTAGGTATGAAATTTTATTTAAAGGAAATTCACGCAAAATAAAGAATAATACATTTTTGACGACCTTTGTAGCGAAATGGTTGCCATGCCGCTGTATTAATCTAGAGTCCCGGGTTTGATTCCCGGCGAAGGAATGATGAGTTCATTAATGTTCTCGGCCTGAGTGTTTGTATCAGGTCTTTGTGGGTGTCTTTTGCGTGAAGTTAAAATAAACTAATATCTACAAAATAAAATTAATGTTTAACAACGTATCCATGCATCCATCCATGATTACCGCAGAAACTCTATCTAAATACATTAAATTCCCCAATGGTTCCCGTTTTCCTTTTGCGTAACTGCCTAGCTTTATTTAAGGTGTAGAACTATTCGAAGCAAATGGTGCGAAGTGAAAATTACTGCCTAACGAGTTACGATTGCGGCGTACACCGCTTTGGTTCATTATTCCGCAGAATACAGCATTTCCACGAAAGCAAGCAAATACTGTTATTACGAGATTCTTTACAAACCATCAATGTGATGGTACATATTATGTCTTGGAATACAGATTCCAAGAAGAAGTAGAAAAGAAAGCAAAACGAAGTTAAAAATAAATGAAATTAAAAGTAAAATTAAAGACAGTAAAGGTAGAGTCATTTTAGATGACTTGAAACTGGGAATCTAAACCGGCGGTTTCCTGAATTATTAATCAATGAGGTTAGGAATAAGGCGAAAGTTACCCAAGCAATTACAGTACTATTTACAGAACCTTTGTTCCAAAAGGACCAGGGATCTTACCTATCTTAGTATCGGCTTCAACATGTTCAAAATAACACTCTTCAGCGTGTGCGTCCACTGTAATTGTATAGCTAACTAGCGGCCGCCCGCGACTTCGTCCGCGTGAACTTTGGTATGAAATTTTTCCTGAATTTTCTTTACTATAAACCTCACGCAGCCCGAGACCTTTCCAACGAATGCAAAACCGTGGAAATCGGTTCGTGCGTTCTGGAGTTATAGCGTCAGGAAGGAAAACCCGACTTATTTTTGTATAGTAGACTAGCGGCCGCCCGCGACTTCGTCTGCGTGAACTTTGGTATGAATTTTTTCCTGAATTTTCTTTACTATAAACCTCACGCAGCCCGAGACCTTTCCAACGAATGCAAAACCGTGGAAATCGGTTCGTGCGTTCTGGAGTTATAGTGTCAGGAAGAAAAACCCGACTTATTTTTATATACTTAGTAGATAACTGTACTGAAAAATGAGATAAACAAAACTACATATAGCCAAAAACCCTTATAAATACTACTTATATTTTAAAAAAACTCCTTCATAGTAGGTGAGTTAAGAGAAGGTGAGATAAATAAAATAAATTATAACGCTACACACTCATAGCATTAGGTAGGGCTGCCATCCGTCCGGATTTCCCCAGATTAGTCCTAGTTTGAAGGGCGTCCGGGGGCCGTCCGGCAGGGGTTTTTGAAATTGGGTTTCACCCGGACACTTTTGTTGTCAGGGGATATCCATTTTTTTAATAGATAAGCGATAAATTGAAATAAATCTTAATTAAAAATTCATCCACAATAACCCGCATTCAAGAAGGCTCGGCAAAATAGTCAACGATCGAATGGAATTAAAAAATTATAACGGTTTTTGTTTTTGTTGCAAAAAATATTTTTCCAGAGATGTCCGGGGAAACTTACCATATTTCGCCCAAATGTCCGGGAGGATGTTGCGTTGCCGTGTTTATCCGGCGTCGGCAATTTAGGTGATGGCAGCCCTACCATTAGGATTTCCTGTGTCGTGAGTACCATGTACACACATATAAAGACATGAACATAAATATAAAGAAAAAGAAAAAAAAATTAGACATATAAAATATTCGCTTAATAAATGCCATTTTTTCCGGTCTCCGCCTTTCGGCTTAAAGCATCGAATTTGGGCTAGATGTTGAGCTGGGAGAAAAAAGCGGCGGAAAAAAATATTCCAGCAGCATTATTTTCAAAAAAATACATAAACACCCAAACCGAGAAAAGAAATTAAAATTCATCAGAGTTTTTCGCCGGGAATTGAACCCTGTTATATAATGGTTACCATGCCGGACTGCCAATCAAAGGTTGGCAAACCGGTTGGTCTAATGTTCGTTTTTCTGTACTTATGTTGTAAATTAAAATCACAACTTCGCTAGGAGCAAGCGGTTAGGTCGGTTTTTACGTTATACCTAGTTCTATGGTTTATTCCCTGAAAGTGAAACTGTACGACTCGACATAAAGTTTATGTCATAAACGAAAAACGAAGAAGCGTTGAAGGGCGTATGGCCCGGCAGTTAGCGTAGAACGCAAGTGATCTATGCGACTAAGCCAAACGGGCGCGGTCGGGTGTGAGATGGGTGACCGCTAGCGCGTTTCCGTGCTTCGGAGGGCACGTTAAGCCGTCGGTTCCGGTTGTTGTGTCGATAGATAACAGTCGTTAAAGCTTGTCGGAGGCCTTATGGGCGGTTTGAAAACATCCGACAGCGGGTTGGCCAACCCGCATCTCCACCAACCCGCATTGGAGCAGCGTGGTGGAGTAAGCTCCAGGCCTTCCCAATAATGGGGTGAGACCCGTGGCCAGCAGTGGGACGTAAAAAGAACCCTTTTTCAGCCATAAACGAAAAACAGGATCAAACATTATATTTAATAGTTCCACCAGTGACACACACGACGAAATTAAATATCCACAAAAAAAATTATGACTTTTACCTTTTACCATACATATTATTATCAACTAAATGACAACAATTTATAAATTATCACAAAAAAGATGTAAAAATGTGATTAAAACGTTAAAAAAAGAAATTATAGCAGAGCGTGGTTTCGATCCACGGACCTCTGGGTTATGGGCCCAGCACGCTTCCACTGCGCCACTCTGCTCCTGAGGATGCGTGCAAAATTACGGGACACACTCGTTTAAACTAACATCTGAGTTTTATGTATTTATTGAAAGTATTACAAAAATAAATAATAAACCAACCAAACTATTTTTCACTGACTTCAATCAAAAAAAAGAGGAGGTTTTCAATTCAACAGTATTTTTTTATGAATGTTAGGTAGGTACCTCAGAACTTTCGACTGGCTGAATAGATTTTTTAGTCTGATTTTCTGACATTGCGTCCCTACAGAACCGCTGATAATAATATCTTAGACTCTACTCTAAGGTGTCTAAGACTTAGAGAACCAACCACAACTACATAATATTATAATAATGGCATCAAAGACAGACAGCGCATGTACCTACCTACCTATTATCAATGAGATACCAATCTCTTCCCACGTTATAATTACGTAACATTTAAAGAATAAAGAATGTCTTCCTTCAATCAATTCCGTTTGACACGGGGGTGGCCCCAAATTGTAAAAATCCACGCTCCGCTTTGTTATTTGATAATGAAGGGGATTCGTTACTCATTGGCGAGGGTAAGGTGAAATTTAAGATTTTGTGCATTGAGGTAGTACCATGTAGTAAGTACTACGTACATACATATATCTCGACGGATTAAAAGTTCTTAGATAATACTACTCTTAAAAAGAAAGACGACGACGAAAATTCAATGTTTTTGTTAATTTGTAAACTTTTTCCTTGTTGTAAAATGTCGGAACTCATTCTGAACGGATTTCACGTGGAATGGCCTCGATGTCCTATCGAGGGTCTCAAAATCGCAGTCGCATCAATTTTATTTTATATCGGTTAGAGTTATAGGTTTACGCCACTACTCAGTATACTAAGTATATCGATGGTTTATGGTATCTCAACAAAAAGAACTAAGTATGAGAGCTCTAAGTATCTACCACCTGTACTTAACACTTTCATAGTTCTACTATGAAAATCCTACTTTGGTACCACCGATTCACGGATTTCTGCCATGCAGCATGCAGCAGTCATAGTGTGGCAAAAAGGCATAACTTTTCGGATTACCTCCAAAACTCGCATAGAAAAATTCAGCTTAACACTAATTATGTACTAGCTGACTGACGCTTTGACTAATTACATATTAAGTTGACGATATGCACAAAGTAAGATTATATTCCAGGTACTTACTTAGCTATTTATACTTACGTACCTATTGATTGATTAGTATAGGTAAATAAAAAAGGCTATTTTAACTCAAACTTTATTATATAATTATAAAATCTATAGATAGGTACTTACAAAATCAATCAATGTAATAATTTTGAATAATAATCCATAAGAAGTATACGTATTAATTGCTTAACATTTCTTTATTAATTTTATTAGGAAAGGCAATTTGGCTTCGCAATTATCTTGAAAATATTACACATACTGGTCACATACATACTTATATTAACGTAATGTAACGTATTATGTGAAGTATGTAAATTGCAATGCATTTTCCTTAGTTATATGTTTATGGATACAATGGATAGATAAGGTTCCCAATAAACATAAAGATGAAAAAATGTTTTTACAATAATGTCAATACAATGGCATTATTATTTCAATAACAATATTATGCATTATTTCCTAGAAAATATAATCATTCTAAACTTACTAAGCATAGACTAAGTAGGTAATTTACCTTAATTACACAGAAAATTAAAATGAAATGATACGTAATAATTTCTATTCGAGCTATTTTTTTCATTTTTAATTTGTTTGCGAAATAATACATTTTTAACAATATGTTATAGACTATTTTCCAGATAGAATCGAAATCTACATAACGAAATTATTAGCATCCATGGTAAAATTCATTTCATGACACTATTTGCAGCATTTTTATGCCACTAATTTTGTAATGTAATTTCAGCTTAAGGGTTGGTGAATATTGAACACAAGGAATAAAAGTATCATCTCCATATCACATAAAAACGAACAGTCTTGCGCCTCCAAAAACCGATGTGTTAACGTAGCCGTAATGTCTTTTCTTCATTAATAAATCGAAAGGATATTATTCAAAAAAATATCTCGAACAGAGTGAAAAAAAAACAAAAATGACGATCTAAGCTTGTAATAGTAGTGAATAACTATTACAAGCTTAGATCTAGATATATAGATAGATTAGTTTTGTCCAGTCTTACTCTGACGCGCACAAAATGACGAATGGCAAAGCAAAACAAAACACTGTAAGTAAAACAAGCGTATATAACGTTTATTAGTAAGGGGGAAATATACAAATTATGTGTAAGGTTCAAGCCTGTAGACCAGTGTTAAAAAGTAGAAAAAAAAATATGAGGGAAAATATATTACAATACAAAGCTATTATAATATACAGGAGCGGTCGCAGCCTTCAATTTGGGGGAGGGCTCGAGGGGGATAAAAAACTATGTCCAGACGCTTGGGGGACAAGTTGGATTGTTTCGCCTTCATATGCGCATGACTGAAGGATTTTGGGGGAGGGGTTAAGTCCCTGTTAAGCCCCTACCTCTGGGACCGCGCCTGGTTACTTAGAATCTAAGTCTTAGATGAAATGCAAAAATCATGGTAAAATATTGTGCAAGTAACAAGTACGAGTAATAGTATTCACGTGCCCATCACGGGGATATCAATATCACTTTTTGACTTACATTCAAGTTAAGCCAAGTGTTTGCTGCCAATTGAATATAGACATTGTAAATCATTCAGTTACTTAAAGGTTCATTCGTTTCTGTTATATGACATAATTCCACAGTCAAGTCAGTATTCACAGTTAGGATAAAAGTTTATCGTCAGTATTTCAACCAATTTTTTTGTTTAAGTATAACACTATGTAAACATAATAAGTAATAATTTTACTTATTTAGGTACCAATAATTTGTCAAGCCAGTAACTATTTTGATACAAATAACAAAATACCTCAATATATAACACATGTATAAATTAGACAATAGAATGATATGTAACATATACATAATAATTGTAAAATATATCATTAGATGAAAATATGTATTCTTAATGACTGTAACAGATACAAATTTTTGTATAGTTAACATTGTTGAATAAGACTGTCATATGAAATGTACCAAAGTATTAAATCAATGCTAATAAGTTTGTTTAATAACAAAAGTGCAGACTCATGGACCTTGGAACTCAAGCAGATCGAGAACAGGAATTAAAACTCATCATAAAAATTTTGGCCTTGCTGAGAATTTGCAGCAGTACCCCACTTACACTTAGAGAAGTGGTATCACATTAGTCATGAAGTACAACGCAATGAAACAGCTTCTTTCAAATTACCAATAAAATTATGAATATGGGTAGGTAACTAATTTAAGGCATTTCCAGTGGACTATGACATGGGGTTCTTCAAGAAAGCTGTAAAAATAGCTCTCCTCCAAAGCCGACAATGCTTGGGTGGCTCCCCTGGGGTTGCCCGTGTCCATAAGCGACGGTGATCGCTTAACACCACGCGACCCGTCTGCCTTTTTGTACGGTTTATTTATATTAAAAAAATGTTAAATGATGCAAAGCAGTTTCAATCTGGAATGTACAACAGGAAACTTCTGCAAATATCTTTTTTTCAGTCAAGAAAAAGATATCACTGCCATCACTGCTTTAATGCTCTTAATCCAATTCTGATTTAAAAGAACATTCAATGTGACACTTTCTTTAAATTTAGCAATTTTTTTAATGTCTCGCATTTTTAAATCAAATATTTCTTTTACATTATCTGATGTGTAACACTTTTAAAAATACATTTATTTCATTACATAGTTTTAAGTTTTAACTAGGTATATGCATATAATTCCATACTTAATACCAATATTATATTCAATGTACACCTAATCAACTATGTTATCAATAAAATGGCATCGGATTAACATATTTTCATTTCGAATGAAATACATTTATATTTCACTGACATAGACTTATTTCCAAACAGTATGAAAATAATTTTCCAGATTAAATTATCTGATTCAGATTTAAGTGTTGTTTAGCCAAACATTGCACCACAGTTTGAGCATCTTCTGTTTTTGAGAGCGAGACAGCAGAGGATGCCCAGTGGGAAGAAAAGGATGGCACATAATATTCCAAGGCAGGTGAAGTCATCTTCAAGAATTCCAACTCTGCACGCTGGACAGGCCCCTACAGCTATGATTGGTGGTGGTATTATAACAGTAGTAGAGCCATAGTTAGGTGCCATGTATGGAGCAGTGGGTGTAGTTCCATATGGAGTATATCCTGGTGGTGGAGGTGGGTATGGTCCAGAATGCACCCCTGGCTGCGCTTGTGGGGGCACAAAAGATCCCTGGGGCCCTGGAATCAGAAATGGATATAAATATTATTATAAAATTGTTATAAGTGGTCCATTACACATATATCAGTAATTTTAAATCTTAAATGTGACCTAATTCCAAGCAGCCCAGCTTTAGAATGCTAATAAAGATTGAAAAAATTAAAAATAATAATAATGTTTCCCATTTATAGCCTCACAGTAGGATCTTCTTTGTCAGTCAGTACCATGGACAAACACAAGAGTGAGAATACAAATTGAAGACCGAGGACAGGAATTAAAACTCGTCATAAAAATATTGGCCTTTGCTGAGAATTTGCAGTAGTACCCCACTTACACTTTAGAGAAGTGGTATCACAAACCACATGTTAGAGATATCACTACTCTTAGAGATCTACATTAGTCATGAATATATTCCACAGCAATTATAGTTATTTTTTTGTGATATAAAACATCTAATAGGCACTATATATTGATTACAATCTAGTCTATCTATATGACTAATAAGTAATTTAAGGCTAACTTAAATTGCTATTTAGAGATAATATTATTGAGGCGAGCGCCCACTGACACTGCACTTCTTAGTTCTAAGACATAAAGGTTCAGACACACTGTGCTTGTAATATAGAATGTACCTAATAATTTTGCAAAGCAGCATGTGTTGACAATGTGCCCGTTGAAAAAATCTAAGACAGATGAATAAGGAATGAACATTATGGTTGGTATTGGATCCCATGAAATCTCCAGAGAATATTCACTTCAAAGTAATGTTCCATTCTTATTGTGTGAATAGTCTTTAACCATTATTATATTTATGTTTATAAATGAATCACACCATACATAAAACAAACAACTCATCAATGACTTTGATAAGATAATGGCACCACTTTGTCATTGTTTAAATTTAAATTTCTGTTCTCATCTGGGTGTCTGTGTTTCTGTCTTTGTGTGTGTCCATGGTACTCACGACACAGGGTATATCTACCCTACTGTGGGGTTATGATTGTGAAGCGAAGCATTATTGTTTTATTAATAACCATATGTTTGAATATAAAATAATACATAATGTTATATTAATTGCAGTGAAGTTCAGTAGTAGTGTAGTAGTAGTATTTATATATTGATTGGGGCCAGATAGTAATATAGTAGAAAATTACCTAGTACTTAAATTAAAGCCCATTACCTAAAGAATTTCAGGTTGATTCTAATAGTAAAATACATTTTAGTAATACATAGTAGAGTAAATTGATATCAAAACCAAACTACTTATGTGTTCTTCGCCTACATGTAATAGTAATAGTTAATGGTGTAATCCAGTTAGCAAAAGATTAAGGACACAAAATTTTAATCCCATTAATCATTCTCGATCACTTAGCTTAGTTATTTTTAAAGATATGTGTAATTTATGTGGTCCCAAGATTATTATTTACAATGTCCTCTAGTAGAGGAAAGCTATAAAAAAACATCAGATAGCCATCATTTAGTTGTCAAAAACAACTAGTAGGTAATTAACGGTCGTCTACAGGACATGAATAATTATCTCAATAGCAAATCACCTTGGACAGATACAAAATATTCACATATTTCTCATGACTTTCAAGTGTTCAGTGAACATGTACAGATGTTATATGTACATATTTAAATGTAGTTTCGTAGTGTGGTATAACGTTGCGCAGTACAATAACAATTTTATTCTTATCAGCAAACCATACCATTATGATTCATTGGCATAGATTGATGCTTCTTAACTCTATTTCATCATTTACCTGGTGGAACTGTCGCCGAATATGGTGGAGGTTGTTCGGTAACCGTCGGTTTTTCCATGATAAGACTCTCTGAAGCTTTATAAACTCTTAAATAAATATAAATATACACAAAAACTACTACACAAACAGAAAGCAGTAAACTGGAATGGAAAATTGACACAAGTTTAGTGAAGGAAGGAAGGAAGTGACAAATGACAAATATGACAATGCAGTATGAATGTAGTATAGCATGACTTTTTTTTTTCAATTATGGCATCGCAAACTCTTTGCATACTGCCAGCGTCAAGTATAATTTTTGCATCAATTTTTTGCCAGTTTCAATGAAACTGAACGAAGTAATAACAAATTCAGTAAGTAAGTCGTCAAAAATCACTCAGTCTAGTGAGTCCAACACTCAAGTAAAGCGATGGCTACTTTACTAGAATGTGTCCGAAAGAATTTTGGAGGCAAGCAGAAAAAACACATTTTAGCACTGTTATTCTATTTCACAAACACTCGTGCACTGTAATTAATCTATATCAAACAAAATGCCATCAACTTTATCCGATTTATCTCAAGTAGTGGGGTTTTTTCTTTTTTTTTTCTATAAGGGCATCGCAAATGATGAGTATATTGCCAGCAACAAAGAGCACCCAACATTTTGGCACACCTAATCTTCACAGTGAGAGCCCCATTCGGAGATATAGAGCTTTGAAACGCTTGTCATTTGTCATGCCATTTTCATGTCTCCATAGTGGGGCCCTTACACAAAGTTTAGGTATGCCAGGCGTCATTCATACAAATATGTTCGATGCTCATTGCTCTATATTTTCGTCGTGTCTGCGCAGCGACAACGCTGTACGCATTAACATTGCATTATAAAGCATGTGCAACATTAAATAACTCATGCTGAGATTGGATACTAACCGTAACCCGTGAGATGGCGTGATTGTACCAATTTCGTTTTAGTTTCTCTGTCTACGACCATTTTACTTTTACCTTTTACTAAGACGTTGATGTAGTGTCAATACGACGCTAGTCGAGTCGAGTTTGCGCAGCGACAACGCTGGCGTTTCGCCAACGCTCGTAATGAGCCGGTAGGATAGCGGCCTTAGAGGCGACGAGAAAAATGTTTCCACTTTCCAGGCGCCACGTTTGCGTACCTACTGTTATTTTATTGCACATTGCGCACTGTAATTAACCTGTATCGAACAAAATGCCGTTAATTTTGCGATACTTAAAAATACCCCAAGACTTATTTTCTCGCCTTCGACTTCTCCAATTTCCCGCCAAAACTCCATTGTTTTTCTATAAGCCTTCTCACATTAAATTGCAGTTAGCGTACTACTATTATTAACTAAATGTTCCAAGAAACGTACATTCTACCTTGAAATGTACCTATTTGCCTGTCATACCTAAAATGAATAATATTATAGAAGCTTTGGCCTCAACCTTGCATTTTCGGGTAGGGCGCTTCGTTTCTTATCAGTACCTATAGTTACAATTACATACCTAGTTCCGACAAACGTTGCCGGAAGCCTGTGATAACTAAAGTACTATCACACAAAACACTAACTATTACTAACGTAGTACCTATTATGTTGTCTTTTTTGAGTGCCTAAATCATCTCTTTATGAATAAATAAATAAATGCGCTTCACACCCATAGCCCCACAGTAAGCGGGTACTATTATACAGTTTGATGCTTCACATCAACCCTTAGAGTATCAAAATTGATGCTCTTAGCATCAAATCAACCTCTATGATGGTTACTGGTTACTTAGTTTTATGAAGATAGTATTTTTAAAATACGAAATAGATGTCGTTCTCATCTGTATCGTGTCTGATTGACGTAGTTTTAGTTCAGCTCCCAATAAAGTGATATTTAAAAGCTAGGCAGTTTTCCTTCGGTAGCTTCCCCGCAGTATAGTACCATGGACACACACAAAGACAGAAACACAAACACCTAGAACGAGAACAGTTTGAACTCATCATTCAATTCGCCGGAATCGAATCTATGAATGTTGATATTTTTTTATGAATAAAATTCCCGTCTTTCACTTATTATTTTATGCAGCTGGTTGGAAGCACTGCTTCCTGCCAACCTTTTTCCTATTTCACAACGCATTCGGTAGGATTTAGTATCCCTCTATTGTCTGTGGTAGGTTTCTTAGATCAGAGCCACAATTGAGACACCTGAGTACTTAGAAGCTCTTTGTATTGTGTCAGAGCTGTTCAAACGGGTTTTTCCCAGTGATCAGATTGATAAGACAGACTAGTCGCCTTCGTCTTGTATCGGGTTGATGCCTAGCTGTGCCTCCCTGATTCATTTACACCACCCTGTCCCCGCCTACCAGGTCTGGATAACTATAAATATTTTATTGTTATATCTTGCATGTTTTACTTAATAAATGCTTATAAAACGGTCAAAATCTTTATGAAAAAGGGTTATTTACGTTGGCAGCATGGCAGCAATCACTGCTTTCGATCATGATATTATTGTTTTGCATCGCCTGCAGTGTCCATCCAAACTGGTGATAAACCAAAATGAATTTAACTACAAGGTATATTATTACAAGGAAGGACCTTTTTCACCACCTTCAAGTAACGCAAGTACGCTAATTGTCGGTTAAAGTCACCCGTAACTTCAATTTCATTTTCACGATGTTCGAGTAGCACTAATTATATGATAAACTGATCCATACTCATAGCTTTTACTTTACTGCCAATTAACTTTACTTGGGACGTAACTAATCAACACTTTACTTGGACATGGTGAACGAGGTCCTTTGTATAATATACTTATTTGTCAGCATAAAACAGATGAAAAGTATTTTTAGTTTCGTTAAGATAGTTTAAGTGTATTTAAATAAAACAAGCACAAACTAATGAACTTTCAATATATTCATTATATTTTCACAAAACAATAACTGTTAATTCTAATTGTTCATTGTCATATTTACAAAACATCCCTGTGCGAATATTCTATCGTTTCTAACAAGATTATTTTGACAAAGACCAAGTATCTACTCCTTATACAAGATATGCCAAGAAATTCGAAATGTGTTATAAATCAGAGAGAAAATATATTTCTTTCTTCATTAACATTCTTAAATCAATAAAATTTTAACAAAGTATACTATAAAGAATACAAACAATCCATTTAAATCAAAATATACAATACAACTAACTTAACAATTTCATATAATTCAAGTTCATATTTACATAGTACAGAAAATTAACGAAAATACGAACTCGACAGACACCGAAGCTAAATTTAAAATAAAATAAAATACATTTAATAGGAAATAAAGAGAGCTAATAAAAATTCTAACTATTCTTATTCACTGGATAATAATATACATAAGTATGGGTGTGACATCAACGTCATCTAAGAAATATTATTAGGGATATTTTTACCTTAGAGCATCACAGGTAACTGACAGGTATGACACCCGTCAGAGGAGTGGCCTTTACGGGCGAACCACTCGTCCCAACGTGCATGCACAATGTGCCTTCTAGTTATATACAACGAGTGTCTGTATGTGTCGGTGTCCGTATTGTCGGTGCATAGAAAATGACGTTGTTAATTGAAATTGACATATTTAGAAATGTATGAGTCTGTAGCGACGAAAGAATATTTGTGAATGTGTGACAAAACTAAAATGTGTGCGTTCTTCCCCCGCACCAGATTTGGCACAAAAATTATGTATCGAAGCGAGGCGTAATGCCCTCTCCACTGCCGGGTGAGTCAGTACCTTTGATGCTTTAAGATTTTTACTTGTAAATGCAGAAATATATACCAAATGGATTCAATTACTGTCCGCATAAAATTCAAACCCATACTTATTAGACAACTTTGTATATAAATACATAAAAAACAATTCAAAATCACTAATAGCAATTAAATGTAATTGCTCATAATAATTGCACTAATAATGAAATTATTTTATGTGCAAAGTTTTTGTATTTTTATACTGTCAATTAAATACACAATACAACCCCGTTTGGGAATAGTTATCACATTAAATTTACTGAAGAATATTAATATTAACAATATTCTATATTGTATAACTTTGTTCTTTATATAAAGCTAGGTACAACAACGTAATATCTTGCTGTTTATGGTTCACCACAGCAAGCATGGCTGAGCTGCAACCCTTTTTGCGTCCCACTGCTGGGCACGGGTCTTTCTCCATTATTGGGGAGGCCTGGAGATTACTCCACCACGCTGCTCCAATGCAGGTTGGTGGAGATGCGAGTTAGTGGCCAACCCGCTGTCGGATGTTTTCAAACCGCCCATAAGGCCTCCGACAAGCTTTAACGACTGTGATCTATCGACAACAACCGGGACCGACGGATTAACATGCCCTCCGAAGCACGAAAACGCGCATGCATTTTTTTGCCATTAGCGGTCACCCATCTCGCACCCGACCGCGCTCGTTTGGCTTAGTTGCATAGATCGTTTGCGTTCTACGCTAACCGCCGGGCCATGCGCGGTTCATAAGCAAAGCGCGCTGCAAAATTCGCTGCAAGCATACAACCTCTTCTTTTCTCTCGTTTCGATCTTTAGCTGTCGGAACTTTGTGCAAGTACACACGCGGAACTCATAATTGTTTACACCAATCCCAACCAATTTTTCCCAATACATTTCAATATGCAGTCGTTTTTTGCCCAACTTCAGAGAGACAAAGATCCGTTGTGACTACTGTAACAGCAGTGGGACATAAAAAGGTTGAAAAAAAAAAAAGAAAAACCGAAACTCAAGCGGAAGTGGCTTTAAACAAATAGTCTTGGGCACTATGCACAAAAAAAATCAAAATGAATATCATAAAAAGGTTGCGCTTAGCGAAACTTGGAAAGCAGGATAATTTTTAATTTATTTTAAAACATAATTTTTTATGACTTTAAAATCAATAACAATTAAGTCAATTGACTATAAATGGTTTCTGACGTCACAAATCATTTTCTTGTACAATACGTATGGGAATGTCACGTTTGACAGCTCATTAAAAGTATCTCAATTAATTTGGTAATCAAAGACTCTGAAAGAAATCAAAACATCTATAGCAAGTTTTTCCTCTGTTAGGTATTAGATAGGTACTTTGTATATGGACTGCCTTTTAACTGACCCACTGCTGGGTACAGTCTCCTCTCTGAAGTGGAATTTAGCCCATGGTCCATTGTGTTAAAGTCTAAAATCTTACAGTCACCCACAGCCGATCTTGTGGCCGCGTCTTATGCTTGCCATCGTCTATTTACATCCGATGGGTATGTTATTGAATGGTGATAAAGTCTAAAATCGCACGGGCACCCAGCAGCCGCTCTGGTCATCGCGGCGGTAGTAGTGCGGCCGGTTGTCCGGGAATACCGTCACCGCCGGGAATGGGTGCTGCTGGATGAACTTCAGCGTCAGTCGGATCTGGAATGGAAGATCATTTCATCAGATTTAGATACTATTAGGCGTAAAAGCAAGGCCAAAGCAAGGGTACAGGCCTGTAGACCCTGTAGCTTCGGGATTAAAAATAGAGCTACGGTACCCCCTGCTGACCCCTGCCCCACTGATCGTAAGAGGCGATTAAAATGGGGCTTCCGGGGTTGTGGGCGGTGAGAGTGGGAGCTCGACCCGTCCAGCCAGCAGCTCCGAGAAGGACGGCGGTGTGTGCGTGGCCGCACGCCACCGTAAGCATCGGAAGGTGCAGGACACAGCTGCACATCTGTTCTTCCGAGCCGTTCTGTGGCGTCGCGCATGGTGTGTTCCACTGGAAATCCCGGAGTCCTCCCCAATGTTGAAGCCCCAGCGGCAGTAGCAGAGTTGACTTAAGTGGCGAATTTAGCCTACCAAAAATGGATGTTTAATATATTTCTAGCAGGTAACCATTCCACCGATCAGAACACAATGTAATCGTGTAGTTGTGATAGTTTTCCAAAATGAACCACGAAGCCACTATTTCCAGGTTTTTTACTACAGCCATTGTTAGAGCATTGAGCTCCCTGGCAATATTTAATTTTAATATTAATTGTAAGTACTACTCGGTCAAGTTAACCTGACACCTGGCTATTTGGTGGGCTCTTTCGATTTTATTTGGAGGAATTAGAGTTTTGTCAACAGTGAATCAGAATGGTGTGAGCCCCCCCCCCCCCCCCCCGGATCCCCTAGTGCAACCACTTTGGCTGCAACCCTTTTTAACTCCCACTGCTGGACACGGGTCTCTCCCCATTATTGGGGAGGCCTGGAGCTTACTCCACCACGCTGCTCCAATGCGGGTTGGTGGAGATGCGAGTTAGTGGCCAACCCGCTGTCGGATGTTTTCAAACCGCCCATAAGGCCTCCGACAAGGTTTAACGGCTGTTATCTATCGACAACAACCGGGACCGACGACTTAACGTGCCCTCTGAAGGACGGAAACGCACATGAATTTTTGCCACTAGCGGTCACCCATCTCACACCCGACCGCGCCCGTTGCATAGATGGCTTACGTTCTACGCTAACCGCCGGGCCATGCTCACATGATAAATACTAACATTATGCACAAAATGCGGCGGCTCCACGGCAGGCGTGGTGCTGAGGTGCTGCAGTATGAAGTCGTCGGCTTGCTCCAGCCACAAATCAACGCCTCGTAAGGGATCGTAGTTGAACGGTCCGATGCGCAGCATGCCGACTGCGTTGTCATATATGTCTAGCACCTGGAAAGTAGATAAATACACAGTTAGAAATATACAATGACAAATTTTGAATGTAATAGAGACAGGAAGCGAGCCGTTTGTCAGGCGAAACTCGAGCGTAATGCCTCTGAGTATTTTACTGTGGGTAGATGCAGCTAATATCGACACAATATAGATGCAGCTAATATCGACACAATATTTATTTTGCAGAAGAGGGCTATTGGCGCAATTTATAAATTGAATTCTAGAGAATCTCTAAGAGAAAATTTAAGGAGACATATATAATTAATTTACGTTACCTATATTTATATTTTAGAAGCGCGCATGGCCGAATCGAGCATGGCCTGACGGTTAGCGTAGAACGCAGCTAAGCCAAACGGCGCGGTCGGGTGTGAGATGGGTGACCGCTTGTGGCAAAATATTCATGCGCATTTTTTTTGTTTCAGGAGCCAAGTTAAGCTGGGATCGGCTGTCTGTTATATCGATAGATAACAATCGTTAAACCTTGTCGGAGGCCTTATGGGCGGTTTGAAAATTTCCGATAGCGGGTTTGCCACTAACCCGCATCTTCACCAAACGCCATGGAAACAGCGAGGTGGAGTAATCTCCAGGCTTTTCCAATATTAGGGGGGTTAAGACCCGTGTTTTCGTGGGATGGTCATGGAGTTTCCCCATCAATCTTCTTTTAGGGACACGCGAGAATACCATGTGAGCACATAAATGAAATGGACTAGTAATACCTGCGCGGAGTGCGTCCCCCCGGTGATTGTACGCGCGCTGCGGAGGGGCATCTCGGGCCCCTTGTCGGGGAAGGTGGCGGGGAAGAGGTCCCCCGCGCGGATGTCCACCCCCACGCCGGTCACCAGCGGCGCTGCAGACCCTCCGCCCAAGGCCGTGTTCAGCTCGCAACAGCACGCCATCGTCAGGTCTATCTCCTCGGAGAGACGGTGGAATGATACTGGAAGCGCAAAAGGAACACGTTGATAACTATCGTCTATTATTATTAGGGCCTTGTTCACCATCTCCAAGTAATATTGATTAGTTACGTCCCAAGTAAAGTTAATTGGCAAGTAAAGGCTATGAGTACGGGTCAGTTTATCATATGATTAGTGCTACTCGAGCATCGTGAAATTGAAATTGAAATTACGGGTGACTTTAACCGGCATTTAGCGTACTTGTCACTTTACTTGAAAGTGGTGAAAGAGGCCCTTATTTTTTGTGTGTTCCTAATTTCAAGATAGCGGTTTTTGAGCCCTAGGATTTCTTTGAATAAAAACTCATTGACTTTCGCCTCATCATAGACATACGATAAGACCCTATCGATAGGGTCTTCATCAGATATCAATAACATATTAGAGAAATCCAATGCAATCCATTTGAACATAAAAAATGAAACATTATCCCCATTATTATAAATAAACATGACGACCCGTGTGGCGCAATGGTTACCATGCCGGATGGCCAATTCCCGGCGAAATAGAAATTTTAATGATAAGTTTAAAACTCTGTTCTCGGTCTGTGTGTTTGTGATTCTGTCTTTGTATGTGTCCAGTAATACGTTCCTAATATGTGTGTAAACCGACCGATACAACATTAATATATAGTTTCTTAGTTAATTATAATTTATAAATACTAATTTACGTAAGTATGACGATTCAGAAGGTAGGTACTACAGTTGTATAAATATATTATGGATATTTAATGCTGTACTTATACACATATTACCTATTCACGGTTTTCCCCTTAGCTGCGGCTAATCATAAAAAAGCAATGTAAACAAGTTTATACTTTTCTGTTGATAGATTAGATAAAGATGCCAAAGTTATGACAAATTTTAGAAATATTTGAAAATAAATTCTGCGGAAGTGACTCTCTCTCGATCTAGAAATCACTATCGATTTCTCCGTTCGAATACTGGAGCAATTAACGAAACAATGAGTCACGGAATTGGCGATCGTCAATCAAATTACGTGATAATAGCTCGTAACATTACACGGGGCGGCGGATGCGCCTACGCATGGCGTTACTGTAAAGACGCGGTCAAACAGCTTAAGCATATCTTTACTTCAAATAATAAATATAATTTAAAGTAAAACATCTGCAGCGCGGCGGGTTACTCCTTATTACGATTTTCGGCATCGTGACCGGTCGCCACCTGTCAATTTTTGTTTGTTAGAAAAAGTTAATGCGACATAGAAGCGATCTCAGACTAGCGTATACGGCCGTTTTAGCATACACGCGTGTGCTATTTTTTGCACTTAAAAAAAACTATATTCACGAACATGGGCTTTTCCCTGCGTTTTCACTGAAACCAGTAGGGTCCTCTTGAGGCTGGCTTATAAGAGATTATAAGCGCATTAAAGTTTGTACGAGCTACGTATGTGAGGAGCTTATACGCGCGTACAATACGTTGGTCTGAAACCGCCCTAAGTCTCTTCTGGCGGTCGCGTTTGGCACCCAGACAGAGATCACGGCGGCGACCTTTACGTCACTTTTAATAATACGCGCCCGGTAAGTGATCTAATAAAGATACTTCTACAAACTGAGAATCTCTACGATAATTGTTTTCAGTAAGAGATTTTACCAGATAAGTTTAGAGAGAGGTTTAGATAAAATAAACGTGTGAGCGTGTGAGGGCATAAGTATTTCCAATTATAAGAAGAGGTCCTTGCCCAGCAGTGGGACGTAAAAATGGGGTTGAGCCCAATTCAGAGAAACTGACACATGATGTTCCTAAATAGTTCGTCAGAGCACCGATGGAGCTCAGTTAACCCTCCTCCTCTCCTATCTCCTTCTATCTTCCTTCGTAGTAGCCAACCGCCAACTGCTGAACGCAGGCCACCATCGCGACCACTGCCTTACTCACTACCCAAAATCATCGATAAAGAACTCAAAAACACTTACACATGATGTTCCCAAACAGGTCGTCCGAGTACCGATGGGGGTCAGTGAACCCTCCTACTAACTGCAACTCCAGTCTTCCCTCGTGGTAGCCGACCGCTAGCTGCTGAACGCGGGCTACCATCGCCGCCGCTGCCTCGGCGGTTCCAGAACCGTCCAGATGGGCCAGGGCTACCGCTCCGGAGCCTGAGAGTAAACTATTGTGAGATGTCTTTTTATTTAATACTATTTAATTTTAAATCTTAAATTTAATTGATTCATATGATGTTTAGCATGCTGTCGTCACCTGTAACTGTACTGACACTCACGCAGTAACACTATTTACTGTATAGAATTTAGATGTCTCAGTATACAGTATGTTGGTGACATAATAAATAAATAAATAAAATAATGAGGAAGCGTGCATGGCCCGGCGGTAAGCGTAGAACGCAAACAATCTATGCAACTAAGCCAAACGGGCGCCGTCGGGAGTGAAATGGGTGACCGCTAGTGGCAAAAAAATTCATGCGCGTTTCCGTGCTTCGGAGGGCACGTTAAGCCGTTGGTCCCGGTTGTTGTCGATAGATAAGTCATTAAACCATGTCGGAGGCCTTATGTGCGGTTTGAAAACATCCGACAGCGGGTTGGCCACTAACCCGCATCTCCGCCAACCCGCATTTGAGCAGCGCGGTGGAGTAAGCTCCAGGCCTCCCCAATAATGGGGAGAGCCCCGTGCCCAGTGGGACGCAAAAAGGATTGCAGCCAGCCAGCTAAATAAAATAAAGGTTGCAGGATTTTTTAATGATGACTGACAAGTTAAGAATCGCCAGTCTTAAGAAACGGAGTCTTAAACAAGACAAATTTAGTATACTTTTTTAATGAGGCAGCATATCACATTCTGCTAAGTGATCGCTGCAGCCAATGGGCATCTACACCACAGCATACTAACTAACTATTACTAATTACTAACACTATTCTGCACAGAACCTCAAGCTGAGCCTTGCCTGAGATTGTGTTGCAGTTGCGCTGCTATTCCGGAGGCTGATGGAGACACCTCATGTAAAGGTCGCTGCATACGTAACGTGATAAAAACTCAGACGGAACGTGAACGGGACGGGGACGTGACTGCCTCGTTCCAAACGGGAACGTTCACCACAACCGTGCCACGTTCACGTTCCGTCCGTGTCTCCGTGACATATGCTCTTTCATATACATTTTGTATGAAACGATTTTTCCAAAACTTCCCGTCCCGTCCTGTCCCGTCCCGACCGTGTAAAAACCCGTCACGTATGCAGCGACCTTAAGACTCGCCGGTTTTTTTTAATGTTGGAGGATTTGTATATTTTTATATAAAATTAGTTAGCAGACTACTAGGTGTTATGTAATCGCTGTAGCTTGTGGACATCTACGCACAACCTCAAAAGCAAGGTTAAATTTTGGTCTGTGGTTGTATGTTGTTGTGCTGCTATTCAGAAGGCTTATGATCCCCTTATGTCAGTCGGCCTGCAACGGCTGGAAAGGCGCTCCATCAAAACGGAATAGAGCGGCAGAAATGCCATGGGCGTAATAGTACGACCCGACCGCTCGTACTTCCCAATAGTACCGTAATACATTAATACCAATAAAAAAAATGAAATGAAAGTAGGAAAATTTAATTTATGACGTACATGCGCAATAAGTAATTGTAAAATTATTAAAATATATTCTTACCTGAATGCCTCACAACGACTATAATACATGATGTGGCGTCATCCGATCCTATTATACTAACATTTTCTGAAAAGAAAAAAAATATTTATTAGTTAGGCACGTTACAATAAAACAATACCTAAACATATTCACTTCTATTTACTTTTGATATCCTTAGTCGTAAGAATAATAAATAATATGCCTTAGTATAGAAAACTGACTGAGTTGTTGAAAATTTACGAGTGATCACAGGCACAGTTAAACAATGTTTTTTTAGATGAACTTTTGACAGTCTTCATTTGAAAGATTGTGCCTGCCAGTGTTAATGCCATTTACCAGAAAGGAGGTTTTATAAATAGTTTTTAAAAGCACTTATCACAAAGCCCTCGTACACTGCAGACTGAAGTAGACAAAATAAATTTGTAATATCAAATTACAAGAAATGGGTGCATCGGTGGTAGATACATTCTCGGTCGACACATGGAAGTTCTGCCTTCATAGAAACCTAGCATGGCTCAACAAGTCTCCCTGATTCTGCCTTCCATCCATCAGCTTTTAGAAATCCACTTCTTGACATAGGCAACCACTGACATTCACCAACCCGTCTGATCCTGCGTCCACTGAATTAGATTCCCCTGGTTGGCCTGTGCTCGTATTGGCATACATGACCAGCATTCAAGGACCTTTCATCCCCATCGGTTATCCGTCTAGCAATGAATCTGCCCATTGCCATTTCAGCTTGCAATTTTGAGAGCTACGAGTATGTCTGTAACATTGCACTGACTATGAATTTCATCATCTGATTCTGTTTCGTAGATAAGCACCAAGCAAGCCTGATCGTAAGAGCGGCCAAGTCACACATAATTGAGGTCGAAAGAGCTCAACGTATCATCCTGAAAGTTGCTGCAGGACTCCCATTCCATTACCCTACTGTTGATCTGTATAAGAAATGGGATGTGCTCACCGTTCGTCAAACATTTATCCTTTATACAGTACTAAGACAGCACTTGCAGATAACTTATAACCCGAACTTAGTTAAGAACAAGCGACGGAAGGGGGACGTAGCCCCCGCTCAGTTATTTTTCACCGCACTTTCTCGCCACTTTTTTCTTATCTTGGTCCATTCCTCTACAATAACATAAATACAAAACTTAACATATATCCTCTTCATAATCAAGCATGTAAGCAAACCGTCACTAGTTATCTCAAAGCACTTACATATGATGAAACTGATTTTTTTTTACATCCAATTTGTTAAATTACCTTCCCCTATTGCCTATACTCATTGTTAATTAATATTTTCCCATATTTTCGTTCACTCACCTTCACTTCGTTATAATAACCAGAGCCAGATATATCCTCTCATCCTCAGATTCATTAGCTATCGCACTACATAAGTCCACACTCAAACATATTCACCCAATGGCGCGCACACACACACACACGCACACACACACACACACACACACACACACACACACAAATACTGTGTAACACTGTTTTTATATTAGGTTCATAGTTTTAATTAATATCCTTAATGTGTTTTCATTGATCATCGCATTTGTACTACAGTTATGTATGAGTTTTGTAATAAATTTTGCATCGAGAATCTTGCCGCGGGAGGGCACTGGTGTTCTGTAATACAGGTATATTTTTTCCTACATCAGGCACCAGGTTCTCACACTGTAGGGTTTTAGATTTAAACTATTACATTACCTCTGTTGCTATGTAAAATAGTGTTAAGACCTTATTGTGAGAGCGAAATAAATGATTATTATTATTATTATTATTATTAAGAGGCGACTAAAAGGGGGCTTCCGGGGAAGCGGACGGTGAGAGTGGGAGCTTGACCCGTCCAGCTAGCAGCCCCGGGAGGGACGGCGGTGTATGCGTGGCCGCATGCCGCCGTGAACACCTGAAGGTGCAGAAGAGCACATCTGCTCTCCCGAAGATGGGGCCGTTCTGGGGCGCCGCGCGTGGAGGACACCGGTGCGTTCCTATGGAGATCCCGGAGTCCTCACAAACGCAGAGGCAGGCCACCGAGGGGCTTTTAGTGCGGTCAAATTCCACATAACCCGGTATCCTCTCCCAAGGTGTCGGGTACCTTTTGAAGGTTTCCCCCCCGATACCAAACAAAAAAAAAGGTCTATCGACGGCGATTGCTTTACTATAACTTGACTCACTGTCATGTGGCACCACAGCGGCAAGCTCCCTCTGCGCGACGTACAGCAGCCCCGCCGGCCCCACCACCCTGGGCGCGGCGGCCAGCAGCTGTGCGGCGGCGTCCCTGTACCCCGGGTGCGCGGCCAGCAACGCCCGAATTGACGTCGGGCACTCGTCCGCCAGCACCCCGTTCAGCACCACCACCATACTGCCTCTGGAATGGGGAAATAATGTTGTAATAGACAGAAGTAAAGTTTTAATAAAAAGTAAGTTTTCAATACCGAAAATATGTTTAAGTAGTGGATGGATTTGAAGTTGTCTTGCTTCAAATTATGTAGGTACCTACTAGTATCTACTCGTACTATCTAGACTGGGCTTAACTCCCAGATGGAGAAATGTGAATAATGAATTTAGATGTATTTTTCTGGCCTGAGTATTTGTTTCCTTGTCTTTGAGTAGGTATCACCAATAAAATAATGTAAGGTCATTGGATTCAACCCCCAGATGCGGGAAATGTGAATAATGAATTTAGATGTATTTTCCTCGCCTGAGTATTTGTTTCCTTGTCTTTGAGTAGGTATCACAAATAAAATAATATAAGGTAGGTATCATACATGAGACAGGGAAACCTATTGTGGGGTTATGAGTGTGACGCGTTGTTTATTTATTTATTAAAATACAGTTTTACTCGTATCTGGCTGCCTACCTCTATGCTGCTCTCGCTCTAAATCTAAAATCGGCATATAACACCCTATACGACTGTCCGTGACTTCGCATAGCGTAATTAGGTATATAAAGCCTATAGCCGTCCTCAATAAATGAACACAAAAATAAAAGTTCAATTAGAACCAGTAGTTTATTTAGGTATTTATTTATAATAGTTGCACCAACAAGGCTAAATTAATGCAACATGACATCATACGTAAGGTAGGTGAAACCTAACTTATAGGTGCAAACATGCACTGTTATAACAACAAAAAAAACATATAAAAAGTATAAATTAATAAACATTAGTTTAGTAGCGCATTCAAACAAACAAACTCTTCAACTTTTATAATTTATATGTATAGATACAGCATCGAAACATAGCACTGATATTGACGTTTTTATTTTTGTGGTTTTACAAGTACTTCAAGAAATGGAAAAGGATAATTACTATAGTCAAACAGACAGCAAAACGACTATTGTAATGCCAGAGATAGGGAAGAAAATTTTATTCCTCAAAATGTACTAATTCAAAACCATTACGATGGTATGTTATACTTAACACAATAGTTTAGCTATGACAATTGAATGCGGTATATGCAGCGATTGTCAAAGAAGTACTTTAAAAATTTTCAAATCTTTTTATTCACAAAGTACAAAGGTGACTAAAGGAATTTTAAGAAGGTTATAAACACCAACAATGGTTTATTGGCCTCCATTAGCAGGCAATTATACAACTTAAACAGATTCCATTAAAGTATCGGAGCAAATTTGAAATACATTAAATACAACAGACATTACCCAATCTCTCGTCAATCCGTTACCTTTTCAACATGTACTGTCCAAATATCCGGTTTTAATAATAAAAGGTCTTTTGGTTTTCCTAACGGGTCATTACAAACACATGTTATCAATTAATATATTAATTAATTAAATTGTGTTCGAAAAGGCTACGAATCCAATTAAAATAAAATCTTAATCGTTAGACGCAGAAAGGAGATAGGTGTCCAAAATTGTAGTATATTGACCGAGTCAAACTAAAACCGATTCTTACATGTCATTGAATCCTAGTTACTGACGGAAATGACCTATATATACCTTAAATATAATTATGTCAATAGTGACCAATCAATTTTTCCTCGACTACCTTGTATTCACGTGACACAAGACCGTAAAACATTAACTTGATAGTTGAGAACCGCTGAGCAATAATGTATTCGAAATGGCATCGGGTCAGGCGAGACACATTTACATACGTAGCTGGTGTGCCGCCACCGACATGAAAACACCAAACAATTGCTTTTACAGAGAAGAATATATTACACGTTAACTATTTTTAGATGCAAGGCTTTTAGACGCAATACTGAAAATATAATGTACCTTTAAAATTATCCCTTTTCGGAGAATGCGTGTAAAAGCGAGTATTGCACGGAAACTAATGTAGAAAATAAGCTGAGGATAGCTTACTTTCTACATTAGTTAGGGCGCAGGCGGGTGAAGATGGGTGAGCGATAATGGCAAAATATTTCATGCGCGAGAGACCCGTACCCAGCAGTGGGACGTAAAAATGGTTGCCCGCTTGCATATTTTTTAAAGTTTTCTCGTAAATTATTAGTATGTATGGATCAAATCTTGCAACAGAATTTTCAAGTAGTTATTGTCAACGGACTGCGCTAAATTTTTTCTTGTTTTAGATAACAATGCATGGTTGACTTACTGGCAGTGGCGAATGAACGAAGAACGAAGTGAGTGAGAAGAGCCTAGAGCCGCATTTGAACGGGGTGAAAAATCCTCTAGAATTTACATATTAGGTACATCGTAGCGTTAAATTTTTAGGTATCCATTAAATGTCAAGTTGCAAAACGTTATATCCTGTTTCCACAGCAGAGCTTGAACAACACAAAATTCAATTTGAATTTAAATAAAATTTAATTTTGGGTTGTTAATTAAATTTTTTACGCTAATGCGCTCGAGCGCTGAGACGATTTCAATTTGACAAACTATGTGCGGGTTCTTCTTCAAGGAAAAAAACCCGCATAATATAAGTCCGTTTGTCTGTGAAGATTATTTTTCTCACAAATGTATGGGGGACAGCAGATAGGGGATACTGAACAGACCAAGTGCGTGTTTTTTTAACGTAAAAAGATTTCAGTTATGATTTTTTAAAGGAATGATTCACAAAGTGTTTGAAATATACGGCAATAACGGCTATTTCTTGTTTGATTTCTTTATAGCATAAGTGTTTGACGTGATACTTCAACGTGTTTTGGAGGAAATGAGAGAATGAAAGAATCAAAGAGCTTACAATGTGCACTTAAAAACCAATTGCAAAGATTTGCTAAGGTGGCTGCTATAATTGGGAAGACCTGGAGTCTCAATTAGAAATAAGAAATTGTTATATTATTAATACATTTTATAATCACTTACTCTGGTATCAAAACGATGAAACAATATATTGCCGTTACAAAATACACAAATTTTGTTGTATTCATATTAAAACAATTCCGTTTCACTACAGTTATACAACGTTAATTCACAAACTTCTAATGGTAAATGTGTGTGGAAGGCAAAAATACTAGATAAGGCACTTGTCAAGCTCAATTTTTATAGCCGAAAACACCCATTTTAGGCACAAACTGACATCATCACTAATTAAAGAATAACAACAACTGTGACACTGATAAGTAAATATAACGTATAAATAAGCTAAATCTAACGATTTCACTTCAAGACGTCAAACACGCTCATATAGTCTTATCGTTACACCGAGATTAAGAACAGATGGTCCTATGGACGACCATAACTATGAGGGATCGTAACTATACACGTCATTTAAAATATCAATTCGAGGAAGTGTTATTTACAAGTACTGACACGTTTTGATAAATACTACGTGATTACGGCTAAAATCTAAAAACGTAGGAGTATTTTAAGTTACACTTCAATGCTGAAGAAACAAAACGACATTTCGCAAGTACTGAGCGAGAATAAGTCGAGGACACTTAAAAGCAAGTATTAATAAAGGCTGAATGTTGAATAGGCATAACCAAATCAGCAAAAATGTTTCGTAATATTATCTAGCTTTGTTGACCGGACTTGATGATTATATGTATCTATAGGCGTCTGCATTGAGACTGGCTGCAACCCTTTTTGCGTCCCACTGCTGGGCACGGGTCTCTCCCCAATATTGGGGAGGCCTGGAGCTTACTCCACCACGCTGCTCCAATTCGGGTTGGTGGAGATGCGGGTTAGTGGCCAACCCGCTGTCGGATGTTTTCAAACCGCCCATAAGGCCTCCGACAAGGTTTAACGACTGTTATCTATCGACAACAACCGGGACCGACGGCTTAACGTGCCCTCCGAAGCACGGAAACGCGCATGAAATTTTTGCCACTAGCGGTCACCCATCTCACACCTGACCGCGCCCGTTTGGCTTAGCTGCATAGATCGCTTGCGTTCTACGCTCGCCGCCGAGCCATGCGCGCTTCCCTGCGCATTGAGACTACTCGGTAGCAATTAACATTTACATCCCTACTAATATTATAAATTCGAAAGTAACTCTGTCTGTCTGTCTGTCTGCTACGCTTTATCGCTTAAACTACTAAACCAATTTTAATTAAATTTGGAACACAGATAGAGTGGACCTTGGGAAAGGACATAGGATGGTTTAAATCCTACGGGAACCTATAAAACGGGTCCACGCGGGTAATAAATATTTTTAGTATTTTTATACAAACATATATATTTAAACCATAGCATTAACCCATTAGTGCTCCCATGAACAAACTAGTTAGTTCGTATAACAACTATTTTTACTCAATAGACATTGCGGCAGAGTGTCCATCTAAGTTTAAAAAATAATGTAGTTTAAAAAACTAAAAACACGCTTTTGTGAAAATACGAACTAAAAAGTAAAAAAATAAGAAGAAAATGTATTTTACTGTAAAAAAAGCGTGGGGTGCATGGTGTCAACAGTAACAGTGGTAAAAACCACCCCCCGCTTTTTTTTACAGTAAAATACATTTTCTTCTTATTTTTTTACTTTTTAGTTCGTATTTTCACAAAAGCGTGTTTTTAGTTTTTTAAACTACATTATTTATTTTTAATTTTTTAGTTGGATTTTTATTCTCAAATTATTGCATTATCATCGGCCCTTGACCCCTATGCAAATTTTCAAGTTAACCAGACGCTTAGACGTGTTAAAGTACCTTAGGCCACGAACTTATCAGCCGCCCCTCGTATATTTTATTTTATCCTGATGATCCTAGTTACGACTTTAACATAAAGTTATGAGATTATTGTATTGTCATCGGTCCTCAATAAATCTACAAAGTTTGAACGAAATCTGGCCGTTTAAAGTGGGTCAAAATCGCGCCCAAAGAAGTCGGTTACAAACATACAAACATACAAACATACAAACATACAGGTGAAGCTAATAAAAAGCGTGTAAAAATAATTGTTGATTGTATAAAGTCCCTTAGATAACTCACCTTGTACCACAATACCTATATTATTAATAATACTTTCTTAATATTTTGGTACAGCTAAATCCTTAAGTGTAATCTGCATTATTTCATTATCTAGCAAAGACCTTTTTATAATATTATTCTACTTATATGTAGGAAACGATGCTGGTTGCAAAACACACTATTGTATAGCTTAAAAGAATTATTTAAATTATAATTTGTAACTGTTTGTTTTCTCAAATAAACGTTAGCCCATAACTGTTTCTTCACTACACTAGAATGTAAAATCGGAGTAAAGTGATCTAAAGACGAAGTTTTTACGATCAGCGACAGTGATGAAACATTTTAGCTAATAAGCAAGAAATTTCTAGAAACTAGACTATGGTAGGATGACATACTAAAATATTCAGCATTATTGATGCTGTTTATCGTGACCAAAACAAACGTTGAAGTCACGAAGTCAGTAAAGTGGCCGAAAACAGGTACATTGTTTTACCCTACCAATACAATCCTGCGATCCTACGCACATAATGATATAGAATACCTAAAGTACGACACATTATACTTAAGTTACACAAAAGAATGTTAAAGTAACCAAAATACCGTCCCACGTCCTTGGACAAACGAGATATGATTAATGATTTTACATTGTCCGATGTAAAGAAATTGAGCCATTCAGTCAAACGTAAAAATCATTCATTTTACAATAGGCTTCTGTTTTACCCTACGCGATTTAGTTTTGTTTTTAGTTTTAACAAGTTGAATAGATGTATAATAAAGGCTATTTACTCTATTAAATCTCTTCTAGGTTTCCTGCAAGCAAAACCAATCGCAAAACTTGAGGAACGTTAAAAATCTGCAAGAAAATTCGGCTTTATCATAAGAAATTAAAAATTCTGCAAATGATTATTGCTGATTTTTTTTAAATTTCAAATCTTTTAATGAATTTCTTCTCTGTTAAATTTTATTGAAAAAATTAAAAAAATGGCGCACTTTATAATAATTTTTGAATGATTCAATATCCTATTTCCCAAAAATAATTTTAGGGCTATTGCAATATCTTTAAATTAAATTAGGACTATTGTAATACGTTTAAATTAAATGGATATAATAATCAAGTCTGTAGCCGGTATCTCCTGCCTGCATCGAAAGGTGCAGAAATGCACATCTGATCACCCAAAGATGGGCCCGTTCAGGGGGCCCCGCGTGGAGGACACCGGTGCGTTCTACTAGAGATCCCGGAGTCCTCCCCAAGCGCAGAGGCAAGCCACCGAAGGGGGGGAAACCTTCAAAAGGTATATAATAATCAAACCAAAAGCATATTAACTAATTGCAACCATTTCGCATCGAGCAAAAAAATTTATAAACTGTTGCTGTCGATTTACTAATTTAATGGGAACATCTTGTTGAATAGTATCATGTTGTATAGTATAGCGTTACAGAAGTATAGAATATTTCATGTCAATTTGATAATACACAAAATAATCATACCAAACGAATAGATATTTTTCAACCTTTTATATGTCCTACTTTTGGGCACAGGTCTCCTGTTGAAAATGAGAGGAATTTAGGTCACATTCCATCACGCTGTCCAAGTGTGGATTAGTGGAAATACACACGGTGATGGAAAAACATCGCCATCGTTAATAATTAAATTAATATTGTGAATATTTTCCAATACTGTGAGCAGCGACAACAAATCTAAAACCTCCACTTATGTATGAAGTCGGTTAAAAAATCATAGATGACTTTCTCGCTTATCGCTATTCGTGAGCACTATAAAAGAGGCATTAAAGAAGAGGTTCAAAGCAATTCAACGATGGAACCATTGCAACAATGGGGTAATTACACATCTCGGATGTAAATTATCCACACCATCAATCACGATCAACATTACCGAATCGCCGATATCATCGTAATTGTTGCCGATCGATCGGTTGTATCGACTTTTTTCTTTACGCCACTTTTTATGGGTATGAAAAGTATAAGTTTGATGTGTAGGAACATCTGATTCGTCGTACCTAAACTACATATTTTTATTTATTATAATTGATTATATTTGCAATATAAATAGCAATAATAAATAAAAATATGTAGTTTAAAAAACTAAAAAACACGCTTTTGTGAAAATACGAACTAAAAAGTAAAAAATAAGAAGTAAATGTATTTTACTGTAAAAAAAGCGTGGGGTGCATGGTGTCAATAGTATCTTAAAAACCACCCCACGCTTTTTTTTACAGTAAAATACTTTACTTCCTATTTTTTACTTTTTATTTCGTATTTTCACAAAAGCATGTTTTTTAGTTTTTAAACTAAGTATGTACATATTTATTTATTTTTAATTTTTTAGTTGTTTTTTTTTAATATTATTGCATTGTCATCGGCCCTTGACCCATGTGCAAATTTTCAAGTTAATCGGCTTAGATGTAGGTGAAAATTTTTCATTAAGTACCTTAGGCCGCGAACTTATCAGCCGCCCCTCGTATCTTTTTTTTTATTCTGATGATCCTAGTCAGGACTTTAATATAAAGTTATGAGATTATTGTATTGTCATCAGCACTTGACCCCTGTGCAAATTGTCAAGTTAATCAGACTCCTAGAAGTAAGTGAAAATGAAGATAAAAAATTCCGTTACATACATACATACATACAGGACAAGCTAATAAAAGCGTGTTAAAAAGATGACGCTTCACACTCAATCCGACGTTAGGATTCGCCTGTGGGATTCCCTGAGTTGTGGATACCGTAAACACACACAAAGACAGGAATACAAACATCCAAATCGGGATCAGCAAATCACGCAAATTGCTGCCATGCCAGCAATTGAATCCTGAACCCTTGATAGTAAAACATGCAGCCCTTACGTCATATCGGTCGTTGATAATCTCAAAAATATTTCATCTTAAGATAAGTGACATATTTCAGCAAACTAATTACTAACACTAGTTTTTACCGACTTCCAAAAGAAGGAGGTACTGTATTCGGCTGTATGTATTTTTTTTTTTATATATGTTCACCGATTACTCCGCCGTTTGTGGACCGATTTTCAAAATTCTTTTTTTGTTCGTATGCTTATACTCCCGAGGTGGTCCCATTGTCACCAAATCAGGATCTGATGATGGGATCCCAGGGAAATCGAGGGGAACTCTCAAATTTTACAGGCACACACATTGATTTTCTTATAGTTTCTGAAGCATAAGAGATATTTACGCATAGAAATCATCATCTCATGTTGCTGAGCTGATGATGGAAGGTACTGCGACAGTGAGGAGTTGAGAGCAAATTCTTTCAATAAATAGTTTTTTATTCGAAATCTTACATTCCCGAGATGGTCCAACTGTCACCAAGTCAAAGTCTGATGAGGGGATCCTAGAGAAATCGAAGGGAACATTCAAATTTTATAGCACAACAAATGATTTTCGTATTTTTACAAAGCAAAACAGACATTTGTGTATAATTATCGTCATATCATGTCGCTGAACTGATGATGGAAGGTACTACGACGGTTAGGATTTGAGAGCAAATTCTTTCAATAAATGGTTTTTTGTTCGAAATCTTACATTCCTGAGGTGGTCCAACTGTCACCATGTCAAAATCTGATGATGTGATATTAGGGAAATCGAGGGAAACACTGAAACTTAATAGGCACACACATGCTTTTAGTCATATTTTTAACATAATACAAATATTTATGTCTGGTAATTATCACCTGCTGTTGCTTAACTGATGATTGAAGGTACAACTCCTCAATGTTTAGGAGCTGAGAGCAAATTCTTTCTTTAATTTATACGTTCAGGTGGACTTATAGTAGTATTCTTTCAGACTTTTAGATGGCTATTAGATAAACATGATTATAAAAGGTAAATCTGTTTAAAGTTTAGAAGTTAAGTGAAAATTTTTCCAATTATGCTAATACATTCAGAATTATTAAAATTACTAAAAAGAGTGAAATAAATTAAGTTTTTAACAAAAAGAACCGACTTCAAACGGTAAAAAATAAAAGTTCAGTACCTACTTCTTCTTGCTTATGGTAATGACTCTTAAAACTATTTTTGAAGTCGGTAAATTTAGAACGAATGGTACGACATTTACTAAGGGCCCGACTCCAGAAATAGTTTTAAGAGTCATTACCATAAGCAAGAAGAAGTAGGTACTTAACAATTTTATTTTTTACCGTTTGAAGTCGGTTCTATTTTTTTGTTAAAAACTTAATTTATTAAGTATTCACTGTTACTAACAACTATGGCCTTGTTCCGAAATAAATTATTATTATTATTACAGTAGAACCTCGATAAGTTAAAGTCCAAGGGAAACACAAAATATTTTAAGTTATATAGGTTTTAAGTTATCAATGGTCTATGTTGGGAATAGGTTAATATAGAGGTAGGTATGTACATATGTATGTATGTATGTATGTACCCTTGTTCCTATTTTTACTCGAATGCGTCAGAAGGATTGGTTCAATAAAATACAGAAACTTAAATAATCTTATTTATTTATTCACATTTCACACAGTAGGTAAAGCGATGTTTCCAGGACAATGATCAAAAACTTATGATGACCAAGTAAGCCGTTGTCTTAAGGCTAACCGCCTCAAAGCATTAAAGAATTTCGAAGAAGCAAACAATAGGTGACATATTATGTATTGTTTACGTTAACAATTTAACTAGTGAACACGTGCAAGTAATAAATACCGAAAACTTTTGTTTTGCACACTCTTTCAAAATGACTCATTGACAAACAATTTTATGTTATAGAGGTTGTGGAAACATTTCTTTAAGTTACTGAGGGTCAATACAGAGATTACTTATTTAAGTTATAGAGGTTGCGTATTTTAAGTTATAGAGGTTTTGGGCTCTGTAGGGAAGGGAACATATTTTTTGAACTTATAGAGGTTTTGAAGTTACCGAGGTTTGAGTTATCGAGGTTCTACCTAAATTTCATTCACTTCACTGAAAGGCAAAGATCTTTCCTGGGGGAAAATCTCAATATAAAGGTACAAAAACTTCTTTTACGATAGAATACTTACTGGAATGCAAGTTTTTGAACACACAGACCTTTTACTAGGTACAATACTGTCGCTATGTCCCCACCACATTCAATGATAATATTTGTATTTTTTTTACAGTATCAAACGAAAAGCAATATCAACATCAACATTAATTTATCGCCATATCTGTTAAATCTGTCGGCTTTCTCTACATTTATCATACTAAAGATACCAACCTTTTAAAATATTTGACTAAGCATCGGAAACATGTTTTCCGCGAAAACATAAATTTTATTGAATCGATAAGATATTTTTATTAGTAATTCAATAGTTTGATCTTAAGATAATAACATCAATCATCTAAAAATATTAAGAAAAATATTGAAACACTAGAATACCTTTTTGGGTAGGTAACCAATTAATTCAACATTCTTAACTTGTGAAACATGTTTAGGTATACCGATCTAACAATAAAATAAAGCACCATCATTAGACTAAAAACCGCAACCGCTAAAAAGTAAACAGTATATTATTCACCTGTGCTTTCCTCAAAGTTAACACATGCGCGGTATCGTCACTACAGTTTGACCGGTGTCAATGATCTTAAGACACGAACAATCGACACTGATAAATTATGTGTGAGCGCTCTATTCACCGTATAATATTGTACCTACACTCTTAATCCTCAATGGATTATTAGATGTGATGTGACTATTGGGTACATAAGTGCGGTTCGCGCGCGCACCGAGATCGAACTGAGATCGAGTAAAGAGGTTATCATACGAGCTGGAGCACTCGCTTCTCAATACAGGGCTGCCAAGGGCTCTCTGGTATTAACATGGAAAGGACGAGTATTATGCATTTATTGTAGGCGGTAGAACTATTATCGTTCGCCCGGGGAAGTACCACCGCTGCACCCACTTCTGCTGTGAACCATTTCTATTGTGTTTCGGTGGAAAGGTGCAGTTGCCGGCCACACTTACATAAGGCGACCACTAGCCTCCGGAGTAGCAGCGCAACTGCATACGACCTCAGACAAGACTTACATATGCTCGCTTGAGGTTGTATGTAGATGTCCTTGGGCTGCAGCAACCACTTAACACCACGTGGCCTACATGCTCGTCTGCTATTCCATTCAAATAAAAAAAACTTCCAAACATAGTTTACCATAAACAATATCCAATCATCACTTATGGACCTTCAACGATCACAAACGAAACTTTAGGCTTTATTCCAATTATGATAAGTCCTCTTACATTGTAAACAATTTCGTAAATGACCATTACAAATTCACACATTAATTCCATTACTGCTCCTTCATCAGACTAAAAGACTGAAACATACCGCAGGATACATTTATAAATGACAGATATCCTCCTGTTTTTCAGTTCTTTCTTTCGAACGTGCAACGCTACCTACTACGGTTATGTAGAATTCTTTGCCGGTCTTCTCATAATAGATTGGCTAAATAGGTATCAAGTCAGATACAAACCTATTGTATTTATACAAAAATAAAGAACTCCGTTTTGGGAGACTGAAAATATTAAAATTCACATATTTTGATTTACAACAATATTATCCGTTGATGGAAATGTTAGTTTTCCGACGTGCTTAGCAAGACACACACATATTCATATATGTTGTAGCCATCTGTTTAAATCAGCCATCAATTGACAGACTAGCCGGTAATTAAACGCCGGCCGCCAAGTCGCTGAATGTAACGTTCAACGACTTGGCTGAACGTCACTTAGCCGTTTTGTTAAGTCGAATATAGGCGACTTTGTAATGTTTGGCTATCGAGACCACATGTACGTAATTTAAATGATTACATGTTATAAAAAAAGTAAACTAATTATTTGAGATTTAATATATTATTTAATAAAGCAAACAACTTTTATAAAAAAAAAAATTGACCTATTTGAGAACTTGTAGCTGGCGGCTTAATATTAGGCAGATGCATGTTATCACACATTATTTTACCAATAATTTCAAAAGACATAAAAACATTGCTTGCTTTAGGAGCTATCTGACGCCATATTTTTTTTGGTGACTACTAGCGCCGCAATGAAAAGAAAATGAACTAAACTTTTATCACCTGCCTAATTTTACGTCATAGTTAAACTTTGAATGGTTCAATCAACTATCGGCCTACGCATTCAATTTAATGCCGCCTGTTTAATCAACGAGCTAGGCTGTCGACTGAGTGGCTGATTTAACCAGATGGCTGCGACATAGGTATACATGACGTCCAAACTCGCAATCTTCATCGAACTTAGCAAAGACAACTCTGTCCTCTTACTAGCTTGTTATTGTTATGATAATGCTTATTATGTTGGAAATAGTGGGTTGATAGTGCCTGTATCGTGCAATAAGCAATTAAGAAATATACCATCGACTGGCTTTTATCTCCTCAATAACAAATGAGGAGCAGGCGTCCGCAAATGTCGCCTCGTTGTTAAGATAATGAATATTATTAACGCACCGTTTCCTAGAATTGTTTTAATGACAATCTTATCGGCAAGTACGCGGGAGGGTTTTTTGCTATCGATAGTGCTTGACTTTTTTTATCTGAATGAAGTAGAACACGAGCATGCAGGCCACGTGGTGCTAAGTGGTCGCTACAGCTCATGGACATCTACAGACAACCTCAAGCAAGCATAGGTAAGTCTTGTCCGAGGTCATATGCAGTTGCCTGTTGCGCTGCAACTCCAGAGGCTGATAGTCGCCTCAGGTAAGTCTGGCCGGCACCTGCACCTTTCCACTAGAACATTTCCGGACGAACCATAAAAGTTCTACCACCCACTGATGTTGATTCGAATTCTATTTGAGAAAAACAATTCTTTTTTAAAAACTTTCTTATCATCATTTTTTTTAGTTTGGGGGTCAATCCTATTTAATTATCAGAAAACTTACAGGATAGCTATGAATATGATGTTACTATGTTAAACTTGATATAATTTTACTATAAATAAAGGAATAATATATAGGGAATAAAGGGAAGGAAAGAGACCCCGCGGCAGATCACCCAGCCGTTGGTGTGACCAAATAACATCTTTTACTGGTCTTCCCATAACAACTGCCTTGAGAGAGGCCGAAAACCGGACGAGATGGAAGCGGATAATCCACCAAAGCATGAAGGACTTTAATGGACACGACCTTCAGAAATGAAGAAACGATCAAGAAGAAGAAAGGAATAATGTCATTGTCAAGACACAATCTACGAAATCTAAGTATTCCGCCATGTCTCATACGATCAGCTGTCACGTGCGCCCATTATGGACCCATAGCCATACTGTTATCTCAATTATATATGTACTTTTTTTTTAAAGAGTGCTGCTGGGAGTTTTTTTCCGCCACCTTTTTTCTCAGCTCAACATCTAGCCCAAACGGGCACCTAAAGTCTATGACCGGGAAAAAATGACATTCATTAAGCGAATATTTTGTATTCCTAATATGAAATAAATATTTTTGATTTGATTTGAATTATAAAATGGCTCATAAGGGCGGTTTCAGACCAGAGTATTTAACGCTCAATTTTTTTTTAAAGCGCGTGTAGATGTAGGTGCGAATCGGCGAGATTTGACATTTTCAGGTGCAATGACAAATGCGCGTGTCAGCGTGTTTGCCGAAACGATCTAGTTTGAAACCGCTCTAATGATAAATTTTTATTTTTTTTAAGTTATATTAACTTCAACAATTGAAAGCCTGCCTTTTTATTTTCCATTTAATTGTTTATCGTAATAAGGAGCTTTAAATGCAATATTCGTTATGGTAAATGTATTTATAGCTATTGATATTGATGTTATGTTTGGAATTTTAACGCAAAGGAAAGTGAATACGGCAAGAGATAGTATAGTACCGAATAATAAGATCAAAGAGGTCCGGTGATCCTGCCTGGGGCCTCAATTAGTCATTGAGTCAATTAGACGGACGCGTGCGATGGATTAACAGCTGCTGCATGAAATTGATGCAGCGATTTAGCGGTTGCCTTGCACAGTGAATGACGCGGGAGTTTATGCAGCAAAATTCGTTGGGTTCATTTTTTCCCACTGTTGGACACAGGTCTTAACACATAGTCCACCACAACGGCCAAGGGTGGATTGGTGGACATCATGCCTTCGAGAAATTATGAAATCTCTCAGGCTTGCACGGTGATGGAAAACATCGTTATTAATACATTAAATATCACAATATTTTCCATCAATGTGGATCAGCGAAAAATACGCACATTAATAATTTCTTTGTCAGAGGTTGATCCCTGATTTTTATGGTTGTTATTAGCAGTTGTCAACAACCATAACATGTAAACTTGTACTCGTCGATCATAGAAAAAGTGTAACTTTTGGTCTTTAACTTTTGGTATGACGAGAACTATTTCACTGATGACATTATGGACGTTTACTTTACATACATGCTAAGGTTGTTAGGTTCATACGACGTACAATGTAAATCTAACCTTTAAACGAGCAATTCTTGTATATATCTAAATATATTTTTTGAATCTCGGAAACGGCTCCAAAGATTTTGATGAAATTTAGTACACTGGTTTCGGGGACGATAAATCGATCCAGCAAAATTTTATTGATAGAAATTGTCGTTTTATTTAATGTTTGTGCCGTTAAATATAAAATTACTCTTACTGACATCTATTGGAGCATATTAATAATATTGTGGCGTAGAAAGCCGCTAAATGTCAACCGTCAATCCGCCCTTCAAACAAATGATAATGTCGATATGAAAGACCTCTATAAAAAATTCATCAATGCAATTAGAGCTTTCTTGGTCGAATGGTTACGAAAGCTGACTACGGTGCTAGAGACCCGGTTCAAACCACAAGTAGGCAAGTTGCGTTTTTTTATTTTTTGTGACCATTTTTTTTTAAATTGGGAGCTAGGTAGTTCAATAGTCTTTGTTAAGTAACACTAAGCCAATGAATGTATTTGCTTAAAAATAAACCAAGAAAATCAATTGATATGTTATTATCCGAGCAACGCTCGGGCGTCCAGGTACTGTTTCTAATGAGATGTCAAATATTGCCACGAAGTGTACCTTTTCCGACTACGGCGAAGCAAAAAGGAGAGTACTGGTAACGGACTTAGATTTCATCCGTACAAAGTACAATAATTAACATCCAACCCTTTGACTGGGCACGGGTAAACTAGGCAGGCCTCGCTGGAGCTTACTCCACCACGCCGCTCTACGTTGGTGGAAACACGCGTTAGTACCAAACTGCTGCCGGATGTTTTCCAAACGTCCATAAAGGCTTTCGACAATGTTTGCCATTAACGGTCACACAGTTCTTCGGGTGGAGTCCCTGTAGCTTCGGGATTAAGAATAGAGCTACGGCATCCCCTGCCTGGTCGTAAAAGGCGACTAAAAGGGGGCTTCCGGGGTTGTGGGCGGTGAGAGTGGGAGCTCGATCCGTCCAGCCAGCAGACCTGGGAAGGCCTCTCCCAAGGTGCCGGGTACCTTTTGAAGGTTTCCCTCCCGATAACAAAAAAAGTCTTCGGGTGAACCGCGCCCGTGTAGCTTAGCCGCATAGATCGCTAGCGCACTACACCAGCCAGGCCGGCTACGGCCATAATGCGCTTCTCTTGTATACGGGAAAATCAGGAAGACTACTCCTACTTCTTTCTTAACGGAACAACGTTTAATAAGTAACTGGTCCGGAGTTTAAAGTTCCAAACTTATTCTATTTAGCTGATTCAGTATGTTCACTTACCTAAGACCGTTAGACGTCATCACATAATTGGCACTTTTACGTCACATATAATATACATTGTGGACGTCAAAAAGTGAATTAATTACTGTAACGATATACGTCAGTGAGATATTTTCATTCGTAGCTAATTTAATATTTACCTACTCTACGTGCTTGTTGATGAGTTTAAGTTCAATTAAGAACCATAAAAGAGAATCGCAGCCAATTATTATTTATGTCATAACGTTGTTTGTCCGTAGAAATGGTAGAAAAGGTTTTAGAAACATCAATGTTTCTGCCATTTACGGGTATATACTCGACCTCCATGTACTCTTGAGCTTGTATTTATTAGGATTTAAAAAGAAAGAAAGAAGGATAACTTTATTTGTCACAAAGGCATGCGGTATAAGTACATAATTAATAAAAAAATGAATTTACTTACATACACATACATTTTATACATTAAAAAAACAACATTTCTGTGACAAAACGGAATTTTACTCAGCATATGCTACAGCTGGGACTGCAGCGCTGATTTTCAGTGAACCTCGAAAGATGGTATTCGGACGTCAACGAAATAGGTAGCTTTATCGCAACTATGTTACACAAAACTTAAAAAATCTATATAACGTTTACAATTACTTATATATTTTCAAGTTAATATAACAAAACTAACATAACCAAAATGATTATTCGACTGCCTTCTATCGAAGGATAAAAGAATCCAAAAAGAAAACAATGAATTTACCAACTTTGTGATTATAACCTACTTAATTTATTATATTTTTCTGCAAAAGTGCTTTTAATTTGCTCAAATGATTTAGTAGGAAATCCCAAGGATTGCTATAAGCACTTTCTTTACATCGCTACCTCCCACACGCTGGACAGACCTTAGAGCATCAAGGTATGACAGGTATGACACCCGTCAGAGGAGTGGCCTTTACGGGCGAACCCCTCGTCCCAACGTCCATGCACAATGTGCCTTCTAGTTATACAACTAGTAAGTCTGTGTGTGTCGGTGTCAGTGTTGTCGGTGCATAGAAAATGACGTTGTTAATTGAAATTGACATATTTAGAAATGTATGCGCCTGTAGCGATGAAAGAATATTTGTGAATGTGACAAAATAAAAATGTGTGCGTTTTTCCCCCGCACCAGATTTGGCACAAAAATTATGTATTCAAGCGAGGCGCTATGCCGTCTCTACTGAAGGGTGAGTCAGTAACTTTGATGCTCTAAGGTCTGAACCTAATATAATCTACAAAACTATACTCCGTTGCCATGTTAAAAATATGTTAAATAAATCATAGTCAATGACGTCATACACAAATAACTATAAACAAATTTTAGTAATTTTTTTAATGTTCAACTCTTCAACCTAAAATCTCGAATTAATGAAAGTTCTCTAACAACATTGTAAAAAAAAACCGTTGCTCTATAAACTTAACGTCAAGAACACTTATTCGCCTATAATGCCTATGGCTATGTTCCTAGCTACCCGGGACTTATTAATGATTGCAGCACAACCTACGAGTAGCACAACATAGCTCCATGAGCACAATCGCACTGACGTTATATTAAGCGCTGCAAGTGCAATTAAACACACTCGGCCCTATTAACGACATTTAGCATAACCTCTCGGTTCAGTACTGAATTGGTTGATAGTCTGAATTTAATAGGTTCTACTAATTTCATAGAGATGACTGTATTTACTATGGAAATCATGAATTACAGTGCAATTAAACACACTCGGCCCTATTAACGACATTTAGCATAACCTTTCGGTTCAGTACTGAATTGGTTGATAGTCTGAATTTAATAGGTTCTACTAATTTCATAGAGATTACTGTATTTACTATGGAAATCATGAATTACAGTGCAATTAAACACACTCGATCCTATTAACGACATTTAGCATAACCTTTCGGTTCAGTACTGAATTGGTTGATAGTCTGAATTTAATAGGTTCTACTAATTTCATATAGATTACTGTATTTACTATGGAAATCATGAATTACAGTGCAACTAAACACACTCGGCCCTATTAACGACATTAAGCATAACCTATCGGTTCAATACTGAATTGGATGATAGTCTAATTTAATAGGTTCAACTTATATCATAGGGATTATAAAATGGAAAATTTGAATTGCTTTTTTCGACGTACGACAAATTGGAATCTGTTTCACGCCTCTCTACTTATTGTATTTTGCTTAACATGTATGCCCTTTTATTTGATTCTGTAAAAAATATGGTGTGGTAATGACATGTCGTCATTTTGTAACGTCCTCCACATTGGAATAAAAACTAAGGTAGTTGTGTATTGTCTGTATACAACATCAACTCTATAGCTTTGGGGAAAATTGGTGTAAAATTATGTGCATAAATAAAGTTTTTAACAAAAAAAATATAACCGACTTCAAACGGTAAAAAATAAAATTGTTCAGTACCTACTTCTTCTTGCTTATGGTAATGACTCTTAAAACTATCTTTGGAGTCGGGCCCTTACTAAAATGTCGTACTATTCGTTTTAAATGGGCACCGACAGTACAGACAGTGGGAAATTACTTACTTCTTCTTGCTTATGGTAATGACTGCTAAAACTATATTGGAGTCGGTGCCCATTCAGAATGAAAGATACACTATATTTACTAAGACAGGATATTTTTGATTTTACTAAGGGCCCGACTCCAAAAATAGTTTTAAGAGTCATTACCATAAGCAAGAAGAAGTAGGTACTGAACAATTTTATTTTTTACCGTTTGAAGTCGGTTATATTTTTTTTGTTAAAAACTTTATTTATTTCACTCTTTTTAGTAATTTTAATAATTGTGCACATATGTACATATAAGCATAATTGGTATTTTTTCACTTAACTTCTAAACGTTAAAGAGATACTTTTTATAATCATGTTTATCTAATAGCCATCTTATAGGTTGAAAGAATACTACTATCAGTCCACTTGAACGTATAAATTAATGAAAGAATTTGCTCTCAGCTCCTAACCGTTGAGGAGTTGTACCTTCAATCATCAGCTTAGCAACATGAGGTGATACTTACCGGACATAAATATTTGTATTATGTTAATACATATGACTAAAAGAATGTGTGTGCCTATTAAGTTTCAGTGTTTCCCTCGATTTCCCTAGTATCACATCATCAGATTTTGCCATTGTGACAGTTGGTCCACCTCAGGAATGTAAGGTTTCCAACAAAAAAACATTTATTGAAAGAGTTTGCTCTCAACTCCTAACCGTCATAGTACCTTCCATCATCAGCTCAGTAACATGATATGATGATAATTAAACACAAATACCTGTTTTGCTTTAAAAAAATATGAAAATCATTTGATGTGCTATAAAATTTGAATGTTCCCTTCGATTTCTCTGGGATACCATCATCAGACTTTGACTTGGTGACAGTTGGACCACCTCAGGAATGTAAGATATCGAACAAAAGACCATTTATTGAAAGAATTTTCTCTCAACTCCTAACCTTCGTAGAACCTTCCATCATCAGCTCAGCAACATGATATGATGATAATTATACAAAAATGCCTGTTTCGCTTTAGTAAAAATATGAAAATCATTTGTTGTGCTATAAAATTTGAATGTTCCCTCCGATTTCTCCGGGATCCCCTCATCAGACTTTGACTTGGTGACAGTTGGACCACCTCAGGAATGTAAGATTTGAAATAAAAAACTATTTATTGAAAGAATTTGCTTTCAACTCCTCACTGTTGCAGTACCTTCCATCATCAGCTCAGCAACATGAGATGATAATTACTATGCACAAATATCTCTTATGCTTCAGAAAGTATAAGAAAATCAATGTGTGTGCCTATAAAATTTGAGAGTTCCCCTCGATTTCCCTGGGATCCCATCATCAGATCCTGATTTGGTGACAATGGGACCACCTCGGGAGTATAAGCATACGAACAAAAAAAGAATTTCGAAAATCGGTCCACAAACGGTGGAGTAATCGGTGAACATATATAAAAAAAAAATACATACAGCCGCATACAGTACCTCCTCCTTTTGGAAGTCGGTAAAAAATAGTGCAAATTGAGTGAAATCCATACTTACAATAATTGTAAGTGTGTTTGTATGTTTGCCTTTCTTTCACGTTGCAACGATGATACGGATTGACCCGACTTTTTATACGAAGATACTTTGGGGTTGGAGAGTGACATTGGCTACAACCCTTTTTGCATCCCACTGCTGGGCACGAGTCTCTCCTCATTATTGAGGTGTCCTGAAACTTACTCCACCACGCTGCTCCAATGCGGGTTAGTGGCCAACCCGCTGTCAGATGTTTTCAAACCGCCCATAAGGCATCCGACAAGGTTTAACGACTTTTATCTATCGACAACAACCAGGACCGACGCCTTAACGTGCTCTCCGAAGCACGGAAACGCGCATGATTTTTTTTGCCACTAGCGCTCACCCATCTCACACCCGACCGCGCCCGTTTGGCTTAGTTGCATAGATCGTTTGCATTCTACGCTAACCGCAGGGCCATGAGCGCTTCTAGTGAGTGTGACATTAACACGGGATAAATATCTCATTCCTATATAGGTAAAACGTTAAGCCCACGCAGGCGCAGCCACAAGAAGACAACTATGGTCAACGGTAATATGCAAGTGAATTTAAATATAACATCTAATAAAACATAGCAAGTTTTAAACCGCACATGCCTTTTATGGCAGCGACAGAACTGTACCGTACACAGAACATGCCGTACTTACTAATGATTGCTTTATAACTCTACGAGAACAATAAATTATACTAACGCTATAAGCACTGCTGCTAGATATTACTTCAAATGCAATTAAATGCACTGACCTCTTGGTGCAATACTGAACTGCGCGATAGTCTGGATTTAATAGGCTCTACTTATTTTATAGGGTTTGCTATGGAAATTAACTGCTTTTTTGGACGTCCACCAAATTATAGTCAGTTTCACGTCTTTACTTACTGTATTTTACTCAATGTGACATATGAATGAATAGCAGCGATGGCCGAGTGGTAAAAAACCGCGGTCTTCGACGCGACCGATCCCAGGTTCAAGTCCTCGGCTCGCACCTCTGACAAATAAATTTGTAATGTGCGAATTTATCGCTGCTCCACGGTGATGGAAAATATCGTGATATTTCATTGATTACGATGTTCTCCATCGCCGTGCATGCCTGAGAGAAATTCATAATTTCTCGAAAGCATGACGTCCACCAATCCGCACTTGGCCAGCGTGGTGGACTATGGCCTAAATCCCTCTCAATTGTGTTAGAAGGAGACCTGTGCCCAGCAGTGGGACTTAAAAAAGGTTGAAAAAAATGAATGAATAATAATATCTTCATCCAAGCGGCTGTTCCGGGGGTCTTGTTTATCTACTTACCGTAAATACTCGTATTATCCCACCAAAAACATTTTCATGTAAAATGTTGCCATGACTCGTACTGTCATAAAATTATCAGATGATATTATTTATTATTATTAATTATATTATTATATTGATTATAAACTTAAATAACACGGATAAACACTCTTTACGTTAATTAAGGTAAATGTATGAAGAGTCAAGCTTCTAACTCTACACGCCCTAACCTCTACAAGGCCTTTTTTGTATCGGGTTGGAAACCTTCAAAAGGCACCCGGCACATTGGGATAGGGTACCGGGTTATGTGGGATTTGACCGCACTAAAACCCCCTCGGTGGCTGCCTCTGCGCTTGGGGAGGATTCCGGGATCTCCAATAGAACGCACCGGTGTCGTCCACGTGCGACGCCCTAGAACGGGCCCATCCTCTGGAGAGCAGATGTGCTCTACTGCACTTTCCGATGCTTACGGCGGCATGCAGCTACGCACACACCGCCGTCCTTCCCGGGGCTGCTGGCTGAACGGATCGAGCTCCCACTCTCACCGCCCACAACCCCGGAAGCCCACTTTTAGTCGCCTTTTACGATTAGGCAGGGGCTACCGTAGCTCTATTCTTAATCCCGAAGCTACAGGGACTAACCTCTATAAGGCCTAACTACACAGACTCTACACCTTAGTCAAAATATGTAAATGAGTAATGACATATTACCATTTTGTAACTTCCGTCGTATTGGTAGAAAAAGGCCGCGTTACGATAGGTCCTGCACTGACAAGAGAACCAACATGTAACTTCGACCCTATTAATGTAGTAAAAGTTTACTGTAGTAATTTAAATAAACCATTAAATAAAACACAATAGCATTAACTCGCATACGTACGCCTATTATCTTACGTACACATATCAGCAAGCAGACCTGTCCCGGACATACTAATGAATGGTAATATATCATATACTATATATGTTTATATAGCTATATGAGAACAATCATTAGCGTTGCGTCTAGCTATCACTCCAAATGCAATTATACGCACTGACCTCTTGGTGCAATACTGAATTAATTAATAGTTTGAATTTCATCGGTTGCACAGAGGAAATAATCGGTGATTTTGACTTTTTTAAATACTAGTCTTCCGCCAGCGGCTTCGCCCGCGTGGATCCGTTTTAAAGGTTCCCGTAAGATAAAAACCATCATATGTCCTTTCCCAAGGTCCACTCTATCTGTGTTCCAAATTTCATAAAAATCGGTTCAGTAGTTTAAGCGGGAAAGCGTAGCAGACAGGCAGACAGACAGAGTTACTTTCGAATTTATAATAGTATGGATGAAAGATCACTTCCATATTCATGCAAGCAAAGTAAATAATTCAGTGCAAGTAGAGATTATAATACAAGAAAGAACAAAAAATCTTATACCAGTGAGAATTTATTTAAACAATTGGAAAAACTTGGGAAAGAAATTAAATGCATTTAACTAATTTACACATTAAGACTAGTATTAAACGACAAATAGATAAAGGTAATTTTGATAATTATTAAACCTTGAAAACAATCAGGGGGGGGCTTGACAAGTGGTATTCTACTGAGTACTACTGACGTAAACGCTTGCAGGATAGAATGAAAAATGTATGGGATTGCCATTAAAACGTCACGTGATCTCGATCGTTAGCTTATGTTACTCCGATACATTTTTATTCTATTGTACCTATAGTGTTTACGATAAATCCGCTTGTCTAGACCCGCAGTATACAATTTAAAAAGTAAAAAAAAATCGATAGTCACTAACTTATCCGTTACTATTTACAATTCGACTCGGAGAGAGATCTACTTTCAGCGTCACCGCACTGAGGTTAGGCTCCCACGGCATAATAATGACTAGGCAAAAGTTTAGCAGAAACGCGCGCCTTTTATGCTCCGTCGCCCATTACTCGGCTCATTTGCGGCAAAGACAAACGGCGGATCGGAGGCGAGCACAAATTTCGCCGATATAATCGAGCAGTAAGACAATGGTTATCGCTCGGGCGCGATACCGGCCGAGATAGGGGCCCACGAGAGCTGATGGATGCGGCACGCTCGCCCGATACCATCTCTATCGTGACGCCAGTCCGATCCGTCCGTGTGCACCAATTATTATTCAATATCCACAGATACACCCATCTCCGATCGGGGTCAATATCTGATTGAGGGTGCCACCCGGTCAAGTGACAATCGCTTCGACCGCGCGAGGTAGCTTAATTGAATAATAGCTCCATTTGTCAGATTCATCGGTGAATTTATTGTCGTATCAATACATTCGACGTTAATACGTGGACACTCAAATGATGAGCGATAACTCGAAATAAGATTATTGTCGAGCGACCCTACGATAGGAACAATATTGCTGGTCTTATCGCCTAATATTTGGGTCAACGTTTGATTTATTTCCGAACTTTATCAGTTGTCAACAATAGGAATACTAATTATATTCGGCTTATTAACACACAAATATTCTATAATTAATGAATGGGAGTAGCGGTGAACGACGATAGAAGAGATAAAGACGCTCCACATTAGACGAATCAATGACCCCACACGGGAAAACAACCGAGTTTGATAAGTATTGATAACTCTATCTTGTGCATCTTGAAATAAATATTATATATATGTATATGTAACGGTAGGTATAATATTCTCCGCTCTTAGCCCACTTACTCAGCTACCCTTACCATTGACTTCATTGATAGGGCATCTCAAGTTATCTGCTCATATTCCCATTCGATAACAATGATAATATTTTCTTTAGTTTAAATTTGATCGGAGTAATTTCATTTATACTTTGTTGTATTATAAGTGTTTTTCGCGCACTCACGCATTCCTTATTGTAATAGTTATAAATTAGATGTAGTTAAAATCAATGATAGTACTGGCACCGTCCGAGCTATGCAATGTTCTCAGGTCTCCCTGAAAATCAGCAGCCGTAACGGTCTCCTGTTATGGCACAGGCTGAGGGTGACCTTTTTCACCTTTGGTTTACATAAATCAATATAATAATCAACATAGTTTAATGCCAATTATTGTTCTTTCTAATTTTTTTTGTATTTTCTTGCTTGTTTTTGTCATTGGCTAATTGTGTTTATTTATTTATTGTATCTTTTGTAAATTTTCTTCTAATCAAGGTGAAATAAATAAATTCTATTCTATTCTATTCTATTCTATTCTATAGTAAATTTCCTGCCACGGCTATTATTATCAACTTACATTTAATCGGTGGAGCCGCTGATATGAAGTTCATTCAGGTCGCTGCGCCACCTGCAAAAAAAAACGTGAACGCTATTAATAAACGCATGCGACGACTTATGCACATGCGAACACGAACGTGAGGTTGTAAACAGAAGCGTATGAAATGCCATCACACGTTCCGCAGGTGCCGTGCGAGACTAAGCAGACAGAGATGTAAAGATTGCGCATCTAATTCTATCGGGAGGCGAAATCTCGCACGATCCCGCCGACATGCCGCCTACTGTCCTCGACGACGACGCACGACAAAAATTAAAATAATACGCCGTTGATATATGAGACGTGGTCTCGTTCGGAACAATATCGGGAACAGCGGTAATGCTAATTCAATAGCGTAATACCTCGTATCTGGCGATGTAGCCGGCCATGGTAGATTCAGAGGAGATAGTCTACGATTGTGCCGATATGGTTTTGCTCGTGATTTATTTTGGCCGCTCCCATATAAGTGCAGTGTACTGCAACAATGGACCGGGGCTTGGATTTACGACAGTCGATTTGGTAGCGATAAAAGATTTAGCTGCGTGTAGAGAAGGGCCGGCGAACATACTACAGCTATACAAAACGCAACAAGTGAAACACTACCACGTGTCCAGTTTCGCTACTTTTAAACTTTTATAGCTACTTGTCAAGTATTTTTTTCTTTTAACATAGTCCATCTTTAAAAGACTCAAGACACAACCTAACACATCATGTCATGTTGGAAAACAAATCTGAACTTACCAAATCTGTAATGTTTTATGACTTTACGACTGCGGACATTTATCATGAAAACATCCATGCATCCATGCTGATAAGTGAATATTAAAATTTTATAGAACATATCTTGTAACTGTTAAAAATGATCGTAAAGGGTAAATATACGATGATATACACCAATCATCTTCAACAGAAGTTACGAGTATAATTAGTTGCAATTAGGATGTTAATTGGTACCCAACTTCTTATTAAGTGACGAAAGTAAGAATTAATCACTGTAGGCAGTAAAATAATTTATGTGGTTCCTAGGTCAGGCAAGTTAACAGGAACTGTAAACAGAATGACAGAAGCTAACTAGCTGCAAATATATTACGATTAGCAATTCTGGTACGGAGAGTCTTAATAGTGTCCAATTTGCATCTAGAATATTTGATTTAAAGGGTGCTAGAGCTACAAGTCATTGATTAGTACTTAGAAGGACCATTAGAAATTTGCGTAGGCTTGTAATAGATGAGAGAGCCCATAATGAATGAACGTGTGATTTGCGGAAAGCTTTCGATTGCTGAGGAGGCGATTGAGTATAGTGGTTGTTTTATAACATTTGAAATATGTCGGTGTTTATATGTAAAAATATGATAGGATGGATAAGTGGCAATTTCAAATCATAATACAAATTAACATCTTAATTTATATAATTAAGTCGTTAATGCATCGTATTTCAACAATAAACTATATTGTCCTACAGATTTTATATATATAATAGGTATATAAAAAAACCTTGGACATGGATATGCCTTTGAGATCAAATAAACTGTTGTACCATGGTTACAACTCGTTTGTAGTAAATTTTTTGGTTTATCTTGTTCTACGTGTTATTTCATTCAAACCTGCGAAGTATAACGTTGTTTATATGTTCAAACCACATTATTACAAAGTAATCTACGGCGCTTAAGCTTGGCGCAAATTGCGCTAATCGTGGAAACTCGTGGAAAGTTGACTGATAAGTGTCGTCAGAGAGCGTTTCTTCGCAATTAAGTGTTTACTGACTAATTACTTTGTAGACAGTACATGGAACAGTAGCTGGATGATAAAAAGTTAAAGCATTCCATAAATTCGTCTTAAACGGGGGATTATTTTAAGGAGTTGTTTCAAATAACGATTTCAGTTCTTATATTTAAAGGTTTTTTCCACATTCAGCCTTTTACCCTCAAGCAAATGTAATTTACTACATTAGGTAAAGTCACATCTACTTTTATGGACACGAGGGAGAGAGGTGCAATTTCCTTCGATAAATCGATCGATAGATCTACCTCCTGTACGACCAAATAAAATCTATTACAAATGGTTATTCGGACCGTTAGAGGGAAGTCTTGTGAATAAAACATTATTTGATCATTTAGAACCATAGGATTATAAAACATAATATAAATCACAGTAGGCAAGGTATACAAATCCCCATCTATCTCATTTAACTTGATGATATACCATCGACTTGATATGAAATCTCTAAATACGGTGATAAATAATGCTGACTTATAACAACTTCACCGGAAACGTCAACAAATTCTTATAACCTTATTGAAAAATATTACGACATTCAATTTATAAATTATCATTCTGCTGATCATTTTACCATTTAAATATTTATAAAGAAACAATATCAAATTCACAGGTTTTAGATTTTGTAGTCCACCATATTTAATGCTATTCACCGTGAAAGAACACAACAATTTTGTTATTTTACAGTTCAGTAACAGCCACATATCTTAAAATTGTTTGAAACTAGAAAAATGAATATTATAGCCTGATGGACTCAAAGCATCAAGTAAAACTTGCCGTCTGCCGGCAGGCGGCAGGAAATGACAACAGATGGTTTGATCAAAACCATGGATACCATTACATGAGAAAATATTGTCGATGGAAGACTGATTCAATACGAGATTCGTACGATAGGAGACACTGACTCACTGTCACAGGAAGTCTCTCAAATCCTAATATTACCTTGTTAGGGTTGACACAGAATTACACAGTCCCCAGTATACGATGCAATGTGTTTATATCATCAAGAGTATATGTAGTTTTACTATACATAGAAAAAAAGGATTTCCAGAGTCGTAGTTTGTCAAAGGGAGATCTCCTGCCGGGCGAGGTGTTCATGCCCGGAGAGCGGCCGCGCTACAACTGACTAATTCAGAGCTTGTATAATATATGATAGATATTCAGAAAACTTCGATAGCGTGCTGCTACTCCGAAGGCTGGTGGTCGCATCATGTATGTCTGGCAACTGCTCCTTTCCACCGAAATACAATAGAATTGCTTCACGACGGAATTAAAGTTCTACCACCTTTAGAGTATGGAGTACAAAATACTTGCACCCACACACGTCCACATGTCCACACTTCATATCACTTACCACGTGAATATCTTTTATCGTATCTCGTAATCACTTTTATCGTAAAACATGTGATTACTAAATTAAATCCTAAAATACGAGTACATATTTACTTTAGAAGATATAAATTGCGTAAGGCTATAAAAAACTTACTTTTCCTGAACGAACTATTCATATGAGTAGACGAAGGATACATATTAGTAATAGGTACGGTTACCCATACAATGTATGACTTTCTTTACGATTATTACTTTTAAGGTACAGCTTGCGGGAAAGTTAGAAATATCGAGGCAGTCTAGACCTTTGCTATCAATAAAATATTGATATTTTCACTTTCTCATTCAACTTGTATAAAATCGTACTTGACTTGACAAAATTTGTGCTGTTTTTACACGCAGTATAAATGATACAAAAGCTATTATTGATATCATGCAAGGCGTCTGAATTGGGAAACTGCTTCTTGTACAAAAGTTCCTTCTAGGTACTATATTTCATCTTTCGGTGACCACGCCTATTCTCATTTTGAGCACGCTCAAAAATTTCACTACGCCAAAATAATTAATGATCTTCGATTTAAATATTCAAGATGAAATGAAACTTCACGCACATCGTGACGTCAAATGTTCGGTCTCGGAGCGTGCCAAGAGCGACAGTTCAGAATGTACACGACCGTAGCTGGACTGATAATAGATTTGTTTCTATGAAGTAGAGCGGGGATTACTTGTATAGTTTACCGAGGAATTCGAAATGAGCCTTTCGCCATATTTAATGTAAAATCAGGGTGTATCCTCTTTTTGTCAATTTTCGCCGACGCGCGTCAATCATTTTTATTTATAATAATAATAATAATAATAATTCCTTTATTTCAGGCATCAAGGCCCATACAATAAATACCTTACAGACTAGCATACATAATAATTATAGGTAACTTAAAAACTACGTCACACTTTTTGCGGCGATGTGAGCTCTTAGCCAGTGTGATATACTGGTGGAAGAAGTAAGGCCAAAGAGTTGACTTCTATACCGTACTATCTTGGATATCAAACATACCACAATCATGACATATGCACGTTACCCACAGTAAACAATGTAAATTTAAAAATTCGACTTTTTTATCAAAAAGCTGTGTACCTGCCACTGTTTTATGCCATGGTATAAAAGCATTTTTAATTTGCCTTTTGCAATGAAGACACTTCCGATAGCGCATTTTTTTCTATTCGACTGTACGAGTAGAAGTGGTTTTGAGGTATAAAAAGAAGAGATACAATGAACTTTGTAATTTTTAAACAAGATACCTTGGCAGTTTCGACTTTTATCAAAAAAAACATGTAAAAAATGTAGGTTCATTTCATAGAAAAAGTTTTGCACGATAAATTTATTTATTCGTTCTATCAAATGACAATGTTTTTCGTTCTATCAATGAAAGGACAAGGACAATGACGACAGTACCACAACTGTACGTACGTTTACTTGTTGAAAGTCATGTATGAGTTAAAAACAAGCAACAAAAGGTACGCGAAATGAAGCCACTAATAGTTCTACTATCTGCCGAGAAAGAACAGGAAACTTGCTTTAAGTAAATGTTCATTACTTAAGGGGCCGTATACGAAATTTTGCCGATTTTGCTTATTTACCCGATTTAACACATGAGATTTTGCAGATAAATTACAGTACTTCTACAAGTATCATTGCACAATATAACTTTTCATTTCATTAATAATCTATACATTAGACACTTTTATAGCTTGCGTCAAGAATTTTTATGCGAGATTTAGGTTACTTTAAAAGATGTTTAATGCCGAATCATCATTATTAATAAGATATTTTTTTCAGGAAACGGATTGATTATAAACTGAAGAGTATTTATGTCACATAAATTTTACGAAAGATTATTCCATTTTGCCGAAATCAAATGCAAAATCTGGCCCATTTTCTCTCAAAATTGACTAAGTTCAATGTTTTTTTACTAATATTTTTTGTATGAGAGTGGCAAAAAGTGGCTCATACACTATGTATGTGATTTTTACAGCAATACATGGCATTTTTTTCGATCTGTTTAGACTTTAAAATGATCCAGAAATATGTGATATTCTATACCTATTACAGTAATATTTACAAAACTATCACCGGCTTCAGGTCTATTAAGCAAAATAACGAAATAAAAATTAAAAAGTGGCTCATTTAATAGTTTATTATTGAAATGATCAGTCATATTGTGCAATAAAACTTATGGAAATACTGTATTTTAACTGCAAAATCTCCTGTATAAAATGAGCTAAATCAGCGAAATCGGCAAAATTTCGTATACGGCCTCTTAAGTTGTATTTTATAATCATAGACTATAGAATATAAGGACATTCTAAGTCTACTACTAGGTTACTTTACAAACTCTTAGAGAACGTTTTTTTTTGTTCTGTCTGCTCTGGGTGCGCTTACGCAATGCTGAGCTGAAGAAAAGAACAGACGGAGAAAAACTTCAGCCCTGTTTTAAAATATGGGGTATACAATAATTAGCTTTCTTACAGATCAGCTAAATAAGGGAATCTTAGGGGAAATCTTAAGTCATTATTAACCAATGCGAATGTGTCAGTCAGAAACAACGTTGTTTCTACCCTAAGGCAGAGGCTATCATTCAAGACAATCTTGCGCTAAAAAAGGTGGTAGGCACACAACGATGCGGATGCTAGCATAGCAAGACGATATTAACATCCAGTCCTCAGACACCATTCAGATTAGAGTAGCGTGATGGAGTAAGGCCTCTCCAATTATGGGGAGAGACCCATGCTTAGCAGTGGGGCGCAAAAAACTAAAAAGGATTGCGTAAGACATAAAGTGCGCTTATTTTAGAACCTATATAGAAAGCATCAAGGCATTTCACAGTTTTGAATAAATCACTGTACCGAGCCTTTGTAAAAGGGATTTTACATGAGCCTTACTTGACATACAACAGATCTTATGAAAATGTCTTGGAATTTCACGGAGGAACAGTTTGCATATAGATTAATATCCAGTACGATGCATCGCAGAGGGCACGACAATGCATTATCCGTGAATAATTATGAATAAGCAGGCACTGTGAGGACTCACAAATGTCATGGGTGCAACATGTTTTGTACAGTTGTCATGCAAAATATGATCTTCTTACGATGGGACTTCGCATACTCAATAGGAGCTAGGGATTTAACTGTATTTAGAAAGGACAGGCGTTTTAACATTTCAACATTTTCGAACATAAAAATCCTCATTACAATACGCATAACAATATTTCGGATTGAGTTACAATTTGGAACAATCAGATCGACTCGAAAATTGTCAATATTCGATCATTGATTAATAGAGATCACGAAGATACATCTTCTTATCAACATCATCAATTTTTTAAATTAATATGTTCAGAGGGAACAATCAGAAAGTATGACAAATTGCTGGTACGAGACGTGGAAACACAACAATACAATTTGCTCTTACATATTGTTTGTAATGGAATAACATCGTGCCTGATTTAATTTTCAACGCATGGTCAGGCATGTTAGACAGTGCGAGATAGCCGCATTGGTTTCGCACAAATGGGAAACAGAATTTCAGCGCAATGCGCACACGATGACAGACGAGTCATTTGCTTGGCGTTCGTAAATTAAAGATCGAGAAATATTATGAAAGGTTTATCCACGCATGTTCAAACCGAAAGGCATGTAATGTATAAACGTACACGAGAGTGCAAAGTAATTCTATTCCCTGACTTATACAGCACCACATCAAACACCAAATTAATTTCTGCAAGCAGACTTAATCGGATTTGAACAAAATCTGCAAGTCTAGTATTTATTGCACTTCAAAGAGGAGATGATACTAAGAAAGTGTAGTTACGCGAGGATAATCATAATAATTGGCTATACTATATCGCTGCTAATTGGTCATCAACAGCGACATGTAAAAAGTGTGTAAGAAAGTAACAAAATAACAATATTTGTGAATGAGAAAAATTCCTCACACATAAAAATTTAAACGCTTCGATACAATAGCACCTGTTAGCTAAATCACACACGATAAACACACATGGCCACCGGTGTTAGCGTCCCTTAGCAAAACCTAAAACAACGTTGCAAACCATTTCAAACTTTATTCTCATAGCTACACAATTGATATCTCTCCTGCAGCTAACGATACTAATTCTAAGACTGGCGATGGACCAAAAGTAAACAACGTATAATTTTCAACTCTACTATTATTTAGACATGGTTTAAAATCTAATACATGAGAAGATAATCATGATCACAAATATACGTGTCCACGCGTGGGAATTCATCCGTTATTTGTTTGCATGATATTCTGTTCAGAAAGACTGGTGTAATACACCGAACGCTATAGTAGTGCCCTTATTACAAAAAAAAATACTTTCTTTTTAATCCTGATCCGTGTGGTCGTTAGAAATTTTGGGGAAATATAAGTTCATCGTAATCATTATATCGAGAGGAAACGGTCGATTGTCAGGCATACTGTACCTATTTTCAATAGTATAGTCTCCATACTCAATATTAATGTATTTAAAAAAAAAAACATCACACACGCGTACAATATCTTACATTTACTTCTAGACAGAATTCTTGGCTACGAATTCTAAACTACATTCCTACACTCGGCAGTTTTGAAGAAACTGCCGAGAAACGAATTCAAATCGCGAAAATATGTAACAACATCGGAGTTTATCTGGTGTGTTACAAGAGTAAAAGTGAAAGTAGGTATTTAATTTTTAACTTGAAATTCATTTTCTCTATAAGCATAAGGATAAAAATTGATAAACGTAATATCTCTTAATAGATATAAAAGAAAATATATACGAACGCATGAAAACGTTGTATCAAAAGAGAAGGCCTTCATGATCCATCTTCCAGGAATTTACTAATATGATTGAATATCTAATCGTAAAATTTACATTTGATTGCTACCGGTGTCAGTTATGGCTGCCATAACTGAGCTACTGAATTATTCTCAGATTGATGGCATTAATTATAATTTTTTGATTGACAAAAAAACCATCATTTGAAATCGAAGTTAAACGAATCGATTTATTCATGAGCCTATCAAAGTGCTTTGAAAACAGCGGTATGAACATTTGAAAAATGGAACGTAAAATACTAATATTAATTTTAATTTTATGATGGAACTTTAAACTTTGGAATTGTTTTGTTGTTTCTACATCACAATATTTGTAGAATATTAATAAATCTTCGAAGATAGTACAGTCAAAAAGAGACGAGACAAGGTACACACGTACCTGGCAGTGGAAAAAAAATTATGAATGCTGATACTGTTAAAGCCAGATACCTTAATTTTTAGGAAATTGAAGATAAATAACCCGGGTATCATATAATACTATATCAAAACTGAAAGAACATAAATTGTTATCCAATTTTACTTTCAAATTAACCGGAACGCACAAAGTGTTGTTCTACATGGTGATTACACGTTGCGCTGAAACGCGTGAATAATTGCTCACCTCGCCACGCGCCTAAACCGATATCTGAGATGAAGATGGAGATAAAGTAAAACGTGCAATTATTAAAGCCTTTACTTTTCTTTAGACTAGAGGAGTTCGCGAATAAAGAAATAGGAGTCTCGATGAAGAATAACGTTTTTAAGGGAAAACGAATAATGCAATAAGCTTTTCGACAATATTATAACATTTATTCATATTCTTTGTTATTCGTTGCTTACAGCTAGCGGCGTTATACCTTTTTACTAGTTTGACAAAGAAACAGCGCTAGTATTGCAGTATGTATGTTAATGCTAAAGCCAAATCCAAAAAAAATCATTACTTTTTAATTCAAAGATATTAAGATCTTCTAGAAATAGAATTTATCGAAATATATCTTAAGACAGTAAGCGCCATTAGATTTTAAAGAAATGTTTTTCACACAGGCAGAAACGAATCAACGGAACTTGCAAACACTGAACTTTGAATAATGTGCAAATGCACAACAGATTATAACTTACAGAATCAACCTTCAAACCAGGCCATTAAAGCTAAGATCCTGAACCATAAAAACACAATAGGAGTTAAAGAGCAAATCCAATTTCCTCATTACCATATTACCATTAAGACCGTCGAGGCACTGTTTATTAAAAGTCTAATTTCACAACCTGCTCTAATCCTTTGCAAATTGCCCTTCAGTATCTCATTAGCCAACAATAATTACGTTTCGAAATAAACCTAGGGATATGAGACCGTCTTTCTCTAACAAAAAGGAGGATTGTATAGTCGAACGTGACGGAGAGATCTAGATAGCGCGTATCAGATGAGATCGAGATCAGAACGCGGTTGAGATATTAGTATTACAAACGTCTCATTATTTATTGCGATATTTTCTGTTGTGAGCACTAGCCATGCTATATTAGCTCTGTAATGAACTCACGCTCGGAACACAATCGGGTTCGGGAAATGCGATTGTTTTGTTATGAATCAAATGTTAAGCTTTGGTAATCGTAACAGAAAAAGGTTCCTTCAGTTTCTTGCTTAACTCATACTTCCATATCTCAATAAAATTTTAAAAGTGTACTATGATACCAAATAGCTTATAGTTCAAAAATTATAAGGCAAATGCTGCAATAGCTTTGTTTTGTACGGACAAGGTTTTTTATGATGTTGATGGCTTTTTTCAAAAATCGTTTGTGGAAAATTTTCTAAGGATAATAGTGTAACGTCCTAATTATCTATTTTATAAAAAAGCATGTTGCAGAAAAACTTAAGATTAAGATTTAGATCATTGTTATTTTTTTATATTGTACAAAAATAAAAAGAGAGCCGTTTTTAAAGAACACAGTATAAACTGAAATACTAATAAAGAGCAACAAATTACAATAAAGCTTATATGTATAGCACACTGCATGTTATAAAGCTAAAGGAAACAACTATAAATTCAATGTGAATGATAAATACGGAGCTCCTAATGGTTAGTCAATAAAAGAAGGTATTTATTAAGGCAATGCCCACTCATTAGGTACGAGTTTAGTAAGCTTCGTGTATATACAATTTTTAATCGATAAACGTTTAAAGTGTTTTATTAATATTGATATAAAGACTCTAATATTGTTTAATCTATTAATGTATTTTATTGTTAGATTTTATAAAAAAAAATAAGCTTTACTTTAACAGTGATTGATTACGACGTAACACCAAAACCTTTCTTAAGCCTAGCATTGAGCAAGGAACGTATATTTGTTAATATTTATTTACAAATTTAAAACACTATAACTAGATTTATTTTTAAACACTATGCCATTATGTGGATGACAGCTAAAGAAATAGGTATTAAACATTAAGCTTCAACTTACATTTATATTGTACAAGTTGACACATACGTGGTCATAAGCAGCTTTAATCCCCTGAAACAAAGCAAAAGGAAACGTTAGAATATTATAAAAAAATGTATAAAGACGTGATTAAAACCGTATCAAAAATCGTCAAGCACAGATTTTAAAGGAAAAGTTCTTGTATTTTTTTTGAGTTTACATTTGCTCTTAAACACATATAGCTATATTATACACACACACACACACACTGGGACTCCCTGTGTCGTGGATAGATATACACACATGAAGACATAAATACAAACACTCAGTCCGAGAATAGCAATTGAAACTCATCATTAAAGTTTCTGCTCCACCAGGAGTCGATTTGATGGCACATCGGCAGTCCGTCATGACGGCAGTCTGATTTTGTAATGACCATTGGATGGACAAACGAGTATGTACGGATCATTACAAAAACGGACGGGAAGGCATTTCCCAATTTAGGATCTGACAAAAGTTTTAAATATTAGAAAAGTATATATTATAGACTCATTTATATTTCTTTACATACATTGTTTTTCTTCTGTATTGCGCAGGGGCATGAAAGCAGAATACCCCAAAAAATTTACTGAATTTGCACTGTAAAAATATTTTTAAAGTGAGTTATAGCGACTGTTTGTCTCATGACATGACGATCGAAAATTACATTTTAACATTTCATTTATTTAAAAAAAACATCGGTGTTTTATTATTAAGTGTCCCTAAAGTATAGTGACCCTAAAAAACAAAAAAAGTTCTTCCTTAACGACACTAAAGTTGCTAGAGTAAATGAAGTTAATCCTACCGAATGATCAAATTAGGAATTCGAAGCGGCGAACCTTATTGGATGGAGCTTTACCGGAATCGAGATCAACAATCTCTTAAATAGTGTGTCGCAGCTATAAAAAGTGATTAGGTACCGTCGATTATTTATGCACGTCGATTGCCTTCGGTGAACGGCCTAGGTCGCATGAAAACAACCCAACGTTCGGAATGGCCGTATCATGGACTTATTGGAAGATTCGCCGACCAAAAAGTAGATTATTCAAAAAAAATCAATTAACTTCGACACTAAATGACAAATAATGTAAATACTGTACATAATGTTCGTCAATTGAGTGTAATATAAATACAAAGAGTTGTATAAGTAGAAGTAACTAAAATATAATAATGAAATTAATAAAACGCATAATAATTTTCAAAGTGAAAGAAACTGTGTTGCCGTTACCAAATTTTTGCATGTCCCTCCAAAGCTTGTAGGTAGGCATAAAGTACAAGTATTCTCTTCTCTAGTAAAGCCTATAACAGAATTCCTAAGATAACGTACAACGAGTACATTTCCTGCCGTTTGCGATATGTAGCCGAGAGCAGTAAATCTTAGACGCTCCAACTATTTCTATATTTCATTATTGCAATAAAGAAGATGAGGCGATATCTTCATTACTGGGCGCACAGAATCGATGCCACGATAATTACGGTTCGCTCGCAGTCGACCGGCGACCGATGAAATTAATTCCAGATGGAGGTTAGCGAAATAGTGCATGGTATTTGATGGTATTATACGTGGAATGTAATTGAATATAGCAATAATAGAAAACGAGTCAAAGATAGAGATATCGTAACCACAAAGTTTTTAGGGGCAATGAAACCTTCAAAAATGGAGAAATATTTTATTATTTTATCAAAGGGACTCAGATAAAACTAACTTATCAACGAAACAACTCACTCAACAACGTTCGAAGAACACACACTTATCTTCGAATAGTTGTTCACGATGCACTTTATCTCGGCGTTAGTCATAAATTTTTGTAAGAAATTTTCAATATCAATGGAAACGAGCGCGTAAATTATAAGCGGACGTCATGGACTGAATGGTTTGAACGCGTTATCTGTTTCCGAGAAACGAATAAAAAATATCAACGAAAGATCGCGGCGAAACCAAACATATTTTTTAATGAAATTACATTAGGAATTTGACGAAGTAAAATAGCTTCTAATAGATTACACGATGAGTTCATATTTGTTCTCCAGTAATGTAAAAAGTATCGCAAAAAATGTATGCACTGCGCTTGTTAAAGGATGTCCTTGAATAGTAGAAAACAGCACACATCGTTTTGGCTCATTACAACAGTGCCTTAAGAAATTCTTGAGCGTTTAGTAAAAAAAAACGTTTAACGTTTTTTAACTTTTTTTAAATAATAACACACGAAGATTCACGGAACAGCATTTGCAGAACCAACATTAGGCATATTATTGAGCAATTTGGTACGATCGCGTGGCAAGATATTGATGGCTCTAATCCACATCACAGCAATTTCGTGGCACGTTGTAACAATATTTTTTGTAAAATAACACGTTCCGTATGGAAGGCAACGTGTGTTTAAAGAAGGTTTGAGGTCGTCACATTTAGAACGTACTGTCTTACTGTAACATAAAGGTTAATTTAGCCTTTTTAAACGTATATTAAGGCAATCTTTATTGTGTATGTACATTGTAATTTATTCATAAATCCCAAGTTATTATCCCTAGCCCATATTTTGTTTGAAAATAATATTATATACCTATGATATATTTTGGTTTTAGAAATGATATAAGTAAGTACTTATTTCCACTTGAATTTTAAAGGATTTATCAAATGCTTTAAAATACATAAAATGGTGTACCAGTACTTGTCATTCATTAGGATTGACATGAAAGCATATTTAAATTCGTGTACATGTAACTTATGTCCTTATAGATTTATTATTATTATTTATATCTCTCGTTATGGATCACGGGTCGAAAATGTTATTTGCCTCGATATTTGGAAGGTTTGCGTGGGGACATAGATCCAAGAGGCCCCTTTGAGACACTTTAATGTTGATATGTGCTTACACGTGAGGGGTACCGCTATTGCAGGAATAAGGCAAATTAATATTGGGTCTATGGGGGTAAAATAACGAGGGACTAATAAATGGGCTATGGGAAACTATGGGACACCTGCCATTCAGACTAGTAAATAATCTAATTTCATCATCACAAGGGGATAAATCTAACCCGGAGCGGGTTTCCTCGCTATTACTCCAATTACTTAGTTACACTTCCACCCCCGAGCATATAACTAACGACCGGCTCCACTCTGGACGGCCAATTTAGGCAAGCCAGAGGTGGGGACCTGTTCCTCTGGGTTATCACTCCGCCTGCCGGAGACGAGAAACAGGAGGACTTCTCCAGGAGCAATCGGGTCCGAGGTGTGGTTACTCACCAACAGCTCACCACAAGCTGTGGGGTTATTATTATTATTAACTGGACACGAATTTAATTAAACTCTATCATACATTATTTGCATTGGAAAGTACATAGCAATTCATAAAAAAGCAGCATGCTCAGAAGAGAGCTAATATTCAATAGATCATTAGCATTAAATGAGACAATATTGTCAGTCCGTCCATCAGTCGACGCGTCCGTCTTACTATCGCCGTTGGTAAAGTCATTAATCATCTATCAGTGGCGTCCGTATAGACATAAAACTTAGAGATTACACCGACCATAAAAGTTGCATCACATGTTACGTTCATCTAAAAGTCAATATTAAGCCTCTAATCATTTATATGCGCACCAGTGTACACATTACCGGTGATCGTAACACCAAATCTATTGCCGGAAAATTCGCAATCGAAATAACAGACAAGAAGTACGGTGAAGATTAAGTTTTCGACACACCTTTCAAAGATGGCGAGAGAATCAATAATGATCAATCAAATAACCGAGCGGATAAAATCTACACGGAGCTCCGTAATTTAATTCCTATCTAAAACGGCCATTAGATGGTGTTTCTTACCTGTAATAGACTGAGTAATATCTGCAGGTGCAGACTCAGTTTAGCAAGTTCGTTACAACCTCATATTGAATTTAAAGTTGCTTTTAAGATGACGTTTATTATTAATGAAAATGTGTATGACGCAAATGGCAGAAATATTCAGAAGACAATTCGTATTTTTAAGACTACGTACAGCTTACAAAGACTTTCGACATAAAACGAAACTAATTAAGTACATACTTAAATATGGTTAAAGATTCGTTTGATCGTCTGTATTAAAATACAATTGCTTAAATCTTAAATAGATAGGAATGATGGGCTTAAAACGGGAAAGAAACAATAGAGAACTTCAAGATCGGGATGGGACGCATACATAAAAGAAATACCGGCTTGGACTACGACGGACAACGGACGGTGCAATGAAATAAAAAAGATCGTTAACGAACGTATTCAATTGTATAATCATGACAAGCTCTCGTGTCATTTAGCGTTTAACTCTTAATTTGACAGCGAGCATAGATTGGCCGCGATCATCAAACACTGTTTGTTGAAAGCTTATTTTGTTTCGTAATTGAAAGCTGCACAATCAATACAATAATACATAATTAAAACAACATTATGGAGTTATGTTGAGAATAATATTGCAACAGCAGATTTGAATAAACTGCCTTTTTCCATGCTTATGCAAATCGCCAACATAGGTAGTACATCTAAAGTGACTCCTCCGCGGTAGAAAGTTCGATAAAATCTCGCAGCCACCATTCGCGACGCGAGGTACATTTAATGCTCCCTGTATTCCGTGCATATAGTGGATTCCTAGTGGTGACACCGGTCTTAGAAACATTCCTATTACTTCCACTTCAATGTGACTTTGTGAATTAAGAAGAGTGGAAAGCGTAGTATCACTAAATATCGCTAGAACAACAAAATGGTGAATTTTAAATGATTCTTATGCAAACCTAAAAAATCCACGGATGAAAGCTCGATACAATCACATTGCCACCGCTCACGACGCGAGAAACATTTGACTCTCCCCACATTCCGTGGACACAGGGGATTCTTAAGATTAGAAGGTAAACAAAGGACACCGGTCTAAGGAATATTATTGTTACTTCCAATTCAATGAATTTTTTTTTTTTTGACGTGATAACGTCTTTAAAATCGTTTTAGTCGGGTGACATGTTCAGAAACTTGTGTCACACCAAAACCTCACGAGCGCGATCGCAGGTATAACGAGAGAGAGACGGACCGATCTCCCGTCTCATCTCGAGCGCTGCCAGTCATTCCGTGAAACTTGTCACGCGGAATCCTCACGAGCGGAGGCTGGCATAGCGTTCGAGTGAGTGGACCGATCTTCCGTCTCTCTCACTCTAGCGGCATACAAACGAATGGAGATTTTCTCGTGCGGACGTTATCACGTAAACCTACTTTACAAATAATTTGCCGTTTTTTTAATGATGCTTATGCAAACCCAGCGAATCCGCCGAAGAAAGCTCGGTAAAATCATATCATTGGTATAATTTACCACGAGATTAATGAAATATTTTAGATATTATACTCAATGTCTTTAGGAGGATTAAATAACAAAGTTTTGGACTTCATGCAAGAAATCACAGATATTAAAAATTACAGCTGGAACCTGAAGAACCATGTTTTGACGTGATAACGTCTTTAAAATCGTTTTAGTCGGGTGACATGTTCAGAAACTTGTGTCACACCAAAACCTCACGAGCGCGATCGCAGGTATAACGAGAGAGAGAGACGGACCGATCTCCCGTCTCATCTCGAGCGCTGCCAGTCATTCCGTGAAACTTGTCACGCGGAATCCTCACGAGCGGAGGCTGGCATAGCGTTCGAGTGAGTGGACCGATCTTCCGTCTCTCTCACTCTAGCGGCATACAAACGAATGGAGATTTTCTCGTGCGGACGTTATCACGTAAACATCTCGATCGTAAACCTACTTTACAAACAATTTGCCGTTTTTTTTAATTAAAATCTTACATGTTCTTATTAAATTTTTTCATGTGCTTCTCAGTTGCATTAAATGCAAAACATTCTTTTACTTCTGCCTTCGTGTGCAAAGTAAAGTGCCTTTAATTGCCGTCGTGGACATTTTATTTCTTAACTTTGTTTTCATTATATTTATGGCTGAAAAAAGCCTTTCTACGGCAGCGCTGCTATGGGACAGACACAGTAGTTTTTTTTTTATCGTTTTGCCTTTTCCGAACAATTAGACCTTCAACGCCTTTGTAAAAGGATACTATGTCATACTTGCTAAACAGTATTCATGCAAATCGCAACCATAATTCGTCTAAAAGTAAATGCACGGAAGATAATTCTGAGAAATGTTAAAAAAAGTTCTTGAAACATTTGACGCTCCTCTCGTTTCGTGAGCAAAGAAGATTCCTGACGGTAGACGGAGACCAAATAATACAAGCTATGAGAAGCAATTTTGACGCGGAAAGCATGCGTACACAACATGTCTAACGAAAAATAGACGATGAGAAAGAAAACTCGAACGGATTTCCCAGCAGTCATTCTGAAAGGAATATAGTAAAATAAATTTGGTAACAGTTTTATCATGGAAATTAATTTATCCTAGGTCGAATATTCATAGTTTAAATAATGTAATTATGCTATTTCCGGAACTTTTTGTATTATTAATACTACTCATACTATTGTCAGTCTCGTAAGCTAATATAAAAACCATATAAGTATTTTTTTTTAATATATCAAGAAATATTTCGTACTTGTATTTATCACGTCAATCAAAGAGATTTACCTGTCAAACATCCTTGCCACCGATGCGGTCTCGGCTAAACAGTCACTGACTGACACGAAAGATTTGTGGTAACACATTTGAAAAGGAATGCAAAGACTAACTTGATGGTCATACGTAAACTGCTAATGTTTGTTGTATGCCTTTTAAGAAAACAAAGTTTCATTGAAAAAGTAGAAGACAGTATGATCAGTGAATAGCATGTAGTGGTTACATGGAAACTTTTTGTGTTTTTGAGCGTAACGATACGGTTTACTTTGGAATAATCAAATGTATTTCTGTCTCAGTTGACCTTTACTTTACTCGACGGCACTTCAGCCCGATTGATACGTGCCGTATTGAAACGTCAGGGCACGATAAAATCTAACGATTGTTAGGGTGATTTCTTCACGGGAGCGCACCAGCATCACCTATTACGTGGGGAGTCTCTAGCCACATTAGTTATTCAGTTATGCGAAGGCCCGACTATCTGATGGCCGCGTGAAGCTTTCAACTTCTCACCATTGATACATTTGAAAAGAGTTGAGAATAATAATGTCCATTTAGAGGAATGAATAGACGACCATTATAAGATGCTAAAAACGGTGTAGATAAAGACACGAGTGGTAAGTACCGAGGTTATAGAACCTTAAATGCAGACAGACGTTGATCAAGATGTATATTTGTTAGAGATAAGCTAATACAAATTCGTGATCCATCAATAAGAGCGCGGGAGGGTGTAAAAACCGTCGCGGACGCATCCTCGGCTCGAATAAAGCCTCGTTACGCGAGCGCTCCGTGAATGATGGATGAGCGTAGCTAACGTGCACTAACATTGTAATTACTGAGCATCTCCACTGTATATTCTAAATCAATGACAAAAGGTTTAAAATCAAACGGAGCGTTTAATGTCGATGTTGCCTACGATTCGTCTGGTATGCAACCTTAGTGATTGACAAGTCCGGGTCGATGGTATCGGCCGTCATTTATAACACCGCCACCGCTAGTTAGTACACATTCAATGCTCTATACTGCACTTACTTGAATAATGAAGTGACTATAAGTAAGCTATTTGTTTGTAAATTGTTCTCAAAAGATTTTCAACCTTAATCTTGTTTTTTCACACATAATCGTCAAGGATATTTTCTAAATCACTTCGCTGAAAATCAACATACGTTTTTTAGTAAATATTGACGGAACTAACTTATGTCTTTAAAATATAATGATACAAAGTTAACCTTTTATCAATAAAACCACTTTATTACGGTTCAGAGAAAATTTACACTTTACTATAGAATATACCTATAAATACTATCATGGAAGTAGAAAGTGGAAGCATATTCTCCTTGCTATGTTTGTTGCAAATGTATGGTGACATTTATAAATAAGTCACAGACTCGGATAAGCATAATTCATTTATAGGAATTCAAATTATGAATGAATTATTTCTAGAAATTTGCTTTATTGGACATTAGAAGCCACTTGTCTAAAATCTTACTTACTATCTATCTACTATCTGGACATTGACTATAAGGACTTGATTATCAGATGGAAAAATCAGTACATTACTTAAATGAATCTAAATCAAAAGTCTAAAGTTTATAGCAATATGATTACTTTACATGAAGTTGTAGTCCTTAAGGTTCACATGGGCCAGTCATAATGATAATAGAGCACATGCAGACATGATTGGAAGACACCGAGGAACACCGAAAGCCCGCGAGGCGCGACCCTTACTTCGTGTCCAATAAATTTGAGAACAAATGACGGCAATAAGGAACACAGCGCGTCTTGCATCCATCGCCTGTCGGATACACGTAGTACATTGCCGTCACGCTAAATTATAAATAATAATGGTAGCAGTTTAATACGAAGCCATCGTAAACCATGTAGATTATGCCAAGAAAATTATATCAGCACGAAACCAAATCCAGCGAAATATTTGAAAATTTAGTAATGGTGCACGTGTTCATTGATGCAAACAATCAAGACGTATGTTTAAAACTTAATAATTATTTTTAAATATATTGCAAATTACAAACATTAAAGAATAAAACATCAAACTCTCAGTACAATCTGCAAGATTTCCAAATAAGAATTGAAAAATTGGTTTAATTGCCAATACAATTTTTCATGTAGGAAAGAACTAACCAATGTGCTTTAAATTTATACAGTTAAGTGAAAACGATAAATCAAATTCGGTTATAACAGTTCCCTTATAAATCGAACGAATAATATTTAACTGGTCATTTCGTAAAATCCATTTACATAATTCGAAATGAACGAGAAATATACGAGCGGGCTAAAGAGACTATTGAATAACTAATAGTTGTGGTGTAAATCTTGCCTGTGGCGCCAACAAGATATCGAAGCTCGTGCTACTAAGTAATTATAACGGAGTCTCCATACAAATATTCTATTTTAATAGCAGAATACATTCAGACCATATGCATAATTCGCCCGAACGCTACATTTTGGTATATTAATCAAGCAGTTATGAGTATACTAATTCCATTGATATCATTTAATTTGTCTACGGCGTTAAATGGGAAAAAATATGAGCAGAAGATGCTCTTACGCATGTTAAAATATGAAAATATTTTAGTTTACGATACAAGATGTATGCGCTTTCCAAAATAGCTGTCGATTTCACAGTAATGCAATGCATACCAAAAGCAGTCACAATAAATGAAGCTATCCACAAATGTTTATAGAGGAGTATAGAACGCAAATCACGTCTGATAGTATCTATAATGTCTCCCATATTTGTAAACTGTGGAGATATAATAAAGGCCGAGGGAGCGAGAATTAACAAATAACAGATAATATTATAAACGCGATAAGTGCAGTAAAGATACAATGATCGAGGATGACATCAACTGACGATAATTCGTAAAGTAGATTGGACAGATGTCCTCTTGCCGGATGTTACTCATACCTACACAGTAGGCATGTTTTATACATTAGAGCATCACTATTACAATAGAGCATTTATTAACTTTTCTCTGAAGTTTTCTGACACAGTAGGTAACGCATAAAAATATCGAAGAGAAGAAGAAAGAAGAAAAGTCAAGATGTAATATCAAATATATAAGTTTGTGGAGTTGAAGTATGTCCTAAAATAAATTATTGTTTTTAGGTGCATTACTAAAAACATTAAAAAAAATATAAGGACATTAACTTCAGAAAATCTGAAACGGATCTTAACCAGGTGGTGCGTCAATATAATATTTTGGAGTACGTAATTCGTATTAGGTAACAAATGACAATATATTTTCTATAAACAAAGCATCGTAGTATACTTGCGTTCTTAATTTTATTGCTAAAACGTATAAATGTACATAACAGTGCAAATTGAAAGAGACATATTAAACGTAATTGAAGACTTCCCGTCGACCCAACTGGCTTCATTGAGTCTTAAATCAATGATATCGTTAAGTAGCCGTATTGCTTTTAATCAATTAATGCACCGATTTCGGAATATTATTTTGTCTTACGGCTACCGGGGCTTTAGCTTTACCCAACTTAATATAATAGAACATTAATATTTGGGTTCGGCTCGAGTTTTGTACTCTTTCTTCTGGAAATCTGTATTTTTATTTATGTTCTTATTTATTGGATAACCAACAAGGCATACAATTATTCAATAACTAACTTAAAATTTCAATATATAATACAGCTAAATGCTACATTAATTATAGTTTGCCACGGCATGCAATGTGGGCAAGGAATATAAAAATATTATTATTACTTAACAATAAATGAATTATGTAAAATTTATATTAAAACCTAATTTTACAGTCATCCTTTGAGACTGTCGTATTGTAAATTTATTAAAAAAAATACAAATATCCAATAGTGTTCGTTCATCACTTTGCCACAACCTTTTTTCGCTGTAAACATTAGTGAATTGAGTAACGCGCTGGAAGTTGGAAGCTGGAAGTGAATATTGCTTTTAATCAGTTAATGTACCGATTTCGGAATATTATTTTGTCTCGCGACCTCTTAGGTTTTGCTTTAAGCTTTACCCAACCATAAATATTAATAGAACGTGAATTTGAAATTTGAATTTTAATTGATTAATTTTATTTATTTATAGATACTGTAAATGATTAATTTTATTTATTTATAGATACTGTAAATAAATTAATAAATAAAATTAATCAATTAAAATTCAATTTTCAAATAATGATAAAAATAATATAAATACAATATAATAAATAAAACTATTTCAATGTACATACTTATTTTTGTAATTAGTAAAGTTTTAATTTATTGTAATACTTGCATGCATACCTTATGAAGGTAAATATGGCGAACCAAATGTATAAAAACACCTTTTGTAAACACCTACATATATTTGTGCAAATAAAAGTCTTTGTCTGTTAAGTAAATTGTAAAAATCGGTCCACAATTAAATAGGCTTCGAAATCGGTAAACATGCATATTAATATGTTAGGTTCGGTTCGACTTTTGTACTCTTCCTTTTGGAAATCTGTAAAAACTGATTTTACCGACAGTCATCCTTTCAGGTTTGTCGTGTTGTAAATTTATTAAAAAAACAAATATTCAATAGTATTCATCACTTTGTCCCACAAACTTTTTTCGCTGTAAACATTAGTGAAATGAGTAATGCGCTGAAAGATAGGTGAATCAAGAAAAATAAGTAGGTAAACCATCAGAATGCTTGTATGTACTTACACTACACTAAGAGCTCAAAACGGCATCGTAGATCAAACCTCACGTAAAAGAACTCTATTAGACGAAATGGCACTTTAAAAGCTTGAGACCAAATGTGGAGCCATAAACGCGGCAATGGTATAGAATCAGCAACACATTAAGTCGGGTTGGTTAAGGGCTCCAAGATTAACGTTCGAGATCTGAGCATATATAGTCACGTCTGAGCTATTAGCCTCGGCCTTAAAGACTGCAGGACATGCGAATTTAACACGAGCTTGTTTCGGAGATAGATTTTCGTTTCTAGAATTGACTAATGAATTAGTTAGGAACTCTCGTGGCTAAGGGAAGCAGAGAGATAAATTACCAACAATTAAGGTAAGTACACTGAAAACAAGTAAAATTGGTTTTGAATTTAATTTTCAAACTACTATTTGAAAAGTAGAGTAGTAGTAGTTTTGTAGGTGGTAGAACTATTATGGTTCGCCCGGGGAAGTACCACCGCTGCACCCACTTCTGCCGTGAACCAATTCTATTGTTTCGGTGGAAAGGTGCAGTTGCCGCCCACACTTACATGAGACGACCGCCAGCCTCCGGAGTAGCAGCGCAACTGCATACAACCACGGACAAGACTTACCTATGCTTGCTTGAGATTGTGTGCAGATGTCCATGGACTGCAGCGACCACTTAACACCACGTGACCTGCATGCTCATCTGCTACTCCATTCAAATAAAAAAAAGTAAAATTCATTAATCAGTTTATTGCCATTAAAACATTCATAATTCGATAAATGATGTCGATGAATATTTATGATATAAAATTTTTCTTCAAAAAAATATAATCATTTCGGCTTCCTATTTGGTGATATAAAAGTTCAGGCTTAATAGAAATCCAACAGCTATCAAGCTGGCTAATAAACAAGATCACGCTGTAGTCATGATGGCTACAGTATGTTGATTCCGTGATGGCACCAATAACTTAACCCGGTGCGTTGAGAGTCAAGAGGTGCGTATTATGCGCCATTACAGCTCGTTAAACTTATCAACAGTGGAAGCATGTATGTATTCTTGTATCCCACTCACCTACGTCGGACAAGGTTTTTAAATCTAGTGATATTATGGTTCGATATAGAAATTAAGAATCATCCATCCATCCATCAGCCTTTTATAGTCCACTGCTGGACATAGGCCTCCCCTAACGTTCGCCACTCCTCCCGGTCCTGGGCCCTCCGAATCCAGCTACTACCCGCTGTCTTCTTCAGGTCATCAGTCACCTGGTTGGAGGGCGTGAAATTGAGAATAATAAAGATTAATTACATAACAATTAATGATTATTGAAGCGCTATTATTTTTATTATTGTAAAAAAGTAGCAACTAATATGACTTTCAAAATGTTTTTTTGTCAACCCTTCAGAAGGTACAATATTAAGGTGGCAGAAATGAAGCAATAAGTCATGGTACTTTCATACAACACATTTAAGAATAATAAAATTTAACCTTCATAATCAGTGGTGGAGTCAGACCAAATATGACTATCAAAGTTACAGTAAACAAGATAAACTGCTATGATATAATTACTCAATCACTCGTAATAATGTAATAGAGATTGTTTTAATTTCATTCTATTTTAAATGAAGCTTATAATTTATAATTATGAAAAGTAAACAAACAAATGATATCATTCATTAAGCAAGTGATTGCTGGAATATAAATAAAGCTATAAAGATATTGTAATATTATTCAGCGACAAAGAGAAGTAATATAATATGTACCTCGACAAGGTTAATTTTAGATTAATTAACCATTTGAACATCCAATAAGTACATGATACTCGTGTTAGGTACACAAAAACAGTAAAATCATCGCTCATAATCCACATATTGGCGAAAGAAATAAATATAAAACTGATAGATACATTACTTATCTAAAAGTGTTTTTACTTCTTAATTATAAACATAAAATTAAACATTCATACACGTACACAAACATCGGTAACTTTTACACGATAAATAAAATATTAAATGTGTAATCAACATAAACCGCTCAATAAACCTATTCGTGGAACACAAGAAAATGAAAATGGAAAGCAACGAATAAGAAATAGCGATTTTTATGCAAAATTAAGGATTTTTAGACAAAAACAATCCCAATATTATATTCTTAAATTTTACTAAAGATAAATTTTTTCTACCTTTTTATGTCCCACTGCTGGGCACAGGTCTTCTCTGATAAGTGAGAGGGATTTACACCCGTATTCATAAACGTATAGGGTCATCTAATCAAATTCACAGACGATACTTAAGTGAAGCCTGCTACTATGCGTTTATCAAAATTAAGTTTTTAACAAAAAAATAGAACCGACTTCAAACGGTAAAAAATATAAAAATGTTCAGTACCTACTTCTTCTTGCTTATGGTAATGACTCTTAAAACTATTTCTGGAGTCGGGCCCTTAGTAAATGTCGTACCATTCGTTCTAAATTGGCACCGACAGTACAGACAGTGGGACAGTACCTACTTCTTCTTGCTTATGGTAATGACTGTTAAAACTATATTGGAGTCGGTGCCCATTCAGAACGAAAGGTACACTATATTTACTAAGACAGGACATTTCACTAAGGGCCCGACTTCAAAAATAGTTTTAAGAGTCATTACCATAAGCAAGAAGAAGTAGGTACTGAACAATTTTATTTTTTACCGTTTGAAGTCGGTTCTATTTTTTTGTTAAAAACTTAATTTATTTCACTCTTTTTAGTAATTTTAATAATTCTGTATGTATTAGCATAATTGGAAAAAATTTCACTTAACTTCTAAACTTTAAACAGATTTACCTTTTATAATCATGTTTATCTAATAGCCATCTAAAAGTCTGAAAGACATACTATCAGTCCACCTGAACGTATAAATTAAAGAAAGAATTTGCTCTCAGCTCCTAAACGTTGAGGAGTTGTACCTTCAATTATCAGTTAAGCAACAGCAGGTGATAATTACCAGACATAAATATTTGTATTATGTTAAAAATATGACTAAAAGCATGTGTGTGCCTTTTAAGTTTCAGTGTTTCCCTCGATTTCCCTAATATCACATCATCAGATTTTGACATGGTGACAGTTGGACCACCTCAGGAATGTAAGATTTCGAACAAAAAACCATTTATTGAAAGAATTTGCTCTCAACTCCTAACCGTCGTAGTACCTTCCATCATCAGCTCAGCAACATGATATGACGATAATTATACACAAATGTCTGTTTTGCTTTGTAAAAATATGAAAATCATTTGTTGTGCTACAAAATTTGAATGTTCCCTTCGATTTCTCTGGGATCCCCTCATCAGACTTTGACTTGGTGACAGTTGGACCATCTCGGGAATGTAAGATTTCGAATAAAAAACTATTTATTGAAAGAATTTGCTCTCAACTCCTCACTGTCGCAGTACCTTCCATCATCAGCTCAGCAACATGAGATGATGATTTCTATGCGTAAATATCTCTTATGCTTCAGAAACTATAAGAAAATCAATGTGTGTGCCTATAAAATTCGAGAGTTCCCCTCGATTTCCCTGGGATCCCATCATCAGATCCTGATTTGGTGACAATGGGACCACCTCGGGAGTATAAGCATACGAACAAAAAAGCAGCCGAATACAGTACCTCCTTCTTTTGGAAGTCGGTAAAAATCGACATTAATCGATGGTTGGTTAGGGTGTGTAATATAATAAAATTTGTACACCTAAGGGGTAAATATGGAGCTCTAAATATTTTGTAAAACCTTTTTCACCCATATTTGTGCAAATAAAATATTTTCATTTCATTTCATTTGATATAAGGAACATACGTCAAATAGCGCTTTAGCGCTCCCTGCTTACTTAGCAAGTACGAGTAGGCTTCTTGAATACGGCTGTTGGGCCATAGCCCACCACGCTGACCTAGTGCGGATTGGTAGACATCACAACTTAAATTATGAGTTTCTCTCGGGCATGGACGGCGATGGAAAACATCGTAACCAATTAAATATCACAATATTTTCCATCACCGTGGAGCAGCGATGAAATGCGCACATTACAAATTTCTTTTTATTAGAGGTGCGCGTCGAGGATTTGAACTCGGCATTTACCGAGTCGAAGACCGCGGGCGTTACCACTCGGCATCGCTGAAGATATTATATAATAAGTACAAGAAACATAATCAATAAAAAGTCAACCTAAAATACACGCCTTAAAAACTAATTATAAATAATTAATTTATTAGACAGGTCGAAAAGAAATCATGAAACGTTTTGATTTAAGCTGTATTTTTATAAACAACAGATTAAAATATAATATTTTAAACTCAGACGATTGGTAAATTTAGACATAGGTTCATTCGATGATTTTGTTCTTTTGGTCCTTTCGATTAGGATTATTCCATTATATGATTAAAAATTTGGTAACAATTAATAACGATAATATTCTCATTCATATCTGATAATTTAAAAAAAGGTTCTTAGGTCTTTACGATTTTATGTATATATAGATAAATGAAAAGTGCTAAAGACGCTCCTGTAAGATCAAAAACCAAACAGTTTTCTTTAAATAACCTTAAGAAAAAATTGACGCAAATAAATATTTCTTGTGGTAATAGTGAATGACATAGTGTTATTCCGACGTCGAACGTTCGTTGTCATAGTTTCCACGGCTAATCTTTCGGGACATCGTACTTAAGACCATGTATTTGTAGTAACTCGAGAGACTAGAAGATTTAAGTCAATGGCTGTGATAGTACACCTTGTATTTACGGTAACGGCTAAAACTTGCGACTTGTTTTATTAACTTTTCCTTATAAGATGTCTTTTAACACGGGAACATCCGTTAGAATTATAGCGTTAACTACTTATAATTTCGAAACTTAATACAAATAGCTACGTTTTCCAATACAACAATAATACTTAGATATATATAATTATTGCATTACTAAGCTGCAGCATCTAATTTTAAACACATATGAAGCAACAAGTTATTGTACATTGTCGTTTAAAAACTTTCTTTTGCAAACATTATTTTCCCATCATTGTAATTTTAAACATTACAAAGAAGATATGAACGGACACGCAAAGTCCAGACATTACGTAACCGATGTTAAAAGCTAATGAACATTATGATGCTTTCGTGCAATTTTTTACAACACCGATGGAATAGGTCCGCGCTTGCGTCCGACAATTTCGTCGTAATAAGCTCCGCCTACATAGATGCAACAAGTTTTTGTAATATAGGTTGAAGTTATTTTTGCTTTCATATTTAGTCGTCATTCATTTTGAACCTTAGTTTAAATATACTTTACTTGCCAATTCTGGGTTCGTGGTAAGTTAACAAAATATGTAGTCAAAATCATAATTTGAGTACGTAAAAGTCACACTTCACTGCGCAAAAAATCATTTGCTTTGCTCGTAATAAGAAACACGCCTTATCTATCGGTCAATTGTGATAACGGCTGACATTGAACAATTGGCAAGTAATAAAATTACAAATAGTGAATTGTGTTATCTTTAAAATTATATTAAAAGTAAATAAACTTACAATATATCCAAGAGAAAGAAAAAATGAAGCACAAGAAAACACACGAAAAGTTGCTTCGTCACACAGCACTCAGTTCAAAACACACGAGGAACAGAAGGTTCGAGCGGTTGCGACGACCGCCTTTGTTGACGTTACAACTTGGAATGCTCTTCCGATGAAGGTGAAGCTAAAGACGGGGTGGGGACGACGCGCGGGGTGAACGGCTCATGGGCGGGGCTTCGCAGGTGTATGAAGTCGAACGGTGATATATGCGCATGTTATCACTTGGACGGGAACACGCCTCACTGTCATGCTTGCCGCGATACGGCGCTGAATTCGGACCCCAGTTAATTGTTTGTTTGACGCGAAGAGATATTTGTTATTAATGCCAGAGTGTTCATTAATAATAGCTGATAACACGTTTGACGGATGTGTTTTTTCTCATTTCGAAAGCTCAAGTGGCAAGTGATAGTTAGCGAAGATAAAGTTTCCGACAAAATGACAGACTAATTGCGTTACGGAACTAAGGTGGGCTTTTTTCATCAGTACCATATTTTCACTTTCACTTTGGATAGACAGGTACTTGAACAAAAATTTAAAGCAGCCACACACAAAATGGTTATGAATTGTAGCTTTGGGATTAAGAATAGAGCTACGGTATCCCCTGCCTGATCGTAAGAGGCGACTAAAAAGGAGCTTCCGAGGTTGTGGGCGGTGTAAGCGGGAGCTCGATCCGCCCAGCCAGCAACCCCGGGAAGGACGATGGTGTGTGCGTAGCCGCATGCCGCCGTAGGCATCGGAAGATGCAGGAGATCACATCTGCTGCAAGATGGGCCCATTCTGGGCGCCGCGCGTGGAGGACACCGGTGCGTTCCACTAGAGATCCTAGAGTCCTTCCCAAGCACAGAGGCAGGCCACCGAGGGGGTTTTAGTGCGGTTTTGAAGGTCACGCCCCCCCCCCATTCCAAAACAATAGAGTATATACCTAATATGATTATTAAATTTCCTTCAATTATAATCTAGAATTATAGAAACGGGCAGCTCCAGGGGTCTCCAGTCACCTGAGCATTGCAGAGATTTTATTACAGCTTTCTTCAAGAACATACTCCACTGAAAACACCTTAGCTGGAAGATTGTCCCATAATAACACGTTCGTGGTAAAAGGATCGTGCAGAGAGCGGACTGTGGAGTCCATCACCACGAATCCAGATGGAGCCGGTGGACTTTAACCTTCGCCTGGTGGTATAACTATGAAATGGTGACGTAGGCATAAATTTGAAAAGTTCCTCGGAGCATCACCAAGGTAAAGTCGGCAGAATACGCAGAACGAGCCTATATCTCTTCGCAATCTAAGCTGTTCAAGGACGGAGTCCAATGGGTGTAGCTGGTATTTAGGTGCTCCTGCCCAGAGATGAGAGGTGAGCTCCTACATGTGAGGTCTAAACTGGGCCTTATGCAGCGTCAGGAGCTGCTCCGCAGTGAATTACTGTCTCGCCCTGTTGAAGACACGATCCAAGCTTTTTGGATGCCGATTTGGCTTTGTACTCCAAATGACTTCAACACTGCACATTAATGTTCCCTCTAAATATTTCGTTATCTTTAAATCGAAAGACATGGAAAGACAATGGATTTTAGTAATTGAAGTCAAACAGATTGATAACCACGTAATATCACATGATGCAGTATGAATAAAACCAATGCCTCTTATAAAAGCCAGCTTCTATGAGTCGGCTTTAGACCGGAATAATTATATATTTTCAACAATTCAAAATATACATGGATCAAGGAAACTAGGAGAGTAATTCTGACCTTAATTAAAATATATATGTATGAACTAGGTATTAATAACTTAATGTATAAATCACACAAGTTCCCCCCATTTTGCGTAGCCTGAAAACTTTGATTATGCAAGATTAGAAATAAAAAATGTTTATCGAAAATACACGTACACAATTCCGAAGTTTTTAACAAAATCAGCCAAATAATTGAGAGATCCGACATTCTACTCAATTCTATGATAGTAAGGAAACATTAGTTCTGTTGAGTGACGCAACAGAGATTCTCGAGTGCTTGCGATAAAACTCCCCTGCTTTGTCAGTAAGAACAATGATAGAGATGTCATCTCAGAAAGTTTAGCACCAACGAACTTAATAAATATATAAACATAATATAAATATAAACATAATAAATTGAAACCATACACAGTTACTTGTGGAACAGACATGCAAGCCAGGACCCTTAAAAATACTCAAACCTGATCGCGTACGTACTTTAAAAACATAAGCAAAGGACTAACAATATTTGTAAGGAAAACCGAAATCGAGTTGCAAAGCTCGGATTCATTCAAATTCAGTAAAGAAATTGAAAATTTTCACTTAAATCTTAGGAGCTTAGGAAATCGGAAGATATAAATTAGCCAGAGTATTATCAAATGTATGGGTAGTAATAAATCGAGACATTTTCATGAGCAATGATCTTATATAAAAAAATGTGTCGTAATCACCTTGAAAGAGTTGTGTTACAGATGAACTTTTAGCCATACTTCCGAAAGTGAACTGAGAAACAAACATTATACATATCTGATGGATAGGAACAGTTTATATGGGAAAGAGAAAATAAATAGGTATGTTGTTTTATTTTTTCCTGGCAATTTTCCCAAAAAAGGTATTTTTCTCAGCTCGAATTGCTCTAATTCATTTAATCCGTGAGAGCATTTTTTCATCACAATAACCCAAACCCCCATATTTTAGTCAAAAGCCAAAATTTCAAACTACTACACTGTTATTTTAGGCTAAAATTTTTACTGCCAATTATGCCATTTATGTCATTGCCGAAGCTTTATGATTTATAGCGTCATCATGTGTTACTGAATAGGTTACATGTTATCGCATACACGTACAAAATTATACACAAACACTAATTGACTTCGGCGTTTTACGACAGACTATCATTATTCTCAATTAATAATATTGAATAGCCACAACTATTTTAGCTTCTAGCCTTCTAAAGATCTCTAATAGCTGTTAAGATGAAAAATATTCAAATAACTATGCCCATAGGCGGATTTATGTATTTCTAGTTTTGTCTTCTTCTTCTTCCTTGCCTGCTCCCTTTATTTGGGGTCGCCTCTCCTCGTTCTTTGGCGCCAGGACTCTCTGTCCTGGGTTGTCTGTATACACAGATGAGACCGTTCCATATCTTTGGTAACTGTTGTCCACCACGTGGCCGGTGGGCTGCCTCTGACCTTTTTCTTATCTTATGTATTTCTAGTTTTGTAATGGGTTAAAAAATAAGTGAATAACATTACAGTTCTAATTTTCGATTTAGATTAAATATTAATAAACCCACTCGTATAAATTGTAAGTAGCTAATAAAAAACTAAAACTATAAAAAACCGATACTGAAATAAAAATAAAATATCCAAGAAAATACATATAATAGAGGCGATAGATGTAAAAAATGACAGTTATTAAATTCACTGTGTGTCTGCTAAGCATGGTCACAGTGTAGTGCCTATATAAAAAATTGGTAGGGTAAACATCCATACTATATCGTCAGTTTTTGTCAGTGTCCCGGCAATCACTATTCATAGAAAAAGTGTTTACGTTGTGTTTCGTTTGTTCGCCGTTCATGAAAAAACTTGGCCGTTTTATTATGGAATTACGAGTACTAGTACGCTGTCGACATTATGGACGTTTAAAGATTTAAAGATTTAAAGATTTAAATCTTTAACTATGGACGTTTATCTTAACAGTTTAGATACCTACTATTATTTTATTATATTTGCTTTTTTAAATACAGTAATCACCTCAACTAAATCTGCAAATGATAAATCAGGATAGTCGAAAGTGAAAGCACACGAAGATAAGTTGCGATGCATAATTATGGACGTTCTCACACTCGGTCTTGTTAATTAACTTTTTACGCTTGCACGATATACACTTGTTAGCATTTTAGTACATTTAACAACTAGTACTTATGTTAGAGTATAGAGTTACGTTATTATGTTCAACCTTTCAATCCATCAAGCCTGGCGAAACTCCTATAATTTATATTATTTATGCTCGACTTCAAAGGAAGTAATGTTTTTAGCATATACTAGTAGTCCCTGCAGACGTTGTCCTGCCTTAAAAGTATTGAACGAGGATTTGTTTTTTTATTATCTTAAAGAGATTTCATGTAACTGTCAAACCAAAATATAAACAAAAATAATGACATACGAACTGTCCTGTTATTCTGACTGTGTCAAAGTTTAGAACGACACGGTACGAAATACAAACTTTTGACAGGTAGGAACAATTTATATGGGAAAAACTAAATAAATAATTAAAAAATTAAAAAAAACATTCTCCAGTGGACCGAACTGTGAATCTAAACCATCCTCGAATCCACTTGAACACACACAAACAATTCATAAAAATCAGTCCAGCCGTTTAGGCGGAGTTCACTGTCAACACACGTACAGAAGAATAATTATATACATAAAGATAAGTAATATCTTTCATTGGCTCCTGTATTCGAAACTATTAAAAAGATATATCTATAATCAAGGTATTGTTACATACGCCTTAGCAACCTAAGTTTTCTTAAGTAAGTGGTCCCAGTTAAGCGTTAACTATTAAGAAATATCATGTGTTAGCTGACACAATTTTTATCAAATTAGGGAGCCCAGTCAGTCGTGCGGATTCAAAACCAGTACATATCAACCGTATAAAGTATTAATTTACAGACAAATTTTGATGCCTACATGGACTTACGGCATACAATTAGGGGGCTGTACCAAAACAGCCATCATTAACATTATCCAACGCTTTCAAAATAAAGTGCTAAGAAATATAATCAAAGCTCCTTGGTTTGTAAGAAACAGCGATCTTTATAGTATAGATTTCGTAAATAAAGTTATTAACAAATACGCAAAATGTCACGAAAGAAAATGTCATCACAATGTGAAGTCGACGCTATACAACTCCACGATAACACAGACATCGTAAGAATACTCCAAAGGACAAAGCCTTTTGAGTTAGTGTAGGGTTAGAATGAAATAATATAAAAGTGCCAGTGAGTGAGTGTACTTTATCAATGGTCAAACACTGATAAAAAAAATCCTTTCCAAAATAAGGCCAATTTAAACTCTGTGGTATTAAACACCCGGTAGCGAGTATTCGTGTTTGTCAAATGCCTAGCGAGTACCGCCGGGTTAAACGATAGTTAACGTTAGTTTTTAGAGTTTATTTTTTGGGTCGGGGGGTTTTTATATTTTTTATTTTACTTTTATTTTGTCCTTTTTAAAGCTGGTATAAATATTAGAAAGGTACCTACTTATAGTGAGTAGTAACTAACTAACTGAGTTAGTAACTTAGTTAGGTAAAAATATTTTTCGTTTTTTTAGATTCCATTTCGTTAGTTAATACACCTCATTCCCTTCCAGTATAGTGTACATTATTCTACTATTCAAGACCTTTCATTTGATATCCATATTGAGGGAGTTGTTAAAAAAAATATTCCTCTATTTTGTGGCGGCGGCCATCTTGGACCCATTTTCATCAAACATAGCTAAACTCGAAGAATTCACCTTTCTAACAAAATAAAATCGGTCCGTATCTGTACCAAATCCGTTTCGGAGCTACGATACCACAGGCAAATACAACACAGACACATACAGACACGTGAAATTTATAACACCCGTCGTTTTTGCGTCGGGGGTTAAAAAATGTAATGTAAACAATACGAAAAGATAAAATAAAAATTATAATGCAACAAAAATCCAAAGCTTAAAACAAAACTAAACAGATATAAACAAGGATAATTACAACACATCTGTAACAAAATCATAATATACAGTCGGAGCTTATGAAAGTCCATCAGTTTAAATAAATAAATAACGTTTCACACCCATAGCCCCACAGTAGGGCAGATATTATACCCTGTGTCGTGGGTACCATGGACACATACACAGACAGAAACACTAACACCCAGACCGAGAACAGAAATTAAAACTCATCATTCAAATTTCTGCTTCGCCGGGAATCGAACCCGGGGCGCTCCGATCAGCAGTTCGACATGGTAACCATTATGCCACACGGGTCGTCGTAGTTTGTAAAAATACATATCACATATCAATATCTTCAATTTGAAATGAGCTACAAAGCCTCCGACTTAATGCTAATGTCGCATGTGAGATGATGCATATTAGTTAAATTCAATCTTTAGTCTCATCGCCTCATCTTATAATTGGACCTATTTATGCAAACCGGAACCAACCCACACATGATGAAGATGATGATAGTTTTGAGAAAAAGCTGTTTAATATATTAGACAACTGATGTTTTGTGGATTGGTAAACATGTCATGAAAATGTATTGTTCTGTCAAAATAGTCAGATCATTTTGACCTTTACAGGGTCGATAGAAGGTGCAATTTTAAGCTTTTCTGTGTACTTAACTCAATTTCGGCATGGTGTGGATTGGTTCCGGTTTGCGTAAATAGGTCCAATTATCTTTACCTCGTCACCTCAAACTTTCCGTTTCAATAAATAAAAGGATATCATCAGTTAGTAACTTTCAAGTCGTTAAGGCACATTAAAATTCTATCAAGCTTTGATTATATCCAGATTATATCTAGCATAGATAAATATACTGATAGTCTGATACCATCTTAGACGTTAAGGATAAATAAAAAAACTGCTGTCAATTTTAATGATTGAAAAAATGATTGACGAGGCGATTTATATTGAAATATATTTACGGCCGAAATTTTAAATATTTACGTATAGGCACACATGCCGAGTATGAACCCAAGTAACACATTTGCCTCGTCTTTAATTAACTCATAATTCAAGCTCGGACATTCGCAGTGTTGACAGGTGCACGCTGTGGGCGAAATGCTTCTCACAATACAATAAATATGACTATAATTTTGAGCACATGTTACTTGTAAAATACTTCACTTTTTGTGTCATGTCAAATATTTATAATTCTGATGTTTTTAATTTTCCATCGCCGTGCATGCCTGATAGTAACTCGTAATTTCTCGAAATCATGATGTCCACCAATCCCTACTTTGCCAGCGTGGTGGACTATGGCCTGAACCTCTCTCACTTGTGAGAGGAGACCTATGCCCAGCAGTGGGACATAAAAAAGATTGAAAAAGAAAGTCAAATCTATATGACATGTCCAGAAACCAATAGGTTTATATCTCTAAAATCCATAATTCCATATCAAGGCAATGAGAGGATAAAAAAGGCAAATGTCTGTGCAACTATTCCAATACTATACTACTTTCTTTCTTACTACACTAGTTTCGTAAAGTTGTAAAATATCTCGTTTACCGATACTTTTCATGCAAACTTACAAATGGTGAACTTATTCAAACATAAATAAGTATTCTGGCAAAACTACACGTAAAACAACAACTTTTTTGGTTCACGCTTAGCTTCAGGGTTCAGAAAGTTTAAACCAGCATAATATATATAAGCTTGTTGATTGTTGCTCTTGAAAACACCAAAAGTGCCAAACCCTATAAATTACCAGAGATACCTGCTAAAAATTTATTTACATTTGACCTCCTCACTGTGAAATATAACGATCGAAACAAACGATCTATGCAACTAAGCCAAACGGGTGCGGTTGGGTGTAAGATGGGTGACCGCTAGTGGCAAAAATTTCATGCGCGTTTCCGTGCCTCGGAGGGCACGTTAAGCCGTCGGTCCTGGTTGTTTTCAATAGATGACAGTCGTTAAACCATATCGGAGCCCACATCTCCACCAACACGCATTGGAGCAGCGTGGTGGAGTAAGCAGAGACCCGTGTCCAGCAGTGGGACGCAAAAAAGGGTTGCAGCTAAAGAAAATAAAAAAAACGAAAACTACAGTTCTTCTTGTTTAAATTACCTAAATGTCTTATAAAACATTGAAAAACATTAATACTACTGTGAATAAGCTTAATTAACTCATAAGTCATGCTCACGCCTTTGGTGAACATTCAATCGACCCGTGCCGAATAATACTCGCTCTAAGCGAAAAATCGTATAAAATAAATTACTGCATCATTTTTATCTGCTACTTTTAAATTTAAATATCTAAGCGCATCATTTGCTTCATTAAACAATTTGTAATACTTATAAGCAAAGGAAGATGGATATCCATTATTGTTGATGTTTTATAGAAAACAATTTATGAATAATCTTTTATAAACCGCTATTGCTGCATTTCAATGAAAAATATATCAATGAGCCCTTAGAGCATCACAGGTACTGACAGATATGACACCCGTCAGAGGAGTGGCTTTTACGGGCGAACACCTCGTCCCAAGTACATGCACAATGTGCCTTCTAGATATACAACTAGTGCGTGTGTGTGTCGGTGTCACTGTTGTCGGTGCATAGAAAATGACGGTGTTAATTGAAATTGAGATATTTAGAAATGTATGCGTCTGTAGCGATGAAAGAATATTTGTGAATGAGTGACAATATTAAAATGTGTGCGTTCTTCCCCCCGCACCAGTTTTGGCAGTATTTGGCATAAAAATTATGTATCGAAGCGAGGCGCAATACTCTCTCCACTGACGGGTACGTTATTACGGGTACCTTTGATGCTTTAAGAATGAGCCGTACCGTAAATCATTGACCAGTGACAAAAGGATGCGGAATAAAGTAAGTTAGTAAATTCACCACAATTAAATCTACAGCTTTAACTATAGTTTATCCAAACGGTATACCATCTCATCAGCATACAAGTATGGCAATGAAGATATGCGCGAACACAATTTATAGCATAAGCGAGTTCGACAGATCGCATGAATAACTTCGTTTCTAATAAAACCGTTGTTTTATGCATTGATTGCTCGAAGATAATCTTATTCATCGGCGCTATGTAAGGATCGTGAAAGTGAAAGTAAATAAAATGTGTGGGAAAATTATTATTCCATAGAATGGTGGCGTAATAAAAAAAATTAAGGAACTATGTATGAATAAAATAGTGAAACGATAGAAAAAACAGACACCTCGTTGGAAAGATTTGAATTTCTTTTTATATCTGAGATAAACCTACTCAAGTGTTTTCGTTTAAAATATAGAAATTGAACAAAGTGCATCCAATGATGAAAAAAGTGACGAAGAAATAGTGAAAGAAAATGAGTTAGTACTTTATAAAAATACTAGATGTAAACCTACTGAATATACTAATCGTAGATGAAAAATTATACTGGTAATTAAAGCAATTTGTGCGAAATTATTCCTTAAATATTCCAAAATATCAAAAATGCACAACGTTAATGTTGAATTTTTCACTTCTGCCAGCACTCCCGGAGTGCAACCCGTTTTTTTTTTGTTGCATTAATAAGTTACTTGGTTTCATGTGAATTCGACCATTGTCTTGTCAAAATTGACGTTACTGCCGCGTAATGTAATACACAAAAACCACTGACCATGCCATAGACACGAAACTAATCAATCTTATTTCGAGAAATTAATTAAAGAGTTGCATAAGGGAGTCCACCAATTCGCACTGTCCACCAATCCGCACTTGGCCAGCGTGGTGGACTATGGCCTAAATCCCTCTCACTTGTGAGGAGACCTGTGCCCAGCAGTGGGGCATAAAAAAGGTTGAAAAAAAATAAGGGAATAACAAACATAATAATTTATGATTTAATTTCCTAACTCAACGACATTCGAGACAAAGCACAAACAATTTACAATTGTATCCGAAACGAACGTGTGGTGCATTCCGCGAACACATCGTGAAAGGTTGAACGTCTGTAATCAGCTTATCGGATGATTTAAATACCAACAATAGAGTTAAATTTCAAACCATTCCGCAATCACGTAGAGACACGGGCTGTAAACAATGTAAACTAAATTGACATTTAAATTCGAGTATACCATACAGATAGGATAAAATACAACGACATCGACTACAGCACAATGATAGACCGCTTACACACACGTCATGTTTTACAAGAAATACTGCATGTTCGCCTGAGAAAATACGATGGTCGCGGGTACTTCGCGAATATAGGACATACATACACGGAAGCGTAATAAATTTGGGTTTACTGTTAAAGGCGGCAACAAGTGAGCACCAAAGACAGTTGCTTTTTAAAATTTATTGTCTACTAAACATTTTCTCGAAGTATAAATTAAAGTTCTACGACTGGTTACCTTGTAAACGCTTGTGAACCACTCTGCTAGTTTGTTAGTGTCTATAAAAGGACTAAATAAACTTTGTGAACCGTAATATTTGCCGACGATTTAGTATAGAAGCTTTGGGTTGTAATGTCTGCAGTCTTCACGACCGCAAATCCTATTTGCATTTAAGACATAATGGCCTTCCTAATTAAAATAACTTCTGGCGAGTATGAATAGAGAAGAGAAAGAGCCGTTTTAGGACAACAAGCCCTTTAGAAAGTAGAACACACACGGACCATGGCATTGTATGCAATAAACGAGCTTTCGCACAATCGCTTTCCTCCGGGTTGCCACACGGGAGTGATATCACGCAACGTCGTTTATAATTCAACAACAATAAACAGATAGTTAATTGCGATGCTGTCACGGGCGCAGTATATGGTAATGAGGCGTAGGGATCGCGGCTGTACGGACAATATCTCTCGACGGTGAAAGGTAAGATGACGTTGGTGTGAGTAACAAGTGTTAGCGACGGAACAACAGTCAAATGGTTGTCGTCTGATATGGATTATAAGCAAATATAATCAAGACTGACTAAAAATACCAAAATATGATGTATTAACGACTATTTTATATATTTATTAATAACAATTGACAGCACATAATCGGTCAATTCGCCGTGTGGTGTCCGGCTAGAGTAGCACCACTCCGATTCTTCCCAGGAGGTCGTAGGAGGCGACCAAGGGACACATTCCAGGAGATGGGCAGCAGCGTCTTCCTGAGTAACGTATCATCTACTGCGGTCACCAACCCGCAATGCCAAGCGTGGTGACTATGGCAAAAAACCCCCTATGGCAGTCACAATTAAACCTCGGCCCCCAGTCCCCGGCGGCCCCGCTATCCCTGGTTACGACAGCGGCCATGGTAACGGCGGGGCAGGGGGTGCTAAGAATCTCCGGCAGAGATTCGGCTGTCACAAGAGAAAACGACCTCTGCACCTGGCAACATACAACACCAGGACACTGAGGACCGACGAAAAGATACATGAGCTGGAAGCAGAGATAGATAAGTTACGCTGGAGTATCATAGGATTATCTGAAGTCCGAAGAGAGGGGGAGGACACGGTGATCCTTAAATCCGGTAACTTATTCTATCACCGGGAGGGCGAACATCTGTCCCAAGGTGGTGTCGGGTTTCTCGTCCACAGGTCCCTCGTCAACAACGTGACGGAAGTCGAAAGTGTGTCAGCAAGGGTAGCGTACCTTATACTCAGAATATCAAAACGGTATTCGTTGAAGGTCATACAGGTATACGCACCGACCGCGACACACCCAGACGATGAGGTTGAGGCTATGTATGAGGACGTCAGTAGAGCCATACATGCCTCTAAGACTCATTTCACGGTGGTGATGGGGGATTTCAATGCAAGACTGGGCACGCGAGACGGCGACGAGCAGAAGGTAGGGCCCTTTGGATTTGGTCAACGGAACCACCGAGGCCACTTGCTTGCTAACTTCTTGGAGAAGGAGAACCTCTTCATGATGAACTCCTTCTTCAAGAAGAAGCCTCATCGCAAGTGGACTTGGATAAGTCCCAACGGTTCCACGAAAAGCGAGATAGACTTCATTTTGGCAGACAAACGGCACATATTTAATGATGTCTCTGTGATCAACAGGTTTAAAACCGGAAGTGATCACCGAATGGTACGAGGCACATTAAATATCAACATCAAGCTGGAACGGTCACGCCTAATGAAGTCTACGCTTCGACCAACACCTGTCCAAATCCAGGGCTCCGAGAACTTTCAACTTGAGTTGCGAAATCGTTTCGCGGGCCTAGAAAAATGCGAGTCTGTGGACGAATACAACACCAGGATGGTACAAACCGTCCACGAGGTAGGGTCCAAGTTCTTTAAGACCCCCTCCAGTAGTAGACCCCAAGTGCTCTCTGAACAAACCCTCGGTCTTATAAAGGAAAGGCGTGAACTATGCGTTCTGTCCCCGTCTTCAATGTCGAAATACAGGCAGCTCAACAAACAGATCTCTTGCTGCAGACGACGCGATCTGCGTGCTCACAACACACAGCGCGTCAAAAACACTTTTGAGCGCAACCAAGGCACAAAGGTGTTCACAAGAGATCTGAGTGTAGGGCAAAGCCAGTTAACGAGGTTGAGGACTGGGTCTGGCGCTGTAGTTTCGTCTAAGCCTGAAGTTCAGAGAGAAATTGAGAGGTACTACGGACGGTTGTACAGCTCCTCAAAAGCTCCCGTTACCGATGTGGTGAACGATAAGAGAGCCAAATTGACCCGACACTATACCGAAGATATCCCGGACGTCAGCCTGTACGAAATTAGAAGAGCCCTTAATCAGCTTAAAAACAACAAAGCACCGGGAGATGACGGTATCACATCAGAGCTGCTGAAGGCTGGAGGGAAACCCCTCCTAGTGGCGCTCCAAAAACTGTTCGATACCGTCATCAGTAGCGGAACTGTCCCGGAGGCGTGGAGCAGAAGCGTGGTGGTTTTGTTCTTCAAAAAGGGTGACAGAGCCCTTTTGAAGAACTATAGACCCATCGCGCTTCTGAGCCACGTCTATAAGCTGTTTTCAAGGGTTCTTACTAATCGTATTGCGCGCAGGCTAGACGACTTCCAGCCTCCCGAACAAGCCGGATTCCGAAAAGGCTATAGTACCATGGACCACATACACACGCTGCGACAGGTTATACAAAAGACCGAGGAGTATAACCTGCCGCTATGTATTGCGTATGTGGACTATGAGAAAGCCTTTGATTCTATCGAGACCTGGGCGGTGCTAGAGTCTCTCCAGCGATGCCAGATTGACTATCGGTACATCGAGGTGTTGAAGTGTTTGTACAAAGCCGCAACTATGACAGTCCGAGTTCACGACGGAAGCACTGGACCTATTCCACTGCAGCGCGGAGTACGACAAGGGGATGTTATATCCCCGAAGCTGTTTACCGCTGCTTTGGAAGACGTGTTCAAGCTGATGGAGTGGAACGGGCTGGGTATTAACATCAATGGCGAACACCTCACACACCTTCGATTTGCCGATGATATAGTAATCTTGGCGGAGAACCTGGAAGAGCTCAGCACTATGCTAGGTGACCTCCATAGCGCCTCACAAAGGGTGGGTCTTAAGATGAACATGGACAAGACGAAGATCATGTCTAACGTCCATGTCACACCTATACCGGTCGTTGTTGATGGCGCTACTCTCGAAGTTGTCGACGAGTACATATACCTGGGACAAGCGATCCGTATGGGTAAGTCCAGCTTCGAGAGAGAGATAACTCGTAGAATCCAACTCGGTTGGGCAGCGTTCGGGAAATTACAAAGTGTCTTCTCGTCCAGAATACCTCAGTGCCTGAAGTCGAAAGTTTTCGAGCAGTGTGTGTTGCCAGTGATGACCTACGGCGCTGAGACCTGGTCTTTTACAGTTGGCCTTTTCCATAGGCTCAAGGTCGCACAGCGCGCGATGGAGAGGGCTATGCTTGGTATTTCTCTACGCGATAGAATTCGTAACGATGAAATCCGTAGACGAACGAAAGTTACCGACATAGCTCTCAAAATTTGCAAGCTGAAGTGGCAATGGGCAGGCCATATAGTTAGAAGAACCGACAACCGATGGGGAAGAAAGGTTCTCGAATGGCGACCTCGTCTCGGCAAAAGGAGTACAGGCCGCCCTCCAACCAGGTGGACTGATGACCTGAAGAAGACAGCGGGTAGTCGCTGGATTCAGAAGGCCCAGGACCGGGAGGAGTGGCGAACGTTAGGGGAGGCCTATGTCCAGCAGTGGACTATAAAAGGCTGATGGATGGATGGATGGAATCGGTCAGTTGAAGCCCATAACCACAATACAAGGAGCGCCTGTATACTTATATCTATATTGTGCCATAACAGACCCGAAGAAGATTAGTGAATCGACGATATATCGATTAATAATGTTCTAACGATAAACCGATTAACAGTTTATCGACTCGAGCAGACTGAAGTATTTTTTTTCTGATTTCTATTGGACAAAGTTATCTGCCAATTGAAAATGAATAAATATTTTCGGTTTGACTACTTTTGTATCTCATTAACTTAACATTATGATTGATGATGCCTTTCCTCACTTGCCCCACACGTCAGTTCTGTTTGCTTAGCCCATGGCCCGTGTCGGTGAGATAGGTGCAGTACATGCGCTTTCAGGTCCGCGCAATCTGGCCAGCCGGCACCAATAGGTTTTTATCAGCGCCAATCTGGCTGTGAGAAAGTCCCGTGAGGGATACAACACGGCACGCGATCAACGTGAGGGAATCGGGGACAAATTTTACTGTCTGGACGTTGACGCGATATGACCCATTGTTTGCCCATAATTATTATTAAATAAATAAATGTTTCACACTCACCCCTACAGTTGGGTAGATATACCCTGTGTCGTGGGTTCCGAGGACACATACAAAGACAGAAATACAAACACCAAGAGCAAGACCAAGAACAGAAGTTTTAAACACATCATTCAAATTTCTGCTTCGCCGAGAATCGAACCCGGGACCCTCCGATCGGCTGGCCGGCATGGTAAACATTGTGCCACAAGGGTCGTATTTAAAAATTGTTTTTGGATTAAAGTATAAACGAGCACATTGTTTGATATTTAGGGAAATTTTGAGCTAATATTACCAGAGAAAAGCTGCTCAGGTTACCGAAGCATTTTTGATAGAAACTTTCTCAATAACATTCTGTTGAAGAAACACGTTTATTCAACACGTATTTATTAAGCAGACAAGACTACACCACCCATCTTTTAAATCATCTCTGCTATGATTTTTTTGACCTTAATAATGATGATCTAGTCTTGTTACACTGTGATAAGAATGATAAATTACGCGAGTCACTTCGTCTATAATTATGCATTTCCTTATTTATTTTTCAATGAACAAAAACATCTTGAGCGCGAAATAGATTAGTTCAGTCGGCCTTGAATTCGCTAATAAGGTCTTAACGAGCATCCAAGCAATTATAATATTATTAGGCTTGTAACATTGTAATGAGTGAGCGAGACTACCATGTTAAACTTTTCCTGACGTGTTTAAAAAATGGTAAACTTTTTAAAACTTTTTTAATGATATTCTTACGTAAGAAAATTTGCAAATTTAGCCCACAAATTTGTTATTTCCTGATATTAACCTTTCGGCTCAATGTCGTTAACATGGCTTCGAATATCTAGTTAAATTTATCCTTACAATAGTATCAATCAATACAGTTTTGCGCGCTATAAACCTGAAACAATAAAGCGAAAATGGGTAGTTCTACCGTTTCGTGCAAAACACGTGTCGGTGAGAATAAAAGCTAAACTAAATAAGCCTAAACCACGAAATATTTTTTATATTCTAGGTATGTTGCATATGTATATCTGCCACTGGAAAATGATAATGTCAGGTACTTTGAAAAAAAGATATAAATAAAATAAATGCCTAAAAATCATTACCAACACTGGTCAGAAATCGATTTTTGGTAGTTGAAACCAAATAGCACGAAAATTAGGTGCATTACTGTGTATTATTGTTTTGGAATGTATTCAATATTTGTGAAGCAAAAAACAAATGCGAATGAAAAATCCTTTGCGATGGTTATTTATAATTTATGTGACGAAATAACTTTGTCCAAAAAAATTACTCATTACCGTCAACAGAACTTGAAGTGCAAAAATCACCACGTAAGGACGCGCTAGCGATATTCCATGTCCCCTTTCCCATTTTCGCGATCCTCGTTCTGTCGACCGGTGAACAGAGAACAGGGTAGATATTTGCGGTTTGTTGACAAAACAAAGACCAACCCGAGATTTTTAGGCGTGGTAAGTTTTTTTCATTACCGTTTAGTGACATTTTGAGAAAAAGATAATTCATTTATTTATATTGTGGATGTCAACATGATAACCTTTGAGTTTATATACTTTTTTGATCGTCATGCTTAACATTTATCTGTTATTTAAGGAGCGATTCTAAAAATTTGCCAGGATATCATTACCCTTCCTTTCATTACCATAATTTACCATCGTGTCAGATATTTGGAAAATGGTAATGATCACAAAATTATTGTAATGATGTTATACCCTGTGCATTTAATAAATATTTTTTGACACATTGCTTAGAGTTAGCACAAAGCGAGCATTATACGAAATAAATACATCCATCCATACATTAGCCTTATAAAAAAAAGTCCACTGCTGGACATAGGCCTCCCCTAATGTTCGCTACTCCATCCGGTCCTTCGCCCTCTGAGTCAGGTCGTCAGTCCACCTGGTTGGAGGGCGGCCTGTGCTCCTTATGCCTAGACCGAAAGGTTGTCAGTCCTAACTATATGGCCTGCCAATTGTCACTTTAGCTTGAAGCGTAAAGAACAGAAAAAATTAGGAGTGTGGCTGATTAGACGCCTTCTCAAGGCGTCTAAAGAGGCTTCAAAGAAAGAAATAGAAGGAAACAATACTACAGAAACCTTTTTTAGAGATATAACAAATGTTTACGTGTAACGTTGTAACGTAAACGAATTTAAACTATTTTTTTATTTACATTCTCATTACCACTAACGTTTAATCATTACCATTGCCGCTAATATCATTACCAAATTTCTTTTGTCATATCGTACGTACCGTACCATACGTACGAAAAAAATTATAAAGCCCTATAACTAGGCCAATTTTACGTATAATTTAGTAATACTCATATAGCTTATTTATTTTTTATGTAGCTTTGCATTGGCACTAAAAAAATTAAATTCTATTTTTTTCTCGCAAATTCGTCCAATTTGCACGAAACGCGAGAACTACCCAAATTCTTTACAAGTTTGATAATGTCTAAGCAATTTACCAATTAATTAAATACCCAAGCTCTAAGACAACCACTTATTAAAGGTCAAACAATCGACATATTTAAATAATTCGCCCGCCCAGGAATGATACAACCTAGATACTATTAATATTTAACAACCATTTAACAACAGTTGAAGGAACTGGCAGTGATTCACGCAAAACAACACCGAACAACGGAGCCATTAACAAGGAATTTGGCGAAATCCCCACACATAATGACTGCACAAATAGAATTTACGAGCTAATTAACCCAACGATAGTCGATACGAAAGGTATTTCGATGTAAATGACATTTCACACTCACAAGTGAGAGTGGTATACGATGGGGTAGCCTTCTGGATAAAATAGGGTTCACTTTCTTTAGTCGCGATGTACTCGTATAAGAAAAACGATTCGCAGATACTTAATAACGAAAGGATTTAAGTCTACATAAGAATAAAGACCAGTTAATGTTATTTCCAATGGATCAAATCTTTTGTCCACTTTTAATACAGTTTCTTCGATTTTTCTAGGTTCTCTATTGAGTCTCTTATTCTTTTGTCAAGACATTGACGCAAGACGCAAAAACCCTCTCTTTCCTTCACCATCCACACCATACGTACGTAGGTCCGTCTAACCATCCATCTTTGCAGCTACTACATTGTTTATCTAGATTACTAATTTGATATTGATCTGTACTCTTTGACTACAGCCATTGCGAAGTCTCTTCCAGTTGTATTCAATGACCACATCACATGAGGCTGCCTTGTTTCCGTCATAACAACAAACACAGCAAGAAGAATTTCATCGTTGACTTTAAAAGTGACTTTCTTTACTCACTCCTATTTCTATAGCTATGCAATTCACTTAGCAGTAACTTCACCTTTTTGCAGCAGAGTGGTCCGGTTCCCACAGGGAGCGGTCCACTAACGATTTTCCGCGATTACACTCGCTCAGCCATCAACGTATGCGACTCATTTTACAACAATTTTACGACTATCCTCGTCTGTTGCGTAAGCTTCAAGTACTAGATGCAACTTGTGTAGATACCGCCGGTGATACTTCTAATGCAACAAATAATGCGACTATGTTTTAAAGGGCGATCATCTGTTATTTTTTTATTTCTCGCACTCTCTCTCTCCAACTCGCATTGGAGATTGGAGCATCATTTTCTTAGGAATTTATTTATTATTTATTAGGAATATTTCTCAGGAAGTGATCGATATTGCTTGGCATCAACATGCAAAAAGGGTTTTAGCTATCTGATGTAATTTTTATAGTATTTTTTTAAATACTGCTCTATTAAATATAGTTTTTTTTTTTTCAAAAATACTTCAAAGATCAAAATCAGCCATGAGTGAAAATATTTTTTGCGGTTTATAGGCCAATAAATGTTCGAAAGGGAACTCACAAACGTTACGTTATACATCCCACCACCCCGACAGCGAGCGCAATATAATAGAGAAAACGGTGATGTCGGTAAATAAACCAGACACATTTATTTACTTTCGCATTGGGAACCTTCTGGTGCTTAAAATGTTGCTATGGAAAATTAGCCTGATAAAAAATAACTCCACAAACGTGGTGGGGTTAGATCAACGTGGTGGGATATCATGGGGGATCAACTGAAGTAAACTCAAAGCCTGCCCATTAATGAGGAGAGACCCGAGAGATCCATGGTAAACAGTGAGACGCAAAAAGGGATTGCAGCAAAAAAAGAAAAAATCTAATAAAAATAGGTAGACATTGTGTAGGCGATAAATACAAGGCTGTTCATATTTTATGTTCCAAGAAAGCTTACCAGTTATCACCAAACAGATCTGTCATAAAAAGCCTATAAAGTAATCGACAATTCGTTAAAACTCCACACCTATATGTTACATATCTATGGTGAGTAAATATAGATTGATTTGTAATAGGTGTGATTCCTTTCAAGGAGTGAAAGTATGGACCATTTGCTGTAAAATAAATCATGTAACACCCTGCCCGATTTTCAGTACTCACAAATCTTCGTTTATATAAAATAAACGAGCGGCCACCCGCAACTTCGTCCGCGTTGATTTTAGTTATAGAATTTTCTAAAATAAAAGAAGCCTAAGTTATTCCTCATTACATTGGCTACCTGCCAGTGAAAGTACCGTCAAAATCGGTCCAGCCGTTTCAGAGATTAGCCGGAACAAACAGATAGACAGACAAAAATTGTCAAAAATGTTATTTTGGTTTACAGTACCGCTTTTTTCTCCTAGCCCATATATGCCTTAGCGCACCCAAAGCGGATGACGGTCAGCTGATGGCCGTACAACAATGACAAACATCAAGTGTATATTATTACCCAGGATGTTAATAAAGTATTTCATTTCATTTCAGTATGTACCGTATATACATTCATATGGATGTAGTTATTTTAATATTACAAACAGACACTTCAATTTTATTTATTTGTATATATTGTACAGACAAAAAAATGCTAAAATTCTAAGAAAAGCCACCCATTCAGATTTGCTTTATATATTTGTCTTTTGCTAAGAGCTAGCACCTTAAGATTATTAAGCATTTTCAAGTCCAATAAAAAAGAGGAAGAAAGCATAAGCACCATTTTACTACCCACAGGCTTGTTACAAACTCATGAACGGGTTAAAGGAGTGTTGTAAAGGGCAACCTGTACACTGTACACGACTGCCGTGTGTGAAGCGCTTCCTATTGGGCCTCGGTATGCAAAGCACATACGATTTCTCACCTCGGCTTCTGTACATTTTGTGAGAAATATTTTAATGTATATGTTACCGGCCAAACCCGATTTTAGGAGAAACTAGTTTTTCCTAGGCTAAACTAGTTTTTCCCATACGCGATAAGATTAACAGGTTTAGCCTAGTCCAAACTAATTCGTCGTATGACCGATAGGATAAACCAGTATAGGCTAGGCCTAACATAACATATATAATCCTTCACAAAACACCCATTAAATTTATGTAAGTAGTTCCAACCCTTTTCACGTGCTGGGTACAGGTCTCCTCTCAGGAGTAAGAGGGATTTAAGTCTCAGTCCACCACGCTGGCCAAATGCGGATTGGTGGACGTCTTTACATACTACAAACATAATTTATCAGTCTTTTAACATACAATACGTATGTAATTACATAGCCTTACGTATTGAAGGCTTGAAAAATGTTTAAAAAAATATGTCGAATTTCATAACATTACCATAATATAATAAACCAAATAAAGTTCATAAACAGGTAGGTAATATTATTTATACCTATGCAAATTTAAAGTCTATGGAGTATGTTCAGATAGCTACATTCCACCTCGAATTCACAAAATTATTATTATTAATTTGACAAAACGTTAATTTAATACGAAATAGAGAAAACGACCGTGTAAAGCCAGCTCTAAAATAGGCAAATGCACGCCTTTACTGCATTTCGCTAATGTTTCCACATTTCTATTTAAAGCTCCGACATGCGCAGTAGCCAGTTTTATGTTTCTAATATGTAGTCCTAAATAACCCATCCAATACATTCATTTATAGATGTTATCAAATACCTTATATTCGAAGAAAACTTGAAGGTTTCATTCGAATTCAATACGGAATGGATTCATTACACAGTTTAAAGAATGAAAAAAAAAATTAGTTTCAAATTTGTAGCCGCTAAGGATGTGGAAAAAACAATAATTTTAGAATAAAAACATGTAAACCACAAAACACGACTAAGGATAAATAATAATTGTTTATCTCTAATCACTAGCAATAAAAAATATCAGTGACTTAAATATACATTACACAAATATATTGAAGAAAAAGCTGGTTGGTACAATTGTGACAATAGAGTTATTTAAATTTAAAACCGATTTCTATCTAAAACTTTAACAACATAATAGGAGGAAAATGTATCAATATACCTTAGTCAACTAGCTTTTCATATTCAAATTAAATAGATAACACAGAAACCAACTATAGAATTGAATATTTCGTTACCGTAAATATACGAAAGATAGTGGACGTTCCAAGATAAGGATAAAAGCGAATCGTCGTTATGGTGCGAGATGATCTTCTTGTAACTTTACTGCGATGATACCCGCAAATGACTCCGCAAATACCACGAGCACAATAATACTCGACTTAATGTTATTGAGCTACACAGAACAAATTATTAAAGAACTGAAGGAACGATTCATAAATATCATTCAATTTCATGGTTCGTAAATAAAATTAGCAACACTGACAAAGTAACAAAGCGGTCTCAATAATTTGTCCCGAACGAGCCGAAGTGCCGCAAATAACATTAATCACGAACATCGATATTCCTGCCGCCCTGCTTGCAACAGTGATTTAATAAAAGTATAAATCGCGAACATATTGCCGGCTCGGTCCAGTTTATATGCAATAATTGCCCCAAGCGCCGATGACGAAGATCTACAGACCTCGGAGCCGCGAAGAACGTCGATCGCAGAGATTATTTCAGTATGACTTAATATATGTTGCCACCATAACTTTTATACAATTATAATGAAACAAAAAACTATGTTTATACCTTTTACTAAAACCTGTCTATATATTATTTATATAGATAGGTTTTAGAATACAGGCTAAGAAGAAGGCCATAAAATTAGAATAAGGTAGATTAGGGCAACTATTCTCAGTTTAGTTGATTCATGATTTTGATGACATGGTCTAGCTAAAGATTTAACTGAACAGCTCCTCACGTCAATGACATATCTATTAAGCGATTTATCATTGAAATCTACTTGACTGTGGCTTAAGTGAACGTATAATCATGGAAGAATGAACGTTTAAGCATTTCTCGTGCAGCGTAATTACAATTCAATTTTCCATGCTTTAAACGTGAGCCATAAGTACGGGCTACGGAAGATACGAGGTTCGCACTCGAGTGCTAAGATTAAACGAAAATTTGTGGGTTCGCGGTCATCTAAATGTTAAGGTAGACTATGTAACAAGTTGGATAAATTTAATACGATTAGCATTTCATATTTACTACATTGATTCCCGAAATTTTCAACAACCCTTTGAATTTACTTATACTTTAGCTTTATTTACTTACTTATAATTTAGCAAGTATAGAAAAAATGTGGTAACTTAAAATTGAATTTCTGGTTCTTTAAAATAAAATACCTTAATACGATGGTATGACGCTAAGTAGACAAGTTGGTGCCTTTAAAACGACTTTAGATAAGAGGAGACTGCGTCGATTCAAAGACATCCAGAATGCAGACTACAGACTCGATATTATCAGATGTGACCTTATAAACGCTGCGCTAAATAGTAACCATAATAAATTAATACTGAAAAAGTACGTACGTGTGGAAAAAAATATAAATGCTGGATCAAAATCGTAATAGGACAAGAATTGAAACCGGGAATCAGCTTTTACATAATCAACCTTTGGTTTATTTATAGTTAAATAAATTCAGTGTCGCGAATTTGAGTTCATCTGTAACGGATGCTCATAAAAGGGCATGACAGATTGTATCATTCAAAGTTACATTTAATTGGGATGCAAATTCGCATACTGTAAACCCCAGCAATTATCTACGACACGTCCTAAACTTTTAGGTTATCGCTGACATCAACAAAACCGTAGCCCATTCTGTCCCCGATACTTTAAAACGTACTAACAGGGCGGCGTGCGATGCGATCGCGGACGCAACACGTGTCGCGGAATTACCATTATTATCGATCATCTCGCCGGAGCCGCGACTCTGAACAGGCGCGAGCTGCAATCTTATCCGAGCTTCAACGCGAGAGCCCAAGTGTCTCGTTATAGTACTTCTTCAAGTTCTTCCTGTTGCTGGTCTCGTAATACATAGTTGCATCGTAGCTCTTTTTGAAGCTTGTTTTTAGGGATTCTCTTCCAACTCGACACGATACTATTATGATCGCAACCCTTTTTTGCGTTTTATTGCTGCACGCGGGTCTATCCCCGTTATTGGGAACCCTGGACTCGGGCTGGACTTGGGAACCCTTACTCCACCACACTGTTCCAATGCGGGTTGATATTGGAGATGTGGGGTTGGAGATGCGATGTTAATGGCTAACCTGCTTTCGGAAGTTTAAAACTGTTCATAGTTTGTTTTCTTCGTCAATACTTTAATATTAAAATTGATAACACCTTAGCTCTTACTAACTGCTAGTCTGCAAGTAACCACACATCACAAGCACGGGACTGTGGCGAGAGAAGACCGGCTCGACTCTTTGTAGAGTACTTAGTTCACACGCGTCGTACTGCTGCTGCACCCAACTGTGCTGCTCCCGTACTGATCAATAGGTTGCTTACTCAGAGGCTTGACACTGACATCTTTTTTGATAGCCTAAGACAGTTTGTAAATGTATGTCCACAATTTTTAAGTACATGTAATCTTTTAGGATAAGCCTGCATATTACATGTTTGTGTTTTAAGAAAATAAATAAATCAAGTCCCCGAAAAGGTTTGATGGCTGCCATCTATCAATAACAAACGAGACCGCCCCGGCCCTCAGAAGAAGGGAAACGCGCTAGAAATTTTCCACTAACGGTCATCCATCTCACACCCGAATGCGCTCGTTTCGTTAAGCTTATGTTATCCGAGCGTCGATGCGAGGGCACCAAAGTACTCGTATCTCGTTATAATACTTATTCTATAACTCTCCCTGTTGCTCGTCTCGTAATATTTTTCTCGTATTTTCAGCTTGTTTGTTTAAGAATTATCTTCCCAGCAGGCATAATGTTATTGGCTATAACTATGGAAGATCACCCATTGTCATAACCTACACTCAGGTATATATTGATTTATACACCTACATACATGTTTTTTACTTTTGCTTCAAACGTCGATAATGAAGTAGGCAATTCCATTCTGTCATCACAGCGAAGGTGACCTTTAGCGCATCCTAATAGGACTAGAACCGACGGGTGTTGGTTAGAGTCAAAATTACCATTATTATCGATCATCTCATGCCATGTCTCGCGCGCTTGAAATAAGCGCAAACTAAATCTTATCCGTAAGTTCTACTGAAATAAACGGTAAACAGTTACGGATTTTGCCGTCCTTATTTCGCAGACACTTTGCTACGATATGGTTAAGTTTAGAACACTAAGTACTACCTATTCAATAAAAACAAAATTGTTAATTGTTGAAGCTTTATAATGTAGTTGAAGAAGTTTTCGTACATCTAGTAGCTGTTAAAAAATTAATAGAAACTTTATGCAAAGTTTTCACACTCTATTTTAAGATAAATAGTCAAGTTTTAGTAATAAATAACTGTAATAAACGTTGAAAGTTACGAGTATACATGAATGCAGCGGCACACTGCAAGAAACATAATTATCAACTTATCAATGTTAGACATTATTACAGAATAATTTCACAATTCTACGTATATCATTAGTACAGAATAATTTCACAATTCTACGTATTTTTACACGCTTTTTATTAGCTTCACCTGTATGTTTGTATGTTTGTAACCGACTTCTTTGGGCGCGATTTTGACCCACTTTAAACGGCCAGATTTCGTTCAAACTTTGTAGATTTATTGAGGACCGATGACAATACACTAATTTGATAAAATTATTCCATTTTTCAATTTGCAAAATATGATTTTTGTTCGATTGCGTTTATAGAGCTACAGCTATTATACGACTGTTATAGATCAAACGATCTAATAACGAGTATTTTAGCCACTTTAATTCAGCATCTGCTAAAAGGTGGAGTAAAAGTGCTAAAACATAGTGCTGTAAACGTTTATTCGACGTCCTTAAAACACACATTAGCAAATATTGCCAAATAGTCGAGATAACCGCTATTACACGATAAATGGGTGTTTTAAGAACGGTTACTCGGCTCTTATACGATTAAAGGCTGAGTAATCTAATTACTATTCGACTATTTTGCTGCTTGGGTTGCTCATATTTATGTAGGGGAGTAGACTATTGGTGCTCAGTAACCGAAAACGTGTATGAGATATATAAAGAATATAAATAATCTGTTAAGTCGTAAGACAGGTGAAATTTTATGAAAACGTAAAAATTAAAAAAATATGTACCTAACCTTGTTATGTAACAAGCCTAATGATAGATAAAGATATTTTTGAAAGAAAGAAGAAGGTTCTCAGTAACCAGTCCATTGCTCGTGGAAACATCATGGAAAGAATAAATAATCCAAACTAAAAAGTAGAAAATAAATAATAGTTTAAAAAAACTAAAAAACACGCTTTTTATAGAAAACCGAACTAAAAAATAGAAAATAAATTTTAATGAATTTAAATTAAGAAAATAGTGTTAAAAATTTCAATGAATATAAGTTAATAATAGTGTGAATAAAAAAAAATATTTTATTTAAAAAAAAGCGTGGGGTGCTTTTTAAAATATTATCGAAATGATAATCACTCTACTCATATCTGTCAATAAAATATTTATGACACCATGCACCCCACGCTTTTTTTAAAATAATTTTTTTTTTATTCACACTATTATTAACTTATATTCATTGAAATTTTTAACACTATTTTCTTAATTTAAATTCATTAAAATTTATTTTCTATTTTTTAGTTCGGTTTTTTGTATATTTATTTAGAAATATCATTCCTGCTCCAATTAGAATGATGAAGAGAGATAGAAGAAAGTAATAATAAAAAATAAAATAAATTGTAATAGTAACGTATTAATAACAAAATTTAACAAAGTCTGTTCAAGCAACGCTAATAACAACTTAACGCAGTTAAGCACTAAATCAAATTCCTAAACATAAATAAACAAAATAAATTACAGGTAACGACACATGCAACACGACCCGTTGCAAGATGCGACAAGTAAACCTATAGAATTTACGGACAAGACGAAGACATACAGCGTGCAGTATCCTTCTTAGATTCCTCAACGACGTGTATCCAGTTGCATGCTTTCTATAGAAGTTATATATGACTGCGGAGATTACTATAAATTTAGCAACTAATCATGATCAATATCTGCACTAATACTGTAAAGCTGAAGTGTCTGTTTGTTTGTTCGTGATAATCTCAGGAAGTACGGCTTCGAATTTAAAATAAATCCTTTTGTGTGGGCTATTTTTCATTTACTGATCTCTATTCACGCGGACGACGTCGCGTACACAATCGAGTAGATATGAGTACACAAGAATTTCGTATTTCTAAACAAATGTTCATTGAAATTAAACACAATTATAAGTTTATTTCAAGTTTACATCCTATACTTCTAAACACAATCGAATAGGTCAAAGATCTATAAAATTACCCAAAAATTCACGAAAGTCTGTTCAAGCATCGTTAACAACATAGTAGTTAAGCACTAAATTCCTAAACACAGGTAAACAGAATAAATAAAAGATCACGACACATACGTAATACGACCCGTTGCAAGATGCAACAAACAAATGTATAGACTACTGGACAAGACGAAGATATACGGCGTGCAGAATCCTTCTTGGATTCCTCAGCAACGTGTATCCAGTTGCATACTTTCCTGAAAGTTGTATGTAATATAGGTAACTGCGAACACTACATTAACTACACCTAAAAAGAGGGAAACAAAATAAATAACAGATATCATGAGTATACAAGAATTTCGTATCTCTACACAACGTACTTCGCGATTGGAAGCCACTCAGGTTAGGAACGGTAGGAGATGTGATCGAATTTGCGAAGACAACAATGGAATCGAATCGAAATCATATTTTACCTAGAACACATACATTTTATCGCAGCCATAGTGAATTTTTCTTACCTTCCCCATCCCTAATACGATGAATCACATTCTTCGCATTGTCTGTTACATGTAATTCTTCCTCTATATCTACGTCTACAAAGATGGGCGATTTCGTTGCCATCAAAACACCGCAGGAATGAGATGGTCAGCGGCGCGGCGGCCGATAAATCTGCCGCACTTAACCGGCAACCGGTAAATAACTATGGGATTTCCGCGTGCGAGCGATGCGCCCGCGCATAAATCTGTGCCCGCATTGTGATATTGTGTTGCCATTACGCCGCGCCGTGAACCTAGCACATAAATGCAGTAATGCGTAGACGCGCTAAGCCGTGTCGTCTGTTTCTGGGCTTTGACGTACCTAGATCCTAAACGACTTTATTACGGAAGGACGAGTTGGTTGGATCGTAGAAGTTTTGTAAACGCGTTGACGCGTAAATTACTTAAAGATGTTTAAAGTTGTTCACAGTTATGGCTTTATTAGTGTCATATTGTGAACAAGCTGAGTTTTCTTAATCAAACTTTGGCGTGGCTGGTTTTCCCCACTTTAAGCTCTAAGCCGCATATAGCTAGCTGGTTACACATTAAATTAAAATAAATTTCTGTTCTTCAAAATTAATTTCTATAAGACATGCTCATACTCATAAACGGTATTATCATATTTCTGTAAGATATACAGGGGCATTTCTAACTGTTTCCATATTCATAAATTATTCTATAAATCTTTAAAATAATTAACACGACTAGATTGATGTTTATGAAGGCTGGTTGGATCACGGCGTTATTACGGTCTCTCGTGTGAAATTACACTCGATCGTTTGTCAAGTTGCGATGGAGCTCCGTGACTGTTAGTAAATATTTATGGGGTCCTGGTACTATAAGTTTAGCTACTGGTCTGGTTGCCATAAGAGGATCGAGCTTTAGATTAACATAAGTACAAAAAAGAATCAAGTTTTTTATCACGGCAACTTTCTATTAATTTGCAGAAACAGCAAGAAAAACACCCCTCTTCAAATTTTCAGGTGCAATAAAGAAAATAATGAAAATATCGACTGCAGCAATTAACATTGTCGGAACTGCATTTTAACATTTTTTATTTTATTGGATTAGAAGCCTTAGAATAACCCTGTTTTTGAACCTGCAAAGTAAAAACTATGAAATATTATTCTATCTCTATTTTTCACTCGGAAAAAAGTCGGATATGTTCATGGCACTCGATTAACAGTGTAGGTAGTTATGTTGCGTCTATGTTCCCGGGACACGCGGGAGGTGGAAGCACTCGTGCGCCGGGCGGATCAGTCACTTCCCACTTAGTTCGCGGGAAGAGCGCGCGCTTGAGATTTCGTCTCTCAACTCAACTATTTTAATGTAATCAAAGTAATTATTATAATTATTATTATTAAAAATACCTTAAACAACATAATTTTAACATATCCATAATATAAAAAATAGTTTTGTCTTTTTTTGTTTATTTTATATACACTTTTGATCTCGATAATCTTATAATTTACAGTATTTACACTGATCGGTTAACATTGTCGTATGTGTCAGATTCTACATTGTTAACGGGTTTTCATCATGTTTTTTGTGTCGGATGTACCATATCCCACATTGTTACTTGTTTGGGTACCTTTAACTTTTGTCGGATGTGGTATTACCGATTTTGTTACTTGTTCACCTTGTGAATTTTTTTGTCGGATATGGTACTACCTACTTTATTTTTTGTCAACCCTAAATATTACATAAGTTGGATATAGTAAAACTGTACAGAAACTTTATTAGGTAAGTCATTAATATTAATTATTAATTAAAGTATTAAAATTTAATAAGGTTTTAATAGAAGAATTTAATAATAATAGAATTCATTATAGGTACTGACGTGTTAGTAATTTAAGTAGCTACCTATGAATTTCCGCGAAACCTACGGAATTCCTTTACATCGCATAAATTTATATTATAATATTTCATTATGTACATAATTTTAATTATTTATTATTTGTAGTAAAAGAATCCCCAATCCCTGAAGAGTTTGAAGATGACACCTCAACATCAAAAACTCTGGAAATGAAAAGTACTTTTTCAATAGCGGCAGTCACATAACCAACTTCCAATTATAGGAGTGATGGCGAACTTAGCACTCATGAACAAGATAATAGTTCTGATGCAGTTCTTGGCACAACACCCATGGCAGTCAAAATCAGGATAGGCTAGGAGAGCGCAAATACCAGCGAGAATACGGGCTGGGGGAGATTTAGAATGCGCTACAGTACGGCTAAAAGGCACGACCAACAGATCATGTTTCCGGGATCGACAATAATTGTCCGGAGCATACAGTCGGGCCAACTCATTGTGCAGATCAGGTGCTTGCCACGAAAAATCTTAACAGCCATCAATAATTGGTCATTTGCTCTTCTGGTCTTAAGAGAATTATAGTTAAGGCTTCCCAGGAGAAATGCCGTGGGATAGCTTGCCAACACAAATCAGTTTGGGCACCACATGAATGGTATTGTTTAGCTCGGGGGGCCAAATCTGAAGGTACTCCATACATAGTTAAGAAGGTTAAACACAAAGAGATTTTTGATTTTAAGGCCTTGCTATACCCCCTTCATACCCGAGCGCTTTTATGGATTTTATTTTAACCTACCTAACACTGATGCCACTAATTTGGTTAATAATCAAGATGATGACATGTACTAAATTTATTTCTTTAGTACCTGGACGACCGAACGTTGCTCGGATAAAAACAATTTATTTTCTTGGTTTAATTTCAAACGCAACATTCATTTTCTTAGTGTTGTTAACTAACGCCAATCACAAAAAATATGGTTTTGATTGAGGTTTGAAACCGGGCCTCTAGTTTCGCAGTCAGCCCACGTAACCATTCCGCCAAGGAAGCTTTAATTCAATGAACGAAATTTTTTTAGAGCTTTTTCTAATCGACAGATTCACCTCTCTGAACGTCGAATTGACGGATGGCGTTTGACGACGTTCTAAGCCACAATATTATTGATACTCGCCAATAGTAGCGACACGATATCGAATCCGATACTTTACTCATATCGCTACCTTTTGATTCGATACTAGTATTCAGAAATTCGATACTTCCCTTAGATACTTAGTACTAATATCAGTATTTAGCATCAAGTATCGATTCCATAAAAATAACTGTTTTTCCATTACTGTATAAACAGGCTCAGTAATAAATAACTTCACTCACCTGCTACATCTGTACCCTCAGAGAAATTATTTTCGAAGGCAGGAGTAACAATAAGTAGAGCAAGGAACAGACTTAAAGGAAAAAGAGTTAATAAACCCTTGTTCCTCGGTGACTGCACTGAAGAAGAGTGGAATATTTAAGTGCTTTTGTTTATCTTTTCTCCATAACGTGTTTGCTAGAAATAAAACCTTTTTTTGTACCTAAGTTGTTTTTATTTTTATTTTCATTGTGACCCCCTCGGTGGCTACCTCTGCGCTTGGGGAGGACTCCGGGATCTCCAGTGGAACGCACCGGTGACTTCCACGGGCGGTGCCCAGAATGGGCCCATCTTCGGGAGAGCAAATATGCTCTCCTGCACCTTCAGATGCCAACGGCGGTATGCGGCATGCGGCCACGCACACACCACGTCCTTGCCGGGCTGCTGGCTGGGCGGATCAAGCTCCCACTCACACCGTCCGCATCCCCGGAAGCCCCCTTTTAGTCGCCTCTTACGATCAGGCAGGGGATACCGTAGCTCTATTCTTAATCCCGAAGCTACAACTTACCTATAACCTAAGGTGTCTTTTGTAATTGTTTTACCTAATTGATTAATTCGGTCCTTGCAATTAAAGGAACAAACTTAGACTTCGTATTTTGTTAATATCCTATTAAGTACCCTCATTAATGGGATAACCTGGTGCCCTAAGAAAATAATAGTATCCTCCTCTGGCCTCCTACCTGGTAGGTGGATAATGATAGATGTAGGGTTTCTTCTGTTATTGATGTAGTAGGTATGTTATACAATATAAGCAGCTAATCTTAATATATATATATATATAAAAAGTAAAGGGTTTTCTTTGTACGTAAAGACACGGTTTTCTCTATTATCACTAACTCCAATCAACTTCCCGTTGGGGTGGTAAATACCCCTTAGTACGTAGATGATAGTAAGGGAGTTTGATAGCGGTGGGTGGAGTGGAGAGCCGATGATGGAAGGTAATGCGACGGTTAGGAGTTGAGAGCAAATTCTTTCAATAAATGGGGTTTTGTTCGAAATCTTACATTCCTGAGATGGTCCAGCTGTCACCAAGTCAAAGTCTAATGATGGGATCCCAGAGAAATCGAAGGGAACATACAAATTTTATAGCACAATAATTGATTTTCATATTTTTACCAAAGCAAAATAGGCATTTGTGTATAAATATCATCATAATCATGTTGCTGGGCTGATGATTGAAGGTACAACTCCTCAACGCTAACCGTTGAGAGCAAATTCTTTCATTAATTTATACGTTCAGGTGGACTGACAGCAGTATTCTTTCAGGCTATAAGATGGCTATTAGAAAACATTATTATAAAAGGTAAATCTCTTTAAAGTTTAGATTAAACATGCGACGTATTTTAACCCGAGCAACGCCGGGTTTCCCAGCTAGTTACAAATTAAAATAGGTACCCAAATTCAAATCTTACGTTTTAAGAAGGTTAACAAAAATGCTTAGTAAGTACTCGTATGTTTTGTCTGTAGTAAATAATACGTGATGCTGAAGGTATACTGCAGTAAACAATGTGGGATGTGTCACTACCTACACAATCATGAAATAAAACTCCGATAAATATTGTAGGATGTTCCACATCCGACAAACACAATAAATGAATCTCCGATTAACATTGTAGGATCTGCCATTTCCGACATGGTGGTTTGGCGTTCTAACGGGTAATAATGTAGCATGTGCCTTTTTTCACCTTTTATAGACTATTTTTCTTTTTTTATTTAATTATCTTGTAGAGTTCTAAAATCTATTGCACTATATCAAATTTTGTTTCAATACATAGTATAATGACAATTTTATTCACTTTAAAAAGTTTGAACGGCTGTACTGAAAAGTAACGCTTTTTCACTTACAACATTGTTAATTGCTGCAGTCGATATTCATAGTTCACGTTGAATATCTAAAGTTCAACAGCTGAACTTGAGTTAGAGCTCTCGCTCTCTGCATTCCATCAACAGATTCAAATGATATTTTAAGCTGAATTACATATTCAATTGATTTGTCTATATGCAGAAGAAAGAAAGTGTACAGATAAACATTATATATTTATCTGCTATAGTTAAGGTGCAATGAAAATACCTGTAGCAATCAAAATTACTAAACGTATAAAGTTAAGAAATTCCCATTTAGGTAGTGAAATACTTATCAGAAAAATGGCTATATATTTAGCATTTCCAAAGTTCCTAAAAACTTTTTTTTCCTAAAATGATTGATGCAATCTAAAATAAAAGATGCGGCTATCTCAAGAATCAGTTCCACATACTGGCATTGCTAAAACAGTCAATGAGGTGTTCCATTGCGAGAAGCTCACATCGGAAGTGTGTGAAATTACTATATAAGTAGTTGTAATATTATAGTAGTTGTAGTATGTATATAAGTATAAATATAAGCAGTTGAAAAGGACCAATGATTCATACTTATCTAAAACAAAGCATGAATAATTCTAATGGACATTCTTAGTAGCACTGTGATAGTAGGAACTTAGGTATCCACGATGTACCAATGCAGCTGTCCTTAGAATCGCTTCTTCATACTGTCATCAGTAAAACAGTCAATGAGGAATTACATCTTGCTATGCTCACACCTCACAACGGAAGCATGTGAAATTATACGCGGTCGTTTGTCAAAAGGCGTTTCCACTGTAGTTTTTAGTCTCATTAGACCGCTCTTCATCAAATATATGTAAGTAGGCGAGGATAATTATAGGTCAATAGCTAAAATAAGGTATAAATAATTCTAATGAACATTTGTAGAAGCATCATGGCAGTAAATGGACTTAGGACGCATTTCCCAATAATGGAATGATGTTACTCCAATTACGTCAACGATTCATCAATGCATCTGTCCCAAGAATCAGTTCTTCACATTGCCATCAGTAAAGCACTCAATGATGTGTTACATGATTACATCGCGCTAAGCTCACGGCAGAAGCATGTGAAATTCCATGAGGTCGTTTGTCAAAAGGCGCTTCGCAACGCAGTTGTTAATCTCATTAGAACGGTCTTCATAAAATATAAGTAGGCAAGGAGGACTGAAAGAGGAGGTATGTGTCATACTTATCTAAAACAAGGCATGAATATTGAGAAAAGCATTCATTTTTACACAAACCTTTTCGGATGGTTCGTATAAATATTTTTGTATTCCCAAATAATGTAGTTCATAAAAGTTGCTCTTTGTCCAAAAAAAATTTAAAAGAGGTTAAAACTAATCAAACTCATATTAGTAAAGTAACATCTAACTAAAACATAATATAAAGACGATTAATCGAGAGACCTGCAAACAGAGTTTCCACTGGAGGTTTACTTTATCCCAAAATAGCAAGTTCCTTACTCATATAATAAATATGAGACGATGACCAAAAATGAGTAACATATAAGCGAATTTAAATGAATAGTTTCGTTCACTAACTTTTCCTTCAACATGGAGCAATTTTCCTCTGTAGCAGACATGTATAAACCAATAAACTTTTACGAGAAGACATTGGAACTGATTTCCTGGTAGACAAGATTAAAGACAAATTAAGATCAATTAAGATCAAATTCAAAGACAATGACACAAATACCCAGGTAAAGAACAGAAATTTAAACTCTAACTTCTACCTCGCTTGGAATCGAACCAGGACGCTTCGAATGCCAATTCAGCATGTAACCATTATGCCATACTGGTTGTCTAGATACGAGTAGATGTGCCCGTTCCACTTCGCGGTTATTAATCTCATTAGTCCTAATCGAATACAAGTGGGTGTGAACGCTGCGTGCGCGCATGACATTGGGGTGTAGACAAGTCATGAGAGGTAATTTATGATTTTATTGCATAATAGTGTCAAGATGACTGAAGGTGGTAACTTTCCGGAGAGGTATTCCCGCTGCGCTCATTTCTGCTTTCAAGCAATTCTATCGTGTTACGGTGGAAGGTGCAATCGCCGACAGAGTAACATGAAGTGACTAAACAATCTTGGAGTAACAGCGAAACTGTACAGGATATTAAATAATACTACAGTTAGGGTATATATTGAAGTATATTATTCCATTTAAATAAATAAAAAAGATATGAAAAATCTCAAATATTACTTGCGTTTCCTCCTTTTGGAGGACACGTTAGGCCATCGCGGTACTGTTTGTTATCGAGCATTTGTAGACATACAGCAAGTTTAACGAGGCCTGCTCGGTCGGATGTTCCATTAGCATCAGCATACATTGGCGACAGACCCAAGCCCAGCAGTGAGACGCTAAATCCTAAAACAAATTTGGAGATAATGTAATTCACTAAAGAAAAAAATATATTGTAGTCGAATAATATGTATCATGAATTCTTGATACCAAGTTGTAATAGTTTCTAGAGTTATTTATAACTGTCCACCTGCCTTCACAGTATATGTCAGAGCTGACGAGGTAAATCAACCGCGGTGCTAATTCGCAGAAGCCTCCAGCTAATAACACGCGCCATCTATCTTCCGTAGTGCCACACGCATGGCTTGAATTGGCACGACGACACGCGTCTTTACTAACGCATTGTGGTTCAAAGATGTCCTAGCATTCTAGCATAGGTTTAGGAATGGACCTGAATTTTTTTCGGATTAGCGGTAGCAAAAAAGCAGGTACAATCGATTACACATTTTTTTGGCTACTACCAATTTTATACTATGTATTGCAAAATTCATACATTTTTAAACCGTTATGGAGCTGCTAGTGCCAAAATAAGCCATTGAAATTACAAAACAACACGATACAATAACGCACTGCAGCCAGTACATGCTAACAAATCCCTACAAATATTTCTCACAGAACTACTTTTATTTTATGACGACCCGTGTGGCGCAATGGTTGCAATCAACATCAACACAATGGACTGCCTATCCCGGTCCCGGATTCGATTCCCGGCGTAGCAGGAATTTGAATGATGAGTTTAAAATTTCTGTTCCCGGTCTGGGTGTTTGTGTTTCTGCCTATGTGTATATGGGTACTAAAACCCACGACACAGGGTATATCTACCCTACTATGAGCGTGAAATGTTATTTATTTATTATTAATACTATTTTTACAAATCAAATTGAATTCGTATGTCGTCAAACCACTGCGCCTGCTTGACTTATGGCCACATTAGCGCGACACGCTTGACGCATGTCCAATTATTGTACACAATCTGCACATACACTGGACGTGAAATATGAATGACTTGCAAGGCCATTAACAAGCGGATGTACTCTGTACCTAGTGGGTAAACATTGCAAGCGGTATCTTTAGGGCCGAAGAAAAAGATCTTGAAAAACGGGAATTCTTCGTGCCCAAAAACATTTTCATACGCAGAAACTCGCTTTACAATATAGGCCGATTAAGGAAAGGCTAATTCGCAACACAAATGCATTTCCAAGTGCAATGGCCGGCGATGACACGCTTCACGAATAGAGTCTGGAAAAACTGGAGCTTCAAACCCAGAAATAGTATCAAACGCAGAAACTTGTTTTAGAATATATACAATGTCAGTAACATTGTACCGTCTCAAAATTCTATAATAAATAATTACGTAACTACTCTTTTTTTAAAACGCTACACACTCATAGCTCTAAGACAGGAATACAAAAATACAAACAACCAGACTAAGAACAGAAATTTAAACTAATCATTAAAATTTCTACCTCACTTGAAATCGAACTCAGGACCTTCAATCGCCCCTCCAATATTGCCTTCAATGCGAGGCGCGTCAAAATTGTGTTAGCAAATCATACTTAATTCGTTGATATGTAACTAACATAAATCAACGGCAATTTCATCAAAGCAACCAAACTCCTCAGACCACTGCGCCGCTTGACTTATGGCCACATTAGCGCGACACGCTTGACGCATGTCCAATTATTGCACACAATCTGTACAGTGTGCGGACGTGAAATATGAATGACTAGCAAGGCCATTAACAAGCGGATATAGGTACTCTGTAATGGAAAAAGCTTTAAGCCTTCGAGGAGGGTCTAAAAAAACTGGAAATATTCGTGCCCAACCCAAAAATAGTATCTTACTCAGAAACTTGTTTTAGAATGATCACTACAGCTACTGCAGCAGCTGTGCATTGTCCAAATCCCGTAAATAATAGTAACATTACTACTGGTTTAATTTTTTTAACACTACATACTCATAGCCCGACGCTAGGATTGCCTGTAGCGTAGGTTCTCTGGTACAGTTTCAAAATTCCATAAAGAATAGTTATATAGATCGTCACATTGAAATTCGCATTAGAATAAAATTCATGTCAGAAAACATATTATAAAAGTACTTTAAAATTAAGAGCTTACTAACTGTTGCATTTGACGTCGTTTCTGAAAATATTAACAGTCCCTAATTTATCACTACTACAATGAAATCGTAACAATTTATTTCATACAGCTTAACTCAGTATACGCTGGCAAAATTTTCATGTCACAATTTCTGCTAACTGCTTCTATTAACTGAAATGATAACAGTTTCTTATTAAGCGTGTAACTTACGCCATTTCTCACGTCCAATATGTGAGAGTATAATAGGACGCTAGTCACTTTGAAGGGACGATATAATGTTGCCTGTAAATAAATCGTAGACGCGGCACGCCGGTAACAAATGGGCCGGCCGCGGAGAAATATTGCAAAAACTGTTTAAAATATCGCCCGCATTGTTACGTGTAACGTGAGATTGTTATAACGACGCGCTCATGTTTATAAACAGCTTGAGATAAAATTATTTTGATGCAGTAACTCTGAATTCCTCAAATTGCGCTGCAATTTTAGAGACGGATGTGAAGTCTGCAATCTACGATTGTAAATAAAATGGAACAAATCTTGGGCTCCGTGGATATTCTTTCAATCTTTAATAATTTTTCTGTTTTCTTTTTAAATTTTCGTCGTTAATCTTATTAAGATGACAGGAAGCTCTTGTGCATAATCAAAAGTATGTTTATCTCTAAAGTTAAAAATATTGATAAAGTTTCTAGATATAATCTATTTTACCGTTTTCGTTTATCTATTCTCTACTCAACCTCATATCAAGGGTTCTGAAGAGCCATTATTTATGCAAATCAGCTTTCGTATTTTACTTTTAAGAAACATTAACTCGTCAATGGCCAGTGTGGATAAATTGCCACCATTTGTTCCAGCTGATTGGGCTCTGCAAGGGATGTATCTTGCTTGATTGTTTCCGAACCCTTCGCAACTCGACGAATAAATGAAAACTGCGATGGATCACAAGCAATCTTGGATAGTATCGGAATCCCTGTAATATTTCGTTGTTCTTGAACAAAGCCTTCGTTTAGTAGAAGATGGATGCCAGTGAAACGGCTCGCAAATTCCATATTCAATCTGTAGATGGCCCACCTACTAGATTTTCACTTTCTTGGGGTCTAACGATTTGCCTTTCTACAAGCATAGAAAATATTTTAAGTCAGGTTTTTGAAAAGTAAAAACTTAAAGATACGAAAAATGTTGATATATGTTTATTTCAAAATTAACTGATTCGATTTGAGATAAGACACAAGCATAAAGATTTTAAGTAAGTTACAATACTATGCTTATCCGAAAACCATATGTTTAACATTGTATTGGGCTTATAACAATCGTGTTCTGTTCTACCAATATACATGTAAGCCTAATCTTAACTAGATGGACGCAATAGATTGTTAGATAGTCAACAGATTTACATAATACAAGACGACAAAGAACAGTGAATAAGAAAGCGCTTTATCAGCGTAATTACGATTAATGCTTATAGTTGAGCAAGCAGTGTCCGGTGTGCATGCGGGTTGACAAAATGTTGTTGTTAAGAGTGGACAGGGACTAGGGACCGGTAATCCGACGGGCGAGACGTTAATTAATGAACATTACTTAAACCGATTAGCAGTCGGACCGCCCGCGCGATTGCGAGCGCTTGCTGCAAAACGTGGGCGAGAGCTGGTTCCATTACAAGTCATACTGAAGCTGCTGAGTGGATTTGTATAATTGAAAGTAATCATGGGATTAAGACATAGCATATAGCTAAACTAGAATTAAAGAATTGGTGTGCACGTGCACCGGTATCTTCCAGTTATAAGGAAGGCTTTCAGCTTACTCCACCACGCTGTTCAGATTTGAGTTGATATCGTTGCGAGTTAGATACCAACGCGCTGACGGATGTTTTCAAACCACCCAAAGGGCCTCCGACAATATTTATCGACTATAGTGGTCGATTACAATCCTCTGAAGCGCGGAAACGCGCAGAAATTTTGCCACCAGCGGTCAATCATCTTACATCAGACCACGCCCGTTTCGCTTAGTTGTGTTAAAGTAAATTGCTCTTAATAAAATAGCTAAATCTTGTTAATGATACAGGATGTTGACGTTCAGATACACGATACACTGTGAGTGAGAGCAACCTACCCTACCAACTGTAGAAACAGAAAGCCAGTTTTAATAAGACATCTAAAGTAGCAGGTACTAAATAGGCGTCAGGACCCGTCAGGTGAAAAGAAAAAACAACAAGAAAAAACAGTAATGTTTAGGAACGGCTCCAGATTCCAACAATTTTTTTCTGAATAGAGTCTAATATAAATAACTTATCACAACAGTCATGTTTATAATAAAAAAATGATCGAATGGAGATCTAACATCCTTTAAAATTAATTTTTAAATTAAATAGATGTAATTTTTCTTATATATACATATATTACCAGTATCTTAAATCATAGTCGTATAAACCGCTAAAGCGTCTCTCTTGGACAGAATCTCATTATCATTACGAGCAATACGGAGCGGTAAAGATATGTCGCAAGAATAGAGGATGTCACGATCTGACTTAAGCTCACTTGATAATTCTGATTTGATACAGAGGACAGCAAAACGTGAGCTTTAATTACATAATGATTTATAATGCACATTGCACAGGGAACACATACAATAATATCTACTTACAATAGTAGAGAGCATGTGTGACGAAATCATTTACATACTCTTATATGCAGGATGTATGTTCTATAAATCAAGGTATCCAGGAAAAGTTTGTTAATAAATTAATTAACGGTTGGAATGAAGGTCAGACATGGCATCGATTTAAAAAAGAGATGAGAAGACGAAGTTGGCAAACAATATGAAATTGTTGGCAAATAAAATGAAAGTTTATACAAACTAGTGAACCCCGCAGACGTTGTCCTGCCTTAAAAGTATTGAAAGAGAATTAGTTTCTTTACCATCTCAAAGAGTTTTTATGTTAAAATATAAAACAAATAGTGACAGGTGACTTGTTATTCGGACTATGACAAACTTCTGGACGATAGCGCTACAGGCGCGAAGAAACAATGTTTGACAGTTACTAACAGTTTGTAAAGGAAAATAAAATAAGTTGTTTTACTATTAATTTCGCAATTTTTCTTTATTTTCTCACCGTTTAAACCTTCCCTGGACTGGACTTCTACTAATATATCAAGACCAAAATTAGCCACAACACTTCAGCCGTTCTCGAGTTTTAGCGAGACTAACGAACAGCAATTCATTTTTATAGAGATTAAGTTATGACATCGCAACTTTGACATTGGCAAATGGTGAAAAGACCAAGATGCGATACGATAAAAGAAAAAAATTACAGACACCTCGATATTTATTGATTACGTTTTTGACATGTTCGTGCGTTAATTCATAAGAACAACAAATGATTGATGGATCGTTTATATGGAAAAATAAAATCGCTGAAATATTAATAGAATTTAGATTTTTATCATATTTTCATACATTATTCTATTCCCGTCGAAGACAAATCCAAAAATTAAGTTTTTAACAAAAAAATAGAACAGACTTCAAACGGTAAAAAATAAAATTGTTCAGTACCTACTTCTCCTTGCTTGTCATGGTAATGACTTTTAAAACTATTTTTGGAGTCGGGCCCTTAGTAAAATGTCCTGTCTTAGTAAATATAGTCTACCTTTCGTTCTTCGTTCTGTACTCCTCAGTGTTGCAGTACCTTCCATCATCAGCTCAGCAACATGAGATGATAGATACTATGCACAAATATCTCTTATGCTTCAGAAAGTATAAGAAAATTAATGTGTGTGCCTATAAAATTTGAGAGTTCCCCTCGATTACCCTGGGATCCCATCATCAGATCCTGATTTGGTAACAATGGGACCACCTCGGGAGTATAAGCATACGAACAAAAAAAATATTTTGAAAATCGGTCCAGAAACGGCGGAGTAATTGGTGAACATATATAAAAAATACATACAGCCGAATACAGTACCTCCTCCTTTTGGAAGTCGGTAAAAAACATAAAAATTGGTCCAGCCGTTCTTGAGTTATAAATGGTGTAACTATCGCAGTCGGATCGTATACTCCGTCGTATAACCATTACAGCTAGCCAGTTCCTAAAACAGAGCCGTTCTGTATTGTGGCGGGTCCACGATTAGCCGGATTGTTATTGCGATACGTTCTACAATATGGCGGCTCACGTTTAGCCTCATTGTAATGAAGCCTCGTAGCCACCCACCCTACTTATGATTATGACCGCATTCGACATTCCTGAGCTTTATTGACACCCAACCTGCTTATGACCGCACTAGATGTTGCTGAATGGCCACCCATCCTACTTTTGACCGCACTCGACATTGCTTAGCTTTGTTGACACCCATCCTTTTTATGACCGCGTAAGATGTTGGTTGTCTAAGTCACCCATCCTACTTTTGACCGCACTAGATGTTTCTTAATGGCCACTCATCCTACCTTTGACCGCACTCGATACTGCTTAGCTTTATTAACACCCATACTTCTTATGACTGCACAACATGTTTACTTTTCTATGTTCTACTTTTGACCGCAGGTGTCATTGAGCTAAGCAATGTCCCTGAAACACATTTTCACTATAATTATTTATATTCGAAAAATACCCACACCGAATCAGAGAACCCCACTATCCACGTGGTCTTGTCTGTACTACCCCTAGATTGTATATAAAAAGCCGGAGGCGTGGAGGGAGACCACTCCCCGCCCGCCGTAGGAAAGCGCAGGCATCAAGAGAGCCGTAGCTTCGGCGAAGGCGACCAAAAAGCCGAAGCTGCGAAGGCAAGCGCAGGTGCCGCGCTTTCTTACGCTGGGGCGGAGGGATTGGTCTTCCCGCAGCGCCGGAGATGTCACCTTGTTTTATTAGATTATACAAGCCTTGGAAGATATTTTATAAAATTTAATGTGATCAATTCATTGTCAATTATCACTTTATCTAAATTGAGTAGATATTATAAATAATGGCTAGATAATATATAATATATAATATCCGGATTTATTACTTTGGCTGTAACATATAGACAATTGGGCGGCAAGATATTACGCCGCTTTGACGAACGCGAAGAGCTCATACAATACAACGTTCGCTAATTTAGCTGAATTGCAATCCGACTGAACAAGTGTGCGCCACATTACAATACAGCACAGCCCTGTTTTAGGAAATAGCTAGCCGGAATGTAATACGGCGAAATATACAATCCAACTACGACATAACTAACACGACTTTGTTTTATATATATAGATAAGTAATTGTTTTCCCTGACCACGTCTATCACGTATTGAATGAAATATTTAATTTTATGAAATTTCTCCTTACATACAGAGCTCAAATCTAATAAGATATCCATTCAATGGTTGAAATATTTGCATGGAAATATCCCTACATCGATTCCCAAACTTTTGCTCGCTGTAAAAATAATTCAATTTTAATAGCTGTTTTTCTTCATGAAGAGATAAGATTGAAACTTAACTCTTTATAGGCCTCTATTAGATATTCAGATCCATTGGCAGTTAAGAGTTAAGATGACCGCTAAGTTTCTAAAGGTTAATCCATAACCTCTACATTTGTAACATTTCAAACTTGAAGACTTCCTCTGACCGGTCCTTAAGCAGATTATCTCGACTTAACGAAACTTAACAGTAACCAAATTAATAATAATTCGAAATTTGGATCGAACTCGATAGCTTTTACGACGATTTAAGACTTTATAATCTTCATTACTTACAAGATCTAACCGCTAAGATCACCAATAAATTAATCCGGTAGAGATTAATTTATTGGTGATTCTATATTCTCAATTTACATCGTGTATAGAAGTAGGTCAATGAATATTGCAACTACCTAGATCATCAAACTGAAATTTAACTGCTGCTTTCTTAATAAGCTAATCTAAATGTATTAACGCAGATGGCAGATGGAATAATATAAATGATAAATTTAGATAGCTTTTCATTATCCAGGTGTTTGTGTCCTTGTCTTTGTGTAATATATGTCCATGACAACTACGACACAGGGAACCACACTGTTTAACTATTAGTTAGAAGTATTACTTAATTTTATTAAATCTCATCGACAAAGCCTTTATGATAGGTTTCGTCAGATTTCTTTCACAGTAGGACAGTTTTTAAGCCTTTAAAACTACAAGTTTTTCTTGAAAGTAGAAATACTTAAATGTTTATGTAAAATTAGACATATTTTAATTTATACCTACCTTATTACCAAAGAGTATATCTTAATTAATAATTGAAGTAAAATTCAAAACTAAAATAAAACCTATTAGATATCTTTGAAGTTCACAACATGGTAGAATGCAAAGATAAGCCTTAGATTCAGAAGGTGTGGTAACGGGCGGGTCCACAACGCGAGAGCAATAACGGCGAATAAATAATATTAGTTACAATGCCAGCGGTAGTGGGAATATATTGTTTTAGTTCTCCATACGATCTTTTGATCTTTCTTGTTTTCGATACAGAATTCCGTTTATATATGGGATGGGATGAAATGGAAAACGAAACTGGAAGGATCGATGGTGGAGTTTTCATGGTCCGACCGGAGAAGTTACCACTACTGCACCCATTTTGACGTATATTATTGTGATTGGGAAGAAAGGTATGGTCGCATCAGCATCCTAAGAATCAGCGCAACTGCACACGACCTCAAGACTGGATAGCTTAGGGTTGTAGGTAGATATATTATATATGGCTAGCAGCGACTACTGAATACCATGTGGCCTACATGCTCTTCTGCGACTCCATTTGAATAAAAAAAAGTTATTCATTAAGTCTTTGAATTACATTACGTATATTAATATGTTGTTGTACATGTTATGTTAGTATATTGTTAGTAATTATGTCAATGCTGGCAGGTATATCTTTGCAAAATCCTCTTGTACAAATACTACTGTATTCCTTTCTAGGAATTGCAATATACATCTTGGACTCTTATCGTTACAAATGCTCATTGTAGGAAATTATTAGAGTTAGAAAAGTAAAAGTAAAGCTAATTTTATGTAACGGCCTTCTATGAAAGAAAGTTAATCAGTTATATATATAGTTAATTATAATCACCATTATTTTTACAATAATGAGACAAGAATAATTCAATGTCCGAAAAATTTAAACCAGCCGTTTTTCCACGTATTATGTAAAGAATAGTTTAACGAGCACCACTTAATGTAAACCTTACAGTGGAACCACAATAAGCATCGAAACCACACGATGCAATATTAAGTACACCTCAAACACCAGAAAAGCAAACAGACTTTCTAAAACAAAAGATAAATCACGCCAACTTTCGTCCAACCTCACTTGCCGAGTCGAAACAATGCAGCTTATGTTCGAAGGGATCGCAAAATCAAACAATGTACCTGTCAATACACGAACACACGTGAGCTAGAATACATACTTTCTGAATTGTGTAAAAGCTTCTGATACAGTCGATTTTCAACTCTAACAACGAGAAAGAAGAAAGAGGTAGAATGTATTGGTGTTTTTAAACAAGTACAGTAAAGAAGCTCACAGATGTCACGACTGTGCAACCTCTCAATTTCCGAGGCGAAACCGCATCAAACGATTATACAGACGGCTACCGTTACGTGCAACTACGAGTAGATAGCCGACCCCTACTGTTTGTTCTTTGAATGCGGTTTCAATTTCTTATTCTTTGAACAGTATGAACTTTAAATCGTGCTAAGAATTTAGCCTTTAAGATATGGTCGTTAACATAGACGTAGTAAATGCATTGTATATTAAGATTCATGTTTTGAACCCTTAAAATTATCGAAGGACTAACGAAGTTGAACAAATTAAACATACTTACCTACCATTTCCCTAAAAAGCTTGATAAATTTAAAAAGTTTAATCAGTATTAGTAGCAGTTTTAAAGGTGGCTAAGTAACCCAGGAAAAAATATTTGGAAATCTCAAATCAAGTTCTTTAGTTAATGTACAATCCTAGACCTGCCATTGATGACGGAGCTATTTTGATCATAAAAAAATATTAAAATACTGGACCTAGATAAAACACTGCTTGAAGATAAATATAGTCATTTCCTTTAAGCTATTAAGGAAGATTTAGCTACATAAATTTAAGAAAACTTCGAGTTTTTGCTAAATATTTCAGGACTATTATTTGAGGGTACATCATCATCATCAGAGGTATCATCATCATCTCATGAAAATACACTATTATCGAAGTCCAATATTCAATCAGTTAGTAAACGACAAACGGGACTAGATCGCTTTATGATAAAATGTAAAGTATTTTTATGGAAAGGCAAAAAAGGTGAAATAAAAATCTATACATTACAACCAAAATATTATTTGGTTTGGGTGATAGACGAATTAAGGAAATTAACAAGATGCGTAAAGTGATGTGTGTGTATGTGAGGGAAAGTGACCGAATAAATAGTGTGACCAGTGTTCACCCTAACCAATTTATTACTTACTTAATAAAAATTCACTCCAAAAAAGTTTCATTTAGTCAGTTTCTGAAAGTAACTGTCTGAATGACCCCATCATTATTAAGGCGTCAGAATTTTTCGTTTATTTCAAAATTTACCTGAAACAGACAAAATTGGGTCTCAATAAACACCGGCCACACATGACACAAAAAATGAATAACCTCACAAAGACATGTTTGATTTAAAATTCACATCTGGAACAGAAAAAAAATAGGTTCTCAGTGAACTTGGGCGCATTATGCGGGCGTGCCGCACGACTGTGCTACTGGCTACTGATGTGGCTACAACCAGGGACTTGGTATCTTCACAGCGTTTAACTCTGACTTCAAATGTTGCAGCTTCATTTCTCAGAATTAAATATTGTGTTGGGAGAGTCGGAACGTTTTCTATTCGACCATTCGACAACGTCCATAGATGTTGTTGAAGAAGCGTTTATATTAGGTATTAGGTCTTAATCCAACATTGAAGTACGAGTATTTTAATTCTGTGTACCTAGGAATATTTTGGTATTAACATTTTAGTATTATCGGACTATTTATTCTTAGAATCATTACATTAATTAAAACTGCGCTTGATACTGTGCTATATGTGCTACTACAGCCTTCTGATATCTATCATATAACTTAAGCCTATACTTCAAATTTACACAATTCCTCGACCTTTTAGACTGTTTGCTCTTAAAATTAGTTTATTGAAGGAAGACACATTTACATCACATATTAATTAAAAAATAATTTCTAATAAATTCTCACCTGTATTCTGCGTTTCTTAAAAGCTCATTGTAAGGCACCTATTTTCCTGAAATTAAGAAAAGGTTGCATTATAAACGTAAAAATGCATTTAACAAAGCCAACAAGAATATCTACGTAAAAGATTTTAATTAAAATCTGTATAAAATGTGCATAAAAGAGTGATTAAACTGTTTCTTCCTTTTTAACACGCTTTTATTAACTTGACCTGTATGTATGTATGTAACGGAATCTTTTAACTTCATTTTCACTTACTTCTAGGAGTCTGATTAACTTGAAATTTTGCACAGGGGTCAAGGGCCGATGACAAAGATTTCAAAGATTTCAAAGATTTATTAGTGACAAAAAACATACATTTAACACAATACATTTTTTATACAGTTCTTTTGAATACATTTATTGATTTTTCTATTCAGATGTCGGTGCCATCCTAGTAGGCATTTAAAAACAATATAATAATATCATAACTTTATATTGAAGTCCTAACTAGGATCATCAGGATAAAAAAATATATACGACGGGCGGCTGATAAGTTCGTGGCCTAAGGTACTTAATGAAACAAATATAAAGTTTTATATTTTTACACGTCTAAGCGTCTGATTAACTTGAAAATTTGCACAGGGGTCAAGGGCCGATGACAATGCAATAATATGAGAATAAAAATCCAGCAAAAAAATTAAAAATAAATAATGTAGTTTAAAAAACTAAAAAACACGCTTTTGTGAAAATACGAACTAAAAAGTAAAAAAATAAAATGTATTTTACTGTAAAAAAAGCGTGGGGTGGTTTTACAGTAAAATACATTTTCTTATTTGCGTGTTTTTTAGTTTTTTAAACTACATTATTTATTTCATCACATCTTTACTTTCATCATTCACACTCACCTGTTCGCGACATTTTCTTAAACAAAGATCGTTCCTGAAACAATTGAAATAATAATAGATTAAGTTATAGTGAGTGGTATAAAAAATTGAGTCATCGGGTGATCTTAATCAACCCTGAGGGGATTTAAGGCACTTATGTGATATAAAGTTTAAAGTGAACTCTATAATAGTCATAAGTACCTATGAAAGGCCTAATATCAGTAGGCCGCAACCCTTTTTGCGTCCCACTGCTGGGCACGGGTCTCTCCCCATCATTGGGAAGGCCATCAGAATCAGTAATTGGCATAATTTTAAAAAGAATGAATAAAAGAATAAAATCAAATTTCGTATAAAAACTATGAACAAGGGACAATAAATTAGCTTCCAATATCTAACGATAAACGCGTTTAATCTATCCATCGTCAGTAATGATATACATATTTATAGATTTAAATATTAATCAAACCGCCGTTTATTTTAAATATTCACACGCTGTCACAATAAAGCGGATATGAAGTATGGATTATTGCTTCAAGATCCAGTTTATGTTAAGCGGAAAATTCTCCAACTTCGCTAACGTACGTAAAACCCATTAATACAGCATCGCTCCGAGCTAGCGATAAAACGTCCAACACAAACGATAATAGGATCACGGATCGAAGGGGAAGTAATTTACCAACTAATCTCCATGCAAATATTATACGAACAATGACACCGGTTCATTAAAACAAGTACAATCACAGGCGCCATAACCAATCGTGCTTAACTATCCTTTTGGCAGTATAATAAAATTTACATTTACAAGCCTTTTACACGGCCGCCATAAATCGCACCGACAAATTATAGTAGCAATTAATCGATATCGACACGTATTATCGATTAAAGAACAGTAAAGAACCGCTATAAATGCGGGGCATTAAAATGGAAAAGTAGATGCACATCCCTGGCATGAACGAGTATTAGTGGGCATCGTAAACATAAAGCATTTTATAAGCGTATTGAGCGTAGCGTGCAGGACCCACAATATAAGAGACAGTATTTAGACTTAGGTGCGATCATCTTCCTATTTATGTGTTTACCGGGATCATAATTCAAAAGTTGCGAAATGTCCTTGGTTTATCATAAAGTTATGTGGCACTATCCGCTTTATTACTCTTATCAATCTGTAAAACTAATGGATGTAAGATACAATAAAGTTACTTTTATAACCGGAAAGTTCTAATGCTATGTTGAAGTAGGGAACGAAAGTTATTCTCGCCTTTACGCCTATTAAAATATCCATAGAAATGTTGTATAAATCATCAATATTTACGATACAGTCATAGTGCTAATGATACATTAGGATAAAATTAAATACATGTTTTTAAGTAAAAAAAAAATTAAGTCTTACGTACCCTGTTTTTAACCACTTACTGATGTCAAATTTAACTTAAATTGGACACACATAAAGTTTGGAAGAGTGCAATATCGTAATACCATCGGGCTTATCTTATAATATGGGTCCTGAATTTTAACTATAGATACAGAGGGTTATAGACAGGCGAGTTTATACTCATTGTTCTTGTTATTATGAGTTTTTTCTATTACTCATTATAATGAGTGTCTGGAGGCGGAATAGTGGTATTGGAACTTGGACCTAACAAGTGTTATGCTACTCTTGAAAAAGCTTTAAATAAAAGTTTGTGAAAAAGTCCGCGCTTACGATTCTTTTCATAATAAACATTAGCAAAATACATTATTGAGTAAATATTGCGATAGCGATACATAAATATGTCTTTACAAAGGTTAGATCAGATTTTCTGAAATAGATTGCGCTCTGCGAGACAAATGAAGCCTTAAATCAAATAAGACGACAGATTGAAAGACCCTTACACACTATCCGCCACAATTTAAAATCAATCTAAAGCATTTCAGTTATTTTTTAAAAAAACTTGAGCTTATATACTCCCTTTGAATTAATGTTTTTGAAAACCGGCGTACCTTTCGTTATTAATGTTAGTATACAAGAGCCCTACTCTAAGCGCAATCGTCCGAAGTATCGTGTATTTTCGAGTGATAATTTTGTAAAAGTTTAAACATTTATAAAGGGTCTTCCGCCAGCGGCGTCACCCGCATGGACCCGTTTTAAAGGTTCCCGTAGCATAAAAACTATCCTATGTCCTTTCCCAAGGTCCACTCTGTCTGTTTCTAATTTCATTAAAATGGATTCAGTAGTTTAAGCGGGAAAGCGTAGCAGACAGACAGACAGACAGAGTTACTTTCGAATTTATAATATTTTAGTTACACTGTTAATAGCACCATATTCTCGATATCTTTAATATAGGATCATGTATCTAAAAAAAGAATAGTTAGGACAGGGTTAAAAACGTGCTGAAAAATATGCGACTCTTCGGACTGTTGCGCTTGAGTAGCCCTTCAGTATGTTTACCATCATTTGCTTGGCTTACATGTGAAATATTCTAACATTTTATATGTTTATGTGGCTGTAACCCGTTCTGCATCCCACCACAATGAGCACTCTACTACTATCTACCCATCATTTTGAACAATCCCCTACGCTGCTCTAATAAGGGTCGGTGGAAATACTTTCTATAAAAGGGTCTTGGACCCTTAAAAAGGTTGCGTGATTTACGCTTGGAAAGCAATATAATTGTTAATTATTTTTATACATGATTTTTATTACCGCTTAAATCAATAATAATGAAGTCAATTGACTTCATTATTATTGATTTGATGATTTTATCATTTTCTCATACAAAATGTATGGGGATGTCACGTTTTGACAGTTCATTAAAAGTATCTAAATTGACTTGGTAGTCCAAGACCGGATTTATGTAAAACATTATTTTCTATTATTCTTTGATTAATTTCACTCAATCTAACAATTAGAACTACGATAAAGGGTACCTAGAGATCATAGAAGAATATTTGGCTATCATAAAATGAGCATAATAAAATGTATCGATTAAAATGAAGTAAGTAGTAAGTTGGTTAATGCGTAAATCACCTTAGTTGTCATCTACCATTAGAATGTCGCGAGTGGAACAACGCGCTTAAACCGAACTTTAATTGTATGGAAAAACAGCATTCCAGCTTTTGCAAGGCAATAGTTATAAATAACGATTGTGTAATAGAGCAATAAACCGCATATGCAAATATGATGCACATCGCAGTTCAGACCGTGCGGCATTTAGAATCGACGATCGGTACTAACTACTTAGGATCGTGTCGTATCGGAAGTAGCTATAAACCATAGAAAGGCCTTGGAGAATTAGGTTAGAGCTCCTTTACAAAACCTTAGCCACACGAGATCTAATTATTGATGATTATTAAATGATTTTTTGTAAGTACCGGCATAAGGTCGACAGCGTACTAGTTCTCGTCATTCCATAGAAAAATGGCCAAAAGTTATACTTTTCTATGAATGACGAGTACCGGGACGCTAGCAATAACTGACGATAGTACGGACATTTAACTTACCTAATTTAAGGTGTTATACTAATCTTTAAAGCAGCAAGGGTGCCCAAAGCCGACGGACGTAGGCAAAACACCGTATTAATAAATTCATAACTACAAAATAAAAAAACGCAAAATATGGGATAAATAAACAAATAACATGGTTTGTAAAATTAATAAATAAATTAGTTATTTAGATTTAAGTCAAAAAGTTATTTAGATTTAAGAGTTTTTTTTTTTTTTTTTTTGACAATATTTGCATATTACTTACTGAGGTAAATATGGCGGACTTTAAATATATAAAACAACTTCTGTAATACCCATATTTGCTCAAATAAATCATTTTTCTTTTCTTTTCTAGCAATACGTAAAAAGCAGTTCAATATCATTATTTACCAGTAACAGTATACAACCAAACCAAATGCTTAATAATTGCTTAATAATCATAAAGTGTATTGAAATTAAGCATTTTTCAGATTTTAACCAAGAACCTTGATGTAAATATCCTCAAAGCTGCATATAAAGCGCTTACTCGTTCTAACCTACCAATCAAACCTAACTACCAATAAACTACGATCTAAGAACCAAGACTAAACTTTATAAAGTACCAAGTTATATGATATCAAAAGGCACTTTAGGACCGGTTGCAAATGCAATTCAATCAAACGTAATTTATCGCAAACCCTGTGTTAATTGAAGTTTTTACTAAAACTGTGTTTTCTACAGGTTTCTTTCATCTGTATAGCTTCTCCGCATATTCTTAACGGAGTTTTTAACTCTACCCCACTTTCGTAATGGTGTAAAAAAGCTAGGTCATAGCAAAATATGCAGTAAACTGAATTCTGAAAATACGCCAAGTTTTCACCAGAAATATTGTATACAATGTATCGTATCGTATGTAATGGAAACTTTAAACATGATTTTGACGTACATTGTATACTTCTGGATGTTAATTTGAAACTTTTGCATATACCAATATCAAGGGCCGATGCCAATGCCATATAATATGAAAAAAAAAACAACAAAGAAATTAAAAAAACACGCTTTGTGGAAAAACTAACTAAAAAGTTAAAAATAATCTTTTTAATTTGAATTAAGAATAATATTGTAAAAAAAACGTAGCGCGCTTTTAGAGATATCAAAATAATACTCCAATAAATTATTTCTATTGACAACATGCAGCCTACGCTTTTTTTACAATACATATTATTCTACTCGTATAATAATATACTTTTTAGTTAGTTTTTTACAAAAGCTTGTTTTTTACTTTTTTATTTTTCAACCTACATGGCATAGCATGGCAAGACGGTATTAGTCAAGGTAGGTTAGTATTAAAGTTCCCTCTTTTTAACCGACTCCAAAAAAGGAGGAGGTTATCAATTTGTATTTTTTAAGGTTACCTCAGAAGTCAGAACTTTCGACTGCGTGAACAGATTTTAATGATTCTTTGATTATTATTTTTTTCAAATGCTCACTTCCTTCATTTTCTACTCATCCACCTTGTTCAGTTCAACATTAAAAACACAAAATAAGTTATATTAAAGGGTCTAGAAGCATCTACCCATATTATAAGCAATAAAGTTTTTATCTCATCACTTGTAAAGTATACACACACATAGATCCCCACTCGATCTTAGGATTGTAATCCATTCATGATTCACTACCACTATAAAAACATTGTTGCGAAATCAAAATCCAACAAGTGCCACCTGTAGCATTGAATTGTGTCGGATCCGAATAATATACAGATACGAGAGACCACAGCTGCCAAACACATTTTCTACATTGTTCTCACATTTTGTACATTGTTTGCTCGTATTTTAATTATATAACCTCATTAACCCATAATAAGCGTTTATTGACGATCTTATAATAATTATGTTCCCAGCCAGTCCCACCATGAAACAGATTTTTACACACTTCATATTAGTCTCACCTGTACTGTATGTTTGTTTGTTTGTATGTACATATGTAACCGACTCTTTTGGGTGCGATTTTGACCCACTTTAAACGACCAGATTTGATTCAAACTTTGTATATTTATCGAGGACCGTTGACAATACACTAATATGGATTTTATTTAACATAAATCATAGTTAAAAAAAAACTAAAAATAAATAATAGTTTAAAAAACTTAAAAAACACACTTTTATAAGAAATTCAACTAAAAAATAGAAAATAAATTTGAATTAAAACTTGAAAAAAGAAAGCATTTTATTGTAAAAAAAGCGTGTGGTGGTGGCTATTTTTTTAAATTGAACTGACACACGTATACACATTGTGTTAAGTATTATTGTCCGAGATGAAAATTCGTCGCCTCATAACTAGATTTCAAATCTTAGGGGACAAGAAAATGTCAGGATAAGTCATAAGCATTGACAAGAGGATACTAATTTAATAAACTTTCCTATATTATTCTTTAGATGTTAATAAAGCCTGTTACAAACTTTCTGTTTTATCTGCATAGTTTTAACTATGCAGTTGAACTGTACAGTTTATCTGACTACATTAGTTAAAACTGAAGGTCTGTAGCAAGCATAACTTGACTACCTACTACATACTTAAATTAGAATTGATTTTTTATTGATATATTTTTATTTGATGAAATTTCCAAGATTTTAGAGTTCCCTACGTTATCTATACTAATGTTATAAAGAGGAAAGATTTGTTTTTTTGTATGTTTGTTATGAATAAACTCAAAAATTACTATTCCGATTTCAAAATTTTTTTCACCATTAGAAAGGTACATTCACCCTGAAGGCTAATTTTTACCGCGGGAAAATGCTTCATTCCTACGTGAAAACGGGTAATATGGTCAACGCGGTTGAAGTAATTGCCTACGCCTATGATTTTAATACATATAGCAATGAAGCCTGGAATAGCACATAGGCAGTGGCACATAGGCAATTTTTTATCCTACGTGGAACCATTAAACGAAACCACGCGGGCGAAGCCGCTGGCGGAAAGTTATAAGTTATAATTTACTTAATTTTATTGGGTACAGTTTCGGTACATAATACTAACTAGTACTTAGTTTCGGTCAAGTCAAATAATTTAAACCATCTCCAGGATAATAACAGCCACTTTCTCAGCTTTCATAGAAACGAGTAGAACTAATGAACACGGCTATCTTGGCATTGCAAGTTATTCTATTTACTTATTTTATTGAAGCTGTAGCTACCGCGCTACGGTCTCACGAGTCAATCTAATAAATAGCGGCGGTATTACCAGAGATATTCACCAATGAGATACCCGGTAGCTGCCACGGTAATAGGAAATATTGAGTCGGCTCGCGCGAAAGTGTGTATCTCGCATCTAAATATGTTTTATTATTATTACGCAGAACGGAATGACGGTATTGAATGTAATGGCTTGAGAGAGACTTTTATGCTATTTTAAACGCTTTGTTATTTATGTGAAAATACATACAGCTTTTGCTAAGAGCTAGCGGCTGGAGCGAGAATCTGTAACATCGTTAAAATATGTATTTTAATTAGGTAATTCCATGCTTATATTCCCAATACTGCAGAAAATAAATAATTCTACCACTGTAGTTGTCTGGTGTAATAGGGCTTATGTAATAGGACTATTGGTTGACAACTAGGTAAATTAAAATATCAGAAATGACATTAAAGAAACACCATTGTATGCGTTTCACTTTAACACCCTCCAAAAATGCAACACAGATGACGTAGATGCATCAAGTCACAATAGCACAATCGTATCTAAATATATTTTTCTAGAATAATGATTACGTTATGCCATTACGTCTATAAGATGGTCTGCCAATACATCGACGTTCGAAATGCATGTGGATTGTCCATGTCGAATAAATCAAGCACACGTCAATCTAATCTCATATTGATCGATTGTTGGTAGTGGTACGGTTCATCGCACATCTTTATGGTTTGAAAAGAAGAAATTTCTAAAGTTTAATTTAGTCAGTGTTCAATTTTTAAAGCAAGTTAATAAGCCAAAAGACAAACTAGAATATGGACGTCCACCGATAGTGATAGTGATCCTGTCATATGAAACCTGTGATGTTACAAAATAGGGTCGTAGCAAATACAGCATAAAAGGCCAAGGAAAGAAGTATACATAGGAAGGAATGCATCAGTCTCCACATCTCTTTAAGGTCCAACAATGCGACATGAAGCATTAAAGGCATCTACATATATAAGGACGACGACGCATATACCTTCTTAAAAGTCTGACTACTTACATGAAACATTTACGAAAAATAAATTCATCTTTTCTCATTATGGTGTTCAAATAGTCAGGTATCTGCAACTGAGTTGCAAATCACCCTCTGGCTAGTTCCATTGAATAGATTACGCGTATTTCTCATTGTAACAGAGAAATTCGTTTGAGTAGTGGTTAAAAATATTGTTGCTACGAACAAGAATTTAAATTGAATTATTGTAACATGGACTTCCGTCGCCAGTTTACATTAACATAAGTCACAAAAAAATAATACCGACTTCAAATAGTAAATATTGAATTTATCTTGCTAAGCTTGCTAAGACACTAATGAGTCTAATGACTCATAAAACTATTTTGGAGTCGGTTCGGTGTCATTCATAACGAAAGTTACGCCATGCCATTTTACTAAGGACTCAACGCCAAAATTGTTTCTGTAAAGGACCTGGGGTCCTTCAAAGCCAACTTCTGTCGGCTTCGACTTTTTCCCAAGTGGCACAAGGTGAGACAGGGGCGGGAAACAGGACGTAGAAACACGGTACCCTCAACTCCACTGCATTAATACCGGATTTTTGGCCTTTGTCTTGCAGTGGCGTGACATGCTGTCGTTACGGGCACTTCCGAGTCGTCGGAAATGGTCCACATTGTTTCGCAGTCAAACACACCAACTTTTAATATTCCGATATAACATCTCCTACAGTTTCATAGAACGCATGGTGCCAAAGTGTCCAGATCTCGAACCGGGTGCCACTCGTGACCGTGCCGCCGGCACCTCATACCCGATTGTTGGCAATTGTCTCTCAGTGGCATGACTTGATGTCGTTACGGACACTTTCTAATCGTTTCTGAAATATTTACATCCTGTGTAGCTGTTTGATTGCTATATCTGCTTTTGCAATGTATGTAAAGTCTTTGAAGTCTTATTTTCACTCCTACTTTTTATTATATTATCTATCACCGTGTGTCATTTACTTGGCTGCAACCGATGGCTGCAACTCTTTTTGCGTCCCACTGCTGGGCACGGGTCTCTCCCCATTATTGGGGAGGCTTGGAGCTTACTCCACCACGCTGCTCCAATGCGGGTTGGTGGAGGCTCCAATGCGGATTGGTGGAGTGTCATTTACTATTTAAAAATATGTATTTAAATTTTATAGTTCAGTATTCCTTTAAACTGTAATATTATGTCCAGGACATTATAGAATTAATTTCAGGTGGAATATGCTGCGACTCAATTTTGAGGTAGAAACCGACTGAGCTGATATTTTATTGTACATCCATAAATCCAAAATTGTTGTCGCAACAACATGGCGGATTGCATATTTATCCCTACTTCCCTACTATCCCTACTAACCCTAATAATATTATAAATTCGAAAGTAACTCTGTCTGTCTGCTACGCTTTCCCCCTTGAACCACTGAACCAACTTTAATGAAATTTGGAACACAGATAGAGTGGACCTTGGGAAAGGACATAGGATGGTTTTTATCCTACGGGAACCTATATAACGGGTCCACGCCGGCGAAGCCGCCGGCGGAAGGCTAGTATACATATTATGTAATTTATTCCATAGACGGTATATAACCACAACCATGCTTAGGCTTGTTTGAGGTTGTGTGCAACAGCGACTAGTTACTAAACAACACGTGGTCTGCATGCTCGTCTATTACACCATTTGAATAGAAATATAATTTAAATACAACGCTTTTCTATAGTAGAATTGAGAAAAACAATGCGAAAACCTGATAAAATTTCCTGCCAAGAAAAGCTTTCATTTTAATATTTACATTTGCCATTTTAAACCAAAATAAAGGCACAGAAGAGCTGTCGACACGACCCATACCTACACAAGTACACACTGACCGATACTCGGCTCACATTACCGATACAACATAGACGCGTCGCGTTGCCCTGGTTTATGGGCGGAACGAGACTCACGATGGCAATTTGTGGGACATTTACCGGAGGACGATTTGCCGAGGGCTCAGGGCGGTGAGAGATCGCCGGTTGGGAAACAGTGGTGTCACTTGCAACAGTTTGCACGCCGCGTGCCGTTATACTTGACGAGAATTGATATAGTGGGTTATGTTGAATATGAATGAAAGATACCTATCGGCAAAAAAAGTATAAAATGTAAATTAAGCAAAATCCTCATGAGGTTCAGTCAAGCAAGCGTATTCCTTTCAGAACTGGTCAATACAATTGATTGGTCTATAAAGTTCAGTTTTTTTCAAAAACTATTTGTAGTATAGGAACGGGCTCAACTTAACACGATTATATTGTAACCGTTTCTTAGCCTTACAGACGGTCGTTCGAACATCAGTGATTTTTTTTAACCTATAACCACTGTGTGTAAAAAAACATTTTTTTAATATAATATTGTTTTTTGCTCAAAACTATAATATTAAAAAGATTGTATTTATGTACATTAGACAAATCAATTGAAATAAACGACGCCGCCATTCGTTAACGAACATTTCTAAAAAAAATGTAATAAATAATTTTTGTTCATTATTTCATAAAAATACATTCTACCACCAATATCTATAAACCTATATGATATTTTCTATAAATGCAACTAAGGCAGTAGGAATACGTAGCAATTAAAATGATTAAAAGTTCCTATAAATGCTATGTACGGTTACGTAAGTATATAATAAGTTTATGGTACAATCATATATTCAAATTATTTAAAACTAACGCAAAGAATAAAACCATTAAACAGAATCATTAGGTTATTTCTAATAATCCGGAAACAGGTCAATTTGTAGATTTGTGGAGACTACCTACGTTACAAATGAAAACAATTAACTAAAAACGAAATTAACGGTTATAAGCTTAAATCACACTGAACGTGCTAATCGAATTTATGGGCTTCTATTACTAAACAAGTTAAATTCGATAATCTTCGCCACTAAGGCGTGTCGAGTTTAAAATAATGATTTCTTAATTGTACGTACAGCGTAGCATTATGCGTATGCGCTTCGGAATGGCTATCTCACAGGCAATTATCTTAGTCCAATCAGGTGTACCATTGATAATACGTTCGTCTATAATTACAGCTATTTCTCTTCACATTATTCATTACGACACCCAAATGCAAAAAGCAATTCCAAGTTCCAAGCTCATTATTTCGCTGACTTTATGATACGTTTCCTTCGAAAAAGACGTGAGTTTTGAAAGTCAATAGAAGGATAACGAATCTATTTACATAATTAACATTAACAATGAAATCCAAACTAACTTTGTATGCAAATGGGAATGACATTGAAATGCAGCTGTATGCATATTTCTGTCGTATTCTGTCACAGTGGTACATTATGGTTATTGTTTAGTAGACTTTTTGTGGTAACTCTGAACCGCGAAGAAAAAATATACCAATTCGGTTCTATGAATAAACAATCGATCAGTGGCTTGGTTGGAATGAATAAACAAAAGTAATAAAACCGAATGCACGGCACATATCGACGGAATATAAACAATCCCACAATACAAACTGAGCACCGAGTTACCGCAAATTCGCTGCGAGCAAGTTTATGCGCGCGCATTCACTAAACTATAATTACGCTCTATCAATGCGGTACTGGCTTATTGAAAGCCTGGTTGAGGGGCGGGGGATATTAAGATGATGGCCGGCTTGTAATTTGATGGATTAAGGAACACACCCGCAGGCCTAACAACGTGTAATGACGGACACCTAAAAACGTCTTGATCGTACCGCAATTGTAACCCGATTGAAGGAATTGGCAGTATATCGATGTTTTCCTCTACTCATTGGACTAGGAAATGCAGGTAGGAGATGGAAAGATGCAAATTACTGCTCCACAGACGGCAATTGTCCATAATCAATGTTACGGTGAAGATATCATGAGATCGTTACTTAAGCGTAATGAGAAGATGAAAAGCACATCAAGAAAAACAAATTGAACTAAGGTGAAAGCTCTGTGCGCAAGAGATTTGCTTAAGCTATTTGATAATAAGGTTCTGTCAAAAGCACAATAAATGCCTCGATATTTACTATAAAAGCTAAGAGTCCGACTATCCCTTGTAGGGGCGTGCCCGCCAAGCCCAGCGGTCGAGGCGCCCGTGAGAACCTAGATGAACCCAATGTACTAAATGTCAATACTATGTTTACTTAAGGGGCAATTAATGTTTCTGGTGATACCAAGATAAGGGACAAGGAAAAGTGAGAGTTTATTAGGGTTGCCACTAGTACAATATTGAAAACCGATTTGAAATAGTTTATTAACTCTGAATTAAGATAAAAATACATGAATTCAATGCTGTCAATTGCGTTAGAAACACAAAACTTACATCATGAGGTACAAACATAACTGAATAAAAGTAACGAAAACCCAGAAGCATGAATTCTATTCATCCTAAAATCAAATAAAGATATTTTGTAACCACATTTTAAGCTCTCCTCTATCGCAATGAAGTAAATCAGCATAGACAAATACGCTTGTTTCATACATCACAATTTTCAAATAATTCGCAACGGGCGAACCACCTCTACCAATCATAGAGGCGGCCTGAATACAGATAAGGCAATGCAAAAGATATTATTGGAAGATAACGAACCGCCGGCCTCCTTAGAAATAGCAAAATCTTGAACGCTTCGAATCGCCAGATAAATCAGCAATGACGTTGGGCAGCGATTAAAATCCGTGTCGTCTGTGAGACATTGGAACAAGCGATGTTTCGTGAGAACGCTCGCGAACAGTTAGTTGAAGTAGGTACTGTAAGTTTTGCATTTGAGCATTGGGATTTTCTCAATTTTAAACCGTTATTAATAATGAAACACTTCTTAGGATCGTTAAATTATAATTTTTAAATTTTATAAGGTTTTTTCACTGACCATATTTTTGCATTCTCGATGTTTAGCAAATAAATTTATCCTAGAAATTCTACTTTCAATATTTTGTCTAAGTATATGTATTTTTAAGTTTTAACTATTTGTAGATTGGTTATAATACCTTTCCATTTCAAGATTTCTAGGAGCCAACTAAAAAACTTGATAAATCTACTTAACTACTTATGCAAACTACCTGTGTCACCTAAATTTTAACTTTTTTAACTACCATAGTAGGAGTTTTTGGGTTTCCGTCCATACCTCTAGCTGTATTTTAATTTATTTCATTATTTTTATTTTTTATTATTCTTTTAATTAGTATTAGAACTACACAGTTAAAACTTGATAGCTCGATGTATTCTATTCTGATTTTTGTATAAAGATTTTATTTATTTATATTATAATACTTACGTCCAACATTACGTACAGGAATACCTCATGCGTTAGAGTAATTAGTCACACATTACAAAATAATTTCATTTACAGTTTCCTAATTGGACCATAATTTATTTAATAGAAATTAATTGCGTAGTTCATTAACGTCCTGTCAAACTGATCAAATTAAATAAATGTAGGTACATGTGCAATTATTAAATTATGTAAGAAAACGTTAAATTTCAAATTATAAAATATATTGGTTAATTATTAAGATTTAGATAAAAAAGATTATTCTAGAAATCAGACATTGTAAGATAATTTTAGTCAGCTTTTAAGCAAAAGCAATGTCTACAGATAAATATGCAATTTATAACAGAACCACAGAGACCACTAAACAAGTGGACAACTCGTGAGAATATGGGCAGGGGCTCTTAATATTTCGACTCCTTCGCCGTGAAGGCACGATCACGAATCTAATGCATCATACGAGTGACCACGGCTCATTTGACTGCAACTTTGTGTATGTGCAGGATTCCTAGCTGTAAACCGTGTAGAAGAAAATCCAACATATATACTTTCAGTATTCTGTACATAATTTGGGCAGAGGCTACTCTGTGCAGGATTCATAGCTAAAAACCGTATAGAAGACTCAACATTTTGCATGACCTTTCAATATTTTCTGAATGTCATCATTAACTATTTGACTCTGTGCAGGATTCATAGCTAAAAACCGTATAGAAGAATCAACATTTTGCATGACCTTTCAATATTTTTGACTCTGTGCAGGATTCATATCTAAAAACCGTATAGAAGAATCAACATTTTGCATGACCTTTCAATATTTTTGACTCTGTGCAGGATTCATAGCTAAAAACCGTGTAGAAGAATCAACATTTTGCATGACCTTTCAATATTTTTTGAATGTCATCATTAACTATTTGACTCTGTGCAGGATTCATAGCTAAAAATCGTGTAGAAGAATCAACATTTAGCATGACCTTTCAATATTTTCTGAATGTCATCATTAAGTTTAATTAAAATTGATTCCATTTTTTCCGGATTTCACGTAGCTCACTAATAAATGAACCTATGTATTAATGGCTACAACCCTCTTTGCGTCTCACTGCTGGGCACGGGTCTCTCCCCCTTATTGGGGAGGCCTGGAGCTTACTCCACTACGCTGCTCCAATACGGGTTGGTGGAATCAACTGTAACTACGTTGACGACGGAGACAAAGTGAAATATACCTGCCATAAAATAGAGACGCAAGGCAGGATTCAAATATTTCGATGAACATCTTAGTTCACTTTCCCTGGCGGATGCCATCACGTGCCATCCGAGATGGCAATCTCGGAACATGAATACTATCGCGAATCCGCTATTCCGGACTTATTCAACTTTTTGTGACATAGGTAAATGAAATATTTATTCTTTATTCAAATAAAGTACCAGACAAGCATGCAGGTCACATGGTGTTAAGTGGTCGCTGTAGCCCATGGACATCTACACGTAACGTGCACGGGCTACGGGCTTGCCCGTATCTTGCCCGAGGTCGCGTTTGTCAGTTTCCTAGCAACTCCGAATTGCTTCACGGCAAAATTGGGTGCAGCGCTTTTACTGCCTCGGTAGAGCCATTAAAGTTCTATAATCTATTACATCTGCTTTTTGTATTATTTATTCTTCTATACTTTGTTTTATTCACTGCAATCTTGCTGCTACCATTTTTGCGTCCCACTGCGAGTCTCTCACCATAATTTGGAAGGTTATCTCATATTGCATGGCCGCAACCCTTTTTGCGTCCCACTGCTGCCCCATTATTGGGAAGGCCTGGAGCTTACTCCACCACGCTGCTCCAATGCGGGTTGGTGGAGATGCGGGTTAGTGGCCAACCCGCTGTCGGATGTTTTCAAACCGCCCATAAGGCCTCCGACATGGTTTAACGACTGTTATCTATCGACAACAGAGACCGACGGCTTAACGTGCCCTCCGAAGCACGGAAACGCGCATGTTTTTTTTTTTGCCACTAGCGGTCACCCATCTCACACCCGACCGCGTCCGTTTGGCTTAGTTGCATAGATCGTTTGCGTTCTACGCTAACCGCCGGGACATGCGCGCTTCGCATATTGCATGATATTATGTAAATTAATTAAACTCTAATAATATATAACTGTAATTATGTCCAATATTATCCACTAGGCACAACTACACATAAAATCCGTGTCATGAATAAATTACCTAATAAGGGTCATAAAATTCTCCGCACATGTTGGTAATCTATGGATCGTATAAATGCAATAAAATATGCAGACCTAGATGGATTTAAAACCAATGCATATTGTATTGAAAATTGGAAAACAGACGCAATAAACTATTTTGATACGTGTTACGTACGGACAAAGTGACTCTGTGAATGTATAGATAAGTTAAAGTGCTGACGCTGGCGACATCTGATGCCGTGCAGGTGTCGCGCATCGTTCCCACGAACGTGTATTCCCGTACCTAACTTAGGACGGGTCTCACCCACTCTAGATTTAGGCTAGAATAAATAATTATTAATAAAAGTATGTTAAGTAGGATAAATTATGTAAACTCTAACATTGGGTTTATTAAAATATTATATAAGTGATGTCTCGACTTGCTGATTTCACCCTGGCTGTGGCCGATCCTTAACTGGCGCAGTCGAAGAGGATAGGCTGGCAGGCTCCCCAGGGATGCCGCCGGTCTACCGAACCTACACGTCGTGCTGCAGCAGGGTGTCATAGTGATCCGAACATTGACACGACTCAGCGACTCGGGACTCAAATTGGGATATAATGACAAATAAGTAAGTGCATAAAATGACCTTCAAGTGATTCGCCTAACCTATTTCCCATTTTATCTAATTCCATCGTGGAATTTTAGTTAAGTAATAAATGTTTTAAATAAATGAAAGTGATTAAATAAATAAATGAAAGTTTTAAATAAATAAAAGTAATTAAATAAATTAAAATTCCATTTGTGAATTTAAAATTAAAAAAATATTAATGTAATATAACGTTAAAAAGTAAAGTTAATAATTAATTATAAAGACTCATCTTGTCCGTATGTTACTATAGTTTATTCATTTTATATTTACAACAATTTTAATATATAGTTAGGAATGTACTTCACTTTTAAACTCATTTAAAGGGCTTATATACTACAGTTATTTAATCAAAAAATTATCTCCAAAAAACAAAATCTTTTTCATTTTCATTTCTAATTTACCTACTTAACGTGAATTAATTATGAAAATTGAATTATATCTAGATGTATTCTTTAAATATCTTTATCATCACGGCTACGTACTCCCATTATAAAGATGGCAATACGATAGTCCGCGATATTTAATTGAATCACGCAAAATTAAATCTAATAATTTAAAAAAATAATAGAAGTTTAATTTCATTAAAATAAAAATAAATTTATATGATCATTAAGTAATAAAAAAACTTTAAATGTATTTTTAATAAAATTATTATAATTAACACATAAATTGAATTGAGAATAATTAAATTAAATTAATTAGTACATACCTACTTCATTTTCTCTTTTCTATAAATAATCAATAAATAATTAATAAAATAATTTAGGCTCTCAAATGAAATTATTTTTAAATAGGTTTAGTATGTTATAAAAAAAATCAAATTTACATAGTATTTTCCTTCCTCCAAAGTTTCGTTAATCCCTTCTATCCTTTTAAATCAATCACTGAAATAAATTTTATGCACTATGGAGGCTGAATGCCCGAAGATCGACTCCAACCATCATCACACCGCTTATCAGATTATATCATCATCTACATCTGCACTCTTGAAATAAAACCAGGGAGCTGGAAAACATCACCAGGTCATCATCATCAGATCATCTGCCTGGGTCATCTTCAGCAATATTGTCGTCGTCCTCCAATAGTTGCTGATCTTCAGGGGGGACGTGTTACGTACGGACAAAGTGACTCTGTGAATGTATAGATAAGTTAAAGTGCTGACGCTGGCGACATCTGATGCCGTGCAGGTGTCGCGCATCGTTCCCACGAACGTGTATTCCCGTACCTAACTTAGGACGGGTCTCACCCACTCTAGATTTAGGCTAGAATAAATAATTATTAATAAAAGTATGTTAAGTAGGATAAATTATGTAAACTCTAACATTGGGTTTATTAAAATATTATATAAGTGATGTCTCGACTTGCTGATTTCACCCTGGCTGTGGCCGATCCTTAACTTACGTAAATTAATGTATACCAGATAAACCAAATAAACAAAGTAATTGACTGACGACATAGCAGTTCTAGATTTTAATTAAAAATCCTTTTAATTTTGTCATACTCTTTTTTGGACCAGTGATATATAACGATTTAAAATATTACCTTCGTCTATTTGTTCAAATAATTTTGTTTCAAATGCCCAAACCAGTGATCAAGGGATATGAAAGCTCAATATAATAATTATAATTTACGGCAACATAAAAGGTTCAGCACTCATTACACGGCATCAATGACGGCAATTTACTCAGATTTTCTAGGAACGTATAAAAGCATTTAGCAATTCCACTCAAGTTGCTATTAAAATGTTAGGGCGAATAGCTATCATCTAAGTAAACTCAAATTTAGTATAAGGCAAATCTCAAGCAATCGAGTCAATATATACATATCTAGTGAATATTGATACAATATCACCTTTTCATTTACGAGTATAAGCAGAAGAAAATATTGGCTAGGTGGTGGTGTTTTTAAGGAAGTTTCGAGTGATGCCTGAAGTCGTATGGGAATATTCCATTTGACGACCCGTTTGGCGCAATGGTGACCATGCCGGACTGCCGATCGGAGGGTCCCGGGTTCGATTCCCGGCAAGGCAGAAATTTGAATGATGAATTTAAATTTCTGTTCTCGGTCTGGGTGTTTGTGTTTCTGTCTTTGTGTGTGACCATGGTACCCACGACACAGGGAATCCTAGTGTGGGGCTATGAGTGTCTAGCGTTTATTTATTTATTTATTCAACTACTTGCTATTTCGATACTCTCGAGAATTCAATTCACAAATATCAATTTTCCACAAATTTGGAATTAAAACTTTGGCCAGACAAATTTTATTTATCGAGTGCGATGAGCCTTAAAATGTACCGGTCGATCGACTCATTATTTCCCGGCATTGTGTCGCACAGGTTAGACATTGGATAGAAGATGAGCCGCAGCGATACCTTAATTGACGAGAGCCGGTGCCCGAAACCTGAGCGCTGCATAATGACGGCGAATATCCCTTATCGGGCAGCGCCGTTACAGCCAACGCTGCATCTGAACCATTAACTTGTATGGAAATTGATCAGTTTAGAATTATTTTGTGCAGAATTTGGTCATGTGAGAAACGTGCAAATTAAGACGCAGTAGTTAAATTCAAATATTTTCGCATCAGACCTTCCAAGGATTAAGAATGAAACGATGGCTGAGCTTGGATTTTTTTTACCTTAGTGCCAGTTTTACGAAATAGCTTACGCATTTAGTACTTTCACTTGTAAAACGCTCGAAGTATTAAAAAGTGGACCTTTAAATTAACAAGAGCATATAAAAAGTTTAAGTGTTTATTATTTATTTATTTATTTTATTTATTCTTCATGTACCAAAATTCAGAAGTACATATGCGGACTTAATGCTATGAGCATTCTCTACCAGTCGACCTGGGGTGGTATGAGATACAATATTATTATTACAATATTATTGTAGGTACATATTGATTTTAAAATAGTATATTTCCTGTATAGTTTTAATAAACTTAACTACATATTTGTTATTATACACTATAAGAAAGAAACCAGAAATTACTTTGTACAACGTACTGTTTTAGTCTTACAAGTACATATTTGATAGTAGAGAACAAAAAGTAAACGACGAAATTTAGAAACTTTCACCCCAACAAGGAAATAGTCTGAAGTGCCTTTTAGTCTAATTCTAATGAAACATATTATAGAAGGTAACGTAAAAAGTCAGACAGCATACATACATACATAGTAGAAATATAAAAGTTTCCGTTGCCACCTACATATGGTTTAGTTTGCAGTAGTAAGCGTTTTAAACAAACCTATATTATTATATCAAAAACGCAACATACGAGCATGCAAGCCACGCGGTATGAAGTGATCGCTACACCTTGGACATCTACCTACAGTATCCACATTCAGCACCGACCTCAAGTGGGCTTATCTTTTCTGAGTGCGACAGAACCACAGAAAAACCGGCCAAGTGCGAGTCGGACTCACGCACGAAGGGTTCCGTACAATTAATTATCTATAAAAAATCACGTTTATTGTATGGGAGCCCCATTAAATATTTATTTTATTCTATTTTTAGTATTTGTATAACAACAGCGGCAACAGAAATACATCATTGCCTTTGATTATCCATAGAAATCATTGCATTAAGATTGAATGAAAGGTAAATTGTGGTTTACGATTTATGACGTATTAAAAAAAACTACTTACTAGATCTCGTTCAAACCAATTTTCAGTGGAAGTTGCGTCGTAATGTACATCATATTATTATATTTTTTTAGTTTTATCAATATCTTGTTTTAGAAGTTACAGGGGACACATTTTACCACTCTGGAAGTGTCTCTCGCGCAAACTATTCAGTTAAAAAAATATATATTAGAAACCTCAATATCATTTTCGAAGACCTATCCATAGATACCCCACACGTATGGGTTTGATGAAAAAAAATATTTGTGTTTCAGTTGTAAGTATGGGGAACCCTCAAAATTTATTGCTTTTTTTCTATTTTTGTGTGAAAATCTTAATGTGGTTCACAGAATACATCTACGTACCGAGTTTCAACAGTATAGTTCTTATAGTTTCGAAAAAAAGTGGCTGTGACATACGGACGGACAGACAGACAGACAGACATCACGAATCCATAAGGGTTCCGTTTTTTGCCATTTGGCTACGGAACCCTAAAAAAGAAGAAATGCTCTCAACTTCTACTAAAAATCTCAAGCCTGTTTTCGCCTCATATTTATTGGTGCAATAATTTCCCGCTTATTTTATTGATGTCTAAAAGTCATTAACTAACACTGAATAGTCGTATAAGCACCTATCGAAGCTTCGCCATTAGTATTCCTCGCTTCCCTGGCTTTAATCGCCGTTAAACACGCTTAGAGCATGGCTGTTCCCAATTAAGAGATAAAAGAGACTGAGGAATTCCAGGAGAGCATTTTATGCTTTTATACATTTCACAGTATACAAAAGTTACAAAAGAAGTATTCAAAAATTAAAAGTATGAATAAGTTTATATATAAAACACAGAAATACAATTAATATTTAATATATTTTGTAGGTGGTAGAACTATTATCACCAACCACTGAACCAATCCTATTGTGTTTCGGTGGAAAGGTGCAGTTGCCGGCCACACTTACATGAGGCGACCACCAGCCTCCGGTAGCAGCGCAACTGCATACGACCTCAGACAAGACTTACCTATGCTTGCTTGAGGTTGTAGGTAGATGTCCATGGGCTAGAGCGACCACTTAACACCACGTGGCCTGCATGCTAGTCTGCTACCTACCCATTCGAATTTTAAAAAAGACTAAAGGATTTTGTGTAAGCTCAAGTAGACTAAGGTTGTAACCCATTCAGATATAATCTCTAAAGCTCCGATGCAAGGAGGCTGCAACCCTTTTGCATCTACAAGCAATCTAGCTAAGTGAAGAAGCAGGCGCGATCGGATGTAAGATGGGGAACTCCTAATGACAAATTTCATGCGCGTTTCTATGGTTAGATTCAAAGAAAGGTGTCGATCCCGTTATTGTCGATTAACGCTGTCGGAGGCCTTATGAGCGATTTGAAATTATCCCATAGCGGGATGGCCAGTAATCGGCAATTCTACCAACCCACATTGGAGCAGCGTGGTGGAGTTGGTTCCATGCCTCCCAATTACGAGAGAACAGTGTCCACTGATGGGATGTAAAATTGCAGCCAAATGAGTAAATCCCGAGAGGCTATGATAGTATGATGTACTCTACGTAAGCGCATGGCATAATCTCTCTGTATGAAAGACCTCGTTGTGCACAATGGAGCAAGCTGGCAGTCATTATTCCCGTTAGAAACAAACCAGCACCGGGCTACGATTTAATTAAATTACTTATTGTGCTTTATTGTACCTCGAAAAAAAGTAGAGTTATTGAAATCTAACTGATTACGTAGCTGCCTCATAATATGAAGTGAATGAGTAGAAGCGTGCATGGCTTGCCGCTGGGGCAGAACGCAAGCGATATACCTACGCAACTAAGCGAAACGAACGCCGTCAAATGTAAGATGGGTGATCGCGTATAGCTAATTTCATGCGCGTTTCCGTCATTCGGATGGCACGTGAAGTCGTCTGTCTTGGTTATCGTCGATCGATAGGGGTCGCCAAAGGATGTCGAACGCTTTGGGCGGTTTGAAAACATCTATCAGCGGGTATTTCAAACCGCCAGTATTGGATCAGCGTGGTCGAATAGGCTCCAGGCCTTCCGTGTTATAGAAATAGAGCCGTACCCGGTACTGTACTGGGACGTGAAAAAGGTTGCAGACAAATTAGACAATAGGCATGATGACACTTCTAAAGAATCAGAGAATAAATGGTCTTACAGAAAATATATGCTAAAAAAGTTCTAAAATATAATCCCGTTTTAATACATATAAACATTAAGATTAATAAGATTTTCAATAAAATAAAAGTATTAAATACAGCAATCGGCCATGTTATCTGTAACGCCAATCAAAAGGAATGACGTCACGTCTCAGTAAAAGTCATTGTGCTGCTTGAAGTTTGACGAGCAAGCCGACGCCGACGCCATGACACCTACGGGCGTCTTCGGGCTTAGTTCAAATTATATAGCAGAAAATACATTAATTTACGTTAAAACTTAAGTTTATTGCTGAAATAAACTTTTTTTCAAAACTAGGAGACGTGTACCTACATTAAGGAAAGGTATTTAAAAATCTGTCATCATGCCTATTAGTGTTGGAAAGTGATACAGAATGTTTTGGTCGATTTTCGCCATCGCGCTTATCTGTGTTCTTAGCGTGTGTGATATGAGAGTTCACGCGATAGTTTTTGAAAATGCAGTACCACTTCTGCACCTTACAGTAGGTACATGAGCATGGCATGATCTCTCTGTATGGAAAGCCCCATTGTACACAATGGAGCAAGCTAGCAATCATAACTCCTGTTAGAAACGCACGCGCGGTTAGCGTTGCCAGACGTCCGGATAAAGCCGGACATAGGTAGGCTTTTTGATTGCGTGTCCGGCCAAAATAAACGGTGTCCGGCTTGTCAGGCTTTTTACATTTTGCAAACGATCGAGCGCCGAGTGTGGCAGAGCGCAAGCGAGTTGACTGTCGCTCTCGCAGGCTGCAGTGCTGTAGTTTTTTTTGTCGTACCTATTAATACTGAGACACAAAATCCTCAATAATGTAGTGTGTCCGGCCTTTCTACCCAAATTTCCGGCCAAACTGGCTGGTCTGTCCGGCTATTAGGTTTGGGGACCTGGCAACCCTACGCGCGGTGCTGGCGACGATTTCATTAAATGCAAAGACGCGTCAGGATTGTCGGATTACTGAAACTGATTCAGTGAGTTCTTAATAAAATGAAATAGGTATATGAAACTCGCATGGATTGCGCGGCTGGGGTAGAACGCAAGAGCTAAACGGACACGGTCAAATGTAAGATGGGTAATCGTTAATAAATAGCAAATTTAATGCGCGCTTCCGTGCTTCGGAGGGCACGTTACAGCGTCAGTCCTAGTTTTTACAGAGTGATAGTAATCGTAAAATGTTGCAGGAGGCCTGAGGCTCTTTAAAAACATCCGATAGCGGGTAGAAACCGCCAGCATTGGAGCAGCGTGTGGCATTACTGCCTGTTATGAGAAGAGGGTCGTGCCCAGTAGTGGGACTTAAAAAATATTGCGGCCAATTTACTAAGAACGAAGTTGCTATTAGAAATGAGCGTATGGCATGATCTCTCTGTGTGGTGACTGGTAAGCCCCATTGTGCACAATGGAGCAAGCTGGCAGTCATTATTCCCTCCCGTTAGAGACGCACGCCCGGAGTTGGCATCGATTTAATTAAAGTATTGTGCCATTAATGTGTCTCTTGGTTAAGGTGAAAACGAGTAGTAATTGATAGTGTTGACGAAGATTAGTTTGTATTAATTGATTTATATTATTAATTAAATTGTATTAATCCTAATTAATCCTAAGCCGTGATGGTCGATTGAGCAGCGATGGCCGAGTGGTATGAATCCGCGGTCTTCGACGCGATCGATCCCGGGTTCAAATCCTCGGCGCGCACCTCTGACAAAGAAATTTGTAATGTGTGTATGCATACGCATGTATCGCTGCTTCACGGTGATGGAAAATATCGTGATATTTAATTGATTACGATGTTCTCCATCGCCGTGCATGCCTGAGAGAAATTCATAAATTCTTGAAAGCATGACGTCCACCAATCCGCACTTGGCCAGCGTGCTGGACCACAGTGCTGGACTATGGCCTAAATCCTTCTCACTAGTGAAAGGAGACCTGTGCCCAGCAGTGGGATATAAAAAAGGTTGAAAAAAAAATTAGGAGCCGAAGACCGGGCTCAGTGGCGCGCCTTGGGAGAGGCCTATGTCCAGCAGTGGACTAATAAGGGCTGAAGAGAGAGAGGGAATTAGTAGCCCAGTACACGTCATTGTCGACGGTTCGACCCAAGAGCTATTCGAGTCCTAGCGGAATATTATATTTTTTTATTCATTTTATGATTATAAGATCAACTCTAGATGGCCTCTTTGACTAGGGGTTAAGTTGAATAAAAATCCGGAGGAGAAAAACTCTGTCGATACTTTATGATGTACATTTATAAAAACTGTAAGTACCATAATTATACGACATATTAAGTGTAATTTGTATGATATGCAAATAATGGCGCATACAATTGTAAACAATTGTAATAACCGCGATCACTGAGCAATCTGCGGTCCCGAGCGATTATACGACTATGCAGCTATTAAGCTAATTAGTTTTGAGAAATTCAATAATCATTCAATAATGTATTCATAAGAGCAGGTTAAAAACAGAATAACATTACAACAGACAGTCGTGTAAGTGATTATAATTGTAGTTTGTAGATCTGGCATAGTTCGACCGGGGCGGGGAAGTACCTACCATATCAGCAGTAGCATTCCATTTTTTTGATGTGAAACATCTATAAGCACAGGTAAACTGGATTGTTGGTGTGGCGACATGGCGACGCTTGCCGTGGCGACTGGTCACCACACTCAGTTGAAGACTTGAAATTAATATTGAATTTTAGTATTAAATGAAAATAAATTTTTAATAATTAAATAGTCGTCATCCGCACCAGATGTGGCTGAATGGCCACCCATACTACTTTTGACCGCACTAGATGTAGCTGGATGGCCACCCATTCTACTTTTGACCGCACTCGACATTGTCACAATAGACAATAAGTATAAGCTCTTTGTATTGTGACATTGTTTAGCTTTATTGACACCCATCCTTTTCAATACTGTGTTTTGTTTCTGTCGTAATCTTGTCTTTTATGCATATCACCAGTACGAACCTCAGGTACGAATACGATGTTTCACATATACCAGGCGTCCCATGACGGCTCACGGTTTTTTATTATAACACATCGTCGTAAACGAATGCTAATACCTGTGTAGTGTACGGTCTTCCACATTGATGGCACTGGCTCGTTCACTCGATGTGCGCAGGCGGCACGTCCGCTCTCACCCTTGGTTCGCACGGTACCGACGCTACACGTCCCGCCACCAGAGCCACACCATGAGCACGAGACAGTGTTTATAGCTATTCCTATAGTTATAGTCTACTACAAACACTACAATATGCGTCCAATTAAAATATAATGAATCGGCCATACCACAATGACAATTTTTTGTGAATAATTAATTTTGTTATATAAAGAAAGAGTAAGAATTTTTTTGTTAAATTTTGTATGTTTACATTTTTAATGTTAGTATGCAATACGCTTTAGAAACACATATTATTGTGTAATAATTAAGTCCATATTATTTTTTTCTTAAGAATACGTCTGTTTAGTAAATGCTGTACATGCCTGTAATTAGCTCACATACCAGAGTACATTAGTAAGTAAGTAAGAAATGTTATAATATAATTTTTAGTATGTGAAGCTGTTGGCTTGTCTAATAAATAAATATGGGCATGAGTTTTGCTCAGATAAAAACAATTGTTTTCCTCCGAGACTCATTTACCTCATAACACCATCTACTAATATAACTCTCAATTTTATATTATTTTTACATACTACTTGCTAATAGAGTCATATTTTTCAGTTTATGTATGTTTAAGTTGATTACTTATGTATTACAAAAGTTGTTTTATACATTTGATAGGCTGCCATATTTACCTCAGTAAGGTATTCAAATACTGTTAATAGAAAGAAAATTACTGAATAAAATCTAACTAACCAATTTACTTATTTAAGTACTAGTAGCCGGCAAGGACTTCGTCCGCGTGGACTTCGGTATTAGTCAAAACATGATTTTATATAGCCTAAAGCCCTCGGGTGGCTCCCCTGGGGTTGCCCGTGTCCATAGGCGACGGTGATCGCTTAACACTACGCGGCCCGTCTGCCTTTTTACAACTATCCAACGCAAAAAGATTTTTTCAATTGGAACCAGTAGTTCCTGAGATTAGTGCGTTCAAACAAACATAGAAACGACTCTTCAGCTTTATGTATAGATTAAAATATTGATTAATTGTTGTAGACGTGTGGGAACTGTACGAAAAAGCGTGAACCCTATTTCGTACAGTTTACCATATTATTGCCAGCGATGAGCTATGTTGGTTTTTATTCTATGTATTATCTATTTTTTTCCTGTAAATCAAATCTATAAAAGAGAAAGTGTGTATGTATTTTCCTTATAGACTCCGAAACGGCTGGACCGATTTCAATGAAATTCTCGGAGAATCTTCAGATTGGTCAAACGAGTAATCCTGTAAAGTTTGGTTCACTTCTCTTTCTAACGCGGGTGAAACCGCGGGGCACAGCTAGTTACATATAAAACTTCAATACATTAACTGAAGTTTACATAAATCAACAACAATACTTCCAAACACTGATCAATAAATTCTTGAAATGGATGTAACTTTTTAATTTCTGAACCGATTTAAATAAAACAAACACTAAATGTTACTCCAAAAAAATACCAATACATCAGTTAAAACCGCATCCTTCTACGTTAAGCCGTTCCTATGATTAGCACGAACAAACGAACAGACAAACAGACAATAATTCTAAAAATCATTGTTTTGGGTCCTATTACGCTAATAAGTTGCCCTAGTGACAGTATTTCTCAAATATCTTCAATGTACAGAAACTGACTTGTTACAGATTTATATGTATAGACTAAATTAACCATCCATATTACTGATTTATATTTATCCCATATTTTGAGTTTTTAACACGATTTTATTAGGTCGACCAATATGTGTAACTATGTAATGGAATCTAAGGTAACTAATTAAACCATCTTTCAAGGATCATAGCGTAATGAAAATTGGCAGCAGTATGTAGTTCTGATTAGGGCTTGAGCTCCGGAATTCCGGAATTCGCATAATTCCGGAATTCCGGTAGAATCCAATATCGTTTCCGATTCCGGAATTGGCGAGACCAATATCGAAATTTCGATATTGAAAAAAAAAATTATCACTAAGGACATATCGATCTGCGATCACGCGATCTGCGTGCTCATAACACAAAGCGCGTCAAAAACACTAAAGAGCGGAACCAAGGCACTAAAGTGTTCTCAAGGGATTTGAGTATTGGGCAAAGCCAGTTGACAAGATTGAAGACGGAGTCTAGCACTATAGTTTCGTCTAAGCCGGAAGTTCAGAGAGAAATTGAGAGGTAGTACGGACCGTTGTACAGCTTCTCAAAAGCTCCCGTTGCCAATGTGGTGAACGATAAGAGAGCCAAATTGACCCGACACTATACCGAAGATATTCCGGACGTCAGCCTGTACGAAATTAGAAGGGCCCTTAGTCAGATTAAAAACAACAAAGCTCCGGGCGATGACGGTATCACATCAGAGCTGCTGAAAGCTGGAGGAAAATCCCTTCTAGTGGCGCTCCAAAAACTGTTTGATACCGTCATCAGTAGTGGAACTGTCGCGGAGGCGTAGAGGAGAAGCGTAGTGGTGTTGTTCTATAAAAAGGGTGACAGAGCCCTTTTAAAGAACTATAGACCCATCGCGGTTCTGAGCCACGCCTATAAGCTGTTTTCAAGGGTTCTTACTAATCCGGATTCCGCCGGATTCCGAAAAGGCTATAGTACCATGGTAGTATAGTACATACACACGCTGCTACAGGTTATACAAAAGACCGAGGAGTATAATCTGCCGCTATGTATTGCGTATGTGGACTATGAGAAAGCCTCCGATTCTATCGAGACCTGCGCGGTGCTAGAGTCTCTCCAGCGATGCCAGATTGACTATCGGTACGAGTACATCGAGGTGTTGAAGTGTTTATACAAAGCCGAAACCATGACAGTCCTAGTCCACGACGGAAGCAGTGGACCTATTCCACTGCAGCGCGGAGTACGACAAGGGGATGTTATATCTCCGAAACTGTTTACCGCTGCACTGGAAGACGTATTCAAGCTGATGGAGTGGAACGGGCTAGTAGGTCTTAAGATGAACATGGACAAGACTAAGATCTATCTAACGTCCATGTCACTCATATACCGGTCGTTGTTGATGGTGCTACTCTAGAAGTTGTCGACGAGTACATCTACCTGGGACAAGCGATCCGTATGGGTAAGTCCAGCTTCAAGAGAGAGGTAACTCGTAGAATCCAACTCGGTTGGGCAGCGTTCGGGAAATTACAACGTGTCTTCTCGTCCAGAATACCTCAGTGCCTGAAGTCGAAAGTTTTCGAGCAGTGTGTGTTGCCAGTGATGACCTACGGCGCTGAGACGTGGTCCTTTACAGTTGGCCTTTTCCATAAGCTCAAGGTCGCTCAGCGAGCGATGGAGAGGGCTATGCTTGGTATTTCTCTACGCGACAGAATCCGTAACGATAAAATCCGTAGAAGAACGAAGGTTACCGACATAGCTCTCAAAATCTGCAAGCTGATGTGGCAATGGGCAGGCCTATAGTAAGGAGGACCGACAGCCGATGGGGAAGAAAGGTCCTCGAATGGCGACCACTTCTCGGCAAAAGGAGTACAGGCCGCCCTCCAACCAGGTGGACTGATGACCTGAAGAAGACAGCGGGTAGTCGCTGGATTCAGAAGGCCTAGGACCGGGAGGAGTGGCGAACGTTAGGGGAGGCCTATGTCCAACAAGGGACTATTAAAGCAGACAATGGCAGCAAATATGTATTTTTTTGTCACATTGTAAATAACAAATGTTTGTATTGTAACTTTTAAAGGGGAACTGCATTGTATTCTTGCTTTATCTTGAAACCGATGATGCTAGGAGTCTCTTGTCATCAAATTAATTGGCATATAAACAAGAACATTCTTATTTTTTGAGTTTTTTCGAAAGTGTTATCCTTTGGTTACCTGTCGGGCATTGGTGCTTTTACCTTATGATTTTTTGGCAATTTTTTTACACTTATAGTCTTCTTAGAGTCAGTTTCAACTTTTATGTATCACTATTTTGTACAAAAAGACACTTGAGTTCCGGAATTCCGGAATTCCGGAATTGAAATATTGAATATCGAAACCCAATTCCGGAATTGAAAAAGCGTCCGATATTCAAGCCCTAGTTCTGATGACAATACCATTGTATTGTCATATCATTATATAGTACTGTCAAACTGATCTGATGATGGAGCCTGAAGATATCAACTGGAACTTCATGATGGAACATCATAATTATCATAGCTGTTTTTGGATTTCTTAGAAAAGTCTTGTAAATCTTGTAATTAACTTTGACCACGATTAGGTTTCAAGGTGTGATGATGAAGCCAGAAGATAGGCACTGGCATTCCATGATGGAATATTGAATCATAGTCGTGTTTGCACTTGTGAGAAAGGCCATGTAATGGACTTTGAACACAATCAGGTTTCAAGGTTATAACACACCTATTATATATTGACTTGTAAATATTGAGTGTAAATAGTTTAAAAAAATGTATTTTTTAACAATAATAAAATCAAACTAAAAAATTAAAAATAAATGTACCTATAAGTAGATTAAAAAACTAAAAAACATGCTTTTGAAGCACATCAAAGTAAAATATGAAAAATAATCCTTAATATGGAAATAATAATGAACAAAAAATACTAGTATTATTGTGAAAAAAGTGTGGGGCTCTCTGTGCCATATTTTTTGTATATCAAGCAACTGCTATATATTTGAATTAATATGTCTTATAAGGTAATGAAAACCCACAATGTACCACTCCATATTGAAGAACAATCTCCATATTAATTTGAGGGAACTCTTAAGGATCCATTCCAAATCGCCTTATGCAATAATAGTCACAATAGAATCTAATTTACAGCCAATCCAGGATAATCATTGTATAATTTTGATGTTTCTTAAATTCAACCTCAGAGGTAAAAATACAATAGCAAAATACTCAAATTTTAACTCAAATATTTACTAACTTGACACTGCATTTAAGGACATCAAATTCAAAGTATACTCCATGTCTTTGATGAAACATGGGAGTGCTTCAGATTTCTGGTTTTGACAATCAATAGCTCATGGAAATAGAAAACAAAGTCACATATTATAGTTAAAGCTAAAGCTAGGTTAACAGTGCTCTAAACAAAAAATACTCTCTAATATGCTGCAACAACAGTCTCCACGTCCCTCAGTCGACAATGTTTCAGTCATTGGCAAATGCTGATATAGGGGAACGCTAATTTTTATTATAAAATAACCTCTGGTAGCAACATTAATGTTAAAAGTTACGTATTACTATTTGAATGAATATCGAATTCTACTTACCAGTAAGAAATTATACACCATAGGATTTTGCAATACGCACACTTATTAAATACCGTCGCGAATAATAACTAACTAATTATTAACAAAAAAAGCAAAACAAATCCACACACAACACAAACAAATCACATCACCACCCGTCAGTAAAGTCACAACCACAGAACATACTAAAAGACCATAGAATGGAAATGTGGGCGGGTCAGGCGTGCCAATGATTTGAGCATACGCTCAAAACTCTACAAAAACACGCGATCGCGCTGTTTAGTGACTCTCGATCTCCAACGGAAGTAAGTACTGCGAAACGCTGCGACTAATTTTTTTGAAAATGCCTTCTTGTGCGATAATTACTTGCCGTGCAAGAAGCCAAGTCCTTAACGTAAACAAAGGGAAAGTTTCTTATCATCGGTTAGTAAAGAAACTACGATATTTTTGTTTAAATCTTTCAAAATGTCCTTCAAATAATTCTTTTCCCGGTAGTGCGTTGCGACATGTTGCGACCTGTGGTTGCGACGCGGTATTACTCTAGTGCTGCGCGTAGTAAAAGATGATATCGATAATTTCTATTAATGTTATAATTAAAACAACTTTCTTAAATTATTTGAAAATATGGCCACATATAATTAATATTTTATGGATTGAAATATATAAAGTTTGACGTATATCACACGTAGTAACACTGTTTAATCATATTTTTCAGTTAGGTTAGGTTAGGTTTTTCTTGTATTAAGCAGTTAGTTTTAGTTTATTATTATCTATATATGTATTTTGTTTGACGTCATGAAAATGCCTTTTCCTAGGCTCTTGACGCTTTGCCTACACCTTAAGAGAAAAGGTGTGTCTATAATAATTTGTGCAATTGTTAAATAGCTTAATAGATGTCGCTGTACGCCTCAAATTGGCGTTTAAGAGTACCATTAATTTTATTTTTATATATTTATTTATTCATTTTTACATATATTTATTATTTTTATTCTAATAGAATTAAATGAATTTCGACAACTTTTCAATAAATACATTTTGTTTCAAGGCCAATAAAATTTATAAAAGTTATAAAATTATTATCGATAAATATAAAGAAAAACCATAAGCTAAACTTAAACAACAAAATTTTTAGGTTCATACATAGGTCACAAATTAACATGTAGAACACAGTCATATTGAATACGTATGTAAAAACTGAGTAAATTTTCTTTCGCTCTCTATAAATTATCAAAAGCGGTAAATATATCGGCGGTATTAAGCGCCTATCATGCGTATGTTGGCGCAACCTAAGATACGGACTTATATTTTGGGGTAATGCAACGGAAATACAAAACGCAAAAGAAATGCATACGGTCAATCTGTCAACTACGGCAGATAAGATACATGTAAACCAACTTTCAAAATCTCTTAGTATGATACCTTAAACTCTCAAAGACACAACAATAAGTTGTGTTCAATACCTTCCAAAACTAAACAATATATGGTGGGTGCCCAAAGCTGATGACGGTCAACCACGTAAGGTTCAAATAAAATAAAATAAATTTTTACAAAAAACACATTGGATTGGATTAAATTTAATTTAAGTAGGTAAAGTGATAATAATGTAGAATTATTTAAGTCTACTGTATTTTAGTGCGTGCGTGCGTATTTTAGTGTATATTGTAAAGACAATAATTAGGTTATAATTTAAATATTATTTTAACACCGTAAAGGGTAAATATGGCGATCTAAATATTTTTGTAAAACCTTTTTTGCTACCCATATTTTTGCAAATAAAATATTTTCTTTTTTTGTTTTATTTTCTATCTTTGGTTTTACTTCCATGTGAGACTGGGACACTGGAAGCGATAAAAATATATATAATTGTACTAGTTGCTTTTCTTCCTGGACGAAGGGGTTTGAGGGCTTTTGTGTATTGTATGTAACTTAGGCAGCTCACGACCTGCACTCCACTACAGCAGTATTATTCTTTTGTAACGCTATTTTTTATAATAGCGTCACTCTCAGCAATCGTCTGATGACGATTTTCAGTACTTAACTACATATAACGCTATATCGATAAAAGTTTATCGATACAGTCAAGCACTAGTGTAGTTACCACTCCAAACTCACACTTAAACTGTAAAATGAACATTAGTATGCGTGCTTGGGTGTGATTCGTTCAATTGAAATCGCGTGATTGTTCGGCGCCATGATTGGCTAGATTTGAAATTGCAAATATGTGCGTAAGCTTCATATTTATTTAAGTACAGATGTAGTGGAGGTGAAAGGCGGGGCTGGATCGGCGACAACGGTTTTCATACGAACGGCGCATTATAGCCATTCTACCTTTTTTAATAGTGTTCTGTGGTCACAACCAACAACACAAAACACACACAACGTCAAGTTGACGTTGCGTAGCGTTTTTTTTTTTCAATTATGGCATCGCAAACTCTGTGCATACTGCCAGCGTCAAGTATAATTTTTGCATCAATTTTTTGCCATTTTCAATGAAACTGGACGAAGTAATAACAAAGTCAGTAAGTAAGTCGTCAGTAATCAGTCAGTCTAGTCAGTCCAACATTCAAGTAAAGCGATGGCTACCTTACTAGAACGTGTCCGATGGAATTTTGGAGGCAAGCAGAAAAAACATATTTTAGCACTGTTATTCTATTTCACAAACACTCGTGCACTATAATTAACCTATGTTATGAATTCTTTTTTCTGTAATTTGTGTAAGCAACCAGCGCAGTTTCCAGCCATTCTGTAGCCTCGGTGATGATTAATTATTGTATTTCTTTTTTGTAACTCACTCACACGAAATTTTTAACTGTAATAAATCTGTACTACTTTGTTTGTATTGTATAGGTAATATTAAACTATATTGTTAAAAATTTGTAAAATTTTGTTCATTGAGAGAATTGCAAACAGAATTAGATACACTGATAGACCGATTTTTTATACCATACAAAATTTACAATTTATAACGATCTATTCAACTAAGCCAAACGGGCGCGGTCGGGTTGGAGATATGGGTGACCGCTAGTGGCAAAAAATTTCATGCGCGTTTCCTTGCTTCGGAGGGCACGTTAAGCCGTTGGACCCTGCCAGCTGCTGTCGATAGATAACGGTCGTTAAACCTTGTCGTAGCCTCGTAGGCCTTATGGGCGGTTTGAAAACATCAGACAGCGGGTTGATCACTAACCCGCATTTTCACCAACCCGCATTAGAGCAGCGTGGTGGAGTAAGCTCCAGGCCTCCCAAACCGCACCCGTGCCCAGCAGTGGGACGCAAAAAAGGGTTGCAGCCAACAATTTATAAACGAAATTCAAATCCTTATTTTCTTTATAAATGGTATTGGTAGACGATCATGCATACCACGTCGTGTTAAGTGTGTAACATGCAACCCTAAGCAAGCTTAAGAATTGCCTAAGGTTGTATGCAGTGACGCTGCTACTTGGAGGCTGGTGGTCGCACCATATAGGTCTGACCAGTAATTTACCTTACCACGGAAATATTAGAAACAAATAATAAAATTAGAATATGCTGTTCTTGGCTTAAAGCTGGCTTCCATCAATTTGCGTAAAGGTAATTAACAGATGTTTATGATAGTGTTGTACTTGCGTTGTTTAAACTTTGAACTTTAAGTTAACTTTTGTAATAGGTATAGGTAATTATGAATATTGAAAGAAATATAAATTTCGGAACAAAAATTGTAAAGCTAACAACACGAAGCTTGGATAGAAGTGAGACACTTTGTTTGTAACGAGTTTAAGAAAGAACTTAAAACTTATTTACTGAAAAAACACCCTGTGATATGAGTACCCACAGCCACGGTAATATAATGCCAAAGCCGACGATCGGAACCGATCCAAAATATAAAAAAATAAATATTTTAATTTATAAAAGGCGCAATATGGGATAAAGAAAACAGTTAAAATTTTATAACTGTGTTATAATTAAGTTTTTCTCTTTTATATTTTTATTTATTAATAATATTTGCATACCTCAAGAAGGTAAATATGGCGAACTAAATATATATATAAACAACTTTGTAAACACCCATATTTGTGCAAATAAAAGTCTTTGGCTTTGTCTTAATTATCATGATATACCATCTCAATTATTAGGCATTAGTATGGACTTGGCAACAAGCCAGAAGAAGGTTTAGGAACTCGCAGCAAACAAAAATAAAGTAGGACAAATAATATATAGGTAACTAAATGTTGTATTGATAGCGTGATAGATTAGTATTGAAATGATCTTGCTATTTATACTTATGCTAATTTTGTCATGATGGACACGTTTTCATTGTCGTACCGTGGTCGTACCTATGTGATTAGTTAAGTTTGTAGTAATTTAAAACAGTTTATTATTACGATGTCCAGCGGAATAACTGTCAAAATGATAAGCTATTTAAAAAAAGTTCGCATCCTTATAGCACCTACAACACAGGGAACCCTAAAACTGTTATTATTTCATAAAAAGAAATTACAAAGAAGATATTATTTGTTCCCCGCGCAAAGTTGGCCCGACGGCTAAGCCAAACAGGCGCGGTTGGGTGTGAGATGGGTGACCGCTAGTGGCAAATAAATTCATGCGCGTTTCCGTGCTTCGGAGGGCACGTTAAGCCGTCGGTCCCGGTTGTTATCGACAGATAGCCAACTCATCTCAACTTGACTGCGTAAAAAAGGCATACGATATGAACTTGTTAAAGTTTTTTTAGGAAAATCAAATGGTATTCGTAGAGGTAGAGGTTAGTGGGGCGAGGGGGTGCAAAAATTTAATAGCTTGCTGGGAGCAAATTCCTAAATCCGCCTTTGGCTGGCCCCAATGAAAAACTTTGAAATGGAATGCCATAAACGAACATATAGCTCTATCAGCCTGCATATAACCAGGGATGTGGACTAAGCCCATAGAATTATTATGACATTCTTTCTTATAACATGTATGAATAGTCAGTACCTATGAGCCACGGTCGAAGCCTTCAAGTTTGGGAGGGGGGTCAACAAGAAATTGGGAGGTGTCCCAAATTGGCTTGTTTCGCCTTCCATCTACACATGACTGATGGATTTTGGGGTATCATGTCCCTTGTGACCCCTCCCTCCCCCCACCTGGGCCGCGCCTGTAAAATATAGTATTAGTTAATCTTTGTTAAATAATGTATCACTTGTATAACATTGAATTGTATTGCTACAAAATTATAAACCGAGAAGTAAAGATTATCCTCTTTTTGAGTAAAATATTTCACCCGATAGGTCGTTGATCGTAACATTTCCGTTACAAAATCATTTTTATATGTACAGTAGCACAAAAATAACCTCCCGGGAGTCGCTGCGTATGCGCCGCCAGTTGAGACAGGCGCCGGTGGCTGGACGCTCATCGCTAGCCTAGAAATATCTCATATATTACGAGTTTACAAAAGTTTCACTATAAGACCATAGTTTAACCCAGTGCAGTGACCAACAAAACAAATCAAGGAAATGTGACGTCAGTGTAGCAAATAGTGCCTGGATGTGGTCCAAGTGTTGTGAACCGTGATCGTATAAGGGCATCTACTTCTGCCCTTTTATTGACTGGTAATTTTTATTATTTTGAAAATTTAATTTTACTTGAACATTATATTATGTTCAGTTCTCTTATCTTTAAAATGTACCTATGTTAATTGAGGCATACGGCAAATGATTGCATAAAGAAGCAATTATTATAAGCGCCGATGCAGTTTAAAGCTTTGTATTGTCACGTTTGTAAGGTTCTACTTAAACGCTTAACTGTATACTTAAAAATGTCGTCAATATGTCAGTACAGTTTATCAATATGTATGTGTATAACAGCATACAGACTTACACTTACGAGGGCTGTTTTATAAGTTAAAACTATTTATAAAACCTTTTTTCTGTTAAATGGCATTACCACTGACAGACGCCACAATCTTTCAAATGAAGACCGTCAAAAATTCAGCAAAAAAATAAGTTTTTGTCAGTTTAGCCATTGTTTAATCACTCGTAAATTTTCAACAAACTATGGAAGAATCTGAATTTCGTGACGTTATAAAACATTTTTTTGTGAAGCTATGAAGGGTTGCAGTGCTGCCACAATAAAAACTGAGCTTGATTCTGTTCTTAGCACTAACGCACCAACGTTGCAGACTGTTTATAACAGGATAAATGATTTTAAATGTGGTCGGTTAAGCACATCTGATGCTCCACGCTCTGGTCGATCGAAGTACTTACTACTTAGGATGTTGTTGAAGAAGTCCATAATATTGTACCTACTCAACGACCGCCAAATGAAAGTGCGTGAAATAGCTGAGAATCTTCACTAAGCGATTACATAAAATCTTGCATAAAGATTTCGGTATGACAAAGCTGTCTGCACAATGGGTGCCACAGTGCCACGTTTGTTGCAAAAACGCGAACGAAAGCGAATTTCAAAACTGTGTTTGGATATGATGAAGCATAATCCTCGGAATTTTTTGAGTCGATTTGTCACTGTGGACGAAACTTGGGTCCATCATTATACACCTGAATCAAAACAATGGATGACGACTGGTGAACGTGCCCCAAAGAAGGCCTAGACTGTTTTGTCGGCTGGGAAGGTGATGGCGACAGTCTTCTGGGATGGCGAAGGAATCATTATGATTGATTACTTGGAAAAGGGAAAGACTATCACTTGCCGTTATTACGCAGAATTAATGGACCGTTTTAATGCCAATTGTTTGAAAAACGACTAAATTTGTCCCCCAAGAAAGTCCTGTTTCATCAAGACAGTGCCCCAGCGCACACGTCAGCTATTGCAATGGCCAAAATCCACGAGTTTGGCTTGAGCTGATTCCGCATGCCCCGTATTCCCCGTAGCTAGCTCAGTGCGGTTATTACCTATTCCCAAATCTGAAAAGATGGCTTGGAGGACAAACATTTTTGACAAAAATGAGGATTGCATCGCAGGTGTAAACGGCTATTTTGAAGACCTCGACCAAACATATTTTTTGGAGGGGATAAAAAAATTGGAAACTCGCTGGAACAAGTGTTTGGCCCTCAAAGGAGATGACCATGTTGAGAAATAAATGTAAATTGTTTTAAAAATATATATATTTTTTACTTTTTAAAACGACTTATCAAACAGCCCTCGTAATACTTAACCAAGGCAAGACATTATTAGTCAAATATTTTTCTTAAAATAAACCAAAATCGACCGACAAAATGGATGAAACTTGACGTTAACATATAGTTTACAAACAAATAATGCTAATGTAATTATTGAAAACAGAACATTTCAGAATTTTACCATTTTGAAGGTTTTTGCTTTTTATGGTAAAACTAGTTGTGCCCTGCGGGTGAAACCAAGTTTAAAGGTAAAATTTAGAAAGGATCAAATCTATAGTTATATGAAATTTTAAAGCGAGTTTGTTCGGAAAAAATCGTGTAGGTAGACAGTACCTAGTCCCTGGTAACTTCGGGATTAAGAATAGAGCTACGGTATCTCCTGCCTGATCGTAAGAGGCGACTAAAAGGGGGCTTCCCACATAACCCGGTATCCTCTCCCAAGGTGCCTGATACCTTTTGAAGGTTTCCCAATAAAAGGTACATAAATAGTATCTACGCGTGCAGAACTGCGGGTGGAAAGCTAGTATATTACTTGAATTGTATACTTAATAGTGGATCTTCGCATGATAATAATTCCTTCCATTTTTACGACGAATGCGAAACTTACCTACACCAAAACTGAATATATTTTTCCTACCAAACCAAAAAAGAATTAAGTAGGTATATAACTATCCTGATGATTTTAGAAAGTACTAAAGAAAGCATTGAAGTTCAAATGTTTATTAACGTATTCTCTAATTCTGGATAAATTTCTTTCTAAAATTATTATGGCTTACTTATGGCACCAAACTGTAAGTAAAAAAATAATATAATATCTTTCTTAATTGATTAAAAAACGAAGAGGTCCTGAGGCACGTAGCTAATATTAAAATGTTTTATTTTTTGAACTTATTTAAAAGTTTAAAACTTCTGTTTTTTTGCAAAAAATGTTATGTATCTAAGTTGTAGTACCTAATGTGAGTCTAAATAACATACAAAATTGTGGGCACGCAAATGAGTCTGTTAAAAATTTATAATGAGTACTATTAATTAAGTTTTTAAGAAAAAAATAGAGCCGACTTCAAACAGTAAAACTTTTTAATCGGGAAAATGCTTCATTCCTACGTGAAAATGGGTAATAGGGTCAACGCGGTTGAAGCAACTGGCTAAACGCCTATGACTTTAATATAGCAATGAAGCCTGGAATAGCACATAGGCTATTTTTTATCTATCGGGGACCCATTAAACGGGTCCACGCCGGTGAAGCCGCTGGCGGAAGGCTAGTAATATAATATAATACATATATACAACAATTGCTCGTTAAAAGGTATTAGATATTACATTATGTCGTACCTATTTTGCCATAAGCACTTCAATTATAAATTCCATTTAAAATACATTTAGACAAAGATTAATTTTTTAAGATAGTTTATCATGCATAGGTATATATCATTCAATTGGTTAGTTATACAATCAAAACCATTGAGATCTAGTGACGTTCGTCAATATAACTGAGTGATCAAATGCCAAAATATTATCCGTATGCACACTGGTTTCAATTAGAACATCTATCTATCTTCTTCTATCTATCTATCTATCTTCTATCTATCTATATCTATACATTATAATAAATCTGTAACAAGTCCGTTTCTGTCTGTACATTGAAGATATTTGGGAAAAACTGTCACTAGGGCTATTTATTAGAGTAATAGAACCCAAAACAATGATTTTTAGAATTATTGTCTGTTTGTCTGTTTATCTGTTTGTCTATTCGTTTGTGCACGCTAATCTCATAATCTCAGGAACGGCTTCATGTAGAAGGATGCGGTTTTCTCTGATGTATTGGTATTTTTTTGGATTAACATTTAGTGTTTGTTTTATTTAAATCGGTACACAAATAAAAAAAGTTACGTCCATTTCAAGAATTTATCGATCAGTGTTTGGAAGTATCGTTGTTGATTTATCGCAAACTTCAGTTAATGTATTGAAGTTTTATAATTTACAGTCCCTTAAATGATAACATGAAACTTATAAATGAAAAGAAAAATAGACACTTAATAGATAGAAAAAAAAACAACATAAGATGAGCTGGCAATAATATGGTTAACTGTACGAAATAGGTTTCACGATTTTTCGTACAGTTACCATACTAATAATTAATAATATTATTATTAATCTATAATATAAAAATGAATCGCAAAATGTGTTGGTAAGCGCATAACTCAACAACGCCTAGACCAATTTGGCCAATTGTTTTTTTTAAATGTTCGTTGAAGTTCAAGGATGGTTTTTACGGCGAGAAAAATTCGAATAATTGCCGGAAAAACCATAAAAACAGCCCTTTTCTTTTTCCCATACAAATGTTTTCTAACTAAAACGTAGTCAATTTGAGCTTTATTGCTATTGTATAAAGTTCATATTAAATTACAAGCACTCACTGTTGTCTAAGCAATGTAGGTGTGTTCCTAACGTCAAAGATCATATCTATCAAAACGGTGTGCGTGTGTGCGTTGGAGCACAGAATACAGGAGTTTAATGTCGCATAGCATGATGTTATATAGCTATAGCCTTCCCTTATAACTGGACTATTCAACACAAAAATAATTTTTCAATTCGAACCAGTAGTTCCTGAGATTAGCGTGTTCAAACAATCAAACATCCACGCGGACGAAGTCGCGGGCAGCCGCTATCCCTACTAATATTATAAATTCGAAAGTAACTCTGTCTGTCTGTCTGTTACGCTTTCTCGCTTAAACTAATGAATCAATATAATATCAGATAGACTGGACCTTGGGAAAGGACATAGGATGGTTTTTATCCTACGGGAACCTATAAAACGGGTCCACGCGGGCGAAGCCGCTGGCGGAAGGCTAGTTAATAATATAATTAACCAATATTTTATTTTAATCTATACATAAAGCTGAAGAGTTTGTTTGTTCGTTCGTTTGTATGTTTGTTTGAACGCACTAATCTCAGGAACTACTGGTTCCAATTGAAAAAATCATGTTTGTGTTGGATAGTCCATTTATCGGGGAAGGCTTTTTTATAAATAAACCGAACAAAAAGGCAGACGGGCCACGTGGTGTTAAGCGATCACCGTCGCCTATGGACACGGGCAACCCCAGGGGAGCCACCCGAGGGCTTTAGGCTATACTAGCTGTGCCCGCGACGTCGTCCGCGTGTATAAAGACTTTTATAAAATGGATTGATTAAAAATTAAAGATTATTTATTTGCATTGAATAAGTAGTAGGTAGATTATTCTTACATATAGTGAAATCACTTATAATACAATGTTCATATGTTCAGAAGAAACCTAATGTATTTTTTCTAAATCCTTCAAACCTAAAACAGTAAGGAATGCTTACTGTACTGATCTTACTATCCACTTTTCTCACGTTTCGCTTTTCTCGCGCAATCAGATTCTCTTTACTAATATGTACCTCGTATACTGCTGTGCCCGTGGCTTCATCTATGTCAAAAATAGTATATTTAGTAAATTGGGTGAATTTATACTGCAAAGAATGTATAGACTCATTCTATATACATAGCTTTAACCTACTGCAGAAAAGAGGTGCACTATACAACTACTTGTAGTTGGGAGATATAATTTCTAAACATACACGTGCTTATAGGATTAAACAATCGGAAAAATAATTGTAAGGTCAATTAATAAACTATAGGTTTAAAACTTGCGGACAGCAATTTGGTCATAACATAAGTCATAACTCATATAACATTGTGAAAACTAAAGCAGAAGGCAGGGTCTCTACACAGTGCGCTGTCTGTATTTGGAAATAAAGAATATTTATATAATATCTCCATCAATCAACGTGTGTGGATGCGCCCTCAGCCCGTACGCAATAAAGAGACGCAAAAAATGAGTTAAGTTATCATTGGTCCAATTAACAATGTTCAGCATCATACGTATACCTACCCAACGATGGGACAACCCACGTGGCGCAATGTTTACCATGCCGGACTGCTAATCGAACTGTCCCGGGTTAGAATCCGGGCGAAGCAGAAATTTCAATGATGAGTTTAAACTGTTCTCGGTCTGGGTGGTTGTGTTTCTGTCTCTATGTGTGTTCATAGCACCCGCGACACAGGGTATATCTACCCTAATTTGAGGCTATACGTGTGAAATGTTATTTTTATTTTTTTACTCTATGTACTTACTTTTATTAGACTTAAGGCTTTTATTTGAAATTATCTCCATCGATTCACTTTGGAGAAGAAATGAATATTGCTCAATAACGCCATCTACCGTATGACATGTAAACTTTGTGGTTGATAAATCGAATGTCAAATTACCAAATAGGTAGATATTGAGATTAACAGTTGGTTCACTAAAAGTTTAACTATTCGTCACCTAGATGTCTGCAGTAGTCTCGTTTTGTTAAGGCTTTGTACATTCTGTATGAAGGTTTAGATTCCGTATCTTACAACCTTAATGCTGGATTCATTGAGATTGTAAGATTTGGATTTCGGTTCATTGGAGCTTGATGCCTCCTCAATATTGGGAGAGCTCCATGCTCAGCAGTGGAATGCTAAAAAGGTTGCAGCTTGATATAATGTAGCGATAATAATCATTTCAGCTGCAGCCTGTTCATAATCTTCCACCCCAAAAGAAGACTTAATAAGCTGAGCAACTAACTCAGTGGAGCCTGTGATGTAAGGTTCGGGGGCGGTAAGGCTCGCGATGCGCTTATTAGGTACCTATAGTCTAGCCATACTCGGCCAACGAAAGAAAATACAGTAAGCTGATCTAAGTATATTTAATATAGTCGACAATATTAGTGAGAGTTCAAAATAATTTTACTTAAATTTAAACTTTTATTTATGGTTTTTAATGTGCTGTTACCGAAACTTTCATACAAATTCCCCAAAGTGCCTTTTAAGTTTATGTCGCGTATTGTGTAAATGAACATAACTTTTTTGTTTATCACCCGATTGATATGAAATACACACTAATGTTACGGAAACTCATTCAACAATAAATCAGTAAACACATCATTCAAAGAATGGAAAAGAATTTGAGAATGAAATATTAAGTTAAGGTTAATTATTGTACGCTTGAGATACCAACTTTCGAATCCACTTTATTTGCTATTGAGGGGTAGTTTTGAAAAAAGCTTAAATATAATTCTAACTATGTTAGTAAAGATTACAAATACAAAATTATAAGTATATTACTCTGCACAAAAATATTCTATACATCAAGTTTCGACACTCAATTTTCAAAGAGTTTCAAAGAAAATTGACATTTAAAGGGTGAATTTCGGGAAATGCTGAAATACGTATTCTTTTATTTTGGTTAGAAAATATTTATACCAAATTTCAAGAAAATCTATTGAAAAAATCCAAGTTTTCCATACAAATTTTCATCGCTCATTTTACACCCTTAAAGGGTGATTTTTAAAATTATCTATAGCCTAAATGTTAGCGAGGACTAATATATATAAAACAAAAACAGTTTCATCAAAATCCGTCCAGTAGTTTTTGCGTGAAAAGCTAACAACAGACAGACAGACAGACAGACAGACAGACAGACAGACAGACAGACAGACAATAATTTCAAAACTTATATTTTTAGCTTCTGTTACTTATAAAAAGACCCCTAGAAGTATTTTTTTAAATTTATATGCAATGTACAGAATTGACCCTGCTTACAGTTTTATTATATGTATAGATATAGATAACATCATGCTATGACTAATACCGAAGTCCACACGGACGAAGTCGAGGGCGGCCACTAATAATTAATATAAGGATCAAAGGGCAGACGGAATGCTAATTTTGGGGACTAAGTTGTAGACTTCATGACAATACCTTCACATTTTTATCCATGAATGATTTTCCTGAAAGAAAATCAAATTTAAAATTTAAATTCGCTACCATGAATATATAGTAAATTAACCAAAACTCCCAATTACCAATACACATTAAAACAATTTGTTGTATTGTCGATTTCAAAGGGTGAAACGATTTGTGACGTCACCCTATGACGTCAGGACAGCTGTCTGGATCTGGAGTAGACACCAAACCCTGGCAAATATCCAAGATCATTCACTCAACGATTTCTTGCGAAATGAGAGCGACTTTGATTTTGCCATTAGAAGAAACATAAACAAAGCTTAACCAGAGTAATGTGCCTTACCTAGGTTCTTTAAGGACCTAAATATTAAATATATATTTTCTGTTTTCAGTACTGGAAACAATGAATTGCAAACAAACTCGAAGATGAATACTGGCGCAAGAAGAGCTCTGACAGGCTCAATACATAAAATAAGAGAATTTGAATTAGAAAAAGTAAGTTTTGTATTTTATTACAGTTCCTGAATGGATATAGCATTTGATAGATAGAATGAAAAGCTTAGAACATTTAAATGCTCTAAGAATGAAAGGATACGAGAATTTTATTTGTTTTCCCGTTTGGTAAGGAACAACGGACTTAAGGGGTATCTAGGATATACATTAAATACCTACCTTGGTAGTTTTACTCAGGAAAAGATTACGAATCTTCTATAGAAGTTCGATGAGGGCCTTCCAGGGGCCCTCATACAGAACCGCGTAAAAATCGGAGGATAGTTAATCATTAACAGCGCTTTTATGACTAAGTTAGTAATTATTAGAAAAAGACAACGGAATCCTCATAAAAAGCATTTAGATGAGTTAGCAAACAAACAATTCAATGCATACATAAATTTACAAAAAAGAAACTTTACTAATTCTCTTTATGAAACTATTGCTTAAGTAACTGTTATTATTATTTCAGGTATGTTTGGTTGAAGAGTTTGATATATTACAAATTGTTGGTGAAGGATGGTTTGGAAAAATTCTTTTGGTAGAACATAGAGCTTCCGACACTGAAATAGTTTTAAAAGCTCTACCGAAGCCGTATGTTTCGATAAGAGATTTTTATAGAGAATTCCATTATGGTCTACATTTAAGTGCACATAGAAATATAGTCACAACTTTCGATGTTGCTTTTGAGACTGCTGGCTTTTATGTTTTCTGTCAAGAATATGCTCCTTTGGGTAAGTTAATGTCATTTAATATGTCTAACTAACTACTCCAGCTATTATTATTAACTGACACTGATACTTTAAAATTTCTTGTTCTTGTAACTTGACACAGTGTGCTCTTACAAACGTGTTCTTGGATTTACGCCAAGTTCACTTTGAATGAGTATTAAATCTAACGCATTTAAACTGCCTGTCCTCGATTAGCTCACTTTAATTTGGTTTTGTTATATTTCTTTGTCTTTCAACAGTTTTATATATTTTCCGATAAGATACTTGTTTGTTTAAAAGCATCCAATCCATATTAAATAAATTTATATTTGCAGGAGATTTAACCTCCAACATGCTTGATACGGGCATCGGAGAGATACATACAAAAAGGGTAGCAAAACAATTAGCAGCTGCCCTAGAACACTTACATCAAAGGGAATTAGTACACAGAGATGTGAAACTAGACAACATTCTCATATTCAAATCAGACTTTTCAAGAATAAAGCTCTGTGATTTCGGAGAAACGAGAAAAGTACAATCTGTAGTGAGAAGAAGAAACGAATGGTTACCATATTCACCGCCTGAGGTGTTAAAATTAGCCATGGATAGTAGTTATAAGTAATAGAATATTTATATTTTAAAGATAATTAATTCCTTTACCTCAACACCATTCAACACCGATCTTCCTAAATTTAGTTTAGCGATACTAATAAATCATTCAATTACTTTACAGATTTACGTTTTTATCGTAAATTTTTGAGAGAATTTTAAAAGTGAGCATCTGAAGCTATAACTCATGCGTGTTTATTTTTATTTTCCAGAGCACTAATTACCCATGATATTTGGCAGTTCGGAATAGTTATATTTATATGCTTGACTGGGTGTTTACCCTGGCAAAAAGCAGCATTTGATGACCCTAGATATTTAAGGTAAAATATTTTTACTTTTTAGACCTTCAAAAGTTACCCGGCACCTTATGAGAGGTGTTACTGGGTTATGTGGGATTTGACCGAACTAAAAACCCCTCGGTGGCCTGCCTCTGCGCTTGGGGAGGACTCCAGGATCTCCAGTGGAACGCACCGGTATCCTCCACGCGCAGCACCCCAGAGCGGGCCTATCCTCTGGAGAGCAGATGCGCTCTCTTGCACCCTCCGATGCCACGCACACACCGCCGTCCTTCCCGGGACTGCTGGCTGGACGGGTCGAGCTCCCACTATCCCCGCCCATAACCCCGGCAGCCTCCCTTTAGTCGCCTCTTACTATCAGGCAGGGGATACCGTAGCTCTATTCTTAATCCCGAAGCTGCAGGGACTAGACCTTAAATACCTAATCTTGGCGTTATCGACAATCGAGACTTGAAAAGAATATAGAGTTTATATACCTAAATAACAATGGGTATTTTATTAATTTTTTGGTCTACATTTGCCTGATGAATGAACATTTTGATAAACAGAGCGGAAACTGCTAATCCGTAAACTGCTTTTGCTTACATTAATTAATTATAGCCCGACGGTCTATCGTCTGATTCTCAGAAAATGCAGTGTTATTTATAATTTAGTTGGTTACATAATTATTGTTATGTGCGATAATTGTAAATACTTTCATTTTTCATTTCAGCTACTTTAATTGGTATAATAGTGCAAATCCATTAAAGAAACAACCTAAATTATGGAAGATGGTTTCTTCAAGAGCACAAAAAATGTTCAAAAAATTCGTAGAACCAAGGATAGAAAAAAGAGCCACTAACTTCAATGAATTAAATCGCTTTCTTGATGACCGGTGGATGGCTAAAGGCTACACTGACAGAGTTGGTAAGTTTCCAAGTAAATTACATGTCAAGAAGTAATTAGCATTTATAGGAGGAATCCTTCAAATTAATAAAACTGTTGTATAAAATACGTGTCTGAAATATTTCTTTTTTGTCTTAAAACAACGGTTGACAGTTAGTTGTAATTAAGTGACAATTTTTTCATATTTTATATATATTTACTTTTTGATAAGAAACTTTTTGTTGTAATGAAAATAATTAGTAATTTTAAATAATTTTGAAAGGACATTATTGACAGTGTCTTGCTAGAGCCACCGCAAACCGAGACGGTCAATCGCTCTTTTACTAAATTCAATCTTGTGGTTTTCTTTCTATCATCTACAAGGAGTATATTATTAGGCGTAAGACAGCAATTTGAACATATTTTTTTGAAGTGAAAACTTCTTTAGCGGCTTTGTGCACTTTTTTTTGGGATGGGTAAAAATGTTAAACCACCAAATTAACATGATGATTAATTAACATGAAATTAACTGATCGAAAATTCGTAAGATACTAGAGGAGACGTGGAAGATCGACCTTCACCGATCTGATAACTCGATGAGACATCTTTTTTATTAAATATAATTCATAAACTAATATATATTAATAAACTAATATATATATATATATATATGAAAATGGTGATGAAAGAATATTTATAAAATTTATTAAAAATAGCGATGAACACTTTTCGATAGGTAAGTTATCATAGGCATGTAGGTTTATAAATTATATTTGATAAAAAAACATGTCTCCTCGAGTTATCAGATCGGTGAAGGTCGATCTTCACCGGCTCTTAGACCAAGACGGAGGGGTGACAGCTGATGACGGCTCGACTGTCTATACTTGTAAAAGTATTTAAAATATGGACATTGAACAAAGTGCACCTAATAATGAAAAAAGTTACGAAAAAATAGTGACAGAAAATGAGTGAGTACTTTAAAAAAATACGAGATGAAAACCTACTGAAAATACTTGATGAATAATAATACTGATAATAAAAGCAATTCGTGCGAAATTATTCCCTAACCATTCCAAAATATCAAAAATGCACAACGTTAATGTTCAAGTTTTCACTTCTGTCTGCACTACTTTTTCTTTTCTTTTCTTTAATCTTTGAGATGTTCATCGAATTGATCCATTTATTTTATCAATACATGTATAAAATCTTATTTTTTTCAGCTGGAGGAGACATAGATGAACTTTGCCCATCAATGTATAGTTTTCATAGTGATCCAAATGAGAAAAATATTCTGCTTAAACATTTCCGTGATAATGGAATAGAAACAACTGTGGATAGGCAAGCAAAGAAACAACGGATCCGGGAATGGATACAAAATAGCGTTATCGAAGAAGTTGATGAAGAGGTATTTACACTATTAACTAAATCAACAACAGACGCCAAATATGCCATGTTTTTTGTTTATTTTATTAAAATATTTTACTTTTATTTAGGAGGAAAGTAACTATGAACCTAGCGTTTACGATGACAGCGATGCAGAGCTGGAAGACAGGTCGCGTCCGCACCCCATCGATGAGAGTCATAGAGTGACTCTTAGGTTCGATACGGAAAAACACATCAACCCAAGAACCGGTGAAATCATTGAAGGTGTAAAACATCACACAGCTGACAAAAATCCACTATCATATGATGTACAAAATATTGAGCCCGTTGCCCCAGCAAATGTGGTTAGGAGATACGGCATCAAGGAAGAAGGATCTTCATATAGTTCTGCTAAAGATAGCGCGTATGGTTCCATGGAAGCTGGCACCACTATGCCATATAGAGCAGAAAACAAACAGATTACTTCAATTAACAGATCTGTTAATAATTCGCCTAGTAGGTCGTTGAGTGCGGCATCGATGCCAACAAATAAATCTCCTTTATCGCCACATGCACAAAGATTTCAAAGGAGTGAAGAAGTATATTCACAAGAACTAGAAAGCATTAAGGACAGCAATTCGACACTGCAATCAGCTGGTAAATCCTCAAGATCCAACAGCCTTCATGTTACACGAAATAGTTCACTTGAAAGTTCTTACACAAACATTGATAACCCACAGGAAACCGAAACAAGTAGACCTTCAACTGGGTCTAAAACTTCAGTTCCATTAACTCAGAATGGTCTTAATCCTGTAAACCGGGGACTTGATTCCGTTAATCAAAATCAGAAAATGTCTCAACCTTATATTTCCATGAAAAATTCAATATATGAAAGCGTTAATAATCGCAACGATTATGTTAGTAAAAGAAGTGAAACCCCTTCTAATTATAATCAAGTTCCCGATAGCCCGTACACTTCCATGTTAAATATTGTCCAAGGACAAATCAAAATTAGTCCGCACGCAAATGAAGCTAGCAAAAATATTGTCAATGTCACAGTAACACCTGTTGATCGTAACAAAACACTGTGATGATTTGACTTATGCTCAACTAAAATTTTAATTTAAACAAATATTCCTAAAATGTACCTTTTTATCTTATTTTATTTTTACGTTTAAAGTGTCTTTGAAGACTATTTTATATATTGAATTTGGAAGAGTGAAATCGTACTTGATAACTTATTAAATTTTAACAAAAACAATTTAGTAAAAATGATACATTATTCAATGTGCATCAAAATGGGCATTTTTCCTAAATATAAACGTTATAAACGATTACTACTTAAATAAAATACTACCGTATGGTAGATAAAGCGAGGTTGTCGAACCAAGAAGCCCTTCAGCAAACAAAAAGAATATCTACCAAGTATTTTTTTATTATTTTGGATCATTTGAATAGACTTGTGTATCCATTGTGTCTATTCGCAGTCGATAGAAGCATGAAAAAGAAATCTACGGTAACACGGTGAGACCCCGAGGCTTCTTATTCCAGAAAAATAACCAATATTTTCTGAAAAACAACAGAACCATTAAATTGCTAATGTAATCGATCTATATCGATGGCTAATGCTCATGGCCCAAGTACCCCAACATATGTTACTCTATGTGCCCAAGAGCGGATCCAGCTCTACAGTCAAGGGGGATTACTTATCGGGAAGAGAGGGGGGGGAGTATGGAGGAACGCGATTGCACGTATAAGCATTTTCGCAAAGGTGGGGATAAGATTCCCAATTTTAGTTTTTGCGATTTTGTTTAAAAGTTTCAATAAATTGTAATGAAAATACAATTACCATAACATACTCGTAATAGTATGTGCTTGTTTTTGCATATCAACAAAACCCTTGTTTTGATGAGCTTAACTTAAAAGAACACGACTCGCCCACTCCCATAACCCCCGCCATCGCCATGGGGCTGGGATCCGTCCATGAAGGTAACTCTGCTCTGTGGATCCGTCACTGCTAATGCCTATACTACTATGATTATGAATAAATAATCAATACATTCGTATCTTGTGTATTTAATAAAGCAATATCATGAAGAAAAAAAATATTAAATTTTACTATAACGTATTTTTACTTGTCATAATTATGAGGGTTTACTACCATAATAATCTGAAGATTCGCATATTTATGGAATAATTTTATTTTTATTTTTCTGATCGCTTAATATATGGCATATGGCTGCATATGTTTGTATTTGTATAGAATATAAGTTATCTATTGAATGGATATTATGTGCATGTAAAAAAATAGTTTCATCATCACACCGCACCGTTACAAATTAATAAACAATCCAAAGTACACAAAACTACGTATGATCAGTGATCACGCTAAGATATTATGTACGAAAAATGTCAGCATCTAATCGGAAATGCGCAATTTTCAATATATTTATATATAGCACTTGACTAAATATAAGACTAGTTAATGATTTTTTTACCATAGCTTATAATTTCATGTAAGTAAGACAGTTTACTATACGAGAAAAATAAATGAATTGAATCAAATTTTAATGGTTTTTTTTCAACCCCTATCTGATTTAAGTGATATACATCAGTTGTAATAATGATAAATCCATACTTAATATTATAAATTCGAAAGTAAATCTGTCTGTCTGTCAGTCTGGCTGTCTGTATGTCTGTCTGCTACGTTTCCCGCTTGAACCACTGAACCGATCTTTATGAAATTTGGCATAAACATAGACAAGACGTTGAGAAAGGACATAGGCTACTTTTTACCACCGAAAAATATCTCATTCCCACGGGCAGCAAAGTAAATCGCAATATAAGCAAATAAATTAAAACAAAAAAAATAACCATAAATTGCACATTTAAATGGTAAATACTTAAGTATACAGTCGTATTTGCAATGTTTCTTTTATTTTTGGTTTAAATTTGTCTTTTATCACGTTATTTACATTTAAAAAATTCAGCCTTTTTTATGCCCCACTGCTGGGTACAGGTCTCCTTCTCACAAATGAGAGGGATTTAGGCTACAGTCCACCACGCTGGCCAAGTGCGGATTGGTGGACGTCATGCTTTCGAGAAATTATTAATTTCTCGAAAACTTCGTAATCAATTAAATATCACGATATTTTCCGTCACCATGGAGCAGCGATAAATGCGCACATTACTTTCTTCGTCAGAGGTGCGCTTTGTTCGAGGATTTGAACCCGGGATCGGTCGCGTCGAAGACCGCGGTTTTTTACCACTCGGCCATCGCTGCTCACGGTGATACATATCGTGTATCGTATACATATAGATCATCGATATAATATAAGTAGGATATCGATACATAAAATTATATCAATCTTTTCGTTCTTCCAATCTTGCGTTTTTATATTTTGTGTAGCTTAAGGTCTACTTATTGATAATCTACATTATTTTGGTAGGTAAATAATTATTTCATCGACTTATTTAACTTCAACATCTCGAACGAAGTGTCTCACTTACTCCAAGAAAAACCTGATATCAAAAAACTTTATTAAAATTTCAAATTCAAATATATTTTTACAAAAATAAATATATTTTTAAAATTTGGGGGTTGAAATTGCCCCGCTACTCACCAGCCAGGTCTGCAGTTCCGTGTTGGAGTTATAATAGGAGAGGTATTGAACAAGTTTTCAGCTTGCCTCAAATACCTACCCAAAAATTGGTGCCAGCTCTCGGACTACCGGTAGTGCCGGCAGAAGTGAAAACTTGAACATTAACGTTGTGCATTTTTGATATTTTGGAATGGTTAGGGAATAATTTCGCACGAATTGCTTTTATAATCAGTATTATTATAGTATGTCTCAACTTATGAGGTTTATCAGCGTAGATTACAGATGAACATTAATAATGACCCGAAATCCTTTTGGAAGTACATTAGAAATAAACAAGGTAGGCGTAATAAACACGTTATAAGAAAAGATGGTAAGGTGTTAAGCGAGGCAGAGTGTGCAGAGTGTTTTGCTACATATTTTCACTCAGTGTATAGCGAGGAGCAACCAGTGTTGGACCCGGTCGCGGCCGAACGCTTGGCAGGCTCAAGCGCAGGTGCAGCTCGGGTGCATGTGGGACAGCTTACTGCGCGTGAGGTCCGATCGGCGCTCAACCGCCTCAAACCCAAGCACTCTGTAGGGCCTGATGGTATACCTCCGTATATCGTGAAGGACTGTCGTGAGGTGTTCTGGGGGCCCTTGTTGCATATTTTTAATTTGTGTTTAAGGGAAAGCCATTACCCCGACCGATGGAAAGTCACCAGAGTAATACCAGTGCCAAAAGGTGGTGAAAATGACCAAGTTAGTGATTATAGACCGATCGCAGTGCTGTCTGCGTTCGCTAAAGTATTCGAATCAGCATTACACGCATGTACTTATGCACAAATTAGTTATCAGCTGACTGACGCGCAGCACGGTTTTCGGCCGGGGCGGAGTACAGGGAGCAACTTGTTATCTTTTACGACGTACCTTACACCAGTCATTGATGCGGGCGGACAGGTAGATTGCGCGTACTTCGACTTCCGGAAGGCTTTTGATGTCGTCAACAATGACGTGCTATTGGCAAAGATGGCGGCGCTAGGTTTCACGCCGCAACTGCTGGAATTTTTCGCGAGCTACCTTGGCGAACGCAGACAGTATGTGGAGTACGCAGGTTACCAATCACAACAGTATTTTACTTTGTCGGGCATAAGTCAGGGATCCAATTTGGGACCGCTGGAATTCATTTTAATGATTAATGACCTGCCATCAGTTGTCAGCGTGTGGCGAGTGCTGCGCGGGCAGCTGCACCACCCGGCAGTGCTGGCGCGCCTGCAGCTGTGTGCGCCCACAGGGTACGTGAGTGCGCGTCGCCGCCCCGCCGCGCTCAGTGTGCCGGTAGCGAGGACCAACTTACTGAAATTTGCTCCTATGTCGCGCGCCATACAGATTATTAACTTAGTGGCTACATATATCGATATTTACAACTGTAGCCTGCCGAAATTCACAGAAATAGCACAAAATTGCATTGTTTCTGACAGATAATAAATTTGCTACCATTATTTACTATTTCTATTATATATTCTAATAAGTTATTAGCTTGCAATATTGTCTTGGGAGCATTCCTGTAAAAATATTGTAAATGTATCTTTCTAAATAAATAAAATAAATAAAAATAAATTTTTCATCTAGTATTTTCAGTAGGTTTTCATCTAGTATTTTTATAAAGTACTCACTTATTTTCTTTCACTATTTCTTCGTCATTTTTTTCATTAATAGATGAACTTTGTTAAATGTCCATATTTTGAATACTTGATATAAACGAATTTCACAAGTATAGACAGTGCAGTGTAGAGCCATCAGCTGTCACCCCTCCGTCTTGGTTAGCATCTACTACTATGTTTGTGGTCTTGGTCTAAGAGCCCGTGAAGATCGACCTTCACCGCGCGATATGATAACTCGATGAGACATTTTTTTTTCAAATATAATTTAGCTCGCATGGCCCGGCGGTTAGCGTAGAACGCAAGCTATCTATGCGACTAAACCAAACGGGCGCGGTCGGGTGTGAGATGGGTGACCGCTGGTGGCAAAAAATTCATACGCGTTTCCGTGCTTCGGAGGGCACGTCGCCGTCCGTCCCGGTTGTTGTCGATAGATAACAGTCGTTAAACCTTGTCGGAGGCCTTATGGGCGGTATGAAAACATCCGACAGCGGGTTGGCCACTAACCTGCATCTCCACCAACCCGCATTGGAGCAGCGTCGTGGAGTAAGCTCAAGGCCTCCCCAATAATGGGGAGAGACCCTTGCCCAGCAGTGGTTCGCAGAAAAGGTTGCAGCCCAAAAATACATGCCTATGAATCCTATAATAACTTGCCTATCGAAAAGTGTTCATAGCTATTTTTAATATCTATAATTAATTTTAATCAATTTTCTTTCACTCTTGTCATAACCGAATGACTTTTATCTCAATTGATAGTTTATAGCAATTATAACACACAGACTATGCCTAGGTACCTATTTCTACCATTTAGTGTCTTTAAACCTCGAAATTATCTAAATTAAAATGTATATTACAACTGTCAGTGTTACCATATGAAGAAAACAATTTTTCCTCAATTTGGTATCTGAAATAAGAATAATAATGATTGAGGGCGCAGATAGGAATATGCACGTGTATTTTTCCTTCTATAGCATACAATTTTAATACTTTCGTGTCACTTTTTAGACCGTTTCTGAATTGTGATATTTTTTCTGAACTTGTTTTCGTTTTGACAATAAACCATTTGATAACCTTAAAAAATAACCAATTTAATTATTACTCCTACATGTAAGCACTTTGTTTAAACTTATATGTGAACCACTCATTATAAAATTACAATTTTGAAAATTTTGGTTACAGATTTCCCACATAAGAAGATTTAGTAATGGTATTGAAACACATGCCAATAATGGAATGAAAATGCTTCGCTTACTAATATTATAATGCAAGTGAAATTCATGTTACATGAATTAAGCGTTTTGTCAACTTACATACCATACATGAAATAAAAAAGGCGCATTGATCCAATTCTCTTTTACTGCATGAAAAAAGGAAGAATATCTCTAAACAAATCTTATTTCCCATACTGAAATAAAATGGAACATGTTATCAGGTATAATAGATAAACACATTTAGTGCAAGTTTTTTTAACTCATCCATCATGACCAACTTTAGATATTTTTTTTATAGTAGATCATGTATATGTCTGCATCAAGTTCAAGTAAACGTTAAATTTAAATTTAAATTCCACGGGCAAAGATAATACCCAAATCTGCCAATAAAAGAAATAAAGAATGTATAAAAAATATTTTTTTAGTTTATCATTTTTATCAATCCCCAACGTAATTTCATATATTGTATATTATATAACACAGTACAACATAATGTATATTGGTATAGGTTACTGTATTACTGTATGTTGTTTAATATTTTAATTTAAGTATCAAAACTAAAGATAAGCAACGATGATGGGAAATTAAAAGTATATGAATTATTTTGTGTTTTATTATAATAATATAATATACTTTAGTGTTATGGAACGTAGTACAAAGTAATAGTAAATATTCAATATTTATTTATTTTGTACTGCGCTTTAATAATGCTAGAGGATATTATATTATTATGTAACCTAATAATAACCCTCTTATACATAAAAAACTACGAAACGTTTTATAGGTGCCCTTTATAGCTAAAACATGCTTTGTCTTTTAAAGCCGACCGACGTTTTGACATAGAAAAAAATGAAACAATTTAATCTTAGCCATGAGGTTTTTAAAACGTTTGATCATTTTTATGAATAAGGTAGAAAATTAGTTGTTGAGTGTGCTTTACTACTAAATTTTGTATTCGGAATATGCAGCGTATTTTAAGTAACTCTAGTATTGATCTGATGAACCCGATTTCGAAACTCTTGTATGCAAAGTTATCTTTCGTAAATATTTAAAAACAGAAAACACATCACAGTCAAATACCTTATATCAAATTGTTATTCCCTGAAAATTCCGGAAAATGAAATAATGACAACACTGGGGGTAAATATATCTATCTCACACGCGGTTACGCGGCGGCATGTTCTCTATGGAATGGATGGGATGGCCCGCACGGGTCTCCCGAACCGGATAGCTGTGAAACGTGAAACTACACTATTATTCCGTTTTCGTACCTAATTTATCAAAAGAACATAATTCTTTTTGTGTAGCCGATTCGGTAGTTGACAATATGAACAGGAAAATTCAAAAGCTCACCCAACGCTAAATATACTTATTTAATAGTTTTACGTGAATCTGTATGTATTTTATTTCATATTTTTAAGTAAGTAATACTTACTTTAATGGCTTCATTTGGTATGATACTTATGATAGGTAACTTATTATTTATAAGTATTTATAGTGTTAATAATTCTCATAGTAATCATTAACAGTTCACAACCATGGCAACACGCCTGGGCGACAGAGGGGCGTAACGGGGTGAAGAGGGTTGTAGGTACATAAATGACGGCGGTTCAGTGGCGGTCAAAGAAGATTCCGTTCTATGTAGTATTATTTATTCTTATGCCACATGTAGTAAAATGTAGTTCTATTACCTACACGTTTGACAGGACTATCAATAATTTTAATCATTCTGTGGTGTCTATTATTTATGGTACTTTATCTGTACTAGCAAGAAGACTAGCAAGGGAGTTTTGGCGGGAAGTCTGAGGGAACAAGTTGTGCTCTTGTTTTATTTTCATTTTCTTAGTGTATTTAATTTTTTGAGTTATATCGGATAAAGTTGATGGCATTTTGCTCGATATAGGTTAATGACAGTGCACGAGTGTTGTGTAATAAAATAACAGTGCGAAAACATGTTTTTTCGGCTTGCCTCCAAAATTCCATCGGACATGTTCTGGTAAAGTAGCCATCACTTTACTTGAACATTTGACTGACTAGACTGACTGATGATACCTGACGACTAACTGACTTTTTTCTACGATACGACTACAGTGATGCAAAAATTTTACTTGACGCTGGCAATATGCACAGAGTTTGCGACGCCATTATTAAAATTGAAAAGTAAATATTGAATGGCTAAAAGGATCTTTATCCAATGCCGTAAAACGAAATTATAAAAAAAAAGACTAGCTAGCTAGCTAGTCAGCTGTCAGGTTTTTTTGGCGGGAAGTCTGAAGGAACAAGTTGTGCTCTTGTTTTATTTTCATTTTCTTAGTGTATTTTTGAGTTATATCGGATAAAGTTGATGGCATTTTGCTCGATATAGGTTAATGACAGTGCACGAGTGTTGTGAAATAAAATAACAGTGCGAAAACATGTTTTTTCGGCTTGCCTCCAAAATTCCATCGGACATGTTCTGGTAAAGTAGCCATCACTTTACTTGAACATTTGACTGACTAGACTGACTGATGATACCTGACGACTAACTGACTTTTTTCTACGATACGACTACAGTGATGCAAAAATTTTACTTGACGCTGGCAATATGCACAGAGTTTGCGACGCCATTATTAAAATTGAAAAGTAAATATTGAATGGCTAAAAGGATCTTTATCCAATGCCGTAAAACGAAATTATAAAAAAAAAAGACTAGCTAGCTAGCAAGTCAGCTGTCAGGTTTTTTTGGCGGGAAGTCTGAAGGAACAAGTTGTGCTCTTGTTTTATTTTCATTTTCTTAGTGTATTTTTGAGTTATATCGGATAAAGTTGATGGCATTTTGCTCGATATAGGTTAATGACAGTGCACGAGTGTTGTGAAATAAAATAACAGTGCGAAAACATGTTTTTTCGGCTTGCCTCCAAAATTCCATCGGACATGTTCTGGTAAAGTAGCCATCACTTTACTTGAACATTTGACTGACTAGACTGACTGATACCTGACGACTAACTGACTTTTTTCTACGACTACAGTGATGCAAAAATTTTACTTGACGCTGGCAATATGCACAGAGTTTGCGACGCCATTATTAAAATTGAAAAGTAAATATTGAATGGCTGAAAGGATTTTTATCCAATGCCGTAAAACAAAAAAAAAAAAATAAAAAAAAAAGTCAGCTGTCACTGTCACTTTGTAAACGAATTGTGCGTTTGTAAAATCGGTTCACGAAAAAACGCGGGAAACTGTGAAAAAGGGCGGTCAAGTTTTCTGGTTTCTCATAATTAATTTGTAGAATTTTAATAGTAATTCAATCAGTTGAGTAGTTTTGTGTATAGTTATTGTATATATTTTTTATTTTTAGTGTAGATCTTCTGTTCTGGTGAGTTTTTAAATGTTATTTTAGTTTATAATGAACGAGCCGCCGGATCCTGGGGGTGATATCCCCCAGGCTTCGACTTTTATAACTGTAGAATATGAAGAGACTCCTGTACCTGTAGATATGCAGTTAGATGAGTATGGAACTCAAACCACCCGTAAGCGGAATATTAAAAAAAATATTTGTATTACATGTGATAAGAAAAGAAGGAAGCATTTAGGTAGTCAACCTGATATTGGTTGCCAATGTGCTGAGGCAAAACTAGGTGATACTTCTGATCATAATATGGCAGATGTTTCTTTACCCCAGTCCACAAACACAATTTCGGCAAGTTCTGATTCAGTACAACCTCAACAAATTAGTCGGAAACTATATATAGAATCCGATTCATTCCCTTATGTTGTACATGTACAAAGAATACAAAACTCCATAGATGATTCTACTACTCTTCATCCTCTTGCATTTGGCAGATTTTTGAAAAATAATAATGTTTCAAATATTATTGACGGGAGCCTCAAGCGTATTGGCCGAAACCGCATTACTCTTGCCTTTGGTACCTATTACAATGCTAATGCTTTTATTAACAATGAATCTTTGCAAACTCATAATTTCAAAGCTTTTATACCATCGTTCAATGTTACAAGATTAGGAATTGTCAGAGGAATCCCAGCAGAATGGTCTCCAGAAGAGATCTTAGATAATGTCAAGTTACCCTTAGGATGTGGTCCAATATTAAAACTAAGGCGTGTCAATTATAAAGTCATTGAACATGGATCACCTGTATGGAAACCCACACAATCAGTCATATTTACCTTTGATGGACAGACGTTACCCAAGAGAGTTTTTATTTGTTATAGTTCTTTACCAGTAGAAATATACATTTATCCAACCATTCAGTGTTACAATTGCTGCAGATATGGTCACACTAAAACCCAGTGTAGATCAAAACCTAGATGCTTCAGATGTGGCAATGAGCATACAGGTGATACATGTTCAATGGATCCAGAAAATGCAACATGCCTTATGTGTGAAGGTAACCATTTTGCTACAGACAAGTCATGTCCCGAATTTAATAGACAGAGAGAAATTAAACACACAATGTCCCACCAAAATATTTCATACTTGGAAGCAATAAAACTACATCCTCCTGTGTCAAAATCTTATGCAAATGTTTTAATTTCCACTCCTAATAGGTCATCTTCTGAAAATTCAAACGGGGGACCCAGTGTGCCTCACAGAGGATTACCTCAAAGTTTATCATATAAAAAGAAAATATCCATTAAGCCTAGAGAACGAGTAAAATTAGATAAAAGTTATGATCGTCAAGCCCACAACGAAATAATAAAAACTCCCAAGTTTTCTGAACTGAATGGTACAATTTCAAAATCTCAATCTTCTTCTCAAGATCGTTTACAACCCTTATTAATCTCTGATGTGACAAGTGCCTTAATCAGCACTATGTCACAATTTAATATTCATTTACCGTCCAACGCTGCTTTAAATGTAATTACTCAAATTTTGAATATCATCAATAATGGATCAGGACCAACTGTCCAAGGTTCTCCAGTGGAACTGTCGCAGTTTGATCAATAAGAAACATGAATTATGTTTCTTATTAAACTCTTACAAACCCTTTTTAGTTTCTCTATCTGAAACCTGGCTCAAGCCAGGTTTCAATTTAAAAGTTACAGGATACAACATAGTTCGCGAAGATCGCCCTGACGGGTATGGTGGTGTTGCCATTTTAATAAAAAATAATTACCATTTCTCGACTATTTCATTTCCTCCTCATAATGATAATTTTTCTATTGTAGGAGTATGTATAAATAATATTTGTTATGTGTCTCTTTATATTCCTCGGCCTAATTCCCTAATATTAAATGAGATAAATAGTTTCTTTAAAAATATCGCTCAACCTCTCCTAATTATGGGGGACTTCAATTGCCAAAATCAAACTTGGGGTAGTTCTATTACTAATTCTTGGGGTGAACATTTATTGGACATTATAGATTTAAATAATTTCTGTATTTTAAATAATGGTTCTCCTACTCGACGCACTGGTCCATATGAAGGTAGAAGTGTAATTGATTTATCTATATGCTCAGCTTCGTTAGCTTCTTCTTTAATTTGGTCTGTACTGCCTTCTACTTTTGGAAGTGATCATTTTCCTATTTTAATAACTTTTCCTACAAAAGATAAAACTACTTCCAAAAAACCTTGTCGTTTCAAACACAACATTTCGCAAGCTACCAATGACAAATGGGATCTATTTCGCAAACTTGTTGAAGAGAATTTTCAATATTTACAAATTTCAGACCAAAACTTTTTAAATTTAACCTACAGGGCAGAAATGTTAGCTAAAATTATTATAAATGTAGCAGATACAGTTTTTCCTCTAAAACATAAACATAGAGTCAATATTCCATCCCCTCCTTGGTGGGATTCAGAATGCAAAAAAGCAATCGAGAATAGAAAATTAGCAGAAAAAACATATAATGAGAACATAAACGAGAAAAATTTTGTTTTATTAATAACTGCCATAAATTATTCTAAATCATTATTTAAAAAGAAAAAAAGGGATAGTTGGACAAAATTCTGTTCTTCTTTATCTCCAGATTCATCCCCGTCCATGGTCTGGCAAAATATCAGGCGATTCAGATCAGGTTTTATTCCAACAACGTCAAACTCTATTTCTACTCCCCTAGCAAATCAATTTATGGATAACTTGGCTCCAGCCAACGCTCCTCAGAATATAAACTTAGATTTTACAATGCCATTGAATGTAAATAATAATTCTCTTGCCTCTCCATTTTCTCTTCTAGAATTGAAAGGTATTTTAAAAAATGTTAAAGATTCTTGTCCAGGATTAGATGGCGTTGTTTATTCATTTGTGTCTCATTTATCTGATACAACTCTTATCGGTTTTCTTGATATTATTAATTCTATCTTGGATACAGGAAATATCCCGCAATCTTGGAAAACCCATGAGATCATTCCTATATTGAAGCCTTCCAAAAACCCATCAGACCCCTGTTCGTATCGTCCTATAGCACTATCTTCTGTTATCGTAAAACTTGTAGAACACTTGATCAAAAATCGGTTAGAATGGTACTTGGAATCTAACGGTCTGCTGTGCGAAAGTCAATTTGGTTTTAGAAAAGGGAAAAGTACTATAGATAGCATAAGTATTTTTACAACTGATATCAGGTTAGCATTTTCGAAAAACGAATCTGTAGTTGCAGCTTTCTTAGACATAAATGGAGCATACGATAATGTTCTCCCAATAGTATTAGCTGAAAAACTTAAGAAATTACATATTCCAGTTAAATTTATATCTTTTATAATAAAATTGATATCTGAGAGGTTTATTGTTTTATCCGTTAACTCTGAAAAAATATCAAGAACAGTTTGGAAGGGTTTGCCTCAAGGTTCAGTTTTAAGTCCGTTACTTTATAATATTTATACCTGTGATTTGAAGTCTTCATTAAATAATACGGTAAATGTTCTCCAATATGCAGATGACTTGCTATTGTACTCTATAAACCAAAATATTGATAATGCGTGTGCCTCATTATCAACTGCCTTAGTATTATTAAAAAAATGGTTAGACGAAAATGGTTTACAATTATCTATCCCAAAAAGTTCTGTTGTTTTATTTTCTCGAATGCGATCTCCTCCTCCGATTTATTTATTCTTTGATAGAACCTTAATCCCACCACGAACTAATGTTAAATTTTTAGGAATTATTTTAGATTCTAAATTGGCGGGCGAAATGTACTGTGAACATATTTCAAATAAATGTGAAAAATTACTAAATATTCTCAGATGCCTCACAGGCGTTTGGTGGGGTTCGCATCCGCTTTCATTAAAACTTTTATATAATTCAATTATCAGGAGCGTTTTGGATTACGCAAGCTTTTTGTTAGAACCATGTAATAAACTTGGTCTTAAAAAACTTGATAGCATTCAATCAAAGTCGCTACGAATAGTTACCGGTGCAATGAAATCTAGCCCCATAAATGCTTTACAAGTAGAATGTGGCGAACCTCCTCTTTATCTAAGACGACAAATGTTGTCTGATAGATATTTATTTCGAGCATTACAATTCTCGAATCATCCACTACTGCCTAAGCTTAAATCTCTATTTGAATTAGTAAACAGCTCTTCATATTGGTCTCATAAATCTCCGCCATGTCTAGTTATTAGTTATCAGAAATATTTATCTCTTTCATCCCCTTTGCATAGATCTACGACACTCCCATTATTTGAATATAGTTATGAATCAATCACTACGCCTCTAAATATAATTTATGATCTAGGTATTCAAAAATCTGACCTCATTGCAAATGCTAAGTTTAATTATATCATGGATCGAAACTGGTCTCATTTTCATCAAATTTATACTGATGCTTCAAAGCATGATCGTCACCATAACGCTTGTGTAGGAATAGGTATTTTTCATTTACAATACAATATCGTTCAAAAAGTTAAACTTCCACCGGAATCATCAATATTTACAGGAGAGTGCTTAGGGATTCTCAAAGCAGTTGAGTATATTTTATTAATGAAACTAAATAAAACAATCATTCTTACAGATTCCTTAAGTGCCCTCCAAGCTCTTGGTAAATTTTCTTTTTATAGCCGTCCGTTTCATCCAATTATTTTCCAAATAAAGCATCTAGTTCGTCTTTGTTCCTTAAGAAACTATTCTATCTTCTTCACTTGGATACCTAGCCATAGTGGTATATGTGGCAACCAAAAAGCCGACAACTTAGCAAAGGAAGCTGTTGTAGAAGGAGACAAAGTTCCGTACAAAATCTTCTGCCCCGACCTAAAACCTTTGCCTTTATCATATTTAAAAAAGTCTTGGACTGATATATGGAATCTTAGCAGTAAATATAAAGGCAAATATTATTATGAGATTCAACCCGTTATTCCAATAAAACCTTGGTTTTCCAAAGTAATTTTAAACAAGAAAACTACAAGCATTCTTATAAGAATGCGTCTGGGTCATACGTGTTCTCCAAACCATCTTGCAAAGCTTGGCTTAATAGATAGTTCAAAATGTGTTTGTGGCGCTGAGGTGGGAGACTTGAATCATATCTTATTTTCCTGTCCCCTCCATGATCGTTCCTCCTTTTTTGAATCACTTTTGTCCTTAAGAGTTCCTTTCCCATCTTCAACTCCTTGTTTGCTAATTAATAATAATGTTAAAATATATAAAGTATTATCCTCATTTATTCTTTCTAACAAAATATTAATTTGATAAGTAGTTTAACTAATGAAATATGTACCTACCTTCTTTTGTTTATCAGCTAACAAAATAAATTATTTGATATTAGTATTATATAATATGTATAGTGTATTCTTTCCATCATTTCCTTACTCTCCTGATTGATTATTTTCTAAATTCCATCCGCTGCGTTAAATCCTTATCCCGAATGTTTCTCCGTTTTGTCGTTGGCATGATGTGCCACAGGCACGTTGCCATATAAAAAAAAAAAAAAAAAAAAAAAAAAAAAAAAAATCGGTTCACTTCACCGCTATTCCAATTTTTTAAATGATAAATAAAAGTTGTTTTGATTCGATACCATTATTAAACTGCGTTTTTAAAACAGAGGTCATTTTATCCCTAATATATTATTATTAAAGTTATTAAATAAGGTAGAAACACGACGTTATTTAACTAACATGTTTTCTAACCTGTAATGGCTGTAGTAAATCTCTGTTAAAATTCCGGCGGTTATTATCGTAGAAAGGGTTAATAAATATGCAAAAATTACAAGACAGTGTCTTTTCAATTGTAAAAACGACAAACCTTTCACCGGCTGTTTTTAGTTTCCTGCAACCAACAGAAGAATTTACTGGTACGTATAAAGATAATCGCGGCAAATTAACATTTGAAGATAATATAATTTAGGCATATTATTTTAACTAAATAATCTTCTTAAATTTCTATCGGATAATGATGATAAACAATTTACTGACTTGCTGTTAATTTAAATTAATTTGACATTTTAGACAAAACTCCTCTTGGTGGTATTCTTAGTGATACAAAATATGGTTGGCTCGCACTTGGTCCGAAATTCTGCGTCATTGACCTCAGGAGTGGACTCAAAATCGCAGCTCGAAACTTTGGAAATGGCCAGAGGTACACAACTTTGTGGATTATTTGTTTAATGTCAATGTCTTACAACCCACACATTTTTTATGCTGTGATTAGATCATACACGTAAAAATTTAGGTTTATGTGTAATAAACCTGTAGTCTATGTAAATAGTTCTATTTTAGTATATGCTGTAATGTGTGTGCAAAATGACATAATACACTCTTTTATCATAACATACTACAGTGGAATCTCTATAACTCGAACCTCGTTAAGTCGAAATCCTCAGTAAGTAAAAAAAAATTGCTACACCCTTCCGCTGAACCCCTAAATACGCGGTGTCTCAAATTATTTAGACTTTGTAACTCGAACAAAATTTTATTTCTCTACAAAGTATTGATAATACATATTTATACTGTATAACTTGAATTTCAAAAAGGGGACCCTGTAAGTCGAAGTTCGTAAAATATTATGACATCTTACTTGGAATTCCCAGAAATAATAGCAATGAAATCCAAAATGAATGTTCTGGTTCGGGGCTTCTAATCTATTGTTATTGTCTTATTCACGGGCAATGAATGAATACATTCATAAAACTTTCTAAGTAACACAGCTGTGAATGTTGTCGACACAGGACATGATTACTTTTAGTGGAGCTTGTCTGTCAGTATTTATTTTTAAGTCCAAATTTTGTTTCAATTACGTCCAATTTAAATTTTAAGTTCAATTTTTCAATTAAGTCAAAAACTTGTTAACTCAAAATTTTTAGCATATCCCTTGACATTCGAGTTATTAAGATTCTATTGAGAACTTTATTTTCTATATTAACCAACATAATGCAAAGCTCAAGTGGCTCCCTATCCGACTTCGCCGGAATACTCACATACTCTCTGCTCTGTACAACATTCTGTTTAACCCAAACACCCCATTTTATGTTTGAGACAAATTCGAATTTCTCAATCAATCTCACAACCGTTTGTTACATTCATCCAACAATATGGTCCTACAAATACCTGTGCACTCTATATCCTTTCCGATAAGTCCTTTATAATAATAGCTATACTTTTATGGAACTCTTTACCCGCGACCATATGTAAAGTTCCAAATCTAGTTTCCTTCAAAAATATGGTCAAGGAGCACCTTGCTGCTGTGATGTAAATTTTTGTGCTTTTCCCGTCCATCTTTTCCTTTTTTTTCCATAAAATTGCATAGATGTGTGTGTTTAAATATTTAAGGACTAAGAATTGTAAAAATTTTAATGTTGCTTGTTACACCATTACCTATATTTTCATATACACTGTTCATTTGGTTGTTAGGGTTGCCTGGAAGAATTCACTTTTAAGCGATAAGGCCGTCTGTTGTTTGTTTTTTTCAGCTTTGTGTATGTTTTTTTTCCTCTTCTATTACTTATGGTGTTGTAAATTAACAAACAATAAAGAGTTTTAACTAACTATAATGTATTTTTATTTTGCAGCTACTGTACATCAGTCACTAGTGTTGTTGAGTTGCCAACACCACTCACATCCAACTCTCAACAGTTGGTCATAAGCTTAGAATGTGATGATGTGACAGGCATAATCTGTGTATTCCACATCAATGGCTCCCAACTGCTACACTGTGTTCAAACTGATGTGGTTGTTACTGAGTTGGCTGTGTGTGATGATATACCAAGTGGACCCTTTATGTGTTTTGATGGCCTTGTTATAGCTGGGACTAGAAGAGGAGAGGTGTTTGTTTTTGATCTCAACAGAAGTTGCTTAGTGGATGGTGAGACTTTTGTCTTTTTAAATTTAAATGGAATAGTATAAGTATAGGAAATATTTTTTACATCACAGTGGCATGACATGACAATGATCCATTTTGATGGTTGGTTGATTGACAACATAAATCTTGAGAAAAAAATGTGCAAAAACTTAATTTTGAACAAATTCATGAAAATTGCTAGAAAAATATAAAAGAGTAGATTCATACTATGTAGTGAATATTTTAAAACCTGTATAACACATACATATTTGTATATGCCACATTTCTACATACTTAACTATAAAATTAAAATTATTACTTTACAGCCCTCAAGAACATCTCTCAAGGCCAAGAAGATGAGATACACAATGAGGCAAATGCTGCCAATCTTGTGTTCTTACCTCTAAAAGCATTGCACAAAATAGAGAGCCAAAGAGATTTGGCCGTAGATAACAATGACCACTTAGCTGTGTTGCTCAATGAAACCTCCCTAGTGGACGGCCAGTACATCTTTAGAAACCCTGATGGCACTGTCCGAATGAAGGCGAAAAGGGATCATATAAGAGTAACAGTACTGCAATACATACCACAGTTAGCTAGCTTGGCTGTGGGCTACAACTTTGGGGCTTTTCAGATCTGGAACCTTCTTAATTTAGACTTGGAATTCACTTCTCAAGTCAATGTTGAATGCTTGCCAGTTACACATTTTGGTTTCCAGGTAGTGTATTCTTCTATGTTATTGTGCTATATTAAGATATTTTACTATCTCTTAATATTATGAGGCCACCAAATTAGCCTCTGAAGTATTAGTGCAACTGCATATAACCTTACCCAAAGTTAGGCTTTCTGTACGGGCTAGTATCGACACCATAGGATAGTCAAAGAAAATATATTGTTGAAGTTTATAGTATTTATTATTATACACTGTAGGTATAATAATAATGTTGCTATGGGTATGAGCGCCATATGTTAATTTTCCAAATGATGTGAATGTTACCGACGCCAGCTAAAAAAAAACTGCTTATGGTTGGTGTACAGTTACACTATACACTATACACTTGCTTTAGTTTTTATTTGGATGTCTGTGGGCTGCAGAAACCACTTATTGCCATATGAAGTATCATATTCAGACTTCATATTAAAAAAGAAAAATCTTTCGAATTTTCATCACTTCATTGTAATTGTTCTGAATTTCTTGAAGTGTGAAGGATCTCTTATTCTTAGTACTTGATCTTTCAGGAACCCTGTGATGACCCTAGAGCATTTTGTTACCTATGGGTTGTGTTCTCTGTGATAGACAGGTTTGAAGAAGAGGAATTTCCACTGGCTGTGATGTATTCATTAACCTACCAGGGCAAAAGGATGTTGTCAGATAGTGCTTGCTTGTATCAGGTATGCCAAAAATCTTCTTTTCCATGGAAGCTCCTGTAGTATGTAAGCAAACTCCAATCAAGATTTTAGTACTTCAATAGTTTGACTGAAGAAGGTACCAATGCTGTTAATGTTGTGAAGCAATAGTTGGCAGAAAGGTGTACTTGCCAGCTAGATTTACTAGCTGCTTGCTAGTCAACAACCATAAAAAATCTGAGCATCATAACTGCATACAACGTCAGGCAAGACACATACATACTTGCTTGAGGTTGTGTGTATATTTCCTTGGACTGCAGAAGCCACCTTTTTTTTGTTGTCGGATGGAAATCTTCAAAAGGTATCCAGCACTTTGGGAGAGGATACCTGGTTATGTGGGATTTGTAATGCACTAAAACCCCGTCGGTGGCCTGCCTCTGTGCTTGAGGAGGTCTCCGGGATCTCCATTGGAACGCACTGGTGCCCTCCTCGTGCAGCGCCCAGCACGTGCCCATCTTCGAGAGAGCAGATGTGCTCTCCTGCACTCACAGGCGCTCACGGCAGCGTGCGGCCACGCACACACCGCCGTCCTTCCCAGGGCTGCTAGCTGGACATGTCGAGCTCCCACTCTCACTGCATGCAACCCTGTAAGCCCCCTTTTAGTTGCCTCTTAGGATCAGGTAGGGGATACCGTAGCTCTATTCTTAATCCCGAAGCTACAGGGACTGCAGAGGCCACCTAACACTACATGGTCTGCTACATTGTATGAATTAAAAAAAATGCTACAGCAAATACATAGATTACAGCAAATATTTTCACAATCTTCTAATTTTATTATCCTGCAATACTGTCATACTGCCTTATTTTAAACTGTCTATTTTTTTTCAGGAATTCTCCACTGCAACAATAAGATTCCAAATAGAGTTGACCACAACGGAGGAAGCAAGTCACTTTGTTGGCGGCAAATGTATTTCATGTCACACATACTCCATCAATTCTACATTGGGAGATGATGGGGATGATAGTAAGATTTTTAACTTTACTAATGTTTCAATAATTATTTCATTAATAGATTCATGCCCAATGTATCCCAATAGGATAGGGGTTGTAACTTCTTCACTATAAATACTTGAAAATTATAAATTTTATACAATACATAGTTGTAAAACATACATCAAATTATGTATAATGTTTATTCACTATTTAATTAGCACCTTGGACATGTGGCATCTAAAAAACCAAAAAAACAATTAAAGCTGTATTTTACAAGGGAAATAACACTTTTCTGGTTTTACATTAATTCAGATAAATAAAAATTAAAGGCTATGCTTTTTTAACCCTTAATTTGTTGATAATCATATGCATTATAGAGTCTGTGCAGTAGGAAAATAGGTAAAGCAGTTATGAAATCCAATAAGAAACCCATAGGGATGGAACAGTAGGCCTATCGTAAACGCTAGAGAATAGAATGTAGGTGGTAGAACTATTATGGTTCGCCCGGAGAAGTACCACCGCTGCACGCACTTCTGCCATGAACCAATTCTATTGTTTCGGTAGAAAGGTGCAGTTGCCGGCCACACTTACATGAGGCGACCACTAGCCTCTGGAGTAGCAGCGCAACTGCATACGACCTCAGACAAGACTTACCTATGCTTGCTTGAGGTTGTATGTAGATGTCCATGGGCTGCAGCGACCTCTTAACACCACGTGGCCTGCATGTTCGTCTGCTACTCCATTCAAATAAAAAAAAAATGAAAAATATATGGATTTAATGTGAGCTAACAAAATGTCATCTGACCTCAATCGTTAGCTAAGTGTCAATCGTATACCATCATCTTTCTATTCTACAAGCGTTTACGTTAGTAGAATACCACTTGTCACCCCAGATAAGACAATGCCATGAAAAAATAAACACCCTCCAGTTTCATATTTATTATCTCTTCACTCACTCAATACAAGTTTGCCAAGTACCCAGTTTAAAGTATGTGTTCATCTCGCAGGTATATACACAAACATATGCCAGCTAGTATGGGAATGCTGGGGAGAACATGCCAGCGGGGGTACTCAACATGGCATGCTTCTGTTTGACCTTGATCAATGGTACAAGGATCAAATGCCTGGTAAGAATTGTGAAAACATATTTTATTGTTAATCAATTAAAATTTCTTTGTTTACAAGACAGTATGATGTCATATTAATATGTTATAATAATGTTGACCACAATAATATTTGAGTTTCTTAATAAACACAGGTTAAAATCAGAAAACTAGATAAACTTTTTTTAAATACTTTTGTTTTTTAATTAATGAAACCTAACATTTGGTTTATGTTAACACCGAAGTAATCACAATTTTACATTTTTAGATTATTTACTGACATTGAGTTAATGAACAATATAAATGTACATTGCCAGCACTTATGACATGCGTTTGCAAGCCAGCGTTTCAGTTATTGGCAATTCTAACAAAAGTACATACATATATTAATTTCAGCTACATACCGGCTCGAAAGCAACGCATTCATGAGCACGACCTGGTGCTCAGAGCTGGCTCGGGGGGCGTGCCTCACGCTGGACGCGCGCCTGGACCCCGCCTCCGTCACGCCGTACTCGCACGCTACCAGGCTGGAGGAGCACTTCTACCCTAACTCGCTGCAGTACAGTAAGTATACTGAGTAGCTCGGAGCCAAGTATAATTATTGCATCACTTAGATCAGTAAGTCGTCAGTAATCAGTCAGATGTTCAAGTAAAGCGATGGCTACTTTACCAGAACGTATCCAATTCCAACTATAACCAAAGTAACCAAAGTAACCAAAAAGTTCGAAAAGGTTAAAAGATATCGCTATGTTCACTGCCTTGGAAAGAAGTCTTTGAAGAAGCTTTGTTTTTATCCTTTTTTATGTCCCGCCTGCTATTGTCTCTTGTTGGCTGTGAGAGAAATTGTTTACCACGCTGGCCAAGTCTGGATTGGTGGACATAATGTCTTCTAGAAATCTCAGGCATGCACTGTGATGGAAAACATTGTTATGAATTAAATATCACAATATGTTTTCTCACTGTGAAGCAGCAATAAATATAAATAATAATAATAAAATTTCTTAATCGTAGGTGCGCGCTGCGGTTTGAACTTTGTATTTCCGTTTCAGGAAACCGCGGCCTCCTTACCCTCTTTATCAGCCATCGCCGGTTTATTGAGTTTTATTTAGGCGTGTCTGACCCCTTTATAAACCTCATACAGATCCTAAATCTTCAGCACGAAATCCTTTTTCACTTCATTTTTTTAAAATTACCGTAAATTTTTTAATTTTTGATGTTGAAATTGCTTTAATTTTTCCAATAATTTCTACATTTAAAACAATAAAAAAATGTAAATTTTAAATTTTGTTCACGTTAATCCACAGACTGCATATGCCTGAACACGTCGGAGGTGCAGGTGCTGCACACGGCGGGCATCCAGCGGCAGATCATCAACTGCATGGCGGCGGCGGGCCCCTCGTGCCTGCTGGCCCCGGCGCGCCTGCGCAGCGCGTGCAGGGCGGCCGGCGTGCTGCCTCTCTACTGCGACTGCGGCGACAACGACCCGGTCAGTACTTGTAGTCTTTTCTCTCTTCTATGATATCTCTGAAACCTTCATAATTTTTTTTAGTAAAAATATTTACTGATCATAATAATTGTACATAACAACTGGTTATAGTCTTTTTGCCGTAAGATTATATCTCTTGACACCTTCATATTATTATTTTTTGTAAAAATATTTATTGATCATAATTGTATACCATAAAACAACTGTTGAAGTTCCTGTCTGCCACTATAGTTACACTGTGTTCCAGCAGACAGTGTCTTCCCTATGATTTTTGAACAAAATTACATAATATATTAATTGGTTGGGCGATTTGTTATTATAATGTTACTTTAATTTTTCATAGGTTTAATATCTATATAAAACACTCTCAATTATTGCTAGCTTGCCAGCATAATGTTTTCAGGAGTGCTTATCGGTTTCTGATTCGCTGTTTACCGAACTCCTTTCATATTGGATGAAGGAGAACAGTATCATAGGCCATAATCTTTGTCTATGATTAGTAAAAAAATAAAAATAGAATATTATCTACGCCTGCCAGTATGGCGGCGGTTGCATACGAACGGTACTTACGTCGACTAGCGTTCTTTGGCTATGTTCGAAAATATTCTTAAGTACTTAAAACCCATCAAAAACTACAAGCGGAACCTTGAAGCGGCAGACTGCAGTCTGGAAGAACGTCCAGGATCCTGTGATTGGATATAGGAGAGGTGGCTTCGATTCAAGAATTCCGTAAGTACGATCTGAATTCTTTATGTGGGCATTAATTGAGGTGTTTCCACTTTCCCAACAGTGGGCTTGGGTCATAATTACGTACCTACCCGCCCACCCATTAATAAACTAATATTATATAATTATTTACAGTACCCTTTTTTATGTATAAAACAGCTTTTATATATTATAAAACAAATAGGAAATTTAATCAGTTTTGATACTTAATAGGAAAGGAAAAGATAAAAAGAACAAGATAATAAGAACAGCAATTTAAACAACCAAAAAAACCAATATAACTGACAATATAAGTGACAATAGCGATGTAACCTAACGAAATTTAATCGATTGATTTAATAACTATAGTCCATAGTAAGTACACTCCTCTACACTCGGAGAGAGGTTGTATACTCTCATGTAGGGCGGCCGGCGTCCTCCTTCTGCCTATACTATGAGTGCGGCGACGACCCGTTGAGTGTATTCATTTTAAACTGGAAAGTCTGAAGTCTAAGCTCTCCCGAATGAGTACCATTAAATATATATAGCTTTCCTAGATCCAACAACTTTTCTCTGTCTTCTTTAAGTCCTCATTCTTTATTTTTCCATCCTACTTACTACTATGGTATCCCCTGCCTGATTATAAAAGGTATACCAAAAAAAACTACTACCTATAACTTGTTGGCCACCACTGATTTGTATGGTAAAACAAGACTCATAATTAGGTGCCTGTATGCCAACATAACCATACAAATTTTTTGAACAGAACTCATGTTTGTTAGCGGTTCGGTGTTGTAAATTGTCTATTATTATCTTAACACCTCATACAGATTGATTACTGAAAACTGGCACGTACAATTCTATATCTGCTTAAACCCTAAATTCTTGTATGGTGCAAAGTTTATTTATAATTTTTATTATTATTGTCGGAAGCATTGCATTGCTTAGACCACAGAAAATATTAAAAAAGGTTAGAATGGAATTGTGGGCGGGGCAGACGCGCCAAGGAATTTTGAGCAAACGCTCAAAATTCTAAAATCTCTACAGAAACACGCGATCGTGCTACGATATGCGTGCTTGTGCATTCATTTGAAATCGCGTGATTGTGCGGCGCTAAGATTGGCTAGATTTGAAATTGCAAATATGTGCGTAAGCTTCGTATTTATTTAAGTACAGATGTAATGGAGGTGAAAGGCGGGGCTTGATCGGCGACACCAGTCTTCATACGAACGGCGCATTCTACCTCTTAATAATGTTCTGTGGTTTAGACAATAAATTTTTATAAAATGTAAAGCAAGTAAGTTTTGTAATTTAGCTAAAATCTTGCTGAGTTTGTAGTTCAAATACTGGTGCCACTGCACCTTGCCACACAAACACAAGATATTTTCTTCCAAGAAGAATTGGGTACAGCAATACAAGTAGCACCTGAACTTGAACGGTACAACTTGTTATACATATCATAAATGACATTACCATTTTATAAGACCTTAATATCTTCTTACAGGAGGATCAGCGTAGATATCTATTGTCAGTGGCTTTGGAAGCCAGACTGTCCAGTTTCCTGAAGCGCTGTGCACATGACTGGGCCACGGGGACTCATAGTGGAGCTGGCTGTACACTTACATTTATTGTAAGTTATGTTTAAATAATGATTTAGGTTTAGGTTTAATTCATTTATTCTCAATAAAGACATACATCACTTACTTGAGAACAATACATATAAATAGTTTTCAAAAGGATGATTTAATGCAGTAATACAGTTATTGACTTGGTATAGTTTACAGATTTATATTATTGTTGTGTATCTACATCTAGAGACGTCGCAGGCTCGGTTTGGAATGAGAAGGCGTGTTGATAGATTAAAGAGTTTATTATAACTCAATAAATTTAATATTTAACCTAACTTATAATAGAGGCGTCTTAGGCATACACTACAATTATAATTAGGTAGTAGACTGGATACTCAGTATGTGGTCTCTCAATCAATGAAACAAGAATATAGTCTTCCTGGCTGCAATCATTCTTACGTCCCACTGTTGGGCACGGGGTCTCTCCCCAATATTGGGCAGTCTAGTTTATAGTCTCCTTACCATATTGAAAACAAAAATTTAAATAAATATTGGTTTACAATAACAGAGTTAAAAAATACTTGAAGATTATTATCTGGCTCTTTCAAGTAAATCACAGTTTAATATTTTGTATGGGGCTGCAATACAGTGACGTCACTGCACTGTTAGTTGGCACAATGTTATATCTGTGGCCCTAGTGAAAAGGGATTTAAGTCTAAAACTACAACACAGGAGAGGCAAAAAACACACGGCGCGCTCAAATTGCGTGTTTGTCCTCGTATGACATTTAAACCGCCAGCAAAAGTAATACATGTGATGTTTTTTATAGGTAAACAGAGTATGTTCTTTATTATTATTGAGTTATTTTTTATGTAAAGTTAATAGTTTTTAAAATAATAACTTATACCCTCAATAAAATAAATTCCTCGAGGGTATAAAATAACTTATACCCCTTCACACATAAGTAAATTGAGAATTCGCTTATGTGAAAAGGAATACGCATTTGAATGAATTTTATGATAACCAAGTAATTAAATGAAATATTTAATAGCTCATTTTATAAGAAAATAGTGTTTAGCTGTGTACTTTAAGTCAACTTTAAAAAAAATTGAAAATTATGAAAAAAATATCTTGGCGTCTTTTTCACTAAGATTTTATACGTGGCGTGTGGTATATGTAGACTTATATGAACTATTTTGTGCTACTTAAACCCATATTTTAATGGAAATAAAACAAGCGGAATACAAAATTATATTAATTTTTTTAAATTTCTTGCGTATTTTTTTTTATATGTAAACCGAACAAAAAGGCAGACGGGCCACCACGCGGCCCGTCTGCCTTTTTGTAAGCGATCACCGTCGCCTACGGACACGGGCAACCCCAGGGGAGACACCCGAGCATTGCCGGCTTTGGAGGAGAGCATTTTTTACAGCTTTCTTGAAGAACCCCATGTTATAGTCCACTGGGAATGCCTCAGCTGTAAGGTTGTCCCATAACCTACACGTCCGTGGTAAAAAGGAGTTGAGGAGTTGAGGACCGCCACGAGTCCAGATGATGCCTGTGGAACTTTGTGACAGTCCACCTCGGCTAGGCTCTATAAGCAGTGAGCAGGGTGCACCAGATGTTAGGGTGCACCGGTGTGTGTGAGGGTGTGTGGGTGTGTAGGCCTGGAGGATGGTGTGGTTAAAAAAAACTACACAGAACAATAAAAAAAATGGACTATTTATTATCAATTCTTCAAAGGGTAATTAAATTGTTGGGCGCCTTACCACACTATCACAATCAAACAGTTGGTTCAAATTATTATATCTAATTTCACTTAAATAAAAGTACATAAGAGGTTCTTATTACCTAATACAGGTAAAATACCTAAGAAAAAAGTCTTAAGTTTAACAGTTTTCTCCTTATTTGTTGTTCCCTTTATATAGATAAAAGGTGAAATAATTTAAGATAAAAAGGAAACTGAAGTTAAAAAAAATATACTCCTACTTCCCTCCTTCAAGGAACCCGGAACAATCCTTGGAGAGGCAGCATAAGTTTTCTAAATGGAGACCGCAGATACCAACACCCACGGGGCGTCACGCTCCGGATGGGGTTGAGGTCTCCAAGACGGTTCAACCAATTCAACCCTCAGGAAGATTCCAACGCGATGATTACTACCACGTGGATGTAGAATGGGGTTGATGGAGTGGACGTCTCGTGAAGTAAAAGAGAAGAAGAAGAACCAAGAAACGAAGAACCCTGGAACACAAAGGAACACGTGGTTAACCTTTGTGTTTGACAATAGGCCCACCAAATAAACCTAACCTTTTTAAAAAAAAATTGTTCAAAACTTACCAACAAAGGTTGGGTTCTTCCAAAATAAATAAGGTGAGGGAGTTCGGCGAGGGTCAGGCGCTCGAACTCAACCCCAGGAGATGGCAGCTAAAAACAAAAGGAACGCACTTCTTAGCACCAAAAATACTGTGCACAGCACTAGGAAACACTTTTTAAAGAAAGAAGAACTACAACAAAAATCCATCAGATTCTCACCAGCTATACTGAAGAATAGCGCACGTGGTCTAAGAACACGGGCTACACGCGACGACTCTGCTTCTATTTGACGCCGGCTCCGGAGAAAGAAAAGGCGGAGGCCTACCCCTCCAGTCCTTATATACGTTTGCGAACGCCGAAAGTTCGAGAAACCCACTTCTTGCACCGTAATGCACCATGGTCACAGACAAAACAAAAAAAAAAAATAAAGCAACACTGTATCGCAAAGTCCAATTGCAACTATGATTTGAAAAAAAAATATACTTTACCGACATTTAAGAAAAACAACTCTCGTGACGGACATGGGCCTAGTTTGACAAAGCAATTAGTATTTATCTTAATAAAATCTAGGATATCTCAATTTTAATTCTAAAATAATTTACTACAATTGATGTTGGCCAAATAATGGCTGTACCGATACCCTTTTCATTAAAAAAAAACAACTACCTGTACTTACAAACGTCAATGCCAGATGTTAATATAATGTCAGTCAGTCCGTCAAGTACAAAAAAAAAAAAAAAAAAAAAAACTAAAGACAAACAATGGTGATTTACAATTATTTAAATGTAAAACAAGTATGTTATTATATGTGGAAAACCAAAGCAAAAAAGTAAGTGTTAACAGTGGTGTAAAATACGGTGTTACAGTACATCTCCCGTTGGAAAGAAAAATTTTATTTTGAAGAAATAAAATTTTTCGACAAACTTCGACCCGACAAAATACAAGGACAAGGTTAAGCCCAAATGAAAGAAAATTTAATCCATTGTTAAAAAAAAGAAAAAAAAAACTTGACCCCTACCTAACTATGAGTAAGTCCCTTAGCATCATTGGTGGACAGAAGGCCCACCAATGCATCTAGGCCTACGGGAATTACTGCGCTAAGGACAAACACAGACACAAAAACCTAACCTAGTGGCCCAATGCTCTTCAGTACAGCTGCTACCACCTTCTACGCCGATTCCTCTTCCCTATTCCTGTCCACAAGATCTTTGATGTGAAATTGACCCAAAGATTTCCCATCCAAAGACTTCAATGAATAAACTAATGGAGATAGTTTCTTGCTAATTATACACTTTTCAAATTTCGGAGACAATTTGGAAGAAAAGTACTTGGGAGCACTGGATAGGGGAAAACATCTTTTATAAATTATTTGCCCCTCTTGAAACTCCACTGGTCGCTTCCGCAGGTTATAGTATTTGGCGTTATGTTCATGAGCCTTTTTAAGATGGGAATGAACTTTGCCAAATATTTCCTTTAACTTCGGCAATCCCTTCGGAAAGGTGTCGGAATCCACTTGTACGGCTTGCCTATCTATCGGGGTGTTCAAATTATATAAAGCTCCATCCAAGACTATCTCCCTACCATGGTTCAAAAAATAAGCTGAGAATTTGGTGCTATCGTGAACAGAGGTGTTCAAGGCACACTGGATCTCAGGAATGTTCTGGTCCCAGTTGCGATGATCAGAACGCACATAAGATGCAATAGCCCTAACAATATCTCTGTTCACTCTCTCTGTTTGGTTTGTCTGAGGGTGATAGCGAGGATTATAAAACAAATTAGGCACTCCAAATTGAGTGATAAGATCCCTAAACTCCTTAGAAGTGAATTGAGGTCCGTTATCAGTGTATAAAAATTTGCAAACTCCATGCACTAAGAAAACCTTTTTATGAAGAATATTTACAATATTTTTAGCAGTAGCAGTACGCATAGGAAATATTAAAACATATTTTGAAAAATAATCAGAAACTACAAATAAATATTGGTTCCTAGAATAAGATGGAGGAAAAGGTCCAAGTATATCACAAGAAATAGCTTCCCATGGTTGTGAAACTAACTTGGGATTTCCCATGAGTCCGGGGCGTGCTGTATTAACAGGCTTGTAACAGCGACAAGTTTCACAAGAATCCACATAGGCCTTGACATCTTTAAATAAAGAAGGCCAAAAGTAATACGTGGAAATCCTCTTGTGGGTCTTAGCCACACCAAAATGTCCTGCCTCGGGGTCATCATGGTACCTCTTCAAAATGTCTGGTCGCTTCTCCAAAGGAACCACCAGCTTCCAGTCAAACTGAGAAGTTATGTTATATTTATTCTTGGACAACCGGTACAACTTCCCCTCAATCATATTAAAATTTGGAAAATGGTTGGGATTCCTATTACATCCATCAAGTAGTTTAAGGTACCACGGGTCAGAGACATCCTCTGGAACAATGTCGATAGAGTCAATCTTGATTCGGGATAAAGTGTCCGGAATAACATGTTCCTTCCCCTTCCTATGGATGATTTCAAAATCAAATTGACTCAACCGACACGCCCATCGGTTAAGTCTGCCCGTTGGATTTTTCAAATTATAGAACCACAGAAGTGAGGCATGGTCAGTCACAATAAAACACTTCTTGCCCTCTACATAGGAACGGTACTGCTCTAGAGCATAAATGACGGCTAGTAACTCCCGTTCCGTGGCGGTGTAATTTGTTTCAGGGGCAGAAAGTGTCCTACTGCAGTAAGCAATTGGATGGTCCACACCCTCATGCTTCTGGGTTAAGACACCACCAATAGCATAAGAAGATGCATCGGTATGGATGTAAAAAGGTTCCTCAAAATTAGGACACCTAAGGATAGGAGATGATACAAGAGCAGATTTTAATTGTGAAAAGGATTCCTCGGCATCAGCATCCCATACAAATTTCACCTTCTTACTAGTAAGCCGGGAAAGGGGCCTAGCCACTTTGGAAAAATCCTTTATAAATCTACGATACCAACCTGCCATACCTAAAAATCGCTTAACTTCCTTCACCTCTGTAGGAGTGGGAAAATTCATGATCACATCAACTTTTGACGGATCAGTCCTAAGACCAAAGCAATCTACAACATACCCCAAATATTTTAATTCACTCCTACAGAACATAGATTTCTCCATGTTGATAGTGAGGTTAGCAAACTTAAGTTTGTCATAAACCCGTTTTAAAATATTTATATGTTCCTCAAAGGTACTAGTACAAATAATTATGTCATCAATATAACAAAATACTTTATTGTCAAATTCTGCACTAAAAAGACTATCCATCAACCTTTGCATGGTTGCAGAGGCTCCCATGAGACCAAAGCACATCACCCTATATTGGTATAACCCTCGTCCTGGCACTGTAAAAGCCGTCTTCTCCCTCGAAGACGGAGAGAGAGGCACCTGGTGATATGCCGCACTCAGGTCCAGGGACGTCAAATATTTGGCGTCCCGAAGGTTGTCCAATATGTAATTAATATAAGGTAATGGATAGGCATCAGATTTAGAAACGGAGTTGACCTTCCTGCTATCAAGGCAAAGTCTCACCTCACCATTGGACTTAGGCACCATAGTAACGGGTGAATTCCAAGGCGAAGATGAAGGCTCAACAATTTTGAGTTTTAACATTCGGTCTAACTCACTGTTTAAATGCTTAAGTTTCTCCGGACTAAGGCGATAGTACTTCTGTTTAATTGGTTGGGCTGACCCAGTATCAATATTATGTTCAATTAAATTTGTAAGACCCAAACCAACAACATCAGTATTAATGTTATTAAACAAAGTCCTGATTCGCTCTAACTGAACCTTTTGAGAAGCGGTTAAGGAGTCCAGGCTCCTTAAGCCATCTTCCTTAATATTACTAAGATTAAAACTATTAATATCGGATGTAGGTAAACAGGATAAAATATCAGGACCTAAATTAAAAGCTTTCCAAAAATTAATACCAAAATGAATAGGCAATTTAATTTGTGGCTGAACATAGAAAGTAACTACTTGCACCATTCCATTGCATTCTACCGGAAGGTTCATATAAGATTTACAAACTAGTTCATTTCCACTAGCTACTCTCAGCACTCTGGGCTGGTCAAAGTTTAAAAGTGGAACCTTTAATTTTAAAAACAACTTGTGAACATTGTCACCTAAAATAGAACATGAAGCACCACAGTCCAATAAACCACACACCTTTTGTCCTAAGATGGTAACTGACAAATATGGCCTACAGTCCTCAGCTGGTGGTGAGAATAAGGGTTCTATTGAGTGGTTGTGTTCAACTACTGACCCTTCCGGTTGCTGCGACATCTTACATAGCAGAGTCGAGCGCCTCTTAGGCTTGGCTCGCTTCGACTCAGGCCGAGCAGGGGAAGCAGAGACTGGTGTGCCGGACTTAGTGGAATGCCCTTTAGAAAATTTCACATTGATATCAGGAGCTAAATGTGTCTCCGGAACCCTGGCATTCACGGAGACAGGCCTATTCAGTTTTTTGAATGGGAGCACTTAGGGCAGTTAACCACTCTCACACCCTTTTCTCCACATTTATAACAAAGTATCTCTCCAGTACGAGTGCATTCCTTAGTAAGGTGCCCTGTCTCCCCACAACGGAAACACTTATGGTTTGCAGATCGAGATACAGAGGATACCTGAGAGAGTTTAGGTGGCTTAGATGTGGTTTCAGCCTTAAAAGGTAAATTAAAATCTGGAGCCAAAGATTTCTTTACAGGTGGAGGTTCAACAAAACTTTCCATTCTGTATCTTATTAATTCACATTTTTTCCCAAGTTCTAATAACTGAGATATAGATTTTATGTCTAATAATATAAATTCTCTACTATATTCGGGGCGGACATTCCTCAGAATAATTCTGAGTTTATCCTCCTCAGACAAAGGAACCGAGAGCTGGGACATCATTCCTAACATTATAGAGGTATAGACAGCAATGGATTCCCCCTTTGCTTGCGTGCGAGAATGTATCTCTTGCAACAACCTATGGTCATAGTCAGGCAGATCAAAATCATTCCGTAAAGCGGACAAAAGGCTTGATAAACTAGAAAAGTTAGATTTATTGGCACGGAACCAGCACAAAGCCGGACCGGACAGTAAGTCAGGAAAACCATGAAGGGCCTCCTCTTCTTTAATGCCCCTAGCCACTCTGAGCTCTTCTAATCTATTAATGAATGATCGAACACAAGTTTGCCCATCAAATTTTAAGTTTAAACTATTTAAATTCACCTTATGTTCTATTTTATGGAGGATACTGCGCACTACCTCTCTCTTACTACCACAGCTCCCCTCTGATTCGGAACTAGAGCTATCTGGATCTAAGATGGAAACATTTTTGACCAAAGAATCCCTAAGTTTACTCGCCTCCTCCTCATACTTTGAGTCTGAGATTCGGTTCAACCTTCTTAATAAATAATGGCACCTCCCTAACAAGCGCATACGAGTGGACTCCGACAAGGTCTCGTCCGAAGCCAAAACCGAAGCCAAATCACTAACCTTAGCGGAAATTACCTTCAACTCTTCACCCGCATCACCGTCGGCCTCCTCACCAGACACGTTAAGGGTACCTCCATGGGTGAGCTTCAGAGTTGAGCGAAGCTTCCTTCGGAGCTCATCCAGTCGACTCTCCGAAGAAACTGAAATTTTCCGGATAGACAGCTCATAAATAATTTCATCTTTAGTTAGGAAATTAATGTTGCAACCTAAACCTGCCATATTTAAAATAAAGAGATAAAGTAATTGTTAATTAAATTAAGTTTCCGTTCTAACAGGAACACTTCACAGATTTAAATAATCAGAGTGTCAAAAAGACAAAAGTACAATTTAAAATTAACAATTAAAATAACATTTGAAATTCAAATTGACAAAAAGTAGATTCAATTTGGAAACCAAAAAATTAAGTTAAAGTTACAATTTACAATATTAATTGTAATATTAACCTGAAAAGTTAACTAGTACAATTTGCTTAAAATAACAAACAAAGTTGTACAAGTGAACCAACTGTTTTCCAGGCCCCACGTTGGGCGCCACTGTGACAGTCCACCTCGGCTAGGCTCTATAAGCAGTGAGCAGGGTGCACCAGATGTTAGGGTGCACCGGTGTGTGTGAGGGTGTGTGGGTGTGTAGGCCTGGAGGATGGTGTGGTTAAAAAAAACTACACAGAACAATAAAAAAAATGGACTATTTATTATCAATTCTTCAAAGGGTAATTAAATTGTTGGGCGCCTTACCACACTATCACAATCAAACAGTTGGTTCAAATTATTATATCTAATTTCACTTAAATAAAAGTACATAAGAGGTTCTTATTACCTAATACAGGTAAAATACCTAAGAAAAAAGTCTTAAGTTTAACAGTTTTCTCCTTATTTGTTGTTCCCTTTATATAGATAAAAGGTGAAATAATTTAAGATAAAAAGGAAACTGAAGTTAAAAAAAATATACTCCTACTTCCCTCCTTCAAGGAACCCGGAACAATCCTTGGAGAGGCAGCATAAGTTTTCTAAATGGAGACCGCAGATACCAACACCCACGGGGCGTCACGCTCCGGATGGGGTTGAGGTCTCCAAGACGGTTCAACCAATTCAACCCTCAGGAAGATTCCAACGCGATGATTACTACCACGTGGATGTAGAATGGGGTTGATGGAGTGGACGTCTCGTGAAGTAAAAGAGAAGAAGAAGAACCAAGAAACGAAGAACCCTGGAACACAAAGGAACACGTGGTTAACCTTTGTGTTTGACAATAGGCCCACCAAATAAACCTAACCTTTTTAAAAAAAAATTGTTCAAAACTTACCAACAAAGGTTGGGTTCTTCCAAAATAAATAAGGTGAGGGAGTTCGGCGAGGGTCAGGCGCTCGAACTCAACCCCAGGAGATGGCAGCTAAAAACAAAAGGAACGCACTTCTTAGCACCAAAAATACTGTGCACAGCACTAGGAAACACTTTTTAAAGAAAGAAGAACTACAACAAAAATCCATCAGATTCTCACCAGCTATACTGAAGAATAGCGCACGTGGTCTAAGAACACGGGCTACACGCGACGACTCTGCTTCTATTTGACGCCGGCTCCGGAGAAAGAAAAGGCGGAGGCCTACCCCTCCAGTCCTTATATACGTTTGCGAACGCCGAAAGTTCGAGAAACCCACTTCTTGCACCGTAATGCACCATGGTCACAGACAAAACAAAAAAAAAAAAATAAAGCAACACTGTATCGCAAAGTCCAATTGCAACTATGATTTGAAAAAAAAATATACTTTACCGACATTTAAGAAAAACAACTCTCGTGACGGACATGGGCCTAGTTTGACAAAGCAATTAGTATTTATCTTAATAAAATCTAGGATATCTCAATTTTAATTCTAAAATAATTTACTACAATTGATGTTGGCCAAATAATGGCTGTACCGATACCCTTTTCATTAAAAAAAAACAACTACCTGTACTTACAAACGTCAATGCCAGATGTTAATATAATGTCAGTCAGTCCGTCAAGTACAAAAAAAAAAAAAAAAAAAAAAAACTAAAGACAAACAATGGTGATTTACAATTATTTAAATGTAAAACAAGTATGTTATTATATGTGGAAAACCAAAGCAAAAAAGTAAGTGTTAACAGTGGTGTAAAATACGGTGTTACAACTTTTACCTTCGTCTGGTGGTATAATCATGGAATGGTGATGTAGGCATTAGTTTGAAAAGTTCCTCGAAGCACTCACCATAGTAAAGTCGGTAGAACACGCAGAGCGAGCCTATGTCTCTTCGCAAGCTGAGTGGTTCTAGCCTGTCAGTCTATCTTGAGTCGTTGACGATTCGGACTGCGCGCTTTTCAACGGAGTCAAATGGCCAGCTGGTATTTTGGTGCTCCTTCCCAGAGATGAGAGCAGTACTCCATATGGGGTCTGACCTGGGCTTTGTACAGCGTCAGGAGTTGCCCCGCAGTGAAGTACTGCCTCGCCCTATTGAGGACACCAAGCTTTTTGGACGCCAATTTGGCTTTGTGCTCCAAATGACTCCGGTACTGCACTTTACTCGTAATGTCAACTCCCAAGATACCGACACTTTCACCGACGGTGAGCGCGGTACCCTGGAACTTGGGCGCTATAACAAATGGGGTTTTTTAGCGGTAAACGCGCAAACTTGTGTCTTCGTGAGGTTACACTCGACAAGGTTAAGTCGACCCCATTCCGAGACCCGCTCCAGAGAGTTCTCGACTTCAGACACAAGTTTAATTCTACTTTCCTCTACTTGTGACCGAGAGGCATTGGCTCGACAGGTGTATAGTGCGTCCACCGTACTATCATCTGCATAGCAATGTATACTGCGTGATTGTTGCAGCATGTCATTGATATGCAGAATGAATAGTGTAGGAGACAGTACTGAGCCTTGGGGAACACCTGCATTAATGGGTTTCATATCTTAGCAGCATCCGTCAACAACGACCTTAATCTGCCGCTCAGACAGAAAGTTTGCCACCCAGTTACATAGCCTCAGGGGAAGACCGTAAGATGGAAGCTTCGCGAGAAGGGCCCTGTGCCAGACCCGGTCAAAGGCCTTTGCGATATCCAGGCTGACTGCCAGAGCCTCCCCGTTGCCCTCGACGGCTTCAGCCCAGCGGTGTGTGAGGTATACTAAGAGATCACCGGCCGACCGGCCCTGGCGAAAGCCATACTGACTATCGCTGATCAACCGGTGCTTCTCGAGGTACCTAAGGAGCTGCGTATTTATAACACGCTTCATCACCTTAGAGAGCAGGGAGGTTATCGCAATGGGCCTGCGGACGGGCAAATGGACGGGTCACTGCGGTCACCCTTTTTCGGGATTGGGTGTACTAGGGCTACCTTCCACGAAGACGGTACTATACTAGTGGTGTAGGAAAGCGAGAATAAGCGCGTTAAGACGGGAGACAACTCGGGAGCGCACGTCTTTAATACGATCGCGGGGATATCATCCGGCCCGCTCGACTTCTTGACATCGAGGGCTAGCAGAGCTCGTCTGACGGCCTTTTGAGTGAAACGCACGTCCTTCATCGAGCTCTCACACTGCTTGATGGTCGGCGGTGTGGCACCTCCGTCGTCCAGAGTCGAGTTTGAGGCAAACAGGGTACCCAGGAGATCGGCTTTCCCTTTTGCCGTGTGAGCCAGAGTATCGTCCGGTTTGCGTAAAGATGGTAGAGACGACCGACAGAAGTTACCTTCGACAGCCTTGGCAAGCGACCAAAAAGCTCGACTCCCGCAAGGGTAGCTAGATAGACGCTGGCCAATTCTGCCGACGTGCCTAAACTTCGCCTTGGCTATTTGCTTCTTTGCCGAACGGGAGGCAGCGTTGAATTTTTTCCGAAGCTTAGACGTTTCGGGGTCCTTGCGCGTGTGTGCGCATCAGCCCAGGTTTTAAAAGCTTCTTGCTTAAGGCTAGAAGCCTTAGCGCAAGAACCATTAAACCAGAGCTTGTTTCGCCCGCCAATGGATACTACAGAGTTGGGAATAAAACTAATCATGCCCTGTCGTATCACATCGGCTATCGATTCAGCATACGTGCTAGGATCACCCGAGGTGAAGCACAGCTGCCTCCAGGGGTAGGAAGCCAGGAATTCCCGGAGTCCATCCCAGTCCGCTGACCCGTAATGCCAGACTTGACGCTTCCCATTGGGTCGAGAACCTTCTGGGGGCGGCAATGGTACGGCAGAACTTACCAGGCAATGGTCAGAAGTCCCAAGTGGGGCCCCAACCATCACCCGGTAGTCAGATGGATGGGTGGTCAGCAGAAGGTCCAGCAGAGAGGCAGTATGGGTCTCAATATCTGGTACTCTGGTGAAAGTGTGTACCACCTGCGTCAACCCATATGCCTAGGAGAAGTTAAGTGTGTATTTGAACAATACCAAAAAAAATAATAAGACAAACTCTTACATCTTAATCTGCAGAAAAATCACAAATTGAGATGAAAAAAAGGATGCGCGAGCGACTGACGGGACGCGGGCGCTATGCGCTCCCCACTCACCCGCACCACTCCCCCGCAGCGACGAGCTATATCGTTTCTCACGTAAAATGAAAGCTATTCGTAGGATACAACTAGAATTGATAATGTGAATACTGATCTCAAAAGAGTTATACTTGATTTTTGACATTTATTTTGGTGAAAACAAATTGATGTCTAGTAATATCATTACTCACTAAGCCATTTAATAAGGACCATCTATTGTTGTATTGGTAAACACCAATTTGATAAAAACGTAGGTAGTTTATGTTAATTTACATTAAAAAACACAATTTAATTTTTTTATTTTTCAGTTTAAAACAATACGAAAGTACTTGAATCCGATTATTGTAGTTTTGTTTGTATTAGTTAAACCCATATGCACCAAATAACTTCTTTGTTTTTAGAGATAGCTTAGATCCGTTTACACCAAATGATAGAGCATTTCTTTCTGATCAATTTGGTATATTTAACTAATTTTCGACAAAATCGGACTTATACCCCTTTTCACTAGGGCCACAGATATATTTCGACACTTTATTTCGAATTTTATGTCGACACCGTCAGTCTTTAGTAGAGCAATGAAAAGTGTAAATTATCTTTTTTTATAAAATAACTTATTTGCAGGCTGATAATATTCCAAATCTTTCATAAAATCTGATTTTGAATATTTTCCTTGAGTTTTTTTACTTCTTTGTAGGTGGACTGGTGTTGGAAGCGAGCCATAGAGCTAAAAGAGAATGCTAAAGAACTCACTGCTCCTTTGTTTACGTCGTCAACATTACCTGACAGGTAAACTAAATTTGATTATCTAACTATCTGTGGAGGGAGTTTTGACGGGAAGTCGGAAAAGACGTATTGTGCTCTTTGTTTTATTTTCATTTTCTTGGTGTATTTTTGAGTTATATCAGATAAACTTGATGATGCCATCAATTGTTTGATGTAGGTTAATTACAATAATTACAGTGCACGAGTGTTGTGAAGTAGAATAACAGTGCTAAAAGGGCTTTTCTGCTTGCCTCCAAAATTCCATCTGGCACGTTCTGGTAAAGACGCCATCGCTTTACCATAATGTTTGACTGACTACACTGACTGATTACTGACGACTTACTACTTTTTATTATTATTACTTCGTTCAGTTTCATTGACACTAGCAAAAATTGATGCAAAAATTATACTTGACGCTGGTAACATGCACGGGGTTTGCGATCCCATAATTGAAGAAAAAAAAACTTTGTGGTCTGCTGTCATAGAAGTCTGGTCTCTACTTTAAAAAAATTAAAGTGTTGATGCTTCTTTTTCTTAATGAAGGATAACTGCATGTCTATAGAAATCCCTTCAAATTCCGGGAGGAGAGGACACCGGGAGCACCATTGGAACATTGAAAAGCGTTGAATAAAATTGTTCGTATGTATTGTTATTACAGGAATGTTATCCGATGTCTAGAACATTGCGTACAACAGCTGACTCAACTCACGGGCTTGCTTGACGCCGTTCTAACTAAATGCTGCAATTTGGTTGTGCCTGATGGTAAGATTTTACAGTTAACAGTATCAATATTAACTATTACGTTAAACTTTCGCTACAAATTTAATAAAATGCATTCAATCCATCTAGATATATTGTTTTATACTGTTGTAATATATTTAATTAGTTTAATCTCACGAATGATGTCTTACTGGGGTTGTATGGGTTGGAGGTTGAGGTCATATTCAGAGACCAATCAAGTTACTATAGCAACTGTTAGTAGGTAACTATAATAATCTTTTTTTTTGTATTGGAAGGGAAACCTTCAAAAGGTACCCGGCACCTTGGGAGAGAATACCGGGTTATGAGGGATTTGTACCGCACTAAAACCCCCTCAGTTTCCTGCCTCGCGCTTAGGGAGGACTCTGGGATATCCAGTGGAACGCACATCCTCGAGAGAGCAGATGTGCTCTCCTGCATCTTCCGATGCTGACGGCGCCTTGCGGCCACGCACATACCTCCGTCCTTCCCAGGGCTACTGGCTGGACGGATCAAGCTTCCACTCACACCATCCACAACCCCGGAAGTCCCCTATTAGTCGCCTCTTACTATTAGGCTATACCGTATCTCCATTCTTAATCCTGAAGCTACACGGACTGACTATAATTACCTGCTGGATAACTATAATAACTGATGACTGACAGGTTTTAAGGTAATGCACACTGAGACAATATGCAGGTGCCAATGACCCGACAATCTTATTAAACTGGCGGTTTAGACCCAAAAATAACAACGAATCCAATATTACAACAATAATAATATGTCATTTTCCTCCAGCTCTGAGTGAAATGGAAGAGAAGTACAAGGGGATCGGCACCGTCTCACTGTACTTCCAAGTGGTCCAATGGTTCCTGCGTGTGGGCTTGTTGCCCGAGAGACACGACGCCTACACCGCCTTGCCGTACCCGGCTCAACAGTTGTACACTATTTATAAGAAGAGGTAAATATTTATAATAAACTAGCTGACCCCGCGAACTCCGTATCGCGTTTAAATATTAAATAATAATAATAATGGATAGCATATAAACCTTCTCCGTGAAAAAATACATATACATACCAATTTTCATAATAATCGGTCGAATAGTTTCTGAGTTTTGCGATGTCATATATACAAACATCCTCTTTTATATGTATAGAAGATAAGGGAATTTCTCTACGTGATACAATCCGTAACGATGAAATCCATAGAGTAATGAAGGTTACAGACATAGCTCTCAAAATCTACAAGCTGAAGTGGCAATGCAAAGGCTATATAGTTAGGAGGACAAACCGATGGGGTAGAAAGGTCCTCGATTGTCGACCACGTTTCGGCAAAAGGAACACAGGCCGCCTTCCAACCAGGTGGACTGACGAACTGAAAAAATATGCGGGAAACCGCTGGATTCAGAGGGTGCAGGACCAGATGGAGTGGCGAACATTAGGGGAGGCCTATGTCCAGCAGTGGACTTTAAAAGGCTGATAGATAGATAGAAGGGCATCAACACAGTCTCACTGTATTTCTAAGAGGTCCAATGGTTCCTTCATGTGGTCTTGTTGCCCGAGTATCTCTAACGGGAAAGGCGAGATGGAAATATGCTCTGAGTTCTTAATTTTGGGTAAAAAAAATAGAATTCTTATCGTACCATACGAAAATGTCGTTAACTTTATATTATAACCAACCCCGAAAATATTTTATTTAGTATTTTTTTACTTCTCTAGTATCTAATACACATCCAAACCAACCCTGATTATATCATAATGAACCATTGATTTGTTAAAGGTTACAAAGTTATCAATTGAATTAATAAATAAATAATTAGATAAAAAAATACTTGTGCTTAATTTAAGACGTATTGAACTAAAACTGTTGTTTTCATTATTTTATATATGATCTCTTTTCAATGTTTTCATTTATATTACTAGTGATTGTGAGTAATGTTTGGAAATAAAGTCGGGTAACTTTAATGTGATAAAAAGAGCAAACAAAACCAGGGCAATTGGTAACATACTAATTATTTTCGTAAATTTCTGACTTAATATCTAAGCGTAAATTGGTTTTTAATTATCGCAAAGTATACCAACTTATTGTATCATCTTAAATATATTTTATTTTCAGGCGTCTGAAACTGCGGCGGCTGGAGGATAAGTCGACATCAGAAAATGAAGAAAACGAATCGTGCTCACTGTTGTACATTGATCAGTTGATCGAGCATGAGTTTGGCGGTGAGAGGACACACAAGTGAGTATGCAACAAATATCTGTACCTGATCTGATGACAAGTATTTTAACTTGAGTAGCGATGGCCGAATGGCAAGGACCGCGGTGCACGCGCGCGACGCGGGAGATGCTGGGTTCCCCATTTGCTCTCCCGAAGATGGGCCCGTTCTGGAGCGCCGTGCGTGGAAGCACCGATGCGTTCCAATGGAGATCCCGGAGTCCTCCCCCAAGCGCAGAGGTAGACCATTGAGGGAGTTTTAGTGCCACCCAAATTTCACATAACCCGGTATCCTCTCCCAAGGTGATGGGTACCTTTTGAAGGTTCTTCCAGCTTGGGAGAGCAGATGTGCTCTCCTGCACCTTCCGACGCTTACGGCGGCATGCGGCCACGTACACACCGCCGTACTTCCTGGGGCTGCTGGCTGGACAGATCGATCTCCCACTCACAATGCCCACAACCCCACAACTCACAATGCACACTTTAGATATAGTTCGCGGTAAAATTTTGTTACGTTAATATGATATTGTTGCCACCTACTAAAAATTCTCACCATCAGCCAGGGTTGACTGGTAGAGAATGCCCCCAGGCATTAAGTCCGCCCTTTGTACAACCTTTTTGCTGTTGTAACAATAAAGTATAAATAAATAAATAAAAACCCCGGAAGCCCCCTTTTAGTCGTCTCTTACGATCAGGCAGGGGATACCGTAGCTCTATTCATAATCCCAAAGCTACAGAGACTGTCCATAGATAGCCTACATGCGTAGCTGCTACTCTATTTAAATTTTAAACGGCCATATGCCGTCTCTGAACCGAGAACTATTAGTAATTAAATAAAATTGTTTTCCAGCATGTGGATCCGTGGCGGCAGTGAGAGTGGTGGCCTATACCCACCGCCATCTTTGTACTCCTTGCTGCGTCTGTACCTGCTGCCAGACATAGCCGAAGAGCATAAGCATTCCCTTGTACTGTATCTGCTGGTCGACTACTCCATGGTTTACGATGATGTGCAGTGAGTATGAGAAATACATAAAACAAACTAGGATTACATGCATAATTCTCATAATAAGCTCCTTCGACAATATGCACAAAAAATTCTAAATGCATATCGCAAATTGGTTGCACCAAACCACGTTTGAAAGGCAAGATTATTATTTAACCCGGTTATATCGATGACGTCAGGTCAGAGCAGTCAGTCAGTGGTATGGTGCGCAAAACAAGCATCATTAGGATAATATTGTAAACAATACTTATGAACTACATTTTTTCTCTATTATTCTTTTATATTTATTATTCACTAGCGGCTCGCCCTGGCTCCGCACGGGTAGATAGAAAGATAAATTAGTATATATTTCAGGTCTACAGATATTGTAACCGGGTTGTAAATACATGCTTTTTATTGCCTTTTAAATAAAAATAAAAAATTCAATAAATGATTTCTGACGTCTCAAATTGTTTTCGCGTACAAAATGTATGGGGATGTCACGTTTTGCTAGCTCAGTAAAAGTATCTCGATTGATTTGGTAGTCCAAGACCAGCAAGCTAAACTAAGGGCCATATGGTGGGGAGTAGTGGGGAACGATCCCGCGGGGCAAAATGTCGAAGAATGGCGTTTCGGAAGCAGAAAAGGAGCACAGGCTGCACACGAACTTAGTGGACTGGTGACGAAATTATTTTGTCTATGGCAGTGAAGCAGGGTTCAGTTCAAAAATAATTAAAACCCATCCTTTCTCTAGTAATAATATAAGAATTTAATGTCACTATGGGGAGAGTAATGATTCTAGATTTTTTCTATTACCACCTGTTATCTATGTACAAATTAGCGATCTGTCTTTCAATTTACGATGTAAATTTACAGTGAGCAATGTTAAATAAAATTTCATTTTTAGTTTGGTCTCTCGCAGGTATGAAGAAGTAATTAGAAGGCTGATGCAATTCCCAACTATGTTTGGTCTGAGCAATACTGCTATAAAAGCGACTCAGGCATTCTGGCATCTTGATCACAGGGATTTCGATGTAAGTATAACTTCAATAAAAGAGGTTATTAGATAGATCTTGTATGTATGTCACTGTATGTACATAATAATATGTGACATTCTTGTTTGTATATGACATTGTTTTAACTTAACGCTTCACACTCATAGCCACACAGTAGGGTAGATACTGTGTTGTGGGTACCATGGACACACACAAAGACAGAAACACAAACACCCAGACAGATAACAGAAATTTAAACTCATCATTCAAATTTCTGTTTCGTCTGGAATCGAACCCTTCGATTGGCAGTCCGGCATGGTAACAATTGCGCCACGCAGATCGTCATTGTTGGAATTGGAAAATATTCGAGTATATGATCTATTTAAAAACTACATTGCGCAAGTGTATTTGCTCAATTTTCTAGGACACTAAAAGTCCTTTCGATTTAAATCAAAAGAAATACTTCAACTCTAGGAAAGAAGTTTTATCAAAATTGGTTCAGTAATTTATGAAATATAAAAAAAAACAACAACCATACTAAGGACTTCCTCCTTTTGTTGAAGTCTGTTAAAACTTGAAATCCTTTTAATTTTTATTTACTACCAAGTCCCATCAAACCATTTAAACACCGCCACGCTAAGAGGGCTAGCTATGGTGCGGTCGTTAAGATGTCTGTGATCTTTAGATGTACGCGTACATTTCGTTCTTTCGATATTCAAAAGGTAGGCGGACTCGACGTCCGAAGTGCATTTTGACGCCGAAACATACTAATGCTTACAGAATTTCCATTATTTCAGTTCGCCCTCGACCAACTGCAATGCCTAACAGGCAACACGTTATCGGAATGGCAACACAACGTAGTACTATCCTCCCTTCTCGCTCAGAAGAAGACGCAGGCGGCCCTTCAGTACCTCCACGTACGGAAACCAGCTCCCATACAGAACTTGCGCGACAAAGACACTGATTACAACAGGCTCAGTGATAACGATAAACTGGAAGATTGGCAGTCCTGCTGTAATCTGTATTTGGCGCGGGGGCTGGTGTATGAAGCGCTAGATGTTATTAGAATGTGCGTCCAGAGTGCTGGATCTATGGAGGATAAGACACAAGTGCTCAATTTCTTCTTTAAAGGTAAGCTTTTAACTTCTTTGCAGGGTAGAGACAGGGAATATTCCATTTTTGCAAGCTGGAAAGAAAGAAAGAAAGAAAAGATATTAATTTCATATTAGGAATAGAAAATATTCGCTTAATGAATGTCATTTTTTCCCGCTCGTCGCCTGTAAGTGCCCGTTTGGGCTAGATGAGCTGAGAGAAAAAAGGCGGCGGAAAAGAACTCCCAGCAACACTCTTTAAACAAAAGTACATTTACGTATTTGAGGTAACAGAATGGCTATGGGTCGATAATGGGCACACATGAGAGCTGATCGTGAGTTGGATATGATATGTAGTGTAATGTAGTGAGAGAATTGGTTTGAAAAGTGCTGAATGTAATCAAAATGTCCATCCAGTAAGCTGGATCTGTGAGGCTCAAGTACTCAACTTCTTCTTTAAAGGTGAGGCTTTTAAGACTGCAGAGTAGATATAGAAAGGACAACGAAAAGCTAGAAGGCTGGCGATCCTGAGACAACCTGAATCTAGCTACAGGATAGGTGTACCAGGCGCTAGGTAGCTTCCGGATTAAGAATAGAGCTACGGTATCCCCTGCCTGATCGTAAGAGGCGACTAAAATGGGGCTTCCGGGGTTGCGCATGCCGCCGTAAGCATCGGAGGTTGCAGGAGCACATCTGCTCTCCCGAGGATGAGCCCGTTCTGGGGCGCCGCGCGTTGAGGACACCGGTGCGTTCCACTGGAAATCCCGGAGTCCTCCCCAAGCGCAGAGGCAGGCCACCGAGGGGGTTTTAGTGTGGTCAAATCCCACATAACCCGGTATGCCTCCCAACATGCCGGGTATCTTTTGAAGGTTTCCCCCCGATACCAAAAAAAAGGTCTGTCGAGGATAACATTTTTTCAAACCAATATTGTAGTATTTCCATATTTGTTAGGTTATAAACTCTCTCGCTTACCCTTCTCTTTCTTAAATATTCCTGCTGCATTTTGCAAGCCAGCCTTTTTGTTCACATTCTTTAAGTTTTCATATGTCCTGAAATTGACCGTAAATTTGTTTTCAGGCTGTCGCAACACCGGGCAGTTATCGAAAATTCTGAATGTGATGCTATTACCATTTGAGGAGGAAGTTTTCATCAAATACCTTAAGGACTGCAATGAACCACAGACGTCGGATGTTTTAATCATGTACTACTTACAGCAGGCAAGGTGAGGAGGTTTAAACTGTCAAATTGAAACATCTGTTATTATCATCATTGATTGAATCAATTGAATTTTATTGTAATAGTACTAAAGTCTTGAGAAGGAAAAGAAAAAGTATTGAATGATTAATTTTTTGAAGTAAGTAAGTAAACTGCCTGTTTCATCAAACTACATACTCCTAAAACCTACGCAGTTACTACACATAGTTACAGCTGCTCATAAAGCCTACGCTTTGTGTTATTAAAGGAAATATCCGTACATAAAAATATAATGAATGAAACAATTATACATACATACAATCATGCTCTCGGAAAACATAACCCTACTTCTGACGTAGTTGGGTAAAAACAAAGTCTTTTGGTTCGTTATAATTTTCTGCTTATATTAAGGATAAATTTTTCACTTTTTTTTAGTTTGATGTCCTTTAATAGCGTGTTTTTTAGAACTTTATTCATTTTAAATTTTTTTATTTCGATTTATTGTTAAAAATATAAAATTTAATGATATAAAAAGCCTTTTCTGTGACTAGAATGCGCCACTGCCATAACAGTGTAGGGGCTTGTGAGAAATAATTTTGTGTACACTCCAACAGAAAGCGTTATATCGTTTTCTGGATCACGCTAACGAGTGTACGCCGGCCGGTGTATTTAGGAGAGCAAACAAAAAAAAGAGTCTAAAGAAGTTAGTTACTAACACACACAATAAATACATACATACAAGTGTAACTAATATAAGCTTGTGTTAATAAAACGGAAGTATTCTTGGTTAATCATTAATTTCAGTAAAATAAATCCAAATATTTGTTTACATACGTACAGTTCGGGTAACTTTGAACATTTTTTACATTGTTTTTCAATTTCTTTGTTGCGCTTGCGATCCTAATGCGATAGTTGTCACGTGTGTATTGACATTGAGTATCAACTGGCATTTGAAAGAGTGCTGTTGACTCAACAGTATTGAGAGTTTTTCTTCTCCAGTTTTTTTTTTCTCTCAGCTCAACCCATCGCCAATAAGGGCACTCAGAGCCGATGCCTGTAAAAAGGTCGACTTTAATTAAGAGAATATTTGTGTTCCAAAAATGAATTTTTATTATTAAAACTGATTTCTATTTATGACACCTTTATTTTATTGAATGAATAGTGTCCTTTTGAGTTGGTTTTTTTCTGTCTAACAAAATAAATTTGCGGAAGAAACAACAGAACTAACCATTATTACCCTAAAACTCGAATTTTCATCAATCATGAATTTTGGGTAACTTTGAATAATTTTTTTTTAGAATGTAAAAACCTTAATATTTTAAGGTTTAAGTAAAACAAAAAGAAGGTATTATTAAATTCAAAAACCTTATCTATAAAAATAACATCTACACTGACGTAAAAAAGTAACAAATAGCTTGGTTTTGCCATATGAATCAAAGTGGACTAGTTTACGATTACGAACTTCCAGCAACTTAACCACGGAAAAGGCGGAAATTTTGAATTATGGCATTGATAGTTTATTTCTTTAATTTTTATTTGGTACAAAAAGATTTTGGCAATCCATTTAACACAGTTATTATATTGAAATATCAAAAAGTTTCGATGTAATAAATTGTTAATCTTTTTTCCAACTTTGTTCAAAGTTAAACGTCAATTCAAAGTTACCCGTAATGACTGTATATAAAAAAACTTATCGCCAGATCCTCTTAAAACTCTCGCATTCTCATTCATTCATTATTATTGTTGAAATTAAACTTTAACTATAGGTACCTAGAAGCAGAACAGTACAACAACAAGATCAAGTCGAAAGGTAGAGCCAAAGACTTCTCGACATCAGTGGAGTCCCTCCTGGATGTGATGGACAGAGAGAGTGCGAGGGACGCCCTGGTGGAGGTGGTGTGTTCCGCGCTGCCGTCCATTGCCTCCACCGTGGCCCATTGCGCGAGGGTCGAGTTTGAGCCGCACAGTGAGTTTAACATAATCCATACTAATATTATACCTAAATAGGAAAGTGTGTTTTTTTGTTTGTCCTTTCACATCGCAACGGTGCTTCTACGGTTTGAGAGCTGAAGAGTAATGTATGTACGAATACATGTAGGTAACATACTTTTTAACCAGGGAAAATATTTCTTTCCTTTGGGGGAAAAAAGTCCATGTGGGCAGAGCTTTCATGCTTTTAAAAATACTCTGATTGCCAATCTATGTCTTTATTAAACTGTTACATTCTAGAATGAATGGGTACTTTTGAAAGTTTTATGTACTTTCTTTCATATTTGTTAAAGACTTTTCTTTGCAATGTTACCACATCCATGCTGTTAAGGAATATACTCAATTTTTTTAAATCCTCGTCAATTAAAATTGATAATCTAATAAGGGACATAATCCTGCAATAATAATAATAATGAAAGGTTTTGAAACTACACATTTATACAGCTTTTTTTTCTTTCAATTATGGCATCGCAAACTCTGTGCATATTGCCAGCGTCAAGTATAATTTTTGCATCAATTTTTTGCCAGTTTCAATGAAACTGGACGTAGTAATAACAAAGTCAGTAATCAGTCAGTCTAGTCAGTCCAACATTCAAGTAAAGCAATGGCTACTTTACTAGAACGTGTCCAATGGCATTTTGGGGGCAAGCAGAAAAAACATATTTTAGCACTGTTATTCTATTTCACAACACTCATGCACTGTAATTAACCTATATCAAACAAAATGCCATCAACTTTATCCGATATAACTCAAAAATACACCAAGAAAATGAAAATAAAACAAGAGCACAATATGTCTTTTTCGACTTCCTGCCAAAAAACTCTTATACAGCCTTATAAATATTTCATGTATTTTTTTAAATGTTGATGTAACCTGCCTGTATTGTAGAGTGAGTGTGAGTATAAATCACAATTTAATTCGGTCTTTATTTATATAAACTCCTTGTAGCGAGTGAAAACCCAGGACACAACCAATATAATATACTTTTAACTTCGCCAAATATAAATTTTGTTTTTGTTTTAGTAATCGCACCAAAACCTATGTCAGTATTTGTCCAGGCAAGATCACCGAAAAGTACATTCACCTACAAATCGTCATTCATACAGGTATTGTATTTCTCCTGTTATTTTGTGCAAGAATCATGATAATATATTTTAATAACTATCTTAATAATTCTAAATTTATGAATATTTTTAGGACACAATAGAAAATGCTAGTGAAACATGGATCAATAAACCGCAAATGAGAAGGGGGATCAAGCGAGCGTTAAACGTGGAAGAAACTCCATTCATTTGTACTCCCAAGTTGTTTAGAACTAAGAGGTAATTGTTACATTAGTGTATATTGCTAGTATCTCATGTAAAAGTAATATTTTTGACCTTAAGATTTCATACAGGTATAATGGGTCATCAAATGGAAATTTTCTTTTATAAACATAGCATACATTTTTGCTGCAGATTTTCAAATTCGATGATGAAGATGCATTGACTGTAATCAAATTTTCTTTTTTACTATGTTTGTGATTTGTGTGCCACTGCAGGGCTCCCAAAATTGACTAATCCTACGTAAGATTACTGCATTAAACTATTCTTAAGGCCTCCATTTTTCTTTAACTCTGTATGAATATTGAATGAATAAGAACAACTATTTGGTGACATGTTTCTTTTTGCTGTTTCTGAGGATCTTTATTAGTGTATAATGTTTTCTTATATAAAATCATTTCTCAATATAATTTCCTTTTTCAGTCTTTTCCCAGACCAACACGGCAACGAATCAACGCCGCCCAAGCGAGCCAAACTTAACTTGAGTGGCACTCCCAAAACACCCAAATCTCAAACTCCCCGAGTGAGCGAGAAACTCAGCAAGCAAATGGCAACATTGCTTGACATGCCCGAGGTGCAGAGTCCGGGCTATAAGATTTACACTGCTAGGAGTGGGGCTGGTACCCCTCAGAGTATTTTGAAGGTAAGATTGTTTTTTTTTTGAGATGATGCGAGATAGAGGAATGCAACAAGCAACGTTACCATCGATATAAAAAGTAGGTAGATTCACAGTCGCCGCATAAAAGTGGCACCGGCAAAAGAAGGCATAACGGCAGCGATATGCCTTCTTTCGCTTTCATTTGCTAAACCGCCACGGACGTGTCGCACGTCTGATGCGCTAGAGAACAAAGTCAGTAATGGAGTCGCCATTTGTCTTTTATTTAAAAAAGGCGTATTGTTATTTTAGTTTTCCGAAAAATAAAATTCAAAAAGAAAAGTGGAAGTGTCTTAAAACCCACGGCGGACATAATAAATTTCATTCATATACTCCGCAGATTTCATATGTCCTAATTGAAATGATTCGTAGGTGGGAGAAGCGTATAAATAATAGCAGCCAAACGCGACTTCATTCGCGTGGACTTTAGTTTTAGATTTTCCAAAAATAAAAGTAGCCTAAGTTACACCTTATTACATCAGCTACCTGCCACAGAAAATCCCGTCAATATTGGTCCAGCCGTTTCAGAGATTAGTGGGAACAAACAGACAGATAGACGGGAATCAGACAGACAAAAATTGTAAAAAAATATATTTTGGTATATGTAGTGTATAAACATTCATATGCATGTAGTAAAAGGCGGTTATTTTAATATTACAAACAGACACTTCAATTTTATTTACATATGTATAGATATAAATTGTGAATATTGTAAAAACTGTTTGCTAGCGAAACAAAAACTACGGTTCCATATATTGATAGATATTAAAGATTTAGGCGGATTATGTTATGCATCAGAAGATGTGTATTTAATATATGAAAAAAGAGAATATGTTGTTAGGAAATTTCTACACACTGGTGAATGTATAAAAAAATGTGCATTTCATTTTAAAAAATGTATTTGGAGATATAATTGAACACTGTCAAGGAACAAACTTTGGCCATAAGATCGAGCTGTTAAAGGCTGTTATTGAAAAATATATTGACATACATTACGTCCTTATTATGCCGGGAAACTAAAAACCGCTGAAATCAAACGCAGATTGAAAAGGCAATTATTTAATATATTTTTGTATCAAGGTACCTAAATCTTTGCTGGGAATAGAAACCGGGACCCTAACACACACATGCGTATTATGATCACTGTGTTCATTTCATAAAATATAATGTTTATAGATTCTAAAAATTTTCTGTTGTCTGCTCGCATTAGAATTTTAAATAAATAAAAAAGAAACTCCACTCCACTGTCTATGTTCCAAGTGGTGTAAATATGGCGGTAAATTAATCTTGTAAACGAATTTGTGCTTTATTGTAATGCTTTTGGTTTCATTTCTCAATAAACTCCTATTTCGTAAGTCTAAAGTCGTAAAATTTTATTGCCGTATTATAAACATCGAACCAGAAGGTGATAAGTAACAATTTAACATGGACTTATAGTCTTACTTATGTTAGTAACATAAGGTTTAAAATAGATAAAAAGTAAGATACCTTAAAACATTTTTTTGTTTAGAATACTTGTAAACATCTATAATAAGTACGTTTTTACGCGGGGCCATCTTTTGACTCAAGTTTGTATGGGAACCTTGCATCTACCTACTTTTTATATCGATGAACGTTACAGATTTTATTTTATAACTAGCCTTCCGTCAGCGGCTGCACCCGCGAGGATCCGTTTTATAGGTAGGATAAAAAAACATAGTATAATATAAACATAAAATATAAAATAAGTGTAACTCTAAACAATGCCTGAGAGTTTTTTTCCGCCGGCTTTTTTTCTCTCATTGACCCAGCGGTGGGTAGGCATCAAAAGCCGATGATCCGTTAAGATTATTCTTATCGGATCTTAAAACAAAATATTTTTTAGTTAATTTTAATTAATAATATTGTATGCCAGAACATGGTAGACTGTTTAAAACTCCAATTATAATTTTAAACATCTTATTTTATGTGTGTAAACAGTCAACAATAAAGTAATTTCATTTCATTTCATTACATCCTATGTCCTTTCCCAAGGTCCACTCTATCTGTGTTCCAAATTTCATTAAAATTGGTTCAGTAGTTGAAGCGGGAAAGTGTAGCAGACAGACAGAATTTCGAATTTAATAATAATAATAATAATAATAAAATCCATTTATTGCCTTAAAATTATAGATAGGTACACTTAAATTACAAATTAAATTAGTTTAGGCAAAAGGGTGTGACTCAGCTTTTCCGACGCAGGAACTTGGTCCCGCGCCGTGCTGGTTTTCAGTCACACCCTGCTCCCGGAGATGGATTGTAGGAGTTATAAATGTATTATTCCCCCTTTTTATTAAATACAATAATTATGTTAAACATATCACAAACAAATTCCAAAAAATTAAAACCTAAAATACATATAAACACGAGTCAAAGAACAGTTACAGGTTAAAGAATCATATTTTTTTTACAATTCATCATAATGAGGATCAGTCACGTTTTTAGTTGAGAATGCAGATTTGTAGAGCTATGAAATCCTTAACGTACAGTGCAAAAATTTTTGTTCTACGACAAAAATTGACGAAGTTATGACCAAATTACTAACGAAAATACATTGAGGCCGCCGCGATACCTGTGACGTCACAATTACCGTTAGCCTTTAGCAGCGGTTAGGCGCGCAGTGTTTTATGTGGTTAATTTTGACTTTAAAAACAAATAAGTGTCCGATTGGTATCTAATTCACATTTTCAACTATGTATTAATATTGTATAGTGTCAAATTTAAAAATACGCTCGTTAAAATGCCAGAAAAATATTTGTTAACATGCCGAGAGACCTAAAACTTCGTAAAAAATTTTTTTCTGTTGTAAAAAGAGATGATAAAACTACAGCCTCTACCCTAATAACAATAATTATTTATTCTTGTGCCTCTACCCAGACTACAAGACACTGTTGTAAAGATTATTTTAATGTACTTTAGCCCACTGCTGTACATACGCTTCTTAATATTCGTCACTACGTCCGACCGGTCCTGCGCCCTCTGAATCCAGCGGCTTCCCCCTGTCTTCTTCAGGTAGTCAGTCCAACTGCTTGGAAGGCGGCTTGTGCTCATTTTGCCGAGACGTGGTCGCCATTCGATGACCTTTCTTCCCCATAGATTATACTCACTAAATATATTTGTCGGTGGTAGAACTATTATGTTTCGGTGGAAAGGTGCAGTTGCCGGTTACACTTGCATGAGGCGACACCAGCCTCCGGAGTAGCAGCGTAACTGCATACGACCTCAGACAAGACTTACCTATGCTTGCTAGAGGTTGTATGTAGATGTCCATGAGCTGAAGCGACCACATAACACAACGTGGCCTGCATGCTCGTCTGCTACTCCATTCAAATAAAAAAAATATGGCTGTCTAGTGAATCAGTGTCAATGAATACCGTTTTGATATTATGAATAAAAAATACATTACGCTTACGACTTGCGTAACGTTGTGTTCGTGAGATCTGTGAACGAGAAACCACCTTGGGCCCTCCCTGACACTCCCGGTGGATCCCTTTATGGACTTCGGAACTAGGTATTATATTAGACGACCCCGTGTGATGCAATGGTTACCATCGGACTGCCGATCAACGGTCGGGTGTATCGTGGGTACCATGGACACATACCATCCATCCATCAGCCTTTTATAGTCCACTGCTGGACATAGGCCTCCCCTAATGTTCGCCACTCCTCCCGGTCCTGGGCCTTCTGAATCCAGCGACTACCCGCTGTCTTCTTCAGGTCATCAGTCCACCTGGTTGGAGGGCGGCCTGTACTCACACACTGCTCGAAAACTTTCGACTTCAGGCACTGAGGTATTCTGGACGAAGAAGACACTTTGTAATTTCCCGAACGCTGCCCAACCGAGTTGGATTCTACGAGTTACCTCTCTCTCGAAGCTGGACTTACCCATACAGATAGTTTGTCCTAGGTATATGTACTCGTCGACAACTTCGAGAGTAGCGCCATCAACAACGACCGGTATAGGTGTGACATGGACGTTAGACATGATCTTCGTCTTGTCCATGTTCATCTTAAGACCCACCCTTTGTGAGGCGCTATGGAGGTCACCTAGCATAGTGCTGAGCTCTTCCAGGTTCTCCGCCAAGATTACTATATCATCGGCAAATCGAAGGTATGTGAGGTGTTCGCCATTGATGTTAATACCCAGTCCGTTCCACTCCATCCGCTTGAACACGTCTTCCAGTGCAGCGGTAAACAGCTTCGGGGATATAACATCCCTTTGTCGTACTCCACGCTGCAATGGAATAGGTCCAGTGCTTCCGTCGTGGACTCGGACTGTCATAGTTGCGGCTTTGTACAAACACTTCAACACCTCGATGTACCGATAGTCAATCTGGCATCGCTGGAGAGACTCTAGCACCGCCCAGGTCTCGATAGAATCGAAGGCTTTCTCATAGTCCACATACGCAATACATAGCGGCAGATTATACTCTTTTGTATAACCTGTCGCAGCGTGTGTATGTGGTCCATGGTACTATAGCCTTTTCGGAATCCGGCTTGTTCGGGAGGCTAGAAGTCGTCTAGCCTGCGCGCACTACTATTAGTAAGAACCCTTGAAAACAGCTTATAGACGTGGCTCAGAAGCGCGATGGGTCTATAGTTCTTCAAAAGGGCTCTGTCACCCTTTTTGAAGAACAAAACCACCACGCTTCCGCTCCACGCCTCCGGGACAGTTCCGCTACTGATGACTGTATCGAACAGTTTTTGGAGCGCCACTTGGAGGGGTTTCCATCCAGTCTTCAGCAGCTCTGATGTGATACCGTCATCTCCCGGTGCTTTGTTGTTTTAATCTGATTAAGGGCCCTTCTAATTTCGTACAGGCTGACGTCCGTGATATCTTCGGTATAGTGTCGGGTCAATTTGGCTCTCTTATCGTTTACCACATCGGTAACGGGAGCTTTTGAGGAGCTGTACAACCGTCCGTAGTACCTCTCAATTTCTCTCTGAACTTCAGGCTTAGACGAAACTACAGCGCCAGACTCCGTCCTCAATCACATTTACTGGCTTTGCCCTACACTCAGATCTCTTGTCAACACTTTTGTGCCTTGGTTGCGCTCAATAGTGTTTTTGACGCACTGTGTGTTGTGAGCACGCAGATCGCGTCGTCTGCAGCAAGAGATCTGTTTGTTGAGCCCAGGCGGCTCAACTTCGACATTGAAGACGGGGACCGAACGCATAGTTCACGCCTTTCCTTTATAAGACCGAGGGTATGTTCAGAGAGCACTTGGGGTCTGCTACTGGAGGGTGCCTTAAAGAACTTGGACACTACCTCGTGGACGGTTTGTACCATCCTAATGTGGTATTCGTCCACAGACTCGCATTTTTCTAGGCCCGCGAAACGATTTCGCAAGTCAAGCTGAAAGTTCTCGGAACCCTGGATTTGGACAGGTGTTGGTCAGAGCGTAGACTTCATTAGGCATAACCGTTCCAGTTTGATGTTGATATTTAATGTGCCTCGTACCATACCTGTTGATCACGGAGACATTAAATATGTGCCGTTTGTCTGCTATCTCGCTTTTCGTGCAACCGTTGGGACTTATCCAAGTCCACTTGCGATGAGGATTCTTCTTGAAGAAGGAGTTCATCATGAAGAGGTTCTCCTTCTCCAAGAAGTTAGCAAGCAAGTGGCCTCGGTGGTTCCGTTGACCAAATCCAAAGAGCCCTACTTTCTGCTCGTCGCCGTCTCGCGTGCCCAGTCTTGCATTGAAATCCATGGGGGACCACCACCGTGAAATGAGTCTTAGAGGCATGTATGGCTCTACTTACGTCCTCATACATAGCCTCAACCTCATCGTCTGGGTGTGTCGCCGTCGGCGCATATACCTGTATGACCTTCAGCGAATACCGTTTTGATATTCTGAGTATAAGGTACCCTTGCCCTTGCAAACACATTCGACTTTCGTCACATTGTTGACGAGGGACCTGTGGACGAGAAACCCGACACCACCTTGGGACAGATGTTCGCCCTCCCGGTGATAGAATAAGTTACCGGATTTAAGGATTACCGTGTCCTCCCCCTCTCTTCGGACTTCAGATAATCCTATGATACTCCAGCGTAACTTATCTATCTCTGCTTCCAGCTCATGTATCTTTTCGTCGGTCCTCAGTGTCCTGGTGTTGTATGTAGCCAGGTGCAAAGGTCGTTTTCACATGGACACATACAAAGACAGAAAAACAAACACCCAAACCCAGAACAGAAATATAAACTCAACATTCAAATTTCTGCCACGCCGGGAATAGAACCCCGGGCTCTCCAATCGGTATGGTAACCATTACGCCACACGGGTCGGTCGTCACCGTCACGTGTCTCGTCTCGATAAAAAAATATAGGTGTGAGGTATGTATGAATATTTTTTGGATAATATTGTAACGATAGCCTGTGGTTTAGTTAATTTACAGGATTTTTTGTTATGTATAAGGTAATACTTTATTTTTATTATGATCTAGCCTAAAAGTGTAAAAATAAAAATGCTTTGGTTTCTTTTATTTTTATTTCCACAACCTTCCGTGGGTAGGTAATCAAAATTAAAAAGAGATGAGTGATTTTAAGTCTCAACTAGTTTCAAAAACGCTAAAAATACGTGAATTTCTCTAAAAGATCAGTACAATATGTACGAGTAGGTAGGTACCTTTAAAGGTATTTCGGACGTTTATCTGATTGAGCTTGTACAAAACTTCTACTTTATTAGCACTAATATTAAGTATTAAGGTAAGTTTTATACTTTTATTACAAAATTACATTCGAACTACACTTTACACTCGAATCTCAAACATCCGTCTCGTCGAATCGTATGCCGACTGCGCTCGGTTCGGTAATTGTGACGTCACACGTGTACTTTTTAGCGAGAGGAACGGCACAACTTTATTACTTAATATCTTCGTAAGTTATGGACCGATTTTGATAATTCAAAAAGATATATCATTCTTATGTCATATAGAATAAGGTGTGTTGTAGTTTGATTGAATTTGCTATAACTTTACTGATCCTCATTGCAATGTGTGTGTGTGTGTGTGTGTGTGTGTCAAAAGAATTTTCTCAGGTCCAGGCATTTGGAATAGGCGTGTTTTAAATCTTCAGCAGCGAGTTGTTTTCTTAATAAAGCTCTCTTGTACTTTGCTTTGAAGCTTACAATTTATAATATTAGTAGGGATTAGTAGGGATTGTGAGTGTAAATAAACACAATTATTTCAGGTTTACGATGGGTGACCGCTAGTGGCAAGTTTCATGTTCTGCAGAAGGCACGTTAAGCCGCCGTCTTCCGGTTATTGTCAAATAGTTAGCAGTATTTATTTTGTCAGACGTCATCAGCGAGCGGGTTAGCCACAAACTCTCATCTCCATCCACTGTGCACAGCACTGGGACGCTAAAAAGGTCGCAACAAGAGATGGGTGACGGGTGTACGCCGAAAATTGCAACCAGAAACATTACAGTAAATAATAATAATAATAATTCCAGAACCGCAGAGTGGACGGCCTGGACAGAGACGCGCCGTCACCAGCTGACTCGAGGTATCTGGGGGAGAGCGACGATGACATGCTGGACACCGCCAGCAATCATACGCATTACAGCGATTCCAAGTAAGCAAATAGGCGCTGCAAAATATATATTATTTCAGTATACCGTGATAAACGGTCACTTCGTATTTTAATTATTAGATCTTTCTACTTAAACAGAATATGTATATTATGTCAATCGAAAATTTTATTGAAACGTGCAACATTAAAATGCAATTGTGTAAGTTGTAAAATCAACATATTATTATAACAGACGATTATGCAATACATGGACACACGACATCAATGAGCCTGAGTTTGTTCGTCGTGGCGCTATTACTCTGGATGCTGATGATAATCTTGTCTAAGTCGATCTGGCAAACACAACTTTCATTACATATTTCAAGGCGCTTTGTTCTAATCTATTTAGTAACGAAATCGATATAAATATAAGTACTCTTTACAGACACCTACGGTTCACAATCCCGACGGCGTCCGAGGACGGTTCGACCCCCTCCCCCGCGCAGCCCACAGCTGCCGTCGCGCACCTGTACAAGCTGGACAGGGATACTGATCACGAGCTGGAGACTGAACAAGTGACTCACTCTTTTTATTAACAACTAGCCTTCCGCCAGCGGCTTCGCTCGCGTGGACCCGTTTAATGGGTCCCCGTAGCCTATGTGCTATTCCAGGCTTCATTGCTCCATTAAAATCATCGTAGGAATGAAGCATTTTCCCGCGGTAAAAAGTAGCCTATGTTACTCAGGGTGGATGTAGCTTTCTGATGGTGACAGAATTTTTGACAGTAGTTTTTGAGTATATTCATTACAAACATACAAAAATACAAATCTTTCCTCTTTATAATATTAGTATAGACTTTGGAGGCTTCCGCAGACAGGCTACTTTCTGTATCGGCGCTCGGCGATTTTGTGATCGCATTGATGCTACATCGCGTTTTGGCGACACTTTGCATTCCATTGCAGCATCCAAATCGAGGGTTTTATCTAACGTTTAGCTTCCGACTTTGGCATTTTTATGTTTGCGGTATACAAAAAAGCGACTAAATCGCTTATCCGTGACGCTAATAGTTGCATGTTTAGCATTAATACCTATTTTTTCTAAAATATTTGAAAAAGTACTCCATGACAGATTATATTTTTACTTCGAAAAGTTTTCTATCTTTGCTGATGAGCAGGTAGGGTTTAGGAAAAACAAATCAATAAACGTAGCAATTTATATTTTTTTACAAAAAGTAATGACAGGTTTAAATGATAAGAAACAGGTAATCGGGCTCTATATGGACATGACAAGGGCATTCGAGTATGTAGATCATAAATTGCTGATTAATAAGTTAGAGAAATATGGAGTCAGAGGCAATGCGTTGAACTTAATCAACTCTTACCTAACTGACAGAGAACACATAACAGAAATAACAAAAATTAATGAAATCACAAAAACTGAAGAGAAACATCATTCTCTCTCTAGGAAAGTACTGTATGGAGTGCCTCAAGGAAGTATTTTAGGCCCTTTACTTTTTTTAATTTATATTAACGATTTTCCTCAAGCAGTAAAAGAACCGATGATACTATTTGCTGATGATAGTACAGTAATATTTACAAATGAAAACACAGGTTCCTTTGAAAGTAATATAAATAATTGTCTTGAATCACTGATAGAGTGGCTAAATGGTAATAATCTTAAAATTAATCTTGATAAAACAAACATAATGACATTTAAAAATAGAGTATCATACGGACAACCAGTAAATATTAACTATAAAGGAAAGTTGATATCTGAAATAGAAACAACAAAATTTTTAGGACTATACATAGATAGCAGATTAACGTGGCAGTCACACAAAGAACACGTTTGTAAACAATTAAATAAGTTTTCTTTTGCTTTATATAAATTGGCCAAAGTTGTAAGCAAAACGGCGGTTCTAAATGCCTACCATGCGTACGTAGGTGCAACATTAAGATACGGTATAATATTCTGGGGAAACGCGACTGGAATTCAAACTGTGTTTAAGGCTCAAAAAAAATGCATTCGAGCAATATGTCAATTACAACAAACGGATACTTGTAGGCCACATTTTCAAAATTTAAAAATAATGACGCTCCCTTCCTTATACATTTACGAGATCTCTTTAATGGTCAAAACAGAAATCACAAAATATGAAACCCTTAAATCAAAAAGACATAACAGTCAATTATGTTCAATCGCTTCTAAAACAAAACAATATCATAACAGTGTCTTTTGCATGGGACCAAAAATATATAACGGTCTACCGGAATTCCTCAAAATTAAAACAGGCAACGAATTTAAAAAAGGACTTAAATACGCCTTTTTCAGTAAATACGTTTTAAGTCCTTTTTTAAATTCGTTGCCTGTTACTCAGTCACTGATTTCATAAACGATAAAACGGCATAAAGGAATTCCACAAAAACCTGGGAGGTTTTTTTTCCGCCGGCTTTTTTTCCTCTCAGTGTACAAACACCCTGTGATATGGGTACCCAAAGCTGACGATCGGAACCGATCCGAAATATAAATAAATAAATATTTTTATTTTTATTTATAAAAGGCGCAATATGGGACAAATAAAAATAATATTAAAATAGATGTAAATGTACATTTCGTAATTGTATTATAGTTTAGTTTTTTTCCTTTTATATTTTTATCATTGTATATTTGCATACCTCATGAAGGTAAATATGGCGAACTAAATATATATAAACAACTTTGTAAACACCCATATTTGTGCAAATAAATGTCTTTGTCTTTGTCTTTGTCTTTGTTTATGCAGCGAGTTACTCGACTTTCAGCGTGGCGACGCGTCGGCATAGCTATTTATAGATCAGTTTTACGACAGTTCTGACGTGAAATAAATCTTTGCTTTGATAGGATGTCCGTTCCAGAAACATGTTAATTCTATCAATTTACTAATATTAATATTACAGGATGAAACACCTTCGGCAGTCTCGCCTCCAAAGAAGTTAGCTGTTGAGGAAGCGAAGCCGAGGAAATCTTACAAAGACACTGTTAAATCCAGGTAACATTAATATGTGGTTAAAAATATACATAGCTTGTTGAAACAATAATTATGCACTAATGAAATTGTTCATAAAGTCGACTAAAAGTACAGAAAAAACAACAAAAAATAAATCAATAAACATAATTTTTAAATTCAGTTGATATAATAAAAGCACCCCATATTCATTTATATTCGATATCTATATTTTATCCTTTGATATCGGCCAGTATTATATTAAATAGGTAACAGAAGTAAGTATGAAGTTGAAAAATAAAACTTTGTGTAAAATTCATAAGATTAAAGCAATGTTATAAATTTGCCACTGCTCTATGGTTCCTGTATAGCCAGGCAGTTAATTCTCAATTAAATTGCTTGCAATATTTATTGCTCGCAAAATTCCATTCTTTTCCATTCTAAAAATCCTTAACAGTTCATTTTTTGAATACGCCGAAATCCGGTCTTGGACTACCAAATCAATTGAGATACTTTTAATGAGCTGTCAAAACGTGACATTCTCATACATTTTATATGAGAAAATGGTTTATGACGTCACAACTCATTTATAGTCAACTGACATAACTTTTAATTGTTTTAAAAAATAATAAAAATCCCTACTTAATATTATAAACGCGAAAGTTACTCTGTCTGTCTGTCTGTCTGTTACGCTTTCCCGCTTAAACCATTGAACCAATTTTAATGAAATTTGGAACACAGATAAAGTGGACCTTGGGAAAGGATATGAATGCTTTTTATCCTACGGGAAACTATAAAACGGGTCCAAGCGGGCGAAGCCGCTGGCGGAAGGCTATTCATATATAAAAATAAATTAATAATTATCATGTTTTCCAAGCGTGGTTCAGTGCCACTTTTTTAAGGTATGCATTTTGAATTTTTTCGTGCATAGTGTCCCAAGACCCTTTTGTTGTTGATACCAATCATAACATTAAATCACTTCGTTTCCCAGACGCTCTCTATCAATATCAGCAAACAGCAGTCTATCAGAAGACCCGAACACGTCTATCGAGAGCATAGCCGACATTCCAATAACTCTCATCAACCCTAAGTACACCGGCGAAAGACTTCTGCACCGTGAGAGGTCTCCGAGACTTGAGAAGGAAATAGACAGAGACAGGAGTGGAAGGGAGAGGGAGACAGAGATGGATAGCTCGATAGAGTTTACGCTGCCTGCGCCCCGGACGCCCCAGAGCAGGAAGAGTATCAGGAAAGTGGATACTGCTGTGGTGACTAGTTTGTAAGTATTTTTCACTGTCACTCTATTCAAGAATGGAGAAAAAAAAACTTTTGAATATATACCCCTTTCTATAGAAACAGAAGTGAGAGGGAAGTTTCCGGACTTCCAAATTTTTCGGGAATAATTTTTTGGCCTGGGTATAACTATCATACTTATTATACTATACAATAAATGTTAGAACTGTCACCATTACTCTATTATATTACATATGAAAAAGATAGTGATAATGGTAACTGACTGATTACTTTATCTCTGCATTGAAAAATCACTCCTTAAATTATTACCCATTAATTACATATATTTCACAGCATTATTACTTTTAATATTATCCTTATTAATGTGCTTCCCAGTCAGTTATTTACATATTTCTTATTTTTTATTTACATTGAAAAGGGTTATTACTAAATTTCCATTAATAATTGAAGTCATTTTGAATAAATCTTTAATTGTTTTTTCAACATCCACTTATCATATAAACCATAACTGTCAACATTAGTAATGGTATCCTTACAATTTGTAGTTTTTGATTTACCTTACATAGCTGAAGCATTAATTCTAAAAACATATGGACTTTACCATTTTTTTTATAAATAATGTAATTGTAGGAATCGATCGAAGACACCAGAACGAATGGACTCACCTGTCGCCACATCGATGCAGGTTTCAAGGGTTACAAGGTTAGTTGAACAATATCAAATATTATCTTTATTGATTTCCTAATTTCAAACGATATAGAATATTTAGTACCTCCTTCCCTGCAAGTCCAGAATCTTCAGCTCTTTAGATAGAATTGGTAAGAAATCCACATTCCACAAATCCAGGCAATACTGTAGATATCACCAAGAATCCGCTCACACTCACATAGGTATAGGTATATGTGTCGCAGTCGGATCGTATAATCCACCGTATAACATTCCAGCTAGCCGGTTTCTAAAACAGGGCCGTGGCGGGTCCACGATTAGCCGGATTGTTATTGCAATATGTTCTACAATATGGCGGCTCACGTTTAGCCTCATTGTAATGAAGCCTCGTAGCCACCCACCCTACTTATGATTATGACCGCACTAGATGTTGCTGAATGGCCACCCATCCTACTTTTGACCGCACTCGACATTGCTTAGCTTTGTTGACACCCATCTTTTTTATGACCGCGTAAGATGTTGCCTAAGTCACCCATCCTACTTTTGACCGCACTAGATGTTTCTTAATGGCCACCCATCCTACCTTTGACCGCACTCGATACTGCTTAGCTTTATTAACAGCCATACTTCTTATGCCTGCACAACATGTTGGTTAATGACCACCCATCCTACTTTTGACCGCAGGTGTCATTGAGCTAAGCAATGTCCCTGAAACACATTTTCAATATAATTATTAATATTCGAAAAATACCCAAACCGAATCAGAGCACCCCACTATCCACGTGGTCTTGTCTTTACTACCCCCTAGAGTGTATATAAAAAGCCGGAGGCGCGGAGGTGCCGCGCTTTCTTACGTTGGGGCGGAGGGAGTGGTCTTCCCGCAGCGCCGTAGATGTCACAAAGCCACTTGTTGTATTACATTATCCAAGCCTTGAAAGATATTATATAAAATTGCTAGTTAATGTGAGTATTCATTGTCAATTATCACTTTATCTAAATTGAATAGATATTATAAATAATGGCTAGATAATATATAATATCCGGGTTTATTACTTTGGCTGTAACATATTGACAATTGGGCGGCACGATATTACGCCGCTTTGACGAACGCGAATAGCTCATACAACGTTCGCTAATTTAGCTGAATTGCAATCCGGCTGAACGAGAGTGCGCCGCATTTCAATACAGCCCTGTTTTAGGAAATAGCTAGCCGAAATGTAATACTGCGGAATATGCAATCCGACTGCGACATATGGTTAGGTTTAGATTAGTTTCACTTATTAAAAGACTTCCAGTAAGACTAACAGGAAGATGCTGTTGTAAATTTTTATTCCAGAGAACAGAACGAAGAACCAAGAGAACATCGTGTTCGGCCGTCCGGCCATTATATATCAATTTCATTCAAATTTGAATTGACTTCTTAAAATATTTCCTTTATGCATATTCTTGCATTCGACTAGCAGGTTATGCAAAGACTTTCCATCCAATATTTTAGCATGTGTCATAAATTAATTTAATACGATCACTAATACATTGTATAACTTAATTAGAAGAACATTATATTATTTTCACACTTCAACATTATATTATTTCCACTTACTTTATTTAGCACTTTGATCTTCCTATTTCTTTCATACACTATTTTATACATATTATTTGTGCAGAAAGAATAATTTTGATATTTCACATCTGCCAGACTCACTATAAATTAATGTTTGTATACAATTTAATATTTTTAGGTCTAGGTCAAGATCCCGCACCCCAGAACTGAGTCCGCGCCTGTCGCCTTTGGCTCCAATTCCAGAATTGCCCAAACAGGAATCGACCGCGGAACCACATCCAACCGCCACCATGCTAAGCGTGCCAAGAACTTTAAGGTAACCTTGTAAACTCTATCTATACAAATAAATAAAATTTCGAGTGTCTGTTTGCAATATCAAAATAATCAAAATAACATTTTTTACAATATTTGTCTGTCTGTCTGTTTATTTCGGCTAATCTCTGAAAAGGCTTTTGACGCGACTTTCACTGGCAAGTAGCTGATGTAATAAGAAGTAACTTAGGCTACTTTTATTTTATAAAAATTCGCGGGCGGCCGCTAGTTAGCCATAAGGCTGTATTGTGATTGAGAATTTGATTTTAAACAAACTTGAAAAAAGTATCAGTAGTAAGTCGTACACTAGAACGTGTCCGATGGAGTTTTGGAGGCAAGCTCAAAAAACATGTTTCCGCGTTATTATTTTATTTCACAACACTCGTGCACTGTCATTAACCTATATCGAACAAAATGCCGTCAACTTTATCCGATATAACTCAAAAATACAACAAGTAAACGAAAAACAAGAGCTGTCCTTTCCAACTTTTTGATTTTTTCTTTTGATTTCCAACCAAAGCTCTCAAACGATCACTTTGTTAACAGAAGCAGATCTCGAACTCCAGAGCGAACAGAATCAGTCGCAGAAGCTCCTCGCTTGGAGCCGATAACGGAATCCCCTCCAAAGATGCCGGAAATGGAAAGACCTCCGCGACCGTCTTCAAGGCGGGGCTTAAGGTATTACACCTTTTTAACACGCTTTTTAGCTTCAGTTGTATGTATGTTTGTAACGGAAGCATTGAATACGGTTTTGACGTCGGATGTCGAAGATGTCGGATTAATTTAAAACTGCAGGCACATTAAGGATCAATGACATTGAAACAATATGAAAAAAAAATCTAACTAAAAATTAAATGATAATGAAAAAAAAAACTTAAAAACTCTCTTTTTTACAGTAAATATTTTTTTTATAAATTATTTCTTAATTTTTAATTCGCGTTTTTTTTTCATAAAGCCGTGATTGCTTATGTTTTTTTTATTCCATAGAAAAACAGAACTGCGAACCTCGCAGGTTAATGGAAGGTTTTTACATGGCAATAATTTTTTCCTATGAGTGAACAAGAATCCCATCTAGTGAATGATCAAATATGATGACTATTTACTATATTATAGTTACATTACAACATATTATTTTGTTATAGATGACTAATATAATATCTGAAATTTACTCCCTAGATGGAATAAAATTTCTTGCTAGGGGGGACATCAATTTTTTTTAAATGAAATTTATTTCTTTTTGAAGACACTGATATATTTCTATAATGTACCTCATTCCTCATCAGGCTAAGATCTAAAACACCCGAGAGAATAGAGTGGGAAGCTCCTGATCTAGGGCCATATAAAGAGTCCCCAGTGACATCACCTAACACTGACTCACCAGTTTCATCTCCCACTAGGCGTAGTTTAAGGTAAGAAAATAATATGTATAAGATAAATTAAAATTGATGCTTTATTTTACAAATAATCAAGCTAAAGAATTATAATGTTAATAAGTATAAATTACGTTGTTTAACTTAATGACACAGTTATACCATATAGTAAGAAGTACTGACAACCGACGGGGAAGAAAGGTCCTCGAATACACAACCGGATGGAGTAGCGAATATTAGGGGAAGTCTATGTCCAGCAGTGGAAGAAAATCCAAAGCATAATGGCCTATTATCTTAACCGGCGTTTTAGTATGGTTATGGTTTAGCTTGAGCACATTGCCTCTGTGTGAAGTTTTCAATTACTTACTGTAGTAACCAGCAGGAAACCGACTGGTCACACGGGTGATTGACAGATTTTTAAGTAGAGCTCACAAAGACTGCCCCATAAGCATATCAAAACGTGAGATGACAAATCTATAAAAGCTATATTATAGCTACTCTGTAAGAAAGCTAATTATTGTATACCTCATATTTTAAAACAGGGCTGAAGTTTTTCTCCGTCTGCTCTTTTCTTCAGCTCAGCATTGCCTAAGCGCACCCAGAGCAGACAGAACAAAAAAAAAAGATGTTCACTAAGAGTTTGTAAATGAACCGTACAGTGAATAAAGAATATTTCATTTCATTATCTATCCATCCTATCCAGGAAAGAAAGAAGTATTATCATCAGCATAAGTCCGCAAAAGCAGAATGCCTCTGCATTCTCCACTATAGTCCGTACATTAATCCAGGGTTTTGGCAGACGTCGTCTTACTGGGTGACGTGACCTTGACACGACGGCTAATTAACTCCAGTAGTGCAAAATTAAATGTTGAAAATACAATTAAAATATAAAAAGATTTTAATTTCATTATCTTGTCATTCATTAATAGTCATCTTCAATGCTCTCTCGTCCACGTTTAAATTCTGCTACCCATTTTTTACAGTGGTATATGATGGCCCAGATTCCCCTAACGTTTTTGTCATATCATCATAAATCGCTTTCGGTGTTAATCCCTTTTTAAACAGCACGAGCACCTTTGAGCACCGCATTTTGTTAATTTTAAGAAAAACTGAACACTAGGTCTCTTTTAGCACGCTATAACTTAAAAACCACAAATACTACTGTATCAAAATTTTGTACTGTGAAAATTGAATAATGTATAGTATAGACCCAATGAGGGTAGTATTGTAAAAAATAAAATAAACGTTTATATGTCACGCCGCGAACTTTTCGATCCACCCTCGTAAATAACACAAATATCAAAGTTTCTCAAAATATACACAATGATTTGTATATAAAAGTATTGAATTAAACTATTGCAGGAGCCGATCTCGTACACCTGAAGTGGAAGTTGCTTCAGAACCAATTGCTACTAGTCCTCGTAGCTTAAGGTAAGTGTAATTTTAATAAATTATAATAAAGAACAAAGGCAGATTTTGGTCTGGGTTTGTGTTAGCGACCGTAGATATCACAAAAACGTAACAAGTTGAATTATTTTTTTACGATTTTTCACCTTCTTTCTTAAAAGCCGGATTTTATTTATGATATAAAAAGCATATAAACTGATTTCTAACTAGTACAATAAACTAGAATTGTTTGTGGACAGTGGTGTGACAGGACAAATACTCGGTATGAATGTCATTGATTTGTATCGATTATGATATTATGAAATGAATAATCGATACAATTAAGGATTGGTTGTGTTTTTGAAATGCGGTTGATTGTATTGAATTATTTTATCTTTAATAAACCGATATCAATTAGCTAATATCTATAATAGTAATAAAACAAAACATTTAAATTCAATAAAAATGGAATAAAGTATCATAGAATCGTTTCAATGTTAAATCGATTTTAAATTAACCCGAGTCTAACGCCGCAGTTCTACTACTACCGATTTTCTGTTTGGCAGTGACAGATTGACTTGACACTTGACAGTTATTTGAGCTACACAGGAAACAAAATCTGCGTTTATCGTTTCGGTTATGTTTTGGGCATTTATTCGGTTTTCTATTTATTTCTACTTGACCTGGACTTTTTATGGACTGATTAATTTGCCCTGTGTGAAACTGCAATATATGCGTAATATTAATGAGTCATACAATAATAGTCATGTTCTATGTTTATTCATAACCTAAAAGTTATGACATTTGAAAATCCGATATCTTTTTTTTCCGGCCTTCCCGAATAAAAATAAACCAACCTGTAGACTCCAATAGAATCACCGAATCTTAAGCATATTTTTTTATTATGGTATGCTTCAATTTAATTACAGACAATTTTAAGTATGGAGATCTGCCATTGTTCTTTAAATAATCGTTTACTAATACAAGTGTTAAAATTGAAATAAAAAATTACAGAAGCCGCTCCAAAACTCCAGAAAAATTAATGTCTCCTAAAAAAGAGACAGCGAGGAGCAAGAAATCCTTATCCCGAATGGTGTTAGAAGCAAACACATTCGCCAAAACCAAACAGAACACAGAGAATGTTGAAACTGAAACAGAATCAAAGGTGACAGAAGAAGAAAAACCTGAAAACGTAATACAATGTACCCCTATGAAACCTTTAAAAGACACACCTAAACTTATGGAACTCACTTTCTCCCCAATAGTAAACAAATCCGTTCTCCAAAGTTCTTCCGAAAGTATTTTATCTGTTTCAACAGAAAAAGTAATCAAAACTGATGACAAAAGTCTTCGCTTGAATCCATTACCCGCGTTTACTACAATCAATGAAAGTTACACCGAAAAATCAGTTCTACACAGCTATCAAAGTAGCATAGTGGAGACCTCCAGTATTAGAGTCGAAACACAGAAAGTTGAAACTGTCAATGAAATACACACTACAGACCTAAAGTCCTTACCAGCTTTCAACACTTTAAACGAAACTGGGTTCGGTAAATCAGTACTCAAAAGCTTCCAAAGTTCTGTTGCAGAATCAAGTACTGATGACAGTCATTTAGACAAAGAAGTACCAAAGACGTTAGCGGCTCTCAAATCTCTAAACGAATCCAGTTTCGGCAAATCCATACTTAGAAGTAAAGAAAGCAGTATTGCAATGACTTCAGACGAATCATTTGGAAAAAAAGATTCAGGTGCCAACAATAAAGACATGTCTAGTTTAATGACAGATGACAGTGATATTGAAATGAAGGATTGGTGCCATAAAATGGAGAGTAAGGACACGGCCAGAGATATTCAGAAGGAGAAAGAGAAGATAGTGGAGATACAGCGGGAGATCAATGAGATTGAGGACGATATGTCGGATGACTGTCAGATCGATAACGATTCAGATACAGACGTAGAAGATGAAATAGACATTGAGGAAGAAGAATCCGATGTCGGAGAAGAAGAAAGCTCTGAGGAAGAAAACGTACGTATTTTCTTTATCGACAGTAGAGACTAATAACATTTATTTAATAGAACAGGCAGTATAACAAAATAATTACCAATATTTTGTAATTTAGAAATCTGCTCTGAATGTGATAAGTACCACATTTTATAAACTGTTTATAAGCTCGTTATTTTCGCAACGCAATCAGAAATGCGCAAATTTAGAAACTACAATAGAACCTTTAGAAACGGCAGCCTTTTTACATATTTTTATTTAACTTTTCTTGTAAACAAGTAAACAGATAGTAAAATGGTATGAGTTGTAAATAGTATAATTTGACTATATTTATTAAATACGAATTTCAGGAATCTGACAGCGACCAAGAGATTATTTCGATAGACGATTCAGATGAATCTTCAGATTCTAACAGCAAGCAGAAGAAGACACCAGAAGAAGCTCAGAGTGAGAAACAAGTAGAGGACATACAGTCCATTGAAATGCAGAATGATGATGAGGACGCCGTATCTGAAGAGACAGAGGCAGTAGATCCGTTAAATCAAGCTCAAATGTCAATGATGACGGATGATAATTCAGTTCCCGACTCGGAATCAGTCAAGCTTAACTATTCAGATGAAATGAAGACGGAGGAAAAAGTTCAAAAGCCATCAGAAGCTGAGAAAGGTTTGTTTCTTTTTTACCGACTTCCAAAAGGAGGAGGTACTGTATTCGGCTGTATGTATTTTTTTATATATGTTCACCGATTACTCCGCCGTTTGTGGACCGATTTTCAAAATTCTTTTTTTGTTCGTATGCTTATACTCCCGAGGTGGTCCCATTGTCACCAAATCAGAATCTGATGATGGGATCCCAGGGAAATCGAGGGGAACTCTCAAATTTTATAGGCACACACATTGATTTTCTTATACTTTCTGAAGCATAAGAGATATTTGTGCATAGTAATCATCATCTCATGTTGCTGAGCTAATGATGGAAGGTACTACGAAGGTTAGGAGTTGAGAGCAAATTCTTTTAATAAATGGTTTTTTGTTCGATATGTTACATTCCTGAGGTGTTCCAACTGACACCAAGTCAAAGTCTGATGATGGTATCCCAGAGAAATCGAAGGGAACATTCAAATTTTATAGCACAACGAATGATTTTCATATTTTTACTAAAGCAAAACAGGTATTTGTGTATAATTATCATCATATCATGTTGCTGAGCTGATGATGGAAGGTACTATGACGGTTAGGAGTTGAGAGCAAATTCTTTCAACAAATGGTTTTTTGTTGGAAATCTTACATTCCTGAGGTGGTATAACTGTCAACATGGACATTTTATTAAGGGCCCGACTCCAAAAATAGTTTTAAGAGTCATTACCATAAGCAAGAAGAAGTAGGTACTGAACAATTTTATTTTTTACCGTTTGAAGTCGGTTCTATTTTTTTGTTAAAAACTTAATTTATTATTGCTGTAGTGATATATTTTTTTGGGTTTCTTATAACTATAATAAATAATTTTATAACTTAATTTAGAACTTATATAACTAACTAAAAATAGTTCTGTAAATTAATAGTTTTTTTTTTTCTTTACAGCTCATAAAGAAATGGAAATAGAGATATTGGTAGATAAACTTGATCCTACAATTGAAGTTATAAAAGAAGGACTTCCTGTGCCTAAAGATATGGATGTAGTTGACGCAGCGCAACCCATAGAAAAAGAAGAAATAAAGGAAACAACTATCCAAAAAGAAGTTAAAAGAAAGACGTCCGATAAAGAATTAGAAGAAAAGAGTCATGAGAGAAAAGCAAAAGGAAAAACTCCTGAGAGAGATGTTAAAGAAAAACAATCTAAAAAGAAATTAAAAGAAGAAAAGACTCCAGAAAAAGAACTTAAAGAAATACCATCATCTTCTGAAAAAACAATTTTGGACAAGGAAGTTGAAAAACCAGTTAAAGAAAAGAAAGTGGTTAAACCAGTTGAAGAAAAGGAAGTCGATAAACCAGTTAAAGAAAAGGAGATCGCAAAACCAGTTAAAGAAAAGGAAGTCGATAAACCAGTTAAAGAAAAAGAAGTCGATAAACCAGTTAAAGAAAAGGAAGTCGATAAACCTGTTACGGAAAAGGGAATCGATAAACCAGTTACAGAAAAGGAGATAGAAAAACCAGTTATAGAAAAGGAAGTCGATAAACCAGTTAAAGAAAAGGGGGTCGAAAAACCAGTTAAAGAGAAGGAAGTTGAAAAACAGGTTACAGAAAAAAAGGCCAAAATACCAGTTACAGAGAAGATAACAGAAAAACCAAAGGAAAGCGATAAACAGGTCACAGATAAAGAGGCTGAAAAAGCAATTACAGAAAAGGAAACTGAAAGACCAGTTACACCCAGTCGAAAACGTACGAAATCAACATCATCAACAAAATCTACTGATCTTACTATAGAGGAACCAAAAACGCCAAGAACAAGAAAGCGTACACAATCGACCTCTTCAAACAAATCAATAACCGAAGAAGTAACCAAGGAAACAATTGAAGAGCCAAAAACACCCCGAGGTCGCTCAAAGACGCCTACCACTGAATTGAGAAAGATTCTAACAAGACGCGCGTCAAAAGAACTTGGTGAGAGAATGGATGAAGAAATAAGTGAAGATATCCTAACGCCTCGACGGCGTGCGCGAGCGAAGCAAGATGATAGTGCTAGTGTTGCGTCAGCCAATTCGGCGAAGAGTAGAGGCAGTGCGGACTCCGATGTGAAACCGAGTCCGGTAAGGAAGTCCAGGAAGAAACCGGACCTGTCGGTCATTCCGGAGGTGACGGCGGAGGAGTCTGGGTTGAAGGAGACTTCGGAGGATATTATTAAGGAGTACTCTGGGTCTCGAAGGTAAGAAACTCCTTTATTCTAAGCATTGATAAAGTTCGTGTTTCTATCTATTTTGAACTCTTTCGTTCTGAATAATACAAACAAAGTTCGAACAATCGAAAGATCTCAATGAGATTTTCCCACACCTTCAGCAGTAATTTAAGCTGAACCGTGTTATGATGTATATGATTATATGACTCTTTTATCTAATGAAGAGGTTTATTAGAGTTATGGACGTGTATGGGTGTCCGAATTGGCATGATGTCAGTATTAAAAAGCCGGAATAAATAGTTGAAGCGTAAAAGGTTCTAAAAAAATCAGTTTAAAATTATTCGGATTATTAAGATTTTAAATAAAATAAAAGTATTAAATACTGCATTCGGACATATTTACTGAAACACCAATCATGAGCAAGTGGCATCACGCCTACGTATATATACACATTTATACATAAAATATTTTCTTTCCCTGAAATATAGAGTTTTTCTTGAAATATTAGGGGCATAATAACATTATAGAAGGATATTTCAATATCTGTCATCATGCCTATTTCTGTATACGTTAACTAAGTTGCTGTCAATCAATCATTAGTTATTATACTTAGTTACCCTGTACTTAGTGACTAGCAGGGTACTTTAGTCACCTGTTCCTAACGCATCCACAAATTATCTTTATGAACGTCCAAGAACTACAGGGACAGTTTATCATTGATTGGCTCAATTTTCATCTACTTGATTAATTTATTTATTATTTGCACTTATATAAAAAAAAGTACAAAGGGCGGACTTAATTATTAGTTATAAAGTAATTAAAAACAGTCAACTAGCCTATTATATTGCTTTCCAAAACAATTTTCATAATCGTGTGAAACGCTCTCTGACGGGTTAATCTATTAATTATCTGTGCTCTGAGGGCTGATTTTGTAATTCTGACAGATATTATTTCAATTACTTTGATTGAAATAATTTCTATCAGAATTACAAAATTGGCCCGCGATTGGCTGATTTTTAATTCTGACAGAAATTATTTCAATCAAAGTAAATGAAATCATTTCTTTCAAAGTTACAAAATCAGCCATCTGAAGTCGTACTCATTGTAAACAAACACTTGACAAAGAGTTTTGGCGGGAAGTCTAAAAAGACATTGTGCTCTTGTTTTATTTTTACTTTCATGTTGTATTTTTGAGTTAAATCGGATAAATTTGATGGCATTTTGTTTGATATAGGTTAATTATAGTGCACGAGTGTTGTGAAATAAAATAACAGTGCGAAAATATGTTTTTTCGGCTTGCCTCCAAAATTCCATTGGTCACGTTCTAGCAAAGAAGCCATCGCTTTACTTGAATGTCTGACTGACTCTACTGACTGATTACTAACGACTTACTGACTTTACCTATTATTTATTACCTACTCATCAAGTTTCACCAAAACTGGCAAAAACCTGATGCAAAAATTAAACTTGACACTGGCAATATGCAGAGTTTGCGATGCCATAATTGAAGAAAAAAAAAACACTTGACAACTTCACATAAAAACACTGACAACTTCATAAAAAATGTCTTATCTAATTTACCTGCAGGCTAACCCGTCATCAAAAGGCAGTTCTGGAGTCTCTGCTAGAACCGGGTGCTCCGCCCCGCCGCGCCAGCGTTGCCTCGTCCGAGGGCGACGATGAACCCATGCAATCCACTTCTGAAACCCAGTCCGGGAAGAAAATGAGCCTCCTCAACGTACCCGACTTGGATGGTAAGTGCTGGCATATGTTTCAGGTCACTAAACTTTGTTTTCTTGTGTCCTTGTAGTATAGAGTTGTAGTGTGTCTGTAGACAGTAGATGACTTATGACATTTATTAGTTAGTACTAATAATTAGCATAGTCTAACAAAATGAAACCACTAAGAATTTATATCGATATATCTCTAGTAATTCAATAAAGCTGAGTTTAAATGGGCTAATCTCAGGAACTACTGGTTCGATCTGAAAATATCTTTTTGTGTTGAATGGTCATTTAATTGAAGAAGACTAGGCAAAAAACTGAAGTCCACGCGGACGAAGTCGCAGGCGGCCGCTAGTAATACGTCCTTCAGTTCACATAAGAAGATATTATCCCGAAAAATTTGCCATTGTCATTCACAATTTTTACAATTCAAAAGTGCTACTTGAAATATGTAAATAAATACATTAATAAATTTATATCCAACCAAATTATAATAGCAATATAAATATTAAATATCCTATAATACATAATTTGCGTACACACACAGAACTAGTTTGAAATCCAGTTTTCCAGTCATAGGTCTGCTGGAAAAAAAATCTGTTAGGAATAAGCAGTACCTTTGTACTATATTTATTTTAATTTACAGTACTGTAACTTGTTTCTTTGTACATAAATAGCATCATATACTTAATCCAGTGAAAATGCTTGTAACGCACAGATCCAATTCAATTTAATTTTCCAAGCACTGCACAGCACTAGCCCTAGTTATAGACTATGATAGAGCGAGACTTTATGTACTATCAGACAGTATTACACCATTCAGACTAGTTTTTCTGAGAATTTGACTTAAGTAGTACAGAAGACAAATCTCTAGATTTTCTTTTACATTCTGTCGGCTCAGCGGGCTTAGACAAAGTGTATTCTACAGTCGTAAACGCTATAGAATAGAATAAAAATGTATCGTAGTAACATAAACAGTGCTGAATGCTAAAATTAATATCACTGAGTGTGACAAAGACATGTCACTTAGAAAATGATGTACATACCTGTAAGAGGCATGTATACTTGTTGTTTTGTAAATAATGTATATATTCTGCTTGTTATGTCTTAATAAATAAATAAAAGACATGCATCAGACCTCTCCAACGAAAATTTGTCTTTGTACCAGTGTGCAAGTCGGTTTCGGTTCGTGACTCACCAATTGTGCGCGCCTTAACACTGCTCAGTGGTGTGCTGGCTTGGGATGCGGGCCTAGACTTGTTTTCTTCCACGCCTGCTGTATTTCGCAGTTGTCGAAAAATTTGTACAATCTCGTATGCCTATGTAAAAGCATTGGAATTAATCTGTAACGTTTATGTAGTAGTTTAAGTAAATAAATAAACAGGCTAACCATCGAGACATTTTGTAAACTAAATGTCAATCCCATACATTTTTCATTATATTCTGCAAGCGTTTACGACATTAGAATTCACTAGCCTCCCAGAGCCCTTATAGATAGTATTTGCTACTCTCGCTCAATCATATGGCCTGTACACTAATTATTTAATTCTACATGTGTTCTGCAACAGTAGCAATTTGTTAGTAGTTAGTGCAAACTAATTTTCTACGCATATGCTCATTAACGTAGGGGCAGACGACGAAAGTGATAGAAGAACGGAGTCGCCACTGTCCTTCCTCTCGGAGTCCAGACCTCGCAGTGAGTACGCTACGCTGCTTTTGTAGTTAGCTTGTGTAGCTCATATTAACGTTTTCTTCTGACGAATGCAGGTTTACTTTGGTTGCATTGGCTGTATGCACAATCACATTTTCTCATTATCTCGTTAGATCTCAGGTTGCAGTAGTTACAGATAACTATAGTGACTGATGACTGGAGTTTTAGCGGGAAGTCTGAAGGGACATGTTGTGCTTCTGTTTTATTTTCATTTTCTTGGTGTATTTTTGAGTTACATTGGATAAAGTTGATGGCATTTTGTTCGATATAGGTTAATGACGGTGCACAAGTGTTGTAAAATGAAATAACAGTGCGAAAACATGTTTTTTCGGCTTGCCTCCAAAACTCCATCGGACCATCCATTATTAGAACGTTCTGGTAAAGTAGACACTTTACTTAAACATCTGACTGTCTAGACTGACTAATTACTGACGACTTACTGATTTTTTCTATGACTACTAGGTGATGCAAAAAATATACTTGACGCTGGCAATATGTACATAGTTTGCGATGCCATTATCCTAGAGCGTCAAAATTGACAGGTATGACACCAGTCAGAGGAGTGGCCTTTACGGGCGAACCCCTCGTCGCAACGTCCATGCACAATGTGCCTTCTATTTATACAACTAGTGTGTCAGTGTGTGTCGGTGTCAGTGTTGACGGTGCATAGAAAATGACGTTGTTAATTGAAATTTACATATTTAGAAATGTATGCGTCTGTAGCGATGAAAGAATATTTGTGAATATGTGACAAAATTAAAATGTGTGCGTTCTTTCCCCGCACCAGATTTGGCACAAAAAATATGTATCCAGCGAGGCGCTATGCCGTCTCTCCTGAAGGTTGTTGCTAAGGCCATTATTGAATAATGAAACCGATGACTGATTGACAGCTCTTTAGGTAACACACACAGATATTATAATGTGCAACGTGCACACCCCCAAAACCACGGTGAACCTGCTTTCGTGAGATAAAAAAATATAAAGTTTACGCTTTGATTTTAAAACACTTAGGGCCTCTTTCACCACCTTCAAGTACGCTAATTGTCGGTTAAAGGCACCCGTAACTTCAATTTCACGATGTTCGAGTAGCACTAATCATATGAGAAACTGACCCGTACTCATTACTTTTACTTGTCAATTAACTTTATTTGGGACGTAACCAACCAAAATTTTACTTTGAGATTGTGAACGAGGCTCTTAACTGATTAAATTTTTGTTGCCCTACCATCACTGTCTGTTCATGTTCACTGCTTTCCATGTTTGTTCACTGCTCTCCATCTCAGTTCATTGCTTTCCTTGTGTTCGTTTTGCATCAAACTATATTACAATAATAATTGTCCTGTATTACAAGTGTCTAACTCATGCAGAGTGTAGTGAACCGAACAAAGATGGATATAGTCGCCGAGTTAATTTTGAAATCATACATTTTGTTAGGCTAGCAAAACCGGAATAAAAGAAATAAATACATAAATGTTTAGAGACTGCTCTTATTTTACAGTCATTTTAAATTCGTTTTCACTGTAGCGCACTTTATCAAACTACATTAAAATGTGTTAACTATAATATTTCAGATCGTTTGGCTCGAGCGTCGTCTGAATCTAAGGCGATGCCAAAACCCGCCAGAATTACACGAAAAGCTTCAATGGATGTTGGTGAGTTAATAACAATTGAGACATTTTATTCCTGATAGATTTCTTGCGATTGACGAAAGTATATTTTTGAGCCTTTTCTGATAATTTCTTTCGTGGCTTTAAGACTCATTTTGTGAAATGGTATCTCGAAAATACACGGTACTTTGCACGGTCCAGGCGCGGTCGCAGCCCTTCAGTTTTGGGGGGTCGCCAAGAAATTGGAGGAGGGGGGTCTCACAGGCGACATTACACCCCATTTCTTAGTGAAGAAATTACTGGGGGCTTACTGGTTTTGACTATTATTATGCCGTTTTGTTTGAACGAAATGGGCGATATTGTAAGCAAATGTTTTTACGTAAAAGAAAAAATATATTCCCGTTTTTGTTGTCCACAGTACCGGAGACGCCGGAGCTGGGGTCGCCATTAGCGGGCGGTTCCAGTCCGGCGCGAGGTCGCCGCGTGTCTTTCAACAAAGCGTGCGAGGCGCTGCACACGCCCAAGGGCCGCCGGACTTCTGTTGATGTTAAGGTATAGTTCTCGCTGTCCTGTGTACAAGAATGGATTCAGTCTACGAGTTAAGGGGGTCAGGAATAGGTTCAAGATGGTGAAGCTGAAGAAGCTTTTCACATTAAATTTTTCGTAACTTGTTTAGTTTTTAACTGATTAAAATTGTGTGAATTGTATGTACCTTTAAAATAGATCCTCATATTTCGTATATTACCTATATTTTTACAGACTACTAAAAGGAGGAGTCTTTGGCTGAATGTTTTTTTTTAAATATATATATTCATCGATTACTCCGCCGTTTGCGAACCGATTTTCAAAATTATTTTTTAGTTCGTAAGCTTATACTTCCGAGGTGGTCCCATTGTCACCAAGTCAAGAGCTAATGATGAGATCCTAGGGAAATCGAGGGGAACTCTCGAATTTTATAGGCACACACGTTGATTTTCTTATACTTTCTAAGCAAAATTTATATTTGTGCATAGTAACCATCATCTCATGTTGCTGAGCTGATGATGGAAAGTAATATGATGGTTAGGAGTTGAGAGAAAATTCTTTCGATAAATGTTTTTTTGTTCAAAACCTTATGCTCCCGAGGTGGTCCAACTGTCACCACGTCAAAGATCTGATGATGGGATTCTAGGGAAATCGAGGGGAACTCTTAAATTTAATAGGCGATTTTCTTACTACTTCTTCTACTTTCTAAATAAGGAGGTATTTATGCATAGTAATCATAATTTAATGATGCTGAACTGATGAAGGAAGGTATTAAGACGGTTAGGAGTTGAGAAGAAATTCTTTTTCAAAAGGAAATTTGGTTCGAAAACGTACACTCCCAAGATGGTCTCATTGCTACCATGTCAAAATATGAGGATGCTCTTAATGTGGGCCCTTAGTAAAATGGCATATCTTTCACTCTGAATGGGCACTGCCTCCAAAGTAGTTTTAGGAGTCACTATCATTAGTAAGGAAAAGTATAAGTTGCCAAGTAGGTACTGAACAATTTTCTTATTTACCGTTTTAAGTCGGTTTTATTTTTTTGTTTAAAATTTTCATAATTGATTAATGCATATATTCCATAGTTTCATTCTTCTTAAACTATCCCTTTAAACTTTATTATCTGTGCCAAATTTATATGTTCCACAATAATAATTTTTATTTCTTTGACTTTCATTTTTCATTGCTTGTAGTATGTGGTGTGCAACAAACAATACCTGTACTATTTAATGTAAGCATAGTGAATACGACAATGCAATAACAAGTAGGGCCTCGTTCACCATCTCCAAGTAAAGTGTTGATTAGTTACGTCCTAAGTTAAGTTAATTGGCAAGTAAAAGCTATGAGTACGAGTCAGTTTATCATATGATTAGTGCTAGTCGAACATCGTGAAATTGAAATTGAAGCTACGGGTGACTTTAACCGACAATTAGCGTACTTGTCACTTTACTTGAAGGTGGTGAAAGAGACCCGTAATGTAATATATTACTTGTCACACAGAGCGACAGCCAGCCGGCGTCCCCGGCCAGCGCGGAGGCGCCCGCACGCCGCGCGCGCCGCACGCCCTCCGCTAGCGCCGCCGATAGCACCACGCCGAGGAGGTAACTACCGCTCGCTGTCAATCAACTTGGAGGATTTTAAGCGAATATTTTGTATTCCTAATATGAAATAAATATGTTTTCTTTTCTTTCTACTTTTTAGTTAGCTATAATTAGTTTTTTTGATTATTATTATTTTCATTTTATTGGTGTATTTTTGAGTTATATCTGATAAAGTTGATCGCATTTAGGTTATGTGCATAAGTGCTCTGAAATAAAATAATAGTGCGAAAACATGTTATTTCAGCTTACCTCCAAAACTGCATCGGACACATTCTGGAAAAGTAGCCATCGCTTTACTTGAACATCTGAACGTCTAGACTGACGACTTACTGTTTTTTTTTTTCTGTGAAGTAGTCACAGCAAGTGATTTCTGTAAGTGATACAAAAATTACGCTTGACTCTCGCAATATGCACAGTGCTTGCGATGCCATGATAAAGAGTACCTAAGACTGTACAAAGAAATAATAAATAATAATAATAACGCTTCACAACAACAATACACACTCAAACAAGAGACCAGCTTGAAATTGTGTCATCAATTAAACTTTTGTGTCTGCAATTTCAAAATCGTTTTTTTTAAGTGCACGTATTTTTACCAATCGTATACATTAATAGTATGTAAAACTCTTACATTATTTTTATTGTTTCAGAACAAAGAAAACTAGTGAAAAGGAGTAATTAGGAAATCAAAAGAATTTATTTAGTTACTGTTTCTATTAATTGTTATTTTAAGGGTTTGCATTTATATAAATAATAATGTAAAAAAATATTTTTGTTTTGTTTCTTTTCCCCTCTATCCAGTGCCCTTTTTAATGACTTCCCCCGCCTGTTGGCGATTTATTCCCTCAATATACCACTCAGTACCTATATAGATTGAACTGAAACTATAAAGGACTGGGTGACCAAAGAACGAGCTCGATCATTTTATTCTATACACATGTTAGTCAACTTTTGAAGTTATGTTTGTTTCTTTGAGAACTTTTCAAATGAATAAATGATTCATACATTTTTAAAGGCTTGACACTACTATAGTCCGGTCGCGAAGCAGGATTTTTTTGTCCTATAAATTTAACTGGTTAAACTTATAGTTGAACTTGTGGAACAAAACAGAATTTCGTACATTGACCTCTCGGCCTAATGACAGCAATAACATTTTTTACATATGCGACTTTATGAAATATTAAAAAGAGAAAAAGAGTTTACTTAGATAATTGTGTTATTGTATTTGGTAAAATAATAGCAACCTTTAAAACAAATTTGTACAATGTCCAAAACTGACCTAAACTCACTCAATTAGTCACGAGCGCATCCCCAAATAACATCATTTATTTTGTTAATAAGTTTATTATTTAAAAATTAGTAAGAAAATCGTTTAAAGTATGGGTCATGACGTGAGTCAAGGTCAACAAAAACAAGTGTAAAAGATACAACTACTATCCTAGGTAAAAGGTTTTGCAAACCCCTATGACGGCTGTCGTTGAAACTGCGAGTGTGACGCACTATAGATATTTACTCGGGAGTGATAGAAACAGGTAATAAGAGGTTGATGTACGAAATTCTTCCTGCTTTGGGATCGTACTTTAGTCGAACAGTAACATGCAACAGCAGTCTCGACAATCGCTAAGGCGACTTAGCGACCGAAATCGGTCGTAAACTCGATATCGATAGCTGTTTAACGAAAATTGGTAGTCTCGACTGTCTAAAATGTCGCCAATCAATACGTACAATTCGGGTAACTTTGAACATTTTTTACATTATTAGTATTATTAAAACTGATTTCCAATTATGACACCTTTATTTTATTGAATGAATAGTGTCCTTTTGAGTTGGTTTTTCTGTCTAACAAAATAAATTTGCGGAAGAAATAACAGAACTACGCATAATTTCCCCTAAAACTCGAATTCAAAGTTATCATGAGTTTTGGGTAACTGAATAAATTTTTTTAGAATGTAAAAAAACCTTAATATCTTAAGGTTTAGGTATAAAAAAGAAGGTATTATTAAATTTAAAACCCTTATCTATAAAAATGACATCTACACTGACGTAAAAAAGTAACAAATAGCTTGGTTTTGCCAAATGAATCAAAGTGGACTAGTTTACGATTCCAAATCAGAGCTCAAAAACTTTCAGCAACTTAACCGATAAGGCGGGAATTTTCAGAATTCTGACATTGACAGTTTATTTCTTTAATTTTAATTTGGTACGAAAACATTTTGGCAATCCATTTAACACAGTTATAGATACTTCAACTCAGTTGTGCGCGCGGCGCTATGTGTGGGTAAACCTGTATATACACAGTGACTTTGTGTGCGTGACAAGAGGTACAGTGAAGTTGTTTGGCAAATCACGGCCGCGTCACTGTCACACAAATTAAAGCTGCATAATTACTAGCCCACGCACACATAGCGCCGCGCGCACAACTGAGTTGAAGTATGTATATTATATTGAAATATCAAAAAGTTTCGATGTAATAAATTGTTAAATCTTTTTTCCAACTTTGTTCAAAGTTAAAATCGTCAATTCAAAGTTACCCGTAATGACTGTAGTGTATTTACGAATTTAAACGTCAAACTTCCGATGATTGTCGTAAGCTTAGCGATCCACTATCAATCTATAATAACGGATGTCGAGAGTACAGGCACTGGACTCATAGTCCCCAGACTAGAAGGCCTTTAAAATGAACTACATCGATATGAATCGTACGAGACACGTCGGCACCGGCGTGATCACCACTGCGCCATACGGGCGCGTCAAAATATCGGGTACGATAAATGCATGGAAACATGTAATGTCATGCCTATGTTCTTACCAAAATTAAATGTGTATCATCTCTCAATTTCAAAATGGCGGATAAATAAAAAGCAGGTCATTTTAGATAAATACTTTTACTATGACAAACCATGCCAAAAATATTTTTACAATTTTGAAATACATATTCACAGTAAAATTTTATAAACTACTTGTTACACGTTTAAAATCATAGATATGGTTTACATAGTGTACGGTTCACGTACAGATGCTAAGTCAGCATTTGGTTTCCATCATTCAATGCATTGTCATATTAGCCAGTTCACATCATAATCGCGTCCGCGCATAACGTGTGTTCTCATTATCATTTCAGTCATTTACATAGCAGTTTTAACATTAAAATCAGTAAAGAACAATTTATCTATTTTATTTTACACATCTCGTCTGGTGTACGGTGCGAACCGTACATCAAGTTGGTCCTTCGAGCAACTATTTGCGGGACCGTGTGCGCGCGTCGTATAACCTAGTCGGGCGACGGTCCACGTGTGAATCAGTGTGGATTGCAGTGGTTACTTACAATAGCAGCAGTAGCCATACAGCCCACATCACATCAGGCTGCTACAGCAGCAGCAGCAGCAACAGCATCCCGCAGTAGCAGCAGCAACAGCATCCCGCAGCAGCATATAACAGCATCCAGCAGCATCGGTTACAGCAGCATTCAGCATCAGAGCCGTAGGCGTCAATACAAGTAAGATCTTTCCATTTTTGATTACCCTGAATCAGAAGCATGGAGGACCTGTACGCTTCGCAACTAGAAATTTTTGAAGCAATTTCTAACTTATTGCGAAATTTTAAAAAAGATAGTAAGGAGCGTAAGACCGCTGATTATTTTCAACGTCGCTTGCAAAACTTAGAAGCACTGTGGTCCGATTATCAACACAATCACGATCGGATCATCACAGTTGGGAGCAGAAGTCATGCATACTTCGTTAATTCAGAGTACGAAAAGACTCGCGAACTGTTCACCTCTTCGAAATCTCTTCTGAGTCAACGCCTCATTGCATCAAGGCAAGGCAAAGAGATGGAGCCCATCGATACTGATTTACCGGGTCCCTCCGATCCGCCCGCTTCAGAGGCAAAGATAACATCCGTGAAGTCTCATGGGTCCCATAGCAAACTTGATGAAATGATGCGTAGGCAATTAGCCAATTTTAAAGCATTTGACAGAACAGTGTCCAGTATAGATGCTAACATTCTTTCCGAGAAGTGGGAATTCGATGACGCATTAAGGTCGTTGCAAAGTAGGTGGTCGGTTATAGATTCCCTGCATTGGGAAATCGAAAGTGAGATAGATGGAGAATACGTAGATTACGAGGATAAGTTTAACAGGTACGAAATTAAATTTAACGGTTTGAAGAAAGAGTTAAGCAGTAAGATGTGGTCCGAGAGTCATCGGGAGAGGGCTACCCCTCAAGTAGATGTTCCTATCTTTAGCGGAAGTTTCAATAGTTGGGTATCCTTTAAAGATTTATTTACGGAGATAATACACAAAAACAGATCGCTTTCCAATTCCCAGAAATTACAATACCTAAAAGGGAAGCTACGCAACGAACCTGAAAAATTAATTCAGCATCTTCATGTAACTGGTGAAAATTACCAAGTCGCTTGGGATATTTTAAATCAGCGATATCATAACCTGAAACTAATTTTTAATTCGCACATAAATGTCATAATGAATTTGCCGAACATGCACTTACAGTCAGCAGCAGGTATTAAAAAGATCCACGATACAACCAATGAGTGTTTAAATGCGGTAAAAAATTTGGGGGTCGATATATCTAATTGGGATCCTTTGATTGTTTACTTAATCGCTCAAAAATTAGATTCCGAATCACATAAAGAATACATCGAATCATTGAAAAATCCACGGGATTTACCATCACTACAAGATTTTTTGGACTTTTTAGAGTCTAAGTTCACCGCCCTTGAAGCATCAAGAAGAAAATCAGATACTGTCAAACAAAGCTCTGTAAACATTCCCGCGCAAAGTCAATTTCAGCAACGTAGGCGCGAAATGCAACCTTTTTTAAAACCGAACAAATTTTACAATAATGTCAAACCGTCTTATAATTATCAAAATACACCTAATAAAACTTATAATTCAAATCATAAAACATTTCGTTCAACAAGTCAAGAATGTGCTGTTTGTGGAAAACAGCACGGGGTGTTCAATTGCAAAACGTTCCTCGAAATGCAACCTGAGGCGAAGCGGCAAACATTAACAAAATTATCTATATGCAAAAACTGTCTGTATAAACATGAAGGCAAGGAATGTTTTTCGTCGCGATCTTGTCGTGTATGCAAGGGACAACATAATACAATTTTACACGAGGTATTTAGTTTTATTCCAAATGACGAAACACCTGACTGCGCAAAAAAGGAAACAAAGCATTCCAAGAACAGCATGAGCGTTTTGCAAGAAGATATTAAGGAGGTACTTTTAGCAACGGCCCTGATTAAGGTCCAAGCGGCAGATGGAACTGACCATACTATGCGAGCGCTTATAGACCAAGGGTCTCAGACGTCCCTCATTACTGAAAATGCAGCACAGTTATTGGGATTGCGCAGAAAACCATGCAAAGGCATTATTATAGGTGTAGGAGCACGGGAAAATAATTGTAAGGGGGTAATGAATATCTGTATCAAATCAATGTACAGCGATTTTTCTGTAGATGTAGATGTCTTTATAATGAGTCACGCCGTAAATAATTTACCAAATCAATCATTTAGCAAGCCAAGTTGGTCATATATTGACAACATTCAGTTAGCTGACCCGATGTTTTATCGCAGCCGCTCAGTTGATCTATTACTAGGTGCTGATGTCTACCCATCAATTATCATGAGTGGAATCATAAACACAGAACAGTCAACACCGATAGCGCAGCAAACGCGCCTAGGATGGATCTTATGTGGCAACGTAAAATCATATCATTGTAACGTGGTGATGGTAGGCGTCGAAGACATACGTAATTTTTGGACTATTGAAGATGTCAGTGACAACACTGACATGTCTGAAGAAGACGATCGATGTTTGAAATTATTTAAAAGCACGACCACACGTAATCCTGACGGGCGATACGTAGTGCGACTTCCACTTCACCCTGACATAGAAGAGAAGCTCGGAGATTCGAGGGTTAAGGCCATCGCTCAATTTTGTCAGCTGGAAAGAAAATTCAAGAGACAGGAAAAATTAGCAGTCGATTATAAAGCATTTATATCTGAATATTTAAATTTGGGCCATATGCATTTATCGTTAACAAAGAAAACACCGAGTTATTACTTGCCTCATCATTCCGTGCATCGCGCCGACTCAGCAACAACGTCACTGCGTGTTGTATTTAATGGTTCGCAGCCTTCTTCGAATGGATCAAGCTTGAATGACCTGATGTACCGCGGTCCAAATTTACAGCAGGATCTTATGCTACTTGTTACACGCTGGCGACTGTATAAGTATGCTATCACCGCGGACATAGAGAAAATGTTTAGACAAGTTTTAATCCACGAAGATGATCATAAATACCAGAAAATCATATGGCGCGATTCTGAGAATCAACCCTTGCAGGAATACGAGTTACTTACTGTAACTTACGGCACCAAGGCCGCTGGCTTTCTGGCCATGGCGGCTCTCAAACAGTTGGCGATTGATGAAGGACATCGGTACCCGGAAGCAGCCAGAGTTGTGGACGAGCAATTTTATACCGATGACTTCCTCACTGGAAGCTACAGCGTGCAATCAACAAAACAACTACAGTCAGATCTTATTGCTCTTTTAAAACTTGGAGGATTTAACCTTCGCAAGTGGGCATCTAACAACTCAGATTTATTAGAAAAACCTAACGACACGAGTGCACGGGAAGACTTCTTCTTTAAACACAAAGAATCGACAAAAACATTAGGTCTTATTTGGAATTCAAAAGATGACGTATTCACGTTTCAATGTAAAATGGACAAGCAATCTGAAAACAAAGGCAAACTTACAAAAAGAACTCTATTAGGCGAAATTTCTAAAATATTTGACCCGCTCGGTTGGCTAGCTCCTGCGGTTGTTCAGTTGAAGTTATTGTTCCAAACTGTTTGGTTACAAGAATTGAAATGGGATGACGTCATACCTGGTGCGGTCTATACAGAGTGGAAAAAATTACGAGCAGATGTGGATAATATAAATCGTGTCAGAATACCTAGATGGTTGCAATGTGATGAAAATGATATGATTCAGCTACACGGTTTTTCAGACGCTAGCAATAAAGCATACGGTTGTGTAGTTTATGCTAGAACACAAAAGCAGAACACCGTGTCTGTGATCCTTTTGGCAGCTAAGACCAAACTCGTGCCGGTTTCAAAATTAACTTCTTCAGAAACAAAAATTACGCTACCCAGATTGGAACTTTGTGGTGCGCATTTATTGTCTAAATTAATGAAAAAGATGATAGATAGTCTAAAACAACACAGATTAGATATCTACGGTTGGTGTGATTCAACAGCAGTTCTCGGATGGCTAAACGGTGACCCTACTCGCTGGAAGCCTTTCGTGGCAAACAGAGTTAGAAAAACTACAGAAGTGATGCCACCGCAATGCTGGCATTATATCAAGACACAGGAAAACCCGGCTGACTGTGCTAGTCGCGGTATGACTGTGGAGCAGTTAAAGAATTATGAACTGTGGTGGAATGGGCCAAGTTGGTTAAAAACATTCGACATACAGAATTATAATCAGCCTGAAGTTCACACAACGGATTTAGAAGTAAAAAAATATCAAACGAATATTACACAAACAGATGTAAATACAACAAGCAATATAATTGAATCATTAATTAACAAGTACAGTAATTTTACCCGCTTAATCAGAATACTTGGGTGGGTAATGCGAGCCATTACGCGGAATCAGCTGAAACAGCCTTACTTGACATGCAAAGATTTAGAAATGGCTCAAATAAAAATAATTAAATATGTTCAAGAACGTGAATTCGCTGAAGACATAAATCACCTTAAAAATCAGGGACGAGTACATTCTAACAGCCGATTGTTATGCTTACATCCGTTTTTAGATAGTGATGGATTGTTGAGAGTCGCTGGTAGACTTAGTCACAGTAACCTCGATTACAATATGAAACATCCTATAATTATACCGAATAAACACGTTCTGACAAATTTATTGATAGATTATGCACATCAAAAAACACTTCACGGTGGCGCTCGGCTTACACAGTCATGGCTTCGACAACGGTACTGGATTTTGTCCGGAAATCGAACCGTCAAAGGTCGTCTTCGAAGGTGCGTCGTATGCAGAAGGCATAGTCCTAGCAAACATCAGCAATTAATGGGTAACTTACCTGAGTCAAGAACGAATCCTACAAGACCATTTTATCATACTGGAGTCGATTATACTGGCCACATTGACATCAAACTGAGCAAAGGTCGTGGTGTAAAAACATCGAAGGGTTACGTCGCCCTCTTTGTTTGTATGGTCACAAAGGCAGTCCATCTTGAGCTGGTATCAGATCTCTCCTCATCTACCTTCCTAGCTGCACTTCGACGACTAGCCGCAAAAAGAGGCACTCCGCGACACATTTATAGTGACAACGCGACTAATTTCGTTAAAGCAAACAGGACCTTATCAGAGGAATTCATAGACTTGAGATCAGTATTTGACGAACATTTCTTTACCGAAATAACTGAAATGCAAATTGAGTGGCATTTTAATGCACCGTCGTGGCCCAGTGCAGGCGGTCTATGGGAACGATCTGTTAGGAGCCTTAAACACCATTTACGTAGAGTAGTCGGCGAGCAAAAACTAACGTATGAGGAGTTCTACACGCTATTGTCGCAAATCGAAGCGTGCTTAAATTCAAGGCCACTTTGCGCCCTATCAGAAGATCCAGATGACATCGATTACCTAACACCCGGACATTTCTTATCTAGTGGACCCAATCTCACGATTTTCGAAACAGAAAGGGATGAAAGAACACGTTGGCAATTAACGCAAAAAATATTTAATGACGTTTGGCGTAGATGGCGTTCTGAATACCTCGTACAGCTATCAGCTAGGTGTAAGTGGCAAAAATCCCAACCTAATATAAAATTAAATGATATTGTCATCATTCATGAAGACAATCTACCGCCAGGCAAGTGGGCACTAGGCCGCGTCGTTGAGATTCATCCCGGAGCAGATGGACACGTACGTGTAGTCAGTTTAAAGACAAAAAACGGAATTTTAAAGAGACCAATCATTAAATTATCAGTGTTACCAGTGGAGTCGCATGAAGATGAAACCGTGAAACCTGAAACGAGGCATAAACCCACAAAAACAACTATACCTAAACCTAAAATATGTAGCATCTCCACTATTTTCGTGTTTTTGAGTTTTCTATGTCTAGCATTCTGTTCGTTTAACATCAACAGTCTAGAAACTAAGAAAGGATTCTATTTTGACAAGGTAGCTAACATGCAGATTGTAAGAGATAATTGGAAGGTCATAGTGTATTATAACATGGAGCCGTATTTTGATGGTCTGGCGACTTTTGAAAAATACTACGAATCTTTATCTAAATCCTGTGAACATCAAAAAGGGGACACACTTGCATATTGCAACGTCATACTAACACAAATGAGATTAGGTTTGTCTGAACTTCAATACTACGACCGCATGTTACTCGATCAGCAATTCTCGGCGTACGACAGACGTCGCTCGAGACGTGGCCTTATCAACGGTGTAGGTTACATCGCGCACTCGCTATTCGGAGTACTGGACGACGAATTCGCAGAAAAGTACAAAAGAGATATAGAGCTCATTAACAGCAATGAAAGACACCTGGCGCTTTTGTGGAAAAATCAAACGTCTGTTATAGAAGCAGAGTACAATGTTTTGAAGAGAATGGAAGACTCTATCAATAGGGAACACAAAATCATAAATCAGAAAATTAACAACGTTGAAAAAGCGACTAACGTAATCACATCGGAGTTACAAAAATTGGATACAGTCAATGATTTTTTACTAACGAGCATTATCGCAAGCAATATGTTATCGAAGTTAAGCAGCGTCCAAGAAGCAATTATAGATATTATAACGAACGTTTACAATGGCAAGCTTAACGTTCATTTGTTGACTCCGGGGCAACTGCAAGACGAATTGAATATCATCGCTGGGCAGCTTCCGGTGGACCTCTCACTTCCTATTGCCAACATTCAGACAGATTTAAAGCATATTTATCACCTGCTGCGAGTAAAAGCGAGAATGACTAAATCTTACCTTATCTTCGAAGTTAAGATCCCGCTTATCAGTAGTGAAAGTTTTGAGATTTATAATGTGATCCCGATCCCTCAACAAATTGGTACAAACGCTATTAGTATAACACCCGTATCAGAATACTTAGCCATCAATTTGCAAAAGGATACCTACTTACCGTCTCCAAACTTAAAAGATTGCCTTAACTCGGAACCGAACACGTACCTGTGTCCCAACCTGGGACCCGTTTTTCATCTGCAAACCGACCACAGTCTTTGCGTAAAGCGATCCGACAATCAGACCTGCGTTACAAAAATTACTCCATGCAAGGACATGTGGAAGAAATTAGAACCATCTAATACATATTTGTACTTTATATGCAATGAGAAACCTGTGCGAATATTATGCAATGAAAATATTTCATCGAAAAGACTCAGCAAGGCTGGAATACTGAGCATGAGTGGGCAGTGTATATTAAAGGGCGAAGGTTTTACAATTTATTCACAAAAGGAACGATCAAGCGACCTTAAGGTGCAACCAAACATTTACACCCACAAGCCTGCACCTATTAATCACGTCCTAAACATATCGGTGAATCTATGGGACCCTGGAAATGAAACAAAGGTATCAGAAAATACACAGTCTGATCTGGAAAGGATCAAGGAGCAAATAGAAAAAATGAAAAATGAAAGCCCATTAACTGAACGCATTTCCTATCACGATGTGCACCATTACATCGCTATATATTTGGTTGTCGGCACCATCATAATCTTCGGAGTCATTGGGGTATGGTGGCGCAGGCGTCGTGTGCGCCGCGCTCCTCTTCAACCAGAACCAGATTCAAGTTCCCGGCGTCGTAGTGAATGTGGTAGTGGTAGTGTCAGTGATAGTGTACTCAGTGTTCAGTATAGAGCGGGTAGTGCGCGTTTTGTAAATAAGGCGTCGTCGCCTATTACTCGAAAACCGAATCATAAGATCAATAATCAAAACTTGAATGAGGACACTTAGAGACATTAACATAAAATACCAAATTTTATAAATAAATAAATTTTATATTGTAAACACGTCATTCACTTCAGCCATTATCTGTAGGGATTTCATTGCACCATTGCTTGAATCATTAAAATAATTGTTAGTCATTCATGCAGCTGTTATTATTGTTATCATTGTCATATCATCCAATCTCACAGCACCTCTTCTCAGGGGCGGGAGCATGTACGGTTCACGTACAGATGCTAAGTCAGCATTTGGTTTCCATCATTCAATGCATTGTCATATTAGCCAGTTCACATCATAATCGCGTCCGCGCATAACGTGTGTTCTCATTATCATTTCAGTCATTTACATAGCAGTTTTAACATTAAAATCAGTAAAGAACAATTTATCTATTTTATTTTACACATCTCGTCTGGTGTACGGTGCGAACCGTACACATAGTATGACTGATTATAATAAAATTACAACAATAAAAATAACAGAAAAAGAGTTGGCCAGACGACAATATAAATCACAAACAAATATAACTGATTACGATATAATCATAAATACCATAATACGTTATTGGTGCAATCGTTTTACTTTACCAAAATATCCTCAGACGAACTAAAAAAAGACGATATCTATCTCAATAAACAATCAAACAAAAATTGTAATGTTTAACTATGAGATCATGATGATAAATAAACACTTAAATTTACTTTAAATAATAAATAAAATTATTATGATACGCTAGAACAAAATTAATAATATAAATGCACTTTATAAATAAAATAAATTACGATTACATCACATCAGTTGACAATCCTCCGACATCACTGTTTCTTACCATGACCTATTCCGAGCCAGCGGGAAGCTATAGTAAACCGCTGGTAGCTACAATAACTGCTGACTGATTGACGGATTCTAAGATAAAGGCTGATTTACACTGATCCAGTGGCTGGACCCAGCGTCGCTGCATTCCAGCGCTGCAATGGCTTTGCTACTGGATCAGGCAATTTACATTCAATCCAGTAGACACTCTTAATTTTTTAGGGTGACACAAGTTTCAGCAAAAATGAGTATTCCCCGTCTTGGAAAGCGCAGGCAATTAAAATACTGTCAAAAAATCTTTGTATCATATTGTTTCACGCGGAAAAAGTCTAAATCTATGGCTTCACGATGCGAATGAATTGTTTGAGGAAGAATGGTTAAAGGAAAAGCTAATTTAAGAAAATAGATAAGTGATAGGCAGAGTTCTTAAAAAAATGTCAAAACTGACCCTGTTTTGATTTAGACATTTTTGGCAAACTTGTAATTTTATTGTATACCAAACAGATGTGTGGTACGCAGCGGAGGGGTGCGCGGCGTGCGGTGGGAGGTCACTGGATTGAAAATAGGTGATCCAGTGCCGATTCAGCGCTGGAATCCAATGACGTTGGATCCAGCGATTGGATCAATGTAAATCAACCTTAACGCACACATAGACCTTACACTCTAATTTGCGAGATAAAATAACTATACCGACTAAATATAAGATTATAGTAAGAAACAATGAGGTGTCCCAAAGCTTAAATTAGACTTTATCTCCTTTTTTCATTATCATCGTAACTTTTTAGAGATCGCATGTGATGCATTGCCATTTGTTGTACTGGTAAGCTGTTTGGAAGTCCAATCTCGTTCAAATTCATATTTGACTTCAAGATGTCTTCCGAATTCTTCGACGCAGGCTTTGTGTTAGCTTCTTCGTTCTCACATTGTTTCTCTTTGACTTTAATTTCTTTTTCTATACAATCAACATCTCGCTTTTGCCGGATGCGGTTATCATTATTTAGCTTGTTTATAGGTAAATTATTGTTAAGAGTATCATCGACAGCACCATTTTTTACTTCATTAAAATTATTGCTTATTTTATCTATCATATTGTTATTCATTTGATTTTGTATTTCCGGTTTATTTCCATTTTGGACGGATTGAATATCGCCATTGTTTGAACTATCTCTCATTGCAATTGGTATAGGTACGTTTTGGGGTATACTGTTAGGTTTGTTATCGTTAGTTTTTTGTGCATCTTCTCCACGCTTATACGATTGTGGTTCGTCTGGAGAGTGGAAATGTTCCAATGGTTTATCAGCTTTATCCAATGGTTTATTATTAACGCCATTTTCGGCGGGTTTATTTACAACTTGTGGAATATTTTGCGGATTCAGGTTAGACAATATATTGCCTTGTTGATTGTTAATTTGAACATTTCCTTGAGAATTGGCTTTAACGTAAGAATTGATATTACCATTAGGAATAGCGTTGATGTTGGAGTTACCGTTAATTTTGGATTCGGAATTAACGTTGGCGTTGGGAATAATATTACCGTTATTAGTGTTCGCATTGTTTATATTTTGTGCATTTACACCTTCATTTGGTTGGATATGGGGCGGATTATTAACTGGAGCTGCTGCGACATTAGGAGCAACATTATCAACAACTTGTTGATTTTCTATATTCTCCTTTTTCGCTTCAACTTTAACTTCTGAATGTTTAGCTTCTTTAATGGCGTCAGCTGCTCTAGCTATTTTGGCTATTTCTTGTACAGCTTCATCAGCTATTTTTAATATCGGTTCCTTCTCTTTAATAATAGTATCAATTGGTTTGTCAGTAATGCCACCAAGGCTTTGAATAGCTACATTTGCAATTTTTTGAATGCTTTCTACAGCAATTTTCTTTGCCTCATCACTGTCTATTACTTCCTTTTTATTTTCCTGCATTTCTTTTTTAGTTTTCAAGATCTCGTCTAAAATTTTATTTTGCTCTTGCATTAATTCTTTTTGTTCTTCGCCATGTTGCTTAATGGTTTCTATAAGTTTTTGCTGCTTCTGCATATCACTTTTTTCTTGATTTGTAAGTTGTTTTACTTCATTTTCTTTTGGCTTTTCTTGTGGTTTCTCTACAATTCCGGCGCCATTAGATATTTTTTCTTCATTGATATTATTTTTTATATTTTTAGGATGTGAATCAAGGTTATTATCTATAGGGTCCTTTCTAGGTTGAGGAAGAGATTCTTTTAATATTGCTTCTTCTCTTTGTTTAAGTTCTGGAACTTTGATCACAGGGTTTTTCTCATCAGAATTAGATTCCGGTGGTACTGGATTAGGAGGTTGGACTTCAGAATCTTTTATCAAACCATTAACCTTGTTTATATCAATTTTTGGTAAAGTATCGACAACGAACTGTGGGTTTTCCATTACACCTGAAAAAATAATAATTTGTTATGAGAAGAATATTGTCTTCTAGATGACATAGACAGTAACACAAAATACATTATTTTTACAATTCTTATGTCATGCCACAGAAAACAACTCTTAAGAATTAAATACGATTTTTAGAGTTATACTGTTCAAACGGGTCTATTAGATTGTGACTACTATAAAAAGACATACGAAAAAATGTAACCACTTGTCAGTCTAAGACTAAAAGCACAGCTTTTGGAAACTTAAACAAACAGGACTACCTTTATTATTATTTTTAAATATTATATACAGTTCATTTCATATTTTGTTTTATAAAGAACGAAGTGGCAGACGCGGTGTTGATAATGTTGTAAGTAGTCACTACAGCCCAGCCCAACCTCAAGACTACCTTAAGAAGCCTTCTACACTGATATTCAACTCATAAAACTCATAAATGTGTGCGGCGACTTTCCTAAGCGAGATTATATTCTTTACATATGAAATTGCCTATACTCAATACTGGCAACATTAAAATCAAATATCTTGCGTTTGATTACGAATTCCAAATTCAAATTTATTTCGAAATTTGTTTTCACATTATTTGTTTGAATATTGCTATAACAACAACTATGGACAAAGTAAAAAAATTCGCGATATTTACGAAAACGAGTTCCACCGTGGCACCAGTGCTGCAGAAACGACTCGAAGAATTAACGACGTGTACGGACCAGGCACCGCTAACGAACGAACGGTACGTTTTTGGTTTTAACCTTTCCGTTCTGGAAATTTCGATTTACACACTGAGCCTCGTGGATGACCTGATACTCAAGTGAATAATGAAGAATCGAAGGCGATAGTGGAAGCAAATCCATCTCAAATCATTTCAGAATTAGCAGAGTCTTCGGCGTAAGTGGCAATACGATAATTATCAACTTGTGCCAAATTGGAAAAGTCATAAAACTCAAACAGCGGGTACCACACGAAAAGTCTAAAGCATACCAATGAACACACGTTGCTTGCTGCGTTTTTTGCTCAACCAATCAACAATAATAAGAGGATTTTGGACCGTATCGTGACTTGTGATGAGAAATGGATCCTGTACGACAATCGGAAGCGATCATCACATTGCACTGTGATTACTACAGCTTCTTCATATCAGGCCAGACGATTACTGCAGACTTGTATTGCCAACAATTGCAAACAATGATGGAAAAGCTCGCCATTAAACAACCGAGACTGGTGAATTGCTCAAGCCTTCTGCTCCTTCAGGATAACGCTAGACCACACACTGCACACCAGCATTTTAAGAGCTATCCTGGTTAAAGTGAAAGAATAAGAAAAAAAAACTGTTTTCAATTTTTGATTCCTGGTTAGTTGTGTGACTTGAACACACTATAAAAACGCGTGGTACCGGAATTTTCTTATCAGTCGGTTGTGAAACGTTGACCGGGACATATCTTTGTTGATTTGATCCGCGACCTTGGAAGATAATGGATACAACATCATATTTTGTGGGGGGGGGGGAGGAAACGCTCCTGTACCCTCCGATGCTTACGGCGGCATGCGGCCACGCACACACTGCCATCCTTCCCGGGGCCGCTGGCTGGACGGATCGAGCTCCCACTCTCACCGCCCACAACCCCGGAAGCCCCCTTTTAGTCGCCTCTTACGATCAAGCAGGGGATACCGCAGCTCTATTCTTAATCCCGAAGCTACTGATACAACACCTGCAGAAGCAGCACAAATTGTTACGAGACACAATATTTTTAAAAAATACCTTCAGCCTTTTCTCTCTTCTGGATGAAATCCTCCAACATCTTGTCAATGCGCTCTTGCGTGATGTCTCTCGTATTCTCTGCAGCTTCCAAATTCGCGTACGTTCCCAGGACCAAGATTATGAGACCGAGTACTAAAACCACCTAAAAATCAAAAAGTTGTTTATTAGTCCTTAATTTAATGAGTTTGTCCAGGCATAGCGTATGCGAGGACAGTCGCCCACAGTATCGCAACGTAGGCACAAAATACATACGATTGGAGTCCTAATCTGGCCTATTATTTTATATCTCCCGGATAGGTCCCTACAGCGTTGTTAATTAAATCCTAGTGGATGAATAGTGAAATAAACCGCGGCTACCGTATGACGCAAACGTTCTACATCATTGTCAGCGAGGTAGAATTAAAATAATGCTGGGTAGATATGCGTGTTGGAGACCAATGCACTGTCGGATGCTTTCAAATATGCCATAAGGCCTCCAACAAGGTTTGATGACTTGGCTGCAACCCTTTTTGCGTCCCACTGCTGGGCACGGGTCTCTCCCCCTTATTGGGGAGGCCTGGAGCTTACTCCACCACGCTGCTCCAATGCGGGTTGGTGGAGATGCGGGTTAGTGGCCAGCCCGCTATCGGATGTTTTCAAACCACCCATTAGGCCTCCGACAAGGTTTAATGACTGTTATCTATTGACAAAAACCGGGACCGACGGCTTAACGTGCCCTCCGAAGCACGGAAACGCGCATGAAATTTTTTTTGCCACTAGCAGTCACCCATCTCACACCCAACCGCGCCCGTTTGGCTTAGCTGCATAGATCGTTTGCGTTCTATGCTAGCAACCGAGTCATGCGTTTGGTTTAATGACTTTTATCTATCAATATTAACCCCATGCCCGATGGTGGAGCCGCCAGCCCTGACACCAGCTTGACGCGGGATACTAGCAGGCTTGTCAAAAACTGTTTTGTGTCAGAAATCGATACAAGGGTCGTACCCTGTCGTATTACAAGTTTAATATAAAATATTGCAATTATTATCATTCCATCTATGTAAATTATTATTATTATCGTAATTAATAAAAAAAATTATTATTGTAATTAATTTGAAACAATAATTTTTAATGACATTTACCTTCATGTATGAAGTAATGTATCTAATTTCATTTATTAATAATAATTTTAATATCTCGAGACACAATGACATTAGCTTGGTAATCAACAAAAATTTGCCCACCGACGATGTCGGTAAAACACGCAGAAGCTATATTGTTGAACTAACATCGTTATGTATACCGTGTTTTATGCAAATAAAGTTTTCATTTCACATTTCATTAATTGTCTTTTGATTTTATTACCATTTCGGACTGCCAATCCCGGGTTCGATTCCCGGGAAGGCTAAAATTTTAATAGTGAATTTGAACTGACCTTGGCTAAGACCCGTTCGCTGGTATCCTTGAAGGTGATCCGGAGGAAGCAGGCGGCCGGGAACAGCAGGCAGATGCCGGCGCCGATGGTGGAGCCGGCCAGGCCCAGCACCAGCTCGACGCTGGGCACCAGCAGGCTGACGAGCAGCGCGGCGGCCACGATGCCCACCGTGATGCAGCGGAACGTCGAAGTCGGAATCGAGTGGTTGATTATGTGGTCGTGGTGGGACGAGTGCGGCTGAAACAATGTATTAGTGGTATAACTATTATGGTTCGCCCGGGGAAGTACCACCGCTACACCCACTTCTGCCGTGAACCAATTCTATTGTGTTTCGGTGGAAAGGTGCAGTTGCCGGCCACACTTACATGAGGCGACCACCAGCTTTCGGAGTAGCAGCGCAACTGCATACGACCTTAGACAAGACTTACCTATGCTTGCTTGAGGTTGTATGTAGATGTGTATGGGCTACAGCGACCACTTAACACCATGTGGCCCGCATGCTCGTCAGCTACTACATTCAAATAAAATAAAAACATTTATTTGCATAGAATAGTGTCACAATAGATGTTAGAATTTTGTCTTATAAGACTAAGTAGTATCATATATTCTGCTATCATAAGCTAGCATGCAAATTTTACAGAATTTATACATTGAATCTAGGTTAGTTGAATATTAATTTTTAATTCTATTTTTATACAAATATTAAATATACAAATTAGATTCCATTTTATAATAAATCTTATATATAAAATTCTCATGTCACAATGTTAGTTACCATACTCCTCCGAAACGGCTTGACCGTTTCTCATGAAATTTTGTGTGCATATCGGGTAGGTCTGAGAATTGGCTACTATCTATTTTTCATCCCCCTAAGTGATAAGGGTAACCCACCCAAAATATTTAAACGCAGTACGGAGTTCGCGGGGTCAGCTAGTATTCTATAATAACATAAAAATTTATAGTTACTTAATACGTACAGTTCGGGTAACTTTGAACATTTTTTACATTATTTGTATTATTAAAACTGATTTCTATTTATGACAACTTTATTTTATTGAATGAATAGTGTCTTTTTGAGTTGGTTTTTCTGTCTAACAAAATAAATTTGCGGAAGAAACAACAGAACTACCCATAATTTCCCCTAAAACTCGAATTTTCATTAATCATGAATTTTGGGTAACTTTGAATAAATTTTTTTAGAATGTAAATACCTTAATATTGTATGGTTTAGGTAAAACAAAAAGAAGGTATTATTAAATTTAAAAACCTTATCTATAAAAATAACATCTACACTGACGTAAAAAAGTAACAAATAGCTTGGTTTTGCCGTATGAATCAAAGTGTTTACGATTCCAAATCAGAGCTCAAAAACTTCCAGCAACTTATCCACGGAAAAGGCGGAAATTTTCAGAATTATGGCATTGATAGTTTATTTCTTTAATTTTCATTTGGTACAAAAGGATTTTGGCAATCCATTTGACTCAGGTTGGTGAGGCGATTTGTTATTATCATGTTACTTTCATTTTTCATAGGTTTAATATCTATATAAAACACTCTCAATTATTGCTAGCTTGCCGGCATAATGTTTTCGGGAGTGCTTATCGGTTTCTGATTCGCAGTTTACCGAACTCCTTTCATATTGGATGAAGGAGAAGAGTATCATAGGCCTCTTTGTCTATGATTAGTAAAAAATTAAAAATAGAATATTATCTACGCCTGCCAGTATGGCGGCGGTTGCATACGAACGGTACTTACGTCGACTAGCGTTCTTTGGCTATGTTCGAAAATATTCTTATGTACGCGCTTAATTACGCGCCCGCCCATCCACAGGTATTATATTGAAATATCAAAAAGTTTCGATGTAATAAATTGTTAAACCTTTTTTCCAACTTTGTTCAAAGTTAAACGTCAATTCAAAGTTACCCATAATGACTGTACGTAAGAGGCGACTAAAAGGGGGCTTCCGGGTTTGTGGGCGGAGAATGGGAGCTCGATCCATCCAGCCAGCTGCCCGGGAAGGGCGGCGGTGTGTGCGTGGCCGCGTGCCGCCGTTAACACCTGAAGGTGCAGGAGAGCATACTGCTCTCCCGAAGATGGGCCCGCTCTGGGCGTCGCGCGTGGAGGACAACAGTAAGTCCTCCCCAAGCGCGGAGGCAGATCACCGAGGGGGCTTTAGTGCGGTACAAATCCCACATAATTCGAATCGCTCTTCGAATGTGCAAGGTGCCATTTTTTTGCCTCCAATACAAAAAAAGGTTACATCACTAACGTCACTTATGAAGATGTTAGGGATATCATCTTCCGGTGAAAGGACTATAGTTTGTGTAGGAAAATTTGAACAGTCTCACCTTCCGATACAAGAAGGAGTACAAGCTGGCCCTGCAGGGGAATATGATGAGGGGAAAGCTGAACGCCAGCGACATAACAAAGCCCAGCTTGATGACGTCACTCGCCATCGTCTCGCTAAGGCTCATCAGAACATTACCTGCAATCAAACAAAACGCATTATTCGAGTTTTTGATATAAAAGAAGCGAGCTATCATTTAACTATGACAGGAAACGGGGCATAGACACTCGATCATTTTATTCAGACTCGGTATGAATACATTACAATGCTGGACTTCCACTCAAGTGGTCCCAGATGAACTTAAATTTCTGTTCTAGGTCTGGGTGTTTGTGTTTCTGTCTTTGTGTGTCCATGGTACCCACGACACAGGGTATATCTACCTTACTGTGGGGCTATGAGTGTGCAGCGTTATGAAGCGTTATAAACACCCAGACTGAGAACAGAAATTTTAAACTGGACCTATTTACGCAAACCGAAACCAACCCACACATGATGATGATGATGATAGTTTAGAGAAAAAGCTGTTTAATGTATTAGACAACTGATGTTTTGTGGATTGGTAAACATGTCATGAATATGTTTTGTTCTGTCAAAATTGTCAGATCATTTTGATCTTTACAGGGTCGATAGAAGGTGCAATTTTAAGCTTTTCTGTGTACTTAACTCAATTTCGGCATGGTATGGATTGGTTCCGGTTTGCGTAAATAGGTCCAACTCATCATTGAAATTTCTGCTTTGTCGTGAAATTTTTGAAAATAAAGCTAATACATGTGTTTTATTTATTTTCACTCACCGGATATTTCTTTAGATCCAAAGGCCACATAGCCGAAGATGCCGAGCGTGAAGTACACAGCTGAACAAATATTGATGGCGTTCTTAGTAACCAAGTTCATCTTCTCCAGCGACAGCGATGGCATCGACTCGAAAATTTCGAACAGCTGACTGGAAATAAAAGACAATCTTAATATATATATAAATTAAGTGTCACGTCGTTTGTCCGCGATTGACTCCTAAACTACTTAACCGATTTTAATAAAATGTGCACACCGTGTGCTGAAACGATCCAACTTGAAAGATAGGATATTGTGACACTTTAAATTCAGATATTATTTTATTTTATATTTATTTTACTTTATTGAAATTTATTTTATTAATATAATTATTGAATATCTAATGTAATTTTGTGTTAATTTTAATTTAATTTTGTATTTTATAATTATGTAATATGAGTTATGTTACCTGATTAATAAAATAAACAAATAAAAATACATATATAAATTGATATGTAAGCTATCTCAATTATTATTTATAGTCGCAATATTATTTTATTTCTGATACATTAAGGCAGGACAACGTCTGCCGGGTTCACTAGTATTTTATATATTATGCAGTCCACCAATTCGCACTTAGCTAGCTTGGTGGCATAAATTCCTCTCACTCCTGACAGGAGACCTGTGCCCAACAGTGGGACATGAAAAAGGGTGGAAAAAATATATATAATAATATGCAAAATAACCGGCAGATAAATATCAGCCATTGAGTCAAGATTGTATAAGAATTTTCGAACAATGGGGGATAAATTTATTGCTACTTTGTTTAAATTTTACTAAAATGGTGATGGATGATTGTTTGTAATATGTAATAATATTTTTATATGTCCGTATTATTTAGTTATTTAAGTATGAAATGTGTAAGTACATATTTATTTTGAATGACTCATAACGATTTCTCTTTTATTATTATTTTTAACACGCTTAGCTTATATTAGATTGACCTGTATGTATGTATGTAACGGAATCTTTTAACTTCATTTTCACCTACTTCTAGGCGTCTGATTAACTTGAAAATTTGCACAGGGGTCAAGGGCCGATGACAATGCTATAATATGAAAAAAAAATCCAACTAAAAAATTAAAAATAAATAATGTAGTTCAAAAAACTAAAAAACACGCTTTTGTGAAAATACGAACTAAAAAGTAAAAAATAAGAAGAAAATGTATTTTACTGTTAAAAAGCGTGGGGTGCTTTTTGAGATACTGTTGACACCATGCACCCTTTCTTACTTTTTAACTTTTTAGTTCGCATTTTCAGAAAAGCGTGTTTTTATTAGTTTTTTAAACTACTTTTTTTTAACTTAGTATGCGACTGCCACAAACTCTACTCGGTCACCCAGGGTTGGCTGGTAGAGAATGCCATTTAGGCATTAAGCACGCCCTTATGTTCCTTATTTTTAAGGTAATACTGTAAGTTTAAATAAATAAATAAGGTGGCATAATAAAATGATAATATGTTAGGTCATTGCAGACCAACAAAATATTTATCTTACCAAATTAATTACATACTTATTAATTTCCGGTAAGTTTTTCCTAATCTTATATGTCCATAAATATAAATAAATACATATACAAATAAGATTATAATGTAAAGAAATTAAAATATTATTTGACCTTAATGACTTTATTCTATAGGTATAACTTACGTTTGACAAAACAAAGCCATGGATATGATGGGCACACATTGCAAAATTCCAGATGGTTTCCACATCTCAATGCGTGTGTGCCAGTCCGTCGTTAGAAGCTGAGACGACGCTTCCATGATGACCTGGAACCCATCCGTAATCTTAATATATATAAATTACGTGTCACGTGTTGGACTCCTACTACTTAACCGATTTTAATAAAATTTGCACACTGTGTGCAGTTCGATCCAACTTGAAAGATAGGACAGCTTACATCTCAATTTATAATCGCAATATTATTATTGTTATTACTGATACTTTAAGGCAGGACAACGACTGCCGGGTTAGCTAGTATACTTATATGTAATAAATAATTCTTATGTCAGAAGTGTGCGCCGGGATTACTCATGCTTCAGTGTATGAATAGGGTATTTTATATACAGTGGAAACTCGATAACTCGAACGTCAAGGGAAATTCTAAAAATTTCAAGTTAACGAGTTTTCGACTCTACAAGAACTTCGAGATACATATGATTTAACTCACAGAACATTATTAAGAGAGGTAGAACGGCAATAATGCACTGTTCGTATGAAGACTGTGTCGCCGATCAAGCCCCGCCATTCACCTCCATTACATCTGTACTTAAATAAATACGAAGCCTTCGCATTATGTGCTATTTCAAATCTAGCCAATCTTAGCGCCGCACAATCACGCGATTTCAAATGAACGAATCACACCCAAGCACTCACACAAACACGCATATCGTAGCACGATCGCGTGATTCTGTAGAGATTTTGGAATTTTGAGCGTTTGCTCAAAATTTCTTGACGCGTCTGCCCCGCCCACGTTTCCATTCTATCTTCTTTTAATATGTTCTGTGATTTAATTGCTGAAATTTTGACCCACCCACAACACAGGGTATATCTAGCCACGGGCGTAGCCAGGTTTTAGTATCAGAAGAAGGTTTAAGAAAATAAAACGACAGCCCGATTTTAATATCGTAGGGGGGGGGGTCGGGGGGCGGGGCGGGTGGGTTCAAGTGTGACTGAAACGTTATTATTATTATCCTCTTACATCCACCCTATAGTATGTTAGACTACTTTGTTGATTTTTTATGAGACTGATTAACAAAATAATAAGGGTAGGTCAATGCTTTATTATTTAAAACGACGAAATGTACTGTTCCCGTGGTTAAAATTGCTATAATAATACTAGTGGCCCCGCCCAGCTCCGCCCGGATGCAGACGTCGTCCAAAGAGGATTTGTTTTTTATTATCTTAAATAAATTTTATGTTACTGTCAAAGAAAAATATAAAACAAATAATGACATACGAACTGTCTTGTTATTCTGACTGTGTCTAAGTTTAGAACGGCACGGCACAAATACAAACGTTTGACAGGTAGGAACAATTTATATGGGAAAACTACTTATAAATAAAAAAATAATTAAAAAACATCTCCAGTGGCCCAAATTGTGAATCTAAACCATCCTCCAATCCACTTGAACACACAAAAAATTCATTAAAATCGGTCCAGCCGTTTAGGAGGAGTTCACTGTCAACACACGTACAGAAGAATTATATATATAAAGATAAACTCAAGTCACCCGACGGAAACCGGGCTGGATCAGTAGTAAAGTAAGTAATAAACAAACCTTGATGACCAGGCAGAAGTAGAAGCCGATGGTGGCGGCGCTCACGTTGCTCAAACTATCCACGTTCCTCAGAAGACCCAACGGCAACACGCAAACTAGTGACACTATCACCATTATCGAAGTTCTGAAATACAATCATATTGTTTTGGCACAGTACTTTTCCTATTTACGCGACTATCGAGACAAAGAGAATGATGTGTACCTCGTTTTTCCTTCGTAGATAGTTTTGAAAGGCAATTACGTGTGGTTATTATTGTTTTTTTTTTATTCAAAAATAAGATTGTCATTTAATACAAAACCTAATTTCTATAACTACCTATATTTTGTACATTATAAGTAATTTCCGATGATGAAAAATATATTGTGATTTCATACTTTTGACTACAGAATGATGTATCGACAAACAGTTTTAGTTTTAATTTTAAAGATTATTTTTTAGGTTCTCTACCTCGCAATAAAATAACTCAAGGGAATCCACAGAACATATTAAGAGAGGTAGAACGGCAATAATGCGCCGTTCTTATAAAAACTGTGTCGCCGATCAAGCCCCACCTTTCACCTCCATTACATCTGTACTTAAATAAATACGAAGCTTATGCACATATTTGCAATTTCAAATCTAGCTAATCTTAGCGCCGCACAATCACGCGATTTCAAATGAAAGAATCACACCCATGCACGCACACAAGCACGCATATCGTAGCACGATCGCGTGTTTCTGTAGAGATACGAGCGTTTGCTCAAAATCCTTGGCGCGTCTGAACTACCCACCTCTTTTAATATGTTCTGTGAGGGAATCAATTGCCTTTGTCTTATCAAAATTGATAAGGTACTGTTACAATGTTACCTTAATATATCACTCTGGTTTATATTTAATAGCTTCGCAATTATCTGCGGTCCTAGGTCTCCAACCACGACGAAGTAAGCAATGCAGGTGCCCATCAGGAAACCAATGATGCAAACTTCCACGGCCATTTTGCCAGCAGGACCAAATACATGGAAAGCTGCAACCAATTTTATTTTATTTTTGAAGTGGAAACTTCTTTTGGGAGGGTAAACCTTCTTTTGGGAGGCTGTTTTGACCATAAAGACATTGCGAACGCCTTTAGACATAAGTTTACGGTTCGATCGCCTTTAGGACCGGCGGCGGCTGATGATGTCAGCGATGCTGAGGCTATCATGACGGAGCCTTTGTTAAAAATATCGGCTAAAAGTGTGGAAGCCATTATAAGAAAAATGAAACGGGGAAAGTCGCCTGGTCATGATAGTCTCAGTATCGAGCATTTTAAGCATGCAGGGGACCAACTTCCTCGAGTATTAGCGTTATTTTTCACCCTGTGTATTAGTCACTCGTATTTACCGGAAGCTTTAATGCGGACTACCATAGTACCTATACTTAAAAACAAGACGGGTGACACCTCTGACATGAGCAATTATCGGCCCATCTCGCTTGCCACCACTGCGGCTAAGGTACTCGACAGTTTGCTTAATAAAAGCCTTTCCGAACATGTACACGTCCATGATGCTCAATTCGGTTTTAAGTCAGGCCTTTCGACAGAAAGCGCCATACTGAGTTTAAAGCATACTGTTGGGTACTATACTGCGCGGAGGACGCCGGTGTATGCGTGTTTCCTCGACTTATCCAAAGCCTTCGACTTGGTTTCCTATAATGTCCTGTGGGATAAGTTGAGAGATGCGGGTGTGCCGGCGGGATACATCTCCCTCCTTAAATATTGGTATTCACAACAAAGGAATCAGGTGAGATTGGCTGGCGCTCTGTCTGAGGAATACAGGTTGGAATGTGGCGTGAGACAGGGGGGATTGAGCTCTCCTCTTCTGTTTAATATATATGTTAACAAGCTTCTGGAGGGGCTGAGCAGCATGCATGTCGGTTGTCACATTGACGGTACGTGTGTTAATAACCTAAGTTACGCGGATGACATGGTGCTGCTGAGTCCATCCATAGGCGGATTAAGGAAGCTCATATCTGCTTGCGAGGCATATGCGGCGGCGCATGGCTTGATATACAATGAATTAAAAAGTGAACTTCTTGTATTTCAAGCACCAAGACAGCAGCCGCGTCATGTGCCGCCCGTGTGTCTTAATGGCAAACCCCTGAAGCAGGTGGACAAATTTAAATATCTGGGCCATATCGTCGCCAGCAGCCGCAGGGACGACGAGGACATTGAAAGGGAGCGCAGGGCGTTGGCGGTTAGGGGCAATATGCTTGCCCGTCGGTTTGCTCGATGTACTACAGATGTCAAGTATACATTGTTCCAGGCTTTTTGCCAGTCGTTTTACTCGAGCGGCCTGTGGGTGACATATTCGCGCCGGGCCTATAATTCCCTGCGTTTCCAATACAACAATACCTTCAGGGTGCTATTGGGACTGCCGTGGCGCTGCAGCGCATCCGTTATGTTCACGGAAGCACGCGGCGATGGCTTCCATGCCATCATGCGAAAGAAAGCGGCTGCCCTGCTGCAGCGTCTGCGTAGCAGTGACAACGGCATCCTGAAGATGATTGCAGCCAGGCCTGACTGCCCCATTCAGAGGCATTGGGTGGAAGTCGCACTGGGGTTGGTAAAGTAGGACTAGTCCTACTAACCACTCTAAAAGTTGACTTTTCACAAAGTTTTGTATTTCATAATTAATTACTAACAATACTAACATAGTTATAAGATCAAATTGTTACTAACTCATACTAATATAAAATATGGACAAATAGTCTGAAATAAATATTTTATTATTATTATTATTATTATAAACCGCTTCGTTTCGAGTTCTATCTTCCAGGCGCGGTCTCAGGGGACATGACCCCCCCCCCCCACAAAATCCATCAGTCATGCGTAGATGGAAGGCAAAACAAGCCAATTTGGGACACCTCTTCCCCCAAATTTCTTAGTAACCCCCCACCCAAATATCTTGCCCCCCCTCCCCCTCCAAATTGAAGGCTGCGACCGCGCCTGCTATCTTCAAGACCGGACCGGACCGATCGGAGTCTACGTCGTCACTTGGCGCGCTCGCCGCGGGAGCTTATCAATAAGGACCACGGAATGGTCCGAAACTAGTCAGGGGATCCCCAAAATCTAAGTGAGTAGAGCCATTTTATCCTACAATGAATTAGCATTCTATAAAAAAGAACGCCCAAAGCTTATTTTATAAATAACGTTTCACACTCAGCCGCAAAGTAAGGTAGATAGATATACCCTGTGTCGTCGCTACCATAGACACACACAGAGACAGAAACACGAACACCCAGATCGAGAACAGAAATTTAAACTCATCATTTCATTTCACTTCATCAAATTTCTGATTCGCCGGGAATCGAACCCGGGACCCTCCAATCGGCAGTCCGGCATGGTAACCATTACGCCACGCGGATCTTCGTATAAGTTTTTAGGTGACCCCAATTCATTTTGTATCATGTTAAAATAATGTTCTCTATGTTGTCCAAGGCAGCATTATTAGTGTAAATAATGTAACATTATTAACATCACATATCAGGTTGTTGAGCTCATGCGAATGATTAAAAATTAAATAGTTTAAAATTATGTTGTATTTCATTTACGTTTATTATTAACATATTATAGGTGGTAGGACTTAAGTGGTTCGATTGGGGAAGTACCACCGCTGCACTCACTTTTGCATTGAAGCAATTCTATTGTGTTTCGGTGGAAAGGTGCAGTTGCCGGCCACACTTACATGAGGCAACCATTAGCCTTCGGAGTAGCCCAACTTCATACGACCACAGGCAAGACTTAGGGCCTCGTTCACCGTCTCTAAGTAAAGTTGATTAGTTATGTCCCAAGTAAAGTTGATTGGCAAGTAAAAGCTATCTATGAGCACGGGTCAGTTTATCATATTATTAGTGCTACTCGAACATCGTGAAATTGAAATTGAAGTTACGGGTGACTTTAACCGACAATTAGCGTACTTGTTACTTTATTTGAAGGTGGTGACAGACTTAGACTTGCTGGATGTTGTGTGTAGATGTCCATGGGCTGCAAGGACCACTTAACAACCTGTATGCTCATCTGCTACTATATTTAAAAAAACTATTATGTACCATAGGGAAAGCATTGAACTTTATAGATTGAGATTTGTGTGGTATGTTGAACATCAAGGTGCCAATCTTTACCAATATATAAAATTGGAGTGTCCGTTTGTACGAGTAATATTAAAATAACCGCTTTTTACTACATGCATATGAATCTATACGGTACATATACCAAAATAACATTTTTTGTCTGTCTATCTATTTGTTCCGGCTTATCTCTGAAACGGCTGGACCGATTTTGACAGTACTTTTACTGGCAGGTAACTGATGTAATAACGAGTAACTCAGACTACTATTATTTTAGAAAAATTCTAATTCTAAAACTAAATTACACGCGGGCCAAGTCGCGCGCGGCCGCTAGTATGAAATATATGAAAAAAAATATGAAAAAAAAACATGTTTGATCATTACTTGAGTGTTGTGTCCACATACACACATGTGTATTTGCGTGTGATTTTGAACAAAGCAGTCGAAGAATGATGAGGTACAATAAGGTGCAGAAGTGGTGAGCATTTTCAAAACACTATCACAGATCTTGTTGGTTGTACATAGGGTTGCCATCCGTCCGGGTTTCCCCGGATTTGTCCTAGTTTAGAGGGCGTCCGGGTAGCGTCCGGGCCAGACTTCATTTGTAGTCCGGGTTTAAAAAAAATTAAGTCTTGGGCCGCCCGCGACACACGCACTGTGCCCGCACGTCGCGATCAACCGACGAACCGACACGCTATATTCACCATCCCCCTGCTGTTGACATGTCCGGGTTTTGGGCTCTAAAAGCCGGGATTATATCCGCGTCTTGTCCTGGTTGACAAATTTATAGATGGCAACCCTAGTTGTACATGTGACCTTCTTCTAAGAGTCAAAATCCTGCTTGTACAAAACGCAATGAAAAATTAAACGAAAGACTCTTAAATGGGGTCATTTGGATAACAATGAGTCACTTGGTGTGATATTGAAGCTTTTAGTTGCTATTGGTGTGGAGAGCACTCTCCTATATCTTTTTGGCACTAATTATGTATGTAGTTACAAAATCCACAAATTTGGAACTTATACTGCGTATGTAGTATTTATCAATTAATAATGAACGTGGTCAATGAAATGAAATGAAATGAAATGAAATGAAATGAAATATTCTTTATTCACTGTACGGTTCATTTACAAACTCTTAGTGAACGTTATTTTTTTGTTCTGTCTGCTCTGGGTGCGCTTAGGCAATGCTGAGCTGAAGAAAAGAGCAGACGGAGAAAAACTTCAGCCCTGTTTTAAAATATGAGGTATACAATAATAAGCTTTCTTACAGAGTAGCTATGGGCAGATAAGGAACATACGTGACAGCTACCGCATGTGTCAATGTCGTCCCACAGCTATCTGTTAACATTGGCAGTTTGATTGATTTAAATCTATTACATCAGTTATAGAAACAGCCTTGTGGGACTACAGCTTCAGTCATCCTTGTATGACAATAAATGAAAGCAAAATTAATATTGATTGAAAAACAATTAAATGTTAATTTGATTTCAGTGTGCTAAACATCTAATAAAAATGCTTCTATAGAACTGGCAAAAAAAGCATTTTCCAAATTATTCTTAGAATAGTATAGTCATATGACTAGAAAGCAATATAACTTACCTAAAAATTCAAAATTTCTTCGCCTCGTTATAATGGCAGACTTTAGCAAGAAGTGGCAACATAATCTTGAGACTAAGCCCATTACCAATAGGATGAGAGTTGCTAAAACTACTCCACACTGAAAAAAAAAACAATTTATTGACATAAAAAAACTGCCAGTAATTGCTGATATATAAGGTCTTATTTATTTATTTATTTATTTATTTATTTATTTATTTATTTACATTCCAACATACAGCTACCATTACAGGAAATTCCCAATGCGATAGTGCAGTTACATTTTGCCTAATAACAAATTAGTAATAAAATAACCATAATATACACCTATATAGTAATAACCATGAAAGAAAAAAAAAATTATCATTAGTTTTCCAAATAACATATTACGTATAGTGTTATTCTTGTAAACTCGCTCAGCGAACATGAGAATAAATCTATTTTTTCCGCTACCAGATTGAGTGTACGTATTGTGCGCGTGAGGGGGGTGTTATGTAGTAATTTGGTTGTACTGCGCGGTACCGCGAACAAAGTCGGCCGACGTCGCCGCTGTGCGTAATTATCGGGAACACACAAGCTGATCCACTGCAGCACACTCGGATTACTTATGTAACCGCGGAACACTTTGAGTACATAAGACGCTAATGCCATACATCTCCTTGTTTCTAACTTGTTGTAACCAACCATGCCTAAAACAAACAAGGTTGGATACATCAAGGGGTAGAAGGGATACACTCCATAAAGCCTTAAGTACATGTATCTAAGGTATTTGTTCTGTATGCGTTCCAACATCAGACTATACTTAGCCTCATGTGGAGCCCATATTGCCGCATTACATTCCAATTTGCTCCTTATTAGAGCATCATACAATGTAGAAATGGCCTTAATATTTGTGAATGTCACTGCTCTTCGAAGGACAAATCCCAACTGTTATGGGGTCTCCAGTTCTTATTTGTGTAAACAGTTTGTTTTATTATAGTCAATCTATCCATCCATCCATTAATTAGCCTTTAGAAGTTCACTGCTGGACATAGGCCTCCCATAACATTCGCCACTTCATCCAGTCCTACGCTCTCTGAATTCCGCGGCATTCCACTGTCTTCTTCAGGTCGTCGGTCCACCTGGCTGGACGGCGGCCTGTGCTCCTTTTGCAGAGACGTGGTCGCCATGAGAGGACTTTTCTAACCCATCGGTTATCAGTCCTCCTGACTATATGGCCTTCCCAGTACCACTTCAGCTTGCAGATTTTGAGAGCTATATCAGTAACATCTGTTGGTCTATGGATTTCATCGTTATGGATTCTGTCACGTAGAGAAAATACCAAGCATTAGAAAAGGTTAGCGGTAAAAGACCACGTCTCAGCGTCATATTATATTCAATATTACAGATAAGTGGGGGGGGGGGCACTTAGGCTGGTATATGGGGTATATGGTGCCGAAAAAATTATAATTCTATTTAATTACAATGTCAAATACACGAAATTTACTAAAATAAATGCCTTTAGTCATGCCCACCATTTGGCCAATTCTCAGAGACCTGTGCCCAGCAGTGGCAGTTTAGGCTGTTAGCTCATACATATCGACCATCTCGTTACTCACACTGGGTGTGATTCATGTTTAAATAAAGTATAGAACTGAACAGCAAATAATAAATCTATGTAGTGCTTAAATGATAAGCGCAAAAGCAATGATTAAATGTTATCAATAACATCGTAAATTACCTTGTTGAAAATAAATGTAACTATGTACATACTTTCAGAGCCATAACCAAATTCAGTGCAGTTTATGCAATAATATACTTTGTTGAAAATGAAGGGATTTCTTTTTATTACTTATGAGTCTTATGACTTATACATATCTATAGCTTAGATTTTTGTCTCATCTTTTAAATTTATTAAGTAGTCAATAAATATAATAAAATTATCTTCCTCTATCCTTTAATGGACTTCCGCTGGATATCTACTTTTATGTATTTTCGTAGTCAATGAAGATTTTCACCTCCGATTTCGTTGAATATGCATCGATTTTCATGAAAATTGGTTTTGCCCTGGGGGTGGATGCCACCCTTTCTTGGGGGTGAAAATTATTTTAATAAAAGGAATCAAATTCTAAACAAAATTTTTTATATAAAGTTTTTGGAATAAATCAATACTTTCTGAGTTATTAAAGATCAAATATTGTGATTTTTCGAAATAAAAATACATGTTTTAAACTGGTTTTTCATGAATAACTCAAAAATGAGTATTTACAAAAAATGTGTCCTTACCAAAATTGAAGCTAATAAAGTGCAGTGCCGTACGCGCTCGGTGTCGTACACGTACATTGCACTTACGAATAAAAATTATTCGCGATCTGCGCGGCGATTGCCGCGGCTCGTTGCAATGGCTATGAGTTCCGAAAAACTCGTGGCCAATGAATTGCTGGCGTTTCTGCAGCACGCCATCGACAGCATGGACGAGGTCAGCATCATCCAGATCTGCTCGTCCAACTATTCGTGTGAGGAGATAGTCAAGTCCAAGACGCTCCTGTTTGAGTCGCTCGGAAAGATCGACCAGATGCAGTCCCGCAGAAGGGATGAAAAGGGAGAGCGAAGCCTTCAGGACATAATCAACTTACTGAAGGTGACGGATCCCGATGACGTGCCGTCCTTCGTGGCGAGGAACTTGAATAAGTTGCCACCCGTCACGTTTGACCACGTAGATGTCACCAGGTTGCTGAAGGACATTACAACCCTGAAAGCGAGCCTGGCGGATGTGGTGTTGAAGTTGGAGACCTCTCAAAACACCATCTGTGACCTGCGAGCTGAAGTTGAGTCGTTGCGAAGTACTTTGGCTATAAGTAGGTCACCAGAGTTCATTAACGTCAACACGCGTCGTGGAGCATGCATCGCTTCACCGTCAAGCGTCCAGTCAGCGAAACTTGACGCGTCACCGGTCGCTGTTCCCGCTCGTGATAGCGGTGTCGTAGCCGCTGCCCGCCCGCTACCTCCCCCCGCGGAGGTGTCGCCTGCGCAAGTCACGTTACCTCCTCAACGTGACTACGCCGCAGCTGCCGCCCGCCAGCAACCCGAAAAGCGGACTAAATTGAGGATAGAGAGTGGGAGCGCAAAGAGTCGCAACGAACCCCCTCGTAGTGCAGTGCCTAAGGGGCAGGCCGATAAGGATGGCTTCATCAAGGTGGAACGGAAGAAGAGGAAGCCTCCTTGTCGCAACCAATGCGGCACTGCACCGACTGGACACAACCAGCTGCTGCGTCCCGCGGTTCCAGTGACATACATCTACGTCTCTCGTCTTCACTTCACTACGAAGGCCTCCGATATCGTGGAGTACCTGAAGGTGAAGACGAAATTCGGAGTATTTGCTGAGAAGTTGGAGTCACGCAACGCAGTGAACTTTAGTTCATTTGCTGTACGCGTCCCTACCGAATTCCTGAGTACTTTCTTGGACGAAAAGTTGTGGCCAAAGGGGGTCGTGTTCCGAAAATATCATGGACGTCGACGGCCGCCAGAAGTCACCGGACCCGCGCTCACATCGCCGCGATAACTGTGACGTAGATTTTAAGTTATAATTAATATGTATGTTAGTCTGTAAGGTATTTATTGTATGGGCCTTGATGCCTGAATTAAAGGATATTATTATTATTATTATTATTATTAAAAAAACAAACAAATCGCTACTTTAAAAAACCTTCTAATATGTAACCGGGACTCTTTAACCCTTTATCTTTAAAAAAATAAGGGCTTTCAAAAATCTTATAGGTCTTGAAATTACTTTTCAAATAGTTTTTTGGATGAACCTGATCTCTTAAAAATTAACGGAGTTATTGTAAAAAAACAAATTATATTTTTTGGAAAAAAATTTGGAGCAGAGATTTGGTATGCATATATTATAGGAAAAAGTGTCAAAAGGTACATGCTTACTAAATACACATGTATGGGTGTGTGTTTGAAGAATGTGAATTGAATAATATTAATAAAGTTTGATATATATTAATTTTTAATCAAATTTATCTTAACTGTTAAAAAAGATTCTTACTAATTAAAGCTGATAAAAAAATTATTCCATTTGACAAGGGGTAGTTTTTAAGGGTGAAAAATTTCGCAATAAATATATTAATATTTTAATACTCAGTAAATAAGATTTCACTTCAGTAATGTACTATTTAATAGTTTAAAGTTTTTGAAACCCATTTTTAAAGTGAGTGCAATAACGGGGTAGTTTTTAAGGGTTGAAAATCTAAAGTTTTTAAGGGCTCGCTTATTCCCACTTGCTCATTGGTTCAATGTCCAATTGCAAAACACTCATTCGCTTATTGTCTCGAAAGAAACTTTGTGTTCTAGTGAATTTTGACAAGCACTCTTCCACTTCCACTTCTCGACCACTTCGAGAAATACCATCCTCTGTTACACATAATATACAAATGTGAGATTGAAACTATTTACTGCATATACATTTCAAAGCTTGTATAACTGAATAGAAAAGAACCAAACTAATCAATTTTTTGCTTATTGTTTCAAATGTCCAGTTGAGTCACTCTCTTTCCCAACAACAGTGTTGCTAATTTTCATGAAACAAGAATATGATATATCAATTTAGTTATTGACTAAAAAACTTTGATAACTAATTTTGGAATTTGATTTTATTACCTGACAGATGTTGAATCCCTAAGGGCTGATTTTTCAATCCTCAGATAAAGTTATTAGTCAGTTAATATTATCACTATACTTTTCAGGTTATATGAGTGACATGGATAGTGCTAACATTTATTCTACAAATAGTTTCATCTGGGGATGGATAAAACAATCCTAAAACAATTATAGTAGCCCACTTAGAACATTAGTCACTGAGTTATGAAGTCAGAAGTTAATATATATTTTATCAGTTCAGCTCTGAGTTACCTATATGATGTACATTCATAAATTGACACTGCTTTTTGATATTCTGTTGGAGTGTTAAAGATAATAATTATAAAAATAATAGTTTAAAAAAACTAAAAAACACGCTTTTTATAGAAAACCGAACTAAAAAATAGAAAATAAATTTTAATGAATTTAAATTAAGAAAATAGTGTTAAAAATTTCAATGAATATAAGTTAATAATAGTGTGAATAAAAAAAAAATTTATTTTAAAAAAAGCGTGGGGTGCATGGTGTCAATAGTTATAAATATTTTATTGACAGATATGAGTAGAGTGATTATCATTTCGATAATATTTTAAAAAGCACCCCACGCTTTTTTTTAAATAAAATATTTTTTTTATTCACACTATTATTAACTTATATTCATTGAAATTTTTAACACTATTTTCTTAATTTAAATTCATTAAAATTTATTTTCTATTTTTTAGTTCGGTTTTCTATAAAAAGCGTGTTTTTTAGTTTTTTTAAACTATTATTTATTTTCTACTTTTTAGTTTGGATAATTTATTCTTTCCATGATGTTTCCACGAGCAATGGACTGGTTACTGAAAACCTTCTTCTTTCTTTCAAAAATATCTTTATCTATCATTAGGCTTGTTACATAACAAGGTTACATATTTTTTTAATTTTTACGTTTTCATAAAATTTCACCTGTCTTACGACTTAACAAATTATTTATATTCTTTATATATCTCATACACGTTTTCGGTTACTGAGCACCAATAGTCTACTCCCCTACATAAATATGAGCAACCCAAGCAGCAAAATAGTCGAATAGTAATTAGATTACTCAACCTTTAATCGTATAAGAGCCGAGTAACCGTTCTTAAAACACCCATTTATCGTGTAATAGCGGTTATCTCGACTATTTGGCAATATTTGCCAATGTGTGCTTTAAGGACGTCGAATAAACGTTTACAGCACTATGTTTTAGCACTTTTACTCCACCTTTTAGCAGATGCTGAATTAAAGTGGCTAAAATACTCGTTATTAGATCGTTTGATCTATAACAGTCGTATAATAGCTGTAGCTCTATAAACGCAATCGAACAAAAATCATATTTTGCAAATTGAAAAATGGAATAATTTTATCAAATTAGTGTATTGTCATCGGTCCTCAATAAATCTACAAAGTTTGAACGAAATCTGGCCGTTTAAAGTGGGTCAAAATCGCGCCCAAAGAAGTCGGTTACAAACATACAAACATACAGGTGAAGCTAATAAAAAGCGTGTAACAATAGAAGCTGTCCCATTAACTTGTTGCCTACACACAAAAACTTGTTGCTGCACTTATTAATTCTCTTTTTTTAATGCCAACACAATAACTTGGCCCTGTTAAATATACTTTATCATTTTGTTCTATTGTGCCAACTTCAACATTTGACTAGTTCTACATCTTCTAAATCCAATCCAATTCTCAGCATGTAAATAAGGCTGAACAATAAATGATACTTCAGTAATGATAATAATGGAGTGATTAGAAAATTAGAAATGAATGTTTAGCTCCATAATTAACATGACCTATTATAAATTGAAGAACAATATAAAAGTAAAAACATAACTGAACTACATACGCGTTTCATGGTTTAAAAACAAGTCAGTGGCATTTCAAATAGTATATTTTAAACCTTGACATTTAAAAACTGACTATAACCTTTGTAGTATTGAGTATACTTAATTTATTTCTATTTGGAACGCCTATCTTATAAATTGCGATTCATGGAAAAGGCACACGAAAAGAAATTTAATGCTATTGCATTAAATTAATTTTCCAACATATTGTGCATTGTTTACATATTGGCTAAAAAATAGAACTTACCTGTTGAAAGCAAAACGGCATAGCCAGAATTCCAACTCCGATTATACTATTCGCCAATGTAACCGACTGGCCCGTGATTCCCATTGTCGTGGTAGTATTTCTGATTCTTTACTTTTAGTTATTTTTCTTCCAATAAATAAATCTACTAGCGGCGACTAACTACATGATTTTGTTGACATGGATAATGAAAAATGTCTGACATCTGCTGACTGACAAGCTGACAATGACGTCTTGCTTGGTTTGGTGGACGTTTTTTTAAATATTGGCAGCACAAACTCTGTGCATATTGCCAGCATCGAGTATAATTTTTGCATCACTCAGAGTAGTCATAGAAAAAAATCAGTAATCAATTCAATTGGATAGGGATTTTGGCGGGAAGTCGAAAAAGACATATTGTGCTCCTGTTTTATTTTCATTTTCTTAGTGTATTTTTGAGTTATATCGGATAAATTTAATCGCATTTTATTCGAATTAGGTTATTTACAGTGCACGAGTGTTGTAAAATAAAATAACAGTGCGAAAATATGTTTTTTAATACAGTTGCTCAAAAAGTGGCGTATTGCAGGGACGTATAGCGTGCGGGAAGTGGGCTATTACCTATTACACACTCCTGCTTTTTCTTTACCTTTTCTGCACTCGTGCGTTCTCTTTCCCAACTGTCAAAATAATGTCTATTAAAAAAACAACCACGAAGTTTTAGAAGTTTTTAAGGATTCATGCAAATATTTCTAAAAAGAAGCTACTAATTTGTTTCAATATCAGATTTAATGATTTAATTCAATGAGTTAGGTTAGGTTTCATTTCATCTCATTAACATTTTCATTTTATATCAATAAATAAATTCTACTGAAGACTTGGCTGTATGGGCATAGTTCCCTTTGCCTACCCAGAATGGGTGAAAAAAAAAAACAATAAAAAAAACTGCATAAAGGCATAACTTTTGGCATAAGAATAAATTTATTCTTATGCTTTTGGTATTCTTTTACGGTTGGCGCCATATTTCAAAAAATGTTCTTTGCTAGTTTTTATTATTTTATTAAATTGCTTCATTTTTTCGCAACTGTATTAAAAATAGATGTTCAGTACACGTGCGGTACCGTCATTGGAAGGAGTTCCGGCTGTCAACCCTCACCTTCGGCTGCGCCTCGGCTCGGGTAGACATTTGTCGGAACTCCTTACAATGACAGCCTTTCCGCACTTGTAATGAAATGTACTATTTTCAGCTTGCCTCCAAAATGCCATTGGTCACGTTCTGGTAAAGAAGCCATCGCGTTACTTGATTACTGACGACTTACTGACTTTACACCTATTATTATACTCGTCCAGTTTCACCGAAAGTGGCAAAAACGTGATGTAAAAATTATATACTTGACACTAACAATAATAAAATGCAGAATTTGCGATGCCATAATTAAAGAAAAAAAAAACGGCAAATTGTTTGTAAAGTAGGTTTACGATCGAGATGTTTACGTGATAACGTCCGCACGAGAAAATCTCCATTCGTTTGTATGCCGCTAGAGTGAGAGAGACGGAAGATCGGTCCACTCACTCGAACGCTATGCCAGCCTCCGCTCGTGAGGATTCCGCGTGAAAAGTTTCACGGAATGATTGACAGCGCTAGAGATGAGACGGGAGATCGGTCCGTCTCTCTCTCGTTATACCTGCGATCGCGCTCGTGAGGTGCACACAATTTATTTATTTATTTATTTATTTATTTAATGCTTTGCAAATGTTAACAATCAATTTGAGTAACAAGTGCGCCTTGGTAAGGCATTGCATTTTGGAGAGAGGCAGACATTTAGCGATTTTAATTAGCGAGGTTGGTGCAACGAAAAATTTATAATAGTCAATGTTTATTAGTTTTATTACATACGTTTTAGTATTTAATTAAAATTTTATTAAATAAATAGATGTGTCAAAAACGAATAATTTATAATAGTCAATGTTTATTATACATACACGTAGGTTAATTATAATTTTATTAAATAAATAGATATGTCACAACGAATTATGTATAACTGTCAATGTTTATTATATAAGTCCCATAAAATTTTATTGAATAAATAGATATGTTACAACGATAAATTTATAATTGTCAATATTTATTAATAACTAAAATTTTATTGATTATTTAGAGGTATGTCATATTTAAATATAATTTATTGCGTGGTGTGCATGTCATGTTACAGGTATGTTATATTATATGTTATGTTGTCTGTATTATTTATGCCATGTTTGGTTATTCGTCATATCTGTGAAATATTCATTTACGCTGTAATACGCTTTGTCAACTAGGAATTTCCTTAGAGTTTTTAAGAATTTATTATAATTGTTTTCACTTTTTAGTAATTCCGGTAGGTTATTATATATTCTTATAGACATTGAGTAGGGGCCAGAACTATGTAATTTTAATTTTGACGCTGATATTTGTAGGTTATTATTTTCGTAACGACGTTCATAGCGGCGGGGTAGATCTTTTACTTTACAATATAAGGTTGGATTATTCTTAACAAATTTGCATAGCTCAAAAATGTAAATAGAAGGTAATGTTAAGATCTTTAGGTTATTGAAATGCAATTTGCAACTTTCTCTTTGTTTGAGGTTGCAAAGTATTCGAACACATTTCTTTTGCTGGATTAGTAGGTCATGTGCACACACACTATTTCCCCACAAAATAACACCATAGCTTAGCCATGCTCCGGCATAAGCGTGGTACGCCGTCATTGCAGTTTTTAGATCTGTCGATCGTTTTAGTTCCCTAAGAGCATATATAAATTGAGACAGTTTTGTTTTTATTTTTTGTACATGGGGTTTCCAATTGATATTAGTATCAATTTCAATTCCAAGAAGTGTATGGGTAGGTACACATTCTATATTTAAATTGTCAAACGTAAATTCAATATGTAATTCTTGTTTTTGTCGCGGTCTAAATTGTATTATTTTTGTTTTATTAAAATTTATTTCTAAATTATGATCACGCATCCAATTTTTTATTTTATTTACTATGTTATATAATATGTCATTTAAGTTTACGTCAATATTATTATAGGGAAAAATTAAAGAAAAATCATCAGCAAACATTACACATGGAAAGTCAATTATTTTGGGTAGGTCATTTATATAAATTAAAAACAGGATACATCCGAGCACACTGCCTTGAGGTATCGAATTATTAACAGGCTGGCAATCTGATCGAATTGATTGTATGTCTCCTGATTTTTCGTCAAAATATTGGACTTCTACGTATTGTTTACGGTTTTGTAAAAATGAATTGAACCACTTATGTGCAGTGCCGCGAATACCTATACCATGTAACTTCTGTAGTAGGATGTCATAGTTGACTTTTTCATAGGCTTTAGTCATATCAAACATGATACTAATGGCGTATTGTTTCTCATTTATAATGTTCAGAACTTCGTTTATATATTTATACGTCGCTAATATTGTAGAACGGTTTTTGCGAAATCCGTTTTGTGCATCATCAAAAACTTGGAATTTTTCACAAAAAGAGTACAACCTATTGCACATGGCCTTTTCATATATTTTTGCGATAACTGGCAGTAATGCTATAGGCCGATAATTATTTACGTCCGATTTTGAGTTCTTTTTGTGTATTGGCTTTATTAATGCAATTTTTAATTGGTCAGGGAACTCACCTTCAGTAAAAGATTGGTTTATTAAAAAGGTCAGCGGGACCGCTAACTCGTTGGCGCAACGCTTTATCAGCACTGCCGGTAGCTCATCCACTCCGAAGCTATTTTTAGATTTGAGGTTTCGTATCAGTACAGTTTTGGTGTGACACAAGTTTCTGAACATGTCACCCGACTAAAACGATTTTAAAGACGTTATCACGTCAAAAAGCCTTGGATATCATCTTTTTGGCCTATCTTTCAAGTTTTTTTTTAATTTGACACCATACTAAAGACGATATTTTAGGTACTATGTGTTTTACCATGGTTTTACCTAACGAGACAGGCACCCACCACTGCCTACTTCCTGTAGCTTCGGGATTAAGAATAGAACTACGCTATCCCGTGCCTGATCGAGGCGACTAAAAAAGGGCTTCCGGGGTTGTGGGCGGTGAGAGTGAGAGCTCGATTCGTCCAGCCAGCCGCCCCGAGAAGGACGGCGGTGTGTGCGTGGCTGCATGCCGGCGCCGCTGTAAGCATCGGAAAGTGCAAGAGAGCACATCTGCTCTCCCGAGGATGGGCCCGTTTTGGGACACCGGTGCGTTCCACTGGAGATCCCGGAGTCCTCCCCAAGCGCAAAGGCAGGCCACCGAGGTACCATTGCGGTACAAATCCCACATAAACCGGTATCCTCTCCCAAGGTGCCGGGTACCTTTTGAAGGTTTCCTCCCCGATACAAAAAAAAGGCACCACTGCCTACAAGAGTACAACTAGTTCAAGCCCCTACAAGGTAGGCTCAGAACTTACGAAACTGTTTTTACTCGCACCGCCGCGATGGAAGATCACTAGTTTTATTTCCAAACTCGCAAGACAGGAATTTTGTGCGATCACACAACTGTCGCGGTTGCGATTATCCCTCACGAACTTGGTAAGTCGGGTGGTTAACGATCAATTGAGTTCCAGCGCGCCGCTTGCCCACTCCAATCGCAAAGATCGTCCGCATGGTCGCAATTGGGGATGCCGCGCCGCGCCGGTGCGTGTGGTGCTGGTGAGGTGACCCGCGCGATTCTTCTAGTATTGATACAGCAGGAAGCGCGTACTTACGGACGCAAAGCGTCGTGGAATGTGTTTTGGTTTTTTTAAATATATATTTGCATTGTACAGGAGCTGAGGGCCCGCAACCGCAGCGAAGACCTCTTCCAGCCCTGCAGAACGCGTACGTTACTCCAGCAAGTGGCACGAAGAGTGATATGAATGGAACGTATAATTAGTGCCCAATCTGCTGTAAATGCGCGCCGATCAAAATTGTTTTGCCTGTTGTGGTTTTAAAAATAAACGTAACGAGTAACATTGTTCCAGCAGGAAAACTAAACGAATTCTCGGAGAGCTCATATTTGTGTAAAAATATAATTTATAGTCCAGGGTAGAAGCCTTTAAAAATAATGAAAAGTGAAAAAAAAATATAATAGAATGAAACCCATTAGAAAAGGAGGGAAATATGATAAAAATGAAAGGAAAAATAATTTACGGGCGATCTGAGGTTGGGAAGGGGATGGGGGTGAGTTTTTAAGGGTAAAAAACGGTTTTTCTCGATTTCCGGCAAAACTAAAAGTCCTATCGAAAAAAGTCAAATGGAAAAGTTGTAGATAATAAAAAGATCTAAAACTTTTGTATTTACACTTTTTTCACATAACCTCAAAATTTATGTGAAAAATTCAAAAAACCAAGTTTTTGGTTTTTTATTTTTATCTTTTACAAAAAATTTTTGTTTTTAACGAAATTTTGTGAAAACTTACCTTTTTATGTCCCAAATACGCTGTAATTTATTTAATTAAAAATATTTATTTTTTCACCTTATTTTCAATTAATATCGAAAAAACAGCCTAATTTTCAATCGAAAATTCACCCGTCAAAATATCAGCTTTTTTCAAAAAGTTGGTGTGGTTTCTGTTCGTTGGAATCTCTACTTTCCGATGGTAAAAAAAAAATATATGTTACTATGGTAAATCTTCTCAGAAAATGCAAAAATTCAAAAAAATTTTTATTGCATACACTTGCTTATCATCTGCCTTATTGCAAATGATACAAACAGATTCATCCATACTGATAATCTGAAAAGACAAAATCGAATTAATAATGTCTTCACTATTTAATCGTGAATAAACTCCCATGAAAAAAAAATATTAAAGAAATCAATGTCAAAATGTATAAATAATATATTTAAAATCTATAAAAAATATATAAAATATATGTTCGCGCCAATTAAGTCATTTCACCTCCCTCCCCTTCATCCTCCCTCTCTTTCCCGCAAGCGCACTATTATATAATATGGATCAGGAAGAATCATCGTCAGTCTGCCTTCGTCCCGCCGCCGACGCGCATGCAAGTCCTCTCGTGACAAGCACCGCACCGCAAGCCACCTCACACGTGGTCAGACTCGCCGCATCGCCACCATCACCGCTGTCAATAGTTTTGTGATTTAACTGACTCAAGTGATTAATAGGTACCTATAGTGTATTGTGAAGGACAACACCAGTTCCCGGGCAAGAGAAGATTTCATCAGTACACGAGCATACCATCTGCTCCAGCCCCCTGGGACAAGCCAGGTCAGTGCGTTTGTTCCCTTTATCAATCCTTCTCGTTTTCCACCTTTAATTCGACACGCAACTTACAGTCCACAATTCCTACACCCGCAAGGGGGGACCACCCTCCTTTCCACCCTTTATTCCACCACCATTTTTGGTCATAGCGAACCGGAGGTCCCCCCCTTTACCCAATAATATATATCGTAAATATATTTCTAATAAAACAAACTTTTGGCCGATTTTCATATATATTTTATACTTTTTTATAGATTTATAATATATTATTTATACATTTTGACATTGATTTCTTTAATATTTTTTTTTTCATGGGAGTTTATTCACGATTAAATAGTGAAGACATTATTAATTTGATTTTGTCTTTTCAGATTATCAGTATGGATGAATCTGTTTGTATCATTTGCAATAAGGCAGATGATAAGCAAGTGTATGCAATAAAAAAAATTTTGAATTTTTGCATTTTCTGAGAAGATTTACCATAGTAACATATATTTTTTTTTTACCATCGGAAAGTAGAGATTCCAACGAACAGAAACCACACCAACTTTTTGAAAAAAGCTGATATTTTGACGGGTGAATTTTCGATTGAAAATTAGGCTGTTTTTTCGATATTAATTCAAAATAAGGTGAAAAAATAAATATTTTTAATTAAATAAATTACAGCGTATTTGGGACATAAAAAGGTAAGTTTTCACAAAATTTCGTTAAAAACAAAAATTTTTTGTAAAAGATAAAAATAAAAAACCAAAAACTTGGTTTTTTGAATTTTTCACATAAATTTTGAGGTTATGTGAAAAAAGTGTAAATACAAAAGTTTTAGATCTTTTTATTATCTACAACTTTTCCATTTGACTTTTTTCGATAGGACTTTTAGTTTTGCCGGAAATCGAGAAAACCCGTATTTTACCCTTAAAAACTCACCCCCATCCCCTTCCCAACCTCAGATCGCCCGTAAATTATTTTTCCTTTCATTTTTATCATATTTCCCTCCTTTTCTAATGGGTTTCATCCTATTATGATTTTTTTTGGTTTTAAAAATTATCGACCCTGGACTATTATGCGTCTTCAGGTTTTCGAGATATAACTTTCCTGCTGGGGTAATGTTTTGTAGAATCGCGTATCTCAAAGACTATTGTATGTGCGCCTGTAGAATAAAAATGCACGAATAGCTCTTTAATTGTGTGTATGTGTCGTAGATTTTTTGTGTGACAAAATTTGCTTTAAAAAAATATTTATAATTCTATTGTATATTTTCAGTTTTATTCTCATAGAGTAAAAAGGTATCCTATTCATTCGATAAGGATTATCCTGGTATGTAATTACCCGTCTATTACAAAGGTTAACTATTTGTACCAGATACAAATAAATAAAACATTTTTTGTGAGACATAAATATTTTTATTAACTAGTTATCTATTTTCTATCCTCTTTGGTGTGCTAAGCTAACATTCAAATTATACCTATTTCAAATAAAGTTAAATTTTTTTAGTTTACATCTCTAATAATCTATTGTTAAACTACTTAATTTGTTAAAAAACATCGACAATTAAAACATATTTTTCTTAGGTAGGTATCTTCTTTAAAAATATAATCAGCCATAACAGAAACAACAAAAGGGCCCAATATTTTAATTTTATTGATATCAAAGAAAAATAACAAGTTTATAAACATAGGTGGACTTAATTATATCTTTCTTTGGCTAAACGCTTTGCAACTGGCTAAAACTTTTGGCAAGATACAACTTAATAACAAATTATTTGCCGATTGTTAACGGCTTAACACGGAAACTAAAAAATACTTTTACATATAAGCTTATTTTAAGGATTATACAGGAGTCAGAAATCGTGAATAACGAATGAGAATGAAGATAGCTGACTAAGTTTTAGTATTTTTGAGAATGTAAAACTATCGTAGGTAAGTACGAAATCCTGTCAGATAAAGGACAATGTATATGGTATGAGAAAACAAGCCTAGCGCATGCAAAATGTAACTAAACGCATGGAAAAGTAGTTAAAAATTACTGCATAGTGGGTACCCTCGAATGCTACCCTCGACGGCTAAAGAAGAGTGTCAGGTATAGAATTATTTAACAAAAATTGTAAACCAGCATATGATTCATATTGCTTTTAGATTCCACCAATCAGCATATTATACTACTAATAAGATAATACTAAGTGGTATTAACGTCTATGTAGGTAAGGTACGTACCATACGAAGGTATAATTAAGGACGCGTTTGCAAATCACACTAAAACTTTCAAAAATAAGCAGTTTGTCGGTGCTTTTTGCGGCAATATAAAAAACTAAATGTAACTAATAAATTACCACAGATAGGTTACTTCTTCATCTATAAATGGTACAAAATTTTATTCGCAAAATATTTCATTGCAAATATTTGTGCAATAAATCAAGACAGTGACAAGTAAAATAACCCTTATATTCAAGCTATTAAGATTCATGCGTTATACCAAAATTTGTGGAAAAACTAGACGTGATTTTTTTCTGAGATTTTTTGTAACATTTTGATAGTTTTCTTTTTTGTACCTTTTTGAGTTTAACATGTCTGCTTACATAAAATAGTTTTAATACATAAATTTATGTTATTAAATAGAAGAGAAATGTCCCTAAACTCAACACGATATCGTTAATTTTACGTTGAGAGGCACCGGAAATTATTTTTTACAATTTAATTGACCTAAATTTACGAATATAAGTTTTACCATTGTACCATTTATAGATTAAGAAGTAATCTATCTGTGGTAATTATTAGTTACATTTGGTTTACTTTCATTTTGCCGCAAAATGCACCGACAAACTGCTTATTTTTAAAAGTTTTAGTATGATTTGCAAACGCGTCCTTAACAAAAAGTGTACTTAAATATTCAGCACCTTTATAATCCCAGAATTATTGACGATTTCTGAACTACTCTGTTTTGAAATTTTAATTAAAACTTACATAAGTATTACACTTACATAAATACCATTAAACACACATTTAGCAATTTTAGTATAGTAATAATTGATATGAAAAATAAATATTGACAATTAATTGTAATTATTAATTAAAAGGTCTACAATTCACTACTTTGTCAAAACCTAAAATATTTTTAATAAAACTACATAAATAAAAAAACAAATATAATACTAATACCTATAAATAAAAGAACCATATTAAATTAATTGAACATAAACAATTGTATATTCTCGCGTATTTGTTTGACATTGAATGAATGAAAATGTAAATACTTAAATAATATTTTACATATTTCTTACAAAAGATTGTACATACCCAGGCCTACTTTTGTCGAAGAATGCAAAAATTATCTAAGAAAAAATATCATGGCACACGTAATGGTAGTAATATTAATCTTAGCATTTTAAAACATCTAAATTATTTATATTTTTAATTAAAGATATTATTATTTATTAAAAAACACTCGCAACCTGTGAAGTGGCCTCTGAAGCCCATCAGCCCATCTACGTCTATACGCGCGCTATACAGGGGCTAATGTTTCCTTGTTTTATAACAATAAATTTCAACATAAAATCAAATCAATAATGTGGATACGGAGTAACAGCTCCTTCACTAGTAGTTTTCTCTGGTGTAGCTTTTGCGTTTATGAAGACTACTGTTGTTATACTTATTCAAAAATAACTAAAATTTGTACAGTATCAAATGCGAAAGCGATTGTTACTGCGCTTTGGGGTGCCTGTTTTGCAAATACGTATAAAGACCCCAAGAGTTTCGAAAAACACTATACAATAGCAGCCTGGCTTAAGACGCGAGGTTGCAGAAGCCAACCAACGGTTTTGGATTAAATTCGATAAGAACCTTTACTTTGATACAGAGGATAAATAAAACAGAGGCGCATCGAAACAAAGTTTTTTTCTTCCGATGATGGCATGAACGTATTGCCAGTGTTTTCCGTATTTTCTGTAAGAACTAAATTTTTAAAGTATGTTTATCGTAGTAAATACTTATAGAAAAGGAGTTTACCTTCTTAATATTTTATGCCAGTTTAATTAATTTAATCTGCGCACGGAATGGCACTGTTTAAAATATATCACTAAATACAAAATTAACCACCTATAAATCAATAACATAAACATAATTAAATAAATACATATATTAAATATATGACAACCGAAAAATAATATGAATGAAATTTATTTTTATTTTACTTTGGTCTTTTATAACTTATTCTAGGTTAATGAAATAATTAGTTTTTTTTTATTGTAGTGTTCATTTTTATAAACAAATTATGTGATGTTTTTGTAACATACAGGTCGCGTCATGTAAAAAGAACGCTGGAAGAAAGTGGAGGGGGTATGTTTGCGCATGGGTACACTAGCACACGAAAGCCTATGGTTTTATTTTACGAACTAACCTTTAGGTCGTGACTTATATTGGTGACCGGTAGGCAGCATGACCATCAGCGTTCTTTTTACATGACGCGACCTATACCCATAAAACTTTAAAAGTAACTATGTATTTTTATTAATGTTTAAAAATCACATAAAATAAATAAAATTTTTGTAACATTTTTAATATAATAAATACAAACAATAAATGGCACACACACAGTAATCATGTCTAACAACTATTTCACTCAATATTTCAATGAATAAAAACCTATTTTTTATATTTTATAAAAGTAAAGAAAAGTGACAAATAGAATGCAAATTTAATAATAATTAACTTTGGAAAAATCATACTCAGAATATATAATACATTAAATGGCAAGCTTTACAAAATTTGGCTATAAGCTGTTATACCTATATTTTATTTGGATTTACAGCTAAACCACAGCTGTCCTTCTAAAATGCTACTAGATCGCCGATGCTACAAGCCTGGCTGGGCCAGATTATAAACTATCCTTCCGCCAGCTGCTTCGCCGGCGTGGATCCGTTTTATAGGTTCCCGTAGGATAAAAACTATCCTATGTCCTTTCCCAAGGTCCACTCTATCTGTGTTCCAAATTTCAGTAGTTTAAGCGGGAAAACGTAACAGAGTCACTTTATTTATAAAATTAATATATAATCATTTTAAAGTATGGATTAAAGTTTTGTTAATTTATTTTCAATTAAAGTTTGCCTTAGTGTTATTGGACATTAGCAACAACATAATCTTTATTCTGATTTCCTTTGATAAAATATCACTTTACTTAGTAAGGTTGTACACTGTCGATTTTTTACAATTATTCTCATAGGTAAAATTATTTTCTTAATTAGACAAAGTCTGCACAAAAAAATGCTTTTATGAATAGGAAGGATAATGATCTACAGTGCCATGAATGAAATCAACACCTTCTGGGTGTGAGTTGCTTTAAATTGTGTTGCCAAGCCAAGCTTTAATAGCCAATAATCAACTTAAAATCTGAGTGTAACTCCTAGGTGGATGGTTCATTCCACTCCCATTCCCCCCCCCCTCTCCTACTAACCTATGAAATTAGATTTTCTAAAATAACTTTGACAAATTCATATTGAAACGGAGTAAATAAATTATGCAGTCAGGTTGTCCTTTAATTTTGTGAAAGCCTAAACAGCCTTTTGGTAAATCCAATAGTGGTGCTGACTGTACCAAATAATTTTAAATGATGGGATTTTTCTGAATATATAAATACGACAACTATAAGTACTAAATCTTTAGTTCTTTGATTTTAATGTGCTGAGAAAATATTTAGGTATTATATTATTTATATCAATAATGAAATGCCTCCAAAATACTAGCAACACATTATTTTGTATTTGTGTTAATAAATATGTAGTATATTTTTTATTTACCATATACCAGTTATTTTATACAAACTAGGTTTTTACGATCTGACTGTATGAGATCATATTTTTGAAAATGTAATCTGTCATGTTACTACAAAGAGACACATAAATTTAAAACTTCAAGAGACAGCATGAAATGTAAAAAGTACAACAAATACATTACCTATAAAATATTCTTGTGAAATACACACCAAACATATTAACTACTCTTCTTTTCATTGGTGAGAAGCTCTAGCAATTCTTCTGTTGTTTTATTCTCCTTTTGAAACTTCTCCATCTGTTTCTTTGGAACAGTGCCATTTAGTAAAATCTGTATGTTGCTGCGAAGGCGATTAAGTGGAAGTAAGGTTTCATCTTTGCAGGGATTGTGACCCATGGCTTCAAGTGATTCCACAAGAAGATCATCTATGAGACGTTTGTTGAAACCTGTTACAATTTAAAATGTATTAAAAGGAGTCATTCATTATAGAATTTTATAGACTGTTTACAATATTTACAGAACATTCGGTTAGACTAGGCCCCAATGGAATAACAAATGAATAAGGCGAACCCATCTAATCAAATTGACCTTTAGAATCTATCCAATTATATTATACATATACAGAGGTATATTGTTGGTGTATTACATGTACATATTGAATGGGCTATTAAAATAACGTTTTTGTGATCTGTTTAATTAAATCAAGGATTCTTAATATGACTGTACAATTTTTTTACAAGTATATTTAGCCACCACCTAGCATTATTAAATTAGCAGACAAGCAAATTATACTAAATCTAAGACTTATAGACTAAGGTCCATCAACCATTTTTCCCAAATTTCAATGCCCCGCCCACCCAACACCAGAATTATCAACGAAATGGGAAATGAACTCACTCAATTTACACATTACCCAAAATCTGGTCTGCTAACACTCCTGTCGCCCAATGACAAGAATATTTGCTAAAATAAAAACCATCTTGATCAAGCAGGGCCATGAAACATGTGCTAACACACGACACAATAGGTAGGTACTCCACAAAACTCCACATAAGCATACAATGGCAAACAAGTACAGTTCAAAATATTTTAAAACTGGTTCAAAGGTCAACAAAGTGCTTTATGTTACTGAGAATACCATGTAAAATTCAGATATTCTGAATTAAACTGTAATGATAGTGCAATAATGATATTATTTGGTTGAAGATTGTAATATTGTTGTATCAATGAATGTCTAATGACAGTGCAGAACCCGTTGATGTCTATTATAGGAGCATTTATAAATGCTTTTGTATGGATTTTGCTGATTTTAATCAACAATTTCATGTCAATGAGTATGGCATCTCAAAAGAAATGGACTCCTGTTATTAGCGTACACACAGGAAGCAATGTATTACGCTAACTCAAAAAAACAACATTCAGTGCATTGAATTTTATGAGTGAAGAAAAACTGTATTTAATGAAAAAGTTTACGCACCTAAGTATCTGAGTTTCTCTTTGCTTGCTATCATGGTGAGGAGCAAAGCTAGCAGGAACCTCATGCGGGACAGGCTCATAACAGATTCAACTTCAATCTCAACGGGCTGCACAGAAGCCTGGATCTTCTCCTCAAAAGAGAGCTGCTTGTCACCCACAGTGCAGATCTTTTCATGATTCTCTATTTGGACCTTCAATCTAAAGAACTGTTCACATTTTTTACATTTGTAAAATTCTTCTTTCTTATGAATATTACGCATATGCGCCTTCATATGAGGAAGTTGGGAGAATGAAAGTGGGCACATAGCACATTGGAATGGTTTCTCCCCTGTATGCCTACGAATATGTAACATTAGTGCATTTGAATGAGTAAATGCCCTGTTGCAAATACGACAAGGATACGGCCTAACACCAGTATGGGAGCGTCGATGCACATTTAACTGAGTAGATTGAGTAAAACTTTGCCCACATTCTGGGCAAATATGCGGGCGCTGCTTCTCATGCACACGCATGTGTTCTGTCAAGTGACCTTTTAAATACTTCTTGCAAATGGGGCATTGTATTCGATGTCCTGCATGACATATTTGGACATGCCTCTTTAATGAATTCAATCTCAGGAAGTCCTTACCACAATGTTGGCAGACAAATTCCTTGATCTTTAAGTGGCTTTTTATATGAAGAGATAATTGAGTTCGGCAATCATAACTTGTGTTACATAAAGTACAAAGAAATTTGCCACCAACTAAATGTTGTTTCTCATGCTGGTTCAACAACACTTGTTGATGGAAATCTTCATCACAATAAATACATTTAAACTCATTCTCCTTGGATCCGTGAGTAGCCATGTGTAGTATCATATTCTTTTTAGATAAGAAAGCTCGGCGGCATAAAGTACACATATAGTGTTCATTTGTATTTGGATGACGCTTCTTTACGTGTATTAATAAATTTGCATTGCTTTCAAACTTTCTTGGGCATTTGGAACAGCTATACAATTTATAGTCAATATGGGCAAGGATATGTCTGCGTAAGGATGCTTTTATGCTAAATACTTTCTTACAATAATCACATTGAAAGACAGGTGCAGTCACAACAGCTACTTTGCTAAGATCAACACATTTGGCTTTAACAATTTTTCTGCTCCCCTTATCCTGTTTTTTTGGAGCAATTTCTTTGGTATTACTTGAGCTTGGTGAGAGTTGGTTTTGGTCATTTACAGTATCATTATTATTATTAAGTTTTTCAGTGGCTCTCTTGATCTGCAACACTTTTCTCTTAGCATTATAGTCGTCGATCATTAGTTCACCTTGTATTATGGTGTCATGCAATTTAATATCCTTGGGATTATTTCGTAAGGAGTCCTTAATATTTGTTTTCCTTATTTTTATTTTATCACTTAGTTTATCTTTTAATCTGTGACCATTTTGTAGGAGGTATTTCACTTTTTCTTCTGATGTCAAACATGTTCCAACGCTGGGTCTTTTCATTACAATATGTGGCTTTGTAGTTTCTTTTACACCTGTAGAGTTTTTTTTAATTTTACCACGGCCTTTACTTCTAGTTGATGTTCTTTTAGGTGCTCTTACTCTACTTTTTATATTAGCCATGATATATTATAGTAAATAAGGTTGATTTTATTAGTAAGTTTAGTTGGCTGTGTTACCTTTTACAGCGCCAATGTGAATATTATAAAGCGATAGAACCCACCACCAAGAGATTTGTGTAAATATAATTAGAAAAATGTTTCGTAGAACTTGAGGCGACGAACTCTTTTACTTACATGCACAGTATGCGTTAGTCCATTATCACCTCTAACTAAACCGACGTACGTGCATAGATAACGATGTACTAATGTGTGAAGGACGAAGCCTTGCCTTTTGTTTAAATGAATGCGACGATCATAGATTAATATTGTATACTGGAGGCGACGATTACTGTACCTTGTTTGTTCTAAAACTGAATGATAATAGGAAACAATTGACCCATTGCACGAAAGTAAATGTGTATTTAGTAGTTCGTAAACGATAAGTAAACGAACACTAGGTACTCACTTTAAACACTTCACTAACATACAAAAATAATACATTTATTATTGATCACACAGCTCTTGACTTTGCAATAAAACACAACGCGTAGAATCGCATCATTCATTGATTCTGATTGAAGATGTCTAACGACGAAACGATATGAAAACGAAATTGGTTTTTCATTTCATGAGATTTTGTCCGTCCCGTCCAGCAGCTCGCTTGGCTCGCTCGATAAGTAAGAAAGAGAAGGAATGAAAATGGAATGAAATAGCGAGTCATCCATCTGTCAAAACGAAGGAGCGCCGAGCGGCGCTCTTCATGCGTGTGACGTGCTAAAAGTAAAGCAACTTAACCGTGAAATCAGCAAATTACAAATTACAAACATTACAGTAGTGATCGATCGCAGTACAAATGCTACTTCACTCTATAATAAATTCGTTTTATTAATCTTGATAATTTTCAATTTACGAATTGTCCCGTGTTACGTAAAAGATGTTAACGTTGTCGTCATTGCTGATCTAAGCAAATAATGACTTTCGTGGCTTTCGTCTTCTTATTTACAAACAGTCATATCAAAAAATATTCAGAGTTAATAATAGACCAGTCCAAGACGCTTGTAGTTAATAAATGTAATGTTCACCACCTAAATAGGTAATAAATCTTGTTCAGATGCTACATGAAACAATAATAATTTCTGACTAATACTCAAAGCAATTTTAAATAGGTAGTAGCAGCCAACCACGTGCATGTTTATTTAGAGTCGAACAAATCGCTATGTGCAAGCCCGTGAGGCGAACATCGTATTAAGTGCTATTGATTACTACCAACCTTGAATTCATCAATGTTTTATCCCTTTATGCTTAGAGCATCTAAGCCCTTTATACAGTGAGTTGTACTGTTTAACATAATTGACTTGCTCAAGGTTCACGATGGAAACGAACTATAGTACATACTTATCTACCTTTTTTATTTAAATCTTAATATTCTGTCATAGTATTGACGGCCCGTGTGGCGCAATGGTTACCATGCCGGACTGCCAATCGCAGGGTCACGGGTTCGATTCCCGATTCCCGGCTAAACAGAAATTTGAATGACGAGTTTATATTTCTGTTCTCGGTCTGGGTGTTTGTGTTTGTCTTTGTAGGTATGTGTCCATGGTACCCGCGACACAGGGTATATCTACCTTACTGTGGGGCTATGAGTGTGAAACGTTATAGTATGCTAGTTAATGATAGCTCATAGCCAGGCGCGGTCGCAGCCTTCAATTTTGAGGGGGGTCGCCAAACATTTTTGGGGGGGGATCACTAAGAAATTTGGGGGAAGAGGTGTCCCAAATTGGCTTATTTCGCCTTCCATCTACGCATGACTGATGGATTTTGGGGGAGTCATGTCCCCTGTGACCCCTCCTCCTGGGACCGCGCCTGCTCATAGCTCTTTAGCTACATCATGCTAATGCCAACCTCCAAAATAGCCGTGGGACTGCATACGGGAACATAAACACGGGAATTTTTGAGGTCAATGTAGATGGGCTAACCGGCCGCGGCCCCGTACCAAAATATGGGACTTGCTTTTATCTATACTAATATTTAGTATAAAGATGTAAGATAAGTATTTTTTATGTTTGTAATGAATAAACTCAAAAACTACTGTTTCGATTTCAAAAATTCTTTCACCATTAGAAAGCTACATTCACCCTGAGTAAAATAAGCTACTTTTTACCACGGGAAAATGCTTCATTCCTACGTGAAAACGGGTAATAGGGACAACGCGTTTGAAGCTACTGGCTAAACGCCTATGATTTTAATATAGCAATGAAGCCGGGAATATCACATAGGCTATTTTTTATCCTACGGGGACCCATTAAACGGGTCCACGCGGGCGAAGCCGCTGGCGGAAGGCTAGTTATAAATAAATATAAAAAATGATACTAAAGTTGATAAAAAAAACCTAACGGATATGAATTTGCAAAAGGCGTTGAAGTCTTTAATATCAAAACTTAACCACTATTAAAAAGACATCAACGATGTTCGCTTCCAGCATTTGCACATTTGTATTCGTTATGAGGTCATCATGATTATTCAGTAACGTTGACGGAAACGTGATCGCATCGTATTTTTGCGTTACTATTGCTTTTTCTTGCAAATTTATAAAAAGAATTTGATTGACTACCCGCGTGGCGTAATGGTTACCATGCCGGACTGCCGATCGGAGGGTCCCGGGTTCGATTCCCGGCGAAGCAGAAATTTGAATGATGAGTTTAAATTTCTGTTCTCGGTCTGGGTGTTTGTGTTTCTGTCTTTGTGTGTGTCCATGGTACCCACGATACAGGGTATAACTACCCTAATGTGGGGCTATGAGTGTGAATCATTATTTATTTATTATTATTATTTTGTTTAAACAAAAATTAAATCGTTTCATCATAACGTCCATAATAAAAGGCTCCAGTCCGAATTGCGTACCGCTATTGAACACGTATATTTTCCGTTGACTCCGCCATGCTGCGCCAATGGTTACTAGTGGATAGAAAATCGTTATAATATTTGCAGGAAATAAATTAAACAGCGTTTTTATATACGCATTACTAACATTTACTACATAACATCTATATAAATCAATGTGTAGTAGGTATGTAAGTACCACTATTTATAAAACGATTGTATGAAGATAATGTAATGTAAGGTACTAAAAAAAGATAAAAGTGCATAAGGCTACAAAATTAGCGATTTAAGCCGTGATTTAAGTGATATGTATTAGATAGGTACCAATGTTCCAGAGGGGCTAATGGCGCTTAACCCCTCCTCCATGCACAAAAACCATCATCAAAGCTCCATTTTATTTAGCGACAACGAATCATTTTAAAATTTTATTTTCACCTGTGTAACGCCGAGAATTTACTTGCACTTGGCGTGAGGACTTATAGCCCGAATTCTTCTCGTATCATAGACCCCAGAATTGGGACATTTAAAAAAATTTTTTTTATGATAAACCGCGGAGAAGTCGCAGTTCTCATAGCCTGTGCGTACCGTGCCGTGCTTTCCCCATTGTGTCCGAACAGTGGCACACTTGCACCACATCCACGGACGAGCTCGCGAACACTTGCACAATACAGTGACATCGTTTTTCATTTACATAAACATTATTATATTGTTTCATATTTTGTTTATCGATGTCGGAATATGTTCTCATATCGTTTTGCATATTTTTATGCTTGCAGCATGTTGCATGACCTTTTTGGCAACTGAACGAATTGTTACTGCTATTGCATAGTATGTAAGATGATGATTACAGAACAACTTAACTTTTTGTAGATTGTAGAACTATTATCGTTATCGTTCGCCCGGGGAAGTACCACCGCTGCACCCACTTCTGCCGTGAACCAATTCTATTCTGTTTCGGTGGAAAGGTGCAGTTGCCAGCCACACTTACATGAGGCGACCACCAGCCTCCGGAGTAGCAGCGCAACTGCATACGACCTCAGACAAGACTTACTTATGCTTGCTTGAGGTTAGTACATGTCCACGGGCTGCAGCGACCACTTAACACCACGTGGCCTGCTCGTCTGCTATTCTATTCAAATAAAAAAATAAAAAACATAAAGAGATCAAAATGTGACTGAGGGTACGACGCGACCACAATTAAGAATTATTTTCACGTTTTATAAACTCAACTCATACAGTTTTTTAATTCTGCTGTCAAAATCGTAGCCAAACGAGTGGCCTCAAATTTTGAAATTTTTTTCAACCTTTTCCGTGATCTATCTCTCTGGGCACTGACCACCATGGCAATGTGCGGCTTGGTGGACATCAAGTCTTTAAGAATTTTTGACGTGATGAAGAACATTGTAATTAAAAATTATGACGACCCGCGTGGCGTAATGTTTACCATGCCGGACTGCCGATCGGAGGGTCCCGGCTTTGATTCCCGGCGAAACAGAAAGAATGATGAGATTAAATTTGTGTTCTCGTTCTGGGTGTTTGTGTTTCTGTCTCTGTGTGTGTCCATGGCACCCACGACACAGGGTATATTACTTGCCCTACTGTGTGGCTATGAGTGTGAAACGTTATTTATTATTATTATAATAATATTCTCCCTGCAATGCACTATAACTGCTCCCTTGGAGCGGAAAATTAAAGCAAAAACCGTCTTCAAAAATAAAAAATAACAATTTATGATACAATTTGAAAATTAATACCTTTACCTAAAAATGTTTCGAGTAAATTTTTAAATGTAAATAAAAAAATGTGTAGCTTTTTTTGGTTCAACCTCTAATTTCTTATCCTAGGATTCCTTCTTGAAAATAATTAATTAAGAAATGAAGTACTTACTAAGGAAAGTAAAATAAACAGAACTTTATCCTTTTTCGGCAGATGGTTGAATCTATTCGCACGATTTAACCACCATACTTGACCATACCATTCGCTTGAAGTCCGCATCCACATTTTCCCAAAGCAACATAAGTGAGAGTAAGGGAAAAAGTTTGGTTTGATAAAATGGACAAATTATTTACTTTCTCTTCGTGAGCTTGTAATTCAGGTCTGAGAATAGCATTTAATGAGATAGACGTTGCGAGATAAGACATCATATTGTACCTAATTGAAGATTTCTATCATGTTCATCAAAAAGACAATATATTTTTCTGTGCTGTATATTCCGCACCCGAAGTATGCTAACGGGACCCTATTACTAATATAGAAGCCTCCGCTGTCCGTCTGTCTGCCATCAGGATGTATGTATCTCATGAATACTTATTAGAAATGTTCACAGATGAGATGATGTATTTCTGTTCCCGCTATAACAACAAATTAATACTAAAAAATTGTGATTTTTTTGCAATAATTTCGTCGATCTTAATAACGACAATTGATAGGCGCTTGAAATATTCACAGAATATTTATTCAAAATAATATATTCACTTAATTGTTAAATGTTTTCCATGTCATTACTCATTTTGCATGCAATAAAGTTACTGTTCCAAATTCTTAATTATTCTCAACAAAGAGATTTTGTAACATTATATCTTAACGCTTTAGTAATGTTTACGTTATATTTACCGAAATTAATGGCGATTCTTGCATCAATTTCATTTGTCCACGGCTATTTCATAAAACATAAAACAATGGTCTATGACCCGGGCTTGGGTTAAGACTTTATTTATTGTTTGAATACTTAACAATGGCAAGCAGAATGAATTACCTACGTTTAGCCTTACTCTAATAAAAGTTCGTTAAATGTTGACCCATGTATTGATCAATGAAGGTTCATGTTTACAATTGCCGTAAGTTTACCTGAAGTTGACTCAATAGCTCGAGACCAGAATTCGAGCTATATCAAAATTAAGCTATATTAGAAGGATTAATTAGAAGGATTAAGAGCAGCGATGGCCGAGTGGTAAAAGCCGCGGTCTTCTACGCGACCGATCCTAGGTTCAAATCATCGGCGCGCACCTCTGACAAAGAACTTTGTAATGTGCGCATTTATCGCTGCTCCACGGTGATGGAAAATATCGTGATATTTAATTGATTACGATGTTCTCCATCGCCGTGCATGCCTGAGAGAAATTCATAATTTCTCGAAAGCATGACGTTCACCAATCCGCACTTGGCCAGCGTGGTGGACTATGGCCTAAATCCCTCTCACTTGTGAAAAGGAGACCTTTGCCCAGCAGTGGGACAAAAAAAAGGTTGAAAAAAAAGAGGAGGGTCATGTCCCCCATGACCGTTACCCGTGACCTTACCGTGAGCCCTGGGACCGCGCCTGACCATAACAGAGAGACGTTGATCCAACCGGACGCCCGAAAAGAATGATCCATGATGTTTGAGGCGATAGTCTTTCTAATGCCGAGAAATCCTTTGTGCCATACGGACTTGTCCTCGATGGATGTTAGAAGATGCTCGAATAACTAATAACTGAGATATCTAAGTGAAATAGGTAATTTCTATTATAAATATTGCATTTACCCACAAGCACTTTGATTGCTAGTCTATTATTTTTGTAATTATTATAGCAATAGAAAGTAAGTGAGAACAATAAGTGTATGAGGTACTGTGGATTACAGATGCGGTATCTGGCATGATAACAATGTTTAGCTTTCGACGCATTCTCTAGATAAGGCTAATAAAACCATACTAAAACCTTTATACTACACTCTACACAGTGATGGAGATCAGTGAACTCTACGCGACTCCACACACAATTTTTCACGCCTCAACCTAATTTCTTCTCATAATAACGTCACAGCCTACTTACAGTATGGCGAGACTGGTCTATGCGATGTCATCTTACTGATAAAAGTATAATATATTATGTACCTTCTTAGTACAATAAGGAACATCATAAATTATTTTAAAATGAAAAATCTGTAAAATGAAAAGCCTTCATAATGTTAAAAATAACGGTTTAGACACTTCCTTTTGCTGATAGAACAAATTTTCACAACAAACATTAGTCCTGCTCTTATCTATTATTGGCGATTCTTATGATTAATCAGGACCGAAATGTCACGAGTTCCGGGAGAACCTGTGACTTGGGTTGTACTAGACAACCCGAGCAATAGAACTATAACAATAAAGGGTTATAAAAATCACCCTGTCGACGTAACACTTTTGCTGTCACGTTTCTAAAGGTGAACAAAAGTGCTAGTTTTAAGCGTCTTTTATTTATGTTTCTTTTTTTTGTAATCAGAATCTTCAATCATATCATGGTATCAAAACTTATAAAAAGTGTAACATTAAAAAAACTGTTACCTATATCAATGTCATCAGTACCTGGGTACCCTCATTTGCGCTCTAATAAATAGGTAGGTATGTCTTCAAAGTCTTTTCAAGTGGGCACCTGTCGCCAAACGCAATACGTCTAGAATTTGATTCGAGCGGGGATCGTTTTCCATTGACTGCACTTCTTATTGTCTCTTGACTTCCACATTTTATTTCTTGTTTCGGTCCCGCAGTGAGAGGCAGCCATTGTCTTCGAGCGATTTGGCGGCAAATTTTTGACACTTGTTTTTTTCCAAGTCACATTGCAAATATTAAGTTTTCGTGCAGACAAGTTTAGTTACATGTCGATATATCTGAGTGAAAATGGTGAGATTCTGGTGGCTGTACATATTTTTAGCGAAAATGGTATCGGCTAATGATAATGATTTACCTGATGTAGATCCTGATAAAGGTACGTACCTATTATCAACGTTATTTTTTGTGCACCTCAGCTTAGTTAAAACATAATTTATTTAAACCAATAGTTTCTAACATAGGTATATTTGTGTATGTTATGCATACAAACACACATACAAATACATACATACAACATACTTACATATAATTATTTATTTTCATTAAAACTTTCATTCACACGGTTCGTAAAATATTTAAAACGACTTACAATTTTATTGAAGAAACTTCTCACACTTTCGATCTTGCTTTGTATTCTGACCAGTTTAAAAAAATAGATTGAGCTCGCTCCTTAGAGCATCAAAGGCAGAGAGTTTGTATAGGCACAGAATAAATAATAGTTGGTATAGGTAAAACCTATACTACTCTCTGATCAAAGGTATTGACTCCCGGCTCGCTCATATCTAAAAATGATGGTAGCAGCATGTAGCAGCATAAGAAAAAGTATTATTTATTCTTATGGTAACAGTGGGGTTTAATTGTTCTAAACGTAGCCTATTATGATGTAATTTAAAATCAACACAAGAACGAATAATAGGGTAAATATTAAATTATCATTTTAATACTAAAGATAAATTGATCATATTTTTCACATAAAAAAAAGAACAAAAATTGTAGCCAAAAATACATTTTTAGTTTAACTGGTCACAGAGCGAATCTATAAACCTAAAGTTACAACCACGGAGGGTTACAAGTTACAACGTTAATATAAACAAATGTTCCTAGCAATACGAATTATTCATTTTCATTATTCAATTGTATTTAAATTACCGTGAACTTAAATAGACCGTGATATCAATAATTTTAAAGGTCTCGACTTCCTAAGGTAATTATCAATATTTAAGCACCAAATATCTAGGTACTACATCATTAGAATACAATACCTCTGATTTTACTGCTTTTAAGCAACTGTAATGAACATTTCATTTTCTACCGTATTGGCTATTTAACTATCGAACTATGCATTAGACATGTCCAAGAACAACAGTACCCACAACTTTTTCACGGTCCTGAGCACAATACAATGGAAGTGAAAATAAATTGTAGGATCCACAAAGAATATAATTGCAGTGCAACTTTCTGTTTTATCTCGATTTATTTTTATTGTTTGTTAAGTTACGTGGATGCTTCAACAAAGTAGCGACCCTGGCAGGTGTAGGTGCAGACGCATTTTATAACAATAATTGTGTAAGCTAGATCGTAATAAAATAAAATCAAAAACTTGTCATAGAAATCTTATATTTTTTAGCATTTCTGGGTGTATTTTAGACGCTGAGAAACGTAAAGGATGACTACGCAATGCCTTTGATGTTTAATCGGATGAAGTTGGTGGCATTTTGTTCGATATAGGTTAATTACATACAGTGCCCAACCCAAGTTAATAACAGGGCGATTGTATTAGGTATATTTTATGGCTTTTCGGGTTGCCTCCAAAACTCCACTTTAGACACGTCCTGGTAAAGTAGATCTGACTTACTTGTGAGTGTTTAATGATACTTGCTGATTTTGACTATTATGCCGCGCCTCGTTTCAACGAAACGGGCAACAATTTTAGGCAAAACATTTAATGTTTTACTTAACACTGGTACGTAATAAGTAAGATAAATAAATAAGATGATGCGATGCCATAATATTTAAAAAAAAACAACGGGTTGCACTCCGGTACTTAGTGCCGGCCGTAGTGTTTAATTTCTCTATACTATAGTGCCGGCAGAAGTGAAAACTTGAACATTATCGTTGTGCATTTTTGATATTTAGGAATGGTTAGGAAATGATTTCGCACGAATTGCTTTTATTATCAGTATTATTTTTCATCTAGTATTTTCAGTAGGTTTTCATCTAGTATTTTTATAAAGTACTCACTTTTCTTTTCTTACACTATTTCTTCGTCACTTTTTTCATTAAAAGATGCAGACTTTGTTCAATGTATATATTTTAAATACTTGATATAAACGAATTTTACAATACAATTACAGATACTTCAACTCAGTTGTGCGCGCGGCGCTATGTGTGCGTGGGCTAGTAATTATGCAGCTTTAATTTGTGTGACAGTGACGCGGCCGTGATCGTCCGAGCAACTTCACTGTACCTCTTGTCACGCACACAAAGTCACTGTGTATATACAGGTTTACCCACACATAGCGCCGCGCGCACAACTGAGTTGAAGTATCTATAGTATAGACAGTCGAGCCGTCATCAGCTGTCATGTCACCCCTCCGTCTTGGTCTAAGAGCCGGTGAAGATCGACCTTCACCGATCTGATAACTCATATAATTTAATATAATAATATATCAAATATAATACCAAAACGAATTTTCGATCAGGCCATGTGTCTTGACGCGAGTTTAACATTTTTTACCCATCCCGAAAAAAGTGCACAACGCCGCAAAGAATTTTTCACTTAAAAAAACATGAATTGGTTGGTACACGTTAATTTTTAAATAAAATGGAATAATTGTTTTTCAGAATCCAGATTCCTCCCGCTTTTCGAAGTAAAGCGATTTGATGGTAGACCGTCTACAATCGGCGGCCTTCAACCTTTAACAAATGTCCCCATTGCCGGTGAAAGATGTTCAGCGAGATTGGAGTCTGCTTTAGATCAACTAAAACGACGAAAGAGAAATTATGCCAAAAGCCTGGATATGCCTCTGGTAAGTATGACATTTAAAGTAAAGGGATTCGATCTTATTAATTCAATGTCTTTTATTTTTGGTCCTTCGAGCCAGACATAAATTGCAAAAATATGTATAAAAGAGTGGCAAGAGTATTTTGATAGGAGATCTCGTGAAAAGGGTATTTGGTATAGGACCATCCAACCACAAATATCGCTGTACCCATGGATAGATGGTATTTTGTACAGTCGTAACACTTTAAAGACTTTACTTTGGTTGCGTTCCGGCCGGACACATCCCCACTAATAAGTTTTCATTCTTAATGAATAAAGTATCGTCACCAAATGACTGTGGAGTGATTGAAGATGTTATTCATATTTTGTTGGAATGTGTCAGAAACCAGTCGACATGTAGTTTTTGGAAGAAAATTGATTTATAATATTGGCCACATAAACAGTGTCTTGGCCACTCCGATGACGGAGGAAGTCAGGATGCTGCTTAAACTGGCAGACCTAGGTTTAAGCAAAAGTTAAATTGTATTTTGTTTTTTATATGTATGCCATAATTAATTGTAGTTTGTGTGTGTTCATGTGGTTTAAGGGGACGATGTGGTCGCTCAGCGACAAAGTCCTTCAATGAAAAAAAAAAAGATGAAGCTAACATTTTTTTAATCTAACATACTCACTTAGTCACGCACTTATTTACAAGTATGCATGTATTTTTCTTCTTCATGATTATTGCAGAGCCAAAACATAGATCTCAACGGATACAGCTTATATCAACAGATGAGAAGTGCACCAGTAGACATGTACGTCACGAGGATGCGGGTTCGTCTTCCACAAAACAGCAACTGGGTTAAGGTTGAAAAGTGCTACTTCGATCCAAGGAACATTTCTTTGGACACCATGTTGCTCTTCCACGACCTCACAATTAGCGGCAATGTGGATTTGTACGAAGCCAATGACCTTGACCGGACCATTCCGCCAAGTAGGAGATTGAGAAGGAATTATGCCGACCAACCCTTTGATGCTTATCCCGAAAACTATCCAAGGTTGAGAGGCAACGGCTGCAACATGATACTTAGGTTAAGAAAAGCGGGCATAGGCTTTCATACGACGCCACTGAATCAGCAGCCTGGAAAGTTCAACGTTAAAACCGATTCCGAGTTCGTAGAACCTGGATTCATCAGTGTATACGCTTACGGGTGCGAAAAGTATATTAATAGGAACTCTAACAGAAATAAAGACAGTTTGCCTTTGAGACGTCGTAGGAGATCTGACGAGTTCTCATTTGAACCGCGTCTTGTTGAGTCGTTTCCTGAAGGAACGGACAGCCGTTCTGCTGATAACAACTGGGACGTTGTATACGAACCTCGCAGCAGAGTCAACTACGAAAGAAGCAAATTATTCAGGCCTGATGACGATTTGGACGAGGTAGAGGATATCTCTCGAGAAATGGAAGATATTTTTACGAAAGGTATAAGGACTTTGCTTACAACTTACATGAAAAAGGAGTTACAGCCTGCCATTAAAGATACTCTTATGAGAAATATGGGATACGTTATATCCTATGGTTGAATTAAATTGTTTTACCTAACCGATATTTTTTAATTATGTTACCTACTCTGTAAATCTGTTAATTGATAGTTTTAGGCAGTTTGTAAACTTTTTGCGTCCCACTGCTAGGCATGATTTGTAACTTATTAATCGATAATTATATTATGATACTCATAAAATTTACCTTTACGTCTCATTACAGGGTATGGATGAATTTGAATATTAATCAATTAATGTTAAATAAATTTAAAAATGTGTTTCTTTGTTTGTTCTTCTGCCACAATTTTTTTGTATAGGGGTGGAAACCTTCATACGGTACCCGGCACCTTGGGAGAGGATACCGGGTTATGTGGGATTTGTACCGCAATAATACCCCATCGGTGATCTGCCTCTGCGCCTGGGGAGGACTCCAAGATCTCCAGTGGAACGCACCGGTGTCCTCCGCGCGGGGCGCCCCGTACGCCCATCTTCGGGAGAGCAAATGTGCTCTCCTGCACCGTCAGATGCTTACGGCGGCATACTGCCACGCACACACTGCCGTCCTTCCCGGGGCCGCTGTCTGGACGGATAGTTTCCACTCTCACCGCGCCCCGGAAGCCCCCTTTTAGTCGCCTCCTACGATCAGGCAGGGGAAGCCAGGGAATGCTCATTTCTTGTAGAGATAGTTGGAGGGCAGGAGAGTGATAGGCTACTTTTTACCTATGTAAAAATATCATTCTTATTCCGAGAAAAAACGTGTAACTCACGCGAGCGGGAAAGATATTGTTTAAGACTACAATTTTTAAATAATGTTTTGTATCCAAGTCATCTAAAGTACAGTGGTCCACATTAGCCTGCAAACAAAATTATCATCTTAAACTTATGGATCTTATGTTTGTTACAATTGTTAATGATTTTGTCTTTTCTAATATAATTGGGTTTATCAGACATGTCAATAAACTAAGCAATGAAATAAAAAATTTATTTTTATAAATATGTAATTTATTTTCGTTTTTAATTCGATCATGCAATAAAATTTCTACCCACATAATAATAAATTAAGTTTTAACGTTTTTAACATTTCACATTCATAGCCCCACAGTGTACAGGTATATCCTGTGTCGTGGCCATGGACACACACAATGAAAGAAACAAAAAACTCAGACCAAAAACAGAATTTTCTTTATATAAATAAACCAAACAAAAAGGTAGACAAGCTGCATGAGAAACCCTAGGGGAGCCAACCTAGAATTGCAGGCTTTGGGGAAGAGCTTTTTTTACAGCTTTCTTGAAGAACCCTGTTATAGTCCACTGGGAATGCCTTAGCTGGAAGGTTGTCCCATAACCTACACGTCTGTGGTAAAAAGGAGCGTGCAAAGCGGACTGTGGAGGACCGCCATGAGTCCAGATGGTGCCGATGGAACTTTAACCTTTGTCTGGTGGTATAATCATGGAATAGTGATGTAGGCATCAATTTGAAGAGTTCCTCGAAGCACTCAGCATAGTAAAGTCAGTAGAACCTGCAGAGCAAGCCTATGTCTCTTCGCAAGCTATGCAGTTCTAGCCTCTCAGTCAATCTTCGGTTGTTGACAATTCAGACTGCGTGCTTCTCAATAGGTGATTTTAGTTTGGATGAATTACAGGTTTGTAAAGGGGTTTGGGGGGGGGCTCTAGCCCCTTAGCCCCCTCCCCTGGATCCACTAGTGGTCTATACTTACATCAAAAATGACTAGAAATTCTACTAATATAATACAAGCTAAATGAATCAGGTTCATAATATTTACACTAAATAATTCTCACTGGATTTGTACAGTCTTGGATGATAAGAAGTGAAGTTATTAAGTACATACAACAAAACAAAAGTAATAGGAACAAAATCATAACAGCATATAAATAGTACAATGTTTTTGAAACAGTAAAGTAGCAGTTACATAATTGTTATATGTTATGGCAATGACATTATATAATTTAAAAATACCATTAAATAAATAAATATGTTTGGGCTATAGGACAAAAAGAGTACACATTTTCACACTTAACAGTTAAAAGTAAAAAATACTGATACCAAATTTTTACTATCACTGGTTCAAGAAGCAAAGTTAATTTCATAATTCAGGGTTTCATTTTTAATATTAAATGCTTAATTTCATCATACACAGCAAAATGCAAGGCAGACACAAGAACAGCTTTTAGCATACTAGGTCCATATCCTTTATATAAAGCTAGTAACCCTTCCTCCGAGATAGTTAATCTAATACAATGTAAAGTTCCACTACAGTATATTTGTTTACCAAATGCAGATCTATGTTGCTGAAAACCTTGTATTTGTAATCTTTTCTTAACTACATCAAAAGGGTATATAGCAGTCTTTGAAACAAACCCAGCAAGAGAACCTGCTAACAAATTTCCGAGCAAAGATGACTCTACAGTGACACTCATGCTACTTCTACGTTGGAAAAAATCTATCCTATTCAGTATGTTTTCACTTAATAGTTTGTATACTGCAAACTGTATGCCTGCATGGGGGGCGATTTGAGCTATAGTAGGCGTGAGACCTTTAAACAAGGAACGTGAGCCCTCCTGTTTAATCATTACAGACCAGGCATTTATAAACCCATTATATGCCTTATTTGTTTTCTGCTCTGCTATTAGTCTGGTTCTTACTGTATCAAAAGGAAATGACGCGACTGTAGCGACCGTGGCGGCTATAGCACCATTACAAAAATTCAGGCCATGCTTGTGACTTAAATAGAATTGTGGGTCTGCTATTTGACATATTTGCGTTAGTTTTTCGAACACCGAAAACTGTATGAGCCCGTAGGATATAGAGAGTAGTTGAGCGGGGATGTGCCCACTCCAGAGGGCGGTGACTCCTTCCTCCTTTATTATTGAGGAGACCGCTTGGAATATTGAGCTATATTTCGATCCGGAGCGTATAGGTTCGAGTTGCAACTGAAATCTGATCTTGAGGACGTCGAGAGGCTGCGCTATCGCTCGCGTCACAGCCCCAGCAGCTCCACCGGCAAATGCACTTTCAATCACTGATATTTTAGATTCGAGATTTTCTAACCTCATTATCACTTTGCTGGTTAAAAAATATCAATAATACTTTTACTGCAATCACTATTCAAACGTAAAAGTGTTTCTCGTCAGGAACAAATACTCTTACCTAATTAATATTGAATACTATGATTACATGAACTATGGTGATAAAACTTGAGAAAAGTTCATTTTCATAAAAATTCAAAACAAATCAAAAATTCAAATTGAATTGTCTTGTCAGTATTTGTCAGTCAATGTCAATGACTTTTTTTTTCAATTATGGCATCGCAAACTCTGTGCATACTGCCAGCGTCAAGTATAATTTTTGCATCAATTTTTTGCCATGTTCAATGAAACTGGACGAAGTAATAATAATAACAAAGTCAGTAAGTCGTCAGTTATCAGTCAGTCCAACATTCAAGTAAAGCGATGGCTACTTTACTAGAACGTGTCCGATGGAATTTTGGAGGCAAGAAGAAAAAACATATTTTAAGCTGGGAGTTTTGGCGGGAAGTCGAAAAAGACATATTGTGCTCTTGTTTTATTTTCATTTTCTTGGTGTATTCTTGAGTTATATCGGATAAAGTTGATGGCATTTTGTTTGATATAGAGGTTAATTACAGTGCACGAGTGTTTGTGAAATAGAATAACAGTGCTAAAATATGTTTTTTCTGCTTGCCTCCAAAATTCCATCGGACACGTTCTAGTAAAGTAGCCATCGCTTTACTTGAATGTTGGACTGACTAGACTGACTGATTACGACTTACTTACTGACTTTGTTATTACTTCGTCCAGTTTTATTGAAACTAGCAAAAATTGATGCAAAAATTGGTTTCTATATCTACGAAAAATAATACTTGACGCTGGCAGTATGCACAGAGTTTGCGATGCCATAATTGAAAAAAAAAAGTTGAAGTAACAAGACAAGGATTCTCTAATACTATGTTTGTGCAAGGATTGTTGATTGGAATTAAAAGGAAGGAAAGAAGAAATAAATATAAAATAAAAATAAATTGGTACTATTGGTAGCATATACATAGGACAAGCTTAATTTATCTTTCTATAACTTTTCGGAAACTTCCATTGTTTTAGAGCAAAAGCTTAATGTAACATTTTTGGTAAAACTCATTTATAATGTCTTCTTCATCAACATTAGAAAATCTTGAAACCCAACTGGAGATGTTCATTGAGAATGTGAGGCAAATTCGTATTATTGTTAGCGATTTTCAACCTCAAGGACAAAGTGTGTTGAACCAAAAAATGTAAGTAAACATTGAATAAAATACACAAAGACTCTTAAATTAAAATAATACCATTGATTCCACTTGATTTCAACATTTAGTAATTATTCACTATTCTGGTATCTTTTTCAGCCAATCACTGGTCACTGGCCTTCAAGAAGTGGACAAGCTCAAATCTGAACTGCATGACATACATGTTCCTACTGAAGTATTTGAGTAAGTATATATTATATAACTTTGTAATATACAATGAGACAATAAATTTAAGTGTTAGCAAACTGCCCTCGCTTCCATAAAGCAAAATTTGTGAGTTGAGTATAATAGTCCCAGGGTTGGTTGGTGTCCCAGGTTTTTTTAAAATAAAAATTACACCTACTGCTACTATACTAAGTATGGATATTATTGTATTTTAATGAAGGCCTATGCTCAAGTGATTTGAGTTTGTATGATTATAGTAATCTATCCCACAGTACATTTCTTTGGGATAAAACCTATCCTATGTTTGTTCTCAATGTCCATTCCACCTGTGTACCAAATTTCATTAATATAGGTTCAGTAGTTCAGGTGTTAAAATGTAACACACACACACACACTTTTCGCATCTATAATAATGTCTATATAAGTATGGATAAGTATGTATTTTATATTTTAATAGACTCTATTTTACAGTTACATTGACCAAGGTCGCAACCCCCAGCTTTACACTAAGGACTGCATTGACAAAGCGCTGGCTAAAAATGAAGAGGTTAAAGGGAAGATTGACTCCTACAAGAGATTCAAGAGCCATCTCCTATCTGAGCTATCGAAAACCTTTCCTAATGAAATTGCCAAGTATAAGGCAATAAGAGGCGGAGAGTAATATTTAAGATATAAAAAGTTTTGTCAATAAGATTTCTAATATAATAGTATCTAGTGTGTGCACAATTTACTTGGCTATCTACAACTACATAATCATGTTATATTAACCATCTTTACAATTAATTTATGTTTTTCTTAGCTGCATTATGTATGCTGCTGAGGTCTAAAATATAAAATTTAAGTATTCTACAGTAGGGAAAATTTTTTCTAAGTAATTACTTAAGAATCTAAAAAAGCCACCACAACTTTGACTAAGTACACCTGAGTTTGAAAAAGCTTGTGAAGTATAGGGTAGTAGAGTAGGGTGTAGAGATCTGATAACTTTAGACACTGCAAGGCTCTATTGTCTATTGGCAATATTTGCATAAAAATGATTTTGGTGGGTTAGAATTCTCTCTGTGGAGTATGTGTGGGTGGTAAGTGTCCTAAAATTTGGTTGGAATGATGTTAACTAAAGAGTTAGTTCCTACTTCACAAGTATAACTCGTGCATAAAATTAGAAACCAATAAATGTAATTTTAGTTCAGAATTATACTATTATTATTATTATAAATAATACTTAATGTAGTTGTAATAAGTTTTCTATTATATATACCTTAAATAAATCATTTTGAAATTATGTTTAGTTTTTGAAATTGTGCTTACTTATAACTTTTTTGAATTAGATCATTTCATATGGTCACCTTAGTATGGTTGGTCTTAGTTTAACAAAGAAATTATATTATTATTATAGTTAAAAGAGTGAGTGCAAGAGGGACTGAGTGAGTGAGTATAAAAATTATATTCAAATGATTTTCTTAAAAGTTTTTTATTAACATAAAGTTTGATTACAAACAATAGTGATATGAACATGGAAATGATTTTATTTCTTGAGATAGGTACAAATAGCAAATTGAAAATAGAAAACAATACATAGAAAAATAAGAAATGAAATAATAATTAGGTATTTGATAGAATACAAATTGTAGAACATTGACACTTTTCATACAAAAGTGGACTAATGTGAAAATTAAAATTTGAAATTAGAAATGGTGAAAATAATTGAGGCAGAAACCAGCTTTGCCATTAATAGTTCAGCATTATTTTTTATTATATAATATTTTAATAATTACATATTATATGGACTTGTTAACTATTACATTGTCTTTTCTATAAAATAAAATGTTAAATTACTTTAAATATTGCTGGGCATGTTTAAATTACGAAACAATTGTAAATACATAACTCTTATTTTTACAAGTTAAAATAAGGCAGACCATACATGGCGCAGTCGTTACATGCAATAATAATAAATAAAAAAATAATAAAATTAGGAACGTAAACATCTAACAAAGGCTAGAGAGCATTAATATATTATATATCATATTTCTTTTATGATCATTCTGCCTACTACTACTGTACATATTTTATACTTGTAATTATATGGAGATACGCATTTAATCTTGCATATTCTGTGATTCCGACACAGTCTCTAATTTACCAGGAATGCACTTTTCTTCGCCACTTTCATCCATAATTTCCTCGGGATTGATGATTTCGATGGTTTCAGCGTCGCTATCGTAAAGAATTTGCGTGGACTGTTCGTTTATCGTAGTTTGCACGTCGGTAGAAGCGTTCCACATTTGGTAAAATTCGTTCTTGACAGGATCGACTAGCTGATTTTTACTTGTAATATAGACGTAATTCCAATTATCGAAGGAACGATCGTTGCCCCAGTTCAATGTTCCCGTCATAAGTACTCTGTCGTCTACTAAACAGAATTTGTGTTGCATCGTGAAAATTGGTTCGTTTGCTTTGTATTTTATTTCAGCTCCTGAAAGTATCATGAAAATTAATTAATATTGAATAGGACGTTCAAGCCTACCCTGGTTCCTTAACAGTTCAGATAGCGTTGGTGGCGTGGCGAACTGTGTAATAATTTAAAAGGGAGATCATCACTCCTATGATAATATTTTAAGGTAAGCTAATATAATTTATTGAATTAAATATTGTAATATTTGTAATGGAATAAAACAAAATGTAGTAGGTATCAAGTGTTAACAGTATTAGATTATACAGTTATGTACTATGAAGGTATATGACAGTCAAAACAATGTACAAAAATAATATTTACCAGCTTCGATGAGTTCATTCACAAAGAATTCTGTTGATTCATTGTATCCAGACTTATCAATGATAATACGAATCTTGATATTCTTTTCCTTTATTAACTTCACTAATCGCCCTTGAATAGCTGGATTGTGAATGGCGGGCATGCACACGTGAACAAATTGTTTTGCGGCTTCTATAAAACTCACCAACTTATCAAAGTAATTGTAGGCATTGTATTGGAGTTTGCAAAACACCATTACTTCATTTACTTCCTTCTTTCGACTTTTATAATAGTAGGCAGCCGCGGAAACAAAACACGTTAATGCAATAGCACCAACCGACGAGAGAATACGTGAACTCAATCTCATTTTATGTAATTTCAAACATAAATGGAACTGTTTTGGGTTGCACTGAGACCAATCTATAATTTTATGCTTTCATATAAAATACAGAGGTCTAATCATTTTAGCTACATGGCCGTGCTTCGAATTAAATTCATAACTACCCTCAGTTTACACATTGACACGAAAGCTGATAACTGAGCTAGAGACCCGGGTTCAAACCTCAAGTAGGCTTGTTGCATAAAATGGCGGAGCGTTGTTGTTTGTTTCTCGTAGTATTATTAAATGTGTAAATTACAGTATTAAACTCTTTTATTATCTTATAGATTTTTGTACTGAGTAGGTATATAAATGAAGTAGAAAATATTAAGTACTTCATATTGAATACAAATTCCGACTTGATCCCTTTTTAAATAGACAGGAATTTAATATTTGGCTATTAATATGTAAAATGATTTCAGTTTGGAACCTGATAGAAATAATGGCGTGTTGTTTTTTGTTATGTTAGTTTGATTTTTGAGAGACGTTTATTTATATATATTATTATATCTAGTAATAGGCATAAGCGCATAGTATTTTATTATAGTACGTACTAATACTTAATTTCACTGTACATTGAATTTACTTGATTTAAACATGCTTATAATTAATACTGGCAGTGTGTGTGTACAAACCATTACTTATAATGAAGTAGAAAATAATGTGTGAATGGTGGCGCGAATTTTGACATATTGACAATTTATTTGACATTTCAATTTTAAGGGCTCCTGGCTCAGGGTTTGTGTACTGAAACTACAAATTTTTATTTATTTACACAAAAATTAAGCTAAATAAAAACAAATGTGGCGGTTAAAAATATGTGCTGACAGAATATTATATTTAGAAGTGTTGTAATTAATTGGAATCATGGGTATAACGGGTTTAATTCCCTTCATTGAGAAGGCCTCTAAGAGGGTAAATATAAGTGAATTTAGTGGGTCTACCGTTGCAGTAGATACCTATTGTTGGCTGCACAAAGGTGCTTTTGCTTGTGCTGATAAACTGGTTCGAGGAGAGGAGACAGATATGTAAGTTTCCAATTTATTTTAACATGTAAGTCATATAGAACCGAGGTTTAAGTGTTTATTTTACAATATTAACGTTTAATTAAGTGAATACTACAAAAGTAAATTCTTTTTTTAGACATATCAAGTATTGTTTAAAATATGTGACAATGTTGCTTGCAAAGAATATCAAGCCAATTTTAGTATTTGATGGGAGGCATCTACCAGCAAAGGCTATGACTGAATCTAAAAGAAGAGAGTAAGTTATTAACTATTTACATTAATTACAATTATGGAATTGGATTTACTTAAGAAAATATTGAGATACTTTTACTGATTTCAGCGTACCATTTTTGACTTATATTTTGCTTTCAGATCAAGGAATATATCTAAAAAGAGGGCTGCTGAATTACTTAGTCTTGGAAAGGTGTGTAGAATTTCAAAGATAATATCAACTAACATACTCAAACCTACATGTTGTGTCAAAGTAGAATGAATACATGTGTATTTGTTGTTATAATTTTTCATTGGATGTAATGTAATTTAAATAAGGAAATAAATAAATACTCTGATTACTTAAATTGTGATGCAAATTGCAAATCTTATTATTGATTCATTTTTTACTGTGCTTATATGAGAAATATAATTAAACATTATTTTAACTACCATACAATGTATACTATCTCACTGTTTTAATTTTATATTTACATTTAATTAAATAGGAGTAAATCTGTATGCTTTAAAGTAAAACTATAAAAATTTTATTATTTTGACGACCTGCATGTGAATTGGTTACCATGCCGGACTGCCCATTGAAGGGTCCCGGGTTTGATTCCCGGCGAAACATAAATTTGAATGATGAGTTTTAATTTCTGTTCTCTGTCTGGGTGTTTGTGTTTCTGTCTTTGTGTGTGTCCATAGTACCCACGAAACAGGGTATATCTACCCTACTGTGGGGCTTTGAGTGTGAAGCGTTATTATTATCTAAAGATATGAAAAATCCATGTGTATGATCCCCTTTTAATACCTGGAATGGTACATAGGTAATTTGTTATGATAAATTATATGAAGTTGATGTAATTAAGCTGAACTCTGTTTTTGTAGTAATTATAATCATAAAAGTTCTACCATCTCACAAAGGCAACTTTGATGAAATTTGTCGCCACAGAAAGTTTGTCTAATCACAAGATTTAATTATTAAAAAAATCACATCAAAACTGTTTAGTTACCTACAAAAATATTTTTGTTAGCATTTTATTTATATGAATTACAGATAGATGAGGCTCGTTCCCATATGCGGCGCTGTGTGGACATCACTCACGACATGGCGCTGGCTCTAATCAAGGAATGCAGAAAACGGAATGTGGACTGCATCGTAGCGCCATATGAAGCAGATGCACAGCTCGCATATTTGAACATTAAAAACATAGCACAGTTGGTCATTACAGAGGATTCGGATTTGATTTTGTTTGGGTGTACCAAGGTAGGATGCATTGCATTAAAAAATTATGTTATCTAAATTAATTTTATTTATTTTATTGAAACTTAAAGTATTACCTTAAAAATAAGGCACACAAGGGTGTGTTAAAAGCCTAATGGCATTCTCTACCAGCCAACCCTACGAATATAATTCTTGTGAACATGGAAGTTATTTTTATAAGATGTTAGCTAAGTTGAACAGGTGCAGTCATGTGTGAGATGGTTGACCGCTAGTGGCAAACAATTTCATGTGCATTCATACTTCGGAGGGCATGTTAAACCATGGGTCTCAGTTGTTATCAATAGATACAGTTGCTTAACCTTGTTCAAGGGATAGTTTGAAAACATCTGACAGCAGGTTGGACACTAACACCATCTCCACCAGCCCACACAGGAGCAATGTGGTGTAGTAAGCTTTCCCAATAATGGGGGGAGATTGTTGCCCAGCAGTGGGATGCAGAAAAGGTTGCAGCTAAATGATTTTTTGTCCCCAGTTTGTCTTGAGACATTCTTAATAATTGCAGATTTTCAACTTTCTGCATTCAGCATGGCCCGAGATGATTATTATGTCAACTTTCCAAAACCATAAAAATATAATACATGAGTTAAGTTTCATCAAATATATCAAATAGTCAAAGTATTTATAATATTACAGGTTCTCTTCAAAATGGATCTCGATGGCACAGGCACGCTGGTTGAAACAGCCAAGCTACCTCTAGTGATGAAATGTCCAATAGAACAGTACACATTCGACAAGTTCCGTCAGATGTGCATCATGTCTGGCTGTGACTACCTCGCATCATTGCCAGGTATTGGCCTGGCCAAGGCAAGGCAGTTTGTTGTTGCCACACAGGATTCTAGTTTTGCTAATGTAAGTATTATCCATATAATCTAAGAAGTACAGTTTGGCACTGTCAGTTCTATAATAAATTTAACCTATAAATAGATATTAGTAGATGTATAGTCCGGCCAACGAGACGAGATAAAGAATGTAAACAAACGGACCGTTACCAAGTTACTATTGCGAGAGCGAGCAATTATTATCTCTGTCCTTATCACACGTATGCAGTAATGGCGTCAGTTAGTCAACGACAACTTTTGTTGCCTGTTTCGTGGTACAGGAAAGCAGTCAGTACCACAGTTGTCAACATTTGGTCGTGTTTTGACGGGAAGTCGAAAAAGACATTATGTTGTGCTCTTGTTTTATTTTCATGTTATTGGTATAATTTTGAGTAATATCGGATAAATTTGATGGCATTTGGTTCGATATAGGTTAATTACAGTGCATGAGTGTTGTGAAATAAAATAACAATGCGAAAATATGTTCATACAGCTTGCCTCCAAAATTCCATTGGTCACGTTCTGGTAAAAAAGCCATCGCTTTACTTGAATGTATGACTGACTTGACTGACTGATTACTGACGACTTACTGACTTTACCTATTATTACTCGTCTACTAGTTATAATGAAACTGGCAAAAACGTGATGTAAATATTGTTACGCCCTATGGGTAATAAAATACCGTTTGCAACGTAGAAGTTGTTTATTGTCTCCTTATACAAAAATCCACTCAACAGAATCCAAATCACCAAGCACAATCACTATAGTCAAATATCTTCGCTGTAGTCGTCGAAATAATTCTTCCTTGTTGCTTGGAGTGATCGCTTTGATTTCACTTCCGCACATGTCCTGTCGCGGCCCGGTGCGTGCCTTACATTCTTACATACGGCTACCCACGGTTCTCTAGAATTTTCCCGAACTACCTAATACAACTCTCCACCAACACGCATTGGAGCAGCGTGGTGGAGTAAGCTCCAGGCCTCCCCAATAATGGGGAGAGACCCGTGCCCAGCAGTGGGACTCAAAAAGGGTTGCAGCCACCTAATACAATAGGCCCGTCCCGAACCTTCCTTTATGTTACTAACGCAATTATAGTTATGTACAGTCATAAATAATAGCCGCGGCCCGCGATGTAGACAACCTATACACTTCTCCCCCCGGACGCACTAGGCTACGGACGTGCCCAATCGTATAAATAGTGTCTTATTCTTTTATCAAATTTAAATTGTTTTAGCATAAAATTAGTAAAAATAGAGTGAATAAAATAGGAACGCATAAAGCTAAAGAAGATCTCTGCAAACCCGAAAGCGCAAAACCTGACGCCCTGGTACAACGCGCGCAACAACACGTGAGTCACCTTCACCATCTCTTTCTACGCGTACCACCGCGAGGACACTATCTTGTTCCCACTGGCGATAACTCAATCAAAGCGAAGCGTACTGAGGCCCGCCTACTTAGTTGGAGACGCCATCGCTGTTCGGCGCTGCGCAACAGGTTGCATACTGCGGACTGGTGAATCAGCGCATACGCATCAATCGCACTTGTTGATAGTACTGCGCCTACTACCATTAGGTGCAATTTGCGAGAGCAAACAGATCTCACGGTATAGTTGATTTCCACGGTCAAACGTATTATATAAATGCTTCGCTCACCCCCGTCAACGACGCAAGGCTCATCAGATTCGGATCTACCAACTATAACAATATCTGATAATGAAAAATTCGCACATATCACTAAGCGTGACAAACGACGCAGATTATCAGGAGAAAAACATGACGATCTAACATGCTTTAAAACAGAAATCAAAGAACTTTTTGAAAGTTTTACGATTAAACAAAATGCACGCATAGATGAGCTAGAAAAACAAATAAAATCACACATAACATCAACTAACGAAACGCTTGGTTTCTCTATAAACCAAGTTTCGGACCAAGTAAAAAATCTAGAGATACAAATCAACAATCTTGAAGAGGGTCGGAAATTATTAAGGTTAGATCTGGAGAAGGTTAAAGAAAAGTGTGAAGAGGTGCAACGAAACTGTATTAAAACTTGTATTGAAATCAGGAACGCACCGAAAACCTCCTCAGAAAACAAGAACGACCTCTTTAATCTAGCTGCACAGTTTACACAGTCACTTAACGTGCCCACCACTACATCTGATCTTCGGGACATCTACCGCATACCGAGCAAAAACAACAACCACTCTAGTACTATAGTTATCGAATTTTCTAATACGCTAGTGAAACACAACGTTCTCTCAGCAGTAAAAAAGCATACCAAGGAAAAACGACAACATCTAAACTCGACTCTGCTAGGTTTAAAAGAGCCAGCTGTGCCAATTTATATATCAGAATACCTTACTGCCCATGCTAAACGTCTTTTTTACCTTGCAAGAAACTTTGCTAAATCGGAGGGCTACGCATATTGCTGGACAACAAATGGTCGTATCTTTCTACGTGAAAAAGATGGATCACAACATTTTATTATAAAAGATGAAGAAGATCTAAAGGCATTGAAGGACAAACAAGAATAGATAACATACTCCATATAGTGTTCAATTTGTTTTATATACATTGTGTTATATATACATTGTGTTAAAGTTAATAATGATTTACTCTTGTTTAATATTAGCTGCTTTCTCTAGTTAGTTGTATCTCTATATTTATAAGCTACTTCCAATATATATACATATTTTTGTTTTTATTATTATTTATTTACTATTAAGTGCCAAAAAATAACACACACACACACACAATTTCACATGCACACCATATTATTATACGCCTTGATAGATACGCCTCTCAGTCTCAACCCTTAACTATCAATCTTCTACTAAGTACATATTTATAATATTTTGTTTTAATTTCTACAATATTGTACATGCTAATTCACTGCACATAGTTACTAATATTACTCAAATATGGATAGTTCAAAAAATAGTACGCTTATGAATACCTTTATGCTGCCAGAAATAGACAATACAGGAAACGCAGAATGCCATTTAGTAACAGATATTAAATTATGCACAAAAACCCTTAAAATATCTCAAGCAACTATTACAAATTCTCTGTGTATAATTTGTTTAAACATACGTAGCATATATTGTAACTTAGATCTTTTCCTGGCTTTCCTTACGTCCATTAATATGAGAATTGATATTATTGTGCTTACAGAATGTTGGACGAATACAAGTAATCCACCACCTACAATTGATCGCTATGACATGTCCTATACAAAAAATTGCCTCAACCAAAACGATGGCGTGGTAGTTTATGTGCGTGAGGAAATTCCAGCTTACTTTCACGAACCTAAGATTGTAGATGGTAACTGTCTAATAGTCACAATTGACAATGAATTTTCAATTATATGCTCATATAGGCCCCCGTGCTTTCGAAATCCCAGTAATTATTTTGATACACTTGAATTGATTATTAAGAACATCACTACACAAAACATTATATTTACAGGGGATATAAATATTGACATAATGCCAGGTAGTCCTTATAATTATGCACATAACTATCTTAATTTAATGGCCATGTACGGGCTTAAACAGGGTGTGAACCTACCTACAAGGGTTAATACGTGCATTGATCATTTTATGATCAAAAGTTGTCATACATGGAAAACAATTGTTTTCGAGCAATTGTTAACAGATCACTCTCCCATACTGCTTTACATTGACAAAACGAGCATTAGTAGAATACCTACAATATATAGTAAAATTAGTATAAATTACAACGACTTTGGAGGAAATCCGGATCGACAAGGACCAGATTTGATGGGTAAAGGGGGGACCTCCGGTTCGCTATGACCAAAAATGGTGGAATAAAGGGTGGAAAGGAGGGTGGTCCCCCACTGCGGGTGTAGGAATTGTGGACTGTATGTTGCGGTTTGAATTAAAGGTGGAAAACGAGAAGGATTGATAAAGGGAGCAAGTGCACTAACCTTATCACAGGGGCTGGAGCAGATGGTATGCTCGTGTGCTGCTGAAGTCTTCTTCAATCTTCTCTTGCCCGGGAACTGGTGTTGTCCTTCACACTTATTTATCACTTGAAGTCAGTTAAATCACTTGAACTATTAACAGCGGTGATGGTGGCGATGCGGCGAGTCTGATGACCACGTGTTAGGTGGCTTGCGGTGCGGTTGTCACTAGAGGACTTGCATACGCGTCGGCGGCGTGCGCGTCGGCGGCGGGACGAAGGCAGACTGCGTTGATAGATCTTCCTGATCCATCTACGTTCGTTGAGGTGCGAACGAGGCCGATATAATACAATAGTGCGCTTGCGGGAAAGAGAGGGAGGATGAAGGGGAGGGAGGTGAAATGACTTAATTGGCGCGAACATCCCCCCGGCCTTGAGGTCTCCTCAAATAGCGAATTAAAAAAAAATAAACATAAATATATACAGCGGAGTTAATATCATATAGAAAAAACTATATATGCGGTGAACAGAGGCGATGCGATGAATATAATTAGTAAATTAATAAAAATATTATAATAGCGGGATGAGAATTTATACTTAAACTATAACTTATAAAATATAAACTACATAGGCATATAGAAATATTATTGTGTTGGTAGAGGGCAAAGTCTAACAATGGGCCGCTGCAAAGTGGAGCTCTTAGTCTTCACTTGTGCAACGCGCACCACACCATCCCTACCAGGAAACAGTTCAGTGACGACGCCTAGCGGCCACTGAAGAGGCGGAGCGTTATCCATATCGATAAGAACAACGGTTCCTACAGAAATGGAATTAATAGAATGTTTATTCCACTTTTCTCTTGCTTGTAGTGTATGTAAGTATTCTGATCTGAAGCGCTTCCAGAATGACTGAACTATCGAATCAAGCAATGAAAAACGTGATAAAAGATTAATGCGTTCTTTACTAAGATCCGCGGCGGGTAAGCATCCAAGTGGATTAACAGCGAGGAAATGCGCGGGCGTAAGTGCAGTAGGTTCCGCCGGATCGCTACTTAACACGTAAAGCGGTCGTGAATTTAATATGCGTTCGACCTGAGTGAGGACAGTAAGCAATTCCTCGTACGTGAGGATTTGCTTACCTATGACGCGAAATAAATGATACTTTACTATCTTTATATTTGACTCCCAAAGCCCACCAAAATGTGGAGCGTTTGGAGGGTTAAGTTTCCATGTGATGCGGTTATCAGAAAGGACCTGATTAAATACTTTATAATATTCGTCTGAACGTAAAAAGGAATGAAGTTCCTTCAAGTATGAACGCGAAGCAATAAAATTAGTAGCGTTATCACTGGTGAGTCATCATCATTAACGATGTGCGAATAAATCACGCAGCCATACGCCTTTTCACTGGCGTCGGCGAACGCGACTAGCGAGACTTGGGAATTTTTATTTATACCCATATGGCGAGGAAACCTTAATTTCGATATCAAAGGTAACTCTGAAATATATTGTTGCCATGCAGTGACAACGTGAGCGGGCGGAGCGTGAGTTTGAGAACCCATAAGGTTTTAATGAGAAGCTTAGAGAAAAGAATTACTGGACCCACGAGCCCCAGAACATCATACAAGCGAGCGGTTGCGGATAAAATAGAACGCTTGTTACAAGCGAGCGGCGGCGGCGAAACTAGAAAAGAAAAACAATCAGTTGCGGGGTGCCAACGAAGATCCAATATTTTAAAAATATTTTGGTCGTCGAATGAGACCCCGTCAAGCTGACGGTGCGTTGCGGGGATGTGCTGTAAAAGCTCTGAACTGTTACTAGTCCACTCAACCAATTCAAATCCTCCTCGCTTAAACACTTGAATTAGTTGAGTGACTACGTCAACGGCGCTGTTGACGCAGGGCGCGCAGGACGCGATATCGTCCATATAAATATCTCGTTCGACCACCGAAGCAGCCAAAGGATAGGACTCCCTCTCCTCGGAAGCCAACTGACGTAGTGTGCGTAGCGCAAGAAAAGGCGAAGAGCGTAAACCAAAAGTCACACGATTAAATTCGTATGTTTGTATGTCTTCCTCATTAGAAAAGCGATAAAGAATGCGTTGAAACGCGCGGTGCGATTTTTGTACTTCAATGCATAAATACATTTGTCTAACGTCGGCAAAAAAGGCGATGCGATAAACTCGTACGTTTATTAAAATATTAAAAATATCAGACTGTAAATTTTGCCCACTATGTAAAATATCATTTAATGAAATGTCATCTGACTTAGCGCTTGCGTCGAGTACTATTCGCAATTTAGTTGTACTTTTATCATTACGTATGACAGGGTGGTGCGGGAGATAAAAGCAAGGTTCCGTAGAATTATTTGAAGCAACCAATGATAAATAACCCTTGTTGATGTATTCTTGAATAACTTCATTGTAGCGGGAGCGAAGATCGGGACATTTATTAAAACGTCTCTCTAGGAGCGAGAAGCGTTTTTTAGCGGTTATAAAAGAATCACCTAACTTATCAGGCGTGTCCTTGAAGGGCAGGGCGACAACATATCGTCCGTTCAAATTGCGACGAGTAGTGGAAGTATAAATATTCTCACATTCCTGTTCATCAGGACTCAAATAAGTTTTTTGCGGCAGCTCCTCTAACTTCCAAAATTTTTCGAGCAAATGCGTGAGCGACGTTTGACTATTATCAATACGAGTAGGATAAGAAACTAAAGAACGCGGCATGCATGTAGGAAAGTCGATATCTGCGTCTCCCATTATTATGTATCCTAGTGACGTTTCTATGGCACTCGGCGATTGCGAATTAATTATTTTATCAGTTAACAAAATTTGTAAATAAGTGTTAACCCCTAATAAAACGTCAATGTCACCTGGTGTATGGAATTGATCGTCAGCTAAACGTAAATTATTTATATAATTAATTTTCGAAACGTCTATTAACGACTCGGGTAATTGTCCAGTTATAGCGGGAACAACTAGCGGTTCAATATGATAAAGTTTATTTTCATCAAAGCGGGAGCTAAACTGCAAAGAAGTAACACCTAAAATCTTCTGCGACACCCCACCGATTCCTTGCGCCTCCCTAACTGGTGTTTTATTGGAGATCGGTAGGTACAAACGTTTGCAACACTGTTTCGTGATGTAATCACATTGCGAGCCAGGGTCCACTAAACAACGCAACAAATATTGGTGTCCGTATTTAGTACAAACTTTAATCTTCGCAGTTCCCAATAATGTAGTGCGGTGCGGCGCATTACCACAATCGCGCGAAACGTTACATGACGTGGATGCATTTTTTTCTCCTGGACCTTGTTCTACCGAAGGCTGATCGACCTTATTCCCACTACTAACAAAATGAAGTAGCGTATGGTGCGAGCGGGAGCAATACCTACATCTACGCTGTGACTTACAAAAAGGAGTGGCGTGTTTATTACTTAAACAATTAGTGCAACATTTATTTCGTTTTACAAAATTGTACCTGTCCTGTGCATTTATTTTTAAAAAATGCGGACAGACAAATAGGTGTTCGTGATCACCCGATTTACAGAAAATACATGACCGAGACGAATCTGTATTAATAAAAGTTTTGCGTATATTTTTAGCGGGAGCGGGAACCAAATTACCTTTAATTTTATTATTGTTAGACATATTATGCGAAGTATTTATTGTATGGCACAAAGCCCTATTCTGGTCATGTAAAAACTGAACCAAAGCGGAATATTTCGGTATGTTTACGTTGCGACATGACATTTCGAACGACTTTACGGTATCGTTATCTAATTTTCTAAGCGCGATATTTAGAAATAGAAAATCAGATATGTCATCAACATTAAGTTGCTTAAGAGCGTTAATAGAAGCATCAAATTTATCCATAAATATTTGATAACCAGCGGATGTGTTAGTGTTTACGTTCTTCAGTTCTAACAGCTGACTGACGTAGGTAGTCGCGAGCGCACGCTCGTCGTTATATCTACGTATGAGCGCGTTCCATATCACAGAATAGTTTTCAGCTGTAGGCATTAAGCCTGAGCAGACTGATAATGCCTTATCACTAAGTTTACTAACAAGATAATAAACGCGTTCAGCATCTGTTAATTGCTGATTATCATGAACTAATGTTTTAAATTGTTGGTAGAACATAGACCAGTGTCGTATGTCACCATTAAAAGAAAGTAATTCTATGGGCGGAAGCGACGGTATAATTTTTGTAGGTAAACTATTCTGTAATTTACTTGAAGATGAAGCGTTTAATTTTGACACTTGACTTTTAATACGACTATATAGATCATGAAAAGATTTCCACGATCCGAAATCTACTTGCGCGTTTGGATTTAATTTTAAATTTGTAACATTATAAGATTCTAACGTGTCCTTGAACTCGGTACGCAAGTATTCAAGGTCAGATGCCGTGTCAAGAAATGTGTCCTGTTCGTCTGACGAACTTGATGCACTTATAGATAAATCATAAATTTGTTGTAAACGTTCGTAAATAGCATTTCGTTTTGCAATTAATATTTTCAAACTAATTTCGTCATTTGAAACCGTTTCAGATTCAATTTTGCCTTTAGTAGACATTTTGTCGTGAACAAGATAAATCAGTTAAAACAGTTAAGATTATAAAAATTATGTATGGCGTAATGAATGAATACGTAGGTAGTTACTAGCGAAACAACGATCGCCGGTCGCGTCGGCTCCGGCAACCACAAATATGGCGGACTTCAATTAATGAAAAATAGAATGCGTACCTATGAGGTGTAATTTCGATTACAAATATAGGTAAATAATGGTGCGAATGGTGCGAATGCGCTTTGCAAAAATAATAATATACCTACGTGAGCGGTGCGTTATTAATATGCGGGATATAAAATAATCGTAGATATAATACTTATTTGCAAAAATAAATAGCGGATGGTGCGGTGTGTTTTGCAAAAAGAATAATAATATACCTACGTGAGCGGTGCGTTATTAATATGCGGGATATAAAATAATCGTAGATATAATACTTATTTGCAAAAATAAATATGAATAGGCACTTATAATATATTACATGAAATACATATGTATGCGTATTTATGAGATTAAATAATTAACCCGGGTGAAGTTACTAAACTATTGATTCGAAATCCGGCTCGAAGGACCAAATTATTGGAGGAAATCCGGATCGACAAGGACCAGATTTGATGGGTAAAGGGGGGACCTCCGGTTCGCTATGACCAAAAATGGTGGAATAAAGGGTGGAAAGGAGGGTGGTCCCCCACTGCGGGTGTAGGAATTGTGGACTGTATGTTGCGGTTTGAATTAAAGGTGGAAAACGAGAAGGATTGATAAAGGGAGCAAGTGCACTAACCTTATCACAGGGGCTGGAGCAGATGGTATGCTCGTGTGCTGCTGAAGTCTTCTTCAATCTTCTCTTGCCCGGGAACTGGTGTTGTCCTTCACACTTATTTATCACTTGAAGTCAGTTAAATCACTTGAACTATTAACAGCGGTGATGGTGGCGATGCGGCGAGTCTGATGACCACGTGTTAGGTGGCTTGCGGTGCGGTTGTCACTAGAGGACTTGCATACGCGTCGGCGGCGTGCGCGTCGGCGGCGGGACGAAGGCAGACTGCGTTGATAGATCTTCCTGATCCATCTACGTTCGTTGAGGTGCGAACGAGGCCGATATAATACAATAGTGCGCTTGCGGGAAAGAGAGGGAGGATGAAGGGGAGGGAGGTGAAATGACTTAATTGGCGCGAACAGACTTATTAAATCAGTTAAGCACGGAGGCATGGTCAGATCTCTATAAAATATGTGATGTAAACTCTGCTATAGAGTTATTCTTAACACGTCTTTCTACACACATCGATAAAAACACGAGAATAGTTCGAGTGCCAAATAATAAAAGACCGTTAAAACCATGGATCACGTTTGGCGTTGTTAGATCAATAAGAAAACGAGACAAGTTATTTAGAAGGATGAAAAGAAATCCTGGAAATGAAAATATAAAGAAACAATACATAGACTATAGAAAGGTCTGTAATAGTATAATTAAAACATTAAAGAGACAGTACTATCAAAATAAATTAGAGAAAAATAATGGTAATGTAAAAGATACATGGAAAACAATTAAAGACGTCTGTAATTTAAACCAAAATAAAACATTAGCTAACGACCTTTTGAGTATTAAAACTAATCCTAAAGATTCTTTAAATCATGTTAATAACTTTTTCATATCAGTAGGGCAGAAATTATCTAATATTATTCTGAATAAGCTTAATTTAACGGAACAAGAACTAACTTCAAAAATTCAAGTCAGAAATACACCAGTTAACTCGTTTGCTCTGTTTTTAACGGATGCAAACGAAATAACTACAGTTATTAATTCATTGCGAACTTCAAGTGCTCCTGGTTGGGATAAAATTACTGCATACACTATTAAAAAAATTGTTGATTATGTAAAGGAACCAATGGCGTACATATGCAACCTAAGTTTTGAGCGAGGATTTTTTCCAGATATCTGCAAAGATGCCATAGTATGTCCAGTTTATAAAGCAGGAGATAGGAGTGACCCAAGTAATTACCGACCAATCTCTCTCCTTAGCACAATATCGAAAATTATAGAGAAACTTGTTAATAAACGTCTAATATCCTTCTTGGAAGTAAATAAACTGCTGAGTGAAAACCAATTTGGATTTAGAGAAAAAACGTCTACTGAAGACACCGTTCTCAAACTAACTACTCTCATCACTAACTATCTGGACCAAAAGGAATCATGTGTTGGCATCTTCCTAGACCTTTGCAAAGCGTTTGACACTGTTTCAATCCCAATATTACTCATGAGGCTCGAGAACGCTGGTGTCAGAGGTGTAGCCCTAGAATGGTTCAGATCCTACCTGAATGGTAGAAAACAGAGAGTTAAAGTAGGTGATTCTCTGAGTGATGTGGGAATCAGTAGCTTTGGAGTCCCTCAAGGAAGCACATTAGGACCAACACTCTTTCTCATATATATCAATGAGCTTAGTAAATTATCGGCACCAGGAATGGAACTACTCATGTTTGCTGATGATACGGTTTTGCTGTTTCATGGCAAATCCTGGAGATCGGTAGGAGATTTGGCTGAGCATGGTCTTGCTACAGTTACTTCTTGGCTGGAAAATAATCTCCTATCCATTAATACAAATAAAACCAAATTTATGTGCTTTAGTAAGACTTCCGCCACCGCTCCCAGATCTGAATTTCAACTCAAAATTCACACCTACCCATGCAACCGCCAAATCAGATACCCCATGTGCACATGTGAGTACCTTACCCGTGTAAAAAACATCAAATATCTTGGTGTAGTTGTTGACGAAAACCTAAACTGGAAATGCCATATAGCAGAATTATCGTCCAGAGTCAGGAAACTTATATACATTTTTAAACAGCTAAGAACTGTAGCGACACCTAAAATATTGATTCAGATCTATAAGGCCTTGTGTGAATGTGTAATTAATTACTGTATTTGTATTTGGGGTAACGCAGCTAAAACATATCTCATCCAAATAGAAAGGGCACAAAGATCAGTGCTTAAAGTAATTTTAAACTTACCCTATAGACATCCCACCGTTGAAGTGTACAAAAAGTCCAATGTATTATCTGTACGAAAAATATTTATATATCAAGCCCTTAAACGATATCATACAAACACAGTGCCATATTTGCCGGTATCACATAGACGAATCGTAAGATGCCCAGTTCCGCGTGCCCGATCTAAAATTGCTCGGAAACATTATGAAGTAGTAGCGCCACGCCTGTATAATAAAATCAATAAAACATTAAAAATTAAAAATCTAAATACACATAAATTTAAAAAAATCATACTTGCCTGGCTTAGTGATATGGGTTACGATGATGTAGAAAGTATGATGGCATCAATTTGAAAAAGGCACAGACACACCCAAACACACACACACACACACACACGCACACAGAAGCACGTGCGCGCGCGCACATACACACACACACACATATACACATAAGCACACACCTACACACACACCTACAAACACATACATGTACATACTAATTATAAAGTAGATTTATGTTTAGATTATTTTTTTACATATATAGGTATATATTTGTTCCTTTTCATCTTTCTCTTTAAATGTTATACCTAAAGAGCGTTTAATGTTACTTTAATGTTCCTATTTGCACATATTCTTCATAGTTTTACTGAAAATCTGGGAGAAGACGCTGATACCCGAAACACAGTTTATAGCTAACTCGGGGATCAGAGGCTTCATGGTTAAAAATGTAAACATGTGTCAATAAAGAATTATTATTATTATTATACATATACGCTATATATAGGTACGTACTCGCCGCGGATCCCGAACTGTATATAAATCGTTGTTTTTCTTATCGACTTTTCGAGAACTTTCATCATTGTTTGATAGTAGACTTAATAACTGTTTATGCGTTTTTGGGGTTTTGCTGTACGACGCTTTTTTTCGAGATATAGATACTCGAAAGTCGTAACAATATTATACTTGGCGCAGGCAATATGCACATAGTTTGCGATGCCATAATTGAAAAAAAAATTAAAAAAAACTTTTGTTCCGCCATTTTGTGAAAGTTCATTCCTATTATGATTGCGTTCGATTTTTTGATAATATTAATATAATAGTGTTTGTTCTTGATTTTTGCTGTTATTGTGAGGAGTTGTTGATTTTAACTATGGAATCACAGTTTGGGAGCTCTAGACAACGTTTGAAAGAAATCAATTCACTACGCAAAAATCGTCAAAAGTTAAGTTAACTTATTAATTCACTAGAGGCTGCCCGCACTATCATAATTCAATTTTTAAGGTTCTGTACCAAAAAGGCTTCTTATCGCTGCTCCAAAAATATAATTTTTAGAATTGCAGTGTCACTTTCTCAAGTAGGTACTTGGAAGAAGTATTGTAATAAATCACTACATATTATAAAACAAATTCGCTTCCCGCCGCTTTCCCGCGTCCCTATGTATGCTTAGATTAATTTTGCTAAATAAAAGTCCGCATTAATGTACTCTATCTCTTACGGTTGACTTACAGTAACTACTTTTATGTTTAAAATGTTAATTAAAATATCACGTTATCTCGAATCTGTTTATTCTGTTCAGTATTAATCCTTATCTAAATAAAAACGTTAATTAGCTTCGTCAATTCAGATTAAAATTGTACAAAATGTAATCAAATAAATACTTTAGAAGATGATATTTTGTTTTACCATAAATCATAACATCCCCCGGCCCCGGCGCGCATTCTCGTCGCGCATCTATTTTTTGCCTTTAGTACTTAAATGGGTTTTTGTAAAATAAATTTTAATGTATATCACTTAATCGCTCGAGCGAAGCTGGGCCGGGTCGCTAGTATATGCTATGTTTATAATTTATTCAAATAAAAAATGTTTTGAACCCCTGAAACTTTGTTTACATTTTTTATCACGTCTCGTTGGCCGGACTATAGATTAGATAGACTATAGTCAATTTTCGCCTATCTACACTACCATTCAATCACCCGCCAATAAATAGTGCAGCGCATCTTTACTGTATATTTGTAGTGTTTCAGTGTATCTGGAGCTTTAATAAGCTTAATATAACATGCCACTAAAGCGCACTCCACCTACTACTCCAGCTTCACACGAAAATAAAAAATTAGGAAATCTATCAATTCCGTCAATTAGCCACTTAAGTCAGTCAAGCTCTGATCCTAATATATCTCAATTGGACTCGAGCTACGTTACAATTCGGCGTAAACTTAGTAATACTGACTCGCATGAATCTGTAATGATGGAAATCAGGGAGATGAAGGATTTGCTATTGGAAGCCAACACTCAAAATTTGCATAAGATCAACTCACTGGAGTCCCATGTTAAGGAACTTGTCTCACATAACTCCGATATGAAAAGTTCACTTGAATATCTAGCTAGCCAGTACGATGATATGAAGGCAAAAATTGATTGTTTATTAGCGGAAAAAGAAGGTGACCGTGTCCATATTAGGAAGTTAGAAAAAAAAATTCTAAGCTTAGAGCGAACTGTTGAGTTGAAAAATGTGCCAATGAAGGAAAAAGAGAATAAAGAGGACCTATGTAAAATAATCTTTAAAACGGCCCAAGTTATAGATGTGCCACTAGCCGAATCGGAGCTAAAAGAAGTATACCGTATGAAGAATAACTTCTCCAAAACTCCTACCATTGTAGTTGACTTTACAACTATATTAAAGAAGGAGAGATTCATTAAAAACTATCGTCAGTTTAATTCGAACAGCAAAGGAGAGAAATTAAACTCCGTGCATATTGATCTCCCCGGTGCACCTAAGCAGATTTTTGTTTCAGAAAATTTAACATCCCAGGCACGCAACTTGTTCTATGTGGCTAGGAAATTTGCAAAGGAAAATGACTATGCCTATTGCTGGACTTCATATGGAAAAGTATATCTAAGAAAGACAGAAGGTGCCCGGTCGATAAAAGTCGACAATGAAGAAATATTGGAGAAACTTCCATATACTAAATGACTACCTATATACATTTTATGTAGTACCTCAACATTAGTCTGGATTATGTTGCTATATTATTTACCTTCAGTGTCGCTAATATGCTCTTGTATACTTTACTTTATGTTGAACTCAAATCACATTCACACACACTCCAAAAATACATTACAAACAAATTTCTATATACACCTAACAAATAAACATAATTATGTCATCACTTTAACAATTTATCTTATGAGTACACTAAAAAATTGCAATTGCAGTTATAATTGGATTGTATCAACTTCAAAGTATTTTACAAATCAAATTATTTCTTATAACAGCTATAAAATAAATTTATACTGTATTCTAATTATACATAATCTGTTAATCAGACAACATCAAACTGTCTTCACCCAAATCAAAAAAATTCGATAGTTCAATTGATATTATAAACAACCTTGATAGTTTCTCAGTAGCTACCTCGGAATTGAAATGAATGATTATTTCCCTGTGAAGTTAAATAACAGTTCCTCCTACCTTAATATTACACATCAAAACATACGAAGTATTTCAGCCAACCTGGATAATTACCTTACCCTTTTACACCGAACAAAAGTTTCGTGGGATGTGATTGTACTGTCAGAATGTTGGTTACCAAATACCAATAACATACCCAATATCAACAACTACAACTATTACAAGTCCAGTCGTAATCTTACTCAAAATGAAGGGGTGGTGATATATGTTAATAATATGTTAAAAGTAAATATAGATGAACCAAATATCGCTGAGTGCAACTGTCTTGCATTAAAGTTAAATGATGATACATTGATATTGGGCATTTATCGTCCTTGGGGCTACCAGGATCCTTCAAATTTTATTGAATCGTTGAGCAAGTATCTTCTTTCGGTCTCTTACATAAAAAATGTTATAATTCTCGGAGATATTAATATTGACACTATTAGTTTAAATTTACACTGCAATAATTATCTTGATACTCTTTGTTCCCATGGTATGTTACCAGCTTATAATTATCCCACTCATGATAAAACATGCTATGACCACATTATTCTTAAAACTAAACTGAAAGCGTTTTGTTATGTAGCTAAAACTACTGTAACCGACCATTACTCAACATTTTTGCGTCTTGAGACTCACACACGGCTTAGTGAAGTTTTTAGGAAATCAATAACCCGTATTGACTTTGACAAACTTGATACTATACTTAACTCCACTGATTTCCAATCAATTTATTCCTTGACTGATTCAAATATCGCAGCTTCTTTTATTGTTAACTCTATAAGTAATGCAATCTTATCCAGTACAATTAATGTTAAGCTGTCAAATCGTAAGGTAATCATTAAGCCCTGGATCACACCCGGTTTGCTCCGTTGCATGAGAAACCGTGATCACTTACATCGGAAATCTAAGAATGACCCGGAAAACATTGATTTAAAAGACACATACAAAAAGTACAGGAACTATTGTAATAATATACTAAAGAAACTAAAAAGACAGTTCTATAAAAATGAAATTGCAAATGCTTCCAAAAAAGGAAATAAGAAGCTTTGGGATGCGATTACATCAGCAGCTGATATAGATAAAAATAAACAAACTTTAAATGAACTTCTTGGGGATGACCCAGTAAATTCAACAAATGACATTAATTCCTACTTCGTTAAAATCGGTAAAGATACTTCTAACAATATTTCTAAATCTCCCTTCTCTGATACAGTTCCCCCTCTCAAGTCATACCCTTCTTCATTAGTATTAACGGATACTGATTGCTCTGAAATTGAGTCAATAATTCTTAACCTGAAATCTGATTCTTCCTCAGGCAAGGATTTAATCTCACCTTTGATTCTAAAGAGATATAGGAATCTGCTCATTGAACCTCTTACTTTTCTATTCAATCTTTCGTTGAGCACAGGAATCTTTCCAGATATCTTTAAAGTGGCTGAAGTAATACCTATTCACAAAAGTGGTGACAGAGGCTGTATAAATAATTACAGACCTATAGCAATTTTACCAACAATTGGCAAAGTGTTAGAGAAAGTTATCAATAAGCGCCTTGTTAATTTTCTGGAGAGGAAAGATTTGCTATCTAAATCGCAATATGGCTTCAGATCTGGACACTCCACTAATATGGCCGTCCATGAACTAGTTAACTTTATAGTTACTAATTTGGATTGTAAACAGAAAGTTATCGTTCTTTTCCTGGATCTAGCTAAGGCGTTTGACACTGTATCTATCCCACTGCTTCTAGAGAAACTCGAACATTTAGGAGTCAGGGGTACGCAGCTTTTGCTATTTCGGAGCTATCTGGAAAATCGATATCAAAGGGTCAAGATAGGAAAGTGTTGTAGTGATGAACTTTCTATCCATCATGGTGTTCCTCAAGGCAGTGTTCTCGGGCCAACCCTGTTTTTGACTTATATTAATGATCTCTTTGATCTTGATTTAAATGATGGTAAAATTATTTCTTTTGCCGATGACACTGCTTTATTGTTCAAGGGTGACACGTGGGATGAAGTATATGGGAAAGCGCAAAATGGGTTCAATAGAGTGGCGGGCTGGTTATCAGTAAATAAACGTTCCTTAAATATCAACAAAACTAAATACTTATCTTTCATGACAAAAAGACATAACATGACTGAACAGGATAAATATAGTATCAAATATCATACTTGTCCAATGCCCTTTTCGTCATGCAACTGTCTTGCCCTCTCTAGGACGTCATCAATTAAATACTTAGGAGTAACTATTGATGATACTCTTAGTTTTCACCTACATATTGAAACTCTCTCCAATAGAGTCAGGAAGCTTATATATATTTTTAGGAACCTCCGGCATATTTGTGACCGAGATATAATAAAAATGGTCTACATGGCTCTCTGTCAGTCCATCTTGACCTACTGTATAATTACGTGGGGAGGAGCTCCTACTTCTACTCTACTTCCCCTCGAACGAGCCCAACGTTTGATCTTAAAAGTCAGTCACTTCCTTCCTAGATTATACCCAACAAGGGATCTTTACCAGCACTGCAAAGTTTTGTCAGTACGTCAACTTTTTATACTTCATATTATTCTATATAAACACAGCCAGCTTCTTATATACTAGTTTAGTTAGTTATATACTAGTACTTTATAATAGTTTGCATGAGACCTCAAGGAGACGAAATAAAGTCTGCACCAATACTGAAATTTTCCGAACGCAATTTGCGAGAAAATTCTACTGCTTTTTAGGAAGCTTTTTGTACAACAGACTAAATAATATACTTGAATTTTATTCTTTAACAAAACATGAATGTAAGACTAAAGTATCCAATTATCTGCAAACATTATCTTACAAGTGTACTGAAGACCTCCTTAGTATTCTGCAATAAGTATTTTTAATTTAATTGCAGCAATCAGTTAAATACATTCCACATCATATGTTCTCATATACAACTCATTTAAGTGCATCACAACATCCTACACACAAACACACACACACACACACATACACACTCACATACTCACACACACTCTCACACATTTTTTTTAAAGATAATTGTATAGATACTAAAATATAAAATATATAGCTATCAACATATGTACAATTTTAATCCTTGGGTGAGGGCCTGGAGATTTGCAACACAGGTTTTATCCTAGCGCAAACTCCAGTCTCTTACAAAGGTTTCTTAGATTTTAAGAAAGTTCTATGTGCCTTGGCTTGTAATAAATTGCCATAACCATTTCATATCTAGATTCATTGTATGCCTTTGTAATGAGAGAAATAAAGACTTTTATTATTATTATTATTATTATTATTATTAATAAAGAACATCAGTCCCTGTAGCTGCTGGATTAATAATAGAGCTACGGTATCACCTGCCTGATCGTAAGAGGCGACTAAAAGGGGGCTTCCGGGATTGTGGACGGTGAGAGTGGGAGCTTGATCCGCCCAGCCAGCAGCCCTGGGAAGGACGGCAGTGTGTGCGTGACCACATGTCGCCGTATGCATCGGAATCCTCTCCCAAGGTGCCAGGTACCTTTTGAAGGTTTCCCCCTTTAAAAAAAGGTCACTAAGAAACAGAAACAGTGAAAAATACAAGATAGGTGACTGCTAGTGGCAAATTATATTATTTGTGGGTTTCTGTGCTTCGGAGGGCGCCATTGGTCCGGTATTATCGAAAGTTTGCAGTTGTTTAGCCTAATGGGAGGCTTTATGGATATTTGAATACATCAGACAGCAGGTTGACCAGTAACCCGCATCTTCACGAACCCTCACGAGAACCGAGTGATGCAGTAAGCTCCAGGCCAACACAATTTTGCGATGAGAGCCTAGCAAAAAAGCATTTCTGAAAAGTAATAAATACAGAAGTATCATGCATGAATTCTACACAAACTAATACAGCAACGATATATATATACTACTATTTAGTGTCGTTACTGAACTTTATGCACAGGTCTCCGACATGGAGATTCTTGGTTCCAATCACTGCACGCATCTTTGTTATGTGCTCAGTTATCTCTGCGCTACAAGAAATAACAAAGTATTATTTAATGATGATTAGAGGATTTTGTATCAGCAGGATATATCTTTAGAATTAGTCAAATTTAATCTGAAATTCCATATGATTATGCACAATGGAATTATGTATATCTCATTTAAATTAAAAATGTTTTAAAATTTTTCTTTTTGTTTACAGGCCTTAAGAAAACTACCCAGCTTTTTCAATAAATCAAGTTTGTCAGTAACTGATGAGTACAGGGAGAATTTCCTAAAAGCGGAGGCTACTTTCAAACATCAGTATGTGTATGACCCAATTGAGAGAAGGATGGTTAGACTGACAGATCCGGAAGATGATGGTAAAAAGTGAATCAAGAGATACTATTGATACTTGTATTAATTTTTTTCTTTGGCTGGCTTGGCTGCAACCCTTTTTGCGTCCCACTGCTGGGCACGGGTCTCTCCCTTAGAGGCCTGGAGCTTACTTCACCACGCTGCTCCAATGCGGGTTGGTGGAGATGCGGGTTAGTGGCCAACCCGCTGTCGGATGTTTTCAAACCGCCCATAAGGCCTCCGACAAAGTTTGACGACTGTTATCTATCGACAACAAACGGCCCTCCGAAGCACGGAAACGCGCATGAAATTTTTTGCCACTAGCGGTCACCCATCTCACAGCCGACCGCGCCCGTTTGGCTCAGCTGCATAGATCGCTTGCGTTCTACGCTAGCCGCCAGGCCATGCGCGCTTCTTCTTTTTTTCTTTAAAGTTAGTTAATTTTCGTCAAATAGTACTACATATTGGAATTAAAAATTTAAAACAAGGTATGTAGAATCAAAATAAAAAGGTTTGTCGTTTCATAAGTATTACCCAGGTTTTGGCGGGAAGTCGAAAAAGACATATTGTGCTCTTGTTTTATTTTCACTTTCTTGGTGTATTTTTGAGTTATATCGGATAAATTTGATGGCATTTCGTTCGATATAGTTTAATTATAGTGCATGACTGTTGTGAATTAAAATAACAGTGCGAAAATTTGTTTTTTCGGCTTGCCTCCAAAATTCCATTGGTCACGTTCTGTTAAAGAAGCCATCGCTTTACTTGAATGTCTGACTGACTTGACTGACTGAGTACTGACGACTTACTGACTACCTATTAAATTATTACTCGTTCATGGCCAAAAACGTGATGCAAAAATAGGCATGATGACACTATTAAAGAATCAGATAATAAATGGTTTTACAAAAAAATATATGCTAAAAGGATTCTAAAAAATGATCCCGTTTTAATATAAACATTAAGATTAATAAGATTTTCAATAAAATAAAAGTATAAAATTCTGCAATCGGCCATGTTATCTGAAACGCCAATCAGAGCGAATGACGTCACGTCTCAGTTTGATATCGTGGTTCAGTCGTGTTGCTTGAAGTTTTGTTTTGAATACGCGTTTCAGTTATATTTCTGTAATTTTAATTAGCAATTAGTTGTTTAGTTCTATGATAAAAGTAATAAATCTAATAATCACCAACGATGGAACAAGGTTTTATTAAGGCAGATAGCTCTAATTTGCCCAGAATTGATGTGTTGATGTTAGGAGATTTTCTTGCATCAAATAAAGACTTCTGCTCATCTGAATTTCGAAATGTGAAAAGTTCCTTGTAAGTACATTAATATATATATCTTTAGTGATAAACGTATTTAACTCACACAATCATTTCTTGAATGCTTGTAAATTTTTGAGATTAACAATTTGCAGCTAAAGAAAGCCATATTTTTTTCTAATTAAACACCGTACTTTAAAAGATCTTTCTTAAAAGTAAATCCACAAGTAGTAACGTGTAAATTTACATACCTATCTACGAAATACGTAACCCATAATTCAACACATTGTCAGTTGTTTTAAACTAATAAACACTATGACAGTTGTTACTTTTAGTACTTGTAAATTAATCTATGTTATCAATTTTATTTATTCCAGGTCCTCACGACCATCATATGGAGATGATGCTATAAGCTACGTGCAACTGAAGCGTGAAGGAAAAAATTGTATTGTCAAATGTAAAATTTGCCCAGAACACAAAGTCCATGCGAAATTGTATGCAGTCTCATTGACTGTTGATGAAGATGAAGAAAAAGTTATAGCAGTTCAATGCCACGATTGTGTTGCTGCTCAAGGAGGCTGCAAGCATGCTATAGCGCTCCTTATGTGGGTTCATCGCAGGAGTGAAGAACCATCTTGTACAGAAGTACAGTGTTACTGGCGGAAATCTAAATTATCTAGAGTTGGCACTACCCTGAAATATATTACAGCAAAGGACTTGTCAAATGGAAGTTCTATGGTACCATCCAATCCTACAGTGCAAGAAAAATTTTTAGAAGAAGGCAATAAGAGAAAGCTTAGTAACTGTGAACTACTGAAGTATCAACTAGGCTCTATTTGTAATAACGACTTACTTAGTGCATCGATGCACCAACTTGTGCTGAAGTATAGGGAAAAATGCTGTGAAGTATTTGTAGATAAAATAAATTTGAATGATGAAATTATAAATAAAATTGAAAATGAGACCAGAGACCAATATAAAAATAAACTTTGGTATGAATTAAGATATGGCCGGATTACAGCATCCAAGGCTTATGAAGTCAGTCGGTGCCAAAAAAGTGATGGAACACTGATATCACTCATCATGGGAGGGAAAATACCAGATACACCAGCCATGAAACGTGGTAGAAATTTAGAGAACAAAGTGCGGGAAGCGGTTGGTATTCAATTGGGCAAAAAAATTAATAGTTGTGGATTAATAATATCCAAAAACTATCCCATGATAGCTGGATCACCTGATGGCATTTGTCAAGATGGTATTGTTGAGATTAAGTGTCCATTGAGTGCAAAAACTTATCTCAATTATATAAAAAATGGGAAACCTGCCAACAAATGTTATGCCCAGATGCAAATGCAAATGTATTTGAGTGGACTAAAAAAGTGTTTTTTTTGTGTGGCTGACCCCAATTATAGTACAAATAAAAATGTAGAAACTATATGTGTAAACTTTAATGAAGAATATGTGTCAGATCTTCTTCAAAAAGTATTTACTTTCTGGAAATCCCATGTATATCCATTATTATATAAAAGTATAGAGTAATAAATAAAAATACAGAAATTTTGTTGTTTCTATTTATTTAATAAGAGAATCTTGTAAGTTAATCAATCCACAAGCTATGGTGATCACATCGTCAAGAACTTTGACCAAACTTAAATTAAGACAAGCATGTGGTTTTAACATATGAAACTCCCGTAAACGTCTTATCACCCGCTCAATGTGAATTCTTAAGCAGGCTATTTGTTTTGTTTCCCTAGCTTCAATTTTAGATAATTTAGTTCCAGATACCACACTTGGAGGTCTTACTAACAGCACTCCCATTTTTCGTAAATAGATTTCCACATGTTTGAACCCTCTGTCAGCCATCACACACATACCTGGTTGCAAACAATTTATAAAGTCACAGGATTCTACTAAACATGTATCCGTTATTCGCCCTCCATAACCAGGTGAAATATAATTGACCAATCCATTTGGTGTACAAGAAACCAGATACTTAATTGTATTGGCTTTCTTGTAATCTGACCATGAGAGAGCTTGATTTAATGACTTTGAAGGCTTTTGTACTTCAATCTCCATACAGTCTATTATACAGCTTACTTTGTTATATTTATGTCTAAAGGCCATGGGTAAATTTCTTTTAATCATTTTGTTGTCTAATTTTACAATAAAAGGACGCATTACACTTGCTATTATAGGTATATTTTTAAAAAAAATTTTGCTCGCATAAGTTGTATCTATGGCAAAGTCATCAGCAAGCTCACGGAATGAATTATTTAGTCTAAGTTTTTTTAGGCACAGTAAAATATGGTTAGATGGGATGTTTGTCTCCTCTTGAATCAAATTTATTAAGAAATAACAACTTATTGGTACACCAATGTAAGAACGTGGATTCTTTGTGATTCTGTTCAATGTGCATTCTAAAATTCTTAAACCCTCTCGTCTTTTATCATCTTCTATCATCTCGCTGCAGTCAGAAGCAGATTCCATTTGAAGAGATTTTGTTGATGATGATTCTGTGTGAGTCACAGAAGGAGTATAAGAAGTATCACTATCAGATTGTTCTCCTTTTTTAATAATTCTTCTTAGTACACTTACACTGGATCTTGATGGGTTACTATTAACACTATGATTGATTTTAAATGGTGATGTAGAGACAGAATGCATGTGCGGCTTCAATGGTGATGTCATCTGATTCACTAATCTGACTCTTATTTGGTTAGCTTTACTTCTAAATGTTTTTGTTATGTATACTTGAATTGATTTATCTATCATTTTTGATGTTACTTGTTGAGCTTCTTCAAGATTATGCTGAACTGTAAAAAAAATGTCTTATTAATTATTTGAGATATTTATTTACATGCTAAAATATAGGTACTTTAAATTGCCACATTTTATTTATTTATTTTTATTGACACAATAAACAGGATAGGCCGATACAGTCTGATGTAGGATTTTATACTTACTAAAGTAAACATAAAAAAAATAACATTGTCATTATTTTGTTAATTTTATTACATAATTACATTTTAAACTTTCTTGTTGCATTAAAAACTGTTAAGCATGAAATTAGATACTTAAAGTATGAAAGTATATAGGTACCTGAACTTCCAGATGCCATTTCTTCAAAATTCAATTGTTCTGTAAGCCTACTACTTTCTAGTAATTGCTTTTCACATTCTTCAAGACACATCATCTTTCGTTTCTTACGTATATATGGTCGTTCTATAGCGTCAGATGTTCGTGTTTTTCTGTCTGGTTGGCATGTAAATTTTTTAGGAATACATCCTGGCTTCATACGCACTTGTGAAACCGAACCCATCAAATGATACTGCATATAATTTTCCATATCATTTGGCAGCTGAAAATAGAATAAATAGTTCAATTAATACATTGAAAAATTGATATGTAACAAGAATGGACCACAACAAACAAATATAACCTAATTTATTGAGGTTATTATTTGTTATTTGTTTATATCAAACAATTTATTATTTCATCTCAAACAGATTTTGAGTTAGGTACACACATCAATCTATTATAAATACTTACATCGAAGTGGTCTTCACAAAAATAAATTGAGGAATTCGTGACTACACCTGCTGGGTCTCGCCGTGCGAGCTTTAGCCACTTGTTTCTCATTATTTTCTTGTTTGGTACATAAACAAATAGTTTGTTAGGGGTTGCTATTGATGTATTTTTGCACATAGGAACCGCACACCACTTGTAAACTTTGGAATTCACGATATTTTGTTGACTTTCTTCGTTCAGCATACACTCGTGATACGCACAATGCAATTTTCACTAAGGCGTGACGTCACAAGCCGACGTCGTGACAGCTACGAGCGTTTTCGCGCTTAATTCAAATAACATGCAGAAAATTCATTAATTTACGTTAAAACTTAAGTTTATCGCTGAAATAAACATTTTTTCGAAAATAGGAGACGTGTACCTACAATAAGGAAAGATATTTAAAAATCTGTCATCATGCCTATTATACTTGACACTGGCAATATGCAGAGTAGGGTGGAGTGATCTTATATGAAAAAATAAAAAAACTTTTTTTCAACGGCGTAGCGATATAAAGTTGTCTTTGTATGTGAAAATCAAACATACCAAATATTGTTAATCTATTTTAATGTTGTGAGGTGCCCCAACACAATTGAAAATCGGTAAATATAGGTAACTAATTTTTACATTATGTTATCACACTGTCAGATTGTTCATGAAAGTATTTTTTCTGAATTTCAGGGCTACCATTAAATGAATATCAGTTTATTTACTTAGAAATGTGATAACTAAAAGAGCCGTAACTTATTTCGAACAATTTATTTATTAAAGAAACAAGATACAAAAAACAGATATTTCGCTGAGTTCCACCGATTTGGATTTCAAATAAGTTAAAATAGTACTTTTAATACCTTTCGCAGTGCCTGACTCACACGTGACATGCCCGAAGTAGTCACTTCCTGGCTCCGATAAAATCACATAATGGTCTTATGTAACTCTTTTTCTGTAAAATTTACCTTCCTTCTGAATACTAACCAAAGTTTTGTCCTTTCTACCATCAAAATAAATACCACGTATTATTTTATCGCGATCTGCATTCTGTAAAGCTGATCTGACTTTAGTTCTCTCACGGCGCAACTTAGATCGATCAATGACCCCACTGGTATCGTTTTTAGAAATAATTCCCACATCTCTTAACACAGAAGAAGCTATAACAGCAGCGGCTCTGTCAGAAACTCCAGTACGATCGCACGCAAGAGCTAACGATGGTAAATTTAACCTCTTATTTTTTGTTGGTGGCGCAAATGGAATTTTATTGAACTTTTATTGAACTTTATTGATACGATTTCAACTTTACAGTTTTACAATAACTTAAACATAACTTAAGATATTAAATACACTTTCATGTATATTTATTTGATGTGGCACAGACCCTACACTAAGTTAGAAACTTGTATCGTAGGTGTCTGCATACCCTTCAAGGTGTAATTTTTAAATATACACGTTACAATTTATAATATTTTAAACAATTTAGAATGTTAACAGTATAAACTAGGATTAGAAACATTTCTATTTTTTTTTCTGTGGGTGTGCTCGTGCATGCATGTGTGTGTGTGCGCGTGCGTGCGTGTGCGTGTGTGTGTGTGTGTGTGTGTTTGTGTGTGCATGTGCGTGCGCGTGTGTGTGTTTTTGTGTGTGAATCAGCTTTTATTTGAGTAGTAACTCAGTTTCTTCATATGTAAGGGTTTTTAGCCACTTAGTAATTTCCAATTTTGCATCTCTACTGCTAAGTGTTTTAAGATTTTTTATATGTTTACTAGCTTTATTGTACAGTACAGGACCCAAAACAAGTTTGTGACGATGAGCTAACCTGGTATTGACTTTCGGATACTTAAAAACCAAGTCCTGTCTACGTTTGTTTGATTCCAAAAGAGCAGATGTTTTTTGGTGTTGGGATAATAGTACATTCAGAATATATAATTGGCGGACAGTTAAAACGTTACAGTCTTTATATAGTTCGAAAGTTGGATATTTAATAGGTTTGGATTTAGCAACTTTTAATACAGCTCTTTGAGCTCGTTCTAATGCCATCATATATGTCACACTAGCACCTCCCCAGCATGTGTTACAATATGTAAGAATGGATCTGCACAGAGCATTATATACACATAACACTGTTTCTCGATCTGCCACATCACGAAGGTTTTTGAAGATGTAGATAAGTTTCCGAACTCTAGTACAAAGGAAATCAATATGTGACTTCCAGTTAAATCTACTGTCTATAACCACCCCTAGATATTTGGTGTTTGAAACGGACCGTAATTTTGGACAGTTACAGCCAGTAGAATTGCAATTTGAATGAACGACTATATCGATACTTGGATTCCTTCCGCGTGCGTTATTAAAAACAATAAAATTTGTCTTATCTATGTTTAGAGATAGCAAGTTGTCTTCTAACCATTGTGCTACTATTCTAAGACCCTGTTCAGTACGAGCTCTTACCTCTTCCCAATCTTTGCCAGTAAATACGAGTGCAGTGTCATCTGCATATGAAAATATTTTACCGCCGTTTAATTTTAAGTTACACAGGTCATTAACATACACAAGAAACAAGCTAGGTCCGAGGACACTGACTTGTGGCACACCATAGCTGATTGTCTCTTCTTCACTGATGATACTTCCCACTTTTGTTCGCTGAGATCTACCTTCTAAGTAGCTTTTCAAAAGATTTAGCGTTTTACCACGTATTCCGACATGCTCTAATTTATTTACGAGAATGGGTATCGAAACAGTGTCGAATGCTTTTGACAAGTCCAAGAACACACCTATTACTTTGTTCTTTTTGTCCATTTGATCAACAATGAAATTTGTGAGGTCTGATACAGCGCATTCGGTCGATCGACCTGCTCGAAATCCATATTGAGATGTAGAAAGGATATTAAATCTCGCCAAGTAGCCGGTTAGTCTTCTATTAATGACCTTCTCTAAGACCTTAGAGATTATAGGTAAAATAGAGATTGGCCTATAATTTTCGACACTGGTTTTTGACCCATTCTTGTATACGGGTGTGATAATGGACGATTTGAAACACTGTGGGAAGTAACCATATGTGAGACTGAGGTTACATAATATGTGTGTTATTGCTGGAGCTAGAGTCATGGCTGATTGTTGCAGTACTTTTAATGGAATACCATCAAATCCCGCCACACAATCTTTTTTTAGCCCATGGATGATGTCTAGAATTTCGTTCTCATTTGTATCAATCAAAGCTATGGAGTTAGGTTGTGAAGGAAGATTAATCTGTCTTTTGGTATTATAGGTAGAGTTTCTTTTAATACTTTCGCATAATCTTTTACCAACATTCGAGAAATAAGAGTTTATAGAATTGACGGAGTCTAATGGAGAATCTTTAAATTTGTGAAGGATTTCAATGTTATTTTTTACTTTGACTGTATGCGTAATTTGCCTTATAGTCTGCCATGATTTTCTAATGTTACTTTTATTTTTGCGAAGCTCACTTTTATAGTAGTCTGATTTTAGCCTTTTTAGTAATTTAGTACAATAATTCCTATACCTAGAGTAAGTTAGTTTTAAGGTTTCATTATTTGGGTCAGTTTTGAGGCGTAAATGCATCCTGTCACGGTTTTGAATGCATCGAAGTATACCTCGTGTTATCCAGGGTTTTATAATATGCTGGTTATGTGGGACTTTGAATGTGCGAGTGTTAGTTTTTAATATATTTATTAATTTATTTGTAAGTAAATTGGCTGCAACATTAACGTCAAGAGACCTTAAGACGTCAGCAAAGTTCAGTGATTTCATTTCAGATGCAATCTTATTATAGTCTATTTTACTTATACTTAAGGCGTGTTTTATAGCGTGGGTTTTGTTTTCCATGTTTAGAAGAACTGGTCGGTGATCAGTGATGAATGTATTAAGGACGATAGCTTTACACTTAAGATTGCTTTTTACCATTATATGGTCTAGGCATCGATCACCCCTGGTTTCAATGTAATGACCAGGTAAGAGACCATGGGTGGCTGTTAATTCCAGATAACATGCAGAATTCCGATCTGTATTGTTAGGATGTATGTCAATGTTCAAGTCGCCCATAATGAGTATAGTTTGATTTTTTTACAGGACGTTAATAAGTTATCTAAGGACAGCAAAAACCTGTCAGTGTTGTAAAACGAAGGTGATCGGTATATAGCAATAATTACAATATTATAGTTTATTTTAATTAAAAGGCAATTAGCTTCGTAGAACTCTGGTTCTTCGAATTCTAAGTGTAAATCGTTTTTGAAGTAAATGATAATTCCACCATTTTTATTGATACAATGTCTAGTACAAGCAGAGTTGTAGTTCTGTAACATTGGAAAAGGCTTTTCATTATCAATCCAACATTCAGTGAGTATTAAAATATCACACTGAAAACCCAGTCTATGCAAAAGCAATTCAAATGCAGTCATATTCATATTTACACTTCTAATATTCATGGTTAGTATGTTAATTGTGTTTTTATTACTAACGATTTCGGTCTTACACGTGGCTGGATCCAATAATTTAGATGTTGCAACCGAAAGATCATCTAAAAGTTGGCATAATTCATTCTGTTGCACTTTATCCATAATTTATGGGTTTAAAATTTATGAGGACGTTTAGACTTTGAGCAGATAGAAATTTACTAAACCTTGAGACTTTAAGGCTAATATGTGGTAAGTAAAGAGAGCTGATTGACCGTGTTGATGTTAGATGTGATTGAGTGCTGTACTTGTGTCTCATTGTATGTGTGAGTGTGATTGTATGTGTATAGGTGTGAGTGTGCAAATGAAACATGTTGTATGAGTAGCGTTTATGGTATCCAGACGTAATATGTGTTAAGAAGTGAAGTAATAGTGTGATGTATGTGTTTTTTAATTTAGTATAAAAGGAAACTTTAGAAATACTATTACATAGCAATGATATTGTGTTTATAAGAAGACAAACTATAAGGATATATTTACTTGCGGCGCTAATTTTTTTTGCTCAGTTTTTTGCTTAAGGATTTCGAGCTGCTCTTCACTTGTAACCGCAATGGAGGGCAGGTTTTCGGCTTTTCGTAGAAATACTCTTCCATTAGCAGTCCAGCAGAAATCATATTTACAGGTTTTATGTGGACTAGAAGCTTCGCTATTGCTGGAACTGGCACTGGTACTTTCTATTGCCAATGTCACATCATTAGATAACGAACGAGAACAGCACGGTTTCTCGGAATCAATTATCTCTCTGTTACACTATGAAATTTTTTGATTCCTTTCTTGTTTTTTCTTATTTTTTATAGTTGCAGCTAGATCTATTCCACCTATCATCATCTTTCTTGTGGTTCTTTGATCGAGTAGAAAATTTATTTCTTCTTTGGGAACACGACTGTCTTTTGAACACAAACAGTTTGAGATAAGTTTGCATTTGCAACTGCAAATATCAAATAAACTATGAGACTCAGCTATAAATGTATTAATTTTCTGTTGATAGTTTTTGTTTGACGGCCATGATAAGGTTTCATTAAATTTCTATATTTGTCGTGGTAGGCACGAATTAGTTGTAGTACTCTCTTACGGCTAACTGTTGGTAGCGAAGCTTTTTGCCAAATATCTAATACCTCTTGAGCCAATAGGTATTTCGGATATGTCATGGACCGTCGGCTCTTTTGTTATTTTGTCTGTCTTTAATTGATATTTAACGAATAGATAATATTTCATAATATCATTATAAGGAGGCAATTGAGATACTGGTAACTTCTCTGGCATACCAAACACGGGACGAGACGTCGTTTGTCGAGTTTTGACTTGAGACATTTTACTGTAATGAACAAAAATAATAGGTATAAATTTAAATCGAAAGTACTTTATTTCGATCTAGAATACATTAACTGTCAACATTAAATTATAAATGCTTACATGAGTTGTTTTTCTTGATCTCAGCGTTTAAAACCGAAGCGTCTCATGTGTTGACCAAATGGCGTTCAAACAATGTCTGATGAGAGTAGTGAAATAACCTCCCCCGCGTACCTACCCCGACAAACACGTCTCAAGGTTTAATTTTTCTATCATAAACTAACAGGGCAACGTTCAGAATATAAGTGAGCGGAAATAAGACTAATGTATTTTTGATCAATTTTCGCGAATTTCTCTAATATTAATGAGGTTGGGGGCACCTCTAAATATATTAAGAGTGACATAAAATTTTGTGTGTATATTTGTGAGTTAGAAGAGCAACTTTTTACAGGTATTCCAAAATGATTACGAAATAATAAAAAAACCGCTCCACCCTAATGCAGAGTTTGCAATGCCATAATTGAAGAAAAAAAAAAGTATTACCCAATAAATTATGACTTCTTTTACGAGGGTTGATCGAAAAGTTCTGACATATAAACGTTTATTTTATTTTTACAATACTACCCTCATTGGGTCTATACATTATTCAATTTTCACAGTACAAAATTTTGATGCAGTAGTATTTGTAGTTATATTAGTGTCATCTAGGGAGGCACGTACTGCCGACGTACGAAAAAAAATGTAGATGCGCTGCTACTCCGGAGGCTGATAGTAGATAGGCTGTAAGTCTGGCCGGCAACTGCACCTTTCCACCGAAAAACAATAGAATTGCTTCATGACACAACTAAATCATTGACTAACTTTTATCATTGGAGTTTTGGCGGGAAGTCTGAAGGGATAGTTACAACGTAACTGGCAAAAACTTGATGCAAATATCATTTATACATCACGCTGGCAGTATGCACAGAGTTGGCGATGCCAAAATTGAAAAAAAGAAACTTTTATCATTGCAGATATAGAAAAGGCACTATGTGTAAATGCAGGTGAGCTTCTGGATCCAAAAACTGCATTTCAATTAGCTTTAGGTAACTTAGATCCATTCACATTGAAACAAATGGACGACTGGCATCCTGACCACAGAGAAACAGTGGTGAGAAATTTCATTATTAAATTATAATAATGGTCGTTTAAACAATTTAATATGCGTTTTTATGATAACATACCATTGTTAAGTTTGTTTAAGCATGTATCAGTAAAATGACAGACTGATTTTATCACTCACTCACTGAATCATCTGAAATAGCTCCCAATTAAAAAAATATTGTCACAAAGAAATAGAAAAACGCAATACGCTTGATTGAGGTATGAACCCGGATCTTTATCATCGCAGTCAGCCTACGCAACCATTCAGCCAAGGAAGCTTTAATTCAATTGACGAAATTTCAGAAGTGTTTCAAATCAACATTGTCATTTGTTTGAACTGCACTATGACGTTTGACGGCGTTCTACGCCACAATATTATTAATGCTCTCCAATAGATGTCAGAAAGAGTCAGTTTATATTTAAGTTTACAATACTTGAACACCCGCGTGGCGCAATAGTCGCCGGAATGCCATTCAAGGGGTCCCGGTTTCGATTCCCGGCGAAACAGAAATTTGAATGATGAGATTTCTTTTCTCGGTCTGGGTGTTTGTGTTCCCGTATTTGTATGTGTCCATGGTACCCACGACACAGGGTATTAATTACCTTACTGTGGATAATATGGATAAAACGACAATTTTAAAAACTGAAACTTAGCTAAATCTATTTATCACCTCCGAAACCCCCTGGGCACAAAATTTAATGAAAATTGTTGTAGCTGTTTCCGAGATTACAATTTTAAATTTATATGTATATACAAGAATCGCTCGTTAAACAATATAAGATTTTTTTTACAGAATGCTGTAAAAACAAGTAACTGGAAAGAACAGGGCATCTCAACTCACCCAAGCATATGGGATGAGACATTCGTACAACACCTTCATGATCAACATCCGTGGGTGAAGAAGGTCAAGAAACAGGAGCCAATAATATCCGCTCCACAGACGAGGCTTAGGAAGAAAGTTGTCAATTTAGTTAGCAAGTATGTTCCAGAGACACAGGATGAAAGGTAAGAAGGTTGGTTTTGGTATTCAGGTACTGGTATTCAGGTATTCAGGTTCATGAACGCGTGGCGCAATGGTTTCCATCCCGTTGTTTCCATGCATTTCCATCCAGAGTCCCGGGTTCGATTTCCCACAAAGAAGAAATTGGAACGATGAGTTTAATTTTCTGTTCTCAGTCTGGGTGCTTGTGGTTATGTTTTTGTGTATCTCCATGGTACCCACGACACGGGGAATCCTAGTGTGCCGCTAAGTGTGTAAAATACCCATGGTGTGGTGGATAGTAATCACGTAGAGAATGCAAATCTCGCGAGATTGGGTTCAAGCGAGATCTCGCGAGTTTACCCATGGTGTGGTGGATAGTAATCACGTAGGGAATGCAAATCTCGCGATATTGGGGTTCAAGCGAGATCTCGCGAGTTTTTGAATAGCAACACTGCGAGATCTCGCCAAATTCGAGATCTCGCGAGATTGGCAATTTTGTGTATTTTGTAAATAAACACAATATTTGAATAAATTAAGAAAAAAGTCATAAGTATTATAAGGTAAACATTTATTTTCAAAAAAAGGAGGAGGTTCTCAATTCGACTGTATTTTTTTGTGTTTGTAATCTCAGAACTTTCGACTGCGTGAACAGATTTTGATGATTCTTTTTTATTTGAAAGCTGATACTTCCAAAAAGCTGATACTTTCTTGAAAGAAACAACTAGTCTTCTTTTCTAATATGAAACTCAACTCCGTCCGTGTCACTCCGCGCTTCGAATAAGACGTTTTAAAAGAATAATAAGACGTTATAAAAGAAGTTTTAAGAAAAAGTTACTGCGAAGTTTGGATGAAATGATGTGAAGAATGTAGTCTTCACAATAAATAATCTTTTTACTGATAAACACCTTTTTTTTTCTTTTCAGTATAACAATAGAAAAGTTAAGCAGTATGTACTGTACGGAACCTGCTACAAAGAAGCAGAGAATTAATTGTGACAATGAAAGCCATAATGAAACAGCTGAAGTTATCAATAATGACGAGGTGGTCAACGAATTGCCGTCAAATGACACTAAACGGAAATCACCGATACTAGAAAATAAGGAACGATCTTTCAGGAAATGCCTCAAAAACAGTAGCTATTCCGTCCTTAAGAGACTGAGTCGATTCCCTCGCACAGTACTAGATGATAAAGTTATTGAAAGTAAATTCTTTAACAATCCTGATGGCCAAGTCCCGACTGTTATTATAGATGATGAATCAGAGGAAAATTGCGATAACAAAAGTGAACCCGATTTGGAAACTTTGGAAGTGGATACGACCGTGGACTTGGATTCTGGGCTAAGTAGTTCCCAGAAGGAGAATTCCCCGTGCACCAGTCCAGTAAAGTGTGAAAAGAGTCCAATTTTGGAGCCAAGCCCGAAGTGTAGGAATCCTTTTAAGATAAGAGTAGATGATGTTAATGCAACTAATGTTTTAAGTCAAGATTCTGCCTTAGAAAGCGCTTCAACGACAAGCTCTGCAACTATAGACAGTCAGGTAAGTTGTTGATTTATCTTAGTATTTGTTTTGATTTTTTATTTCTGCTTGTTAGTTGATGATATGACTAGCCTTCCGCCAGCGGCGTCCCGTTTTATGGATCCCCGTAGGATAAAATATAGCCTATGTGCTATTCCAGGCTATGTCTCTAACTTTTTCCATCCATTTGAAATACAACATAAGACGATATATTGCTTTATTAAAAAAAATAGCCGAAACTTAGTATTTGACTAGCTGACCTGACAGACGTTCTGATATTGAAATATTGAATTCAAAATTTAAATAAACATTTAATGTGGTCGTTTAAGAATACGTTTCTTAAATTCTCTTATTTTCCAAGCAATTTTCTTATTTTTTTTCTTTCATAAGAACTTTCTCCTGACAATAACAAACACAACAAAAAAAGTATAAGCAAAATCGGTCTAGCCGATAACGCGTGATGCCGTGACCAAGGAAAATAGGGATTCAATTTTGTATATAGATTAGACATTTGTGATGAAAAGCTTTTAAATTTGTCACTATCGTATTTTTGAAGTAGAATATAATACAGACATAGTAAGGACATGTTATATTGCTTGTCAAAACTATCTTAGAATAAATAAATAAAACATGCATTATAGTACTCAATATTTCCCATGTTTAAAATGTCTATTTGTCCACAGCCTCTATTTGACGATTCCCCTCCGAAACCAGCATCCCAACTGTTGGAGCAGTTCAGAAATAAACCTTTAAGTCAGGTTCCAAAGAAATCAAACTGCAGAGTGCCAGGGTTGAAGAAGTCCACGTCCTTGCCTTCCAACCAGCCAACCTTGCTGGCCAAGTTTGGTTTTCAGAAAAAGTAAGTATATTTATTTATGATTTCACACCGCCGTCCTTCCCGGGGCTGCTGGCTGGACGGGTCGAGCTCCCACTCTCACCGTCCGCAACCCCGGAAGCCCCCTTTTAGTCGCCTCTTACGATCAGGCAGGGGATACCGTAGCTCTATTCTTAATCCCGAAGCTACAGGGACTATTACTGTTTGCCCTGACGTACCTACATATCGTCAAATATTGCTGTGGCAAAGTCAACAAAAATTAGTATAATGCATACTACTGCCACTTCATATGTAGTTTCAGTTCAATTCTGGCCGTCTCTGGCCAAAGGATAACGTGGAAATGATGGCAGTGTTGGCGCTGTTCCATATAAGTTTTATTAATTATTTTAATGTTTAAAGCAAATTACATGGCACTTGTAAACAAACGTTAACGCTCGAATTGCCACAAAACCCGCCAAATGAGGGATAGCCAGGCAGTGTGAGTGGCACCTTCAATGTAAATTATGTTTTCATTCTTGCGTTTCCCAGTTAATTTCCCCATCGTTGCCACAGCAATGGGTTGAATATAAACGTGGTATCGTAAAGAGTTTGTTCAGAAAGAGACTAGGCGTGGCTTGCGCACTACTGAAAAATCCCAAAACTTCCAGGCAGGGTTGGAAAAAAATCACGGTTTTGGTTAAAAATGGCACTGGCACCCGATTGGCACCCGACACCTTGAGAGAGGTACGGGGGCTTTGTAGTTTTTACTGCAATAAAATCCACTAACGGGAAGGTTGGAGCTCCCACTGTTGCCGCCGGCCAACCCGGAAGCCTCCTTTTAGGTGTCTCTTACGATCAGGCAGGGGATATCGTAGCTTTATTCTTAATCTCGATGCTACAGGGACTGATAAAGAGCTGTCAATCTGTTAGTCACACTGGAGGCGCCCATGGGCTTACCCAAGTTCTTGTTCTGGAGGGGGAGCAAATTTTTTCAAGCTGGGTACCGCGCGTAAAGCCTTCCACGTTACACGAAGACACGCACACAAAATATTATATATACAAAGGAGGTAGCATATCTACCTTATTCTTTAAAGGTTTCCTTTTTCGTTAGGGAGACATTTTCGGATCTTCGAATCTTTGAATCTGGACCTTGATCCAGGGGGATTATATGTATATAGTTGCCCCCCCCCTTGCCCCTCCCTCGATACGGCCATGGACGCGCAAGTCAGTAACTGCTAAACTAAAGTAACTCTTGCTGGGTAACTAAGTAACTAACTAACGCATATAAAAATAATGTGGATATATAAATAGTTTACAAATTAGTTAAAATTAAATTTGTTTTTTTCAGGCCTGTTTTACGAAGATAGCCGATTGAAAGAGTTTCCTTTATTAATATTTTTAAGTTTTAACATTTAAGTTTCAGTTTATAATAAGTAAGGATTTAATGTGCATTTTTGTTAAATCTGAAGACTGATCTTTTTAATAATTGTGAAGACAAGTTCGACAGATTGCTTTGTTGTTAATTATTGTATATGAATAATGTGATTTAAATATACGTTTTATATTTATCAAGCTGTATTCTTATTTCCTTAAGGTGGAAAAACTACTACACACACCCTTTTCTTGTAACGGAGAGTCAGTCAAGTCATTTAGATATCACAACGATGATTCTACGTACTTTATCAGAATATATCCGACGGATTTTTTGAGTAAGCGGAAAAACATGTTTCCGCACTGTTTTTACTACACTCGTTCACTCTTAATATATATCGAACAAAGTCAATAATGGCATCGCAAACTCTGTGCACATTGGCAACGTCAAGTATAATTTTTGTATCACATATTTGCCAGTTTCGTTAAAACTGGACGAAGTTGTAATTGATAAAATCAGTAAGCCGTCAGTAATCAGTTAGTCAAGTCAGTCAGATGCGATGGCTACTTTCCTAGGACGTGTCAAATAGAATTTTATTTATTTTTATTTATTTTTTTACCTTAAAAATAAGGGCGTGACACAAGGCACACAAGACACAAGGCAAAACACAAGGGCGTGCTTAATGCCTAAAGGCATTCTCTACCAGCCAACCCTGGGTGACGAGTAGAGCTTGTGGTAGTCGCATACTAATTCAAAAAAAATAAAAGAACTCGTTATGCGTAATTCAATAAATATACATTTCATACTTAAACTTAAATAACTAAATAATACGTACTTACATATAAAAATACTTATTACATACATTATATACATTATAATAAATATATATTTATATAACTATATGCTAAACGAGACTTGTTATATATAAAACAAAATCAAATCAGAAAAAAAATCAGATGGCAGTAGTAGAACCACTTAGAAGGTGGTCTCAGGTAGTGTGTTCCATAGTAATATAGCCTGAACTGTAAAGGACTATCGGAAAAAAATACTTTTATGTGGAGGAATTTCGAGCTTAAGATTATTAGAAGAACGTTGACCCCTGTCATGAGTAGAACCGAGGTAGTGAAAGTTTTCCTTCAGATACTGAGGAGAAGTTGGATCATGTAAAATGGAATACAGAACCAAGAGAATGCTAGAGTTACGCCTCTGTCGAATACCAAGCCATTTAAGCTGGCTTCGGTAACTAGAAATATGATCGTATTTACGAAGATTGAAGACAAATCGGATACAGTTATTAAGGAGGCGATCTAGCTTATCCAGAAGTTTTTCATTTAGGTCCGGGTATGACACATCACCATAAGACGATAATAAGACTGCAGGCAAGCGTTGAACTTTCTGCAGATATCATTAACTTGTGCCTGCCAGTCCATACCGCTATCTCGTTGTAAGCCAAGGTTTTTCGCAGTGTTGTTAATAGGTAATTTTGGATGCAACTGGAAAAACATGTATATTTACGCACTGTTACTTATTAGTTATTTATTTCACAATATTTGTGAATTGGTAATCAACCTACAAACGAAATACCAGTTGAGGAGTGAACAATTGTTTATTCGACACACGAAGAATATAAAAACCGTGCGTACTGATTTCTGCATTTATTTATTTAAGTATAACCTTATTCTAAGGACACAAGGGTGTGCTTAATGCCTAAAGGCATTCTCTCCCAGCCAACCCTGGGTGATATGGAAAACTTGTGGTAGGCGCATACTTACTACATTATAAACTATATAATAATATATATAAATTATAATACATAAGATATATATACAAATATATACTTAGCATACATAGTATATACATAATATAACATACATATTTTTATTTTAACTCTATGTCAAACAAATAAAATATATTGAGATTGAGAGAAAAACTGATTTTCAAATGATTCAGTTAGTACTCAAGAATTAATGGTCTCGAACAAGTCTCTTGAAGACACTCTTACTTGGAGCTTTACGAACGGTCTCAGGTAGTACGGTTGTTCAGGATGCAAAGAAAATGTGGGGTGAAAGATTATCCCAATTCTAAAACCAGAAGCGGAATATTTAAATCGCAATTTAATACATTATGTAAATACTTTTAAATTATGCAAAAATAAGGTTTCTAATTTAACATTAACATTTCCTTATAAAACTAAAATTAAACTATAGGTAAGCACAAATAAAAAAATTATACACAATCGGGCAAAATATCTTAAATTGTCACCGTACGTTCTCTACTCTACGGCGATTGTCCGTGATGGCGTACAATAAAACCTATTTAAAATTAATCTGATTAAAGAAACGTCGCAATTATGGAGCCTTTTTAACAAGGGTCTAGCAATTCCTTGGTGAGATCCATGTTTATGTAAACCGAGTAATCAGTAGGTAACATATTTTATACAGGCCGTAAACTCTAAGATAGATTATTGTGATAACCGCTTAGCTAATTATAATGAGATTCGTTTCCTTTGTGGTTTGTAGCCTAATTTATGTAATTTTTGATTAATGGGCCGTGATGTAAATTGTAATTTTATCAGGGTTTCTGATTACGTGCCTGCCTTAATTACATTTTGGAAAGAAGATAATATAAACGCTCTGAGAATGATAGGTGCTGGAATCATCTCGTGATTCTTTTTTGTTACAAATGAATATACCTACATAGTTTTGTAACAATAGGTTTTAGGACCTTTTTAAATCCTTTCGAAGTGATTGAAATACTGTTTAGAGTATTTTGCTTAGGTTTAAATAAATAAAATATCCGAAAGAGGCGAGATCTGCGTTTTTAACTGACTTCAAAAAAGAGGGAGTTATCAATTCGACTGTATTTTTTTCTCTTGTGTAATGGCATCGCACGACACGTGCATAGTACCAGTGTCAAGTAAACCATTTGAATCCAATTTTGTGCCCGTTGCATTGAGATCAGAAAAAATAAACAATAGTCAAAATCACTGAGTCGTCATTATCCGTCAGTTGAGTCAACCTAATATCCGATGTCATTATATACAACACTCGGGCACTGTAATGGTAATAACCTAAGTATATCTATCAAAACACTATCAATTTCAATAATAGTCTTAGAGCATCAAAGTATTGACAGGTTAATAGTTGACACCTGTTAATAGTAAATTAAAAATACAAAATGACAATAAAGTAAGATTTAACATTCCACTTTAATGTTCTAGGCATAACTTCTTCGAGGATTTTATGTCGAACAGTAAATTCAAATTCAAAATTCAAAAATATTTATTTCATATATTTATTTCATACCTATATTATAGGAATACAAAATATTCGCTTAATGAATGTCATTTTTTCCCGGTCATCGTCTTTAGGTGCCCGTTTGCTGAGAGAAAAAAGGCGGCGGGAAAAAACTCCCAGCAGCACTCTTTTTAAAAAAAAAGTACATATATAATTGAGATAACAGTATGGCTATGGGTCTATAATGGGCACACGTGACAGCTAATCGTATGGGAAACTATAATTGTATATATACATATTATAGTGTCTACGTATTTTTAATTTTTAATGTATGAATTTCTAACTGTGTATGTAAGTTACTTTAATCCTGTTGTTTATTAGGTAAAGTGGGTATAACATTAATTTTAGTGATGCAAACCCAACTCATAAAAGTATCCACTTTAAATAATCCAGGCATATAAAGTTGGCTGTGTACATTGTTTTATTAATGCCAATATTTAAGCCGGGCAAGGCCGCTGAAATTAAATTGGTCTCGAATGAATGTTGCCATTGTTTAGTCGGGGGGGTTAATTTGAATATTTTCCACTTAGCGTATAATTAAAATTCCTCTCGCTATAACGAGTTTCAATGGAACTCTATATTGGTTGCTGCTGAATTAGCATCAAGAGAAGTCCCTCGGTGGTAGGTTGGTTAAAAATTTTGAGGATACATTATTAAAGAAAATTGAAAATGAACATACAAAACAGAACTCAAGGCTAAAAGCCTAGTACTATATATTGTAGTCCCTGTAGCTTTGAGATTCAGAATAGAGCTACGGTATCCCCTGCCTGATCGTAAGAGGCGACGAAAAGGGGGCTTTCGGGGGTGGTTAGTGTGAGGGAGCTCGATCCGCTCAGCCAGCAGCCCCGGGAAGGACGGCGCTGTGTGCGTGGCCGCATGCTGCCGTAAGTATCAGAAGGTGCAGGAGAGCACATGTGCTCTCCCGAAGATGGCCCCATTATGGGCGCGGCGCGTGGAGGACACCGGTGCGTTCCACTATCGTTCGAAGATAAATAAAATAAACCTTTTCTATTTAGAACATATGAAGGTACAAATATATTTAATAGTTTGGCAAAACATAAAAGAAACTCATTAACACTGACTGCTAATCTATCTACCTACTTCTCATTGCGTTTATTTTGTTCTTTCTCTGTCTCGGTTGAAACAAATGATACAAACGAAACTGCGAAGACAGTTTTACAGATTGACCCATTGAAACAAAAACAAGTCGATGGTTTTTCCAGTTCTCAGAGACATAGCACACAAGATCATTTTAGAACAAGCGATTTTGTTGCATCTTGCATCATGCATGAGTAATCAAGACTACGACGTTGCTACGACTGCTACGCCTACGAATACGACTACGATATTCTGTTTGTAGTCATTGAAGCAGCATTTCGTTCTCTTTATTTCTCAACCCATATTTTATCTGATGACCATTAAAAGTAAGCGAAAATTTGTAAGTGTTCCAAAAACTGAATAAAATATATTGATTTTGATTGCTTTGAAGACCTTTATCAATATTGTATGAAAGGGATTTTGATTTTAACTACAACCTCTTTTGAGTCCTAGAACCTGATGACTTCATGACAGAAAAACAGGTTTATTTTTAAAAATATGTATCTGCATTAGCGTAACAGTGTAATCATCTATTTTCTTTCTATTTTTATATTTTATTGCCAAAAATAAATCAAAAACAATATGGAGATATCATTAAGCTGAAATAGCGGATCGCCAACGCTAATACCTAGTCGTAAGTCTGCTACGACCTTTGGAGCAGTCGAGGGCTCCTTTCCTATAATAAATCTTAATCAGATTGAAAAGCTGTTAGCTGCGACTTTTTTCTCAATTTCGTTTCGATACCGACGTGATAAATGTGCCGTGAAAAAGGAAATCCAATTGGATATGGGAAACATACAAATGAAATTTGGTTATGAGACATTTCTACATTAACTTATGTTTTTTATTTCGTATTTTTATCTTCACCGACTTTATACTCTAAATAATTAGGTTAATCATTCCCGGTATTTCGAAGTTCATTTTTGGACATTTTTGGTTTATGGTTTAGCCGTTTAAGTAGATGAGAAGAAAGTACTACAATGAATATTGCTTACACGTTGTTACACTTTGGGTATTTTAACGACTGGGCTTTAGGGTGGAAATTAATTGATTGACGTGATTATATTGATAAATAAAGGTATACATTGACTAACCCTCTTCCTGTTTATTAATGTGCAAACATTTTGCCTTTATAACTACCACAGAAGAGTGTCAATGAATGATGGTAAAGTTTTATCTCAATGGCTTATTTTATGTCAATGGTTTTGTGATCATCAAAAAACTTTTTTGTGTGTGAACGTTGGTGGTTTCCTAGAAGGAAGATTTTTTATAAACGTTACACACTCATAGCCCCACAGTAAGGTAATTGATACCCTGTGTCGTGGGTACCATGGACACATACAAAGACAGGAACACAAACACCTAGACCGAGAACAGAAATTTAAACTCATCATTCAAATTTCTGTGTCGCCGGGAATCGAACTCGGGACCCTCGATTGGCAGTCCGGCATGATAACCATTGCGCCACGCGGGTCGTCAGTTATTTTTTGTTATATCCCTTTGTTCAAAGCTTGAATGACAGCGTTTTTAGATTTTTTTCTAGTCGTTTTTAAAATATGACTGCAAAAGATGCAGGCGCAGTCGCAGACTCAATTTGGGGGCGGGGAGGGGGTTACCAAAAGCTCAGAAAGGGTCTTAGGGTCATGTCAGGGTCATGTAGGGTCATGTCAGGGGAAAAGGTGTCCCAAATTGGCTTGTTTTGCCTTCCATCTACGCATGATTGATGTATTTTGGTGGGGGGTCATGTCCCCTGGGACCGCGCCTGAAAAGATGTTGCAGCAAGGTCCTTATTTTTCTATAAAGTACACCTATTTATCATAGCAGTCCATTAAACACCATAATCTTTTTAAAACAAAGAATGTTTCCACTTCCACTTAAGCAATATCACCGGCCATTTTGTTTAAAAACACGAACAATCACTTAAAGTGTCTTGTTAAAATATTGTCACAAGGCCATTAAAAATTGAGCGGGCCGCGGCGGCCGTGCCGCACCAAGTGCTCTCTATACTAGCCAAAATCTATGGAATGTCATGCAAATAATTTATATTAGTATTTTTTGCACATCTCAAACAAGAGACAGGGGTGTAAGCTACGTCTAGGACATCATGGAAAGAACTGCTGCTGGATGCGTGTCTGTTACTCGATCGACATATAAAATACCACCAGGAAGCGGAATACTATTAGAATAATTAGTTACAAAACACTCTGTATTTATTGATACGCTTCCTGAAAATACCGAAACTTATGGTTTGAGATGGTCAAAATGATCAGATAGATGTAAAAACAACTGGCTACAGCACTTTTTGCGTCCCACAGGGCACGAGTCTCTCCCCATATTGGGGTTGGTCTGGAGCTTACTCTAACACGCTACTGTTATACGGGTTAGTAGCCAACTCGCTCTCAGATGTTTTCAAACCTTCAAACGAGATGAGGCCTCCGACAAGGACTGGGAGCGAGTGCTTATTAAGCCATCGGTCCCACTCGCTCCCATCCGCTCCCTTCCGTAGATACATTACGTTAAACGTAATGTATCTACGGAAACGCGCAGTGAAATTTTTGCCACTAGCGGTCACCCGGTACACTCGAATGTATGTATATCGCTTGCGTGCTTCAAAAATAACTGATTAAGTATTCCATCAAGCATATACTCAAAATCAAACATAACATAAAGCGTTTTATTCAACCCAATAATCGTAACGTAAGAACAAACAACCAGTTTACAATTTTATGATACGGAAATATACACAATGGGCCCCCGTAATATCCATTACTTCAGTCAAATTAAGTCTTATTTCGCGTGACACCGTTTGCCTTTCTTATTTAAGAATTAAGAAGGAATTCCGCCCTGTAATTATGTGGCCCAACAAATTGCATATTTCTGGCTGGAAATGCGAGTAAGGGTCAAATTTAGGAGCCTCCGTTTTATTACGTGTTTTCAGACGTCGTTAATGCTACGAATTAATTTAATTTACATGGGTAATAAGTAAGTTGGTAGTTACACAAATTACTCTTACCTATGTAGCGTTATTAGATACTTACTTACACTGTCGAAAAGAAATAAAAACATTTTTAAAGAAGTCAGTATTATTGTAATTTATAGTAGTATGTATTTATTTTAGCCTCCTGAGTCCCAGACCAATTAATTTCGAAAATGTCGAAACAAACTACAATTTTCTGAATGTTTATAAAACTGTGGTCCCCGGAAAAATGATTTAAAAAATCCCCTCCCTCCCCCTCTCCATTTATGTAATGTACTCATATGAGGACGCCAGGCGCCAGTTCTCGTATGAGGACATAAAGAGTTCACATAAAGGTATTCGAAATTTCGTTATGAGTAGAATAAAACACTTTAAATATATTATAATAAACATTCAAAACTTTAGTTTTTAACTTAGAGCTATTAATCACAAAAAAATAAGCTTAAAACTCTTTTATTTTACCTTAGAGCTATGATCACAAAAATCAGTAATTCATTCGTACGATATACCTACAAACAAATAATCTAAACAAATCTACATTCTAATAATTGGGTATAATAAAATTAGGTAATTCTATAAAATTATACTTTACTTATGAAAAATTTAGTAGCAATTGCAATTCAAAGTGTTACCTAAATACATTTTACACTTTGAGCATTTGGTCCTGCTTTTTTGTTTGCATCCTGGTAGCCAACGGGCCGGCATGTGATCAGATTTTTGGGTCCTTCTTATTTCTGAAGGTAGAGAAACGATTGCCACCTTCCTTTTCTTATGTTTGGGCTCCAGCAAGCACTCCGTCGTCGGTCTAAGTAGTGATCTAGAACAATTTTGAATTCCTGCAGTGTGTTTGTGCGAACTACAACATGCGATCTGCCAAATCCATTCCACCCTTGGATAAATTACATTCTTTCACAACTTCTGGACGAATCAACGTCTCGTAAACTTTCTTTTATTCGACCAGCGTTGACAAGTATCGGTTTTTTCAGCAGCAGCAGCAGCAGCAGAAGAAAGCAGATACGCGGGCTTATTGTCTTGCCATTTGGTAATCGTCAACTTCCCATCTTCTCGTACTGAGATAAAAGTGGGTCCACGTCCCTTAGCCATTAACCGGAGAATATTATCTTCTTGCAAACCCAAAAACAATGCAAATCTTTAGACCGAGTGTCATCGTGTGAGTACGTATATACGTACTAAGAATTGTAGTTGAGAACGAAAGTGATCATATGAGGACATAGAAAAGTAAGGTCATCTCACAAAGCCAAATTTGATGATTTATGTAAAATATTGCTTTACTAATATAGCTTCATATTACCTCTTACGGTTTTATACAGCAAAACAACAAAAAAAAGGAAAATAGTATCGATTTTTTAGGATGAAAAACATAAAAATTCACCGCGCGGCATGATACCTCCTTTCATCTACAGTTTCATCGTCCCCATGACAGAATGATGTTCAGAAACCACAAAAAAATAATATATTCACGTGTGGCAAGGTTTCGTCCATGCTCTAGACACCGCGAAATTCAAATAAGTGCTTAAGGGTTCGTTCGTGATTTTTTCAAAGTCTATGTCATCGTGTGAGGTCTCAGGGTTTCAGGAGGTTAATAAATAATGTAGTTTAAAAAACTAAAAAACACGCTTTTGTAAAAACTAAACTGTAAAAAAAGTGTGAGGTGCATGGTGTCAATAGTAGCTCAAAAAGCACCCCACGCTTTTTTTACAGTAAGTAAAATACATTTTCTTCTTCATTTTTACTTTTTAGTTCGTATTTTCAGAAAAGCGTGTTTTTTAGTTTTTTAAAAACTACATTATTTGTTTTTAATTTTTTGGTTGTATTTGTTTTTCATATTATTGCATTGTTATCGGCCCTTGACCCCTGTGCAAATTTTCAAGTTAATCAGATGCTTATAATAAAAGTATAGAAAATGAAGTTAAGATTCCATTACATACATACAGGTCAAGCTAATATAAGCGTGTAAATAAAAAGTAAAAACAGCCATCATTGTTTCGATCGATAAAAAACGCTACATGAACAAACCACGTCCAAGAACAGAAATTGAAATTCATAATAAACGATAATAAGACTGCAGGCAACCGTTGAACTTTCTGCAGATATCATTAACTTGTGCCTGTCAGTCCATACTGCTATCTCGTTGTAAGCCAAGGTTTTTCGCAGTGTTGTTAATAGGTAATTTTGGATGCAACTGGAAAAACATGTTTATTTACGCACTGTTACTTATTTCACAATATTTGTGAATTGGCAATCAACCTACAAACAAAATGCCAGTTGAGGAGTGAACAGTTGTTTATTCGACACACTATTCGAATATAAAAACCGTGCGTACTGATTTCTGCATTATTTCAGGATGCAAAGAAAAATGTGGGGTGAAAGATTATCGCAATTCTAAAACCAGAAGCGGAATATTTAAATCGCAATTTAATACATAAATACTTTTAAATGTCTTGTGTAAATGTTATGACGCGATGAATTTTTCTCAAAAGTAATCCGTTTTTTATACATTCCTTTAAATGAACGTAATGAATTACGTATTTAAATTTATCATATAAACTAGCGATTAATTTAGGAGCCTTTCCTCCGGGAGGAATAAACTTTTCTGGTGCGAAAGGTAAATCACGATGCGCATTATGTAGACGGTTCGGGTAAGCTAAATCAACCTCTAGAATGTATCCAACATGTGAATCATCAGGTACGTTAACAATGTCTAATGCATCAATTTCTTGGGAGGTTAAAAAGCGAAAATTTGATATCGGTAATTTTTTTGTCATTGCATAACCGTAAAGATTGTTGCAGTCAAGATATATCAAGTAAGTTGATGGTTGAGAGCTATCAAAATCTGGTAAATATTTATTATTTGCTTTAGCATTACGGAGAGAACATTGCGATAAACCACCACGTATTCCTTTTTCTATCATCTCATATATCTCTAAATCACTTATAAGCTCTAATTGAACACCTGTATAAAGCAACATGGCATCCCAACTCAAGCTCGGCGCAGTAATATAATAAGCAGGGTCAAGTTTATAATGCCGTAAGCAAGTGTTTCTAAAATTTTCAAATATATCACAAAGTAGTAAGACATCTGTTTTCAAATATAAATCAGTATATTCGCCTAGAGATTTAATATTAAACTTATGCCATACATTATGTGCATGTTCATAGTCTTCGTCAGTTATATGTTCCTCTTTAATGCTATTGTAAAATGATTCCTTAGGAGGAAGAACATCATCCTCAAATTTAGAAATGTTATCCATATACTCATATGGGTAAATACCCTTGCGGCACAATAATTTGATCTGTTCTTTATCGTGAAACTCTTTTGCAAGAGAAACAAAATCTGTTTCATTTAAATTTCTACATAAGTCATTCAAGCTTGAGCTTAAAAATTGAAAAGAGTCGATAAATTTGATTTGTATGGGATATGAGCTTTTTTTTGTTTTGATAATTTTCGTAACAGATATGTATTTTTCTTTTGATTGAGGTATAATTTTAAAACAACCCTCATAATTAGCTAATTCACGAATGAATAGATGACAATCATAACCGGCAAAATTGTGGAAAATAACAGGCACAAATTGACAAACTTTATATCTCAGATTACAATGCGAATGCGCGGCACCTCTGTATTGTGATGTAATGTGATCGTGGTCTTTAACTTTATCGTCAAAGAGGAAATGGTCACAGATGTGACATTTAGAAGCGCTTTTATAGTTTTCTTCTTCCATCCGTGATAAAGGGGGCATAGGCTTTTTAAAAGTTAATTCATGATAAATATTTTCTATATCTCCAAGTAAATATTCGATAAAAACTTTTACACAATCTGATCCTCTATATGAAACATACTTGTTCAAATTAGAATCATGCGAACAACAAATGTAATAACCAAAACAAGAAGGCTTGTGTAGTTTATAAACTCTTGTATTTTCAGTTTTACATACACCATGGTTCAAAAGAAGGCTTTCAAAGTCAGCGTATATAACAAAATTAATTTTTTGTTTTCTTTCATAGTTCTTAAAATGCAAAGTTGTGTTTTTTTCTGGAAGGACTGTTAATATTTGATTGCACGTATGTGAACGGTATTTAATCTCACTCGTGAAAAATTGTAAACATAGTTCGCATAAAAATGTTTTACCTTTATTGAGAGTTATTTGACGTTTAACCAAACGTAATAAATCTTTTATTAAACAGTAGTGACCGGTTCCATTTTTCTCAATATACAACAAATTTACATGATTTATTTTTCTCGATGAAGTTACATATAAAGGGCCAGTTACATTATCTTTATTATCTAATCCATACACATTTATACTCACTTCCTTATTAATTTTTTCGAACAATTTAATATCTTTATAAGTTGGCGGAAACGACATACCGTCTGTATTTAACACTGTAGTATAATATGGATATGAGCTAGTTCTACATGCGTTTTTGTTCTGAGGGAATAGACCCGCAACAACGCTCCATAGAAAACAATGGTTATCATTGTTTTTAATATTTATACAACTCTTAGTATTCTTTATTTTACTTGGTAAACCAATATAAGAACCACCTCTTAACGGAGAATATTTATTTATGTTTATCTCTAAATGACTCATTAAAACACAAGACCAACCAGATTCGCAATGTTCAAGTTCAGATATTTTTCTTTCAAATGTATAAATGGCATTCATAAATAATTCTTCGATATCAGTATTTTGGCAAACTATTTCATATTTTGTCATAAATGATTTGAGATGTTTCTCATCTGACGTTGACTTCATAAAATAAGCAAACAGTTCGAAATTCAGTTTAATACACTTATGCTTCACAAGACAATCTGAAATTAATTTTATAATGTCCTTTTGGCTATCCATTAAGAAAGTCTCTGGCAAGAGGTACTCCTCTAATGGATTAAGCCTATAAGACAAAATTCTATTCTTAAAGGCTGTAGCTATAATACTGACATTTTCAAATTCTGATTTCAGTACACAATTAGATTTATGTAAGTTAGTTCTGAGGTGAAATCGGTAGTTATTTTTAGGTATTTCAGTCTGACAGTATTCACATTTCATTAAATCATTATTCAGAAATCGGTATTTATTTTTAGGTATTTCAGTTTGACAGTATTCATATTTCATTAAATCATTATTCAATAAATCATTATAATCAGATCTTGGCGTAACGGTGGGTTGTACTGTAAAAAAAAGACAAACCAAATTAATGTTTTATTATTCTGTTTATTGGGGTAGGCAGGCACATATGTATATTTATCAATTGAATATAATCCTTACATTTAATTGAGTAAACAAGTATATATTTAATCTAGTTGAGTATGTATTATATCTCTATGTAATTTATCACGTGGATTTAAGACATTTAAGTCATACAAATGCACAGGAGCTTCGCTGTGCTTTCTGGAAGCGGAACACCAACAGTTAGGATAATACTCTTTAGTATTAAATAGTATAATAATACCAAAGTACAATAATAATAGTGTAGTGAAGTAAATACATTTTAATAAACGATGATAAACTAGCCAAATTAATGTTATTATTGTTTATTATTCTGTTTATATTGCGTAGGCACATAATATATATTTATCAATTGAATATAATCCTTACATCTAATTGAGTAAACAAGTATGTACCTATTTATTCTAGTTGAGTATGTATTACATCTCTATGTACTTTAATCACGGGGATTTAATGATATTTAAGTCTATATCTTATTAAAAAAATTAATATGTGTTATATAATTATCTCAAACACCTTAGTTACATTTTTTATTATAACGAATTACAGATAACGAATAACAGATTACGAATGGCTCTTATTTTCTTTTGAGCAATATTTTATGCACAATAAAATTAATAATAATTGGCTATGAATGTAGGGGGACAGCCCCGGAACTCTTTACGAGTGGCCACTATGAAATTGGCAAGATGTTGCCAGGCGTCCGAGTTTTCATCGGTGCGGTTTTTTACGCACACTATGGAGTGCCGCCAACGATTCATCGGTTGTATTTTTTCGATTTCATCGCATTTATATATTCTTAAGTCGATGAAATGGGTTCCGGGTTTCTCATCAAACACCTGGCGGGAATATCCGTTGGCGAGCCTACGCGTTATGTAAGAAAGGAGAGGTGGTGGTTTTTTACCAGAACTTGCCGGAACAATGACTTCTTCTTCTTCTTCGCTGTCGCTCCCGAAGAGATCATGAGCAGAGGGCTTCTTCACGGGGGCGATCGGCTTGAACACAGGCTTCTTCTTCTTAGGAATCGGAGAGCGAGCAGGACTCGCCCTCGAGGTGCTCGCTTCTGGTGAGTGTTTTCTTTTGTGCTTCTTTTCCACTCGCGGACGAGGAGCCTCATCGTCGGACGGGAATAATAATTCTTCTTAATTTACATTTCATAATTCATGAACTGAATTTAAATACATTGTAAAAATACGAAATCATTTTATGAACACTTGTTTGAATAATTTACCAAAAATCCACATTGGCGCCAAAGCGTAATTTCAAAACATGATCAATGTAATCTATCTAAATAAATTCAATTTACATCTCATAATTCATAAGTAGATTTTTAATTTATTTTAAAACAAATAAATCATTTTAAATAGTGATTTAAATAGTTTTTTAAAATCCACATTCTAAAAGCAACAACATCGATTTACAACAACGCCATCTAGTTACGTGCGTGTAAACTAAGGCGAACAAGATAACAAAATGTTGCTTTTAGAATGTTCAAATATCACTACTTATTAATAAATTAAGTTACAAAAAATCATGTTTGTAAGTAATCAAAGTAAATTATTGATTTACATTTAAGTAATCATAAAAATAATCAAACAATATTTTAAAAAGAGGAACATCTACGCTTTTGCGTCGACATACATAAATACTTTTAAATTATGCAAAAATAAGGTTTCTAATTGCAAAAAATTACAAATACAGAATTTCAATACGCAATCCGGCAAAATATCTTAAATTGTTTTCACCGTACGTTTTCGGCGATTGTCCGTGATGGCGTACCTACAATAAAACCTATTTAAAATTAATCTGATTAAAGAAACGTCGCAATTATGGAGCTTTTTTAACAAGGGTCTAGCAATTCCTTGGTGAGATCCATGTTTATGTAAAGCGAGTAATCAGGAACATATTTTATACAGGCCGTAAACTCTAAGATAGATTATTGTGATAACCGCTTAGCTAATTATAATGAGATTCGTTTCCTTTGTGGTTTGTAGCCTAATTTATGTAATTTTTGATTAATGGGCCGTGATGTAAATTGTAATTTTATCAGGGTTTCTGATTACGTGCCTGCCTTAATAACTTTTTGGAAAGAAGATAATATAAACGCTCTGAGAATGATAGGAGCTGGGATCATCTCTTGATTACTTTTTGTTACAAATGCCTTCATAGTTTTGTAAGAGGTTTTAGGACCTTTTTAAATCCTTTCGAAGTGATTGAAATACTGTTTAGAGCATTTTGCTCAGGTTTAAATAAAAAAAAACCGAAAGAGGCGAGGACTGTATTTTTTAAATGACTTCAAAAAAGAGGGGGTTATCAGAGAGTCTGGGGTTATCAATTCGACAGAATTTTTTTCTCTTGTGTAATGGCATCGCACGTCACGTGCATAGTACCAGTGTCAAGTAAACCATTTGAATCCAATTTTGTGCCCGTTGCATTGAGATCAGAAGAAATAAACAATAGTCAAAATCACCGAGTCGTCATTATCCGTCAGTTGAGTCAATCTAATATCCGATGTCATTTTAAACAACACTCGGGCACTGTAATGGCACAATACAAGGACCGCCTGCCTTTCTAGACAGTAGCGTAACTCAGCCCGATTTTTAAAATTTGAACAAATGACTGCGCGTAGAGCTAAGGTTGGTACCTACAAAATGATGGGTTGCTTATTTAATAAACATGTTCGTATCAGCACTGTTATTTTATTTCACGACACTTGGGCACTGCGATTTAGTCTATATCGAGCAAAATTCCATTAACTTGGTTGGATCATCAACTACATAACTCAAAAATATATCAAGAAAATGATAATAAAACCTTAAAAAATAAATTAATAAAAACAGGTCAGTAACAAATAAATAATTCTGCGGCTGGTCTATATATACCTTTAAAAAATCATAAATCATCCATTTTACTACTAAATAAACTTACACGACGTAATAATATTCATAAAAAAGCTCTCCTTCACAGGCAGCTATGCTCAGAAGGCTCCCCTGTAGTTGCCCGTAGGCGGCGGTGATCGCTTCATCATCTTTATTCATCAGTCTAATAATAATGGTCTGGTAATAGTATAATAATAATTCATCAGTCTAATAATAATGGTGAAAAAAGACTATGGTAAAAAAACGGCACTTGAAAATTTAAGAACAAAAACTGAGGTGTCAAGGGATACCCGGATGGAACGAAGTTGTATTTTTTACTTTCTTGTTTTTTTAATTTCTGCGCTTAATAATGTTTTTTTCTTCTTTCTGCATTAGTTTTAGGTTTGGGTGTCAACAAAGCTAAGCAATGTTGAGTGCGGTCAAAAGTAGGATGGGTGGCCAATAGTAGCCACTAAGCAACATCAAGTGCGGTCATAAGAAAGATGGGAGTCAACAAAGTAAAGCAATGTCGAGTGCGGTCATAAGTAGGATGAGTGGCCATTAAGCAACATCTAGAGCGGTTATAAAAAGGATGGGTGTCAACAAAGTTAAGCAACATCAAGTGCGGTCATAAGAAAGATGGGAGTCAACAAAGTAAAGCAATGTCGAGTGCGGTTGCTATAGTTGTAAGCCGCACTTCTTACAACTATAGCAAAAAGTGTCGTTACAACTTTTCGTCTTAATTTTTTCCTTCCAGCCCCCTTTCGCAACGCGCGTTATGGAACTTCGTTCTTAAAAATGAATTTATGAAACTCGATTTTCAGTCCATAGCGCAATGTGGCACTGCGTACTATTACCTTACTTAAGATTACTTAGCGGCCGTGTAAATGACAGTTGTCTTTGTGCGTGTGTCCATTCGGCCGATAGTATGAAGTTACTCTACTGTATACTTATATCTATATTGTGGTAATGGTAATAACCTAAGTATATCTATCAAAACACTATCAATTTCATTAATCTTAGAGCATCAAGGTATTGACAGGTAGTTGACATCCGTTAATAGTAAATTAAAAATACAAAATTACAATAAAGTAAGATTTAACATTCCACTTTAATGTTCTAGGCGTTCAAGGGTTAGTTGTCGAACAGTAATTGTACATATACATATTATAGTGTCTACGTATTTTTAATTTTTAATATATTAATTTCTTACTGTGTATGTAAGTTACTTTAATCCTGTTGTTTATTAGGTAAAGTGGGTATAACATTAATTTTAGTGATGCAAACCCAACTCATAAAAGTATCCACTTTAAATAATCCAGGCATATAAAGTTGGCTGTGTACATTGTTTTATAATGCCAATATTTAAGCCGGGCAAGGCCGCAGAAATTAAATTGGTCTCGAATGAATGTTGCCATTGTTTAGTCGGGGGGGTTAATTTGAATATTTTCCACTTAGCGTATAATTAAAATTCCTCTCGCTATAACGAGTTTCAATGGAACTCTATATTGGTTGCCGCTGAATTAGCATCAAGAGAAGTCCCTCGGTGATAGGTTGGTTAAAATTTTTGAGGATACATTATTAAAGAAAATTGAAAATGAACATACAAAATAGAACTGAAGGCTAAAAGCCTAATACTATATATTGTAGTCCCTGTAGCTTTGAGATTCAGAATAGAGCTACGGTATCCCCTGCCTGATCGTAAGAGGCGACGAAAAGGGGGCTTTCGGGGGTGGTCGGTGTGAGAGGGAGCTCGATCCGCCCAGCCAGCAGCCCCGGGAAGGACGGCGGTGTGTGCATGGCCGCATGCTGCCGTAAGCATCGGAAGGTGCAGGAGAGCACATGTGCTCTCCCGAAGATGGCCCTATTCTGGGCGCCGCGCGTGGAGGACACCGGTGCGTTCCACTATCGTTCGAAGATAAATAAAATAAACCTTTTCTATTTAGAGCATATGAGCAGGTAGAAATATATTTAATAGTTTGGCAAAACATAAAAGAAACTCATTAACACTGACTGCTAATCCATCTACCTACTTCTCAATGCGTTTATTTTGTTCTTTCTCTGTCTCGGTTGAAACAAATGATACAAACGAAACTGCGAAGACAGTTTTACAGATTGACCCATTGAAACAAAAACAAGTCGATGGTTTTTCCAGTTCTCAGAGACATAGCACACAAGATCATTTTAGAACAAACGATTTTGTTGCATCATGAGATTCATGAGTAATCTGACTACGACGTTGCTACGACTGCTACGCCTACGAATACGACTACGATATTCTGTTTGTAGTTTGTGGTGTCATAAAATGAAGCAGCATTTCGTTCTCTTTATTTTTCAACCCATATTTTATCCGATGACCATTAAAAGTAAGCGAAAATTTGTGTTTCAGAAACTGAATAAAATATATTGATTTTGATTGCTTTGAAGACCTTTATCTGCTGTGAACTGTCAATATTGTGTGATAGGGATTTTAACTACAACCTCTTTTGAGTCCTAGAACCTGATGACTTCATGACAGAAAAATAGGTTTTTTAAAAATACGTATCTGCATTAGCGTAACAGTCTAATCGTCTATTTTCTTTTTACATTTATATTTTATTGCAAAAAATAAATCAAAAACAATATGGAGATATCATTGAGCTGAAATAGCGGATCGCCAACACTAATACCTAGTCGTAAGTCTGCTACGACCTTTGGAGCAGTCGAGGGCTCCTTTCCTATAATAAATCTTAATCAGATTGAAAAGCTGTTAGCTGCGACTTTTTTCTCAATTTCGTTTCGATACCGACGTGATAAATGTGCCGTGAAAAAGGAAATCCAAGTGGATATGGGAAACATACAAATGAAATTTGGTTATGAGACGCTTTCTAGATTTGTTGTTACGTTTTTTATTTCGTATTTTTGTCTTTACCGACTTTATACTCTAAATAATTAGGTTAATCATTACCGGTATTTTAAGTTTATTTTTTGGACATTTTTTGTTTATGGTTTAGCCGTTTAAGTAGATGAAAAGAAAGTATTAAATTGAATATTGCTTACACGTTGCAACACTTTGGGTATTTTAACGATTGGGCTTTAGGGTGGAAATTAATTGATTGACGTGATTATATTGATTAATAAAGGTATACATTGACTAACCCTCTTCCTGTTTATTAATGTGCAAACATTTTGCCTTTATAACTAACACACTAGAGTGTCAATGAATGATGGTTGAAGTTTTATAACGTCAATGGTTTTGTGATCATCAAAAAGCTTTTGTGCCTGTGAACGTTGGTGGTTTCCTAGAAGGAAGATTTTTTTATAAACGTTACACACTCATAGCCCCACAGTAAGTTAATTGATACCCTGTGTCGTGGGTACCATGGACACATACAAAGACAGGAACACAAACACATAGACCGAGAACAGAAATTTAAACTCATCATTCAAATTTCTGTTTCGCCGGGAATCAAACCCGGGACCCCTCGATTGGCAGTCCGGCATGATAACCATTGCGCCACGCGGGTCGTCAGTTATTTTTTGTTATATCCCTTTGTTTAAAGCTTGAATGACAGCGTTTTAAGATTTTTTTCTAGTTGTTTTTAAAATATGACTGCATAAGATGCAGGCGCAGTCGCAGACTCAATTTGGGGGCGGGGGAGGGGGTTACTAAAAGCTCAGAAAGTGTCTTAGGGTCATGTCATGGTCATGTAGGGTCATGTCAGGGGAAAAGGTGTCCCAAATTGGCTTGTTTTGCCTTCATCTACGCATGATTGATGTATTTTGGTGGGGGGTCATGTCCCCTGGGACCGCGCCTGAAAAGATGTTGCAGCAAGGTCCTTATTTTTCTATAAATTACACCTATTTATCATAGCAGTCCATTAAACACCGTAATCTTTTTAAAAAAAAGAATGTTTCCACTTCCACTTAAGCAATATCACCGGCCATTTTGTTTAAAAACACGAACAATCACTTAAAGTGTCTTGTTAAAATATTGTCACAAGGCCATTAAAAATTGAGCGGGTCGCGGCGGCCGTGCCGCACCAAGTGCTCTCTATACTAGCCAAAATCTACGGAATGTCATGCGAATAATTTATATTAGTATTTTTTGCACATCTGAAACAAGAGATAGGGGTGTAAGCTACGTGGCGTTGAGTTTAGGACGTCTTGGACATCATGGAAAGAACTGCTGCTGGATGCGTGTCTGTTACTCCATTGACATGTAAAATACCACCAGGAGGCGGAATACTATTAGAATAATTAGTTATAAAACACTCTGTATGTATTATTGCATTGTTATCGGCCCTTGACACCTTTGCAAATTTTAAAGTTAATCAGATGCTTATAAGTAGGTGAAAATGAAGTTAAAAGATTCCGTTACATACATACAGGTCAAGCTAATATAAGCGTGTAAATAAAAAGTAAAAATAGCCATAATTTTTTCGGTCGATAAAAAATCTCTACATGAACAAACAACCAGTCCGAAACAGAAATTGAAATTCATAATTCCTATTTCTACTTAGCCGGGAGTCGAAACCGTTTTAAAATTTAAAAAATCCATTATAAAACACACAACATTGCAGTTTAAAACTCTACGAAGAAAAAAAGTATAATTAGCTAATTTTGTGGGAAATGATCGTCTTTAACCTTAGTACCCGGTGACCGAGCGTTGGTCGGATAAAAAAATTGATTTTTCAGAGACTCAAGAAAAACAGTTGATTTTTCAGAGACTGATTAGCTTACACTTCAGCTCCCAATTTAAGAAAATAGAATTGCATATACTCGCCGATAGATGTCAGGAAGAGCCATTTCTTTCAGTTTATGTTTAAGTTGATAACACGGATTAAACGGTACTTTCTAAAAATGAAACCTAGCTAGATCGATTTCTTGCTCCCAAAAACCCCTGCACACAAAATTTCATGAAAATCGTTGGAGCCGTTTCCGAGATTCAAATTATATATTTAGGTATATAGCTACAAGAATTGCTCGCTTAAAGGTATTAGATATACGAACAGCAAGTCATTCATGTAAGTAGGTAAAGTCATATCTACAACAAAGGGTCAATGCTCCAACCGCTCTACAATGGAGCCCTCGGCGACACGCTCTCCAATATCGTAATTAACACCCGGCATACGTATTCATTGGTCCAATTTGCAGTTGACACAATATTTAGATAATCCCATTAAAGCGACGTAGGACCTTGTGACTTGAATAAGAAATCAAGCTGAACTTGCAAACTGGATTGATTGAATTGGAATTGAGACAGATAGTTCGATAGGGAGTTACAAAGACTGAGTTACTAGTTTTGTAACTACTTTGCTACTACTAGTAGGGCAAAGAACTTGGAAATAACTAGATTTGGCTAGGGCTGCCATCCGTCCGGATTTCCCCGGATTTGTCCTAGTTTGAAGGGCGTCCGGGGGCCGTCCGGCAGGGGTTTTGGAAAACTTTTGTTGTCAGGGGAAATCCATTTTTTAAATAGTTAAGCGATAAATTGAAATAAATCTTAATTAAAAATTCATCCACATTAACCCGCATTCAAGAAGGCTCGGCAAAATAGTCAACGATCGAATGGAATTAAAAAATTATAACGATGTTTTTACTTTTGTTCTCAGTTTTTGTTGCAATAAAAGATGTCCGGGGAATAAGCCATAAGTCCAAATGTCCGGGATTTTTGCCGTGTTTATCCGGCGTCGGCAATTTCGGTGATGGCAGCCCTAGATTTGGCTATTTGTTTAGTTAGTGCAGTTAGGTTCTTCATAATACTATTGGTGCTTACAATCTATTGTACGTAATGTACGAAGGAGGAGGGTTATTATTTTGACTTGTATGGATGTGAGTTTGCTTGTTCATCTGTTCTCTCATATCTTCTAAACTTATAATAATAATCTTAACTTTACAAATGAAAAATCGTTGGAGTAACTTAATTATTCTGCTGGTGACTTCACATTAAAAAAAACTGATGCTATTTCAAGATTATGCTCTGCGTATAAAAGATTCTAAAATACGAGTACAAAGTACATGAAATTTTTATATTCAACAGACGATCGCTTCGCCCGCGATCCGTTTTATAGGTTCCCGGTTAAAAACCCTCCATTGCCCTTTCCCAAGGTTCACACTATGATTTATATTTCAAACTTCATTAAAATTGGTTCAGTAGTATAAGCGGAAAAGCGTTACAGACAGACAGACAGAGTTCCTTTCGAATTTATAATAAGTATTAATATATTAGTATGGAAGTATTGTGTACATAATTTTAATGAAGCAAGGAACTCCATAATTTTTAGTTTGATTTACTGTAGGCTTTACTTTCAAAATTTTATTTTTATTATTTAAAGTGAAGAAGGCATGTACAAAATTTCAAGCAAGCTAGAGCTTGAATGCTTGTCATGTATTTATCTATGTCTGTATGCGTTTACTCGGGATGCTGATGGTCGTCTCATGTATATTTACTGGTAAATGTCATGCAAATCAATGGAAAGCGATTCAGAGAGCAGTGTATCTCTTTATCCATAAATGTTGCTCAATTAAATTAATACTGCCAAAAATATTCATAATCTCAATGCCTACATCTAGGTAATCTTTGTATCGCTGCAGTGATTATTGAAAACATTAGTCTGAAAACTGTAAAAATCTTGTTTTATTTGAAATGACGTTGAAATAAAGCCAGAATAAGTGTCGCATAGGTACATAAATATGGAGTTGAGTATTGATAATAATGTATAATATGTATTTATTGTATTTCAGAAAATTCACCCTCTCATTGCGAATTTTATCTTAATTACATCCTACGAAGCGCTCATTTATGTGTCGTGCTAGTCGCATTTTGTATAGTATATTTGCATAGTGGTGTATATTTTCTATCTCACTATCTGTGCCCCGCGGTTTCACCCGCGTTTGTTTTTTTAGAAGTATAGAATATATGTACAAAGTTTCATGATGATTAGTTTTCGCGTGCAAGAGTAACAAACAAACTTACTTTCGCATTTAAAATATTAGTAGGAAGTAGGATAGTGGCGTTTTGAGTCTCCCGGGAAAACTTACTTTAAAGCAGGCGCTGTCCCAGGGAGGGGGGGGGTCACAGAGGACATGACCCCCAAAATCCCTCTGTCATGCGTAGATGGAAGGCGAAAGAAGCCAATTTGGGACACCTCTTCCCCGAAATTTCCTAGTGACCCTCCCCCCCCAATTGAAGGCTGGGACCGCGCCTGTTTAAAGTAGGTATGCATAATAACCTTTGGATTTCTGTGTGGTGATAAAGTTATTCTATTATTTATAGCCCTCAATTCTTTTAACTGTGCTTATTAGTAGATTAGATAAAGGTTAATTCGATCAGAAATCAATTAGTAATTTTTACAGCAAATGGGTGTTTGTTTATTGCTTATGAAACTGACTATATTAATAAGCGATTACACTGAATAAGAGAATAAGTAGTATGTAGTGATGTATCGTTGGCCTATTTACTGCAGGCAGGAGAGGTTTTCATCGACATATACATTTTTCTGCCTCGTGTGATCGCTGCCATTAGATTTTATTGCCTTCTTCAAACTAGCCTTCCACTGCCACTTAATACTCACTTTATTACTCAATTACGGACTTCACTAAATGGCGGGAAAGTAGAAAATTCCTCAACATGTTTATCGTATTCTATTGCGTATATCATATGATGATTACGACCACATAAGTTTTTTATTAAAAGAAGTGCTTGCAATCAATATTGTCTAAATGTAAACATGTTTAAAAAGTTAATTTTAATTATCGAGCACAAAAAACACGTGGACGCATTCATGTCAATACTATAATAATACGTACGTACCTCTCTGTGATCTTTGGATTGGAAATGTTTAATCACGATATTTTTTAAGTCCCATCATTGCATAAGGTGCTTTGACTACAACAAATTAACTATTGTTAAAACCAGAAATAAAACGGACAAAACTTCTGCATTTTTTATTGACAAGCAGAACATAAGCAGAATGAAACAAAATAATGGATGGCGATGGTGTATAATAATATCATAGATTTAGGATATAGTAATGCTAAGTCTGGTTTATACAGTGTTATATCGTCATTGGCTACGGCTTTGCTTGGATGAAGGGAGACGTCAATATAGCAAGGCGGCATTGCTCCGATTGGCTAGATAGCTGTCGCGTTCGTTACCGCGCGTTCCCCGTGGACCAACCGCTGCTGGACCAACTAGTTGAACCACGGGGAATTTTTTTTCCCGCTAGACCAACTACTCGGTAGTTCAACTAAATTCATTCCCGGTGGTTCAACTTGTCAATTTAAGATCTAATTAGTAATAATATGGATAAGACCATCATTTACGATCACAAATTTCACAAATATTCATTTCGAATTTTATATGCTTTTTATATATATTATTTTTCGATTGTGCTGTGGTGTCATTGGTGCTGTACACTTTACAGTTATTAATTGTAAAGTGTAACTTTTAATTAGTATTATTATTATGACGACCCGCGTGGCACAACGGACTGCCAATCTAGGGGTCCCGGGTTCGATTCCCGGCGAAACAGAAATTTGAATGATGAGTTTAAATTTCTGTTCTCGGTTTGGGTGTTTGTGTTCCTGTATTTGTATGTGTCCATGGTACCCACGACACAGGGTATTAAGTACCTTACTGCGGGGCTATGAGTGTGTAACGTTTATTATTTGAAATTTGATGTAGTGATTTAGGTAATATTTTTATTTCAAAGAGCGTAGCGAAATGCGAGGTTTGTGGAAAGTTGTAGATATCATTTTGAAACCTGAAAAGTACAAAAGGTTTTCCTTGTGCGTTTTTATATATATAACATAGGTGCTCAAATAGAATTAGGGTTCAATATTTTTATTGTCTTCGACTTTCGACTAGGAATTGTCCCGTGTGACGCAACGGTTACCATGCCGGACTGTCAATCGGGGGCTCGGTTTCGACTCCCGGCGAAGCAAAGATTGAAATGATGAGTTTCTGTTCACGGTCTGGGTGTTTGCGTGTTTGTCCATATGTCCATGGTACCCACGGCACAGTGTATTTATGTACTGTGGGGATAGCTTGGTTTAGTTGGGTAAATTGATAAATAAAACGTCATAAACTATGGTCTCACATAAATTTATTTCTTCATATACATTATGTATAATTTTGCGAATCCACTGTGTCCCGAGACGCAGCGCGGGAGTTACAAAACAATAATCGTCTACAAACTCCTACAAATAGTACATTCACACTTCCCGCCATATTGCACCCGCCAAATCTATAAGGGCTACCTGTCAGATTTACCCGCTTGGCGTCGCTAGCTTCGCCAATATTTTGTTATGCCATTTCATTTTCATATTTCAATTCATAATTCAATTATAATATTGGGGATAAAAAAGAGCAATATTTTTTTCGTTAAACTGTTTTTTTATATGTATGCCTAACATTTTTGAAGATACATAACTTATACGACACGAAGCAAGAACTTAGTCTTTAAATGGTAGCCCTTTTTGCACTTAATATATTAAAGCTACGGCTTAGAAAGACACGGCAACTAAAATATACAATAGGCAGGATGGCGAGGGGTTACAGCATTACACAAATCAATGCTTTTGTACTTTTTTCCCATAAACAAATCGGATTACAATGGATTAAAATGCAAGTCTGAGACACCGAATGACTTTAAAATTTTGTTCATAGAATTAATACTTACTTTAATATTTTCATCGTAAAATCATTCGATCTCTCAAAATAACATATCGAACACGCAAAATTTACAATTACAGAAATACAGTAAACATACAAAACAAGTATAATAAAAGCCATAGAAATATTACACAATAATAGATGCCATTTTAGCTGCACAGGAATCGAATCACAAATCAACTCAAAATTAAGTAAGAACACATTGAAAATTAGTAAATCAGTCTTTTACGTACAAATTAAATGTAACAATGATGAATGTTATGTAAAAGGTACACAAAAAACAACTGGATTGGGTTAACACAGTATTTGTACTAATGATTGGAATTATTTAAATTTACAGCACCCTATTATGGCAAATCGTAAATCAATATATTTTGTTCACTTGTTACAACTTCAAAAAAACTTAAGGTATATAATATTAAACTTGATTATAACAAATTGTATCATAGTTGCGAATTAAAAAGAATATTCAATATTAAAAATAGCTGCTTCGTTTGCATATTTCACAAATTATAAACAAAAAATTCATAATTAATTCAACTGGTAAATAAAAATGACAAATAGGTATTATACAATGCGCATTGAGAAATAATGAAAACATAAAAAAATATGTATGCATAATTTGTGTAGAATTAATTAGACTACCTATGTTTTATTGAAGCGTTCTTTTTATTAAACGGTTTTATTTTTTTTTCTTTTCTGAATAAAAATATTTTTATAATTTCAGAAAATGTTACAATTAGAACATTGGTCTAAGTTTAAATTAGAAATAAAATTAAACATAGGTATACATTAGAACTGCGTATGAAGCACGAGAAAATGCTGTATAATAAACAGTGGCTTCATTTTTTTATTACAGTTCAACGCTTCTAATATTATTAATTAAAAAAGCAGTTCCTTCAGTGACCAAAGCATAAGTGTACCAAAAACAAAAAAAAAAAAAAACCAATGAAATGATAAGACAACACGAATACACAATACAATCTAAAGAAGATCTCGGTAAGAATTTTACAAACTCAGTCACATTTAAATATCTACACGATAATAAAACAATTATTGCTTCAACCGTTTGCTGCTCGTCAAATTACATTTTAGTAATATATCCGTGTACGTCGATTCGCATCCCTTATTGAATAAACTTAAAATAAAAAAGAAGTAATATAATAAAAAAAGAAAATATAAAAAAAAACAAGCATTAAAACGGAATGGATACAAAATAAAGCTTCGTATATTGAATGTTATGCCATTAACTTATAGTGACCGGTCGAAAATTTCGCGAAACTATCAATAGAATAATTTCGTTGTACATTAATAGATTGTCCATCAGAATCGGCTGTGTGTTTCTAATTTATGAAGTGAAACTTTTTTAGCGGCGTTGGTACTCTTTTTGGGATGGGTAAAAAATGTTAAACTCGCGTCAGGACACGTGGCCTGATCGAAAATTCGTATTTTTTACAATTTTCAATTTCATGACATGACAAATATTATAATTATAGTATGTAGTAAAAAATATTTATAGTAGGTACCTACGTTAGTACATACGTACTTGCAATCCGGTCTTGGACTACCAAATCAATTGATATACTTTTAATGAGCTGTCAACACGTGACAACAATTTTATATGAGAATGGTTAGTAACCTCACAACTCATATAAGTCAATTGACCAAATTTTTATTAATTTAAAAGGTAATAAAAATCATGTTTAAAAGTAATAAGTAAAAAAATAAATAAGTTAACAATTATCCTGCTTCCTAAGTTTGGTTTAGCCTTTTTATGGAATGCATTTTGCATTTTTCCGTGCAAAACCAAGACCCTCACGGAATTTAGCACGAAATTATCGACCGATCACAAGCGTAATGAAATATTAGCTTAAAGAATTAAAAATAGAAAGGAGTAAAGCTGCCCTTTCCACTAGTTTAATATAAGCCTCGAACCTCCTACATACGCGATTCATAACGAGTATTAAATTTTACTATAACCTCAATTTAACAATTCCCATTTAATCTAAGTATTTCTTCAAATTTATTGATATCGATAATTTAAATTTAATTCCGACAGCTACACGAACGATTGGCAGTAACCGATCGATCGATCGTAAAAACCGATCGAATACAGAATACAATAGTTTCAGAAGTGTTTATTAAATATTGATCGCGTTTCGTCATATACCTATGTTAGAAGCTCAACTTTAACTTATACGTAGATCAATATAAGTAGGTAGGTATATATTGTATAAAAGGAGTGGAAAACCTAAGAATCTTACAACAACTAGGCAAGGGATTACTGTAAAATATTAAACGTACTACACTTAAAGATAGCTTAATATAGATAGTGTGATGAGAGCTGCGAGTCCACGGTTACTGTTGACGCTAAGAAGCGCAAAAATAATCATAATATTCAATTTCATTATTAGCCGTTCCCATTCGAAGTGACTCTGAACTTTTACTAGGCGATTACTAACTCATTATCGTCTCGCAATTCGATTGTATTCGAATCGCGTCCATCCCTACACGTTATTAACATTACAACACACCGACAAAACATTTTCTACCTAATAATAGATATGTCATTGAATCACCGATTTCTAAAGGTGGCAGTGATCATTATTTAAAACACATTCAAATACACTTAATCTATTCAATTGAACGAAAATTGTGACAAGCATTTGGTTAATAGTTAATTGGGAAATAAAAAACTGGGTTCGTACTGGGCAAGAAAAAAATATTGAGCAAGGGAAATCACAAGCTATTTACAGAACGGTACATTATTCTAAGCATAGGACCACAGAATATTATTAAAAGAGGTAGAACGGAAATAATGCGCCGTTCGTATGAAGACTGGTGTCGCCGATCAAGCCCCGCCTTTCACCTCCATTACATCTGTACTTAAATAAATACGAAGCTTACGCACATATTTGCAATTGCAAATCCAGCCAATCTTAGCGCCACACAATCACGCGATTTTAAATGAACGAATCATACCCAAGCACGCATATCGTAGCACGATCGCGTGTTTCTGTAGAGATACGACCGTTTGCTCAAAATCCTTGGCGCGTCTGCCCCGCCCATATTTCCATTCTAACCTCTTTTAATATGTTTGTTTGTAAAATTTTCCACACGACACAGCCGATTCGTCTTACTGTTTTCCCTCTCGTATTGCAATAATGAAACAATTTACCACAATATACACTACTTAACGTATTTAACACCCGATATGAAAAATAAACTTCTAATTACAGCTGCAATAACTATTTATACATTTTACAATATTTATGTATCATATATCGATAAAATATGTGACGATCAGAATTGAATATCATATAATCGCGTAATTTATTAAGTCCCTAAGCGCACTGGATTGTCGTCTATATTAATTTTATAATAATTACATTATATTCGTTAGCAAATTATAATTTCTGTGGCGTAATTATTAGAGACGCTAAATATTCGATTTTAGACGCATCTAGTCTTAACTGTTTTTCATTGGACTTTGAATAACTGTTCATATATTTAAAGATAAAAATAGCGAACAGCTGCCTAGTAAAGTTTTCTATCTATCGGTTAGATATAGGGTGAATAATTATATTAATAGTTATTACCCTTTAGTTTCACAATCATGATTACACTGGTCTCAATCGTAAATATACATCATAAGTAACTTTTAGTAGGCACTCATGAGTGGTTAGCCTCAAGGAATACAGACCGACATGAACAATCGGGTTAGTAATTATTTTATAATAATATTATAGTTCTTTTATTTCACAAATGACGGTTCAGGATAGGTTTATTGGTTTTGTACGCACAGGTACTTTGTTTGTGTGCGTAACCTAACATCCTGTCAATCAGTCACACTCAATTGTTTGATTGATATTGGGCATGTCATTTTTATCAATAAAATAAGAACATACTTTTTACATAGTCACATAAATTCATCCCTTTCTAGCAAAACCAAATCTATCCTAAAATTTTGTACTGTGATACAGATAAGTGACGTCACAATCCGGTATTGCATTCTCTGTTTAGTTCTTATATTTTTAGGTTGTTCATTATGATATTTGTATTCTAATTTTTCTAATAAAACAGTTTGATTTAAGTTATTAAACAAGATAAGATTTAGATTGGCTTAGATTAAGGCAACATTCGTAATGGCCACACGGATTTCTAAGTTAATAGTAGATAACTATAGTGACTGAGGACTCTATGATAGCGTAGTTACGCACAAAGAAACAACGTGTATACCCTTACAACCCCAGTAAAACGTATTCGTGAGATAAAAGAACTACACTCGTCGACATACGGACCCTGTCGTCTAATAAAACTACATACACCCACAGTACAAGCAAATCAGTAGAAAATCCTAGAAAAAAAGCACCTACAAGTTGGTAATTCAACTTACTACCATTTTTTTTATTATGAATTAAAACAATTGCATATATTATTAAAGAAAGTAGAGACGCCACAATTTTTGTCAAAATGGGATTTCCCATTTTGCTTATATTTTATTAAATTTATTTATGGATAGACGTAATATTATTTTAATTCATAAGAATAGTTTTTGGATCTCTACATTAGACATCATATTTATTGGTTTTTATTTTACTGCTTTTTATTTTGTTTTTGTATATTTTATGAGAACGAATACGAAGTCTATTACAAATCGTATTAAAATTATTGTCGTGGTTGCTAGCTGAATAACAGTTAGCTGTAATTATGGCGGCTCTATTTTCTCATTGCAAATAAAAAATGTCTTACTTTTTAATGATAGGGCGGATGCAAAAGATTAAAAATCGTAAATAAACAACACTATTCCAGACTTTGTCCTTAAACAGTTAAAAAAAAAAGACTGTTCGCTACATTGTATAAGTAACCCGCCCTAATCAAAACATTGTGCTTCTTAGCCATTTATTTCTTTTCTCGCATTTAAGTACATACAGTAGCGACTGGGTGTCCGCGTGTCCGTTCAGACGAGCCGGTCTCAGCGTCAGTTGGCATAGTGGTCAAAGGAGCCCAGATATTCGAGGGCCGCACGGTAACAGAAGTCGTATTGGTCCTGAAAATAAAAGAAAACATTAGAGATCTAGTTATCGAGGTAGCGTTCAAAAATAGAATAGATGGCCATTTTGTTAACTAAGGAAATTCTTCATAAAAAAAAAACAAAAATGCAGTCCATGGAAATCTACACAAAACCTCAAGTGAACCTGGGTCTTGCCTGAAGTCGTGTGCAGTTGTACTGTTACTCAGGAGGTTCCGACAACCTACGTACTAACCTTTCCAACGAAACACATGGAATTGATTCATGTAATAGGTGTATATTGACTTATAAAACTACGAGAAACATCAAATAATTTATGACAAAAATTGGCAGCCCCATGTTGGGCGCCAATAAAAGAAGTCAACTGCACGAATTTGAGCTTATCATTGGCAAAATTGTGAAAAAACCGAAAAGCCATTCATGAAGTGAAAAAAACAATGCACGAATTTATGGTGAATTTTAATATCGTGTAGAATAATATAAGTTGTTGTAAATGTATATCGTTGTCTAGCATCTTGTCTCTCTTTCTCTTCTCATTCTCTTCTTCTAATTGTCGGTAAAATATATTATGTGAAACTATTGTATTAAGTTTTGTTTAAGGCAGGTAAGGTATTCGACGGGTTTGTTATTTTTGAACTTATTATATACCTATTTATTTCCTTTTTGAACTGTTCTATACGTTTATATATTGCATCGTAACAATGTTCGAATAAAAACTCATATAGGTACGTTTGACACAAAAATGTTCTATCATATTTTACATATTGTATAGATGCATCAATACGAGTAATTGTAAAATAAAATCGATTCATCGGCAAAGTGCTTGGATTCCAGGAAGCAACTCCATTAAAGTAATCATTTATATATTAAATACTTTGTAATCGTGAAGCTTCCGCAATCAACGCAAATTGCTGTTGGATTAGAAATGACACACAAAACAGTGTGTCTCTGTTCATTATTTAAACAACACGCAGCCGTTAGTTTTACTTCCATTAAGTTATTATATTTTTATCCACTCGATCGAATCTTTTAGAAGATTAAAAGAGGAGAATTATCTTCTAACACGATAGCTGTGTACTAATTGCATACCTAGAATCCATTATAGTTGTATCATTTTTAATGACTGATAATTAGTTTTTGAACCTAATCATAGAGATAAACCAGTTAAAGGCCTATAAGTTGATAGTTTTTATAGACAATATAGATGGTCCATTTTACTGATCTACATCAGGTATTCCAGTTTCCGAAATAGCTTAATGTTGCCCAGCCCTTATAGCTTATGTAAAAAAAAATATAACAAAAAAGTTTATAAATATGCATCCGTCCTATAACTCCCATACATAGTTCTGGAGACCGGTGTGTGCAAACATAGAAATAGATAAAAAAGACTGATAGATTATTTAAATTCTTGCTATATTAAATATAAATAAATAAATAAAAATAACTTTGGACAATCACACAACACCATCTGATTCCAAACTAAGCAGAGTTTGTACTATGGTAATCAGAAAGCTATAAACATATCTATACAATTATAAATACATACTTAAATAGATAAATTAACACCCAGACAGAGGCTGTCTTACTAAGGGGGTATCTTTTCGGTATTTTTTTGTGAATACAATATTCAATGTACACTATACACACATTTTTTAAAATCCATTTTATTAAAATCTATTACACCAGTAATAGAAAGAGTCTTGTGAGACTAAAGCTTTTTTATCATTCACATCCATCCTTAGTCATCCTTAGTCACGCTCAGGGCTTGTTTGACTTGTTTGTTAAATCTGTGCATAGGAAGGGATTGAACATTGGATCAGAATAATATTTAATAAAAACTCGGTTTTTTAAATATAATATTCTGATCGACATATCGATAAAAGATTGGCTCTTTTAGTGGAGCCGACATTTGAGGAAACCTCGATTCCTTCTCGAAAAACAGTTAGAATCACAGAACATTATTAAGAGAGGTAGAACGGCAATAATGCGCCGTTCGTATGAAGACTGGTGTCGCCGATCAAGCCCCACCTTTCACCTCCATTACATCTGTACTTAAATAAATACGAAGCTTACGCACATATTTGCAATTTCAAATCTAGCCAATCTTAGCGCCGCACAATCACGCGATCCAAATGAACGAATCACACGCAAGCACGCACACAAGCACGCATATCGTAGCACGATCGCGTGTTTCTGTAGATTTTGGAATTTTGAGCGTTTGCTCAAAATTCCTTGGCGCGTCTGTCCCGCCCACATTTCCATTCTAACCTCTCTTAATAATGTTCTGTGGTTCGAACTATGTCTACGAACTATGTATGCCCATACGAGTATTTGAAGAAAAGGAAGTATACGTGAAGCTCACCTCAGTCTGCACCATGGCGGGTCGCTGCGTGCGCAGGGTGCGCACGGTCTGAAACACGTCCACCACGCCCTCGTACTGCATGCGCTCCAGCACCGTCGATAGCGTGATGAACACGCCCGTGCGGCCCACGCCAGCACTGTACGGACAAACAGACAAGGTTACAATTTGTTCAGTTGAATAGACGGCCTGATAAATAACAGTCAATGGTGATCGAGCGTGGACTGATAGGAAAAGAAGCACCGGCTAACGTGGTCGTAGTTGTAGAGATTTGGCTGCCATTTTTGGGGCCCACGGCGCTTGGCACGGGCTTTCCATGACTGTATAGGCTTACTTCTCGCTGTTCCAATGCGGGTTGGTGGAGATGTAGGTAAGTAAAAGGTAGTTGAAAATAAAATAATTGAATTGAATAGAATAGTAATCAATACTTAGCCGGATCTTCAATCTGCTTGTAACATAAGGTCTATCTATAATAACTGAAGGACTGAGGAAACGCACAGGTTTGCTACTAAAAGTAAACCATCTCAGATCCGACCGCGCTCGTTTGGCTAAGCTGTATAGATCGCTTACGTTCTACGCTAGAGCGTACAACTACGCGCGCTTCAGTCTGCTATTTAAAGAAGACTTTATTAAGAAGATAAGGAACCAGTTAGAGTGGTAGATGAAATAGATAAACTCTCCTCATTCATAGGAAGAGAACGTACATGAAGATGAACACATGAATACATGAACAGTCCCGCACACTCACCTGCAATGAACAGTGATAGGTCCATCTTGTCCAAACTGCTCTTTAGTCTTGTGCACCTGTCCCAAGAAATCGATGAATCCCTCCCCGCTCTTGGGCACTCCCTGCTCCGGCCAGTCCGTGAACTGGAACTGACGGACCGTTCTGGATGCGCCATCGCGAGCGTCTGTGACCTGTGGAAAGTATACAATCTTCTTAATACAACGATAATGTTGATAAATAACAAGATAAGAGAGAAATACTAACGCAACATCCGACAAGTAATTTAAAATCATCATTCTTTCTGATCCCCGCATGGAAACCATTGCGCCAGCGGGTCGACATTAGGGATTGATTAACAAAATGCCAGATCTAAAAAAGTGCACCAATTTAGTGATTCAAACGTGTTTCTTACAGTTAGAAGTTTTCAAAAATGTTTTCAACATATTTTTTATTTATTTCAATATCATTCACGAAGGCCTCATATTTTTTTATTTTACTAGCTACCTTTATTGAGTTCCACTGCTGGGCACGGGTCTTTCCCCTTATTGATGAGACCTTACTCTACTCTGCACCTCCTATGCTATGAATGATTCTTTTCAAAATCATTGAAGCGTCTTTTTTCAGTTATGGAAAGACTTTAGTACCTAGACCCTATGAACGAATGCACTCGAACAACTAGCGATTAAGCTGGTTTTAACACGATGTCAATCGTTACACGTTCTAAATTTCCATGGATATACTACGAGCATCGTATGTTCGCAGCAAAGTTGAGATTCGTGTAAATTAAATGAGTAGAAAGCAATATTCTCAATGAAATTCTTAGAAATGTTTAAACAGAATTCTGTATTTAAACTAAGCTAAGAATTTCAATTAGTTAGAAGAAGTCAAGCAAATATTTCAAGGATCAGAAATGAACAAAACCATTTTTATTCTCTTGGAAGTCAAGACTAAAGATGTAGTGAGTAGGTATAACCATATAAAAATGAAATGAAATGTATTACCTTGAATTCCCTCAAGATGTACTGAGGCATGTTGTACTCAGCGATGGGGTCCACAACGAAGCATTGGTAGCGAACAGAGCGGTCAGAAGGCCAATATTGGTGACACTTTTCCTAAAAACATAAATTCAATTAGTCACAGTGTTGCTGAATCGTTGAATGAAAACTACTTTTTGTTGTACTAAACTTACCCGGCCCATCTCCTTTAGCTTGGTCAACATAACGATAATGGTCGAGTTGTGCTCCCAGAGCATTCTCCAGAAGTCATCGGTGGTATCGGGCAAGGGGCCCTGGGTGGCAATGTAAGCGGCTCTGTATCGGTACCCGTCGACAAAGGAGGCGTTGATGTAATCAGACCCGTCTCTGGGCGTGAGGCAAACGCGTGTCGACTCGTATGGCAAGATGTGGACGAGTCTGTTCTTGTGCTTATTGCAAGGCAAGCTAGCTGACACGAAACGACTGGAATCAGCTTTCATGTTAGCGAGCTTCTTGAACTCCAGCTCAATTCCGGTGATGTTCTCGATGGTATCAATACGCATCAACTTCTGAATATGAGCTTGCAAGTTGCGAGCTGGTACCTCAGTATCGCCGCACACGACTGCTTCCAGTAACGCGTCGTGGATGAAGATGTATTGGTCCTCCGTCTGCACCATGTAGTTGCGTTGTGCTCGTAAGCATGTTACATGGCCGTAAATGTCAACCGTGCGTTCGTGTCGAGCTCTCTCTAGCATCGAATCGATCACGATAAAGCAACCAGTGCGACCGACACCAGCTGAGCAGTGAACGACCAAGGGACCAGCATCAGGTGGATTTAAGGCACGAACGCGTCGCAGGAACTGTAGGAATGGAGCTGGATGATCAGGAACTCCATGGTCCGGCCAGGCAGTAAACTGGAGCTGTTTGATCTCTCTACGCTCGGCACCGCCATTTCTCGTCACTTGGAAAGTACGTATACAGTAAGTGGCTAGCTCCTGAACTTCCGCGATGGTTACCGTCATCATGCCATACGTCTCGCTTCCCCGGCTCGGCCAGTATTGATCGCATTTGATCCTGGTCCTCTCCTCTAATTTGGTCATCATTACAATAGTAGACGTTCGCAGTTCCCAGCACATGCGCCAAAAATCAGCAAACGTTTCTTGCAGAGGGCCTTGAGTTGCGACGTATGCATTATGTTTACGATAGCCGTCACAGTAGTTGGCATTGATATAGTCACTTCCAAGTATACCGTCGATAGGTTGGAGTATTACTCGACTGTGGTCGTACGCAATGACGTTAGCGTAACGATTTTTTGGTTTGTTCACTTCCATGTTGGAGTGATCCCACGTGAATTGTTGTCCAGGTTCAATACTTTCGTATTCTTGTGAAAACTTAAGGTTGTCATTGGCTTTCAGTCGGTCTATGTGGTCCGCGAGTTCCGAAATAGGAATAGGCGGATGTGAAATCATCGCAGGGGTTTGGAAGTTTAGCCTCCTCATTTCAACTGGATCTGATGGTGCTCCAAAGCCAATGTCGGCTGACATTAATGGTCTAGTAACAGCCGCTTGATCTGGAGTCTTGCAGGGTTGTCTCCTTCTCTTCACAATGAACAGAAGTACTAGGCATAAGGATAACATTAAAGCTGCAATAATCGGGCCAATCACCCACACCATACCAGCTTCCTTCCTGTTTTCTTCGATTCTGATTTCAGGATCCCCATTTATATCTTTGGGGTCTGGTCTGCTAGGTTCTTCTCCAGGTGGAGCTTCTCGCATGTCTAAAGACAAATATTCCGAAAACGGACTCGAGGTATACAAATGTTTTTGTGGCGTATCCACAACAGCCCGAACAAATACACGGTATCTTTTACTGGGGTTTAATTTTCTATTAAGGAACCCTTCAAACATTTCATCATTACCTAGATGGAAAGTATACAAAATATTTCTCTGTAAGAATTTGGCAGCGATATAAGGGGCATTTTCGTCGTCGGTTCTCACATTACTTTTTATTAAGTCGTCTGTTAGGAATTGATCGGGATTTTTATGATTATGTGCTTTGTCGTCAGGAACTACAACTAGGTAATAATGTGAAATTGGACCGTATTCTTCGGAGGCTTGAGGTAGAATTACGAGTATTTCGTTTTCAACAACGCCGTAAAAGTCCGGCTTGACCATGGGTTTAGGGGCGGCCATTTGTGTTGTAACAGTTATTTTAGTGGGCGGCCTGTATGAATCGTCATTAGGTATGGCACTTACATTAACATTGTACGTAGTAAAAGGGGACAAATCATTTATCGAATACGACGTTCGGTCATGTTTTACTACTATTTCTTTCTTAGGTATTTCTTGAGTTTGAGTCATGCCGAGTGAGTCCACGAATTCTTTTATGGCGTTGTATGATATCTTATAACTAACGGGGTTTAATCGTAAAGGCGGAGACCATGACAAAGTCATGGAGTGTGTTGACACGTCTTGAGCTCTTAGGTGTAAAGGCACCTCTTCGGGTCTTACTTTAACAGTAACCTTTTCTGACAACCTGCCTAAGCCGTCAGCAGTTTTCGCTGCTACAGCAATGGCATATTCCGCAAACTTTTCTAAGTTCTCTAAATCTGTGGAGTGTGTAACATGAACTGTCTTTTGTTGCCATTCATCTAAGTCCTCAACAGGTGTCATAGTATAAAAAACTACGTAACCTATAATTTTTCTTCTCGAAGGTACTGTTTCCCACCATACTTCAACCCCAGATTCTGATGTTGCGACGGCTTTGACTGACATGGGTGCTCTACCGATATCTCTTTCTGTATGAGCTGTGATGTCTTTACTGTATGGACCGGGACCTTGCTCTGTGTACGCTCGAACCTTAAATACGTAATGAGCATCTTCTTCTAATCCTGTAAACACAGCCTTTGTCAAGTCAGTAGTTTTTTCTACAAGAGAAGATTGGTCACCTCGTTTGTAAAATTGAACATCGTATTTCTTTATCTGTCCACTTCGATCCGCTCTGATAGGCGGTTCCCAAGTAATACTTATTACATCTGGAGTTTGGAAATGGTACGTGACGTTTGTTGGCGGTCCTTTTGGTGTTCCTTCAGGCGTGAGGAAATATTTAATAGTTTCTTGGCCTATACCTATTTGGTTTCTACCAGCTACTCTAAACTCATACTGAACGCCTCTTTCTAAGTCCGTTATTCTGTGTGAGTTTACTTTAGTGCCGCTGAAATTTTCTTCCCCTAGTAATTGATCTTTTACTCCGTACCTCAGTCTGTATCCTAGTAACTCTCCATACGTTTCAGAGGGTCTAGCCCATTCTATTTCTACCGACACTATTGGTTCTCTTTCCAGGACCCTGTAACAAATAAAAGCAAGTTTTGTAATTGTTCGATAGTATTTTTTCTAAATACTAGTGTAAGATTACTTACTTGAGGTTTACTGTAGGCCTATTTGGTACTCCACCAGGAGTCCTGACGGATACAGGAGCGCTTCTGTCACCGTCACCCTTTCGCGTTAAGGCCGCTACCTGAACGTTGTACCGCGTGTCTGGTTGAAGCCCTGACACATTCAACTCCAGTGTGGTGTCATCCATCACGTTGAATCGCATAGGCTCGTTGAGCAGACCCTTGCCCTGTTTAACGAAAAGGAATGTTATATGATGTAATGTATTGTAAGGGATGGACGACATCTTACGAGTTTTCAATAGAGCGGTAGATTTGTGATTAAGTTTCATAGAAACAAAGACATTTACTAACCTCATCTCGTACTTCTTGGACGTGAACATGATATCCTCTAATGATTCCATTCTTTTCCTTCTCCTGAGGCGGCTTCCATGTCACGTGTATCGAGGTGGAGTTGATTGCAGTCACTTTAACGTCTTGGGGCTCTCCGGGCACTGTGATCACACAAAGCACATGTTAGATCACCGAGCCACAACTGTCTGAAAACGACCTAAATGCCCTATCAGCATCTACGGGAGCGTACTAGAGAAAAAAAAACTACCTAAAGCTTGAACTTTGAAGGGCCAAAATCGGAATTAAGCGTCAAAGGCTTCGGAAAGCACTGCGTGTTCGTATCGACAAAAAACTTCATCGCCGATGTGCGGTCGGTAAACGCCGTCGGTTATGCTGATAGAGTATTTCGGTCGCAGGCGAGTGTCTACACACGCCTCTCAGCATCTCGATCGGGCATTTGAATACCAACACACACTGATCATTAAACATTTACGCCCTTTCACATCATCATAACCAATAAAAAACCATTACCTTTCAATCCACATCGTTAAGAACAACTAAAATCGTAAAAGCTTTACAAAGAGTCAACATTTAGTAAGGTATTATCTATAATAAAAGCAGCATTTCTATAACTATCAGCTTATACACTCTGCAAGGGATCATGCTTCGGAGAGGAGACTGGGGGCGTCCAAAGATTTGTAGAAATAAGACACGCCAACTCTTCAACCGAAACACGGGGTGTCAAGAGACATGCTTCCAAATTCACCGCTTGCAGTTTGTTTAAAGAAGTGCTAGGAAGAATAACTATACGAAGCATAGGCACAAGCACAAACGCACACCGATACAAGCACTATAGTAATTTATACTCACTCTTTATAGCTGTACGGGTGTTACCAGCGGCCCATACAAAGTCAGTGACGAGAGAAAAAAAGAGAAAAACGCATTCAAGTACATTTAAGACAAATTGTGCGAACATTGCAGGGCGAACGGAACTACTAAGTGAGAGATTACGAGTAGAACGCTTGTCGGCATATGGGGGATATTCTTATTTCACTTCCTCGTGTATTTTGAGCTCTTTAGGAGGCGCTTTCAGGTTAAGCGGCTTGGGGTGCCGGCGACGGTCTGTGCTCGCGCGTGTTGCCCTTTCAGTCGTATCGCGTTCAACAAATATAGCGAATTCTTCGGTACGATACGAATGTGCTGTTATGTCTTGGATCTTCTTAAATAGAGTTTAGATCTGTTTCGGACAGGAAAAGGCTACACGCCGAGGACCGTCGCGTCCCTTTGACGAGTCACTCACACGCACATGTATTGATTAACGCGACGGCGCCGGTCTATGTGTGTGTGCGTCATCGGTAGTGTCTTGTCGTGAGCGCCCATCTCGCTGCTGTGTGTGTGATCCCTCCACCGCGTGTTCCACTGTGATGTTTGTGGCTGTGTCTGAGTGTCATTGTCCGTTTGCTGTTGTCTTCTAGTGGTTCAGTATGGAGTCAGTGTACTTTACACTTGGCCGAACTGTCCCGTGGCGTCCCTCAGGTCCCGCGTTCCGCTTGCGGCAGTAGCGAATGTAAGGCACAATAGTTTCTGTATATGTCACAATATCTAGTGTGCATGCACGACGAGTCTGATAGAGAATACATAAGAAGGAAGGAAGAGAAGGAGCTACTGGCGAGAATTTGTAGCTTAAGAGCAAGTGAGATAGATAGAGAGATAGAGATAAGATAGAGTAGCGCGAAGTACTAGTCCGAGCAGTTCGAGAGTCAGGCGAGTCTATCCGTCGGATCCGTTAGAGTCGTGCCAATATAGAAAGTGAATTTTGCTCAGATCCTCGGGACCGGTGGTCAGTTCGACCCGCCTTGCCGCTAAGAGTATAGTCAGAGTAGTGAGTAGAAGTAGTTGTGAGTAGTATAGTAGCATGCGCGCGTGTCGTGTGCGACGGTATATTGGTATTCAAATGCGGCGCTCGGGCCGTGGTGCGTGGTTGTCCGATGGCCCATCGAATACGTTCAGGAACCGCTGGAGTCAACACTTATGTATCGATAAAATGTTTTCTGGAGTCGGGTCAAATTATACTGGTTAATACGTGAGCGCTGACTTCGTATAGTAGCAGATTCTGAACGCATCGAGGCCTATCGTTATTGTAGCACGCACTCGCTCTCTCACCTCGAGTCGTCGCTAGATGTGCTGAGTGCGTCCTAAAAGTGCAATCCCCCTGAACACAATTGCGTATGACCACTAAAACAATTGCATCCAGCGGGAGACCTATCTGGTGCCCAGTGAATAAATTAACTGAACGAAAAACGGTGCTGTGTTGTTAAAGAAAGCATGCAAAATTGTGTCCATCGCTAAATACTTAACAACGGTGCGCCAAAATCAATAATATAACGGTGCCGTCGACACTATGTCAGGTGCAATAAAATTTGCATTTCAGTGAGTGCCATCATCAGCGATTCGAATACGTCTCAGAAGACGCGCCAAAAAATCATTACATGTGACAAGTGAGTGGTAACACTGCCGCTAACAGCGACAAAAGGTGAAAATCAAATCAAATGATATAATAGTACATGTAAATTCATCGGCAAGCATAAAATTTTGTTACGAAATTTAACCTCCTTCGTTAGAATCCTGCTATGTGCTCACAAGAAAGGGAACAAAAGAAAAAAATGACATTAGTACTCAATATTGATAACGGGTATCGAATATGGTATGAGCTAGTTAATTATGAAATAAATGGTTTCCATTGTAGACCCACCACCAATTAAACGAGAAACATTTGCATATAATCTGAATTTAGTCGAGAACGGAAATAATTTAGCGGGATTCCGAGATAGGGAATTGCTTGCAAGTGTTCGAGTAAATTCGTTAAGGCGTTAAATTATTCCCATTCTCCGGGTTAACCCGGCCAGAACCATAAAATCATCCACTTAAAATATTTAATCAAGAATTTCGTCGGATTGAAAATACGCGGAATTAGGTGAATGATTTCGTCAATTTTACCCTTATACCTGTTAATCCCGGCCTTAATGCAATTACCACATACATAGTTATAAATGCATCATCTTAAATTTAAACACATTCGTTATCATAAATGTAATATCAGAGGAAGTCAGCGTTATAAAGGATTCTACGCTACTACAACACACTTTAGTTCTTAGAAATGGCGGACGTTGAGCCGACATTACCATAACGCCTTCCGTCGCTAACGTTTCCTCTGATATTACACCGCCAATGAGGTTTGTTAAGTTAAACGATCAAATTATGTTATTCATTATATTAGTAATTATTTTCTCGGCTCGGCGAGGCTCAATTTTATGTCCTCGGAGCCGCTTAAAGGCGGCCCGAATTTAATTAAACGTAACCTTAAATACGCCGCGTTTGAAGCGATTGAACGGACATAAAACTGAGTGGAGGGTTAGAGCGTACGAGCGAATGAAACGTACCGTCTTCGTGCGTGCGGACGGTGACGGGGTAGGAGGCGGGTCCGTCGCCCACGCTGGTGCCGGCGAGCACCCAGATGCGGTACTCGGTCCAGCGGCGCAGCTCGTCCAGCACGAACGAGGTCTGATTCAGCTTGACCACGGTCGCCTCCGAGTCCCCGCGGCCCGACTCCACGCACAGCAGCTTGTAGTACGCGATCCTGCCATTCGCGCGCTCGGCCGGCGGCGGCTGCCACGACACCCGAATCGAGGTCGGCGATATCGCCGAAGCGGTCACATTCATTGGCGGCGCTCCGGGAACTACACAAGCTCAATTATAAGAAAATGACGTCCGAGAGCGGCGCGTCGAACACCTGGAACCGAAATGGGCGCGCGACTGCCGCCCCGCGCCCGTTATCCGCCCTACCCGATGCAATCACTGAATGCGATCGAAACAAACCAAATGAAATAAATGGTGCCCAAAATTATAAAGAAAACTGGTGAATCATCCCAAAAATCGAGCATGCACATTTTGTTGATATTGTGTGGTGTAGTGTAGGAACCGCTCGCCCATACGTCTCTACGTCTCATCCGTCACACTTTCTCCTGTCGGAATAAAACTGTAGTGGTTATGTTGGGACGCGAACGTCGCGCGCTATACATATATAATGTACACTGTACAGTCACCGGCAACGAAATGTTCTGCTCAAGTTTTCTAATCAATAACAATGTAATACATTACAAAATAAAGTAGACGAGACTGCTTCAAAATAATGTATTTGATTCACTGTTTTGTATTACATACGATATCTGTATACCTGATATATTTAAATAAACTATAACATAAATTCGGTTACTTCATTTTGTAATATATAGTTGATATTAATTAAAAATCTTGAAACAATATTAATGCCGCTGACTGTACACGTCGTCCTGGATGTGTCGGTCGTGTCGCTGGGAATAGAGGAGTGGAAATAAAAAAATCACTCGAGACTCACTTTAAAAAGACATACGTACAACATAAAGCTACTACTAGGGTACGGTGTACGCATTGCTACAGAATTTACGATCCCCACGGCATCGGTTTTACGTACAAGTACTCGTATGCATTTTGCGTACACGTTACCGTTTCGACAAGTTTACGATTACAAAACACATATTATTGTGATATAAAACTTGGTGCTTGTGCTGTAATACTGGCAGCGTGCCGGGCAGGTGCGTTTATGTGAAACATTACAGAGGAATTACCTGGAAAACTCACAATACTTTACTTTCTTAAATCTCAAAGCTTCGGACGGTAATGAGGTGCCTTTCAATTTAGCGTTTAGAAGTCTTTATTCCGGTCGATGTTTCGATTTTATCAAATAAGTTTCATTAACATGTAATAATATTTCTTTGTGCGTATCGTAAAGATTTTACGAGAATTACTCTGATACCATTTTTGGAGTTTTTGATTAATATAGACATAACATTTCGAGGAAAATTATAATAACAGAAAACAAGTGATTGTTAGACATTTTGTAATGATTTTTGTGTACAAATTTGAATAACTTTATTTTAATTCCTCTTGATTACCAGATTTCGACACACTGAAAATGTCGATTACCAGAGATTTCGACACACTGATAATGCCGACTGTTAATTAAATTATATGCCCGAAGGTTAGCGGCTTGACCAACAATTTTGCAAAGGGATCGGCAGTTATTGTCGTTTATAGTGCGACGCTGTTTTCATCCAACAATTTAGAGAACGCAGCCGACTGATGCAACAGAACCAGTCGCCGGGCTGTGTCGGTAAGCGGGGCGTTGTTCATAAAGCTCAAAATTTGCAAAGAGCTGCTAACAATCTACTAATCTAATCTGCTTTTGGACCATCTCCACTATATTCTAATCAATTGCCTAATCGATCACTGCTAATTCTTTTTTAATTAAAGTAAAATTGATAAAACATCTCAATAAAAACCGCAAAATAAAATCAACATTGTCTTCAATCATAATAAATTTAGTTTTAAGTTTTAAGTAATTTTAGTTGTACTACTTACATTAAATTAACATTTTAATTCTGTCCTAATTAATAAATACGTAAATTTGCATACCTCGCTGAGGTAAATATGGCGAACTAATAAATGTACATAAAACAACTTTTGTAATACGAATATTTGCGCAAATAAATTATTTTCCTTTCATTACTTTGCACGACCGGAAGAAAGACACTTAATTTGTCTATTAAGTTCACCTCATTGCCGTCTCACCGGACTCACGTGTCTATGGACATACCGTATTGTTTCGTCCGCACGGCGATAGGGGGCGTCGTGGCGCCCTCCCCGCGCTGCGACCGCGCCGCCAGCCAGATGTAGTACAGGGTGTTGGGGTACAGGCCGTTGAGGGTGTATGTCTCCGTGATTGGGATCCGCCTGGGTTGGAATTTACAAAGTTTCAATGGAGTAGCAGACGATATGCCACGTGGTGTTACGTGGTCGCTGCAGCCGATGAACACCTATTCACATTATGCCTAGAATTTCTTTTATTTTGCAAGATTGAACTAGGCGTGGCGTGATTTGTGAACTAATCTCACATAAAATAAATAAAACAAGAAAGAGGCATGTCATAGTCTTGTTTAAGTTTTAATTGATATATTAGGTTATTTACTGTGCCTGAATGTTATGTGAATCCGCGAATAATTGTAAGCATTACATGTAACTTAACCGTATAAACCGTTCAATGAAACCTAATTAAAACCATTTTGACAGACTTTTAAATAAAACTACTTGTACAACAACGTTCCAACGTAAGCGTTAATATTCTAGAATTCTTTTACAAAAATACATTCAAAAACAGCGGTAAAAATATTAAAAGACGCGACAAAGCCCGGTTTAAGCTGGTATAAAAAAACTCCGACAATGCTATGAAAATCGTAATACGTAGTTCTAGGCATTTCCATTATTCCATTTTTAATAGAAAAATACTGCGCTCCGCGTAAGCCCATTGGCAGATGGAAAATACGTCAAAGGAATGAAAATTATGTCCCTTTTCAGCTCATAGCATGTCGTGTTTCGGTATCTGTTTCTTTTTACGGCTGAAATTGGAGACTGATTTTTAAAAGGCATCTAAGAATAATATCTGCGAAAATCTCAAGACAAGATTTTATTTCACTACCTATTTATATATTTTACAGTGTTACTTGTTAGTATTGAAAAGCTGAAAAAGATTTCGAGAAATGTTTCCATGAATAATATCCATGTCATCCTCGAGGCAAGTTGTTATTTTTATAACCTACTTGTACAGTTTACTTTCTTTTTAGTATTTTAAATTAAAGAAATACACATCTACGTACATCGGTGCTCTATTGCGAGTTGGCAGAAATAAAGTTGGTCGCGCCCCCGCTGTTTAATATTACAGGGTGATTTATAGAGATAAAGTAACAAAAAAAAAATTGGTTGTCTGTAAATCCGTTTTACGGACGATAGTTAAACGTGAAAACGTCATAACAAAACAATGAAAACCACATTAACTTTTCAATTCACTTTATAAACAATCTACGAACGGCGCAAGCCTAACGCTCAAACCTCAATGTAACGTACAAGCGCCGATCGTAACGTACAATGAGTCATGCTTTTTCGTGCGTGCAGCCGGCGTACATCGATTTACTAGACGTTGTCACAAAGTAGATACTTTTTAGTTTTTCTTAACTCTATTTCTTTAAAACTTAATCTGAGATTAGATACAATTTAATAGATTTTTACAATTTAACAACTTAATTTTTTACAATTAAATTGATTTGATGATTGTTTTGATTTGTGACGACCCGCGTGGCGCAATGGTTACCATGCCGGGCTGCCAATCGGAGGGTCCCGGGTTCGATTCTCGGCGAAACAGAAATTTGGATGATGAGTTTAAATTTCTGTTCTCGGTCTAGGTGTCTGTGTTTCTGTCTTTGTATGTGTCCATGGTACCCACGACACAGGGTATGTTCACCCTACTGTGGGGCTATGAGTGTGAATCGTTTCGTTTCGTTTCGTTTCGAATCGTTTCGTTTTGTTGGTCATGTCAGTGTTACCGTATACAACACCTCTCCACCGAAACGCACAAGGATGGCTTTAAGCTAGAAATAGGTGCGGTAGAGAATTTCTAACGACAAATGAGCAATTATGGAAGTAAATGTTGTATGTGCATCTTTAATTTACTATTTAGTTTTTCATTACACTAAAGTTTTACTTATTACTAGCGCCCGCCCGCGACTTCGTCCGCCTGGACTATAGTTTTAGAATTTTTCTAAAATAAAATTAGCCTATGTTACACTTTATTACATCAGCTACCTACCAGTGTTAGTCTCGTCAAAATCGGTCCAGCCGTTTTAGAGATTAGCCGGAACAAACAGACAGACCGACAGACGGACAAAAATTGTAAAAAAAAAATTTGGTGTATATATCGTATAAACATTTATATGGATATAGTAAAAAACAATAACTTTAATATTACAAACAGACATTCCAATATTATTTATTTGTATAGATTCATTAAAATATTCATCGTGTACACCAATGATATTATATAAAATATCATTGTGTACATACTATACATTCTGCAATTATGTAATTACTTTAGTATTTCAATAAACTTTATTTTCACTAATAGGTACTCCGTTAAACACTGAACGTAACAGTAATTACTTATCTCGTTACGAGAACTAACTTAGTAACGTTGTACAAGGAAACACTGAACAAATTAGCCTTTGTTCTTTGCAAACAAATAAGTGCCATGTGCTTTGCTTTTTTAAAATAGATTTTTTATTATCTAAACAATTATATTTTAGAACGTTCAATATATTATGTCTCTATGTCTTTTTTATGAATATTACTAGATCAAAAGTCTCACGGGATTTTATTTCTAAAGGGGTAATCTATATACGGATTTGTATACTCACTCTTAGTCAATAGGATCTAAAAATCAATAATATTATAATAAACGTTACACACTCATAGTCCCACAGTAAGGTAATTAATACCCTGTGTCGTGGGTACCATAGACACACTCAAAGACAGAAACACAAACACCCAGACCGAGAACAGAAATTTCAACTCATCATTCAAACTTCTGTTTCGCCGAGAATCGAACCCGGGACCCCTCGATTGGCAGTTCGGCATGGTGAGGATTGCGCCATGTGGAACGTCAAATCACCACCTTCAAGTAAGTGACAATTACGCTAATTGTCGGTTAAATTCACCCGTCACTTCAATTTCAATTTCACGATATTCCGAGTAGCACTAATCATATGAGAAATTGACCCGTACTCATAGCTTTTACTTGTCAATTTACTTAACTTGTGACGTAACTAATCAACACTTTACTTGGAGATGGTGAAAGAGGCCCTTAGTGTTTTAAATAGTATACGTTTCACAGTAGATATAGGGCTATACAAATAAATAAAATTGGAGTGTATGTTTGTAATATTAAACTAATTGTTTTTTACTAAATCCATATAAATGTTTATACAATAAATAACTTCCGTTTCCGGTATTGACAAGTTAATACACGTATTCTATTGCTCCATAAAATATTCATTAAAAACAAGTAAAAAAGTGTTATAACATCAATAAAAACAGTGCTACGTACAACATAACCTCCAAGGAAGATCGTAAGAATATCCACATAATCTAATTGGTGTCGCAATAAACATAAAAAACACGAACTATAATATTTGAGTAGCAGTTAACTTTTAAATTTCACTTGAATTACGATAACAAAAGAATAAAACTTCACTATTTGCTATTTAAATTTGTTACTTATTGATAACAGAACAGCTGATTGGGCAAAAAATATCTATGCTTCAAGAACAAAAATATGAAATAGATATGATATGCCTCACAGAAACGTTTGTAAAGGCGGGTGATGAGAATTATATTAACTTAAAAGGATATAAGACTGCTAACAATTTTTCCAGAGCAGCACATAAAAGAGGAGGTGTTTGTATATTAGTTAAAAATAATATAGAATACTAGCTGTGCCCCGCGGTTTCACCCGCGTTAGAGAGGATCATTAGCATAAAGTGAAGTCCCTTCTGAAGTACCGTGGACCGGCTTTTTTGTAGGACTATATAAGATAAACATTAACATCATACATTACATAGGTGTACCTCGGTTTTGGCGGCGCATGCCAGAATAGCTCGCAGATGGTAGATTTTTTCCTACTTACTTGACACTTATCGTCATATTTTGGACAATTCACACAATATCTTTATAAATTGTAGCCTATATGTTATTCTGATGTATAAGCTATATTGTGGTAAAGTTTCATTCAAATCCATTCAGTAGTTTTTACGTGAAAGAGTAACAAACATCCATACATCCATACATCCATACTTACAAACTTTCGCCTTTATAATAGTAGTAGGATGAGAAATTAAAATGTACAAGTGACATTTCAGTGGAAAAACAATTTGAAGTATGTGGTATAAAAATTTCAAAATTAAAATTACTACTCCTTTGTGTATATAGAACACCTGACTCTGATTATAATACTTTCCTTGACAAATTGAATGAACTACTTGAAATACTGACAAAATATAAAAACTATAATATTATAATGTGCGGTGACTATAATATTGACTTCCTAAAAAAATCTAAACAAAAAAATGACATCGTAAATATAATAATGAACTATGACATGGATATATGTATAAATAAACCTACACGACAAAAATCGTGCATCGACAACATAATAAGTAATATTAAAGAATGTAAAGGTGAAATACATGAACTAGGTCTATCTGATCATAATACGGCACAATCACTATCTGTTAACATGAGTAAGGATACAAAACTATATGAAACAAAACAATTTAGATATGTAAGAAACTTTAGTATCGAAAATGTTGAAAAGTTCTGTAATTATTTGAAACAGCTCAGCTTTCAGGATGTCTATCAAAATAATGATGTCAATGAAGCATTTGAAATATTTCATGAAAATTTCTGCCTTCTATTTGATCTGTGCTTTCCATTAATAAAAGTTAATATCTCTAGAAGTCAGTGGAAACGCCAATGGATAACGAAAGGACTAAAGAGAAGCTGTAAAATAAAAAGATTACTTCGATATAAATACTATATGACAAAAAATACGTCTATAAAAATTAAGTATAGAAAATATTCAAAATTATTAAGAAAATGTATTGATGTATCCCATAGAATTCTGAATAATAAATTAATTATGACATCTGACAACAAATGTAGGGCAACCTGGAATTTAATTAATGATAACTTAGGGAAAAATAATAACATGAAAAACCTTGACTATATTCAATACAATGGAGATAAAATAGAAGATAATAAAGCTATTGCAGATTTGTTCAATAATCACTTCATTGATATAGAGGACATTAATAGTTGTCAAAATAATATAAATTCTAGTCTTAACATAAAAAGTGTACCAAATTCTATATACATTAGGCCAACAGACTCTGCTGAAATATATAAAACAATTATGGGACTAAGAAATACGAAAGCAACTGGTGATGATCAGATACCGACACATATTGTTAAGCGAACTGTTAAAATCATATCAAATGTACTAACCCATTTAATAAACATATCCTTGGAACAAGGAATATACCCTAAGAGGCTCAAAAGTTCATTAATAAAACCAGTATATAAAAAAGGTAACCGCCACGAAATTGACAACTATAGACCAATCACATTAGTCTCAATTTTTGCAAAAAATTTTGATAAGATAATGAGTGATAGACTTGTTAACTTCCTGGAGTCTAATAAAATACTCAGTCCTGTACAATATGGGTTTCGAAAAGGAAAAAACACGAGTCAAGCAATTTTTGAATTAGTAAGTAATATTATGAGTTCTCTGGGCAAGAAAGAAATTCCTGTGGTATTGTTTTTGGACATGAGTAAAGCGTTTGACTACGTGAACCATGATAAACTGTTATATATACTCGAAAAATATGGTATAAGAGGGCCTGCTTTAAACTGGTTTATGAGTTATCTCAAGGACAGATTGCAGACAACAGAAATTAATAAAATATGTCATAACACACTAAGTAAAACATACTCCGCCCAAAAGATAAAAAAATCTGGAGTGCCTCAAGGAAGCATTCTCGGGCCTATTCTCTTCACAATATACATTAATGAACTACCCAAACTATCAACCCATAAGATAATAATGTATGCGGATGATGTGACAGTTTTGGTTAGCGATAAAAACAGAGATATTGTTGAAACACAAGCAAATATCACATTAAAAAACATCATCCGATGGTTAAATATGATGAACCTAAAAATTAATATAACAAAGACTAAATATATGAATATTGGCATAAATAATAAGAAACAAAGTAAAATAATTGTGACATATAATAATGAAAAATTGACGGAATGTGACAATTATAAATTTCTTGGTGTGACTTTAGACAGACTATGTAATTGGAAATTGCAAGTTGATGAAGTATGTAAAGCTATTAACAAATTTGTCTATGCCCTGAGAAGGCTACGCAATATATCCACAATAGAAACTGCAATGTTAGTATACCGTAGCTACATTTGCTCAAAAATTAGATATGGATTAATAATATGGGGAAATTCTTGTGACATACAAAGAGTATTTGTCGCTCAAAAGAAGTGCATACGTACAATATACTCAATGAAATATAGAGACTCGTGCAGGCCTATTTTTATTAAAAACAATATATTGACGGTTCCTTCATTATATATTTTTGAAATGGCAAAATATGTGCATAACAATGTAGGATTATTTGTACAATGTGATCCCATAGAGTATATGAGTAAAAGAAGTACCAAAATAACAAAACAACTTATCAGACCTGTTGTTAAACTAACAGTAGAAAAGAAAAACTGTCACAATATGGCGTACAGAGTATATAATAACATACCACAAGAAATAAGAATGGCTCCAACTAGAAGCACATTTTCTAAAAAACTACACAAATGGCTTTGCAATGAATGTTTTTATTCACTTAATGAATTTTTTAATAACAAATGACTTTTATACTATAATGTGAAAATTGTAACTAGGTGACTTCAATTATTAATTTATCTATTTAATTTATTGAGAAATTCGTTTTTTTTAATAATTATATTAAATCTTGTATTGACATTGAATTGACATTAAAATTTAAACTTTATTTGAACTTGCACACCATGTTATAGTGGTTAAGATTGACACTGAATGTAACTAATAAGACCTATGTATTGTATACAATCTTAAGGCAAATAAAATTATTCTTATTATTATTATTATTACACCAAAATAACATTTTTTATAATTTTGTCTGTCTGTCTGTCGGTCTGTCTGTCTGTCTGTCTGTTTGTTCCGGCTTATCTCTGAAACGGCTGGACTCATTTTGACGGGACTTTCACAGGCAGGTATCTGATGTAATAAGGAGTAACTTGGTATAGGTTTACTATGTGGCGAGTGCAAACGCAGCATCGGATCACGCCACCGCTACGTCATATGAGGTGATCTTCGTGGGCCGCGAGGTAACTCCACCCACTCGCATTAATGGCCACCTATCGCTGCAATCTGATAGGCCGCGAAGAAATATACCTGCGCAAGCGCCGCTCCCCATTCGCCAACAAATAATACAATTTAATTTTTAAGGAAAAATTGTTTCGTATAAAAGGTTTTCAATTCTTTTTGTTATGATATTACACTTGCATATCTTCCGCTGTGCACTACAACTATTATTGTATCGCTAGGCTAGCTTCTGAAATAAATTAACTGTGATTATTTTTGGATTCGACTTTTAAATATTATTAGTCTCCGGTAGCTAGTAAATAATAGCCTCCGCTATTAAGTAGGTGGTTTAGGTACCAGTACTACCTAACCGCTACAACTACTTTTATATTAGAAAAATTCTAAAACTAAAGTCTACGCGGACGAAGTCGCGGGCAGCCGCTAGTCTTAAACATGTAATTACTTTAGTATTTCAATAAACTTCAGTTTCACTAATACTCACTTAAACACTGAAAGTAACATTAATAACCCCGTAATGAGAACTAACTTTGTAACACTGTACAAAGAAACACTGAACAAATTAGCTTTTACTCTCGCTCTCGCACACAAATGAAATGTGACACGTGCTCTGCTAACTGTTCAGATTGAAGTTGATTTCAGTTTAGTTTTCTGGATATAAGTCGGAATTGAAACATTTACATTTTATAACCAGTTTTAACATTTTTCTACACGTCTCTAGATGTTTAGTTTGGCTACTTGCCCTTTTATAGAAATTAAATAATAATCTTCCTGGCAATTTCTCAATTCCATAATATAAATATTTTAACAAAAACAATCCTTAACATTGGTATTTTTCTCTGCAAAAATGTGACACGTGATATAACTGTTGAGTTTAAAGTTTATTTCATTTTTATTGCACTGGCTAATATTTGCAATAGTAACATTTACACTCTAGAACGTTTTGATACATGTCTCTAGCTAGATGTTTAATTTGTCAAGTTGCCGATTTTGAGAAATTAGTTAGAATTCTATCTTACAGTCCGTTAATTCCAATACTTAAATTTTAACAAAAACTATATTAAATTGGTTTGTTTTCCATTTTAACTTCTGGCCAAAATGCTCTGAAGTAATGTAGTCTAAAAAACATCGAATCTTGCGAGGATGAGCGCGAAGAATGATACGAGGTTGTGACCGTGAACGGACTGGGATTCAGAAAATGTGACGTCACGCGTTCGTTTATTTTCTAATATTTCCCTTAGAGCACAAACTAGCCACGCCTATTCACTGGTCACATATAAAAACGTTTGTAGCGACCTTCCGCTACTCATCAAGAGATGGCGCCACGGGTATTCCTGAATCACGCTATCGAAGTTTTCGGAATATCCTACCATATATACAAGCTCCGAATTGAGTCAGTTGGAGCGCGGCCGCTCCCCGGGCATGACCACCTCGCCCGGCGGGAGATCTACCTTTGCCAAACGTTTTTTTTGTGTATAGATGGTAGAACTTTAGGCGGTATGTGTGTGTGTGCAGGCGGACACCGGTGCGTTCCACTGGATATTCCGGAGTCCTCCCTAAGCGCAGAGGCAGGCCACCGATAGGGTTTTAGTGCGGTAACAAATTCCACAAAACCCGGTAACACCTCTCTCAGGGTGCCGGGTACCTTTTGAAGGTTTCCCCCCGATACCAAAAAAAGGTACAGACTTATATGAGGCGATCATCAGCCTTTCAAATAGCAGCGCAACTGCATACGACCCCAGGCAAGAATTACGCCTGCTTGAGGTTGTGTGTAGATGTCCATGCGCCTCTCCATTCAAATAAAAAAAAACTTACTTCCTATGATGCTCCTTGGCGTACGTATCGTTCCAGTACAGTTCGTAGGACACGATGTTGTCGCCAGCGTGGGCCGGACGTCTCCAGGACAGCGTCACGGAAGTCTCCCCGGCCTCCACCGCTATCAGATTCGACGGTTGGGAAGGTACGCCTGTGAACGAAATAGTGTTGAAGTGATTCTCTTGAAAGCAAACTAACATTGAAATATAGCTTAGCATTTTACGCCAGCTGCAAGGCCACGCCCGCTGCACTGGTGAAATTTAACACAGAAAAGACAATATAGTACATAAAATAATATATAATACATATATATATAATATAATACTCGCACTCGCAGCAGGTGGAAGTGGGTTGATGGTGTCTCACACGATCAGCTGTCACGTGTGACAATTATCAACCCATAGCCATTCTGTTATCTCAAATATATTATTATGTACTTTTTTTTAAAAGAGTGCTGGGAGTTTTTTTCCGCCGCCTTTTTTCTCTCAGCTCAACATCTAGCCCAAAGGGGCACTTAAAGGCGATGACCGGGAAAAAATGACATTCATTAAGCGAATATTTTGTATTCCTAATATGAAATAAATATTTTTTCTTTCTTTCTTTCTTTCAATACATAAAATATAATAGAAGTGTACTAAGAAGATTATTTGAATGCAACTCTGCACACATCTGATTATTAGGTATAGTTTTGTGGTATTTCCTTCAGATATCATTTGTTACTTCGTGTAGTTCATAACCAAAGATTTTTCTTTCATACTGACCTTGTTGAGTCTTGACCTGCACGGGCGGTGAGATGGGACCGGGGCCGACTGACGTGAAGGCTTGCACGCGAATCGTATACACGGTGTGAGGAGTCAGCTCGCTTATTGTGGTCAGGTGACTGTTGTCCAACTAGAAATAAATGTTCATTTATATATGCGCTAAGCATTTTTATTTGAATGGAGTAGCAGCCGAGCATGCAGGCCACGTGGTGTTAAGTGGTCGCTGCAGCCCATGGACATCTACATACAACCTCAAGCAAGCATAGGTAAGTCTTGTCTGAGGTCGTATGCAGTTGCGCTGCTACTGCGGAGGCTGGTGGTGGCCTCATGTAAGTGTGGCCTCCCTAGAATTCATCTAATGAGGCATGTTCTGCTACAAGACGAAGCCAAACAAATTGCTGTGTGTAAAATCCTAGCCTTTTTCAAGGCTAACGGGTTGGACAGTGATCTGTAACCTGGCTACTGGTACAAACAATCTTCATAGGTTGAAGTACCCTGCGCTGATACAGTCAGAGCCTCATTATTCAAATAAAAAAAATGCTCATTGAATAAACTATTCGAAACAACACCGATTTTAAGGAGTCCCACAGTACGGTGCCTACGATACCAACAAAGACAAGGCCACAAACATCCAATAACAGACAAAAAAAAAAAAACACTAAATTCATTATTTTGATCTTTCTCTTCTTTCGACATTTTCCCTGCTAGGAATCGAACCTAGGACCACTGGCTCGGTACAGCAGTGATGACCAGGCCGAATGGGTAGTAAAAATGATTACTTAAAAGTATATAAAATTGATTATTATTAACAAACTTCTTACCATTTGCGAATTCCAAGACTGCAGAGGCTGTGACGGATCCGTGGTATAGAAAATCTTATAGCCCTGAAGCAAACAAAAAAAATATTTTAATCATGGTTTACCGAAAGTAATTTGTGCATAGATTTAAATCTGTGAATTTGAGTATGATGACGTATCACAAAAAATTAAACACCCTGTTTTTTTCTACATGTTATCTCAACCTTTTAAATATATATATAAGCTAACAGCTAAGCGTGGAATTGAAAGGGATTTAGGCCATAGTTCATCAATAAGTGCTGGATATCATGCGACTGGAGAATTTGAAATGAATAAGTCAGTTAAAAAAATATATAATCTCTACTAATTGAAATCTCTAACTATATTATAAATTATAATATAGTTGTTTTATTTACTTTATTTATTTATTTACATGTAATTAACAGGTTAACTCTAAAGCATTACATGTGACAGAAAATTTGTACAAACAGATATAAACTTACTTAGTGAATAAAAAACACATCAACATCTAGGTAATGAAGTAAAAGTGCATTGAATACTGCACTGTCACAGCACAATGCGGCGCAGCAGCCGTGCGGCGCGCGTGCACCACTGGCTCCGCGAACAGCCGGCTGGGCCTTCTGCCTCCATACCCGTATTAGAGATTTCAATGGTAACTATTCGCATTTTTTCTTTTACGTAGTTTTTTTACTAGAAATTGTTAGGGATGTCCCATTTCCGTAAGTATTCGAATTCCAATTTTTATGTAAGTATGAAAAATAAAAACAGTTTACTTACCGTAACTTGACCATTAGCAGTTTCGGGTTCATCCCACTGAATGACCATCGTGCTCGAACTTAGCGGTCGCACTTGGACGTTCTTTGGCGCTGAGCCGGGTTCTGAAAGAAAAGAGAAATGTTTATGTTTGCACACGCTTTCAATTTAAACAAGTGATGAAATAAAATTAAAATAGAGTTTTGGCGGAGATGAAATGGGCTTGTCGTTTTGTTGGTTTGATTTAATTTCTTGGTGTATTTTCAAGTCGTATCAGATACAATTGAATTATTGTATTTATTGTAAATTAAACAGTGTGAATAAACCTTTTTTCAGGTAGACTCCTTTTGAGTCGTCTGTTTCACTGACGACGATTGTTTTGACTTTGACTATTATTGCAGCTATTTCAATGACAACGGGCAAACATTGGATACAAATGTTCATTTGATATTGGCAATACGAACAGATGCAATGCTATTAATTAATGAAAAAAAAACACTGTGCGGCTTTTTGCGGGTTTTGTTTGCCCGGAGTTCGCTTAGACAATGCTGGGTAAAAAAAAAAGAAAAACCCAGTTTTAAAATATTGGGTATTTATAATGAATTAGTAACAGAGTAGATGAGGACTGAATATAAAATAACATACATGACAGTTACCGCTTGTGACAATATCGTTCCACAGCCATCTACTTTCATAGATAATTCGTGTAATTTTAATCTTTTACAGTTAAAGAAACAGCCTTGTGAGACTGCAGCTCGATCTTAAGCTTTTTTACTATTACGAATAGTCCTTGATTTCGTAATAATTTTAGGCTTATTACGAAAATATGGAATATTATAGCAAAAAAGTATATTAGATAGGAGTCCTGATACATGGTTATATTAACAGTCAGTATTGAGACGGTTCAAGATATTTACGAGTATTTACATCATTTCATTGCTGAATATGTGTACTAAATTGAACGATTTATGAATATCAACCATAAATACATTTTAATAAAAACTCAAAAGTTACAAAGTACGTTGTCATCACAACCAACCCTCTTCAAAAATAAAAAATAAAACGTAATAATAAATATTAATTTGATACGAAGCCATAAATCTACAAACTTTTTATTTCATTTGTTCTAGTATCTAATAACGGACCGAAACCGCGGTCAAATTAAGTAGGGTCCCAGTTCCATTACAATTAAGTTGGTACAAAATGAAAATATAAAATCATTCACAATGGTCGACTTAATAGGATTTGTTACTGGGTCGACTGGCAAAAGCGTCACTCAATAAAAAATCTCTTCTTTTTATAATGCTACGATACAATAAAAGTTAGCTGCAATATTAAAGCGGTGTAATCTCGTTTGGACGCCAAAAGTTTGTTTTATTAGGAGCATAAAGAAAATGTAAGCCGAATGTTGAAATTGAGCAATCCGCCGAATTCGCGTTTATGCGTTTCCGGTTTTTACAAGTCTTTATTAACTTGCAATGTATGTTTGTGTGAGTTGAATCTTGCAACTCAATTTTGAACCATATACAGTTGTAAGACTTGTAGTTTGAATGAAAATGTAATCTTGGCTGCAACCCTTTTTGCGTCCCACTGCTGGGCACGGGTCTCTCCCACTTATTGGGGAAGCCTGGAGCTTACTCCACCACGCTGCTCCAATGCGGGTTGGTGGAGATGCGGGTTAGTGGCCAACCCGCTGTCGGATGTTTTCAAACCGCCCATAAGGCCTCCGACAAGGTTTGACGACTGTTATCTATCGACAACAACCGGGACCGACAGCTTAACGTGCCCTCCGAAGCACGGAAAAGCGCATGAAATTTTTTGCCACTAGCGGTCACCCATCTCACACCCGACCGCGCCCGTTTGGCTCAGCTGCATAGATCGCTTGCGTTCTACGCTAGCCGCCAGGCCATGCGCAATGTAATCTTAATACATATAAATCTCGCGTCACGTTGTTTGTCCATTATTAAACTACTGAACCGATTTCAAATTTGTGTGTTTTCAACCGTGTGTTTGTAAAACTTTTCTGTACAACTAGCCCATTAAGGTTATGAAATGGAAAAAGGGACATAACTTGTAGGTATTAAGAATTTGAATTCTTGAATTATTACGTTGAAGATAAAATAAGGAATAAAGAAATGACACTAATGCCTTGCCAATATGACAAAACATTGACTATAAAACTCGATTATCGAGGAATATGGTATAAAATGATCCAACCACATCCTATGAATTCACCGTGGATTGATAAGGCAGTATTGTCTCGAAATGAGATGGTAACTGCTCTGAGGTTGCGTTCGGGCCACGTTCCGGGCCATAAATTCATGTTTTTAATGAATAAAGCGACGTGTCCAAACTGTCCATTTTGTGGTACAATAGATGATGTTTATCATATAGTAATGGAATGTGTCCAGAAGGCCAGCTTCAGAAGTCAAGTCCGAAATATGTGTTGTGGTCATATGGGTGATTGTAATAGTATTCTGGCTGATCCCACGTCGGTATCAGCCAGAATGCTTTACAAACTCGTTGATAAAAGATTTAAATAGTTAGTAAGTAATTGAACTGAATTGTTGAAATGTAATGAAATGTAATTTGTTGACAAAGCCCTTTCCAATAAAGAATTTAAAAAAAATCAAAATTTTAATTGGCAACATAAAACCGCCAGAATAATGAGAAATATCAGCTTCCTATTTTCTTCCAGTTTCATAAGTTTCATTTCTCAATGTCGCCAGGCAAAGTAAAACGAAGGACTGCTTATATAAATATGTTTCGGTAATGTGTTTATTCGTGAGCAGCGATGGCCGAGTGGTAAATAACCGCGGTCTTCGACGCGACCGACCCCAGGTTCAAATCCTCGGCGCGCACCTCTGACAAAGAAATTTGTAATGTGCGCATTTATCACTGCTCCACGGTGATGGAAAATATCGTGAAAATTATTTAATTACGATGTTTTCCATCGCCGTGCATGCCTGAGAGAAATTTATAATTTCTCGAAAGCATGTCGTCCACCAATACGCACTTGGCCAGCGTGGTGGACTATGGCCTAAATCCCTCTCACTTATGAGAGGATACTTGTGCCCAGTAGTGGGACATTAAATAGTTTAGAATTGGCATGGAAACCGTGAGAGATACGCACAGTTTGGTATTGCGGAAGAGATTGTTGAGCTCTCAAAAATTGCCTTATTTGCTTAATGGCAAATCCGACCCTGTATTTTTGCAAGATGTAACAAGATGTAGTTTTCCGCCTAGCAAAAATACTAATAAAATTTATTTATTTATTTATTTAAGAATAAAAGAAGGTGGACAAAATTATTTGATGTGTATGTGATGTACGTTACCAATATTGACAATAGTACGTATTTTCTAAGCTAAGCATTAAGGACAAGTTTTGGTACAAGCAAAGCCTTTAATTTTAGATCAGGCTTGTTACTGGATAAAGCCCGAGTCTATTAGCGGCTATAACCGCAATATTAAGCGTTCATTAGCGAGATAATCTGCCGTTTGAACAGCTAGTTACAAATGTATGTAGCCGTAGTCTCCGTTAATTGAGGTTACTGTGCCATTGGCTTATTGCGTATAAGCTTAATTCCCAGGGAAGTGAGCATGTACTAAAGCCGATACAAATTTGACATTGTACCATGCCCGTTACACAATATTTTTATTTATTCAAAAGGAATAGAAGTCGTAGGTGGTAGAACTTTTAGTCCCTGCAGCTTCGGGATTAAGAATAGAGCTACGGTATCCCCTCCCTGATCGTAAGATGCGACTAAACCCCTTTTAGTCCTTTCGGGGTTGCGGGCGGTGTGAGTGAAGCTCGTTCCGCCCAGCCAGCAGCCTTCCAGAATTCCAGAATATTCCCCAAGCGCAGAGGTAGGCCACCGAGGGCGTTTTTGTATTGTACAAATCCCATAACCCAGTATCCTCTCCTAAGGAGCCAGGGGCGAAGCCCCTCGAATGGAAAAAATATATACAAAAAGGACTCGTCATTTAAAATGAATGGGATCGGTTAGGTTAGGTTGCACTTTTTTTAATTAATACAAAAAAAGGAACCCCGCTCAGCGGGGTATTTATCCGTAATTAGCCAAAATCATTTGTAGCCCATGAGACGTACGTTACCAATATTAATAATAAGTTGTAGGCAACTAATTTATTTGTACTATAGGCAACCTTCCAGCTGAGGCATTTCCAGTGGACTATAACATGGGATTCTTCAAGGAAGCTGTAAAAAAGCTCTACTTCAAAGCCGACAATGCTCGGGTGGCTCCCCTGGGGTTGCCCGTGTCCATAGACGACGGTGATCGCTTAACACTACGTCAGCCCGTCGCCTTTTTTGTTCGGTTTGTTTATATATATACAAAAACATGTTATTGCCAATAACTAAACAATTTTTAATGTTATCTATTTATTTAGCAACTATGTGATATTGATTTGACGATTAAAGTTTAAGCAGTATTCAAGAAATTAAATCATTTCCAGTACAATTCTTTTTCATGTATGTATGGAGATATTTTTTCTCAATATTTACGTATTGATTCTGAAAAACATTTTTGTAAAGGCCACTTTGAACAAAAGAACACGCAGGATAACAAAAATTTTGTGTAACTATCGCTATTATGTAAGCATTCAATAGTCTGTGCAATCAACATAGCTTTAGACATTTTAGCAAAGCTATTAATTTTCATAGCATAGATAAATCCTAGAAACAGACGAATATCCGCGTTAATCAAGATTAATATTGCGACCTCTGTATTATGACAAATCGGTCGGTTATAGGTAAAATATCGCATCTAGTGCCCATACTTTATTTATAAGCTGCTAATAGGCTATGATTTAGGTGGCATTGAGCGAAATTATTGTATAAATTCAGTGTTAATGTAGTTAAAATTCTAGATTTTTCGTTTTGCCACCAATTTTTTTTGTATCTTTTCTCACAAAATTCGTAAAGCTATATCCAACACTGTCTAGACATCGACTGGTTCAAACATATTGTAATTATAATTTGAGATCATAAACACTTTCTATTTGCACAATGTACTTTTAATCATTACAACTGAAATTATTTTATCAGCATTTTCAGCCATTTTTATAATATTTTATCAAGTATATTTTATATTATTTGTTTTGGTATTTTATTATTCTTACAAACATAATAAATTACGTTTTTGAAGTATAACCAGTATAACTAACTCACTCAGTTCCACCAAAATACATACATATAAGAGATGTTTCTATCTTAGCAACGTAATTTATTTGAGAGGATAAACTTATATTGATATGTGTTATGAGGAGAAACTTGTATTGCTAACCCCATAAAGGATTTGAATTAAATTCATTAAAGACTCAAATGAAATTGAACAGAACACAAATTAACCTCAATGCAGATTAATGAAAGAAAGAAAGAAAAAATATTTATTTCATATTAGGAATACAAAATATTCGCTTAATGAATGTTATTTTTTCCCGGTCATCGCCTTTTGGGCTAGATGTTAAGCTGAGAGAAAAAAGGCCAGAAAAAAGAAAAACTCCCAGCACTCTTTTAAAAAAAAGTACATAATAATATATTTGAGATAACAGAATGGCTATGGGTTGATAATGGTCACACGTGACAGCTGATCGTGTGATGTACTTGGCCCTTATTGTAGATAGAGGTATAAAAAGTAGTTATAAGTACGTTATACTTACTGGCACCTCCATAGAGCGAATCCACTGCACGCAAGCAAGAAAAAGAGTAACATTAGTCAATGGATCATTTTAGTGCACTTAAAACATTAACACATTGGTGCTATAGAAAAATAGTTCAGAAGAGGTGACATACATAATAATTAATGCTGTACTTGTTTTTCTATTAACAAATTCGACAATGAAGTATTACTGACGACAACTGAAATTTTTATTAGTATCATAATATTTTTTCATCACAGTAAAACAAATACCAGACAATCTTACTAGTAACAAAGAAATGGTGCATGAAGAAAACAAAGAAAATAAGACACGCACTACACTACAATCTACAAGAAATAATAATAACAGTGCAAATGAAATAAACAAAAAACAATATCCGTCCAAAATCTCAAAGCACTTACATGAAGCGTCGATAGTCACACGTCGAGTTTGCATGAAAAGACGAGTAAAACGAACCTTAGAAACGATTACGCGCAAAAAGCAAATTCAAAAGTTCAAGAAAAATCTAGTCTTTCTAAAGCCGATAAATCAATACCAGAAGAAGAAAGCAAGAACAATGAAAATAAAGAAGCGATGGATGATTGCGCTGATGTTGAAGTTTTCATTCATTAGTTCGGAATTATACGTCTTGTTAGAATAGATAATGAGGCAGATGGTAAGAATAAATAAGAAGCTTAAGTTGAATATTATTATGATCAATGTTTTGGAAAAATTGAAAATAGACAATATAATGTGATATACAGTAAATTTACGATATACGTTTATTTCTTAACCTTATGTTCAATGCTTTTATAATTTTTTTTTGTTTTTAAGCATTTTATTTTGTACCTAAAAATTGATGTTGCTTTTAATATGTTACATTTATACTGACAACTAACAAGTTGTATAAAAAATGCTTGTCTCGTTTGCGAATAAAATCAATACAGCAGATAATTATCAAATACATAATTTAAAGTAGAGATAATTTGACTGAATTAGATTAGCAGCATTTTTATACATATTAAAAAGAAATATAAAAAAATAAAGAAAAAGAAGACATATTTTAAACAGCCTAATACAGAATGGTTTCAGTGTGAATAAAAATTACTACGGTTTCCAGGAAAACTATATATACAAAACTGTTTATAGTATTTACGTATCACGAAAAATAGAAAAATGGACACTTATTTATAAGCGGTTTAAAAGGAGATACACCCTTCTGGTTCTGCTGGTTTTTTTTAGGCAATTAAATCTTATTTTTGTAAACATTGATAATCCTATTTGAGATAATAGAATACCCTTTTATGTCTCTAAATTAAATGTGCAAAATAATAAAGGTATTCTATTCTATATAAGAAAAATCGAAAAAAATCAATTGAGATGCAATAAGCCGCTATAAAATTTAATTCTTAAAATACAAATGCAAATATTCTTTGTATTTGTAATTCTTAAAATAACGAAATTAATTGTGTAATCAATTTCACTTTTTTATCTGATTTATTTTCGTATTTATATTTTTTTTGTAGTCGCAATGATATGACGTCATCCGGCTATGTTAACAGAAGGTGTTCAGTTTAAATACTCGTAGAGACCATTAGTGCATTTGTTGCATGATCAAGTGACGTCACCACAGAGTGAATATGCGACTCAGCATTTTCGTCAAATTACGCGCAAAAATTGAAAATATAAAATTTTAATTCAGTTTTAGGTCATTGATCGATTGAATATAAATTTTGTATTTTTTACTGTCATATTAGCACCTTATGATCGAATCAAAAAATCTTTCCAAAAATACCCCATTGATATGTCCTATACTTATAATAAATTCAGGCAATCCCATGACTGATTTTTTTTTAAAGCAAATTAAATTCAAGCGTACCAGTTTCCCCCGTAGTGATGACAGCGGGAGTGGAGGGGGGGCCCCGACCGATGTTGTTCACCGCGATCACGTACATCTCGTATTCCGTGTACGGCGAGAGGTTCGTCACCGAATAGTACTGCGTTATCACCCCGGAGATCTCGCTGAACGCCTGTTGGTGATGTTAAACTTTATTTAATAAAATACAAAACTTTATTTAATAAAATACAAATTTATAGAATAAAGAAGAGCAACAGGTAAGAGCTCTATTCATTAAGTAACATTACATTAGTCAATTAGGCAAATAGTGAATACACACACGAAATACATACAAATAAAATTGAATACATACAAAGTTTATACTTCTCACAATTATTTTGGAATTAACGAACCTTATTAATTGTAGTCTGAAGATTAGCAGATACGCTGCTTTTATTGTACAATTATAGTAATTTTATATCATACTAGATTTGCCCCGTGGTTTTACCCGAGTTATAGTGTGATGTTTTACAGGTAACCTTCATCTACGATTGAATCCTCGGTCCCGGTTGTTGTCGGGTCTTATTATTATTAAATTCTTCTCACCTGATTTGCATATTTGGGCTTGTACTGGATTACGTAGTACTGCGGTTCCTCCGGGCCGTTGTACGTCCACGCCAGCCGCACCGTGGTTGCCGTGATCTCTGATGCCCTTACTTCCGTCGGAGATCCAGGTAATGCTGTGGAAGATTTGGAATGTTGACACTATGCACAAAAAATAGACGTTAAAAGGTTGCACTGAACTACGCTTGGAAAGTAGGATATTATAATTCATTTTTTATTGTGTTTTAAATAAAAAATAGTTCAGTTACCTGACTATACAATTTTGTGACGTCACAAATATTTTACTACCTAAAATAAAGGCTTAGTAAACTAAATCTTAATATTAATTCATCGGGGTCCGTGCGAGAATGTATGATTTTTGGAAAACTGGATAAAAGTATTCATAGAATGGACAATATTGTAAGCTTCAGGGTAATCTTTTCATACGGTACAGCTCATCATTAAATAATTCCACTGCTAGGCATAAAGCTATAGGCTCTAACGTTATAGCCTCATTCTTATGAAAGTTTTAGTAGTAACATTTTTCGTTTTTATTTACTTTCACTAAATTACGATAAGTCATTACCATAACGCGAAAGTATATTTATCTTTAAATTTTGATCGCATTACACACAAAATTAAGAAAACTTGCGTATTTTCAACCTCAATGAACAATAGATAAGGCTAAATTCCTAGAAATCGCTTTCGCATTCAGTCCCCAATTTAAAATAAGAAAGGTCTTGCGAAAATCAACTTGATAAATTGCGGCAACTCGGAGACGTCCGCTTTGAATTAGTGTTATAATTCATAATTGAATTAGTGTTATAATTTATAATTGAATTATTGTTATAATTTATAATTGAAAGGGTTGCAAAGTTGCGGCCCCGGAGACAAACGAACGTCAAGTTGATAAATGATTAATTATTGTTGAGAACCGTTTTCTGAGTATAATTCGATGGGATTAACGGACCAAGTTCAGCTTGTTTAGTTATTGTTCTCTTCTTGAAGTTGTTGTTGGCGATCGTTAAGTCGAACTAGTTGTGTGACGAAGGAGTTTTTTTCTTTTAGTAATAGGCACGCATGATCTGTGCATATTGCCAGCGTCAGTTAGAAATATTTGTTAAATATAGCCAGTAAAACCAGTAAGTCGATCAGTCAGAGAGTCAAATCACTCAATCACCTTAGTAAAGCGATGGGTACAGCAGCGGACTGCAGTTATTATTCAACCTTTCTGTGTCTCCCTAGGCACAGGTTTCCTCTCTGAAGTGGGTTTAGGCCATAGTTTACAACGCTGGCCAAGTACGGGTTGGTAGAATCGTGGCTTCAAGAAATTATGAATTGCTCAGGCAAGCACGGTGATGAAAAACATCGTAATAAATATCACAATATTTTCCATAACCGTAAAGCAGTGATAAGTCATCTTGGCTGCAACCCTTTTTGCGTCCCAATGCTGGGTACGGGTCTCTCCCAATTATTGGGGAGGCCTGGAGCTTACTCCACTACGCTGCTCCAATGCAAGTTGGTGGAGATGCGGGTTAGTGGCCAACCCGCTGTCGGATGTTTTCAAACCGCCCATATGTCCTCCGACATGGTTTAACGACTGTTATCTTTCGACAACAACCAGGACCGATGACTTAGCGTTCCCCTTCGAAGCACGGAAACGCGCATGAAATGTTTTTGCTACTAGCGGTCACCCATTTCACACCCGACCGCGCCCGTTTGGCTTAGTTGCATAGATCGCTTGCGTTCTACGCTAACCGCCGTTCCATGCACGCTTCTCCGCCGGACCATGCGCCCGTCATAGGTCATCTTAATATAGCGGAATACAGCTTCTTTATAGATATCATTTTACAAAAAAAGATTTAAAGATAAGATCCACTTATTTGTGGATTAATATAGGCTCATTCACATGACAATGATAAACTTTCGCATGTATAAATCAAAATTACAGATACAAGATTGTATGCAAAGATATTCCGCCGAGCACGAACACTATTTATTATCATCAAGTCGCAATATATCACGCCGTAGTTAATTTGCACAGGCCTTTATTAATATTCATCGACTGTTATTGTTATTAAGGGCCATTGACAGTTTTCTATGGCTTTACGCACTTTACTTAGGGTGGTCTGTTTATACTACAAAATCCCTTAAGATAAGTTGAGATCAATTTTCGTTTCATGTACTTTATATTGGCCTTTAAAATTTGTTCTGCAATATATCTTCATAATACAGGGATTTTTAGTAATACAATCTAATTTAGGACATTGCTCGATTTTCTAATTAATACACTTAGGTTTCCTAGACGAGAAGATATTTTGTAGTTTTCCGAACGCGGCCTGCCGAGTTGGATTCTACGAATTACCTTTCTTTCAAAGTTGAACTTATTCATCTGGATCGGTTCTTCCAGATATATATATTCATATGAAGTAAGCGGCTGGCCTTTTTTCTTGGTATCGGGGGGAAGCCTTCAAAAGGCACCCGGAATCTTGGGAGGGGTTATGTGGGATTTGACCGCACTAAAACCCCCTCGGTGGCTTGCCTCGCGTTTGGGGAGGACTCCGGGATCTCCAGTGGAACGCACCAGTGTCCTCCACGCGCGGCGCCACAGAAGGCCCATCTTTAAGAGAGCAGATGTGCTCTCCTGCACCTTCCGACGCTTGCGGCGACATGCGGCCACGCACACATGGCCGTCCTACCCGAGGCTGCTGGCTGGACGGATCGAGCTCCCACTCTCACTGCCCACAACCCCGGAAGCCCCCTTTTAGTCGCCTTATACTACAGGGACAAGTGGCTGGCCTAGAACGCAAGAATCCAACCTAAACCAAACGGGCGCGATCGGATTGACCGCTAGTAGGAAAAATTTCATGTGCATTCCCGTGCTTCAGTAGGCACGTTCAGCCGTCGGTCCCAGATGTCAGTTTTTAATTTTTGAATGAAGTAACAGGCGAGCATGCAGGTCACGTGGTGTTAAGTGGTCGCTGCAGCCCATGAACATCGATATACAACGTGGTCGCTGCAGCCCATGGACATCTACATACAACCTCAAGCACGCATAGATAAGTCTTATCTGAGGTCGTATGCAGTTGCACTGCTACTCCGGAGGCTGCTGGTCGCCTCATGTAGGTAAGTGTGGCCGGCAACTGCACCTTTCCACCGAAACACAATAGCATTGCTTCACGGCAGAAGTGGCTGTAGCGGTGGTACTTCCCCGGGCGAACCATAATAGTTCTACCATCTACAATGTTATTGATATATATCAGTCGTTTAACTTGTCAGAGGCCTTACACTTGGAGCAGTATGGTGGAGTAAGCTCCAGGCCTCCTCAATAATGGGGAGAGCGTGTCCAGCTGTGAGACGCAAAATAGAATTGCGGCCAATGGCTTAAAATAAATGATTTTATTGTAATAAAACTTACATTGCACTTTAACCTCGGCAGAGGTCTCGATAACACCAAGCACGCTGGCAGCTTCGCAGGTATAGTTCGCGGATTCTCTTATATCTTCCAGTTTTAGCGTGTTGAGCCCCAGGGGAGGATTGTCTTCCGGTGTCAGCCATTTCGTTGCACCTATTTAAAAGACACCATAATAATTATTCTTATACAAGAATTGCTCGCTTAAAGGTATTAATAGGCACAGAACTACAGAACGGTGCCGCTGTTTGAAGTTTCTAGACAGTTCCGTCTTTTGTTTTATACAAAATTTTTACGTCAGGCGCAAACGTAAAAGTGCGTCTTCAACTGACGACTATTAGGTATAGCGATTTCAAACTAGTTTACTTTTCGGCGCGTATTCGGTCGTTTCAGAAAACGCGCTTACGTAAGTAGCGCGCGCTAGGTACTTTTTGTGCCAGAAAATGTCAAATCTCACTGTTTCGCGCGTATACGCGCTACATAAAACAAAAATACGCGCCGAAATATACGTTAGTTTGAAAACGCTCTTAGTTTCCAGTTTCAAACACCCAAAGCTTTTTGATCGGCAACGACTATTTGACAAGTGGAAGCAACTGGACACACGTCTGCGTAGAGAGTGAAATTCATTGGTAGCTAGTATCCGATCCAAAACACAAAAGTGTCAACCTTTGCGCAACGCCTCAGACCAAATCAGCTTTATTCATTGCATTATTTACCTTTCCTCCATTTGACGGTGGGCATGGGGGACCCGAAGGCGACGCACTTGAGGGTCAGGTTGCCGCCTAGCATCACCTCCGTGCGCGGTGGCGGCGGTATCGAAAACTGCGGCGCTACACGTCTTACTGCGGACAAAAAATTTACAAGTCAGTATCGCGGACACTAATTTAAAAGATATTTAGCTAAATATAACAAGCATATATCTAAATATAGGATGCCGTTCATCAAAATAAATATAACGATAAATAATATAAATATGTTGGATTTACTGGTCTCGGTATTTTTCCTATGCTATAAGCATTGTTTTCTCCAAATTTCATAATTACCCTTTCATACATACGTACCATTTAGAGGTAGGTTTTGATTTCGATATGAATTTCAAATGTGTGCCATACCTATCAGATAGTATAGTATCATGTGCTTGCTTTAGCTTAAAAATTTTGCAGTTCTAAAATAAACCTGATCTACATAGGTCTAAAAATAGATATTAAACTTGATACCTGTAAAAGAACAGGGCTAAATACCAAAAAACACTATTTATTAGTCGAACAATCAGATTCGGAAGTGAAACTATATTTTATCCCGTTTCTAATTTACGGGACCCTAAAATTTCAAGTAGCAATCAAAAGTCTGCTTATACATGCTAAAATGGAGAAAGAAGAGTAGACATTTTCCGCCATCTTATCCTTCCTACCAGGAATCCTTATTGAACACCGAAACGAATTAAGATTTTTAAACCTGACAAAATTTACTTTCATCCACAAATCCTGAGTTTTATCGAGAAATACAGCAGGCTTTATGACCAATCAAGGTCTCATAAAGTCGAAATAAAATTCGTGAAATGTGTTCCGAATAGACGATTTATTTCGCAGCCATTTAGGCTTTAAAGCGCCGGAGCTGTTAACGATTTGTCGTTTTATTCGAAGACCTGTTGGTGTTTAAGGCACGTACGTATCGTATGGACTAACACTTTCAATAAACATTTTATTGAGCGAGGCTTCGAGTAGATTTTTTAAAGAATGGTATCTACCAAAAACGATAATAGTTGTTTGAGAAGAAAAGTCCTCCTGGAGATCCCGGAGTCCTCCCCCAGCGTTGCGCAGGCCACCGAGGGGGTTTTAGTGCGGTACAACAGACTAAATATTAAAAGAACAGCGGAAATACATTGGTTCAGAAGGCACAGGACGAAGTGGCGAATGCTGATTGTAATTCTTTGCTACTATCTCCCACAGCTGAGGACGGCTCTCTCCCCCTAATTTCCGATACGAGTTGCTATTTTGAAGCCGCTAAATAACTCTCGGATAACTATCGATGCTTAATTCGTCATGGATTCGAATGCAAAATTCGTCACTAGCTTCACCCATCATAAACCCGACCGCGCTGGTTGCACTTAGCTTGCGTTCTACGTAACGCAATATACGGTGAAGAATTGATTAAAATAGCTTTGTTATCTCGAGTTTTCCATCAGGACGTTATTTGTAGGCAGAAGAACAATCATGGTTCCACATGTTACATTTTTTTAAATTTATTTGAATGGAGTAGCAGACGAGCATGCAGGCCACGTGGTGTTAAGTGGTCGCTGCAGCCTATGGACATCTACATATAACCTCAAGAAACCATAGGTAAGTCTTGTCTGATTTTGCATGCAGTTGCGCTGCTACTCCGGAGGCTGGTGGTCGCCTCATGTAAATGTGGCCGGCAACTGCACCTTTCCACCGAAACACAACAGAATTGGTTCACGGCAGAAGTGGGTGCAGCGGTGGTACTTCCCCGGGCGAACGATAATAGTTCTACCATGTTACATGGTTTGGTTTCACTTCTGCCGTGAATCAATTCTATTTACGACCCGCGTGGCACAATGGTTACCATGCCGGACTACCAATCGAGGGGTCCCGGTTCGGTTCCCGGCGAAACAGAAATTTGAATGATGAGTTTAAATTTCTGTTCTCGGTCTGGGTGTTTGTGTTCCTGTTGGGGGGAAGAGTTGTTCCAAACTGGCTTGTTTCGCTTACCATCTACGCATTACTGACGGATTAGGGAGGGGGGGGGCTAGTCCCCTGTGACCCCCCCCTGGGACCGCGCCCCCTGGGCTGCGCCTGACTGTGGGGCTATGAGTGCGTAATGTTTTTTTTATTGTTTTTCGGTGGGATGGTACAGTGCTGGCTTGACTTACACGAGGCGACCATCAGCTCTTGGAGTAGCAGCGCAAACGTGTAAGGCCACAGACAAGACTGGCTTGTTTGGGGTTGTGTCTAGTTCATGTGCTCCCCTGGGGTTGCCCGTGTCCATAGGCGACGGTGATCGCTTAACACCACGCGGCCCGTCTGCCTTTTTGTTGCAAGTTGTAGCAACGTGCATTCAAATAAAATAAAATTTATAAGTGGCACTCGGGGACTGCCGCGGTAAAGCTATTGCATAGCATTTTTTTATCAACCTATGCAATTATAATTTTTTTTTGGTGCTCATTTGAAACTTTATCTGGTCGAAGTAGTCTTGCATTGTCATCAAATTTCGTCACCAGGGTGGGTGGGTGGTGTTATTTATGACCGCAATCGACATTGCTGAGCTTTATTGACACCCATCCTGCTTATGATCGTACTACATGTTGCTGAATGGCCACCATTGTTGACTCCCATCCTTCTTATTTCAGTTCGCTTTAAAAAAAGCATTTAAATTATTTAAATTACTAGTAAGAAGTGTTAAAAAGTAGTCGTCGTTTTACTCTTAAACTCATTAATGGCCTAAGCACGTTGAGTATCTAACACCTGGATCCCGAGCGCACGCTACGAGTTTTATTTCACTGGTACGTGTTCCGAATAAACATGCAAAGTCTTTGCAACTCTAGATGAGGGAAGGTATAAATCTTATTAAGCAAAATGAGAAGCATCAAATATTGTCTTTTTTGTAATGCTAGTTTAATTAGGCTATTAACATTTTATTTAGAAGGGGGAAGACCAAATTAGGATTTTAATGGACGCAGCCATACACGTGTGCAATGAAAAATGTACTTGCCGACCTGTATGGCACAGCGGTCACCAAGGCGGTACACTGTGTGAGAGCCAGTTTTAGATTCCTAGCGGAGGAGAAATAAAAATTATGAATTAAGAGGCCTTTTCCTGGTATAGGTGTTTGAGTCTTTATCTTTATGTTTGTTTATGACATACAGGATATCTGAATGTATGAATATGAACTACGTAGCACACAATGGGGTATAGCATATATATTTAATATTTCCATAATACATCACGTCTATTTGCTTGTTAGTTGTTATTGTAGGTACCGAGGGTAAGTTCCTATAGCTTCGGGATTAAGAATCCTGTGTCTGATCGTAAAAGATGGCAAAAGGCAAATAAAAGAGGGCTTCCGAGGTTGCGGGCGGCGAGAGTGGGAGCTCCAATCATCCAGCTAATGGTAGTGTGTGCGTGGCCGCATGCCGTCGCAACTGCTGGAAGTTGCAGGAGAGTAATATCGATCTCCGGAAAATAGGCCCGTTTTGGTACGCCGCGCATGGAGGACACCGGTACATTCCTCTGAAGATCCCAGTGTTCTTCCCAAGCGATGTGACATACTACCAAGAGGGTTATAGTACAGTAAACATTTCAAATACCTTTGAAGGTTTCCCTCCTATAACAATAAAAAGTTACCGAGGGTAAAAACAATACCGGGATTTATTGTTTTTATGGTAATTCAAGCGAGCGCTACGAATTAATTTCGAATTCAGTACTTTAAAGGTCAAACAAAAGTATGCAAATAATCTGATCCCATTATGTTTATCTTATATTATATTAATTAAATCAATAACAACTCTTATTTACCTGTTGCCTTTAGTATTTTTGCAAAAGGATATTATTGTTTTCTCTGTTACTTATGTTTTTACTAAACATCATTTTACTTTTGGTAGACAACGAGAAGAAATATACCAGTACTTATACAATTCGTAGGCGGTTGAATTTAGAAAAGTGAATCTTTAAATATTTTTTTATAGGCTGAGTCTATTAGTATGAGTACTGTACGAATTATTGCAAATTAGTAATACGGGTACGGGAATTGCTTTACAATAGAAGTGGGTGCAGAGGAGGTACCTGATCGACCCAAATAAGTTCTACCACATACAACAACTACAAACATTCGGAAGTTTCGTTTTTTTAAGTGGTGGTGGTGATCATTTTGTAAAAAATAAAAAAATAAACGTTTCACATTCACAGCTCAATAGTAGGGAATATATACCCTATGTCGTGGGTACCAGGGACACAAACAAAGACAGAAACACAAACACCCAGACAACGAGTAGTGACGACAACCCAGACAACGAGTAGTGACAACAACCCAGACAACGAGAGAGAAGGATAGAAATTTTAAACTCATCATTCAAACTTATGTTTCGGCGGGAATCGAACCCGGGACCCTCCGATTGGCAGTCCGGCATGGTAATCATTGCGTCACACGGGTCGTCCAAACACGTAGCTAGGAAATAAAACGCGCGTTGCGCGATTCAGGCGTTAGCAGTTAAGACACTCAACACATGTATTAAAATATAATAAAGTTTATAATTTTCATTCATTTATTCATTCAAATGAATGAATGACTGAACATACGCAGCTATGTAATGAGAAATAATAAAAGCCCGTAAAAGATGCCAAAAGAAAGCGAATCTTTGGACCATAATGCTCATAGAAGACCTCACAGAATCCCGAAGATGGGCGTTTTATTTCATTGCTACGTGCCTCGAATGAACAAGCAAATCCTCTACATGTAGTCTGAAGATTCGAAGCCTTACTCAGCGGAAAGAGAAGAGTTAAGCACTGTATCGTGTTATTATGAATTGGGGTCACTCCCCATTATAGGGGGGGCCTGAAGGATATACATGACGGGTTTTTACACGGACGGGACGGGACAGGACGGGACGGGAAGTTTTGGGCAAGCAAATCGTTTCATACAAAATGGACGGGACGTGAACGTGGCACGGTGGTGGTGAACGTTGGCAGTCACGTCCCCATTCACGTTCCGTCCGAGTTTTTATCACGTTACGTATGCAGCGACCTTTACTCCCCTGTGGGTCGGTGGAAAAATAATTTTTTCAACTGCGTAATATTCTTAAAAAGGTGAATTCAAAGGGTGGCTCCCCTGGTGACCACGTGGCCCGTCTGCCTTTTTGTACGGTTTCTTTATATATATCTTAGCACGTCGTTTGTTACGAAGAGTACTACTACAGGTACAAACATTGAATGTCGTAGCACGTCGAATCTTATGCCTGAATCCCCGCTGGGGGTTTTATTCCTGGCTACGTGTCCGGAATGACATGGAAATCCCACTAAGTGTAAACGAGGAGAGAGTTTTGAAGGTTAAGAGTATCAGAACAGTTTCGTTTTGACTTTAGAATCACCATGTGTCACATGATTCGTAAAACATGTTTTTTCCTCACTTCGAGTGTAATTTAATAAAAAAAAGCTGTGGCTCCATTTGTGTAGTGTTAACAAAAATTATTACATGCATGACCCTAACGATATGAAAACTAAAGGTTAACCAAAAACGCTACATATTTAAAATTAGTGTTTGTCTGTACGTCCTTTATGGAATCGTAAACTATGAAAAAGAAGAAGAAGAAGGAACATTTATTAATAAAATTACAGCAGTACATATATACATATATAGTATAAAAATATACATATAAAACATAAGTATTAATGATGAAAAAAAATATACTCTCTCTGAAACGGCTGGACCGATTTTGACGGGACTTTCACTGGCAGGTAGCAAATGTAATAAGGAGTAACTTAGGCTACTTTTATAAAAACCACACGGACGAAGTCGCAGGCGCTCGCTAGTCGTTATACTACTACTAAGCTTTGTACCTATTTGCTACGCGGGTCTTACGGCCCACACAGATTAGTCCACAAGCAATTAGATTTAGCCCAATCTAAAAGTAGCTTCGTAACTAATGTTTGGCACTTGCACACTTTCTAGCAATTACGACTGCTCGTAGAAATTGCTACTGCTCGTAGAAACTATTGTTGCAAGTACAAAGGTACGTCGTAGCACGTGGAGTATCTAACAGCTGAACCCCACGAGTTTTATTCCCAGCTACGTGTCCGGAATGACACGCAAGCCCACCGAGTGTAAATGAGGAGAGAGATTCGAAGCGGAACTGTTTTGAATTTAAAGTCAAACCGCGTGACATATGATCCGTTAAACATGCTTTTTCATCACTCGGAATGTAATTTAATAAAGATCGTTGCGGCCTCAATGTAACGTGATTGGTGTTATTTACTAAAATCATCACATGTATAAGCCTATCGACTCGTTAAACGATTCAATATCAGCAATCATTTTACTGTCTGTCTGTTTGTCTTCCAAACGGCTTTATTTTAAGAAAACATCCCTATATTAATACAAAATGAATATTCATCAAACAGTTATAAATTTTTAAATAATTTAAAGCATATGACTCGTAGGAGTACTCATAAGTTTCTAGAAATTTATACGAAAAAATATCAATACGTAATAGCAATACGTATACGTAAAAACATCAATACTGTTATATAAATTTGCATTGCCATTTAGGCTTATCTGTGTAGACTACGTTTGATACACTTTGTTGCTTACTTGTGACTTGTGACGTAGAAACTACGAGCAATACTCGTAGCTCGTAGCCAATATGTATATATACAAGGTGAATAATTGAACGTTGTTGCACGTGAAGTGTATAAACACCCAAATCCTGGAAAGCACTACGAGTTTTATTCCCGTCTACGTGTCCGGAATGACACGCCAACCCGCGAAGTACAAATGAGGAGAGAGATTCGAAGAGGAACTGTTTTGAATTTAGAGTCAACGCGCGAAACATGTCTCGTTAAACGTTCTCTATTTTTTCTCAGTAGGTAATATATTACGGCAGCTTGTAATGCTGCACAGTCTAGTGAGTTTATTATTTTTAGGATCCGTAACACAAAACAATAACAGTAGCTCTTATAGTACATATATTTGTTTTATCTCTTCTTAGAGCCTTTTAAAATGCCAACGTATAACAAGGCAAAATACGAGTACTTATCAATCCCTTAGATATTATAAAATAATTGAGACCTTGGGGTTCGTAACAGATATTGATACATTAGCAAAGGCCGGGAAAAGGTACCTAGGGTTTGTACTTCGACCCGGTAAATGTTTCAAGCAACCATCTACACTTCATCTTCTCTATAATACCTTAGTCAGAAGCACACTTGAAACGAATTCAATAATTTTTAATCCCCACGAAACTAGCTATAAGCTTAATATCGAGAAAGTGCAAAAAATCTTTGTAAGGTAAGCATATACCCTTACTTGTATTACACTACTTCCATCCTAGGTATGGTCGGGACGCAGATGCTAGAAGGACGCCGTAATATTTTACTGGTCCTCTACTTTTTCCGGCTGATGCATGGAATGACATACAATCCAGAGCTTCTGTCACAAGTGCAGTTTGCGGTTCCCATCCGTGGCACCGCCAGTGCCGCGCGCCGCAAGTTGTGTTTACACAGTCGCGCACCGCATTACACCGGTGGGCTACAAACAGTACAAACTACCAAGGTGCACTACCAAGGGCGAGAGGAAACGCTAGCGCCGTATTCCCATACAAACGCATTATCCTATTTCCTCCCTGGATAATGCTTATAGAGGAATGATTTTTTGTGACAATATCTAAGTCTGCTAAAGCTATGCCCCTATGTTTTGTTTTTTTCAATCAACTAATTAAATCAGAAAATATGACTCATCAAAAATCGTAGAAAATGCCTCTTTCATACAGCCCTAATCCAACAACTGCAAAACAAATTTGAAAGATTGAAGACGACCAAATAAAAACATAGGGGCATAGACTTATTATATTTCTTGATATTTGTGAAAAAATATATTTAATAAACTTAATTTTGAAGGAGGGAAGAGGAGAATACGAAACCTCGATTTAGTAAGAAAGTTTGTAGGTATAATCGGTCTGAGCTGCATCTGTCCCTATCGCACGCGGCGGATAGCGACGGGCGCAGCGCGATAGCAATAATTATTCCAAAATACCTATTTTTCAAATTCGGCTGAACCCGCGTTTCCTCTTAATGAAATATCAAAGGAGGATGCAGACTTGGATATTTTTACATGTATCATAAACCAGCTGCGCAAATTTGCGACACATCACTGCTGGCAGCTGTATCACAAGTAGGTACATAGTTTTAGCTAGTTTAGTTTTAATTTTAATACACTTAATACATTTAATTAAATTAATTCACTCTTGTGTTTGGTTCCTAACAGTAAGCAAGATGACAGCTTATTAATAATAAAACTACCATGGATTTAGAAATTTACATGAATGGCAAAAAATAACAATGCGGTTATAACATTTTGCGTCATTCATTTAATGCAATCTGTGCAGCAGCTTCGTCTTAACACCTGAACCCTACGAGTTTTTGTAGAGTGTAGCACGTGGAGTATAACACCTAAATCCTGGAGTGCAAGTTTTATTTCCGCCTACGTGTCCGGAATGACACGCAACCCGCGGAGTGTAAATGAGGAGAGAGATTCGAAGAGGAACTGTTTTGAATTTAGAGTCACCACGCGAAACATGACTTGTTAAACGTGCTTTGTTTTGTCTAACGGGGTTATGTATGGCGGCGTGTAAAGTAGTATTGTGAAGTAAATTTATTATTTTTAGGGTTTTGTACTTTGAAAAGATAAACGAACCATCATGAGATCTCTTTGTTATCCTTGGGTATAACGTCGAGACTCTTTTTTTTTAAAAAGCGTGAAGATACAATACAAACTTGAAGTTAATGTCGAATACATCTGCAGATACCCGGCAGACTTTTTCCTACCTTAAAAGACTATCGTACTTAATATAAATAATAATTAATGAATGAGTTACGCTCCCTTTTCATCGGTATAATGATATACCACCAAAAACATAAATGTAAAAAAGGAGAGCCAAGTTCAATACAAAAATTATGCTTGGCTGTGGTCTTCGCCGCAAAAAGAATGAAGATCTAAATGAGTGCCAAGTTAGATGCAAAATCCAAATAAATTTATAGGAACAAAATAACATTATGAACAAGTATTAAACTCTATTTCTTTGCTTTATTGGATACCTATAACAATTGCTGTTATTTAAAAATGTGAGATCTTAAAGTAGGTTACATTTGACTTGGCCAGTTTTTATCAGAAGTCCTTTTGCCAAGGTCCACTCTGTGTTCCAAATTTTATTAAAATAGATTCAGTAGTTTAAACAGGAAAGCGTAGCAGACAGAGAGACAGAATTAATTTCGAAATTATAATATTAAGTAGGGATACTCGTGCACTGTAATTAACCTATATCGAACGAAATGCCATCAACTATAACACTCAAAAATACTAAAAAAAATGATAATGAAACATTGTGCTCTCGTTTTGTATTTTTAAACTTCTCGCTAAAACTCCCTAGTCCATTATTTAAACGTTTACTAGACGGAAAAGTTTTTCAATCGTTTCAATTTCTTAAATAAACATCCAGTACGCTCATGAACAATTTGCAGCTATTTTTATTCCGTAAATACTTACTGGCCAAGCAGTTGTGCTGGACAAAAGCAATATTCTAACAAACTGGTAACTCTGTTTCCGGAATATGGAATACTGGAAGGTTTAAACTACTCGTAGAAGTAATATTCGAGTGCAGTGTTTACGTGTGTAATTTATAATAGAGAAATTTATTATGCTAATATAAGAATTACATACGGTGGCAAGGTTCTCGTATTTTATTAATATTATTAATATGATTAATACTTGCCTGCCTGTACCAACAAGATATATATATAACAAATAGTTGTATTTTAACTTTTACCAAGCATGTAGTGAAGCGCGCATGCCTGGCGGCTAGCGTAGAATGCAAACGATCTAAGCGACTAAGCCAAACAGGCGCGGTCGGGTGTGAGATGGGTGACGGCTAGTGACAGAAAAAAAATATGCGCGTTCCCGTGCTTCGGAGGGCACGGCACATTAAGCTGTCGGTCCCGGTTGTTGTCGATAGATAACAGTCGTTAAACCATGTCGAAAGCGGTTTGAAAATATCCGACAGCGGGTTGGCCACTAACCCGCATCTCCACCAATTCGCATTGGAGAAGCGTGGTGGAGTAAGTTCCAGGCCTCCCCAATAATGGGGAGAGACCCGTTCCCAGCAGTGGGACGCAAAAAGGGTTGCAGCCAAGAATCTAGTGGGCAATCTAGTGGCATCTAGTTCTTTCAGAAATTATTATTAATTATTAGAAATTACGATCTGGGATGTAGATTTAATACAAACGAGTATGTTTTTGTTGATTGAATAGGTGTGCGCCAAGATTAAAATCGGGTTTCCGAAAATTTTACAGTTATAGATATTCTCAAAGTGGTTAAACTGCGTAGTGTTTTAATAACATATTATTATCTAAATAATACCTATTTATTAAATTATGCTTTGTTTTTATACATTGCACGGAATTGTATTTAAATTTTATATAATCAATTAATAGTTACGTAAGATTTTTCTTACATATACATATTATATTGTTAGTAACCTAAAATTACCAGTATTTCATGCGTTCGTATCCTAATAATCTTAACTCCCGTGGGCGTACACGACCAAAATACTTTTGTCAAACCATCTTTTTTATCCATATTTGTGCTGAAATAAATTTTCACATCATATTATATCCAATGTAATAAAATGTTTAATAATATTACGAATAAAAACAATCGAGTTTTGAAAACAGATCAGAGCTACTCGCAATTTTATGTGTATACTCGCTCGTAAGTTCAAATTTCTCTAATTTTAAAAGATAAATTTAGTTTTAAAATATGATTACAAGCAGTAAAGATCAAAGTGGCACTCAACACCATTGAGGGGGTAAAATAATGAAGCCGAAAACGTTCGTTTTGTTCTGTGGCCGCGGTGTCCGGTTTTGACTGACACAGTTCCGGCAACCCTGCCAGTACGGAGTGCCTACTAAACGCTACAAAGCAAGGAAAGATAAAGGCGGAAAACATTTACCCGGCTTCCATTATGTTAATTAGAGTCACGAGCTTTCGAGAACCTTCCGTCTATGACGATGGACGCCAAGCTATTTTAAATCGTATTTTAACAGAGGTAGGTTCAATATCCCATGGCCAGAAGTGAAGTCACGATTTCAGGTCTTATTGTATGTTCGAAGGCGTTAAAAATATTTGTACGAAGCTACTTAAAACATTAATGCCTCCGTCACAGTTAAAACAAGTGGAGTTTTAAAAGTGAAAATTAAGTTTTTGCAAAGAAAAGGCTACAATTTAATAAAATAACTTTTAAGTGTTTAAACATTTAAAAGTAGAAAAAAAATAACGATTCACCCTCATAGCCCCACAGTAGGGTTAGTTATACCCTGTGTCGTGGGTGCCGTGGACTCACACAAAGACAGAAACACAAACACCCAGACCGAGAACATTTAAACTCATCATTCAAATTTCTACTGAACCCGGGACCCTCCGATCGGCAGTCCGGTATGGTAACCATTACGCCACGCGGGTCGTCAACTCGAAAAGCTTTCGAGGTATTTATACGTATTGAAAGATTACTTAAGATAATCTTTAAGTTATTAAATTAATCAAACGTAAAAAAAATAACGGTCGCACCCTTTTAATTGGCAACAATAACACGTCATAATAGATAATAGGATCTCCAAACTACAATTACGATTTCCAACATTTTAATTTTCATTTGAAGTAAAAGTGACTTTCACATTATCTAGCTGTTTATCTTCATACACATAAAATAAAACCAAGCAAACATTACAAAATCTTCAATAGGGTTCAAGTGAAACTTTATATTTTGCAAAGCGATCCTTTTAAATATATACCGCCATCTTTGTCGGGATTCACGTGAATTTATTTCGTCCGTTTTTAATAAAGCCGTTCGTTTTCATTTCGCGTCTGTTTTATATAAGACGAAAGAGGGGAATTCGTCGAGGCTTTAATTAAGGTGGGACGTGCAAAGGTCAGATGTCTGCCAGCTCCAGTGACCCAATGGGTCCACACTGCTCACTGACAATTTATTCCTCCTGGGTTAGTCTAGTCAACTGTTTGTGTTATATTAGTTTTTTTCCGTTTATAGAGTCAACACTCTAATGGACTTTATGGTGATTTGGTGGCAAGTCAAATATGCTCAGCAAAAAAAAAAATTAACAGTAGTGTCAGTAGTATCACTATTGTATGGGTTATAAAAATCAGAGAAATCCGAGCGGTCAAGACTCCGAAACGTAGATCACCAGTTCAAAGATGCTCGTAAATCTGACTGAGAAATACAGATTTACGCGAATTTGGAGAACATTGTATTATTTTATAGCGATGTTTTACTTCACCGTGCATGGATGAGACTTACACAAAATTTCTCTAAGGCATCATTCATACATATCCACTACGCCACACTTGGCCAGTTTTGTAGACTATAGTTTAATCCAGTTTCAAAAGGAGATGAGAAGTAGGTGGTAGAACTATTATCGTTCGCCCGGGGAAGTACCACCGCTGCACCCACTTCTGCCGTGAACCAATTCTATTGTGTTTCGGTGGAAAGGTGCAGTTGCCGGCCACACTTACATGAGGCGACCAGCCTCCAGAGTAGCAGCGCAACTGCATACGACCACAGACAAGACTTACCTATGCTTGCTTGAGGTTGTATGTAGATGTCCATGAGCTGCAACGACCACTTAATACCACGTGGCCTGCATGCTCGTCTCTATACTCCGGTACTCCATTCAAATAAAAAAAAGCTATATAAATTCAGCAATCTCAGCAATAATCCATACTTAATATTATAAATTAGAAAGTAACTCTGTCTGTCTGTCTGTCTGCTACGCTTTTCCGCTTAAACTACTCAATGAATTTTAATGAAATTTGGAACTCAGATAAGAGTCAACCTTGCGAAAGAACACAGGAAGGTTTTAATCCTACGGGGACCTTTAAAACGGGTCCACGCGGGTGAAGCCGCTGGCGGAATGCTAGTCCATATATATGTACTTGTTGAATAAATAACCTTCTTTGTGAACTCGGTTAAAACCCGCTCCGAACCTAGGCACACCAAACGTTTCGACGCATATTATTCTTCAGTCCGGCGCGTTCCGGCACTTTGTTTCCGCGATTAATTAAAATTAGTCCGCGCAAGGAACGCGGTACTTGTGCGGGTTATTTCGCGTGTTTTTTGCGTCTTTTAAAAGAGAAATAATGAGGGCAAGTGCAGTTCCTATTATTCAGAACGAATCCTCTTGTCGACCACGACAGTGAAGAAGCGGGGCACTTCTGTTTAATTTTTGGTTGCCCAATGCTTTATGTAAAAGGTTTTTCTAAATTAGTGAAAAGGTTAAAGAGCGAAAGTTACTCCAATTTGTCTTCGTTTCGGCTTTAAAAGTCTGAAAGGCCTCGAGCCTAGACTGAAGCGAGTGAGTTATGTAAGATGTCGGACAAATGTTTGCTTTCAAACCTTCCTAATTGTTGACGAATAGGTATTTTATAAGTTTAATTAAACTACCTAGAGAAAAAGTTTTTTTCTTTTTGTTATCTAAGATCTGTGTCAATTTTTTAACCAATTTTAATAATCGTAAAATAGTTAAAATGTAATATACTAACTTGAATAGAGACAAAAACCAGATATAAAACAAAAAGAAAAAACCAAAATTAGTAACTATTGGAAGATACGTGCGAAAAGGAATGCAACACGTGACGGCGAGACGGCGCCGTGACGTTGATACGGGACCGCGTGACAGGAGAAAAAACGTATTCTGGCTTTGTTTTGCTCCGTGCTTACGCTTTTGTGACTTTTTCCCAAATCTAATTATATAGTTGCAGATATCATTATTCTATAGGAGTTTATTATTTACTATGGGAAACAGAACAGAATTCAGTGACGAGTGTTACAGATGAAAAGAAACGCAACGCGTGTCATAGGGATGGCATCGTGACATTGATACAGGGATTGCGTGACAATGGAAAAACATTTTGGTTTAGTTTTATTTTGTTACTTTTTGACCAATTGTTCCAAAAATATTTATCTATTGTGTTTGTGTTTATATATCCTTATTTTTAGTTTATAGTTTTACATATTAGAATCGACCTAAAACTTTGAATTTAGTAAAAAATTCCCAATAAATCGTGGAGGAGGATCTGAAAAAAGATTTAAACGAAAAATTGAAACCGCTAGAGTATAAGGAAACCAAATCTTGGAAAAGTCAATGTAACGCATTTGTCGCATTGACAAAACATCGTGTGTGTGCAATTATCGCAATACCGGCTCATGCACCTCGTTGTTCGCAGAAGTAAATCTTAACTTCTTTTTGATCGAAGCATAACCCTACCATTCATATCTTATCTTCTTAATGTTTGAATCAGAGAAAAAAAGCTACTTAAAAATTCCAATCGTTCGATAATTTTGGGTCACTTTTCATAAACGTCTAATTGTGAACAGGTGAAAAAACCGCCCTCAATTCCTCTTAAGATGAAACACATACAAAAGAAAAAAGAAGTATAAAAATAGTAATGCTCATTTTGTGGGTAAGTTCCAAAAAAGACACGTATGCACGGCACGGGCCTACGTGACAGTGACGCGGGACGAGAACGATATTTTGGTTTGCGAATTGGGGTATTAGATTTTTTGCGCTTTTGCCGTGACAATCTTGACGTGCATACCCGTCTTCGCGGATTGAGGAATTGCCGTTTTTTTATCCAGTTATGTCATTGTTCTTTACGTTATTGTTCAAGAAATATGCAGGATATGGTACAGAGTGACAGTAATGCAGAAAGTAGCGAATAGAATATTATTTTGGCTTACGAATCGTCTATTATGTTCCTTTAGGATTTTAAGAGACGCTCTTGACGTTTTTACGGATTGACGTTTTTATTATTATTATGCGTTCGATATTGTTGCTATTCCGTGACTGTGATGGTCATGACGCAGGAATCTGAATAGAACAACTGTTTGTTTAGCAATTTACCGCGTTGTTTAGTAGTTTTAGTTACCTCTTGTCTTACGTGACCTACTGATAGCGAGGCAATATTATTGTGAACAACACGTAGAAATGTTGAAGTTTGTCAACGTAGCACACGGTGTAGACTGTAGATACAATACAATACATTTGATATTCTAGACCTACTTGCTCCCATCATCACATCTATATTAAATCAATCCATTCTTGAAAACGCATTCCCCTCTTCATGGAAGGACGCTCACATCATTCCTATTCCTAAGAAATCGAATCCATCAAACCTTGTTGATTTCCGACCCATATCCATCCTTCCATTTTTGTCCAAAGTCCTTGAGCGTCTTATCTATAACCAACTTAGTTCCTTTCTTACCGAAAACTCCTTGTTAAGAGGCCGTATACGAAATCGAAACGGGCCAGATTAGGTATTTGAAAGGCACACGGCGTAAGCGGGAGCATTTGGTCGCGGGTTTGTGTGAGTCCGGAATCGTCGAAGGCTGGTACGACGATTAAACGGTTTTGATACTTTGTACTTTCTTCGGTGTCTTTTCCTCAGTTGTTTTTTGTCAATTAGAATAAAAAGTCTGATAGTACACAACTAAGCATTTATTAGTGTAGTACAAGTAATGATCTATACATGTAATAAATCTGTAGATAAGCAAAATATGTACATTTAATTTAATTTAATTATTCTTTATTACACTATAAAATAAGCACAAAGGGCGGACTAAATGCCTAATGGTATTATCTGCCAGCCAACCCGTGGCGTTGGTTTGGAGCTGTGGAAGGTGCATTAAACAGAATGGTATTGTGAAGGTAGAAGAAGAAAATATAAATAAAGAATAGTTCATTAAATACCTATATCGCAAAAAAAATTCATATCTACTTAATACATAAAATACATAAATACTTTCAGTATAACATAGACAAAATGATATTGCTTTGTTTTGAGAAAAACCATTTTAATAGTCATTATAATTATAAAAGGAAAAATACGGAATTGGTAGTTGTGAAGAACTTGCCTGTGTGTCTGTGAAACTTTTTTTATTTTAACTGACTTCAATCAAAAAGGAGGAGGTTATTAATTCGTCTGTATATTTTTTATGTTTGTTACCTCAGAACTTTCGACTGGATGAACAGATTTTGATGATTCTTTTTTTATTTCAAAGCTGATACGTCCCGTGTGGTCCCATTTTAACTTGGTCCAGTTCTGACAATGGTATCCATGCGAAAACCATATTTGCATTAAGTAGCTGCTCTACAAATTGACTAATAACTCAATATCACGCCAACCGATTATGATGATTCTTTTTTTATTGAATTTTTTTCTTCAAGGGTAGTTTAATAAGAGTTTGGTTAGGTTCCGACTAAGGGATCAATGACAAAATAACGGGACTCTTCAATTCGTAGGAGTAAATTAATGATACTCGATCGAATATTCTTTTATAGGCTAGTAATTGTCGTAATTGAATTTGATGATCAATGAAACTCCTTAACAGCTTACAGTAAGGTTGAAATCTGAGGTAGAACTGTTAACTGTTCCATTTAAACGGCGCTGTCTTAGCGGCCCCCTAAACGGTCAATTATATTGCACAATATTGCGAACTAGGGTTAATATTGAAGACTACGCAATGATTGACCAAAAGTTTGAGCGAGTTTAATTTTTATTGCACAATATTTTTCCATTGCATCGTCTAGGGTCAGTATTGCACAATATTTTTCAGTCTGTGGTTCGTCGTCACGAGGAGTACACGTACAAAAGAGAATCCAAAAGAAAACGAAAGTGAATTTATAAGACTTTTTTAATTCAAATGTATTTGAATTATTTTGAATTTGAATGTTTAAGTTTAGCCACAAGCAACAAAAATACAGCTGCAGCTTAATCTTGTTCGGACATGCTTTTTATTTTTATTTTTATTTGTTTGTATTACAAAAGCTCCTCTGGAATGACCAGAGTCCTTGATTGCTATGACATAATATCTGTAAATACTTTTAACTAACAATAAATTCCGAACAATATGAATATGTAACAAAATCCCTAATAATAGTAGTACATAATAATATAACAATAACATTCAAAAATTTTACATCCTACATGTCACAAAATTTATAAAATCCTTAATCGGGCATGTTGCTTCGCACGGTGCACACGGGTTCAATCCTATTCTCCGACTGAATACGAAAACATTGTCCAGTTCGTATTATTGTGCAATATAATTGATCGTTTGGACTCAGAGCGCCTTTCAATCTTATTGTACAATAAAAATATTGTACAATGTTATTGTAGGTCTAGGGGCCGCCTTAAATGAGCAGCACGTCTAGTATGCCTACCCACATTCAAACAAATAAGTTAGTATACATCAATTTTACTAAAATGCAAAAAATAAACAAAAAAATTAACAAAAAAAAACCGACTACAAAAGAAAACTATTCCAAAACAATGAAATTGCACTAAAAAGAAAAAAAAATTGCTTATTCTTATACAATTAGATTTAGAATAGTAGACTTACATTTTCTACTCATCAATATGTAGGTACCATCTGTGTTTACGATAATAATTTATTGTCAGTACAATTATTATTATTTTTGGAGTCAAGAATTTACAGTCGGGTGGGACCCATTCTTCAATCAATGGATTTTTTCCAAGAAGCCAAGTAAAATTTAAATGGATACTGGTTGTTAATTATTCTATTTTCAAAAATAATTTATGATATATCGCTTACAAAGCTTGTTTCTTTCTTTTTAGTTTTTACTCCACAGTCGAGGTTTTTGTTTTTTTTATAATTATCAGGGATGTTAGGGAGCTCCGTAACCGTAACCGAAACTATCGGATATCCGATATAAAAATTATTCGTAATCGTAACCGAATCCGAAATAATAGTTTCGGATAGTATCGGATAGGGACGGAGCCTAATTGAGACACGTTATGACGAGTTGTTTTAATTAATATTGTATAAGTAATAATTTTGTTATTACATTTTCATTTTAAGTAGATTAGATAACACTCAATATAACACTTAATCATTTTTATTTCAAATAGCTATAATAATTACTCACAGACTGATTGTAATTCTGACCAAATTGTGACATATAAATAAAACCATTTTATTAGCTACCAGCCTTCAGCCAGCGGCTTCGACTGCATGGACCCGTTTTTTTGGGTCCCCATAGGATAAAAAATAACCTATGTGCTATTCAAGGCTTCATTGCAATATTAAAATCAAAGGTGTTTAGCCAGTTGCTTCAACAGCGTTGACATTATTACCCGTTTTCACGTAGGAATGAAGCATTTTCTCGCGGCAAAAAGTAGCCTATGTTACTCAAGGTAAATGTGGCTTTCTAATGATGAAAGAATTTTTGAAATCGGAACAGTAGTTTTTAAGTTTAATTAGGATAAATTATATGATACTGAGTTACATAAACAGAATAGTTTTCTGCTGTTTTGTATTATACAACTTAGGCCCTCCTATTTAATACCCATATCATAGGGTTGCACAAATAAATGTTATCCGCCATTTTGGGATAGCGGCCATCTTGGATTAGTTTTTTTATAATGTATTTTATTCTACAAATTAATCCCTTTTATTTGATACCCATATTGAGTGGCTTTTTGTGCAAAAAATATGTGATCCACCATTTTGCTGCAGCGGCCATATTGAATTAACGAAAATGTTACTAATAATTATATTGTCATTTAAAATAAAAGTGTATTTCAAACTTCAGCTCAATCAGACTCTCGAAAGTGGTTCACATTTAGCTTGCAATATTTAACTAAGGGCCTCGTTTACCATCTTCAAGTAAAGTGTTGATTAGTTATGTCCCAAGTAAAGTTAATTGGCAAGTTAAAGCTATGAGTACGGGTCAGTTTATCATATGATTAGTGCTACTCGAACATTGTGAAATGGAAATTGAAGTTACGGGTGACTTTAACCGACAATTAGCGTACTTGTCACTTTACTTGAAGGTGGTGAAAGAGGCCCTAACACTAACAACCTTACTAACACGGCAAGCTATAAATGCTTGTAAACATACTTTTCTACATGAGATACACAACAATTAACAATGGAATTTTTACTACCCTATCACTTGTTGTATTAAGAAGATGGTAAATCATCACAACATATTTAAAATTATTAGCTATTCATTCAAAGTGTCAAGCACACGCTGCGCGCTGTAGTCACGCCGCTCTGTAGTCGGAGCATCGAACTAACATTGCTACGAACTTGTGCGACGTCCAGGGCGCCGCGTGGCGCAGAGCGACATGTCCACTCTCTGAAAGCGCTTGGCGCGGTCTGCCTGACTAGTAGCTTGCGTCGAGTATTATAATGCGAGTTTTAGGTTACTTTAAAAGATGCCAAATTTTTATTCACAATTTGATTATGTTTTTCAGAAAACGGATTGTTTATGAACTGAAGTTTATTTGTGTCTATTAAATTTTATGAATGACTGTTCCAATTGGCCGAAATTAAATGCAATGTCTGGCCCATTTTCTCTTAAAATTGACAAATTTCAATATTTTTTTACTAGTTTTTTGTATGAGAGTGGTAAAATGTGACACACATTTTATAGGCGATTCTTACAGCAATACACAGCATTTTTTTCAATCCGCTGAGGTTTCATAATGATCTAGAAATATGTAACATTCTGTACCCATTACAGCAAAAATTCACAAAACTGTCTTCGTCTTCAGGTCTAATAAGCACAACAAAGTAATAAAAATAAAAATGTGGCTAATGTATTAGCTTATTATTGAAATGACCAGTCATATTGTGCAATAAAACTTATGGATATGTTGTATTTTAACTGCAAAATCTCATGTGTAAAATCAGGGAAATCAGCGAAATCGGCAAAATTTCGTATACGGCCTCTTAAATCCGTTACAGTCCGGTTTCCGTTCCTGCCATAGTACGGCTACTGCTCTTCTAAAAATCACTGACGACATACGCGAAGGAATGGACGGTAAAAAATTGACGGTGTTGACTTTGCTGGATTTCAGCAATGCGTTCAACACTGTCAATTTTGAGATCCTACTCGGGGTGTTACGCTCCCTCAGCATATCTCCGGCAGCTATTGATTGGTTTCATTCGTACTTGTATGGACGTCGGCAACGTATTCAAGTTCAAGACACGTATTCCAACTGGTGTAATACGACTGCTGGCGTCCCACAAGGTGGCGTGTTGTCTCCTCTTCTTTTTTCTATTTTCATAAATTCCATAAGTCAACGCCTATCTTCTCTCTACCATCTATATGCAGACGACCTACAGATTTACAGTCAAGCCTCTCTAAGCAGCTTGCCCAATGCCATTGCCACCTTAAATTCAGACTTAAACCACGTCATAGACTGGAGCAAGTCTTACGGGCTTCAACTCAATCCTAAGAAGTCTCAATCGATCATAATTGGCAGCTTTCGCTTGATATCAAGAATAGACTTTTCGCAGCTTCCACCTATAAGACTTGGAAATGAAATAATTTCTTATAGCGACAAAGTAAAAAGTCTGGGCATATACATTGACCGGTGTCTTAATTGGGTACCTCAACTAACAGAAATTAGCAAGAAGCTGTTTGCTGCAGTGAGTTCACTTCGAAGGCACAAAAACATCTTACCCATTCCAACTAAAATTCAGCTTGCACAGTCTCTTCTTCTCCCAATCCTTGACTACGCTGATGTATGCTATCTGGACATTACCACGGAGCAATTAAATAAACTTGAGCGTCTCCAAAACTTATGTATACGGTTTATATTTGAACTCCGAAAATATGACCACATATCTGAATATCGCACTAAACTCAAGTGGCTCCCAATCAGACTTCGCCGAAATTCACATATTCTATCTCTTCTCTACTGCATCTTATTCAATCCAAATGCTCCTCCTTACCTTAAGCAACGCTTTCAATTCCTTCATTCTACTCACAACCTATCACTTCGATCCTCAGACAACCTTCTTTTAAGTATCCCTGCTCACTCCTCATCTTTATACCAAAACTCCTTCACTGCTACTGCAGTTCGCCTTTGGAACTCCCTCCCTAAATCCATCCGTCTATCTAGTTCCCTCAACTCTTTTAAGTGCCAAGTCAAGGCGCATTACCTGCGAACTTGACTTGGTTTCTTCGTTATTATTATATCTAACGCTCGCCTGTACACCCTACCTCTATCTTAATTTCTTTCCTTAACTCCTTACCTCGATGGTTGTCTGGAAGAAATCGCTGCTTAGCGATAAGGCCGCCATTTGTACATATATTATCATCAAAATCTGTAATACTTCTTTGTTTCAAGTGGTGTACAATAAAGTGTAAATAAATAAATAAATAAATATTGTTTTACTAACCTAGGACAAGGAATGGACAAATCAGAGATAGGCCAATTTAGCAACATGATTAGGAAATGAGTTAATATGTATGAAAAAATCTGAGTTTTCATAATACAACTTACAGATTAACGTCGAATCTTAGTGAATATCGCAGTAACTACGACCAACAAAGAAGAAGTAAGAGGGTAAAGTAAACGTACTTGCGGCTTAATTAATGTAATAACGGAGTTTTAGGCCTTCGAGTTCGCCATAAAAGTCCAGCATCGTTCTATGGTCGTTCTCTTTATTGCCCATCTCGAAGTTAGCAGCCCTTTGATGAAATTTCTTGTATTTAAAGGCAATATAGAAGCGGTGAGATGCTAAAAACCGTGTAAGGTTTAGCAATTTATTTAAAACTAGCGGTCGCCAGCGACTTTGTCCGCGTGGAATTTAGTTAAAAAATATATAATAAAGTAGTCTAAGTTACTCCTTATTACATCCGCTACCTGCTAGTAAAAGTTCCGTCATAATCGTTCCAGCCGTTTCAGAAATTAGCCGGAACAAACAGACAGACAGACATACAGACAAAAATGGACCCATCGGGACGGCAATTTTGCTCTCCTGCACCTTCAGGTGTTCACGGCGGCATGTGGCCACGCGCACATCGTCGTCCTTCCCGGGGCTGCTGGCTGGACGGATCGAGCTCCTACTCTCACCGCCCGCAACCCCGGAAGCCCCTTTTTAGTCGTCTTTTACGATCAGGCAGGGGATACCGTACCTCTATTCTTAATCCCGAAGCTACAGGGAGTCGGCAACTGCACCTATCCACCGAATTACAATAGAATACGTTCACGGCATATGAGGATGCAGCAGTACTTTCACGGTCGCTTTATGAAAATTATGACACGTACAAAAAATTGTATAATAATCAGTTCAGTACACAATGCAGTATGCCAATAACTTACTATCGCAATATTATATTAGCTAGGAATGTAAAAAGAGAACACAGATTTGCCTCAGTACCTAAATATAGATAAAATTGGCGATCTGTCGCTGTAGATAACGTTGCAGAAAATACACAGACCAATACAGGCACCGAATTAAAAAACTTTACTATCAGAATAAAATATCTGGAAGAGATGACACGAACGGAAATTACAAAAGTTTGACCTAGTGGAGGGCAGATAAGAATTTTTCAATAGTTATATCGAAAAACGTACATGACTTATATTTATGGCTTTGGTATATTATTCATTGTGGTTTTGATGAGTGTTTTATTTATTTATATTTTAGAAACTCAAAAATGAGGTACAAACTCAAAAAATGGGGTACGTTTGACGTGACAACGTCTAATAAATCGAATAACGCCGGCTAGTCTAAGTGATAAGTTGAAAATGGCGAAAAATAGAGATAGGTACTGTTCTTAAAAATATCTACGTTTTAAAAAAACCGACGACGTCTAGAAAAAAGTATAGGAAGCGTTTATTAGCACACAAGAGAATATTATAAACAAATATTCCACGGACGTGCAGGTTATGGGACAACCTTCCAGCTGAGGCATTCCCAGTGGACTATAACATGGGGTTCTTCAAGAAAGCTGTAAAAAGAGCTCTCCTCCAAAGCCGGCAATGCTCGGGTGGCTCCCCTGGGGTTGCCCGTGTCCATAGGCGACGGTGATCGCTTAACACCACGCGGCCCGTCTGCCTTTTTGTTCGGTTTACATATAAAAAAAAAAAAAAAAAAAAAAAAAAAAGAAATAAAAAAAGATTCTTAAACAGGAGGAAAGGATAAAAAAATACTCCCGACTCCCGGAATTCTATCTCCATTGTTTATAATTTTAATTAAATGCTGAAAATAGGTCTCTACGCGGCATTTCTAGGTTGCGCGCGCGGCGTCAAAACCGAGTATGTCACACCAATATTTTTAAGGTATTAAATAATAATTTAAAAAAAATTATGGTGTATTCCGAACATTCATGTAGTATGCAGTGTATGCAGGCGTGGGACGTCTGTCCTCATGTCAATAGCCATCAATAACAATACTTTGATCAATGTTTGGCAACTGACCAAATACATGACAAGACAAATGAATATAAACTGATGAAATCGATGCGTGTGGACACATGGACACATATGAGACACAGTGAGTTCAATGAACTTTTCAGGGTTCTATTGCTCTATAAAATATAAAAAAGAAACTTTCTGTCTGATCGACAATACTTTTTCTATGGTACATATATAGGTATAGTATATTTCTGAGTCACATAACTATAGCAACTTTAGGGCCAAATTTTCAATACCCAAAATAATTCATTGTTTTATTGGCTGCAACCCTTTTTGCGTCCCACTGCTGGGCACGGGTCTCTCCCCTTATTGGGAAGGCCTGGAGCTTACTCCACCACGCTGCTCCAATGCGGGTTGGTGGAGATTATTGTTATATAAAACGGTTTAATTCACTTGGTTTATCGGGACTACACGACTGGTGGCGCGTGGCGAGCGGCGGGAGCTCATGATTAAGGATCACGGACTGGTCCGAAACTAGTCGGGCAGTCCACCAACCGAGTTAAACCGTTTTATACTACAATGCATAAAGACACTCACAATACCTTTAAGGACAAAACGTCGTAACGAAATATTTCAATGTCATACGAGTAGGTCATACTAACTACAAGTGTTTTTGTTTCCAATTGATGGACACGGATCTTTTCCAACTATTGGGAAGACCTTTTTTTTGGAATCGGTGGAGGGGGAAACTTTCAAAAGGTACCTGGCACCTTGGGAAAGGATACCGGGTAATGTGGGATTTGTACCGCACAAAAATCCCCTCAGTGGCATGCCTCTGTGCATGGGGAGGACTCCGGGATCTCCAGTGGAACGAACCGGTGTCCTCTACGCGCGGCGCTCCAGAACGAGCCTATATTTGGGAGAGCAGATCTGCCGTACTATATCTTCCGATGCCGTACGGCGGCATGCCGCCACGCACATACCGCCGTCCTTCCCGGGGCTGCTGGCTGGACAGATCAAACTCCCACTCTCACCACCCACAACTCCGAAAGCCCCCTTTTAGTCGCCTCTTAAGATCAGGCACTGTAGCTCTATTGTCAATCCCAAAGCTACAGGGACTTATTGGAAAGGCTTGGAGCTTACTCTATCTCGCTGCTCAATGCGAGTTGGTGGAGAAATAAGGTCGTACTATAATGTCATAAATTTCATAAGTCATAGGTTTCATAGGTAAGTACGGATCCCCGGTTCGCAAGCGGTGCCTGATTTTGGGCTATCGCAAGAAGTACTGCCCGGATCATATTTTTTACTAAAAGTTAATCAGCCATTTCACAACATCTTCAGCTTACAATGAATTGTGTTTTAATCAAATTTCTTCAATCTGGAATACCAGGACTTAATAAGAACAAGGAGACATTTCATTTCGGGAGGTAAATAATTGGTGGGCCTTTCGTCAAGTTGGAAACTAATTCAATAAGTCTTCGGGCATTTTGCATTTTATTCGCGGTTCAAGTCACAAGATTTTATTTGAATACATTACCTAGTTGCGAAGTTGTCACAAAATAATTGAAATCGGTAATATTTTGATTAGAACAGAATTAAATATACTTATGAAAAATCTAAATATACATAAATATCATATAGATTAAACTTTATGGTTGACATTTGTATGTATATCCATCTCGTGTCTTCTCAATACAACTTACAATTAATACGTACTTATATTGAGTCATCACACAGTAATAATAAAATTGGTACTTAATTTTAGTACATTTAAATCTATGATACTCGTATATTAATTAAAATCTCTTAAACTCTGTCGGTACGTCTAATAAGAAATAAGACGAAGATTTCGACCTATAATTTATTTATCCAGAATGGGTTAGTGATAACTTTGTTCTAAGATAACGTCATAATAATATCAGCAAATTATTCGATTATTCTTTAATACATCCTGTAACATTGCTCTATAGGTCTAAATCGCAACTTTTACAAAAGTCATTCAGAACTAGGGTTCTACAAGTGGCCTCATTGTTTGACTCGCGTTAAATATAAATAAAACCCGTCCTCAAACAAAAGAAGTAAAGGACCTACCAAATGAAAGAGTAAAAGTTTGGGACTGACTCGGAATAAAAGAAATCTTGCATGGCCAGCACACAATGCTTTGAATTCAGATGAAAAGTGTATATTTTGTCCTTAAATGTTATAGTCAGGCAGTCCCGATAAATCAAGTGAGTACAACCGTTTTATATAACAATGGACAAGTATATAGTTCATTATACTTTATTTTTTTATTTTCTCCCAAAAATATCCTATGATATTGAATAAATTAAGAAATATGCTACTTTATACCTAAGAATTATACCTTTTTGTAATTGTTATGAAATGCAGATGTTTTTAAAATAAAGTTTCACAAGGTTACCATACATTTTTTTTGCACCAGCGTTGTTCAAACTTCAGTTAGAAAACTTTAGAACGTAAAATTTGCAACTATTCTGGGTTGTATTTTTTTGTGTTGTTAATTACGGTTGAATATCATTTTAATTAGGAAGACTTATGTATTATTAATTACCTTGAATAAAAATAACAACAAAATAACAAAGCAGATATGGTAAAATTTAATATTTAGCTTGCGTGGATGATAATTTCACCAAATTTTTTAAACAAAGCATAACTTAATAACAACAAGTCCTAGGACTATAAATTTTAGTATTTTTATCAGATAATAAGTCTCACTTCCCCCCATAACCCGTTGATCCACTATTTACGGGACACCCTGTATATTAATGTAAACTTTTACTATTTTATTTATTTTATTTTTATTTTATTTTATTATGGAAAACTTACAGCTCTAATCATAAATATTATTATTAACTTAAGTGTCTAAAAGCCATTTAACAGTTTTCGCATTTATATAAACAAATTGCACGTTGCTAATTTAAAGTTGCCAATTTATATACACAATGCTTTGAATTCAGATGACAAGTACATAGTTCATTACATATTAATGTATATATATTAATTTATAACTTAAAAAGAAAAAAAAATGACAAAAATGATAAAATTGCAAATCACTTGTTCAGCCCATAGTTTTTGATACTTTTTACTGCGAGTACTTCTCAAACGGAGAATCTGTCGCTTCGTTAGTATGGGCCGTTTTCAGCGCTATGCTACGGTTTAACTTTGGCTCACATTTCTGTCTGTCGCGGTGCTCCCATCGATATGGTCCTTTGAGAACACTGGATATAGAGATAAAATCAATCAATGCCAAATAGGATCGATTGGGCGGTTTTCTATTAGCCGGCCCGGCACCGGCACAGTACCGGCATGGCCGTCCACCGGCACCGGCGCCGGGGCTTCGTTTTTCCACTGCACCGGTTGTTGATACCGGTTTACACCCGGTGAGTGGTTCAGTACTGACACGGACTTCAGCATGACGACACGTAAAGTACAACGCGAGTCACGGTGTCGTATGATAACGCCATGACGCGTACGCACTGAAACGAACCACAAACCAAATACGAGTTTTTCCGTCCGCTCCTCGTTCCCCTACCAGGCCCGCGCACTCACACACGCACACGGCTACAACACACATGCAGTTTTGCCGGGCCGGCACCGACTGGGAAGCTTGCTTGGAAAACCGCCCAATGATACAATAAAAAAATCATGCATATTCCCTATTGGCTTCAAACCAAAGTGAATGGTTCATTTCTGTCGGGAAGTTATTCTATTTGTTTTAACGGAAAGATGTGGTTGCCGGCCAGACGTATACACGAGCGTTCTAAGTAGCGATGAAATTTTATACGACCTCAGGCTAAACTGAGACTTGCTTAAGGTGGTGTGTGTATTCGATCTCAATGAAGCAGAACCAGAACCAGTGTACTATCGAATATCGTAAGCTCACCAGAATTTGGACAAGACATTAATTGTTTTAGAATTTGTTTTCAAAATCGTAAGGAACTCCCTTGAGTGTCGGCAGTAAGACGTGTTTTTACTATGATAGTTTATAAGAGAAAGTGTCGACCCTGAAGTGGCGGTGCCGGCCAGCGCAGTGTGATCGCGCTCGCGATATTTCGTGCCATCTCCTCTTTTGGGGTGTGCGTTATTTGAAGCTCCGTGGTGGCTTTCATTCTCATTTGCTACTTAGCTAAAATTAAAAATTATAATGTTTTACGACAACTATAGTTCATTCGCGTTAAGAAAATAGTGACTCATCACCGACTGCCGGCCAAGCCACGCCCCCTAGCCAATTAAAACGCTAGAAATTAGTAAGGCGAGTTCACAGTGCTCAGTTGAAGTCAGACCTTCGAACTGATCGGTTGTGTATTTTGCGTACTACTTGTTTAAAATTAAATTTGGAAAATGGATATCTCACCTATTAAAAAAAATAAAAGTGGATCAATTATACATAGCGGAGAGAGACGCGTAATTTACAATGTTTATAAGTAAATTCATTCGTAATAAATGTAACGGGAGAATCTAGCGATACTGATTAGCGATTTAAGTACTTAGTTTTAAGACAATTTTGTATTTTTTTACTTAGTACTTATTTTATTACCATTAATCCAAATATGTGTTACTCTACTAATATAGCGTTTAAGTTGACATTAAAAATTACCTTAATAGGAATATTTTAACATGTTTAAAATCATTGATACTTTATTATTTTTCTATTAAACTTATTTAATGTTTTGAAAAAAAAATGTTAAATTTTTTTCTCCATTATGAATACACCCTTACCCTGCAGTTGCACTGATGAGTCACTATTTTCTTAACGCGAATGAACTATAGTGTACATTTTAACGAACTAAATAAAATGCAAAGTTCATTGAGAGCTGGTTTTATGAAGGCTAACGGCAAAGCAGCACATATTGTTGTAAGAAATAGGGCACCTGGTTGTGTGGCTCTGGAAATAATGTCGCGAAAATATTACGCTTTAATATCTATTTAGTTACAAATTGTATAATACACTGCCGCATTTTTTAGGAGTTGAAACAGTTTATGAGGTTTGAAGACGCAAAAAGCCAAGGGACTGCCACCGAAGTTCGTGAAGGTGTTAAATATTATTATTTACCTCACCAATACCTGTTTACAATAGTTATGAGAAGCCATGGCTGTGCTATAGATTGCTCCACGCGTGAGGGAAAATAGTGGGATATTTAATTAATTACGATGATTTCTGCATGCCTTAGAGTAATTCATAATTTCTCAAAGGCGTTCGGCTGCAACCCTTTTTGCGTCCCACTGCTGGGCAGGGGTCTCTCCCCATTATTGGGGAGGCCAAGAGCTTACTCCACCGCGCAGCTACCAAAAATATCATCTGATTTTTTTTTCGTATGTAGGTACTAACCATAAAATGACATTTTTCATAAAATACATTCACATACAATTTACTTCAAAAATCGCAAAGCAAAACTTTTACAGATTAAATGTTATTAATGCATGTTTTATTTATTTGTACTGGTAACATTTAATTGAAAGCAAAAATAACCATTCGTAGCTAGAAACTCTGAAAACATTTAGTTTTGAAAAACGTTTTACTAGGTTTATAGTTGCCAATTTCAATTGAATTACTTTAAAAGAATTATGCGATGGCAAACAAAATAATAAAAGAGGAATAAAAAATATATTTTCTATAAACAGTTTTAGTTTAAGCACAAATAAATTATATTAACTAAAATTACTTACTGCATAATAATATGATTAACATGATTATTTTATGGTTCCAAATTCAAATTTTTGTTTTTTTTTTGATGTTGTTAGATTGGCACAACTATTTTCCATTTTAGCGCGGAGTTGCATCTGTTATTTATATTGTTTTTAGTTATATCATATCTAGTGTGTATTGCGAATTTATAATGGACATAAACATCGAACAAAGAGTTTGTCTTAAATTTTGCATCACCAATGGAATTTCATGTTCGGAGTCACTGAAAATGTTATACTTAGCAGGCTTACGTTGAATCTTCTTTATACGGTACGGCTTTATATGTGTACGGCTTTTAAAAATGTGTGTGTTTGGAGACACTGTTTCTGGTGCAAATAGCAGGTTATAACATCTCTACTTTGCTCTGTGTCATCAACCATAATAACAAAACTTTAATTATGTTCACTAAATATTTTGAGGCTAGTCAGTCTCAAGCCTCAGTCAGTGCCTATAGTCTATAGGCACTGACTATCCATGATCTCTCAAAATTTCAAACAGTAGCTTTAAGTATGCACATACATGTGTAACATTTGAAATCATTATTTCAAGCTAAAATGGCCCCCTCTCATTCGTAAAAGTATATACTCGTATGTATGTCGTAGACAATTTCCATCTTTTTAAACGGTTTTATTTTCTATTCAAAATAATTAATAAAAATAAAAATATATATTTTTCAAGAATGAAGCTTTAGTTTGAGCGCAAAGAGTTTAGAATAATATTCGCAATATATTTGCGCCAGATAACGTCAGCTCGGCCGCGTTCTGATAACTTTGAATGATGGCGTCAAGTGAAGACCATTTGTAAGCGCTTTTAAAAGCTACAACACTAAATCTATATGAAATTTGCGCTAAATTATACAGCAAAAATCACTGCAATCAAAGTATTATAATAATAGTGTGCACTCATTATTTTGAGTTTTATAACAGTGGAGAACGATAGAGTGAAATTAAAAATAGCATAAGTGACACCTTAGAGTTGGTGTATTAAGCTCTGGTGCCAACTTGGCAGAAACGGCAGAATAAGCAAAATAACTGAGAAAATGTAAACATATTTCCAAACAGTAAGCAATTATGTAAAAATCATTGGGTAATTAGATAATCATTTGTGCTGTAAAAAGAGTGTTAAAATTTCAGATCTTATTAACGTGTTCTTATGATTTTGAACGTGTTAAATAAAGATGAGTCATAACTCATAAGAGCTCTAAGGATAGTCTTAGATGTTGTCCTTTATCGTTTGGTCAAATACATAACAATTTTGTAGTAGAGGTGCTCGCTGGGGTTTCGTATCGGGACCTATGCGTCGTAACTCGATGTCTTTACCACTCAGCTATCACTGTTCACCTTGGTTATTTATTTAGAACTTACCTTTAACATATAAGGAAGTAGGTTTGGAGAACTCGGTCCCGATGGCATTTTCGGCGACGCACTCGAACTTGCCCTGGTCCTCTTCCTCGCTCTTCACAATTTGTAATGTACCTGGAACCGAATGAAAATGTCAATACCAATTTTTTTATTTAATTGGAGTAGCAAGGGAGCATACGGGCTGAGTGGCGTTGAATGGTCGAATTAGTGCTTAATCTACACAATTTGCTTGAAGCGCGCATGGCCCGGCGGTTAGCGTAGAACGGAAACGATCTACGCTACTAAGCCAAACGGGTGCGTTCGGGTGTTAGATGGGTGACCGCTAGTGGCAAAAATTTCATGCGTATTTCCGTGCTTCGGAGGGAACGTTAAGCCGACGGTCCCGATTGTTGCCGATAGATAACAGTCGTTAAACCTTGTCGGAGGCCTTATGGGCGGTTTGAAAACATCCGACAGCCTGTTGGCAGGTTAACAAGGAGTTGGAGTTTATTTCCGCCCGCTTTTTTCTCTTAGACCATATAAGCCTTATCGCACCCAAAGCGGATGACGGTCAGCTGATGGCCGTACAACAATGACAAACATCAAGTGTATATTATTACCCAGGATGTTAACAAACTACTTCATTTCATTTCATTTCACTCGCATCTCCACCAACCCGCATTGGAGCAGCGTGCTGGAGTAAGCTCCAGGCCTCCCCAATAATGGATAGACCCGTGCCCAGCAGTGGGATGCAAAAGGGGTTGCAGCCTATCTACACAAAACTTCAAGCAAGCCCGAGTCTTGCTTGATGTCTTATGCAGTAAAGCTGCTGTTGTTGAGACTGATGGGAGCCTCGGGGAAGAAAAGAGTGCAGCCGTGAAAGTTCCCTGATCGAACATCGAACCAAGCACCTTAGTCAACATTCTAGAACGCTTGTTGAATAGAATGAAAAATATATAGGACTGACATTAGCTATCGATCAAGATCCAGGTGACATTTCGTTAGCCAGCGTCAATCTCATAAATGCTACAAGCTTTTACCATCGATAGTTGAACGTCACTAGGCTCACAGTTACTTATTCCAATACAAATTTCTATAAAAATGTACATTCATAATTTATGTGCATTTCAGTTGGTTGGTGGACGTCGCAAAGAATTTGCAAATCAGAGCTCAGTGCGGTAAGGAATTTAACAGGTAACGGTTAGCAGTAGGGCATGCAATTATTCGTTCGAAAAAGGTATTCGGATATTTCGAATAGAGAAAAATATATTATTCGAATACTTCGAATAATACGAATTTTTCGAATACTACTTCATTAACTTCCTCCTGCGTAGCATTAGGAGATAAATGGTTTTGGTAGGATGTCTGTCTGTATGTTAGTCTGTCGACAGGATATCTTCGGATCTACTGGACCGATTGACTTCAAATTTGATCAGTAGATAGATACCTTAGGTTAGTACCTCGATCAAGTTTGAATTTCAGCTCCGTGGGTCAAACAAAAGGGACCGGAGATATAGGGGTCACAAGGTCACATGTAGTCAAATTTTCGTTAAATTGGTAAGCAGAGACGACTCGATTATTTGAGCACGTCCAAAAGAGTGCTGGAGCAGTGTCCCTCGGCTGAGCTGGTGGTTCTGGGTGACTTCAACGCGCACTACACCGAATGGTTGGGATCCAGAACCACTGACTTTGTTGGCAGGGCCGCTTACAACTTCTCCTTGGCATATGGGTTGAAGCAGGTGGTACATACTTTCACCAGAGTACCGGATATTGAAACCCATACTGCCTCTCTGTTGGACCTTCTGCTGACCACCCATCCATCCGACTACCAGGTGACGGTCGCAGCCCCACTTGGGACCTCTGACCATTGCCTGGTAAGTTCTGCCGTACCCTTGACGCCCCCAGAAGGTTCTCGACCCAATGGGAAGCGTCAAGTCTGGCATTACAGGTCAGCGCACTGGGACGTACTCCGGGAATTCCTGGTCTCCTACCCCTGGCTGGAGGCAGCTGTGCTTCACCTCGGGTGATCCTGTCACGTGTGCGGAATCGATAGCCGATGTGATACGACAGGGCATGATTGGTTTTATTCCCAGCTCTGTAGTATCCATTGGCGGACGAAACAAGCCCTGGTTTAATGGGTCTTGCGCTAAGGCCTCAAACCTTAAGCAAGAGGCTTTCAAAACTTGGGCTGATGCGCACACGCGTAAGGACCCCGAAACGTCTAAGCTCCGGAAAAAATTCAACGCTGCCTCCCGTTCAGCAAAGAAGCACATAGCCAAGGCGAAGTTTAGGCACGTTGGCAGAATTGGCCAGCGTCTATCAAGCTACCCGTGCGGGAGTCGAGCTTTTTGGTCGCTGGCCAAGGATGTCGAAGGAAACTTCTGTCGGTCGTCATTTCCATCTCTACGCAAACCGGACGATACTCTGGCTCACACGGCAAAAGGGAACGCCGATCTCCTGGGCACCCTGTTTGCCTCAAACTCGATTCTGGACGACGGAGGTGCCACACCGCCGACCATCAGGCAGTGTGAGAGCTCGATGAAGGACGTGCGCTTCACTCAAAAGGCCGTCAGACGAGCTCTGCAAGCCCTCGATGTCAAGAAGTCGAGCGGGCCGGATGATATCCCCGCGATCGTATTAAAGACGTGCGCTCCCGAGTTGGCTCCCGTCTTAACGCGCTTATTCTCGCTTTCCTACATCACTAGTAAAGTACCGTCTTCGTGGAAGGTAGCCCTATTACACCCAATCCCGAAAAAAGGTGACCGCAGTGACCCATCCAATTACAGGCCCATTGCGATAACCTCCCTGCTCTCTAAAGTGATGGAGCGTGTTATAAACACGCAGCTCCCCAAGTGTCTCGAGAGTCGGCCGGTGATCTCTTGGTGTACCTCACACACCGCTGGGCTGAAGCCGTCGAGGGCAATGGGGAGGCTCTGGCAGTCAGCCTGGATATCGCAAAGGCCTTTGACCGGGTCTGGCACAGGGCCCTTCTCGCGAAGCTTCCATCTTACGGTCTTCCCGTGAGGCTATGCAACTGGGTGGCAAGCTTTTTGTCTGAGCGGCAGATTAAGGTCGTAGTTGACGGATGCTGCTCAGATATAAAGCCCATTAACGCCGGTGTTCCCCAAGGCTCAGTGCTGTCTCCAACACTATTCATTCTGCATATCAATGACATGCTGCAACAATCACGCAGTATTCATTGTTATGCGGATGATGGTACTTGTTGAGTTTAACCTTACGAAGACACAAGTTTGCGCGTTTACCGCTAAAAAACCCATTTTTATAGCGCCCAAGTTCCAGGGCACCGCGCTCACTGTCGGTATCTTGGGAGTCGACATTACGAGTAAAGTGCAATATCGGAGTCACTTGGAGAACAAGGCCCAATTGGCATCCAAAAAGCTTGGTGTCCTCAACAGGGCTTATAGATAGTCACAGGCAGGCGCTCCTTGTATTGTGCTCCAGTCGTGCGTCGGAGCTGACACACATTTTTTTTAATATTTACGGGTTTGGCAACGGGCAATGGCTGCAATGACAACGAAAAATCGGTTATGCGTGTTCTAATCGCCATTTAGTAAAGTTTGAGTTCGGATATTTTTACCAAACAAAATTAAAAATTAAGTATTCGAAATGTTCGAAAAAACCGAATAATTCTATAGATATTATTCGAATAGTAAATGTGGCGAATATCCGAATAATATGGATATCCGGATATCCGAATTGCATGCCCTAGTTAGCAGTTAACGGTCAGCAAAATTTATATGCTCCTTTTACTATTTTTCTTGTACTTCTAGTTGTTTTACGAGATACTCTTAACAAGAACATTAATATTTAAACGAATGATGGAAATCCCCGTCTGATTTAAATTTTATTCCTCAGATAAAATATGTAAATGCGATCCATAAACGTAATTTTGAGTGCCAATAAAATGTAAACAATTACAAAATGCGCAGATAGCGTTTACGTCCGTCGAGTGAGTGTGTAAGATTTATGCTTTAATAACGCGCCCCTTTATGGCCAACTGGATATTGGGGGCATTCAGTTATTGTAATGAAATACACCTGTTGGAAGCGCTTAACCCAGTGGCTGGTGGAGATTGCAAACGTTCTACAGATAAGTACGTTCAGACGCGCGCAATGTGTGTAGGGGCTAGCGCATAAAGCAAGCACAGCTACATAGCTCATCAAAACCGCTATCGCAAAAAAATCAGGCGTCTTAGAATAAGTACAATTATATTATCCGTAAGACTCCGTAAGACTTAAGGTTAAATTTTGTCACACTTTTAAAAAACAAAAGAAATCTAATAAAATAACTTTTCACAGTGTTTTCAATATTTTGTAGTATTTTATAGTTAATTTGGTAAAATAAAAATATTTGTTTGTCAGATGTGACAGCCGTAGGAATCTAGTGCTTCAATCTTGACAGCGCGCTTATATGAAGACACTCATTCTATATGTATTTATTCTAAGTCAGGCGTCCATATTTCTAAGCTTCTGTGGATACATTGAGCCGGTCAATTCTAGTTATTATCGATTGATAACAGTTGATAGTTGGATTTTGTCGGAAGCCTTATAAGCGGTTTGAAAACATCTGACAGCGGGTTGGCAGTTGGCACTAACCCGCATGTCCACCAACCCACATAAAACAATTGGTTGTAAAATTGAAATTGATATTTCCGGGCGTCATTACAGTATTACATTACACTTCATCATTATATCTCACATTGTTATTAAAATATTTCAAAAACCAATAACGATAACCAATGATTTCCAAACTCGATTATGCAATATTCATCGAATAACTAAACAATAATGAATATTGTACAACATTGAGATTACATTCGAGTATCGTTTCCATTGAAATCGCCGAAAATATAAAGCAAGAACGTTACGACCGTACACTGGCGGTGGATATTGTACTTGTAGATTGCGGATAGCCCGCAAACAACCCAAATACGGAATATTCAATATGCATCAGACTCTATATTGGCTGCGGCTACATTGGGATTTAAACTTTATCTCCAAAGATATAGAATTCAAAGCTGATAAACTCGCGTTCCGGTATGGTTCCCGCATTAAAGTTTTTAACTTATGGAGTAGTTAGGAAGGACTCGAAATAGAACGAGTTGAAAGGTTGTCAAAGTGTACCTGATCGTTTATGTACGGTGACGTGTATAGCAGGAAATTGGTACAATTTGCGTGATACTTGCAGGTTTACATTTCATGTTCCTCCTTGAAAAGGTTAAGCTTGTAACTCGTGTACGTGTACTCAAACGAGGATTTAATGTAAATACCTACGTTCTTTAAAATTGTGTCTATATAATTTAATGACAAAGTAGGGCCATAATAAGGGTTATCTTTTATATAGCGCTTTCTGTATATCTGGAAATAGTAAGAAAGAGACTCAGGCCTTGAATAAACAGACGAATGGTTTCTTAAATTTAAAAAATTACGACGTTTTACGCAACATAACTTCTTTAAAAGGAAATTGAGATTAATATGCAAAACAATACAATCATTTTTAATGATACTTTACGATAACATGCCGATTTTTTTAAAAGCTGTGTCCTGCTAGTAAGCTTTAATGTCAATTTTCTCCCCTCAAACCCTACGGATGGTACCAACACTTTTTCTCTAATCTCAACACTCTGAATTTCGGTTCATTCTAAGCATTCAATCCATAACATAAATCCATGTATACAATAATCATTCTTTACACGCCCATTCATTAGAGGGCCTTAGTTGCGGTCATAGGTGTCTCCGGTAGGACCGCGCTGACCACTTAATCAACCATGGCGCAAAGTAAGCCCACCTTCCACCCTATTGTCCCTCTAAGAGCTAGATTAAGCGGGCATCTATAAAGCTTCCCTGACCGCCTTCCGTGGGCCTCTGAAACTGTATTCATCGACCTCCAAGTCATGGGTTTCGTACAGCGTTCGGGGGGCGGGGAAGGTCTTGGAAGGCTGGTTCTAATATAATGCTGCGGGTCGTACCACTATTTCAGTGGACGTTCATGAATAGCGCTTATTTTTCTTCTAATTACAACCTTCTGGTCGACGTGACACACATACATACCTTTGGAACTTAATGTAGATTTTGTTTATTTTATGGAACTTTTCATGGTCAACATTTAATTTACCACTAAATACTTAGAAAAAGATTTAATAAACATTTTAAAGAATGAAGAAAGAAGAATCAAATCAAATATTCTTTATTGTCCACAATAAAGAATATTTGATTTGATTTGATTTGAAAGAATCTAAATTCCTATAGTAATGTTGCAAGCTTTAAATTATTATTTATTTAAATTATATATTTTTTATCGGATAACAGAGATCCATTATTTGTCAGTAAAAAAGAAGACTTATATCTAATGTTAGTAATAGATTAAAATTAATAATTGCATAAACATTGAAATCAAAACATTATTAACATTATTAGGTATATGCAGAGGGCTTCCAGAATCGGGTTTTATTCCCTGTATAATAATATCAACGACATGCCTTCCAGTTCCCTAAGACCGCGCAGCCATAATTTAAATCTTTGTAGGTACGCAATAATCATTCTTTTCATGCCCATTCATTAGAAGGCCTTAGTTGCGGTCATAAGTGTCTCCGGTAGGACCGCGCTGACCGCTTAATCAACCACGGCGGAAATTAAGCCCGCCTTCCACCCTACTGTCCCTCTAAGAGCTAGATTAAGCGGGCATCTGTGATAAAGCTTCCCTGACCGCCTTCCGTGGACCTCTTAAACAGTATTCATCGACCTCTAAGTCATGGGTTTCGTACGTCGTTCGGGAGGCGGGGAAGGTCTTGGGAGGCTAGTTCTAATATAATGCCGCTACGACCTGCAATTACAATGGACGTTTATGAATAGCACTTATTTTTCTTTTAATTATAACTTCCTGGTCCTGCTTTGATGACACACGGCTAAGTGACTAAGGACATTCTATTGTTTTGTTTCGAATATCTAAAATTTTTGATTCCAATTTCACGAGTTATTTCACCAAATGATTAGCGTATGAATCTAAATCTCAAAAAAAAAATAGGGATGTTCAGTATTCACTGTCGAATAAAAATAATTTGTTTTTGTTATGAATTATAATATGGATCAGCATATGACATGGAGCAGCATGCGAGCCACATACCTAGTGTAATGTTGTAGCTACACACTCACACGCTACACAATCATCATGCTATACAGTCTTTCATGTGTGTCCATGGTAATCACACACAGGGTAATTATCTACCCTATGCAACGTTATATTTTTTATATGATTGAAGTGAAAACTTTTTTGGGATGGGTAAAAAATGTAAAACTCGAGGCAGGACACGTGACCTGAGGCCTTAGTGTAAGTCTTCACACGCGAAAACGTTACTAACGCGTTTGCGTTAAGAATTGAATTTGATGATTAAATTCTTAACTTAACTTAATTTATTCCTTTTAGGTTAAGATCTATCTGTCCAATTTTAACTCGGACGCAGTAGTAACGTTTGCGCGTTTACAAACTTACACTAAGGGCTCTAATCGAATATTCGTAAGGGGTGACAACTGATGGCTCGACTGTCTGTATACTTGTAAAAGTCGTGTATATATAAAGTGTTTAAAATATGGAAATTGAACAAAGTGCATCTATTAATGAAAAAAGTGACGAAGAAATAGTGGAAGAAAATGAGTGAGTAGAGTGCAACCTGTTATTTTTTTATTGGTATTTTCCCGATCGAACTACAAATGGGTAAATAAAATTATTTAAAAACTAATTTGCTGTTAATTCCGTAATAAATGTCCAAAGAAGCCTAAAGCCAATATTTTCAGCCTAAAGCCGTTCGGTGCCTATTTGTAGGATTCCGATCGGAAAGTCGGGGTGAAAAATGACACTTTCGGCGTAAAAAATGAGAGACATAATCGCAAATATGTCGTTGGCGGTCGGAAAATCGCGGCCGCTCGTGGGATTTGGTCGGTAATCAAATAAAACTGGACGGCCGTACGTAATAGTACGTATGTGAAGTCCGCCCTAAAAACCCGCAGGTCCCAATAGAGATGCGAAGTCTGTAATCCGAAATGGGGTGAGTATTTATAACTTCGAAGTTGGCGAAACAGTGGATTTTCTTTGAAGATAGGATTTGTTAAAGTATTTTTTTACAATTGTATGCCTGCAATCATATAGCATAGCATGGAGCGCGCATGCCTAGGCGGCTAGCGTAGAACGTAAGCGGTCTATGCAGCTAAGCCAAACGAGCGCAGTCGGGTGTGAGATGGGCGACCGCTAGTGGTAAAAAATTTCATGCGCGTTTCCGTGCTTCGGAGGGTACGTTAAGCCGTCGGTCCCGGTTGTTGTCGATAGATAATAGTCGTTAAGCCTTGTCGGAGGCTTTATGGGCGGTTTGAGAACATCCGACAGCGGGTTGGCCACTAACCCGCATCTCCATCAACCCGCATTGGAGTAGCGTAGTGGAGTAAGCTCAGGCCTCCCCAATAATGGGTAGAGACCAGTGCCCAGCAGTGGGATGCAAAAAGGGTTGCAGCCAAGCATTCTTAGCTATATTCTTAGCGTGTATGATCCGGGTCGTATGTGCGATCAACAATTTGACGCGATAATTTTCAGAAAAATTTCACACCACTTCTGTACCTTACTGTACACACATATGTATATGTGTGCATGTACGTAAAACTTTACAATAATGTCCGTGAAGCAATTCAGTCAAGCACTTAACGGTTTTCCGCGGTTGTTATAGAAATAATTCCGAGGTTGGAGGAAGTTTTAACAATAAATTACGAGTACGTTCAACTGCAGCGCATCTGGCAGATACGACGACGTGAACTTCCCGAATGAAAGTTCACAAAAATCATAAATTTTTAGTTAGGACATATTTTTGACTTCTACGTAAGTAAATCTTTTGTCGGGTAGGCAGTGCCATATAGCTTACGTGTTATAAGCAAACTAAGCAATTTCTTAGGGCATGATGGGAACACTAGAAACCGACTTGACGCAACTCTTTCTGAATACCCTCCACGTAATTCCTGTGATATCTGGAAAGATTTGTATTTTTGTATGTTTGTGATGAATAAACTCAAAAACTACTGTTCCGATTTCAAAATTTCTTTCACCATTAGAAAGCTACATTCACCCTGAGTAACATAGGCTACTTTTTACCGCGGGAAAATGCTTCATTACTACGTGAAAATGGGTAACAGGGTCAACGCGGTTTAAGCAACTGGCTAAACGCCTATATGATTTTAATATAGCAATGAAGCTTGGAATAGCACATAGGCTATTTTTTATCCTACGGGGACCCATTAAACGGGTCCACGCAGGTGAAGCCGCTGGCGGAAGGCTAGTTACTAAATATTCTAAAATACCTAATGATCCATCTCACTTCACCAATAAAAAAGCAAATTTTCTTAAAGATTGATACAAGATTCCGGATAGACGACTTCATAGGCGTGGAATGCTTAGTTCTTAATCTGGCAATGCGAGTAGGGGTATAAAGAAGGAGGTACCTTCAAACACAAATACCTACCGAGATATCCTCACGGTGGCTTTTTTTTATTTGAAGCAGACGAGCATGCAGGCCACGTGGTGTTAAGTGGTCGCTGCAGCCCATGGACATCTACATACAACCTCAAGCAAGCATAGGTAAGTCTTTTGTCTTTTGGTAAGTTGCTACTCCGGAGGCTGGTGGTCGCCCATTTAAGTGTGGCCGGCAACTGCACTTTTCCACCGAAACACAATAGAATTGGTTCACGGCAGAAGTGGGTGCAGCGGTGGTACTTCCCCGGGCGAACCATAATAATTCTACCACCTACACAGTGACACCTACACACTGACACAGGCTTGAATCAGTGCTTGTAGAGTATTCAGGAACATGTTTTTCTTTTGATCTCCAAACTTACCTTCGGATATATTTTGAGGATCAAATGAAAGCATTAATATAACTAAAATAATTTCGAGAACTTTTACCGGCAAATTAGGTCGAACCACGTTGCATTTGTGCATAGTTTTAGAAGTTTTGACTGGTGTCCGCGAACAAAAGCGATTCAGACAAGCAGTTAAAGGTTTCTGCGCTTGTTATTGAAATGAGTCTGAGGCTGGTGGAAGTTTCAACAATAAATTATGTTCAGGCAGGAAACTTTCCAAAAATTATAATTTTTTTGGTGAATAGGTAAGAAATGCGCGTGAATAGGTAGGAAATGGAAGGGCGCAAGAAAATTCTTTCTTTTTCTTTTTCCATTTCTTTTTCTTTTTCTTTTTTGTTGTCGATAGATAACAGTCGTTAAATCTTGTCGGAGGCCTTATGGGCGGTTTGAAAACATCCAACAGCGGGTTGGCCACTAACTCGAATCTCCACCAACCTGCATTGGAGCATCGTGATGGAGTAAGGCCTAGGCCCAGGCCTCCCTAATAATGGGGAGAGATGCGTGCCCAGCAGTGGGACGCAAAAAGGGCTGTAGCAAGCAAGATAAGAAATGTGTAATGGTTGTTATAAGTGAACGCTAGCGGCAAATACTTATTTCACGCGCGTTTCCGTACTTCGGAGGGCTGGATTGGTATTTGGCACTGGAGATGCCTGGAGCTGACTTCCACCACGCTTCTCTATTGCGAGTTGGTGGAGATGCGGATTAATGGTCAATCCACTGTCGGATGTTTTAAAAACGCCCGCAAGGCCTCCGCCGAGACGTAACTTCTTCTATCTATCTATCTATCTATCGATAACAACCGGGCAACCAATTAATGTGTCCGTGTAGTTAGGCCGTTTCAATCTCGATAAACGCTGTTGACGTTATATTAGCATTTTATTTAGAATGTCCTTGTTGTACGGAGATCGCAACTTTCCATTAGGCCCCATTCAGAGGCCGTTTCAATTAAGACAAGCCCTCGAAACCGAAGCACCCCCGCGCGATCCATTAGAACCTTGTTATAATAATTATTATCGGGAACTAACACTAAGGGCGCGTTCGCATGAGGCTGCTGAAACGCACATTTTTTTGTACGAGTGTTAAATTGCATTAATACAGTAAATGTATAAAACCAGAAATGTATAAAGCCAGAAATACTAAAAAGAACACTAGACTTATCCCTACTAATATTATAAATTCGAAAGTAACTCTGCCTGTCTGTCTGTCTGCTACGCTTTCCCGCTTAAACTACTGAACCAATTTGAATGTAAGTTTGAACACAGATAGAGTAGACCTTTGGAAATGACATAGGATGGTTTTTATCCTACGGGAACCTATAGAACGGGTCCACGCGGGCGAAGCGAATAAACTTTTTATTATCTATATCTGTTGAAATAGAGAATCATAGCTTGTATGGTTAAAACAGTGTTTGGTAGTTTAAACTATTAACGATAAATATAGTGAAGTCATATCATTATTTTAGCATTCCGGTTACAGTGTTGACATGTAACTGCTCTATAGTATTCATCAACCTGCATTGGAGCAGTGTGGTGGAGTAAGCTCCAGGGCACTCCAATAATAAGGAGATACCCGTGCCCAGCATTGGAACACAACAAGGGTTGCAGTCAAATGAATCGGTAAATAACTTTTAGCTGATCCTCGTAAATTTTATGTCTTTGGCTACATCATTATTAACTTATACTTATTACAAGTATGTTCTACAGAACTTGCTTATTCAGTACGTATAAAGAACTAGGAGCGTGGCGGCATAAATGTGAATAAAATGATGGAATAATAATTCATTTGAAAATGTTTAAAAAATGAATAGGAGATTTTATATATTGCACGCTTATTTCGAGGTTTGTGAAGATACCGCCTTATGTGAAAGGGCTCTTATAAAGCTGCGAAGTATTGGAGGCGACCGAGGAGAAATAATCCTAAGGAATAAATTAAAATTAATGAGATTAAAGGAGCCCACGGCAAGTCGTCCGAGTCTTACTCTAACTGAATTTAAATTACTTTCTCACCTCTTGTGAAGTGCATAATGCCATTAAAATTAATATTATTAACATTTCAGCGGGCACAGACCCACGGTTCTAAGTCGGTTCGAATTCACAATTAATTAGCATTGCAAAATTTTGTAAAAACAATGTTTTTAATAAAATTATAAAATACACCTGTACTATTCTCTAAATTTTTCAGCTGAACGATCTTCCATGGCAGAATATTTTTCGCTGTGATGACGTGTTTAGTCAACGCAGTTACAGCGTCAGCGTAATTCTAAACCGGTACATCACTTAACTTGTGTTATTAAAGTGAATAATAGAAGAGAAAGAGATAGAAAGAAAGAATTAATCTACTTATTTATTGTATCGCTTTTCTTTTTGATTGATTCATATTATTTTCCTTTCAAAAACTTTGTATTCATGTAACTTATATATTAACATTATAAAAAGCGATCATCAAGAGGCTTTTGTTATTTCTATATGCCAGAATTTGTAAGAAACTATAATATTGTCTATATAACATATACTATATATAAACTATAATATATAAACTATAGTATAGTCTATTTTAGTCTTCCGCCAGCGGCTTCGCCCGCGTGGACCCGTTTAATGGGTCCCCGTAGGGTAAAAAATAGCCTATATGTTATTCCAGGCTATATCTCTAACTTTCTTCCATCCATTTGAAGTACCACGTAAGATGATAATATTTGTGGATAGTGGCTGGCTATTCAAGTAAATATTCAAAGCAAGTGATCAATGTAGAACGCAACGAAGTACATACGTCTACTTTTCAGGATTCTTACTGGTCATTGCAAACTAAAAAAGCACACGTTAAAAGTAAACCTAAGTTCCACTGCCATACGCAGATTCTGCAATGGCGAAGAGGAATCCGGTATACACATCCTCTGCGACTGTGTCGCACTCACTCACCCATAGCAGAAGCCGGATACTGGGCGGCAGCTTAGTCACATCGGAAGATGTCAATCTTCTAGCTATCAAGCGCATCGTACGGTTAATAAAAACCGCCGGCCTTGGGAATCAGATATAAACGCGGGGCCAGGCTACAACAGATCATTTACTGGTCGCAGCGGCCTTAGGGTTGTACACTTCCCCACCAACTCAAATAATAAGACGATATACTGCTATATTAAATTGCCGTTTAGCCAGTTGCTTCAACAGCGTTGACCCTACTAGCCGTTTTCGCGTAGGAATGAAGCATTTTCCCGCGGTAAAAAGTAGCCTATGTTACTCAGGGTGAGTGTAGGAAGCTTTGTAGTGGTGAAAGAATTTTTAAAATCGGAACAGTAGTTGTTGAGTTTATTCATTAAAAACATACACACAAAAATACAAATCTTTCCTCTTTATAATATTAGTATAGATCATAACGGTACAATATTAAGTTTAAATCAGTCATGATACAAACAGGTCCGAAAGCAACCAAAATGTACAATGGAAATATTAAAAACAAAATTTAAGACAACAGAGTTTAAGTTTCTCGTAAAGTAAGGTAATAAATATAATAACATCGTAAAACTTTCCAACGCAAAAGTGCAAAAAGTCCTGATTAAAAACTAGGTGAATACAGTATATCAAAAGGAGAATAGGAAAAGTTTTGAAGCAATGACGTAAGAATGTTTGACAATATGAACTATAAAGCTGAAACAATGATGGAGGTAGAACTAATGGAAGTTTAGTGAAGTCTCTTATTTTTTTCCATCTGCTTTTCTAAGTTTCTTTTTCTACGTGTTGTTTTCAGTCCATTTTAGAGGACTGGCCATTATGGCCAGCGGTAGCGCATTTTTCAACCATTTTTAACACGCTTATATTAGCTTGACCTGTATGTATGCATGTATGTATGTATGTATGTATGTATGTATGTATGTATGTATGTAACGGAATCTTTTAACTTCATTTTCACCTACTTCTAAGCGTCTGATTAACTTGAAAATTTGCACTGGGGTCAAGGGCCGATGACAATGCAATACTATGAAAAAAAAAAACCAACTAAAAAATTAGAAATAAACAATGTAGTTTAAAAAACTAAAATACAGGCTTTTGTGAAAATGCAAACTAAAAAGTAAAAAATAAGAAAAAAATATATTTTACTGTAAAAAAAAAGCGTGTGGTGCTTTTTGAGATACTATTGACTCCATGCACCCCATGGTTTTTTTACAGTAAAATACATTTTCTTCTTATTTTTTACTTTTTAGTTCTTTCGAACATTTTTAACACGCTTTTATTAGCTTCGGTCGTATGTAACCACAATTTGAACACGATTTTGACGTACTTCAACATAATAATATGTATGTAGATGTCGGATTAATTTGAAACTTTGCATACTTATCGAAGAACGATGACAATGCAATTTTTTTTCAAGCTTTCTTATGTCCCACTGCTGGGCACAGGTCTCCTTCTCACACAATTGATAGGGATTTAGGCCATAGTCCACCACGCTGGCCAAGTGCGGATTGGTGGATACCAATATACAGTACAATACAATGCAATAATATGAAAAAAAAAATACGCTTTTTACTCCGAATTGATATGTACTTTGAGGTAATTATTACCTAATGATTGATTGTTCGACATTCTACTACTGTAATATAAACTCGTTCGATTAGCTATGAAAGCGTGTTTTTTAGTTTTTTTTTTATATTAAAGCGTGTTTTTTAGTTTTTTTATATCCTACTACTCGGCATAGGTCTTATCACGGAAGTGAGAGCGATTTAGGCCCTAGTCAACACAATGGCCAAGCGTGGTTTGTCCAACAAAACTTCGATCATGCCTTCGAGAAATTATAAGTTTTTTCAAGCCATGCACGATGGTTTTCCATCACCGTGTAATTAATTGAATCACAATATTTTCCCTCATCAAGGAGCAGCGATAAATATGAACTTAACCTTATATTAGATTATTATTGAAATGATCAGTCATATTTTGCAATACAAGTTATGGGAATACTGTATTTTAACTGAAAAATCTCATGTGTAAAATCAGGTAGGTACTCTTAAATCAGGGAAATCGACAAAATTTCGTATACGGACTTTTAAGTCCGGGGCCACAGCGTCACTTAGAAAGAAGAACTTCTTTATACTGTGACAGTGTGTCTTGTCTCTTAACCACCGGTTATCACAAAAATTTCAGCAAACATATTTTTCAGCATGCCATAGTTTTAACACTCCGGATAGGACAAGGACCTAAAGTAAAGAAAAAATTTTGGTCGTCATCATTTTTAGGGCGTCCACCTCACTAATTAAATCTAATTAATTGTCGACGTTCATCAAACGAGAGTAAAATGAATTTTTAATAAGAAATTGCTTTTGTCAACTTTGCACCTTCCTTTGTTCGTCTTTAGATTTTTAGAGATCCGTACTATTTTAGTCGAACTCGCGCACGAAGTGTTACTTACAATCTATCTATCTATATATATACTAAACTAATAATACTACTAATAAACTAATGTATGTCCTTTATAGAATCGTAAACATTTGATCTGATCATTTAGGAAAGAGTTGTGCATGAGCCCACAAAGGTTTGTGAGTTGGTACAACCAATTAGCGTAGCAACGCGCGCAGGGTACAGCTAGTTACTCATGAAACAAATAAGTATTTAAAGGGGAATGCCATAAAAAATATTTAAGGGCTTAACCTAATGCCTTTTGGCATTTTCTTCCAGTCGACCCTGGGTGTAGGTGAAAATGTGTGGTAGGCTTTGTGTATGAGAAATAAAGGACAAGCTAAGAAATTGTTTAGAAAGAGAAATAAAATAGAGAATGAAAAACAAAAGAAAAAGTATAATAATATGTACACATATAGAACTTACATACATATACACTGATATACATATTCTCATTATATACACAAATACAAAAATCATGTCTGTTATGTGCCCATCCCCCCTTTAATACATATTTGTATTACTTATTATTAATAATCATTTATCTGCGAATTTTTACTGTATTTATTAAAATATGTAGGTACTAAGTAGATATGTTAAAATTTTTGCGGTAGTAGACGGCAATTAAATTAAAATCATTTTAATATACATACGCTTTAATAACTTATTTATAGGGAAAATAAGGAGTCAGTATAAAGAGAATTTATGGTTATAAGAAGAATATATAATATAAATAAAAAATAAGAGTTTAAAACAAATTTTGTGCCACAATGTAAATACTTTACAAATAAATTATAAGCGTAACTTAATGCTTTTAGTTGATTAAGCTTATAATTATTGATCGTTGCTAAATTATTTTTCTTTTTTTTAAATAGTGGTTTAACTAATACCCTATCTCGTGGGTATACACAAAGATACGAGTAGAAACACAAACACACAGACCGAGAACAGAAATTTAATTTAATTTTCTGTTTCGCTGGGAATCGAATCCGGGACCCTTTGACTGGCAGTCCGGCACCAACCATAACCATTGCGCCAAGTAGGTCGTTTCATTTCATTTCATTTATTGCGATCATGCTTATAAAACTAGGTGTTACATTTTTTATTTGCGCTAGCATGAACCCTGTAAGGGCATAGCAATCGTTTACTTAGGTACATGGAGGGACCACTAGAGTCTGCCGAGTACTGCTGTACTGCTGAGTTTGTGTGTTCATGGATTGCAGCGAAAGATTACCACGTCGCCTGTAAAGTCGTATGTCATTTACACAAAAACGCCGTCTTACTTAAGGACAACATGCCAACATCTAACAGGACACAAACATACACACAAGTCTCTCTTAGGTCGTAAACTCGTAATATTTGTGTCTTTTTTTCTCATACAAAATGTATATGGATATGACGTTTTGACGGCTCATTAAAAAAATTAAATAACGCTTCACACGCATAGCCCCACAGTAGGGTAGATATACTCTGTGTCGTGGTTACTATGGACATACACAAAGACAGAAACACAAACACCCAGACCGAAAACAGAAATTTAAACTCGTAATTCAGATATCTGCTTCGCCGGGAATTGAACCCGGGACCCTTCGATTGGCAGTCCGGCATGGTAACCATTGCGCCACGCTGGTCGTTAAAAGTATCTTAATTGATTTGGTAAACAAATACCGTATTAATGGCTGTAACCCTTTTTGCGTCCCACTGCTGGGCACGGGTCTCTCATGATTGGGGAGGCCTGGAGCTTACTCCACCACGCTGCTCCAATGCGGGTTAGTGGAGACGGATGTTTTCAAACCGCCCATAAGGCCTCCGACAAGGTTTAACGACTGTAATCTATCGACAACAACCGGGACCGACGGCTTAACGTGCCCTCCGAAGCACGGAAACGCGCATGAAATTTTTGCCACTAGCGGTCACCCATCTCACATCCGACCGCGCCCGTTTGGCTTAGTTGCATAGATCGTTTGCGTTCTACGCTAACCGCCGGGCCATGCGCGCTTAACCTTACCTTAACCGTATTAATACGAGTATATTACTTTTAATGCCAAGCGAAGCTTCGGAGCACAGCGAGTCATTTAATACAAACTTTACTTTGTCACACGAACACTTACAAAACTATAACTTGTCCCAAGGGCACTCCAAACAAAAACAAGTAACACGTGTCAATACTTATATCTGGCGATCGACAAAAGATTTGATAAACTTCGCAGCTGATAGCTAAGTCTCTACAAACTTGGTGGAGGCTACGTGGGCGCTTAGTTCGAACGTGGATTTACGAATTACGAAGCATAGCGAACTTTCGCAGTAAAATATATGCTTTGAGCACATACTCATGATTATTTTTATTCAATGGGCATAAATAAGAGTATGCAAACCACGTGGGGTTATGTGGTCGCTCCAGCCCATGGACAGCTAAGGTAGTTACAGTGAGCTTATAAATACTAGTAACGTCTAATATCATTGGGTAGGTAGGACAAGTAACCGGTCTAACCGGCAACTGCCCCTTTCTATCGAAACATTTGCTTTACGATAAAAGTGGGTGCATCGGTGGTACTTCCCCGGTCGAATCGTTAAAATTCTACCACATCTTAACATATTTACGAGTATTTCTTGTGTGCCTGTGTATGTCACTGAACTGCTCCAAAACGACTGGACGTATTATGATGAAATTTTTTGTGTGTGTTCAAGGGGATTTGAGAAAAGTTTAGATTCACAATTTGGTTCACTGGAAAATGTTTTTTTAATTAATTTTGTTTTTCCATATAAATTGTTCCTACGTCTCAAACGTTTGTATTTCGTGCCGTGTCGTTCTAAACTTTGACACAGTCTGAATAGGACAGTTGTATGTCATTATTTTTGTTTTAAATTTTTGTTTGACATTAACATGAAATCTTATAAGGGTAATAAAAATACAAAATATATGAGTAATATCAAAAAAATAATTAACTAATAGTATTACCTTTTATAAATTAAGATACAATTCATATTAAATTGTGAAACTATATGTATATACTATGAATACAATATATTTTACAACATTGGCTACAGTACTAATACACACTACGGTACAGTACACTTCGGTACAGTAGTATCTACTATATACTATGGACACTAAGTACTGTAACTATATTCAGTGTTGATATTATTTCTATTCTGTGGCTAACTTCATCATGTTGTACCTGCGCGCGCAGCTCACAAATTCACTCTCATCCAAACGAGGCAAAAGAAGTATTACTTCAAAAAAATAAATCTTCTTTCAACACTTTTAACTCAGGACAACGTCTGCACCCGGCCGGACCACTAGTACGAAGTGTAAGTATATTATTATTAAAGTTTGTAATTACTATCAACAAAATTCCTGGTTCGAAAATTCAAGTTTTATCAAATTATAACTTGGTGTCAAGAGTTCTTCATCTTTGGCAAGTGTCGCCTGACCTTCCCTTTACGAGTTGTTACATAATTATTTTGGCAGTGTTTCTGAATTACTTTTACTTAGCTGCTTTTGGCGGTGTGTACATTTTTTCAGCTCTTTTTAAAGTGCTATGGGCACAGGTCTCATTTCAGAACTGAGGAGAGGTTTGGGTTATGATCATTTACCCTGGCCAAAGAATGGCTGGGCCAAAGAATGGGCATTTGACACATATTTGAAAAAAAGGCATCCCGAAATGCCGAATACGGCCTTTCTTAATTCTCATTGCTAGGTAATGTAATCTCTCTTCATATTATACTTGCAGAGTCCTGGACCTTACTCCGTGATACTATTGCGAGTCGACGGCTTCGTAAGAAAATCTTGCCAATTTCCTAATGTTATATTCGCACTTAAAACATAGTGTGGATGGTATAACAAAGATATAATAAAACTACGATAAAGAAACTTAAAAAATAACCATTTCACAAATAATGCCGTCGTTGGCAACATTTTCAATTCTTGATACACTCAAAATGGTTCCGTTTAATTAACTGTGTAAGCGAAAGACCTGTACCTAATAATTCGCATTCAACTAGCAAGATAATTTTGTACAGACATAATTTATTTTTATGTTACACGTATATTGTGATGTTTCCCTGTTAATATTATTTAAAGTTTACCAAAGTTCTTAATGACATGACTTTTTTCCTACAGTTGTCTACTTATTACATTATTATAATATAACATTACTAATTTATTAGCCTTGTGGTTGACTGGCAGAGAATGCTTTTTGCATTAAGTCCGCCCTTGTTCTTGTACATTTAGTAGTTTAAAAAGTTTAAATAAATAAATAATAAATTATTACTTATTATAATATAACCTTTATTTTAATAGTCTTTAGCGGAACTGCTGCAATTAAATGTAGAACATAAGGCACATTGAAAAAAATGAAAGAAAATTATAATTATGTTTCGGAAAATTGATCATTAATGATTGCGCTATTGATTGATACTCTGTGTTGCTTTAATATGCCGCTTAATTTAAGTACTGGTATAATGAAATAAAATATCAATTTATATGAAGGCAATTATATCTGATAATATTAAATGTAACGAAGTCTGATTACAATTATTGTTATAATAGTATTTGATCAAACGATACAGAATTTTAAGGAAACTCACTAATACCGGTATTTAACCAATAGTTAAAGTGATCTATACAAATAAATAAAATTGGTGTGTTTGTAACATTAAATTCTACAATATGGCGTCCCACGTTTAGCCTCATTGTAATCAAGCCTCGTAGCCACCCATCCTGCATATGACCGCACTAGACGTTGCTGAATTGTCACCCATCCTACTTTTGACCGCACAAGATGTCGGTTAATGGCCACCCATCTTTCTTTTGACCGCACTCGACATTGCTTAGTTTTAGTTACCCATCCTTCTTATGACCGCACTAGGTTGCTTAATGGCCACCCATCCTACTTATGACCGCACTCGACATTGCTTAGCTTTGTTGACACCCATTCTTCTTATGACTGCACTAGATATTGCTGAATGGCCACTATTGGCCACCCATCCTACTTTTGAGCGCACCTGACATTGCTTAACTTTGTTGGTACCCATCCTTCTTATGACCGCACTAGGTTGCTTAATGGCCACCCATCCTACTTATGACCGCACTCGACATTGCTTAGCTTTGTTGACACCCATTCTTCTTATGACTGCACTAGATGTTGTTGAATGGCCACTTTTGGGCACCCATCCTACTTTTGACCGCACTTGACATTGCTTAAATTGGTTGACACCCATCCTTCTTATGAACGCACTAGATGTTGCTTAATGGCCACCCATCCTACTTATGACCGCACTCGACATTGCTTAGCTTTGTGGGTGTCAACAAAGCTCCTTATCACCGCACTAGATGTAGCTGAATGGCCACTATTGGCCACTCATCCTACTTTTAACCGCACTCGACATAGCTTAGTTTTGTTGACACCATCCTTCTTTTGACCGCTCTACGTGTTGCTTCATGGCTACCCATATTTACCACAACGTGTTTCTATTCACTACACTATAACACTAGCCACAATACGTTAAGGTTAACACTAAATAAAATGCTCTCACTCACCATGCATCTTATCATTCAGCAGCGCGTATCTGGGGTTGGAGGCAACGTCCAGAGGCAGCGAGTTCCACAGCCAGCGGATCTTGGGCATGGGCTGTCCGTTGGCCTGGCACGGCAGCGTGGCGGTGTGGCCCACCTCCACCACCATTGTGGTCGGCGGCGGCGAGATCGTGGGGAAGCCTGGTGGCACCTTGTCCGCTGGAAAGAAAGAGAGACATGTAGATTTATAACTATTTTTGCGTGAAACATTTTTACGTTAATATGTAATATGATTGTTGAATAATGGAGGTAAATATGGTCAAATAAATTGTATATTATCATATCAACCTTGAAACTGAAAAAAAGTTTTTTTAATAGGATACTAAATTGATGAATCTTGAAGGTAAATATGGCGAACTGAATGTACATATATTAACAGCCTTTTTAAATTTTTTAAAATATATCCAAATTCATATTTGTGGAAATAAAAGTCTTTGCTTTGTAAGTTTGTAAATGCGCAAACGTTACTATTGCGTCCAAGTTAACATTGGTCAGATAGATCTTAACCTGAAAGGAATAAGGTCGATAATTAAATTCTGAACGCAAACGCGATAGTAACGTTTTCGCGTGTGCAGACTTACACTAGGGCCTCTGAACTAATCTGTAAGTTGTAAAATACTTTTTTTAACATAAAGGCGCCGTGCATTTGTGCTTTTAAATTTTAATTACGCGTGAAAAAATATATTATCAGTTATGTTCAGACACACAATGTATCACTTATTTCGATAAATAGGAATTCAATTCATCTATAGATTACCATCTACCGAACACTAGAATAAAATAGTGAAAGTGAAAAGCCCGTACCTTCGGGATTTAGAATAGAACTACGGTATCCCCTGCCTGATCGTAAGAGGCGACTAAAAGGGGTTTCCGGGGTTGCGGAGAGTGAGAGTGGGAGCTCGACCCGTCCAGCTAGCAGCCCCGGGAACTAGGTGAACTGATGACCTGAAGAAGACGGGGGGAGGGGGGAACCGATACAAAAAAGGCACACACCATTGAGGAACGAAGGATGGCCATCCGTCAATACCTTTAATGCTCTAAGGAACACACATATTTTATAATCTCCAATGTCGGTTGTATACCAATGTGGCCGACAGGCGCACCTAATTTTTCAATCGTAAATAAGGTGTAAAATTGACTTCGTGTAGAGCGGAATGATCGCGGAATGAAATTAAAAAGTTAAATGTTTAAAGCGGACCGCAACGCTGCTCGCATTTGTTTTATGAGGCTTCTGCTGTGACCGCGGATTGAGGCTCGTTGCTTATTTACACGGTGTTACAATTTTACTTTTTATATAAAAAGATGGCTTTCTTTTTTGATTTATTTTATTTGAATGGAGTATCAGATGAGGTTACGTGGTGTTAAGTGGTCGTTGCAGTCCAAAGCCCATCAACAGAATAGAATTGCTTAAAATGGGTGCAGCGGTGGTACTTCCGAGTCGAACCAATAACTTCTACCACCTACAAATATGACTATAAATAAGATAATTTTCTTCTATTACGTTACTTTGAAATATATTTTAATTTAATTTAACTGATTAATTAAAAATGTCAGCAGTTCAGATATTTTCGAATTTCATTGAAAATTTTATTTTAATTCGACTGCCTCCGTGGCGTAGAAGGCGATGAGACGACTGCGAAGCGTGAGGTCGTGGGTCCGATTCCCACTCATGACAAATATTTCTGTGATGAACATGACTATTTGTTCTGTGTCTGGGTGTCAATTTATCTATTTAAGTATTTATTTAGAATTTTAAAAGTATGTTTATCAGCTTTCTGATTACCATAGTACAAGCTCTACTTAGTTTGGAATTAGATGGTGTTGTGTGAATTGTCCAAAGATTTTTCCATTTATTTATTTATTTATAGCATGTATGTACATAGCATAAACAAAAAAATGCTATGTTTATTTCTGAGGCACAGGTGATCATTCTCTGTCTTCCGGTTGATACATGCCTCTTTGGAGCCACTGACAAACAATGTTTTTAATAAAATTACCTGGTTCCGGTCTCCCGATTAATGTACACGTGAAATATTAATTTTTCGTTGTCACTGCATCAATTTGTCACTTCTATGCTACTTTTTGCCTGCGAAGCGTTTAGTTAAAACTTTAGTAAATTAAAATTAACACCTATGTATGTTTATTATTTGGCGAAGAATTAATATTTCAGTCGAGAGATACTAAGTTTTTACTATAGTTTGGAGTATCTTTCAGTTTAAAATAATAAGTTGAAAGTGTGACAACAATAAAAAATGATAATTCAAAAACCTTTGTTCAGTCCACAATTTATGATAGAATCTAATACCTTTAAACGAGCAATTCTTGTATATATCTAAATATATTTTTTGAATCTCAGAAACGACTCCAAAGATTTTGATGAAATTTAGTACCCTGATTTCGGGGATGATAAATCGATCCGGAAAATTTTAATTGATAGAAATTGTGTTTTATTTAATGTTTATACCGTTAAATATAAAATTACTTTTACTGACATCTATTGGAGAATATTAATAATATTGTGGCGTAGAAAGCCGTCAAATGACGATCGTCAATCCGCCCTTCAAACAAATGACAATGTCGATATGAAAGACCTCTATAAAAATTTCGTCAATGGAATTAAAGCTTTCTTGGTCGAATGGTTACGAAAGCTGACGACGGAGCTAGAGACCCGGGTTGAAACCACAAGTAGATATAAGTTGGGTTTTTTTATTTTTCGTGACAATTTTTTTGAAATTGGTAGCTAGGTATTTCAAAAGGCTTTGTTAAGTAAGACTAAGCCAATGAATGTTTGCTTAAAAATAAACCAAGAAAATCAATTGTTTTTATCCTAGCAACGCTCGGGCGTCCAGGTACTGCTATACAATAGTAGAAACTACCTAGTAAGCATAAATAGTTTTATACTTGTGTACTTAATTAGTAAAACCGAATGCGGGGCTGCTTTTGCAGCCCACTAGGCAATGGTCTTTTGATACATTTAATAGGCTTACTTCGCCAATGACTGAAAATAGTGTAATTATTACCATTTCTACACTTTGATTGCGTGTGACCAACCTGCCGCCATTATTGCTAATGTTCTACTTTATAAGTTATTTCCTAGAAATGTTTTATTTATTACTCATATTTTTCTTCGAAAAATGATGAAATTACTTATAAGCTTGATGGCGAATCGCTGAAACCGTTGCATGGTTCATAAAAATAATTTAAAAAAATTGCCTTGCAAAAAGAAATAATATAAAAGTGGACGTATAAAACAACGTAGCGGTGAAGATAATAGACTCCTACACACCACACTCTCTGGGGTTCAATTATTATTGTAGCGCGAAGAAAATTTGTTATGTATCAAGATTTTCTCTATTTCAAAAGAAAACGCCGTGATTTTCTTGTTTCGAGTGCGGCAATACTTCATGTCATTGGAAACCTTAAAATAAATACAGTCTCGAGCTTACTCCATCACGCTGCACCAGTGCTGCTGAAGAGATTAGAGCAAGAAAACAACGCCTTCTTAACAATCGGACCATGAACTCAAATTTCTAAAACGCAGACTATTCTGTTAAATCGTCCATCGCATCGAGGTATTATTGAATTCATTCCATAACGTCAAAGAGCCCTTTATTTGACGTCACGAGAATTGAAAGCCTTTATCTTACATATGATACGTATTCAAAGGCTGTCCTACTGACATACAAGTTCAGGTTACTTATTGGTTTCCTTACCTATCGGCACACGCAAATTTCAACTCTCTTAAAAGATCTCAAGATGTAAATTCTAATGATCACCAACGATCGCAAAAATTCTTCTTCGACTCAAAAGCTTCCTGATTAAACGAATCCCGTTGATAAAAGATTTTCATTTAAGAAATAGAATATGTTTGCAGATAAATGTAAATATTTAATTTAGGTAAAATAGACGGAATAAAACGATTTGGTATTTTCATGTAACACGGGCCCGCGGGCATGAGATTATCAAAACAACGAAGGACTTTAAGAAATAATCATAGGTTTATTTGAAATATAATGTTTGCTGTAGTAAAATTGACAAGTTCTTCAATAAAGAAACGTAGGTTTATTTATTTTCTTCGGTTACTTTTGTTACATTACGACTATTTGGGGTTCCTAATCTGCAGATGTATGTACTAGTACTTGTGGCAAATATATTTACGTTGGGTGTAATACCTTTTTTTTGGTATGGGGGGGGGGGGGGGGGGCTTCAAAAGGTACCCGGCACCTTGGGAGAAGATACCGGGTTATGTGGGATTTGGCCGCACTAAGACCCCCTCGGTGGCCTGCCTCTGGTCTTGGGGAGGACTCCGGGATCTCCAATGAAACGCACCAGTAGCCTCCATGCGCGGCGCCTCAGAACGGGCCCATCTTCGGGAGAGCGGATGTGCTCTCCTGCACCTTCAGGTGTTCACGGCGGCATGCGGCCACGTATATACCGCCGTCCCTCCCAGGGCTGCTAGCTGGAGTCTCCGTGAAACTAGCAGAGCATTTGTTAGAAGAGCAAAAATAAATTGGTGTTCTGATGGCAGGCGCATGAGTTCCAGAGTTCCTTATAGTTTTCTTGAATAGTTCTGCCGTAAATACAAAGATATAGGCAGTATAAGATATTCATGAAATGCGCTGCTAACTTCCCATAGCCGTAGCAGAGCATTTTTAACGGATCCGAATGAAACTTGGGGTCCTGTTACATATCTATAAAACTGATAGTTCCTGAAAGTTTTTTAAAAAAAATCTGTTTAACAAAGCGAGAAAAAAAATATTGTGTTTTTTTTTGCCTAATGTCTATAATTTGGATTCTGACGATGATAAATGCTGAAGAATTGCATGTAACTTCAAAAACTTATAAGGTAAGAAGAGACACACAGTAATAATATGAAACTAAAGTATAAAACATTTAAATTACTCTATCAAGATACAAGTAACCCAATCTCAAATGTAAAATGACGTAAATATTGCGTCGCATCTAAAAAGAAATAATTTAAATACAACCTATTAAATCAAATAGAACTCTGCGGTTTCTACTAGAGTAAAATGTATTGTAAAATAATAATAATAAACATAACCCAGAACTATCACATAACTCTCAGCAAAGCAGATTGAGTTCCGAATAATATCGAAGCAATGAATCAAAATTTAAAAAAATCTTAGTAGCTTATACACAGCACACACAAACTAGAACTATGCATTTTCTTATATTGTGGAATGTATTGTATAAGAATAAAAATAAAAAAAATCTAGAACTATCACGGATCTCTCAACAAAGCAGATTGAATGCGGAACAATATAAAGCAATTAATCAAAATAAAAAAAAACTCAGTAACACATACACAACACTAATCAAATAGAACTCTACGGTTTCTGTTAGAGTAAAATGTATTGTAAAATAATAAAAATAAACAAAACCTAGAACTATCACAGAACTCTCAGCAAAGCAGATTGACTTCCAAATAATATCGGAGAAAGGAATCAAAATTTTAAAAAATCTAAGTAACTTATACAATGCACCCATAAACAAGAACTCTGCAGATTCTTATATTTAAGAATGTATTGTATAAGAATAAAAATAAATAAAATCTAGAACTAACACGGATCTCTCAACAAAGCAGATTGAATTCGGAACAATATGAAGAAATTAATCAAAATTTAAAAAAATCTCAGTAACATATACACAACACCAATCAAATAGTACTCTGCGGTTTCTGGTAGAGTAAAATGTATTGTAAAATAATAAAAATAAACAAAACCTAAAACTGTCACAGAACTCTCAGCAAAGCAGATTGAGTTCCGAATAATATCGAAGAAAGGAATCAAAATTAAAAAAAAATTAAGTAACTTATACACAGCACATAAACTAGAACTCTGCAGTTTCTTATATTGTGGAATATATTGTATAAGAATAAAAATAAATAAAGTCTAGAACTATTACGGATCTCTCAACAAAGCAGATTGAGTTCCGAATAATATCGAAGAAATTAATCAAAATTGAAAAATTCTCAGTAACATATACACAACACCAATAAACTAGAACTATACGGTTTCTGTTAGAATGAGATGTATTGTAAAAGAATAAATATAAATAAAACCCAGAACTATCACAGAACTCTCAGCAAAGCAGATTGACTGCCAAATTATATAGAAGAAATAAATCAAAATTTTAAAAAAATCCAAGTGACTTATTCACAGCACCCATCAACTAGATCACTGCGGTTTCTAATATTGTGGAATGTATTGTACAAGAATTAAAAACAAGAAAATCTAAAACTATCCCGGAACTCTCAACAAAGCAGATTGAATGCCGAAAAATATCGAAGAAATTAATCAAAATTGAAAAATTGTCAGTAACATATAATACACAATACTAATAAACTAGAACCATACGGTTTCTGTTAGAATAAAATGTACTGTAAAAGAATAAAATAAATAATACCTAGAACTAACACAGAACCCTCAGCAAAGCAGATTGACTGCCGAACAATATCGACGAAACAAATCAAAACTTAAAAAATCTAAGTAAATTAGTCACAGCACCCATCAACTAGAATTCTGTGGTTTCTGTTAGAGTAGTAAGTAAGTAATGTAAAGTCATTATGGAAAATAATTGGGATCTAGAACTTTCACGAAACTCTCAGCAATACCTACAGATTTATCATACAATATATACGACCCAAGATTGACTGACTGGCTAGAACCGCTTAGCTTGCGAAGAGATATAGGCTTGCTCTGCATGTTCTACCGACTTTACTATGGTGAGTGCTCCGAGGATTTTTCAAAATGATACCTACGTCCCCATTTCATGAATATACCACCAGACGAAGGTTAAAGTTCCACCGGCAATATCTGGACTCGTGGCGGTCCTCCACAGTTCGCTTTACACGCTCCTTTTTTTATTTGAATGGAGTAGCAGACGAGCATGCAGGCCACATGGTGTTAAGTGGTCTCTGCAGCCCATGGACATCTACATACAACCTCAAGCAGCATAGGTAAGTCTTGTCTGAGGTAGTATGCAGTTGCGCTGCTACTCCGGAGGCTGGTGGTCGCCTCATGTAAGTGTGGCTGGCAACTGCACCTTTCCACCGAAACACAATATAATTGCTTCACGGCAGAAGTGGGTGCAGTGGTGGTACTTCCCCGGGTGAACCATAATAGTTCTACCACCTACAAAATGAAGCTATACTTCTTTATTACCACGATTTATACACTAAATAAAAGTTATGTATTAATTATTATATTTTTACTTACTTTCAATGTCTTAGACATTGTGGTTTATCTCTAATAGATAGACATCATGTCTATCTATTAGAGATCTAATAGATAGACATCATGTCTATCTATTAGAGATTGCGGGTTATCTCTAATAGATAGCAATAGATAACATTTTTTTATCCTTTACTTTATACGAGAAATAATTAACGAAAAATTTCTGTAATGTTCTTCGGTATGCTACCTGCTTTATAATGGCAAGCAGTTATCTGAAACTTCTAGTTAAAAATTATATTTGATGATACAAGATACATAACATTTTATCAAAAATCAAAAAGTTCTCACTGATTGGTGCTGTAACTATACTGTTTAACAGAATAACCGATAATTTTATTCAATAAGGAATACTTTCTTCAATCAATCAATCTGCAGTCAATCTGCTTTGCTGAGAGTTCTGGGATAAAACTAGGTTTTTTTATTTTTATTTCATTACAATACATTTTATTCTAAAAGAAACCGCAGAGTTCTAGTTGAAGGGTGCTGTGTATAAGTAACTGAGATTTTTAAAATTTTGATTAATTTCTTTGATATTGTTCGGCAGTCAATCTGCTGTGCTGAGAGTTCAGTGATAGTTTCAGATTTCATTTACTTTTAGTATTATACAGAAATCACTACATTATCAGAAACAGCATAGTTCTAGTTTATTGGTGTTGTGTATATTTTACCGACATTTTAAAATTTTAATTCATTTCTTCGATATTATTCGGCTATCACGTCAATCTGCTTTGCAGAGAGTTTTGCGATAGTTGAAGATTTCGTTTACTTTAAATGTTATAGAGTATATTTTACTCTATTAAAAACCGCAGAGTTCTATTTGAGTGGTGTTGTGAATATTTTACTGAGATTTTTTATTATTTACTTATATATTTTTACGCATTCAATCTGCTTTGTTGAGAGATCCGTGATAGTTCTTGATTTTTTTTATTTTTATTCTTATACAATACATTCCTCAATATAAGAAACTGCATAGTTCTAGTTTATGGGTACTGTGTATAAGTTACTCAGATTTTTTAAAAATTTGATTCCATTCTTCGTTATTATTCGGAAGTCAATCTGCTTTGCTGAGAGTTATGTGATAGTTCTAGGTTTTGTTTATTTTTATTATTTTACAATAAATTTTACTCTAACAGAAACCGCAGAGTTCTATTTGATTGGTGTTGTGTATATGTAACTGAGTTTTCTTTAAATTTTGATTAATTTCTTTATATTGTTCCGCAATTAATCTGCTTTGTTGAGAGATCCGTGATAGTCCTAGATTTTTTTTATTTTTATTCTTATACAATATATTCCACAATATAAGATACTGCATAGTTCTAGTTTGTGGATGCTGTGTATAAGTTACTAAGATTTTTTTAAATTTTGATTCTTTTCTTCGATATTATTCGGCAGTCAATCTGCTTTGCTGAGAGTTCTGTGATAGTTCTAGGTTTTGTTTATTTTTATTATTTTACAATATATTTTACTCTAACATAAACCGCAGAGTTCTATTTGATTGGTGTTGTGTATATGTAACTGAGTTTTCTTTAAATTTTGATTAATTTCTTTATATTGTTCCGCATTCAATCTGCTTTGCTGAGAGATACGTGTTAGTTCTAGATTTCGTTTATTTTTATTCTTATACAATACATTCTACAATATAATAAACTGCAGAGTTCTAGTTTATGGATGCTGTGTATAAGTTACTCAGATTTGTTGAAATTTTGATTTATTTCTTCTATATTATTCGGCAGTCAATCTGCGTTGCTGAGAGTTCTGTGATAGTTCTAAGTTTCGTGTATTTTTATTATTTTACATCACATTGTAGTCTAATAGAAACCGTAGAGTTCTATTTGATTGGTGTTGTGTATATGTAACTGAGTTTTCTTTAAATTTTGATTTTTTTCTTTATATTGTTTCGCAATCAATCTGCTTTGTTGAGAGATCCGTGATAGTCCAATTTTTTTTTAATTCTTATACAATATATTCCACAATATAAGAAACTGCATAGTTCTAGTTGGTGGGTGCTGTGTATAAGTTACTAAGATTTTTTAAAATTTTGATTCTTTTCTTCGATATTATTCGGCAGTCTTTCTGCTTTCCTGAGAGTTCTGTGATAGTTCTAAGTTTCGTTTATTTTTATTATTTTACATCACAATGTAGTCTAAAAGAAACCGTAGAGTTCTATTTGATTGGTGTTGTGTGTATGTTACTGAGATTTTTTAAATTTTGATTTATTTCTTCGTATTGTTCCGCATTCAATCTGCTTTGTTGAGAGATCCGTGATAGTTCTTGATTTTATTTATTTTTATTCTTATACAATACATTCAACAATATAAGAAACTGCAGAGTTCTATTTGATTGGTGTTGTGTATATGTTACCGAGATTTTTTTTAAATTTTGATTAATTTCTTCGTATTGTTCCGCATTCAATCTGCTTTGTTGAGAGATCCGTGATACTTCTAGACTTTATTTATTTTTATTCTTATACAATATATTCTTAAATATAAGAAACTGCAAAGTTCTACATTATGGGTGCATTGTATAAGTTACTTAGATTTTTTAAAATTTTGATTCCTTTCTCCGATACTATTCGGAACTCAATCTGCTTTGCTGAGAGTTCTGTGATAGTTCTAGGTTTTGTTTATTTTTATTATTTTACAATACATTTTACTCTACCAGAAACCGCAGAGTTCTATTTGATTGGTGTTGTGTATATGTTACTGAGATTTTTTAAAATTTTGATTAATTTCTTCATATTGTTCCGAATTCAATCTGCTTTGTTGAGAGATCCGTGATAGTTCTAGATTTTGTTTATTTTTATTCTTATACAATACATACTTAAATATAAGAAACTGCAAAGTTCTACATTATGGGTGCATTGTATAAGTTACTTAGATTTTTTTAAATTTTGATTCCTTTCTCCGATATTATTTGGAAGTCAATCTGCAATGCTGAGAGTTCTGTGATAGTTCTAGGTTTTGTTTATTTTTATTATTTTACAATATATTTTATTCTAACAGAAACCGCAGAGTTCTATTTGATTGGTGTTGTGTATGTGTTACTGAGATTTTTTGTAAATTTTGATTAATTGCTTCATATTGTTCCGCATTCAATCTGCTTTGTTGAGAGATCCGTGATAGTTCTAGACTTTGTTTATTTTTTTTTCTTATACAATACATTCTTAAATATAAGAAACTGCAAAGTTCTACATTATGGGTGCATTGTATAAGTTACTTAGATTTTTTAAAATTTTGATTCCTTTCTCCGATATTATTTGGAAGTCAATCTGCTTTGCTGAGAGTTCTGTGATAGTTCTAGGTTTTGTTTATTTTTATTATTTTACAATATATTTTATTCTAACAGAAACCGCAGAGTTCTATTTGATTGGTGTTGTGTATGTGTTACTGAGATTTTTTGTAAATTTTGATTAATTGCTTCATATTGTTCCGCATTCAATCTGCTTTGTTGAGAGATCCGTGATAGTTCTAGACTTTGTTTATTTTTTTTCTTATACAATACATTCTTAAATATAAGAAACTGCAAAGTTCTACATTATGGGTGCATTGTATAAGTTACTTAGATTTTTTAAAATTTTGATTCCTTTCTCCGATATTATTTGGAAGTCAATCTGCTTTGCTGAGAGTTCTGTGATAGTTCTAGGTTTTGTTTAATTTTATTATTTTACAATATATTTTATTCTAACAGAAACCGCAGAGTTCTATTTGATTGGTGTTGTGTATGTGTTACTGAGATTTTTTGTAAATTTTGATTAATTGCTTCATATTGTTCCGCATTCAATCTGCTTTGTTGAGAGATCCGTGATAGTTCTAGACTTTGTTTATTTTTTTCTTATACAATACATTCTTAAATATAAGAAACTGCAAAGTTCTACATTATGGGTGCATTGTATAAGTTACTTAGATTTTTTTAAATTTTGATTCCTTTCTCCGATATTATTTGGAAGTCAATCTGCTTTGCTGAGAGTTCTGTGATAGTTCTAGGTTTTGTTTATTTTTATTATTTTATAATACATTTTACTCTAACAGAAACCGCAGAGTTCTATTTGATTGGTGTTGTCTATATGTTACTGAGATTTCTTTAAATTTTGATTAATTTCTTCATATTGTTCCGCATTCAATCTGCTTTGTTGAGAGATCCGTGAAAGTTCTAGAATTTATTTATTTTTATTCTTATACAATATATTCCACAATATAAAAAACTGCAGAGTTCTAGTTGATGAGTGCTGTGTATAAGTTACTTAATTTTTTTTTAATTTTGATTTCTTTCTTCGATATTATTCGGAACTCAATCTGCTTTGCTGAGAGTTCTGTGATAGTTCTAGGTTTTGTTTATTTTTATTATTTTACAATACATTTTACTCTACCAGAAACCGCAGAGTTCTATTTGACTGGTGTTGTGTATATGTTACTGAGATTTCTTTAAATTTTGATTAATTTCTTCATATTGTTCCGAATTCAATCTGCTTTGTTGAGAGATCCTTGATAGTTCTAGATTTTGTTTATTTTTATTCTTATACAATACATTCTTAAATATAAGAAACTGCAGAGTTCTAGTTTATGGGTGCATTGTATAAGTTACTTAGATTTTTAAAAATTTTGATTCCTTTCTCCGATATTATTTGGAAGTCAATCTGCTGTGCTGCGAGTTCTGTGATAGTGCTAGGTTTTGTTTATTTTTATTATTTTACAATATATTTCATTCTAACAGAAACCGCAGAGTTCTATTTGATTGGTGTTGTGTATGTGTTACTGAGATTTTTTTAAAATTTTGATTAATTGCTTCATATTGTTCCGCATTCAATCTGCTTTGTTGAGAGATCCGTGATAGTTCTAGACTTTATTTATTTTTATTCTTATACAATACATTACACAATATAAGAAACTGCAGAGTTCTACTTTTTGAGTGCTGTGTATAAGTTACTTAATTTTTTTTAAATTTTGATTCCTTTCTTCGATATTATTCGGAACTCAATCTGCTTTGCTGAGAGTTCTGTGATAGTTCTAGGTTTATTTTATTTTTATTATTTTAAACTACATGTTACTCTTACGGAAACCGTAGAGTTCTATTTGATTGGTGTGGTGTATATGTTACTGAGATTTTTTAAATTTTGATTTATTTCTTCGTATTGTTCCGCATTCAATCTGCTTTGTTGAGAGATCCGTGATAGTTCTTGATTTTGTTTATTTTTATTCTTATGCAATACATTCCACAATATAAGAAACTGCAGAGTTCTATTTGATTGGTGTTGTGTATGTGTTACTGAGTTTTTTTTTTAATTTTGATTCATTGCTTCGATATTATTCGGAACTCAATCTGCTTTGCTGAGAGTTATGTGATAGTTCTGGGTTATGTTTATTATTATTATTTTACAATACATTTTACTCTAACAGAAACCGCAGAGTTCTATTTGATTTAATAGGTTGTATTTAAATTATTTCTTTTTAGATGCGACGCAATATTTACGTCATTTTACATTTGAGATTGGGTTACTTGTACCTTGATAGAGTAATTTAAATGTTTTATGCTTTAGTTTCATATTATTACTGTGTGTCTCTTCTTACCTTATCAGTTTTTGAAGTTACATGCAATTCTTCAGCATTTATCATCGTCAGAATCCAAATTATAGACATTAGGCAAAAAAAAACACAATTTTTTTTTCTCGCTTTGTTAAACAGATTTTTTTAAAAAAACTATCAGGAACTATCAGTTTTATAGATATGTAACAGGACCCCAAGTTTCATTCGGATCCGTTAAAAATGCTCTGCTACGGCTATGGGAAGTTAGCAGCGCATTTCATGAATATCTTATACTGCCTATATCTTTGTATTTATGGCAGAACTATTCAAGAAAACTATAAGGAACTCTGGAACTCATGCGCCTGCCATCAGAACACCAATTTATTTTTGCTCTTCTAACAAATGCTCTGCTAAGTTCACTGAGGCCTAGCTGGACGGGTCAAGCTCCCACTCTCACCGTCCGCATCCTCGGAAGGCCCCTTTTAGTCGCCTCTTACGATCAGGCTGGGGATACCGTAGGTCTATTCTTAATCCCGAAGCTACAGGGACTTGGGTGTAATACCTAGCGACCGCTGCAGAAATATTGACAACCTAAATAAACCTAATATGCCTTTTCGCAAACCAAACAAATAATTAAATAAACAAATAACGATATAACTGAATAAATAAAAAATGAAAAGGCGCAGTATGGGATCAAATACAAATAATTATAAAATTGATGTAAATGTACATGTACTTATGTATATATTGTGATAAATTGTGTATTGTAATTGTGTATAAATTGTGATATAATTAAGTTTTTTTTCTTTTATCTTTATAATATTTGCATACGAGTGTATTAATAGCTTTTGTAAACACCCATATTTGTGCAAAAATAATCATCTTTGTCTTTGTCTTTGAACCTTGGGCTTTAATGAAGTCGTATGTAGTTGCGCTGCTAATATATAAGTACGTGGACGACCGATCGTTGATCGGATAAAAACAATTTATTTTTTCGGTTTAATTTCAAACGAAACACTCATTTTTTAGTGTTACATAACAACGCCATCTAAAATAGCTCCCAATTAAAAAAAAACACAAAAAATATAAATAAACGCAATATTTGATTGAGATTTAACCCGGGTCTCTAGATCCCTAGTCAGCCCACGTAACCATTCCGCCAAGGAAGCTTAATAAACGAATCGACATTGTCATTTCTTAGTACGGATTGGCGGATGGCGTTTGACGGCCTTCTTCTTCTTCTTCGGTAATTTTCAGTTTACCTATATTTAAGTTGATTATCGCTAGAAATATTTTTTAATAATTTAATAAATAAAACCTAGTTGGATCAATTTATCACCCCCGAAACCAGGGCACTCATCAAAATCGTTGGAGTCGTTTCTGAGATTCAAAATATACATTTAGGTATATACTAGAATTGCTCGTTTAAAGGTATTAGATAGCCTGATGGGCGCCTTACGTAAGTCATAAGTCAGATGGCAAACCACACCGTACCATCCAAACGCAATGGTAGTTCACGGCAGAAAAAGGCGTTGGGGGAGGTGGGAATTGCGTTCTCTGAGCAAATCGTGCAAGCACTACTATCGGTAATCTCTTCATAATATGCTACTACTTGGCACGGGCACAGAATTGTAAAAGACTGTGTTCTTAGAATTGTAAAAGATTTAGGCCATGCTGGCCCAGTACGAGGTGGATAGGTAAATTTTGGTAGAACTTGCAGGGTATGTGACATTTGAATCATTTTTATTCTTTTTTCACTCGCTGAAGCATCGTAATGTAAAATCTGTCTGTTTTTTTTTCACCGCGAGAATCTAATAATACGCGCATAACAAAATTTCAAAGTGAGATGGGCGAGCTTGACTTTGACTTGATGATTTGACTCATCATTTGTGACAAAATACTCGTACAATTGTTCTGACAATTCATACTAAACAGTGAATAAGCAACTAAATAAAACCAGTAATTTATTTACCAGCGATATATCCCACAGATAGATGTGCTATGAAATGTTACCTCCGCGTAATATAACGAGCCACGCAATATATTACAATTTGCGGGTAGTCGGGAAACGGGCGCCGTAATTAATATCAAGTTTGCGTAAAATTTACCGCCAGCCCTTACGTCAGTGTAATTTGGACTTTCTTTTACATTGTTAAGGTGCGTTATTGTGCGGCAAAGGTAACAGAGATTGCTTTTTAAATTTCTGTAATGTACAGTTAAGATGAGTTCCATTATTCCAGTGTTAACTCTTTCGATGTTTGGTGTTGGTAGTTATTAAATCACTGTATGGACTTTTGTATAAATATTTATGTAATTGTCAAATTGTTCTGCTCCCCACATTGGAAAAAGTGGAATACATTCACCATACACATATTATAGAACTATACCTATATATAACACTTTGTTTTTATGCGGTACAGATAAAAAGAAGCAGCACAAAATCTATTTAAAAGTCAAGTACAAATGCAAATATGTAGCTTTAAATTCGTACATTGTATGCTCATGCGCATGATCAAATTTAAATTGACAAAAATATATCATTGAGGCTATGTCGTGTTGAGTGGTCGCTGTTGGGCACAGATAAAAAAAAAACGTTAGCTAAACACTAGGTCATGTTCCTGTGTCATGGTTTTTTTTCGACCTTTTTTTTATGTCCCACTGCTGGGCACAGGTCTCCTTCTCACACAATTGAGAGGGATTTAGGCCATAGTCCACCACGCTGGCCAAGTGCGGATTGGTGGACGTCAGCTTTCGAGAAATTATGAATTTCTCTCAGGCATGCACGGTGATGGAGAACATCGGAATCAATGAAATATCACGATATTTTCCATCACCGTGGAGCAGCGATACAATCGCACATTACAAATTTATTTGTCAGAGGTGCGAGCCGAGGATTTGAATCTGGGATCGGTCGGTCGGTGTCGTGGTTGCCATGGACAAATAAAAAGATATAATCACAACACCCAGACCGGGAACAAAATTTAAAATTGTTATTCTCCCGAACGTCCCGAGTTCGACAGTTTGTTGTTGTTTGACAGTCCGGCATGGCAACCATTGCGCCACAAGGGTCGTCCAGATCCTAAAGCAAGCCTGAGGCTGATCCACCTCGTCTTTGCACCGAAGCATAATACCTATATAATGTCGAACCAAGAAGGAAAAAAACTTTAAAGTAAGTATCATAAATTATTTAATCATAATACTCGATTCAAATTTGTTCAAACTGCAAACAGCAACCGAAACGCTAATAAATTTGTTCAGGCTTCAAAACAGTTGGGCGCTGCACAATTTGTTGTTTCACAAAAGATTACAAACAGCATAAATCCTGACGAAAGTTCAACAATTTGTATTGTGAACTTTATCCGATGAGTTTGATGTTTGAGAAGCATCGGAACTGTGCATCAGATTAATTTATTTAAAAGAAATAGTACCGTTATTTATGTACTAGAGGCCCCCAGCTACTTCGTCCACGTGGACTTTGGTATTATAAGTCATAGCATGATGTTATATAGCCTTCCCCTTATTTAAGATAAACATTTCCATCATATATTACATATGTGCAACTCTAGCGGTTTTAGCAGCGCACGCCAGAACAGCTCGCAGTGGTAGATTTTTTCCTACTTACTTGACACTTATCGTCATATTTTGGACAATTCACACAATATCTTTATAAATTGTAGCCTATGTGTTAATCTGATATATAAGCAGTTATTGTAAAGTTTCATCAAAATCCATTCAGTAGTTTATACGTGAAAGAGTAACAAACATCCACACTTACAAACTTTCGAGTTTATAATATTAGTATGAGTATGATTGGTTGCAACCCTTTTTGTGTCCCACTGCTGGTCATGGGACTCTCCTTGGAGCTTGCTCCACCACGCTAATACAATGCGGGTTGGTAGAAATGCATGTTCTTGGGCAATCCACTGTCGGATGTATTCAAACTGTCCGTAAGGCCTCCCACAAGATTTAACGACTGCTATCTATCAGTAGCAACTGGGATCGACGCCTTAACGTGATCTCCGTAGCACGGAGACGCGCATGAAATTTGTTACTAGCGGTCACCCATCTCACACCTGACCGCAACCGTATAAACATTACGAGTATTACCATCTATTTACTTTTGGAAATATCTAGATAAGCAGTGACTGCCAAGCGATTGACGCAGGTTTTAATTTTCTGTGTGTATCTATGCGAAAACATGTTTTTACCACATGCCTCCATAACTTCATTGCATACGTTCTTGTGAAGTAGCCTTCGCTGTTCTGGATATTTGACTAATTTGACTGACTGATTATTGACGCCTGTTTTGGTTTTGACTGACTATTGATCAAATATCGCCAGTTTTCAACAAAACGAGTAAGAACTGGATATAAATGTTCACTGAAAACTGGCAAAATGGTCAAATGACTGAGACGCCGTTCGCGAAGAAGAAAAAAAAAAAACTAAAGTAACATTCAATCTCTCTGTCACTCGAAAGCTTGTAAGCCTCGTGTTACCCCAATACGAGTATGTTTAACGCCTGACAAGCCCCAATTGACTTGTTTCTACGAGACGTATTAATTTGGCTGAGTACGTGTTCATATTTCATGCAGGCATCTTGTTCTTGCTCCCTAATGACAGATGTTAAGCCGCATTATACTGTGTTTTCTGAGAGCTCATGAATTGTGAAACGGATACACCTAATGTTATCATCAAGCTCTTATTATATTATATGCAGGAGGTTACGTCGTTTAAGTTATGTATTAGGGCGTTTCGTTTTCAGTAAGACTGTTAAGCCCGCTACACAACTGACGTTTTACGGGCGTTGGCGTTTCTTCAACGTAGCCGCTGTGTTAACACAACGTTGATGACGCAAGTCTATAACCACGAGCATTCACGCTGCGACATCGCAACGTCATGTTCGCGTCAACGCAACGTCAGCGTTGGGTTTTTTATTAGTCGTTACAAAATCGCGACGACATGGTCGCGTTTGCGCAGCGACAACGTTGAAGAAACGCAAACTTTCATAAAACGCCAAGGGGCTGCCTAAAGGTTTTGAATTATTTTGAGTATAGTTTTCCACCTAAATAATAAAAAAGGTTAACCTTGTCGGAGCAGCGTGGTGGCATAATCTCCAGGGCTCCTTAATAATAAGAAGAGACCCGTGCCCAGCAGTGGGTCGCAATAAGGGTTGCATTGCAAATCATTAAAAAAAAGAGACGGTTTATGATCTCCGCAAAAAAGTTTAATAAAATTACTCGTCACTGCCCAAGTCCTATAACCGAAGCAGCGAAACGAATATCAGCCAGTGAAACGAAGATAGTGAAATGTTAATTCGCTAAATGAATTCCCTTCCGGTCCGAAGACGAGACTGAACGAAATTTGATTAAGAAACAAGATGAACATTACTTCTCGGGGATCCCAGTTTGGATCAGCTTGGGATTAGGGTATCTGGTAACTTTAACAATTTCTTACCGAAAGAGTATTATAAAAGTAATGGGACTGAATTTAAGTCCCTTAAATTTAAAAGCTTATGGTATTATGTCCTATGTCACGACGTCCGTTCGGCTATGAATGTTGTGAGGCATGCACATGCACATTGTTTTAGTGTGCGTAACCTCGAGAGCGCTCTGTGTCGAGTAACAACAGTATGACAACTTTTAGAAAAAAAAAAACCAGAAGCGGAATATTGAATCACAATTTAATTCACAAAGCATTTTTATACAATGTATAAATAACGATTTAGGGTTTCTAATTAAAAGTTCCTTATACAACTACAATTAAATAATTACTTATAATTTAATTTAAGCACAAATACAGAATTTCAGTATGCAAACGGGCAGAGTAACTGCCCGTATAACTTTCACGGTAAAAATGCGTGCTCCTTAGAGGAGGGCTCGCTTTTATAGGCGTTTTACCCTATATTGTCACATTTTTTATTCGACTACCGACGTTGATTTCCAACACAACTAAAAGTAGAATTTAGAAACGTAGAACTACCATAAGCAAAAACTTTTGATACCGTTGTATGAGCGGTACGATATTTTGAAATTTTGCTTATAAGGTCGAATTTCAACCATTAGGCGAACACTTGTTTATAATTAATAGACTCCCTTACAAAGATACAAGTCTAATAAACTAGTATCTAGTCGGTAACAACCACAGATATTTTATTTTGACTACGTAGTATATTTAAAAAATCTATGGTAACAACCTCTATTCAGACAATGATTAGTCTATTGAGATCGGATTTCGATACGAAAGGAATTCGTTTCATTCCTTAAACGATTCCTTAATTGGGTGAACCCTTAACCCTGAAACATTCGGGGAAATACTGTCTTCAAATCCTGTCTCAATACCTTCAATATTCATATTATCATTCAATATTTATATTATATATCACATTAAATATTATTATATGGCTGCAATCCAATTTGCATCCCACTCCTGGGCACGGGTCTCTCCCAATTATTGAGAGGTCTGGAAATTTGTGCTCCTTGTGGTCACCCATCCTACACCCGGCCGCGCCCGTTTGGATTAGCTACATCGCTTGCGCCCTACGCTCGCTGGCAGGTCATGCACGTCATACAATAAAAATATTTTTGATGCTTACATTTTACGCCTTTATTTATTAAAATTCTAATGTATCAAAATGTATTTAAACCAATCAAAACGTCCGCTGTAGTTCGTAACGAAATATTAATGTTGTATAAGGAATGTTAATAAAATAGCCGGAGAATGAAATTAAATATACATTCTATAAAATAAACAAAATCTATTTTTAGCTTGTAGCTTAATTCATAGATTATACCATACATACCGTGAATCACATATACAGACAAGGATGTAATATTTTTAAATTCCTCTTTACCCGTCCATCGCATTCAAAACACAGTGTAAGTAATATCTACAAGGAGACCACTGCGCCATTCAGGACATCAACTACCGGAACCGGGGCCATATTTACTGGTCGGCTGCAACCCTTTCTGCGTTCTACTGTGGGGTACAGGTCTCCCCATTATTGGGGAGACCTGGAGCTTACTCCAATAAACTGCTCCAATGCAGGTAGGTGGAGAAATTACTACTACTTGTAGCAAACACTAATGCCGAAATCAATTCCTGAAATCAGCCTTTAAATGAACGGTCGACCCCATTCACTAAACAGTGCCGCTTCATTAACCGCCTGAATCTTGCTATCCTTCCATCCTACAAAACTAAATTCATGATGAGTAAGCCGACTAGTCTGTTCATTGAAAACCTGATTCAACCAGCTGACTGCGACATGAATATATTTTAATTGGGTAAGTGTTACACGAGGGAAGTTTCGGGCCGTTGTCGGCTCACCGTACAAAGGGCTTCACCGCAAGCTAACCGTAATTGCTTGTAAGGCTAATTTTCGTTATTACTCGCAAGGCAATCTTAATTAGTTATTATATGTTTAAAATACATATTATTATGCAATTTATTATGTAAAAGTGTGATTTAATCTATTAAAATTTATAAAAATAAAATCGAATCTTTTATGATTTAAAGATTGTCCAGCAGCAGCTTTATATTAAAAGAAAAACAACGAGAAAATTACCTAAAGTAGTCAAATATAATCCATTGCTTGTTAAAAAAATACCTAGTTAAACGCTAAAGATATTTTTAGAAATAAATTTAGCAAGATACAATATGTTTGATCGTATCTTGCTAAATTTACTTCTAAAAATCACCCACCACTTTTTACAATAAAACATTAGTCTCTATCGATAGAAAGAAGTAATTATTTTATAAGTTGTTGAAGGCCTTATGGGTGGTCGAATATATCCGACATCGGGTTGGTCACTAACTCGCATAAGAGCCGCATGGTTCAGCGAGGCGCGCTTGTTGGCCTCAGTTGTTTCCAAATACTATGGGAGAATGTTTCTCCCATAGTATCCAGCAATGGGATACAAAAAAGGTTACAGCCAAGGCAAGTAATAATGAAATACTAGACTAGTATTAAGTAGTCCCTATAGCTTCAAGATTAAGAATAGAGCCACGGTTGCCTGATCGTAAGAGGCGACTAAAAGGAGGCTTCCGAGGTTGTGGGCGGTGAGAGTGGGAGCTCGACCCCTCCAGCTAGCAGCCCCGGGAAGGACGGCAGTGTGTGCGTAGCAGCATACCGGTTTTAGTGCGGTACAAATCCCACATAACCCGGTATCCTCTCCCAAGGTGCCGGGTACCGGGTACGGGGTGCAAAATCAAATCAAAATCAAAAATATTTATTTCATATTAGGAATACAAAATATTCGCTTAATGAATGTCATTTTTTCCCGGTCATCGCCTTTAAGTGCCCGTTTGGGCTAGATGTTGAGCTGAGAGAAAAAAGGCGGCGGAAAAAAACTCCCAGCAGCACTCTTTTTTTTTTAAAAGTACATATATAATGTGCCGGGTAAAAAGCGTTTTTGTATCGGGAGAATAATCCCCGATACAAAAAAAGCCTAGTACTAAGTATAGGTATTAATATTTAAACAAAATTGAAGCGTAAGACCTATAAAAATATACTAGTTACCGTTGTCATGGAAACTGGATACGAGAACGTCATGTGCCTCCGTGAGTGGAGCATAACCAACTTTATCGCGTTCGAAATCCGATTATCGTAGATTGTTTTTGCTAAAGGCTGTCAAGGGAGATTTCGTAGTTGGCGATTGGTCTAAGTAATAAGTGATACGAGGTTATTGTCACTGATCGTTAATTGAAATTATTGAGTAAACTTTATTTTATGTGTGAGGGACTGAGTGAGGGGGAAAAGAGAGACCATTTTAAGAAATTCTGTTTAGTTTCTTTTCAAAGACAAGACTTTTATTTGCACAAATATGGGTGTTTACAAAAGGTGTTTTTATACATTTGGTTCTCCAAATTTACCTTCATGAGGTATGCAAATATTACAATAATTAAAACTTAACTAATTTGAAACATCATAAATCGACCTTAAGCCTCTACACTATAGAAACAGCGCAATTGCATAAAACCTACGCCACACGTCACACGTCGTAACATTGTGACACGAGAATTTTCACTCATTAGTCATTCAGTTTTTTGTGATTTAAGAGATCATTAGCAGGCTAGCGTAAAAGATATCTAAAGGAAAACTTTCCGTTAAAACGTTCCTGGTAATGTGGAAATCCATACTCTAAGCTTTCTGGTCTAGCTGGTCATGCATGTCCTTGTCTTTGTATGTAAGTACCGTAAATAAAACCGTACTTACGAGCAGTAACCGCTTGAGGCACTAACTTGCGACACAGAATAACTCGATTACGGGACCCACAAATGCAACACTACATACTCACACAAATGCATTTTCATAATGTGACGGGAGGTTGGTCATGCTCAATGTATGTGTGTTTAATGTGTGCAAATGCAACATCATGTGCCAGATTTACGTAATCGACCCAAATTTCACACAGAGAAAAAGAAAGAAGAAAGAATAATGTCCTAGTAATGAAAGTTATCGTTTCAACGGGTTTTATTCTATCGTATGATAGGAACTAAATCATTTGACAAACTAATTCACTAATGAGTTTCATGATTTTTCTACTTTTTTTTTCTCATCCCTTCAATAAAGCCACTTCTTCTTATTTCTCACCTTCACCCAGGGTGCCTGGAAGACAATACCAATGAGCAGAACGCTAAACCTTTTGTAACTCCTAGTTTAAGGTGTTTGCAAAAAAAGTAAATAATAAATAAATAAATATAAATTTGGACAATTCACACAACACCATCTGATTCCAAACTAAGCAAAGCTTGTACTATGGTAATCTGAAAACTGATAAACATACTTATATAATTCTAAATACATACTTAAATAGATAAATTTACACCCAGACACAGAACAAATAGTCATGTTCATCACATAAATATTTGTCCTGCGTGGGAATCGAACCCACGACCTCACGTTTCGCAGTGGGCTCATCACCCACTACGCCACGGAGGCTGTCAATGTCAATAAAATAAAATAAATATCCATGACCCCTCTCTGACTCCAAGGCTGGATCCACTTTTGATATCAAGTAACATGCGTGTACATGCGATCAAGTAAGGGTACACCGTTTAATATGGAACTCGAGTGTTCTATATGGCGATGACAATCGCACGCAGCTTTTTATTGCTTTTATTGAAATTTGAAATTCGATATCACCCCAACTCAATAACGAGAAACAAAGGCTTTCGTAAATGAAAAAACAATTCACGTTTCTCCTGTTTTTTTTTGTTTTTCCTTATTATAACTTGATCTTACAAAAGTTAATGAAATTTCTCTAGCTAAACAAAAAGTTAGCTTTTAAAATTACCCATATTTGCCTACAAAACATAATACGTCATGGTCAAGATCTAACATTATTTAAAAATCACTTGCCAAACTAATGCCTCACGCATTACGGACTCCAAAGGTAGTGGCAATTTTGATCATCGCTCGTATTTCAGGCAGGAAACCAACATATACATATATATTGTATGAGTAATAGCGCTCGTTTGACTTTTCAAGTACATTATTAGCTTTGAACGGGATTTTCTATTTTAAAATATAAATATAATTAACAAGAATTTAGCTTTCCATTAAATGTTTCTTAATATCTTGATACCGAAGCCTCTAACACCAGATTTCAGTAATTTTCCCTGGTCAATATTTATTCAAATATAAATGATAGTTATCAATTACACTGAATAAAACCAAAATCCTAGCATTTTAGAATTACATACTTTAGCGCCGTCTATTGTAAATTAACTAACTATGTGTAGATTGTAAGTGACATGATAATTATTTGGTTTCGCCAATCAAGTTTTTTGTAAAAACTAGCGGCCGCCCGCGACTTCGTCCACGTGGACTCTAGTTTTAGAATTTCTCTAAAATAAAAGTACCGTAAGTTACTCCTTATTACATCAGCTACCTGCCAGTGAAAGTCGTTCGCCCGAAAATCTGCCCGTCAAAATCGGTCCAGCCGTTTCAGAAATTAGCCGAAACAAACAGACAGACAGACAAATTGTAAAAAAAATGTTATTTTCATATCTGTACCGTATACACATTTATATGCATGTAGTAAAAAGCATTTTAATATTACAAACAAACACACCAATTTTATTTATTTGTATTTGTATAGATAATTGTAAAAATTTGTAAGTAATATCTACGGGAACAACTCGTAAATGACATCATCGCGGTCAAGTGAAACACTCGTTTGTTAAGTTACCCGCACGCAGTCAGATACGCCGCAATACGCCAAATACTATGGGCAGTCGCGAGATTGATCACCGCCCGTATTTCAGGCGTAAAAATGGCCGGAAACCAACAAATGTACCGCACGAGAAATAGTGCACTCTTTCAAACGAGTCAAACATACAAGGCTATTACGATTTTATGTTTTTTTTTGATACAAAAGTAAACTGACATAAAAAATATGTCAAACAAAAAACGGCTTTAGAGCATCATATCGCCATGATCTCTGTAAAATGTGCACGTAATGTGCACCCTCCAAAGCACGGAAACGCGCATGAAATTATTTGCAACGGGCGGTCACCCATCTCACACACGACCGCGGCCGTTTGGCTTAGTTACTTAGATCTTTCTACTTAGATCGTTCTACGCTAACCGCCGGGCTATGCGCGCTTCGTACATTATATGTACTCGTATATAGTAGGATACAAAATTTAACATGTGGTAAGTCATAGAGCCACAATCGTGAAACATATTAATATGTCGTTACCTCATAGAGTCATAACGCAAAATAAACATACAACGACATAATCAATATAGTGTAGAGAGCAATACTTGGTAGTGAAAATTGCGGCGTTGCAACAATATTACTAGGCAATTTTAATAAAAAGAATTGAGACATAAATCAAAATCTTAAGTGAAATATTTGTTTGATTGAAGTTATTCGCACATAGCCAGATATGCCACAGTACGCCGCTCACTATGGGCAGTTGCAAGATTGATCACCGACCGTATTTCAGGCGCAAAAATGACCGGAAACTAACAAATGTACCGCACGAAAAATAGTAGCACTCGTTAGAGATTTTGACGTCGATTTTATAGCTTGTATTTTTTTTTTCACAAAACTAGAACATGCAATAAAAATAGGTTAAGTTTCTACAATGTTATATTATTTGCTTGAAGACTGTACGTTTCTGTAGTAACAGGAAAACCAAATATAGAAAATATATGGTATATTTTCTATTGGCTTTTCGATTCATTATAGTGTCACTTTAAGTGCTTGTTGCATGTAATAGTATTGTGATAGGTCGGTAGGTTGTAATAATATTAAGACTGATGTAATAACTTAAAAGTAGTACTTAAGAGTAAGGTTAAAATTGTAATTTTTCTAAAAGGGGTTGAATGTTAATAACTGTATTTTTTTGTAAAATGGGATGATGTAGTACCTAATAATATTTTTTTAAAGGGGTTTTATGTTAATAATAATTTGTAAAACTTTATGTAAACTTTATGTCATTGACAAATGTCAATCGAATGTGACAGTTCAGTTCTCACGATTGTCACAGGAAGCAACACGTACAATTAACTAATAACTATTATATTAAAAAAATATTGTAAAATATACAGTGTAATAAACCACCCAAGATGAGGTCTATTCTCTTTCATTGAAGAAACCATCAATACAGATGTAAGTAGCGCATGGGAGTACAACTTACATCTATGTACCTATTCTGAAATATATGTAAAGTATTTTTGGGGGTCATATGCAATGAGTATAAATTAAATATTATTAAAAATGTTAAATGTAAAAGATGTATTCTTAAATTGTCAATTTGCACACCACTTAGTGGTTAGAGTTGCTAGACATATTCTGTAAATAAGACCTTGTATAATGTTTTTACTGAATTGTAATGCAAATAAAAAAAAATAAAAAAAAAATTGCTGCTATTTTTCATTTGTGTAAAACAAAACCTTCAAAAGGCACGAATTTTTTTATTGAAAAACATATTTCTGATATATTCGTTGATTACTATCAAATTTTTGGTTTCGAAGAAATTGACGGAAAGTCTCCAAAAAGTTATCTGACTCTGACATAATTCATACAATGTGCGAAAAATATGGCAACATTTTCAAAATAACCTAATAAACAACGTTCAAAAACGTCTTACAGGAGTTAATTAACCAACTAATCCACAGCCACTTTTGAGTAAAGATATAATAAATGTGCTTCCAACAATAGCAACGAAAATTGTGCCTCGAAAAGTGCTTTGAAAATTTTAATTAAAGACGAAGGTTCCTTCTTAATAGGTGGAAGCAATTAAAGGCGTGCAATATCAAAGAGCGCGGTTCTATCGACGCACTGATTGGATTTAATGTTCGTTTTTATAGAAATAACTTCCTCATGAGCTTCATGGTACGATGCTAGGTTGAGGAAAAGTTGCCACGTTTTCCGCTACAACTTAAGATTTCGATTTTCCTTGCAATGCAACTAACGCACAATCTGATGTAGAAACAATACTGCCAAGTTTGCGTTCGTACGACACGTCATAAAATGCATTTTTATCGTGTACATACATTTTATTGCTGATGCTCCTATTATAATCACTGCAAAATGTATGCTGTGTGGTTTAAAGGGATTCAATAAAACCGTTGTCGTACGATAATCTTATACAACTAGTATTAAACATTCATAATATCTAATGTCATTGATTGAATTATGACTTAAACTTCTGTAATGACTTTGAAAACACAGCTAGTTCTGTAATAAATAATGCAAGATTGTTGTCCATTTCTGTACAAATCGACCTGACAAACATATCACAAAACTAATTATGTCCGGGAAATTACTAGCGCCAATCTGATGCCGAGACAATACTGCCAACTGGTAAGCGTTCGCCGGACACGTCATAAAATGTAATTTACTTGTACATACATAAATTTTATAGATCAACTATACTATACTTCTAAATTTGAACTTAGCAGGTTAATTTAATTACATATAAATAAATTTAATTATACAATTCTTCAAGTGTTACGTACAGCAGGAATACCTGCCAAGTTCAAATTTAGAAGTTTTATAATTTTAGTTATTTTTAACCAAGTACCTACGTATTTTCACAACTATACCAAATTTTAAGTTGGGTGTATGGTAAAGTGAATTTCGACAAGATGGACCGTTGACGTGAATATGGTGGCGGGTAGTGGATGGATGCGGAAGGCGAAGGACTGGGTGTGGTGGCGAGTCTTGGGAATGGCAAATGGCTGTTGATGAAGATGATTATGATCGATTTTAAAGTGTATCTAAACTTGGCATTGGATTGGATTTCAACCCTTTTTTAGGCGAACAATTAACCGGTAACTTAACAAATTAATGCCTACATCACCATTCCATGATTATACCACCAGACGAACGTTAACATGCAACATCTGGTCTCGTGGCGGTCCTCCACAGTCCGCTTTGCACGCTCCTTTTGTACCACGGACGTGTAGGTTATGGGACAACCTTCCAGCTGAGGCAATGCTAGTGGACTTAACATGGGGTTCTTCAAGAAAGCTGTAAAAAAAGCTCTCCTCCAAAGCCAGCAACAGAGTTGGTCGTGTCCATAGCCGACGGTGATCGCTTAACACCACGCGGCTCGTCTGCCTTTCTGTTCGGTTTACTTATAAAAAAAGGTCGGCACGATCACTCAATTTCACTTTGAATGCAATGAATATAGTGAGGAAGTGTTTTAACAATGTAAAGGTACTTTTTAATAAAATATAAATATTTACTTGGAAAAATGCATAAATAATATAAGGGAAAGCAATTTATGCAAAAACACTTTTAGAAAAAAAAAGTTCCAAACTACATACTTACAATTCGTTTCGATTTTTTAGGTGAATAAGACAACTTTAGCACAACTGATTCATTTGGACGCAATATCACAAGTTATAAAACTAAAACCATACTATTAAAAGGAAGTAAAATAAAATTTAATCGTTTAAATGCATTTATTCATATTCATAATGTAAAGCGAGTGCGTCTGATGGCTTCATCGGAATTATTTATAGGTTTATTTTCTTGTTCAATGATGACTGTCGATGTCACTGGCAAGTAAACTGAATGGACAGACGATTTTTGTTATTTTCGATGATTGTTATTGTTTCGTGCTTAAAAAGAAAAAATAAATCCCTTTAAGTATCACTCCATTGTCTGTCATTTTGTCTTTCCCACGGGTCCTCCCTATAATGGGGAGTCCTGAAGCTTACTCCACGCTTCATTACCACGCGCTCCAATTCAGGTTGATTTCTATCTTTATTACGAACTATTATAAAAATTCGCAAGACCAAACTCCGAGTAAAAAGTACAGACTTTGTGTCAGAGTACAAGCATACAATAACAATAAAAAGTTAGGCAAAATGAACTACCGTAAAAGGATAATATCGTAAGCTCAGCATCGTAAGGGTACACGTTGTGAGTCCATTATATTCAGAAGGAGGATCTCTAGCGTCTTGACATGTAACTCGCCCATTATACTGAAATCCCGCCATTTGCTATACCTCAACTTCAGAATTGCGTTTGTACGGGCAGTATTTTTGACTTACATTCGCGACAATGTATAACACTCATCATTTTTAGCTGTACAACGAAGACCCGTAAAAGGATAATGTGGTGAGCTCAGGATGTAATGCACGATATGAGTCCATTATATTCAGAAGAAGGATACTTCTAGCGTCTTGACACGTGTAACTCGGCCATTATGTTCAAATACTTCCATTTGCAATCTCTGAACTTGAAAGTAGGGTTCGTGCGCAAGTCAAGATATACATCTCTATCTTAAGTTTATCGTCATGAACGTTTGTTTGTTGAATGTTTTTAGTGTACATAACGCTAACAATAATGCTTCGTGGTGTTCATCTCCTCTGGGGTAATATCGTTAATTGCTATTTTTTTATCACATGTCATCACGTAGACCAAGAGCGGGTTGGTGGACATCATGCCTTTGAGAAGTTATGAGTCTCTCTCTCTCTCTGGCATGCAGGAAAACATCATAATTAAATACACTTATTTTCTCTCATTGTCTCACTTACCTTCTCGATAAATACGCACATAACACATTTCTTAGTCAGAGATGCGCGCCGGGCTTAGAACTTGAGTATTCCCATGTCGCTGCTCTGTATTCATTAATATTAATACTAAAACTAGCTGCAATATACTGAAACTACTTTTTAAATTTTAACAGATAACTATTTCGTTTAAAATATTCATAAACTAGAACAATATAAAGAGTTTTATAACTTTTTAAATCCGCTTGATACAAAATTTTACAGCTGGAAATAATTTTACCTCTTTAACCGTCGAGGGACTTTTATTATTACTAGATAAAAGCTCGCCAACGCGGGGCGGAAATTACAAAAACATTATGCAATTGGGACCTTTTAGATTATCTGGTCGTTTTTAATTTGATGAATTAGAAAGTATGATTTATGCGTTACAATGGCTTAAAAAAAACTTTTGTAAAATTTCTGGGAGCCTGCAAGAAATAATAGACAAAGACATTTATTTGCAGTTCGCCATATTTACCTTCATGAGGTATGCAAATATATAATGATAAAAATATAAAAGGAAAAAACTAAACTATAATACAATTACGAAATGTACATTAGCATCTATTTTACCATTATTTTTATTTGTCCCATATTGCGCCTTATATAAATTAAAATATTTATTTATTTATATTTCGGATCGGTTCCGATCGTCAGCTTTGGGTACCCATATCACAGGGTGTTTGTACACTGAGAGGAAAAAAAAGCCGGCGGAAAAAAACCTCCCATGTTTTTATGGAATTCCTTTATGCCGTTCTATCGTCACTAGAACGTTTGAATGCTAGGCACGGATCTCTTCTTATTATTGGGAAACCCTGGAGCCTTTTCCATTACATTGCTCCAATGCGAATTGGTGGGGATGTGAGTTAATGGCCAACCGGCATTTTATTTATTTTCGTATCATATCAATATTCTGTCTGAAAACAGCAAGAAAGTCAATCTTATACTACATGCCTTTCTGTCAGTCAGTCTGTATGTCTGTTACGTCTGTGAGAAACAAGAAACCACTGTAAATGTGTTGACATTAATTTCAATAACTTCTCTCTCTCTCTGTTCAGCCCTTATTAGTCCGTCCATCTCCCCGTTTAACCAAATGTGGTCTCCAATTCAAGAGCCGTCTTTAGGGCCATGTCGGTTACTTTGGTCTTTATCTCTTAATTGCGAATCATATCCCTAAGGGACACACCGAGCATAGCCCTCTCCATGGCACGCTGTATGACTTTGAGCTTGAGGATTAGTCCCATCGTCAGTGGCCACGTTTCGGCTCCGCTGGTCATCACGGGTAGGACGTATAGATCGAAGACTTTGATTCAAGACCAAAGTCTTCGGCTTTGCGGTATGGGCGACGTGAGAATGTGGTGCAATAACTTGGGAGTAAAAAAATTAAAATTTTAAAATCATCGCATCTAACATAGAAGAACGAAAAAACACATAAATAATTAAAACATATAAGATACCCCTTGAAAAAAAAAATACTGCGTCATGCATCTTGTAGACGTACCGTTACTTCAGACGAACTACGAAAGTTCACAACTAAATCTTCCTATAGTAATACTCGTATCTTCATTCAAGCACAGGACTTAACTAGAGTCAACTTGTTAAATGAGGATCATTCTGCTTACAAATCTCGAAATATTTGCAGAACGTGAAGAGCAGTTAGGCTTCTCGTCAACTGAGGATTACGTTCAGTCATCGTCACAAGCGTGTACTCGTATAACTCCCCACTCAGGATTAGAGATTGGGTGTGAGTGACGTCATAAAGTGGCATACTACTTTACAGTGCAAATACTCTATGTATTTGATGCTATAATGATGTGTTGCGGAGGTGGAAACAGAGTTTGGTCAACTGAAACTACAGATTATTAGTAATCCCGAAAAGATCAAAAATAATATATATAAAGATTGTAGTGCATTTGACGCCGAAAAGTAGTGTCAGTGAAGTTAAAATGTAACTTTGTCAACTGATAGTTTTAGATTAAGAACGAGAGGAGAGAGAGAGAGAGAGAAGACAAAGAAACACAAAAATCAATGATATTGAATTTCGGCATGCATCCTCCTGAAAGGTGCTGCCAAGACCTATGTATTACAGTGCAGAACAGACTTAAAAAGAATGGGTAATTTTGTAATAAGTTCATATGTAATATTTTCAGGGTTATTTGACGAATACTAAAGGATGGCAGCATAATGGCACTAGATTGCGTAGTTTAGGACAGTTTTTTTTGGTATCAGGGGGAAAGGTTAAAAAGGTACTTGGCACCTTAGGAGCTGATACCGGGTTATGTGGGACTTGTATCGCACTAAAACCCCCTCTGTGGCCTGCCTCTGAGCTTGGGGAGGACTCCGGCATCTCCAGTGGAACGCACCGGTGTCATCCACGCGCGGCGTCCCAGAACGGGACCGTCTTCGGGAGAGCAGATGTGCTTTCCTGCACCTACCGATATTTACGGCGGCATGCGGAAGCGCACACACCGCCGTCCTTCCCGGGGCTGCTGCCTGGACGGAATGAGCTCCCACTCTCACCGCCCACAGCTCCGGAAGCCCCCTTTTAGTCGCCTCTAATGATCAGTCAGGGGATACCGTAGCTCTATTTTTAATCCTGAAGCTACAGGGACTGCGTAGTTTAGGACCTAGTAAACATCATTTTAAGGCATAATACCTTAACCAGTGGTATCACCTTATAGGGTTCTAGTTAAAGGTCAAGCTTAGTATACAAGTTGACCTTAGTCCACTTGAAGTTCATTTGTGTTAGTTAGCATAACACAAAACCAGAAAAACATGCAAAAGTTCTAACCTTTTATAATGTTCTCTGACGTTCCTAACAGTAATTACACAAATAAAAATTTTTGGCCTTTCGTCTGCCTGGATTAAAGTAACGGATACCAGCTGGCACACGTTTGCGACGAAGATCTCACGGATTAACGTAGAATTTGTCTTCGTTAGCATTTAGGATATGTGCGGTGTTATAAGTCAGTTCTCATAAGTAATTGTCAGATGTGATGAGTCATTGTCATAAGTCAGTCATAACATAAGATATAAGTAAAATAATGAACACAAATAAATAATGCTTAGTATCCTGTCTTTGTAAGTATTTTAGTTGTATGAAATTAAAGTTACAACTGATCGAGTTTTATCTTCATAAAAAGAAAATGCCATCCATACTAATTATATTAATGTGAAAGTGTGTTTGTTTGTCCTCCTTTAAATCGCGACAGCGAATCGCGCATGACTCGGCGGCTAGCGTAGAACGCAAGCGGTCTATGCAGCTGAGTCAAACGGGCGCGGTCGGGTGTGAGATGGGTGACTTCTAGTGGCAAAAAATTTCATGCGCGTTTCTGTGCTTCGGAGGGCACCTTAAGCCGTCGGTTCCGGTTGTTGTTGATAACAGTAGTTAAACTTTGTCGGAGGCCTTATGGGCGGTTTGAAAAAATCCGACAGCGGGTTGGCCACTAACCCGCCTCTTCACCAAATCGCATTGGAGCAGCGTGGTGGAGTAAACTCCAGGCCTGCTCAATAATGGGGAGAGACCCATGTCCAGCAGTGGGACGCAAAAAGGGTTGCAGGGAAATCGCGACTGTGCTACCGATTTACCTAATTTTAAAAGCTTTTATTTAACTTGCAATGTATGTATACATACATATGTTTTCATGTACATACATACGAGTATATATATATGTTTGTTCGGGTGTAATCTTGCGACTCAACAAAGCAGATATCTTCAACCGATTGAGCTGAAATTTTGTTTACACGTTTGGTTTGAATGGCAATATACGATAAGCTGTGTGTTTCTAAATCCAAAATGGCGGATCGTCCAAGATGGCAGAATAGTTATTTTTAATGCATTTCTACAATATGGGTATCGAGGCTTGTTGAGAGTAAGTCGAAAAATAATGTGACGTCATTCTAAATCCAATATGGTGGACATCCAAGATGCCTAAAAAAGTTACTTTTTATGTACCTACTTCTACAATATGGGTATCAAAAGAAAGAGTTTGTTGAGAGTAACTCGAAAAATATTATTGAGCTTATTGAGAAGAGCAATTCAATAGTGACAGCCGAAGCGCAGCCATCTTTGTCCACACTCACCGTCACACTTGACTCCACAAAGAGAATACGCTCAAAGCGAACAATAACATGGAGCCACTTAATCGGCACGTTCATTGCAGCAAAGTTTGCCATGTGACCCACTTTGCCTTAATAATAAACTGAGTGAATATCCCTGTCTATTTACTTACTTGCTTTTGTCCACTTGAAGGATGTCTTAGTGTAGATTAAGAAATAATAGAAGGTTGGTTTGTAGTTTAATTACATCATGTTGCATTCCTGAGCTTAGCTGTTGTAGGTTATTAGGTTATAATTCAATTACGTAGCTAGATATATTACGCTTATCTTATGATAAATATAAGGAAAGATCATATTTTAGCCAACATGGTGTGATAACAGCTACTTGGCAAGGTGACAAAACTTTTATTCATTCATTCGTAGCAATTACTAAAGGAATTAGGACCCAAAAATCAAAATTTAAATTAACTTTAAAAATTGACGATATACGAACGTTTTAAATTTAACCTTACACATAGAGAGAAATAACTGCAAGTGACGTCACTTTCGTGTATAGCAGTACAAAATATTAGTAAATAAGCTTTACCTTTGACAGAAATAATCTTTAAAAGCTCTGCTGTTCTATATGAATACCATATTCAGTTTTAGTCATCTATCTAATTGTAAAAAACTAGCCTTCCGCCAGCGGCTTCGCCCGCGTGGACTCGTTTTACAGGTTCCCGTAGGATAAAAACCATCCTATGTCCTTTCCCAAGCTCCACTCTATCCGTGTTTCAAATTTCATTAAAATTGGTTCAGTAGTTTAAGCCGGAAAGCGTAGCAGACAGACAGAGTTACCGAATTTATAATATTATGGTAGGGACTAGCTATTAGATTTATTTGTGCTCTATAGCACAAAGTCCTATGACTATGATGACAGCAAGCTCACAGAATAAAGCATTTTTTATGATTTTCTTAAAGTTCTAGTTGAACCATTTTCTTTCAGTACCTTTTTAGTGGAATCTTAATAAAATTTAACATTTACGCTTATGGGGTTTAAACTATCTTTTACTCCGTCGCGATAGACAAAGCGTACAACCCTCATAATCTCAAAGGCGTCTTCTGTTGCGATTAAGCCGGCAGAGAACGCGGCACCGTATGTTAATATAAGTTAATTATGCATTTCGCACGCGTGATATAAGCTCGGTTTCGCCCCGGATTCCACGAGATTGGCTCGCGTATTTAGGGCCGCGGAATGGATGAATTTGCACAAAATGAGTGCACGGATCTCCTTTGTTTGAATGTAATTTATTAAATTTATGATAATTAGGCGAGTTCGTTAAAATTTTAATTTAACGCAGTGTTTTTTCGGAAAATTGGCGAAATGTTATTGGACGGCTCGAAACGTTCCGCGAAAATATAAGCTTACAACGAAGGGTACTTCAAAACCAACGCATATTTGTAATAATATATAGGGTAAGTCCGGGGGAGATGGCCGTACGGGAGAGATGGCCAATTCAATTATTTTCGGAGCTAAAAACTATATGGCACTAGTTTGCATATAGTACGCTTCTGCCAGCGGACGCCATTATCAATACGTGAAAAATTTAAGTGAAATTAAATCAAAAAGTTAGTTAAATCCTCTTTATTTGTTTTCAAAAGTGCGAAAATTTTTCGGTGGGTTCACGTTTTACCTTGCGGTGTTTGCATTCTAACATCAAAATTGTTAGTGATGCAGAGTCCTTCACTTTTATACCGATATGGCCATCTCTCCCGGTCAAATAAGGAGAGATGGCCATACGCGGTCCGGTAAAGATGGCCTTATTATAAATTTAATTTTAAATTAAACATTTTCACTTTTTATTTTTTTCAAATAATTTTAAATACCAATGATGGCACATTTGAATGAAATAACTTTTAGTGCTTCTACGAGGGTGTGGAAAAACTTGATAAAGAATTTAAACCCCTTTAAAATTCTGAAAGAAATTTCACCAATACCTCAGAAATTTGTTGAAGCTAGAAAAAGGACAAAGTAAGTCCAGTTCTTTTAACATCTGATTCTCACAATAAGTTAAGGAAAGGCAAAAATAGCAGTAAAACATACCAAACAAGAGAAAATAAAAATTAAAAAAAGAATATTTATCAGCACAAAAGATTAAAATACTGAGAAGATAATGGGTAACTAGGAAGCGAAGGGCTGTTCGACATATCTTAGAAAGCAGTGAGGGAGAAGAAGAACTAATACACTGAAATTCAGATAATAATACCGAAAATGAACATCTTGTTCATTTTGCTTGTGCTGGGTGTGGGGAAAATACTCCAACCAATTTATTGACTGAATTGAACTGATTGAATATATCATTTGTTTATTTTGGGTTGAAAATGAAAACTGTACCGAATTTAACAACATATATTCTAAATGTTGCCAAAAAAGAGTAGAAAACTTAAAAAAAGTTGAGTAAACTACTCACCATCATTCCCTTTTTACCATGGCCATCTCTCCCGGACACCTCGGGAGAGATGGCCAGTCAAGAGTTTTAGTAATGTTCTGTTTTTTTATTTTATTTGATTAAAATTTGTCGATTGCTTTGTGTTCTTTTATACGTTAATAAATAAAGACTGGTTTGAAATAAAAATTTCTAAAAAAATATTAAAAGTTTGATTTTTATAGTGTCTAACAAAAAGTATGGCCATCACCCCCGGACTCACCCTAAACAGCGTTATTGTACAATAAACATTTTAATGTTTGCAATATAATGTAAGACAAACAAGAATTTCACTTTTTGATGACGTAAATGTACGTAACTAGAATTTTCATCTTTGATGGGAAATACTCTTTAATTTAACCTAGATATGTAAATGTACCTTTTTTGTATCGGGAGAAACCTTCAAAAGGTACCCGGCATTTTGGGAGAGGTTACTGGGTTATGTGGGATTTGACCGATTTGACCCCCCCGGTAGCCTGCCTTTAAGCTTGAGGAGGACGCCGGAATCTCCAGTGGATCGTACCGGTGTCCTCTACGCACGGCGCCCAGTAGGGGCCCATCTTCGGGAGAGGAGATGTGCTCTCCTGCACCTTTTGATGCGGCCACGCACTCACCGCCGTCCTTCCCGAGGCTGCAGGCTGGACGGTTCGAGCGCCCACTCTCACCGCCCGCAACCCCGGAAACCCCCTTTAAGTTGCCTCTAACGATCGGGTAGACATAATTTTCAACTGCTACCTTACTTATCTTAAACTAGCGGCCGCCCGCGACTTCGTCCGCGTGGACTTTGGTATTAGTCATAGCATGATATGTTTTATATACCTAGCCTAAAGCCTTCCCCGATAAATGGACTATCCAACACTAAAATATTTTTTCAATTCGAACCAGTACTTCCCGAGATTGGCCGCAACCCTTTTTGCGTCCCACTGCTGGTCACGGGTCTCTCCCCATTATTGGGAAGGCCTGGAGCTTACTCCACCACGCTGCTCCAATGCGGGTTGGTGGAGATGCGGGTTAGTGGCCAACCCGCTGTCGGATGTTTTCAAACCGCCCATAAGGCCTCCGACAAGGTTTAACGACTGTTATCTATCGACAACAACCGGGACCGATGGCTTAACGTGCCCTCCGAAGCACGGAAACGCGCATGAACTTTTTTTTGCCTCTAGCGGTCACCCATCTCACTCCAGACCGCGCCCGTTTGACTTAGTTGCATAGATCGTTTGCGTTCTACGCTAACTGCCGGGCCATGCGCGCTTTCCGAGATGAGCGCGTTCAAACAAACAAGCTCTTAAGCTTTATATATTAGTATAGATTATATAGAAAAAGAAAAGTACTTAACAAAACCAGTGCATTACATTACAATACGAATGTACAGTACAGTGAACATTGCAGTTTAATATAATACAGTCACAACAGATGTCAAAGCGACTAAGTAGTCGTAATTAACGGCTGATGCAGTTACTGTGTGAATCAGTCGCCCGTAGACTAATGCCATATTTGCATCAAGTCGAAACAGAGACTCAGTTTTGTTAGAATTTGCAGCAAAATCTTTTATCTTCAAATAGACTACAACAATGACATTTTTATGTTTGTGACCCTATTGATATGTTTTTATTTATATGCATTTTGTAGTTTTAAGAAGAAATAAATATTTTTCTATTCTGTTCTATTCATTTTTTTCTGTTCTAAATGTGAGTATCAGCCTGTCTGCAACCCCTTTTATATGTCACTGGTAGGCATTGGTTCTTCTCTTTAAATGGGGAGGCCTGAAGCCTACTTCATCGCGCTGCTACGGATTGGTGGTCACCCATATATAACCCGCCTTGCCCGTTCCGCTTAGTTAAAAAAAATATAACGCTTCACACTCATAGCCCCACAGTAGGGTAGATATACCCTGTGTCGTAAGTACCATGGACATACATAAAGACAGAAACACGAACACCCAGACCGAGAAGAGAAATTTGAACTCATCATTCAAATTTCTATTTCGCTGGGAATCGAACCCGGACTGCCCGGCATGGTAACCCAATGGTTACCACCACCACGCCACCGCCGCGCAGGTAGTTGACAAGATCGCTTGCATTCAATGCCAGCCATAGAGCCAGGCTAGCTGAAACAATTTCCACCTTAAAACATGTGTTTCAGAGTTAAATCAGCCTTCGCTTATCTATGTACACAGATTCGATTTAAAATAGGACTAAAATAGGACATGCTTAAGCGATAAATAAATAAGCGAATCGTATTCATAGCCCCTCACTAGGATTCCCTGTGTTGTGGTTGCCATGGGCAAAAAAAGAATGTAAATATTATGGCAAACTAAATGTATAATAACGAATTTTGTAAACACTCGCATTTGTGAAAATGAAAGTCTTTGTCGTTGTATTTGTTAAACCATTTTCGTTAGTCTTAATTAAGTCTTATTTGTATTTTAAGGTAAATTTTAATTATAAATACACGAAGAAACGTAAAAAGCATCTTAATTATTTTACTTGAAAGACGAGTTTAGAGCTAAAGCTACATGTTCTGAGCTGTAACCAACAAAATTCTACAAAGTGTCTAAACCATGAGAACTTTACAAAACTTTGAACGTCAACTGTTCTTACTAAAGTATCTGTTAAAACGGGAAATAATATTTCAGGAGATATACATTACTTCCGTAGTAACAGAACCATTAAACCAACCACTCTTAAGGCGCACAATGGTATCAATATCCCATTTCATTACCAACTGTACCTCTCTATACAAATTGGATAATGTACCTACATTTTCCCGTGCTCACAATACCGCAATATTCCGCTTACTATTAGATTGAGTTTTTGTTTGACAGTAATATAGGCATCTCGAAATTTAATTTAAGAACGAAAATAGGACTTCTGTGAAGAATTGGATTACTCTTTTTTGTATCATGTTAATACCTTTTTTGTAGCTTATATATGAGAGAAGTATAACGTGAATATTTTTTTTTATCTAGAATATATTTATCTATGGTTCTCTACTCAAAGAGTAGCAACTTACATCTAATAATTTGACGACCCACGTGGCGCAATGGTTATCATGCCGGACTGCCAATCGAGGGGTCCCGGGTTCGATTCCCGGCGAAACAGAAATTTGAATGATGAGTTTAAATTTCTGTTCTCGGTCTGGGTGTTTGTCTGTCTTTGTATGTGTCCATGGCACCCACGACACAGGGTATTAATTACCTTACTGTGGGGCTATGAGTGTGTAACGTTTATTATTATAATCAACTAGGTATTTTAACATCTGAATTTCGGTCCGTTTCTTTTGAAATGTGGGAGGAAGACACTTGATTTTTTTGAGGTAGTGTACCTTCTTTTTAACTTTATTATCACAATTGTAACATAAAATAAAATGAGATTAAATAAGAATTTTCGATAAACATATTTTATTTCAACCTTAAAACATTTTTTTCTTAAGTTTTTTTGGTATATTTTACATTACATAAATACTTTTCCCTTACCCGAGGTACGCGACAGTACGCCGAGAGGACGATAGCAAAAACCTACAAAGCATTATCTGAGATTCGTTCAATCCCTCGAGGTTTCAGCATAGAACGGACGTTAATACAATGATAAGTATATCCCCCTTCTCTTTTTATTGTTATAAAAATCACCCACATTTACCGATCTCAAGTTTCGTTCCAAAAGATAAAGGAATACAAAACCCGACCGCCGACGACCCGCGTGGCGCAATGGTTACCATGCCGGACTGCCAGTCGAGGGGTCCCGGGTTCGATTCCCGGCGAAGCAGAAATTTAAATGATGAGTTTAAATTTCTGTTCTCGGTCTGGGTGTTTGTGTTCCTGTCTTTGTATGTGTCCATGGTACCCACGACACAGGGTATTAATTACCTTACTGTGGGGCTATGAGTGTGTAACGTTTATGAGTGTGTAACAAAAACGGGTGTATATTGTTTCAGTTAAAACCGGGTTGTTTACATTTGATTTGACGGATAAAAGCGATTCCAACCGGGTGACGTGCCCGGAAGGACTTATGTTGAAAGCATTCGAGTATCGATAAACAGGCTTAGGATGAAATTTGACACAACCAATGCAAAATTATCAAAAGGGTAAAAAGCAAAATAGCGCGCACAAAAATTTCGCAAGAAAGAAAAATAAAAATTCTTTCTCAATTGGCACTGTAAAATGTGGTTTGTAAAATATTTATTGTAATTAAACGGCTGGCTGCAACCCTTTTTGGTCCCACTGCTGGGCACGGGTCTCTCCCACTTATTGGGGAAGCCTGGAGATTACTCCTCCACGCTGTTCCAATGCGGGTTGATGGAGATGCGGGTTAGTGGCCAACCCGCTGTCGGATGTTTTCAAACCGCCCATAAGGCCTCCGACAAGGTTTAACGACTGTTATCTATCGACAACAACCGGGACCGACGGCTTAACGTACCCTCCGAAGCATGGAAACGCGCATGAAATTTTTGCCACTCGCGGTCACCCATCTCACACTCGACCGCGCCCGTTTGGCTTAGCTGCGTAGATCGCTTGCGTTCTACGCTCGACGCCAGGCTATGCGCGCTTCCAATTAAATACCGGTGTTATTTACAAACAATTTAAATGGTCTATAACCAGTTTTACACTTACTGTTCCCTAATGTAAATCACGTTTCGGAGGCTTTTGTAAGAACATGTTTCCAAGAGATATATGTTGTTATTTTTTGTGGTAAATAGAAAAAAAGCCAAAAATTTCAGAATTCTAATTGTTACTGAGCGGCGATGGCCGAGTGGTAAAAAACCGCGGTCTTCGACGCGACCGATCCCAGGTTCAAATCCTCGGCTCGCACCTCTGACAAAGAAATTTGTAATGTGCGAATTTATCGCTGCTCAACGGTGATGGAAAATATCGTAATATTTCATTAATTACGATGTTCTCCATCGCCGTGCATGCCTGAGAGAAATTCATAATTTCTCGAAAGCATGACGTCCACCAATCCGCACTTGGCCAGCGTGGTGGACTATGGCCTAAATCCCTCTCAATTGTGTGAGAAGGAGACCTGTGCCCAGCAGTGGGACATAAAAAAAGGTTGAAAAAAAAAATTGTTACCGAACGCGAATAGGATTTTGATCAAACTTAACGAGTTAATTACGTATAAATCTGTTTTTTATGGCAATGTTTCAGTCTTTGAACTACTGAAATATATTAATTCACGCCTGAAGGCGATAAAGCTGATAACAAAAACCTATACCGAAGCGGCATTATCTGGGACTCGTTCAATCTCTCGAGGTTTCAGCATAGAACGTACGTTAATACAATGATAAGTATATACCCTTTCTCTTTTATTATTATTCGTATAAAAATCACTTACATTATCTGTTCCTGAATGGAATACAAAAACGGGTGTACATTTTATTGTTTCAGTTAAAACAAGGTTGTTTAAGTTTGATTCGACGGATAAGAGCGGCTCCGACCGGGTGTCGTGCCCGGAAAGACTTCTGTTGAAAGCATTGGAGTGACCATAAAAGATATAAAATTCAAGAAAAATATTAAAACAGGCAAACATTCTGCAAGAAGAAAAGAAAAAAAAACTTATTGGTACTTTTTCTAAAAATATATTTACAAATTTTCATTTAAAACAAGCTTTTGCTTGCATTTAAGTAAGATTACAGAGGTTTTGTAGAACGACGCTTAATACAGACTATATTTAAATAAGGCTCGGCAGATTTTAACAAAATGTGTGTTCAACAGGTCTTTTGTTTCTTTTTGTTGCGAATAATTAAAACTTGCGCGTTACTAACTATAACGTGTAATGGTTGCTAAATCTCAAATACAAACAGGATTTCGGTGAAACTGAAAGTCTTTTGTGGAAATTAAATGAAATGATGATGACATGAAGTTATATTTATTTGCAATTGAACAGAAATACTTATTTACATGCGACGAGGCTGATAACAAGAACCTATACCGAAGCGGCAATATCCGAGATTCGTTCAATCCCTCGAGGTTTCAGCATAGAACTGATGTTAATGCATTGATAAGTATAAACGCCACCTTTTTGTATTTTTATAAAAATGATCTACATTTTCGGCCTCAAATTTAGTTCCAAAAGTAATGGAATACAAAAACGTGTGTACTAGTATATTGTTTCAGTTGAAGTCGGGTTGTTTTTATTTGATTTGACGGATAAGAGCGGTACGACCGGGTGTCGTGCCCGGAAGGACTTCTGTTGAAAGCGGTGCTGTGTCGACAAACAGGCTTAGGATAAAATTCGATACGACCAAGGGAAAGATATAAAAAAATAATAGAAAAATACACTCACAGACTAATATATAAGGAAAATTACAAAATGAGAACAGAAATATTTTTTCAAGGCTGAGGAAGGCAATGAGGGTAATAACATGAACCTAAACAGGCATTGTCAGATATTCTTTAAATCCCTCGAGGTTTTAACTGATGTTAATGCATTGATAAGTATAAACTCTATTTCATTTATGCATACTATTACATATCATAAATTAGTATTATAAATAAGAAAGTAACTCTGTCTCTGTTTGTGCGTCTATTTCGTTTTCACGCCTTAATTAATGTAACATTTTGACGTGATAACGTCTTTAAAATCGTTTTAGTCGGGTGACATGTTCAGAAACTTGTGTCACACCAAAACCTCACGAGCGCGACCACAGGTATAACGAGAGAGAGACGGACCGATCTCCCGTCTCATCTCGAGCGCTGCCAGTCATTCCGTGAAACTTGTCACGCGGAATCCTCACGAGCGGAGGCTGGCATAGCGTTCGAGTGAGTGGACCGATCTTCCGTCTCTCTCACTCTAGCGGCATACAAACGAATGGAGATTTTCTCGTGCGGACGTTATCACGTAAACATCTCGATCGTAAACCTACTTTACAAACAATTTGCCGTTTTTATTTAATGAAATTTGGTACACAGATAGAGTGAACTTAGGAAAGGTCATAGTACAGTTTTAATCCCAGAAAAAATGTACAGTTGCCGTGGGATAGATTAGTATGATCATATAAAAATACACTATCCGAACCAATCCGGGTCGGGTCAATAGTATTTTTTTAAATGATTTCAGCCTCAAATTTCGTTCCAAACATATGTGCCAAACATATGTGATACAAAAACAGGTGTACGAGTATATTGTTTCAGAAGAAGCCGGATTGTTTATATTTGATTCGACGGATAAAAGCGGTTCCGACCGGGTGTCGTGCCCGGAAGGACTTCTGTTGAAAGCGGTGCTGTGTCGACAAATAGACTTAGCGATCCTTCCATTTACCCGATAAGAGGAATGTGGAAAAGGTTAAAACGACAAAATTCTCGCGTACCAATAATATATACCTATGCTATAGAAATTAACAAAAAGAAATCGTTTGGCGGTAACCTTGTAAAACAACGACTCCAAAATCTTGAAAAATAATAATAATAGTGCTTAGATTATTTACGGCGTTTATTTTACTCGTACATAACTCTCTCTCTGTGTGTGTGTGAGTAAGAGAGAGAGAGAGAGAGAGAGAGAGTGTGTTGGTGTTTTTGTGTATGTGTCTGCATGTCTTAAGTTTTCACGCCTTAACTTCTAAACCGATTTTAATAAAATTTGGTACATTGATAGAGTGGACCTTGGGATTGGGAAAGGACATGGATATTATTTACTCCGGAAAGAATTACTGTTCCTGTAGGATAAGTTAGTATAATCACATAAACTCAAATCACCCGAGCGAAACCGGGCCGAATCACTGCTACCTTTATAAAAATAATTTGCATTTTCGACCCAAAATTTCGCTTCAAAAGTACTGAAAAACATTGTATATTGTTTCAGTTGAAGCCGGGTTGTTTATATTTGATTTGACGGATAAGAGCGGTTCCGACCGGGTGTTGTGCCCGGAAGGACTTCTGTTTAAAGGGGTGCTGTGTCGACAAACAGGCTTAGCGATCCTACCACTTACCCGACAAGAGAAATGTGAAAATGGTAAAAATGACAAAAACTCTTGCGTACCAATAATATAATCATAGTATGTAAATAAGCAAAAAGAAAACGGTTTGCTCTAAAGTTGTGAAACCTGTTTCATTTGTATTCAATTATGATTATAAAATTACTGTTTAGGTTTTTTTTTATTAAACCATATACTGACATTGTTTTACTATCGGGAAATGAATCTATCTATATATCTACGGCGAAGACAACCAACGGCTAGTGGAGATGACTACATGAGATCTGATACCTTTTGTACACGATCAGCCATATGCACTCGTCGTCTTGGCATAATTTTACATGAAAATGTTTTTGTTAGATTATAATTTTAGGTACCTACTGTAGTATTTCTTAGTAAAATAAACAAAGGGCGGATGTTTTTAAAGAGAATTTCAAGGTGGAATTTCTGAGTCTGGCAAAGGCAATATAAAGACAAAAGCTGGCCCGAGGCAGCCTCGCCCAAGACCACGTCTGAGCACACAATAACAGCGAGTGCACAGAACATTCTAAATTAACTTCCATTTTCTTGAGAAGAGGGTTTTCGGAACGTCCTTCGTTTCTTAGCTATCGTAAGTAGTACAGGCGTGCTGGGTAATACGTGTTTAAATATAGGTAAACGGTAATGTAATAAAATCAAGTACAAAGCCCCTCAGTATTATACCCTGGGTATTTCTAGACCTTATGTTCTGTCCATGGTATCCACCACACAGGAAGATGGTCGAAAATACAAATACACGCAAACATCTAGACGATGAAAATATCTCTAAATTCATAATATAAATATTTTTTCTATACTCCTTATCCAAGGTCCACGCTTTGTGTGTATCAAATTTCATTAATATTGGTAAAGTAATTTAGGCGTGAATAAGTAACAGACACACACACACACATACACAGACATCGATTTTTGAGTTAATAATAATACTATGGATTGAAAATCAAATCAGTCGTCAGTAATCAGTCAGCCAAGAAAGATAAATATCCCAGTAAAGCGATGGCTATTTTACCAGAACTGCCATCAATTTTATCGGATATGTACATATATGTACCTATGTATAACTCAAAAATACACCAAATCGTTATTTATTTATGTGATTTAATTATTATTTTTATTAGTTCTACGATTAATTAATCTGACATTTATTGAAATTATTTATTTATTTATTTAATAATAAATGTACACGGCCAGTACTAGTAATGTACACGGCTCTAATGATATTTACCAATAAATCACTTATGACTTATGTCCTTTCTAATAAGCAATGTTCCACAAGTTACTTCAATCCGATTGCAAACAGTTACAGAAATGTAAACAGATATAGTTTTCACTCTACAAACATTTTCCGACGTTCGCGGTTCGTTCGAATCCACTTCTCTTCTTCTCGGCTCTAATTAAATGCGTCCAAATCAAAGCACGCCGCCGCGAGGGTTGAATATCAAAAGCGGTAGGGGCTTGGACACACTTTCACTTTTTAAAATAGAGTTCAAGTAGATTGCTTTTCTTATGTCCATTTAACTGATGTTTAGTATCAAAAGTGGTGTATTTTTTTTTCAACCTTTTTTATGTCCCACTGCTGGGCACAGGTCTCCTTCTCACACAATTGAGAGGGATTTTAGGCCATAGTCCACCACGCTGGCCAAGTGCGGATTGGTGGACGTCATGCTTTCGAGAGATTATTAATTTCTCTCAGGCATGCACGGCGATGGAGAACATCGTAATCAATGAAATATCACGATATTTTCCATCACCGTGGAGCAGCGATAAAATCGCACATTACAAATTTCTTTGTCAGAGGTGCGAGCCGAGGATTTGAACCTGGGATCGGTCGCGTCGAAGACCGCGGTTTTTTACCACTCGGCCATCGCTGCACCAAGTGGTGTATAGTATGTATTTAGTATAGGCGTATTCGTAGGTATGTGTATTGAACATCAAAAGCTTGGCTTGGACACACTGCCACTTTAAAAGCGGTTTCAAACCACCGTATTTCTCTGAGTTTGTTCGGTCGTTGCGGCAAACGCGCTTCTTACACGCTGCTACTTTTTGAAGGTTGCCGTAACAATATGCAGCATCGATACACACGCAAAATCGCCGTTGCTAGAAGTAGCTAAGTATAGCTTGAACGATAGTATTCATCAAGATGTAATGGTTTTAATTGGTTTTGTAGTTCAAATGACTTTAAAGTGTTGAATTGTAAGGTGGTAAGATCAGCCGAATTAATTTTAGTTTGGATATAAAGTGTTTAATTTTCATGAAAAACAAACATATTCCTTTGCCGTTACCGTGTGTGGGTTACCGTGTTTTATATTTATATGTATATAATATATGTTGCAAAACAAACATTAAGGAGTTTGTCTGTCAATCAATATTTTTTTAAAAGGTTAGAGTAAAATTGAAGGAATACTTTCATTTTTTTTCAATGACAAATAAATTTAAAAAAGTCTATAAAAATCTTCTTTAAAGCGAAGACTTTATCAAACGTATTATTTATATTACGTGTCGCTTGTTATGCACAAATGAATGAACAAAGTGAAGGAATTTATACATTTTTCGGACACACATTCATGTGAACGTGACCCAATCTGAGCATATCGATGAAATAGAATCAATAGGGTACGTATTAAAGAAGCCTGTCGGAAAGCAATCTTGACGCTCGACCTAAATACATTTTGAAGGAAAATCAACTTTTATATGAATGGAAATTGTTATTTATATTTTTTTATTAAATGAACAAGAATACAACCGTACACCGGCGGTGGGAAGGACGGCGGTATATGTATGCTTGGCCACAAGCTTATGCGAAACCAATAAGAGTGTGCGGGGCATGTACAAGATTGCATTCATTTGCGCTGCTACTCAGGAGGCTGTTGATTTAATCTACCTACGTTACTCCTTAACGGGTTGGTGGAGATATGGGTTAGTTAGATGGTAAGAGGCCAAACCACTGATATATGGTTTCGTTAAATAGTTTCGATCTATCGATGAGTGCTTTTGTAAGCCCAGAAACATGCATGAATTTGGTTACTAGAAATCTTACACCCGTTCCCGCCGGCTTTGTTGAGCTGCGTAGATTAGTTGATCTGCTAAGCTTTATGTTATATTATATATCAACAAAATAATGGCTGCAAAAAACAAGATTACATATAATGTGTACCAAAAAATTTACCCGCAAAGAATTGTAATCCACATCGGATCTGGAAAATCTTGTTAGTAATGAAATCAGAGGGAGTATCGATGAAAGCTACGCAAAGATTTGTTTAAGAAAACAGACGTAAAATTACGTTAACCATTGATATTCCCAGAAAACCGGGCGATATCGGCAGATTGGAGGATAATCTTATCTTATTTCAATAATGGTCGAACAGAAACAGATTGACAGGACATAGTACTAATATTTATTTACCTTATAATAGTTTTATTTTGAGCTGCGTGGTGGAGTAAGCTTTAGACCACCCTAATAATAGAGAGTTGTGCCCAGCAGTGGGACGCGAAAAGGGCTTCAGCTAAACTTTCTTCGCGAAATGTAATAAGCAGTTTTTGCAAAGGACAATTTTGGAATAAATGTTCATTGTAAAATCCTTCATTTTCGGTATCGCCACAGCTTCTGAGGCTTATGAAAGAATGAGATTAGGACACATATATTTTTAGGGTTCCATGCGAAAAACTGATTTCTAATAGGATTCGTGTGCCAATGTGTCCATCTGTCACAGCCAATATTTTTTTGGTTGAATCGAGTAGCAGACGAGCATGAAGGCCACGCGGTGTTAAGTGGTCGCTGCAGCCCATGAACATCTACATACAACCTCAAGCAAGCATAAGTAAGTCTTGTCTGAGGTCGTATGCAGTTGCGCTGCTACTCCGCAGTCTGGTGGTCGCCTCATGTAAGTGTGCCCGGCAACTGCACCTTTCCACCGAAACACAATAGAATTGGTTCACGGCAGAAGTGGGTGCAGCGGTGGTACTTCCCCGGGCGGACGATAATAGTTCAACCACCTACGAAATTTGCTCCGAGACTACTGGTCCAAATTAGGCGAAACGTATTTTTGGCTTAAAGTCGTTTTCGAATTATTCACGATGTTAATGTGTTGCTAGCTATGCTTTCTCTCAACACCATAAAACAGGATGAATCGCCGTGAACACTTTTTTTACGATCATTCGATCCGACAGTAAAAACCACATCAAATCTGTACAAAGCCGATAGATTTTATTACGAAAATCCTCTTATTCTTAGACCCTTTCAATAAGGTCGTATGCAAATAACCTATTCTAGGTTACAGCAATTCGTAATAAAGAGCAGTTTCCGATAAAAAGGAGAGCCCATAACATTTTTAATTGAAATTTACGAGCGCGGAGATACGGGTCTATTTATTTACTACTATAAAGTAAATACGCTTTCTGTTCATTTGTTCATAAACGTTTCTGTTTTTACTATATTTTTCGTAATTTACTCTGAATATAAGCGCAATTTGTAAGCTTTTTTTTAAATCCATACTAATATTATAAATTCGAAAGTAACTCTGTCTGTCTGTTTGCTACGCTTTCCCGCTTAAACTACTGAACCAAGTTTAATGAAATTTCGAACACAGATGGAGTGGATCTTGGGAAAGGACATAGGATGGTTTTTATCCATATCGGGAACCTATAAAACGGGTCTACACGGGCGAAGCCGCTGGTGGAAGGCTAGTACAAGTATATACGTCGGATTATATAATGTCTATGTCCCGGGAGATATGAAGAGATGATGCTTATTGAGTCTTATCTATTTATATTGATGGCCCGTATTGCGTAACGGCTAACTTCACTGCGCATTGTGGGTCCCGGGTTCATTTCCCGGCGAAGTAGAGATTGAAATGATGAGTTTCTATTCTTGGACTGGGTGTTTTTATTCATATCTATGTGTGTCCGGGGTACCTGCGACACAGGTACCAGAAACAATAACAAATTGTTGTTTGTTTGTTTATCTCGAAAACTTTTCCATCCATCCATCCATCAGCCTTTTACTGTCCACTGCTGGACTTAGGCCTCCCCTAACGTTCGCCACTCCTCCCGGTCCTGGGCCTTCTGAATCCAGCGACTACCCGCTGTCTTCTTCAGGTCCTCAGTCCACCTGGTTGGAGGGCGGCCTGTACTCCTTTTGCCGAGACGTGGTCTCCATTCAAGGACCTTTCTTCCCCATCGGTTGTCGGTCCTCCTAACTATATGGCCTGCCCATTGCCACTTCAGCTTGCAGATTTTGAGAGCTATGTCGGTAACCTTAGTTCTTCTACGGATTTCATCATCACGAATTCTGTCGCGTAGAGAAATACCAAGCATAGCCCTCTCCATCGCTCGCTGGGCGACCCTGAGCTTATGGAAAAGGCTAACTGTAAAAGACCACGTCTCAGCGCCGTAGGTCATTACTGGCAACTCACACTGCTTGAAAACATTCGACTTCAGGCACTGAGGTATTCTGGACGAGAAGACACTTTGTAATTTCCTGAGGTATTCTGGACGAGAAGACACTTTGTAATTTCAAAAACTTTTTAGTTTATTTTATTATTTGACGACCCGCATGGCGCAGTGGTCAACATGAATCAAGAAACAATCTGTCATGGATACGTGCTCGTACATTTTCTATGGAAGTGAGTCCATTAGCGGTGGGCTAACGGTACACAACAGGATTCTATTCTCGTTGCACCAGTTTCCCGCAAATGGACGCTAGTCATGTGAATAGTCATTTCTTGGAAATCGTGTTTAGGGAATTAAGTACCCACAGAGCGCCATAATTTCACATCTAACGAGCATAGAAAAACACTAAGATTCTTATAATCTATCATGAAATTGGGAAGTAACGATTTTTTTTAATTCGCGTTTAAAAATGACTCGCAAATATCTGCTATTAACGCTGTTAATTGTCAAGCCTTGCTTAAGGTTGGAAAAAGAAAAAGGTCTCCGTGGGCTACAACAACGATTTACTACCACGTGACCTTTATGTTTCATTCTTTAAATGATCACAACTTTAAATAAAAAATTGTAGCCTATAGTCCGGTAATACTAACTCACCGAATCGAGTCATGAATTCACGCCCATACATCATACTAATATTATAAACGCGAAAGTTTGTAAGTATTTATGTTTGTTACTCTTTCACGTGAAAACTACTGGATGGATTTTAATGAAACTTTACAATAATATAGCTTATACATCAGAATAACACATAGACTACAATTAATAAAGATATTGTGTGAATTGTCCAAAATATGACGATAAGTGTCAAGTAAGTAGGAAAAAGTCTAGCTGTAGATTTTAAAAGCTATTCTGACGTGCGCCGCCCAAACCGCTAGAGTTACACATAATAAAATGTAATGTTTGATGGAAATGCTTATCTTAAATAGTCTTACAAAAAAGTCCGCCACAGTATATATCTATATCTCATGTGTAAGCCATTATAGCCAAAACAGTGAACCATAATTATAATAAAAATTTATAATTAACTGACCCTTTCTAACGCGGGTGAAACCTCTAGTTCTCTATAAGGGTACTTCCATTAGCGATGCTTCTATCGGGGTTAGAAACAAACTAAGATTCTGTTCTCTTTGCCGCAATTTCCAGCAAATGGACGCTAGGTTTGTGAATGGGCATTACCAGGAAACATGTCACGTAAATTAGACGCCACAGGTGTATCGCTAAAATTTGGGTACGGACAAATCCTACACTCGGTACCTGTTTGTTTACGTTTTGGTCAATTAACAAATCTATATTAATAGTGAACTTAAAAGTAAGCTTATCATTTTTAATAAAATAATGAGTTCTTTAACGCTTCGCGAAGTTTTTTTTAAATACATTGGCAAATATCTAGCAAGCTTTAGTATCTAGCATTAGTGACATAATGAAACAAATAAAGTCTATTAAAAAGTTATATAACCACTTTGTATTTTTGTTTAAACTTTACGTAAGTATATACTACAAACTACTACTAAATTTACAGACAATACTTAACTAAATGAAAAGCTCATCTGGTAAATGAAAAAAAAAACAGTTGGTCAGACTACTCTGGCCATTAACAATCTGACCGACCACTTGGAAAAACCCATCTTGAGATGTTGCGCAGCTATTCCGGAGGATCATGAAAGTCTGGCCACAACCGCGTTTTTCCCGGAATAACTTATTAGCATAACTTACTAACGGCCGCCCGTGAATTCGTCCGCGTGGACTATAGTTTTTTGCCCCTATAGCCTTCCCCAATAAATGGACTATCCAACACAAAACTATTTTTTTCAATTCGAACCAGTAGTTCCTGAGATTAGCGCTTTCAAACAAACAATGAAACACACTCTTCAGCTTAATATTATTAGTATCGAAGTAAGGAAACCTGTACCTACGTTTAATATTTATATCCGAATTACTTTAGTAACATACGAATGACGACTGCGTGGTATCCTGCAACCATTTTATTTACAAAACGTCAGTTCATAAAGAAGCGTTTCGAATTTTTTTGTACATTTTGTTGAAATTCCCAACTGACTGGTTCAACATTTGATTTATGCAGTACACCACCAGAACTAGATTGTTTGGGCAAAAAATAACGAATTCAATACATTAACTACACTGCGTTTTTCGATGTTCGCAAAATGTTATATCATCAATCTAACTGAACTGGACAGTTCGTCATTAAAACAGGCGCGGAGTTAGGCAGAGTGTACCTCTTTATTGCCTCCGCGTGTCTGGACCACGCTGCCCCAATGCAGATAGCAAATACATAAGAGTACAAAGCCCCTCAGGTGTTTGCAAACTGCCCATTTCGTTTTTCACAAAGTTTACTTTTATATGTTAATATGAAACGGCACCGAAGACTTCAATAAAGTGTCTTTTGAAGTACAAAACGCATGAAATTTGCCTCCAGTGGTCACAATCTTGTGAATAGTTATTATAAATTATAATAACTATAGTTATTATAATTTATAATAACTATTCACAAGATTGTATCTGTTGCATCAGTGACCGCTTGTCACTGATCCAACAGCGACCACTTTTATAATAGAGTAGCAAAATAATCACGCAATTATTTTCATCACGATGTAACTACTAATTATTATTAACTTTTAAAACAAACAAAAGCTAGTAATGATATAAAATATGTAGATCGGCAAGAAATTTTTTTAAGGTTGTAAGTTTTATACTATACTATACTAATACTATAAATTCGAAAGTTTGAATGTTTGTTGCTCAATCACGCTATAAAGTCTGAACGGATCGGGATGAAATTTGGCACAATGATAGAATATAGTAGAATAGCACATACGAGTACACGTGCATACTTTTTATTCCGGAAATATGTACTGTTTTGATTACCCGGAATAGCCGGATCACTAGTTTAAAATAATCTGTTACAATAAATGTACCGCATGGCCCGGCGTAGAACGCAAGCGATCTATGCGACTAAGCCAAACGAGCGCGGTCGGGTGTGAGATGGGTGACCGCTAGTGGTAAAAAATTTCATGCGCGTTTCTGTGCTTCGGAGGGCACGTTAAGCCGTCGGTCCCGGTTGTTGTCGATAGATAGGTAACAGTCGTTAAACCTTGTTGGAGGCCTAATGGGCGGTTTGAAAACATCCGACAGCGGGTTGGCCACTAACCCGCATTTCCACCAACCCGCATTGGAGCAGCGTGGTGGAGTAAGCTCCAGGCCTTCCTAATAATGGGGAGAGACCCGCGCCCAGCAGTGGGACGTAAAAAGGATATCAGCCATAAATGTACAAAAAAAAAGATTTAATTTGACGAACATTCCCAAATTTCACTTTTTCAAACGTCGGATTTTTAGAAGTTCTCCAAACTGCAAATCTCCCCGTGGTGCAATTCGTACTGCACTGACCTGTGAGTGTATGCACACACTGGGACCGTTTGTCAGTCCGTTAACTATCCATTATTCTGCTGCTGGATAAACAGCCCACCGGTTATTAATGATGTGATGTGTTTATATGGCTATTTAATTATTTAATTACTGGCCTAAGCGTGAGTGTAAATAAAGAGCTATCTCATAATAAAATTAAATGATTTTTTAAAGTTGCATTATATTCGTAATTTATAGAATTTAATGTAGTACCTATATGTACAATTATGTAAATACGGCTGCAATCACGTAGTTGTTTTGCGTATACATTCACGACTTGCTTCACAATAACAAACTTAATGTGCTTATATGTTTTTTTAACATTAATATAAATTTATGTCTGTTCATTTTCAATTTTTCCCAGAAGGTTTAAAAAAATGTTTTGTGATGTTTTAAGCTCCAATTTTTTTTTATAAATAATAAATCTGACAATTCTGACAATCGACGACCCGCGTGGCGTAATGGTTACCAATTACCATTACCAGAAATTTGAATGTCGAGTTTAAAATTTCTGTTATCGGTCTGGGTGTTTGTGTTTCTGTCTTTGTGTGTGTCCTTGGCACCCACGACACAGGGTATATCTACCCTACTGTTGGGCTATGAGTGTGAAGCGTTATTTATTATTTATTTATTTATTATTATTTATTAATTAAAAATTGAGAAGAGGCAAGAAACGATCTGACTCTCCCATGAAATTTGTCATTAGCAATTCCCCATCTTAGGAACCGACCGTGCTCGTTGCCACTTAGCTGCATAGACTGTTTTTGTTCTACACCAGCCGCAATTTAGAAAAACCGGCCAAGTGCGAGTCGGACTCACGTACGAAGGGTTCCGTACCGATAAAAATCACGTTTATTGTATTGGAGGTTCATGAGATATAGCCTGATGACAGACAGACGGGCGGGCAGCAGAGGCTTAGTAATAGGGTCCCGTTGGCAACCTTCGGGTAAGGACACCTAAAAATGCCAAAAATAGCAATGCTCAAAAAATTCGTCACCAGCGATTAGCCATCTTACAGCTGAACGCAATCATTTTCACTCAGGTGTGTAGATCGCTTCCGTTCTACTCTTACAATTTCAGAAGTCACTGTGCAGTAAAGTCACATGTGTAAATATAAAATTATCATGGACTATTGAATCGACCATAGAACCAATAATGAACGCTCTCCAAGAGTCATTTGAGAAAGCTCTTTCAAAGAAAACACTTTGATACGCATTGAAAATGTTTGATTTTTTTTAATCTCCCAAAGAGCTTGCCGAGAATGAATTTCCTCAGCAACACATCAGAGGATCGCTGGCTGCCTTTGACGACTCATTGTGCGTCGACTTTAGCCGGAGTAACTTTACATATAAAAACAAAACTATTCTAAGGTTCTAATTTACGAGAAATTTAGAGCTAGAAAAAATATGTGTATCGTAGGTAAAATAAATTCATTTGTTTATAGTAAAGCCTCCAGGATCCTTGGGCTGGTGTGGAATGGACGCAATCTACAGACAGGAGCATAAAGGGCACGATTGGGAGTATGTTAGGTGACTTGGTCTAAGATCTGATAACTCGATGATACATATTTTTTATCAAATATAATTAGGTTTAGGTTTAAAGAAGTTTATTCTCAAAAAAGACATGTTTGTCACTTACATGAGAACATAGTTTACATATGAAATGTTAAATACAAAAAGATCGTTGTCGCACTATACAAATTATTGCACAAAACAAAACTTAACAAAAACTTAACGTTTTACAAGCGCTATTATTAAATTACGAGTACATTACACTATTATTCTGTAATAATCAGGGTTTACCTACTTTAGCGTCTGTCTATTACGAAGAATGTACTGAACAAGTTCTTTTTTAAATGCATTAAATGAATTAATGTTTTATGCCTATGATAACTTGTCCATCGAAGAGTTTTCAGCTAATTAAATAAATTTTAATCAATTTTCTTTCATCACCTCACCCTTGTCATAACCAAATGAGTTTTATCTCAATTGATAGTTTTTAACACACAGAATATGCATAGGTACCTATGTTGTATACCTAGGTACCTATATTGACTTACCTGTTCACATCTACTTGCCAGTTAGCCATGCACGGAAATAAGTAGGTAAGCCTACCTAAGCAAATTATGTGTGTTAAAAACTATCAATTGAGATAAACCTCATTCGGTTATCACAAGAGTGAAGGTGATATGAAAGAAAATTTAATAAAATTAATCAAATTAAATAGCTATGAACACTTTTCCATAGGCAAGTTATCATAGGCATATATGTTAATAAATTATATTTGATAAAAATATGTCTCATCGAGTTATCAGATCGGTGAAGGTCGATCTTTCACGTCTCCTCTACTATTAGTATTGGCAAATAATTACATGTGCATTTTAGTATAATTTCAGAGGCCACGTTATGCGTTGAGTCCTAGTATGTGCTAAACTTTATGGGCTTCTGGGCAGTTTTTATACGTCCGACAAGTTGACAACTATATCCAATAACTAACCATTAAAAATAATTGTCAAGTAAAATTGATCGCTTTAAAGATAATATACTCAATCGACCTTCCTCAAACGAATAACTAATGGTTTCCAAGAGTCATTTGAGAGAGCTCTTTCAAAGGAAACACTTTGATTCGTATTGAAAATGTTTGATTTTTTTTAAATCTCTCCAAGGACCTTCCCGACATTGAATTTACTCAGTGACACAGAGGATCGCTGGCTGCCTTTGACGACTCATTCGTCAACTTGAGCTTTGATTTGAAGCACCTTTGACATACGTATTGAAACAAAACTATCCAAAGACTGTAACTTTACGATTCATCAAGTCATCAAATATAGAAGTAAAAAAAAAACTGTAAAAATTGCTAAGTCGACTTGAACTTTGAGTCGGAGTCCCTTTAAATATTAAATCACAACTATTTAAATACTGTATTTTACGATTCGTCAAGTCATAAAAACGCAAAGTAAGAAAAACTGAAGCGCGCATGGCCCGGCGGTTAGCGTAGAACGCAAACGATCTATGCAACTAAGCCAAACGGGCGCGGTCGGGTGTGAGATGGGTGACCGCTAGTGGCAAAAAATTTCATGCGCGTTTCCGTGCTTTGGAGGGCACGTTAAGCCGTCGGTCCCGGTTGTTGTCGATAGATAACTATCGTTAAACCTTGTCGGAGGCCTTATGGGCGGTTATAAAACATCCGTCAGCGGGTTGGCCACTAACCCGCATCTCCACCAAACCGCATTGGAGCAGCGTGATGGAGTACGCTCCAGGCCTCTCCAATAAAAGGGAGAGACCCGTGCCCAGTAGTGGGACGCAAAAAGGGTTGCAGCCCAAGAAAAACTACATAAATACTGCATAAAAATTTTGCTACTAGCGGTCACCCATCTCACATCTTAACGCACCCGTTTGACTTAGATGTTATATTATATTATAAAACAGTCATACAGAAACATATGTGCAGATCGCTCGCGTTCTACGCTAGCAGCCGGGCTGTGATCCCTTCTAAAATAAAAGTAGTATTTACAGCAAACTCGAGGCGCGCTGCTTGTGTTACAAACTCGTTCAACATACAGGCTCGTTACAGCCGACTCCCTTGCACTGCGAGTTGGTATCGAGTTTACACCCAACTTGTTTCTGTTTTCAGTAAATAGCTTTCCAATTTATAAAATTACCAGAAGTCTGTCATGTATAGGCTATCCCTACTAATATTATAAATTTGTTGGTGGTTGGTTGTTGGTTGGTGAAAAAGGAACCCGGCACCTTCGGAGAGAATACCGGATTATGTGGGATTTGACCGCACTAAAACCCCCTCGGTGGCCTGCCTCTGCGCTTGGGGAGGACTCCGGGATCTCCAGTGGAACGCACCGGTGACCTCCACGCGCGGTGCCCAGACCTTCCGATGCTTACGGCGGCATGTGGAATGCGGCCACGCACACACCACTTTCTTTCTGGGGCTGCTGGCTGGGCGGATCAAGCTCCCACTCACACTGTTATTATCGCACAATTGTATTGTATATTGTAGTAATAACAAAACTCGATTCAGTAATTTGTACACTTAATCATCAAAGAGTTTGTTCGTAATCTTAAGAGAAATTGAGCACAAACAAAGTGTGTGTTCGGAGTTTCGTGTGTGTTGCAAAGTTGTTTGACAAATAGGTTCGTTACAGGCGTTAAACAGGCGTCAAATGCTTACGCTTTGAAAACCCCTGTTAAAATTTTAAATAGAATGACGTTTGAGAGCAATTGAAGAAATAATAATAATTCTTGTTTTAATGTTTTAGTTCTAAGCGTACGTCCCTTCCACCACGCTGGTCAAGTGGTCAAGGTCAGAAAGTTTGGGTATTTCTCTGGCATATATAAACAAACATACATAAACTAACTGAGGCATTTCCAGTGGACTATGACATGGGGTTCTTCAAGAAAGCTGTAAAAAAAGCTCTTCTCCAAAGCTGGCAATGCTCGGGTGGCTCCCCTGGGGTAGCCCGAGTCCATAGGCGACAGTGATCGTTTAACACCACACGACCCGTCTGCCTTTTTGTTCGGATCATTTATAAAAAATAAGGCAATTAGACACTTATAAGCATGGTAACACATAATATCACTAGCGGTAACCCATCGGACTCTCAACTACGTTCGACGTTGTTTAGGTTACTGATCTGCTTGTAGCTTTCACAGATACTCGTATGAATTTGTTCCACGCTTTAACTAAACAACATATAAGCCGTCCTAACTACAAAATAGACTACCAACTAGATTTTATTCTAAATTGTACAGTACTTGTTTTATATAAAGCTATTGTATTCAACCAACTCCAAAAATAGTACTGCAACCGACCTGTCAATGCACACGGCATTCTGTCCAAATATAAGAGGTGTTGCAAACGATTTCCATATAAAATATCAAATTTACAATGCTGGAGCAAGCATGCCTCAGTGAAACCCTTTGTAGAGAGTGAACATTTAAAGTGTTCGGTTTACATACGCAACAAAGCTATCGGCACCGCCCAAACTTGTTCCTAGTCAGGGTGAGCAGATGTTTACCCTGATATTTGTTTTATATTTTGGTAAGCCGTCTGGACTGCAACCAGTACGCTTGAAAAGTTTGAAATGGTAGAGGTCGACATATGAATAGCCAATTGTGCATATGAATTTAAAAAGTTTTGTAGAGAATTAAGGTTTACGTGGACTGTTTAGTAGATTTAGAGTTTGAAAAAAATTTGCAAGAACATCGCCATTTTGTCATAACGAATAGCGAATATTTTTAGAGGAAGTTAAAGCTCTATGATTGCCCACTGATAGTCGACGTCGCGCCTTGTTTTCTAATAGGCAATAATATTTAAGACTTCTTCAATAATTGTGAACGCTGTGTTCATACTGCATAACGAACTTTTACTAGAATTTAAAGGTTATCTTGTACCTTGTAGCAGCATAAAATCAAATTACAAATGACCAATCAATGTATGCCGCTGCATACGTCATACTCGTACACGCTAAACACGAGCGTTGCAAACGATTTACATAAAAAGCTCAGCTCAACAATACTGAAGCTAGTGGGCTGCTGTGAATACTGTGAAACGCTTTTGTAGCGAGTACACCGAACACTTTGCACACACAACAAAATTATCAAACCTGTCGAAACTTGTTCAAAAGAGTTGCGCTTTGGTGTTGCGATACTGGAATTTGCGGGATGCAGATGTTTGTTGCTATAGTGCAGTAAAGAAAAAAAAATCGCTACTAGCTTTTGCCCGGGTCTAAATCCGCGTATATGTGTTTGTGCATGTGTATGTTTCAATTAAACCCCCTTAATAATAGTGAATATGCTGAAAGTTGTAGATGTTAGATGTTGGTACCTACAATGATGTGAACTAGATCTACTACTTCAATATTACTCGCAAATATTAGACAAGTAACTATAGTTACTAGTACAGTTATAACAGTTACAAAAATTAGTTATTATATCGGTCAATCAGTTGAAATGCAAACAAATAAGTGAGCAATTTTACGGAACAATCCAATTGCAGTAGAGGAATCAAAAGAAAGCCTCTGCGTACGTTATACATACAAACACGACACATTGCAAACGATTCATATAAAAGATGAACTCAAAAACGCAAGCGTACTATTGCAAAACGCTTTGTAGCGAGTGAACCGAACACTTTGCACACGCAACAAAGTTATCGATCGAAACTTGTTCAAAGGTAAGGTTACCAGAATTTGCGGGAAAATTCTGAAAGTTGCATATACTGGAAAGTCGTATGCTAATTTATAGTATAAAAACTGTTTACATAACTATTACGTACAAATATTTACGAAGAAACTTTTTTAAGTTTCGAGAAAGGGGTGTATGTCCGCACATAATATGTACTTTAATTTTAATTTTGTGTTAATTTACAATTTTGCCAATCAACTTTTGATTTATAATATTCGTACGCTGTCGTTGGTCTTTTTCAATGCAACGTAATTGCTCTATGATAACTGCGTGAAGAATACCCGTAGACCTGGCGGATTAATGCGGCACGCAAACGCAAACTAGTTCGCAGTAAAATACTCTTTCAAGGGTAAAAGCTATCTTATTGTGGCATCATACAATCGAATTGCAGTCGAAGAATCTAGAAAGTAAAAAGAAAGCCTCTGCATACGTCAAATACGACGCGTTGCAAAGGATTACCATATTAAAGATCAACTCAAAAACGCAAGCATACCGTTGCGAAACGCTTTGTAGCAAGTGAATATACCACCATTATGAATACAAATATTTGCTGTGAAGATATAATAATTAGTTTTAGAGAAGGATGCTAGTCAGCATACATTTGATAATTCCATTGTAGCCCTCAGTTTAATTCACATATTTACGTAAGAAAACCCGTGCTATAGCGACAAAGTATGTTCAAATATTACGGTGTCTTTTAGGTAGTTTATTAATGCAACGTTACAAATGAATTTAAAGCAAAGCCAAAGAAAGATAACACTGCTTAACTATAGACTAATTAGATACAGACATAATATTTGTTAGAGACAGTCAAGTAAATAAAGCGATTTGATCAAAAGAAGACATAAAAAATCATTGAATATTGGAGAAAAACCTTCCGTTACTTCAGTATCTATTGATACTTGAGCGAATAATAGGTACTTGCAGCCCTATAGAACTTGCCTCTTAACATATTTTGCGTGGAGTGGGAGCATAATATTTTTACGCACATGAAATATTGGATAAAGTTCGATTTTCGAATGATATTATGATCACGTTTCGTGTTACGTTCTAAAGCAATCAGAACTGTTCCATGTTCAAGTTTGTTTGCATTCCGTTCAGTTCCACGGCAAATATCTGGAACGTTTGGTATTATTCTAGATCTTTATTCTGGTTATCGTATTGTTTGATGGTAGAATGGATAAGGACCACAGTAATATTCCCTACTCGCTTTAAAAAAAACATTTTATCGGTGTAATGTTTTTTTAAATTAATAACGGTCCAGTAAGATATTTTGATCAAATGGAAATCTGACTATTTGAATTTGAATCTGAATATTTAGGAAAGGAATGAATAATATCGAAAGACACACTGAAGTTATTGATTAGATATTAATATATTTATATATTAATATATTTTTGTCAATATTAAAAATTAAACCAATTTTGAATGTTGGCAAAACAAAACTTTTCAGTGATATTGATATTGAGGTAAACAATACAAAAGCAGTCCCATAAAACTTGCTTCTTAACATATTTTGCGTGGAAACACTCAATAAAAGCTGGATAGAGCTTTTATTACAAGAAATATCGCATAAAATTCTATCATCGAACCTCCGTTACTTCAGTATCTATTGATGTTTGAGCAAATAATAGGTACTTGCAGTCCTACAGAACTTGCCTCTTTACATATTTTGCGTGGAGTCACTCATTGATAGTTTTAACCACATGAAATATTGGATAATGTTCGATCTTCGAACGATATTATGATCACGTTTTGCGTTACGTTCTAAAGCAATCAGACTGTTCCATTTCCGAGTTTGTTTGCATTCCGTTCAGTTCAAAGGCAAATATCTGGAACGTTAGGTAATACGCTAGATATTTATTTTTATTCTAGTTACCTTCTATTTTTAACGAAAGAAGCCGTTAGGATTAAATCACATAGTCTATACAAATAGAAAAATTGTATAATCTTTGAATCATGATACAATACCTCCCAAATTTGTGATATTTGTGCCCAGCAGAAGGATGCAAAACACAGTCTCAGTTAATGACATGATAGTATAGTGAGTGATAAAATTGTACCTACACTTTATTAATTTTTACACTTTACAGGTATTTTATGCTTTACATTCATAGCCCCAAGAAAGAGTTCCCTAAGTTGTGAAAAATCTCATCAAACTGAAGAAATTCAAACATAATTGTAGCATAGTTGCAAACATCAGAATCAAAACTTCTGAATTTTTTTTAGTTTATATAACGGGTATAATAATTGCATATTCAGTATTGTACCGAAATTCCCACGTATCGAGATAAACAAAGCAATCGCAGCTCGCTATTCCCACAGCGTGACGCAGAACGGTAGGAGCGCTAAAATTCCCGACTATTAATTCCTTTCAAATTAAAGTGCGATACTCCAGTGGTACTCCTCAAATATCGCCACATCATTGTATCGTATATCAGTCCAGCCGTTTCGGAGGAGTTTGGTTACTTAAACTGTGACTCGAGAATTTGTTAGTTAAAAACACAAATAAAACTAATTTGCAAACATCAGAATTACAATGATCCTGTGCATATTTTTTTAGTTTATTTTTATAGTATATAATGCTTGCCTATTCAGTATTGTACTGAAGTTTCCACGTAACGAGATGAACAGACAATCGCAGCCCGCTATTCCCACTTTCCCACAGCGCGACGCAGAACGGTTCTATATCGACTTAGCGCTCGACGCACGCCCCACATTCGATTTGAAGATGCTCGTCGTAGGAATTCAATTTTTAACACTTCTATAGTGTTATAATATTGTTTTCTGTTCAACGTTTTTAGGCATGTCGCAAATAATAAAAGGTTTTGGTGGATACAGAAACACATTGTTCTGCTAAAATTAATAGAATCAGACTTTACTTTGCGGAACTCCATTGTTAAGTAAAGTTACGTAAAAACTACTTTGCTACAATCCGCAAACAGAACGTATGATGGCGTATACCTTTTTCATGCAATAGCACCTCCCTCCCTCCCACATAGGACACATGCACATGCAACAACAAAAAATATAAACCAACGTACGCCACCAACACGTGTTTCGCCCCAAACCAAACCAAACCAAACCCTCCTATGTGGGAGGGATAAAATATAGAAATAGTGGTAAAATATAGACTTCAAACTGATGACCTAAAACTGAATTAAATAGTTTCATTAGAAATTAGGTATTATTGTAATTACTTTACACAAACTGACTAGAAACTATACGATTACCGTTAAATTTAACTTTACACATAAATCAAATAATAAGATTGTACTTACTCCATTCCATAGATGTGTACATACGTACATCATGAAGTTTCCTCTGGGAATATCATCAGACGGACAGTAGGCAATAAAAATAATGACGCCAATTTACATAGGATTTCGATAACCACTGCGTTGTTTGTCCATCATTGTTTACTTGGCGTCAGCTTCCAAACATTGGTCAGTTCAGGCGATAATGGGCCTTATCTCAACAATGTAATGTTAGTTTTGGCTTGCAGTTCGCGCAGTAACTTAGGGATTGTTGGCGCCACGCAGTAACTCAACGTGCTTGTGCAAACCTATGTGTGATACTAATGGATACTAATTAGTGCACAAAGGGATTTCGCATTAGCTCATGAAGCATTAAGGCTTTTACGGACTGTTGTCATACGTTAGACATTTTGTGGGGTTTGACGTCAATCTGAGCATTTAGGATACTGAACGTTAGATAAAGTTGTTTGATCAGTGTTGCTTTTTTATGCCTAGAAGAAAAGAACAAAGAAGTTGCCTAGCGACGAGTTGTTAGGTTGTTACGAGTACAGTGGATAGAAAAATGTAGAGAACAAGCTGTGTCAGTCTTATATAAATGTTTAGTGGGCTTAGTTTAACGACAGAATATGTTTAACCAGAGGAATATTTGGAATATGTTGTTAAAGACGGAATACAGGGAATGTAATATGTAACCGATATTTGAACATGAGTATATTAATACGCCCAATCTTTTGGCCGCTAACACTTTTAAATTACACTCTAGGATTACCTATTATCTTAATTATATACAAAATTTACCATATAAATCACAAATAACTCGAGAAAACTTATTTCATACACATGTTGTAAACTACTGGGATAAAGAAATAGACGGAATTGACTTTACTTTCGAGTACGAAATCAATACATAAACTATCCCAGATACGCGATATACGTACCTATATTTATTATTTTAAATTGAACTTTTTATATCAATCACAAACAAATCGACTTTCAATTAAACATAATATACATCATCACAAAATTTCCTCTGGGAATATCATCGGACAGACGCACAGTGGTCTGAAAATCAAGCTTCATACTCATAGAAACTGATTGTCAGAAATCAATAATTAAAAAATGTTATTGTAATAAGTACACCTCCCTTTGTTAACTGTTATAGTATGAAGGTCGTGAGTAGCTCCATGTGTGAGAAAAAAAATATTGTATTTTTTTTTGTATGGGAAAAAAACTTCAAAGTGGATTTTAAAAAAACTGATCAGAACTGAGGGTCTGGTATTCACATGAGTTATTACACCTTACATGGCGATTAAGATGACATACAATTGTTATGCCTTTCGGTGCCGCTTTGCATGTAGCAAGCTATTGAAAGTTTGAGTTTTTGGTAGATGATTATTCAAGTCTTCATTTTATATTATAAGGATACCTATAACTTTCAACATGAAAATAATTGAAATTCGTATAAACACAAGGAATAAATACGTACTTAGGATATATTTAAATAATATAATTGTTTAAAAAATAGGAAATAAAAGCACATATTCAATAAAACTGTCAAAATTTCTTTATTTGATTATACTATTAAATATTATTTCAGTAAATTATATAATTAAATGTAGTAATACTCAGAGCTTTACATATATATTAATTATTCTCTATTACTAACTACTTATAAAAGACCAATTATCTATCAAAGAGAATCTTCTTCATCAGAGTCCAGCATAGGTGCATTAACATCAACGAATTCAATATTCTCCTTGTCTATATCTGCATCATCATCACCAATGAGAAGAGATTTCATGTCATCGGTAATAGGTGTGCGTTTTGATTTTATCAGCTGTGGCCTTATGCTGGACAGGTAGGGATCTGACGAAACAAGAAGACCATTGAAAATGTCTTCGTTTGTTGCTTTTCGACAAAATTTTCGAGAATGGTCTTCTCGGATTTTTTTAAAATCTTTGTTTCTGGCTTCCGATGCCTCTTCAGATAATTTCCCAATGGGCATCATGTTAAAATGTTTAATGACTTCAGCACCGTGCATTAAAATTTTATGGACACTAGATGGCATGTAATACCAGCCATATAGTTCCACATATTTTTCTGCGGTTTGGTGCGCAAAGTTTTTAAACGCATCAACATTAATGGGCTCTCCACAAGCCATCACGCGCAAAAGTGTCGCAAATCTTTGGATCAAACTAGGATCCAAGCCTGTAATAGCTGCAGTTCTGGCAGGATCACCAAAAAATTTTCTAGCTGTATTTCCATCGTTTGTGGTTCCGGAACCTGAAACAAAAAATATGAATCAACAAAATTTAATCCAAAACATTGCATGAAAACAGTTAATGATATTTGAAAATAATAGGGTCATATTCTTAACAACTACTTTCATAACTCACCTTGTTTAACGATGTCTACTAAGAGGCCCATTTCATCTCGGAACTTTTGCTGTATGGCTTGTTTTCTACTCTTCAATGACTCTTTGCTGTCTGCATCTCTGGCTTGCCATGTTTTGAAGTCGAGTCTATAGGAAATGTGGAGTAGACACTCCATACACCTAATCCAAGCATGAAGTGTAGATAAACCATACTGAAATATTTCTGTTGAAACATGTTTTCTGGAAACAAATGATTTGATTAATAATAAGATAAACAACATTACGGTAAGTTTAAATTAATTTGTAGAATTATTAATACTTACTCTGAGATCTTCTCTAAATTATTCATTTCCGAAGGAGTAGCTTTACAGATGTCACAAGTTTGCATTGAAGTATTTGATAGATGTGAAGTGATTTTACCATCTATCATAGTCATCAGCATTGAGTGCTTCACAGTATGACTTCCTATAATAGACGGCTCTAGTGCTGCAATCTCAGCTTCAATCATAGCTTGTTCTTCCTTTATATTCAATTTGTTTTCACTTGCAAATTTGAAGTAAAGCGGTCTGCAGAACATTGTGGAAGATGGCTTTGGATTCTCCCATAACTTTTCTTCGCCACAAAGTGTCAAAGGCACAAAGGAGCACATAAAATTACTGTAATCATCTTCACCCCCCATAGTTTGCTTGTATAAACTTTGCCCTGAAGCACCATCAAAGCCCCACTTGCATGTAAGTGTTAATACTTTTCTGTCCAGACATGATTCCAAACGTAGGAATTTCCCAAGTCTAGCGACAGTTTTGTCCAAAATCGCTTGAAGCTTAACTTTTACCCCTCTTTCAGTGATATCTATAGTATTTTTTGGTGGGTAGCAGTCCTTCTTCGCCTCTAATATAGCAGTATATGAAGGATATAGGGGTATTCCCTCATCTTTTGCGCAAACTCTTAATGTTGTATACTGCCATTTTGAAAGTTTCAACGAAATCAGTATACCTAATGCTTTATCAGCGGAATATATGGGCTGAGCTTTCTTGGGCTTCAACAGTTGCTTTATCTTAGTAGCTTCCTCAGGATGTTCTGTGACTAATTTAATTATATCTGCTACGTTTTTGTTACCAGCACTTAAACCAGTTGCAAAAGCAAGGCTTTCATTGGTATGTGCTAGTAGTTCTTCCACTCTTCTTCTCTTCTGTAGCGGGCTTAGCTCAGAGAACACTTTTCTTGGACTCACCTCTGTTGATGTTCCAACACTGCAAGTCTCTGCATTCAACCCTAATGATGTTGATGCGCCCTCATTTACACTGCAGTCAAAACTAGAACATGGTTGCTGCTCTTCTAACACCAAAGAAGGTGTGATTTTTTCTTTTATGAACTCAGGCCATTTTATGTCTTCTTGCAGCCATATCTCATACTTTTTTATGAATGTTTTTCTCGTGCGATTACACGAGATCCATTTGTTTTTCAACGAACACACAAAAGTCTGACAGAATTGTTTAATTCTTTATTTTCATTTTCTGACAAAGTAACGTTTTTCACCAAAACTTCAAATAATTCGCTGGGTTTTGAAAAACAGCTATTGTTCGCCACAAACATAAACATATCCAAATTGGTACTGAAGCTTTCCATTATAACACGAAAACAAATCGAACTAAATAAGTATAGTAAGCGCGAACAAGTGCAAAGAGCTACTAAATTAAGTTAGCATATACGTCCTATTTATATTATAACTACCCTCATTTACGCTTGCTGTCGTTAATATGCTTATCTTATCAAAACTTAATTAAAATTCAATAGCAATGAAGGTAATTACTTAATGAGTTACTTTATCAAAGAAATTTTGTAGTATAATGTAAAAAAATCTGCACCTTTTTATTGTATTCATAAAGAAGGTCATTAGCAAGTTGTTAACTAATGACAACATCAGTAATGTTATGATCATGTAATTATATCAAGGGTATGATTCAACTACCAACAACTCAAACTTTCAAAAGCTTGCTACATGCAAAGCGGCACCGAAAGGCATAACAATTGTATGTCATCTTAATCGCCATGTAAGCTGTAATAACTCATGTGAATACCAGACCCTCAGTTCTGATTAGTTTTTTTAAAATCCACTTTGAAGTTTTTTTCCCATACAAAAAAAATACAATATTTTTTTTCTCACACATGGAGCTACTCACGACCTTCATACTATAACAGTTAACAAAGGGAGGTGTACTTATTACAATAACATTTTTTAATTATTGATTTCTGACAATCAGTTTCTATGAGTATGAAGCTTGATTTTCAGACCACTGTGAGACGGTGGACAGTAAAAATAACGACACCAATTTACATAGGACTTCGATAACAACTGCGTTTGTTCATCATTATTGACTTGATGTGAGCCTTTAAACACCGGTTTATTCGGGCAATAACAGGCCTTATCTCAACAGTGTAATATTGGTTTTGGCTTGCAGGCCACGCCGTAATTTGGTGTTTGTTAAAGCGATTACATACTTTATCTCAATTGCCTAAAGTTGATTTCAGCTTGCGGGCTGTGCAGTAACTTAGCGGGCTTGTGCAAACCCACCGTCCACTATGTGTGGATTCTAATTAATGCACAAAGGGATTTCGCATTAGTCTATGAAGTATTAATGGAGTAAAACACTTAATACTACACACTGTGCTTGATTGTATACTGAATAATTTGTGTGGTTTGAGTTGTGTTGATTTGAAGTACATATTTGGGAATCCGATTCTGTTCTAAATCATATGATACAAATTCTGTATTCTATCCAAATACCTACTTTGAGTAAAATTGAAACACATTGCAAAAATAGTTCTAAATTATAAAAAAAATAGTTAAGTTTTATATCTCGAATATATAATCTGGAATAATTTCAAGCGATGACGGATGAAAAGTTGAAGGCCTGTAACAAATGTAGGGACGAAAAAACTAACAGCTAACAGTTTACTCATAAGGTACTGTTTGAATATGGGACTATAAAATTAATGACAACACACACACAGGATTTCAATAACCACTGCGTTGTTTGTCCATCACTGTTGGCTTGACCTCAGCTTCACATCAGTTTGATCAGGTGATAACAGTCCTTATCTCAACAATGTTATGATAATTTTGGCTTGCGAGCCGCTTAGTTAATTACATCTGCTTAAGCTATAGGTACTAGCCTTTATTTCAAGAGCGTAATGTCGGTTTTAGATTGCGGGTGATGCAGTAACTTAAGCATGCTTGTGCAAACTTACGGCTATATGTGGCCATACTAATTAATGCACAAAGGGATTTCCCATTAACCTATGAAGCATTGAGGATATTACGCAATGTTTAAGCTTTTGACCTCAACAATAGAAATTTTGTGCGGTTTCGAGTACCTAGTGTCAATTTGAGGTTAGGATTGGTTGGACAGTTCGGGATTACAATTTGGTGTTTGGTGTTATCAATTGTAGATCTATTGGATTGAAAAAATGATCATTCATCAGCCTATTAATGTCAACCGCAGGACAAGGGCCTCCACTAGCGTTAACGTTTTTCCTCTAACAGCTGGAAAGCGCTGTATTCAAAAGGAGTGGAAGGAGTGGTGAAAGTTAGGGGAGGTAATTATTTTATTATATCATGCTTTGCCCTCGAGTACCCGTTTTATAGGTTCCCGTAGGATAAAATCCATCCTATGTCCTTTCCCAAGGTCCACTCTATCTGTGTTCCAAATTTCATTAAAACTGGTTCAGTGGTTCAAGCGGGAAAGCGTTGCAGACAGACAGACAGACAGAGTTACTTTGGAATCTATAATATTAAGTAGGGGTGATATTACAAGATTTTTAGGATGTTTGTCTTTATTACTTCATAGTTCTTTTCCGACATTTTCGAAACTCTGGGAAATCTGCAGATTTTTATTCCGTTTTTAATTTTAACGCAATTCGAAAATGAATGAACGGAGGCGGTTTTGTGGCGAAGTAGGTACATATTTCATGAATATATATAAAAATCACAAATATTTTTCATTAGTAATTTCACCACTTGAGAATGGTTGAACCAGTTTTGCAAATTTTTATGTCAAGGTGAATATTAATAAGTTAAGTATCTCCCCCCCCCCCCAAAAAGTCTTCGAACGAAGAAATGAAGAAATATTTTTTATAAAGTAGATTTGAAATTAAAACCTAAAGTTCTGTTTTCCAAATTAAATCTAATTTAATAGGTTAACGACTTTCATGGTTCAACTTGGGAAGTATCACCGCTGCACCCATTTCTGCCATGAAGCAGTTATATTGTTTCGTGGAAAGATGCGGTGGTCGGCTAAACTTATATTATGATGGCGACCATCCACAATGTGCGGCAATCCACAGAACATATTAAAAGATGTAGAATAGCAATAATGCCCCGTTAGTATAAAAACCGGTGTCGTCGATCCAGTGCCACCTTTCACCTCCACTACATCTGTACTAAAATAAATATGAAGCTTACGCACATATTAGAAATTTCAAATCTAGCCAATCTTAGCGCCGCACAATCACGCGATTTCAAATGAACGAACCACACCCAAGTACGCACACAAGCACGCATATCGCAGCGTGATCGCGTGTTGCTGTAGGGATATGAGCGTTGCTCATATCCTTGGCGCGTCTGCCCCGCCCACTATTCCATTCTAAACTCTTTAATATGTTCTGTGCGACCATCAGTGTTTAGAATAGCGCAGCTGCACACGGCGTTAGGCACGATTCATGCTTGCTTGAGAGTCCAAGGGCTGCAACAAACAACTTAACACCACGTGGGCAGAACGCTGATCTGCTTCTCAATTTATCTGATAAAATCTAATCTAATACCTTTATACAAGCTATTCTCGTATAAATTCCATATATATTACTAGTCTTCCGCCAGCGGCTTTGCCCGCGTGGACACGTTTTAAAGGTTCCCGAACCAAGGTTTCCCAAGGTTCACACTATCTGTGTTCCAAATTTCATTAAAATCGGTTCCGTAGTTTAAGCGGGAAAGCGTAGCAGACAGACAGACAGACAGAGTTACTTTTAAATTTATAATATTAGTATGGATTACATATTATTGTAGTATATACCTATATTAATAAATAATCTTCATTTCGGAAACGGCGCCAACGATTTTCACAAAATTCAGTATGCAGGGGGTTTCTGGAGCATTAGTGGAGACTTAAACATAAACTGAAAAAATGTGACTCTTACTAAAATCTATTGGCGAGTAGTAATTATATTTTTATTTTACAATTGGCAGTTACATAAGCAGATGGCGTAGTTAAGCAATACTAAGCTAATGAGTGTGGTTTGAGGCTAGGCCAAGAAAATTTATTGCTTTTATGACCGAGAAAATCTTGGTCATCCTGATATTGATAACCAACATAAAAAAGTAAAGCTTTATGTCCCAATGTGACTCAACCCTAACCTTACCCCTTGCCCACACCCGCCTACTATCAAACTGTCATCAATGGAAAATTACACAGTGTGTACACATCGGAACTAGCGCAATCTCATACACGCACTTACTTACCAACAATCTATTATTTACCTACATAACAGTTCGTAGAAATTTAGTACATTAGAATAAATAGTTTCCGGTCAAATTGTTTTCTAGGTAATTTGTAATTTTCGTTACAAATTCCGTGTAAACGCCTTAGATTGTGATTCTTTATGGGCTGTGTGTTTTGTACACTAATATTTAAAACAGGAAATATTTGTTTGTTTATTTGTATTTAATAACTCTGTTAATTCGAAACAACTTTACCGATTTGAAAATTTCTTGTACCATTAGAAGACGACATTATCCCTGATGAACATAGGCTACTTTTTACCGCGGGAAAATATTGTTTTTTTTTCAGTAGGAATGTAATATTTTCCCCGGCTAAAAAGTAGCCTATTAGTCCTATTACTATCCAATCCCCAAACAATTTTCATGCAAAAGATCAGGTCACTCCATAGTACTATTTCAACGTGAATAAAGGATAGACTAAAAAACAAACACACTTTCACATTATATAATAACATTATTAAGGAAGTATGGATGATGGATGTTATGTTATGCTTGTAAATATCTGTCACAGATGATGTTAAGCACAGTTCAGGATATTACAGTTTAAGTAAGCAAATCGCTTAGTTGTGTGATAACTGATATGGTATCTCTATGACTTTGCTAGGATAGTTTTCATATTAAAACTCGTAAGCTATTTTATTAATAAAAATATATTTTATTTTCCACGAAGAGTGATACATATTGTGAATTATAATTGGAAAATGTATATTGGGAATTATAATAGGAAAAGTGTTCGCCCGGTGAAGTACCACCGCTGCACCCACTTCTGCCGTGAACTAAGTCTATTGTGTTTCGGAAAGGTGCAGTTGCCGGCCACACTTACATTAGGCGACCACTAGCCTCCGGAGTAGCAGCGCAACTGCATACGACTTCAGACAAAAATTACCTATGCTTGCTTGAGGTTGTATGTAGATGTCCATGGGCTGCTGCGACCACTTAACACCACGTGACCTGAATGCTCGTCTGCTACTCCATTCAAATAAAAAAAAAGAAAATAAATTCAAGAATCGATTATAGACGTCATATCTTCATCACATATCTCATGGTTGGTAGAAAAGAAAAGTTTTTTTTCAACCTTTTTTTATGTCCCATTGTTGAGCACCAGGTCTGCTCTCACAAGTGAGAGGGCTTTAGGTCATAGTCCACCACGCTGGCCAAGTGCGGATTGGTGGACATCATGCTTTCGAGAAATCAGGCGTTTCTCTCAGGCATGCAAGGGGAAGGAAAACATCGTAATCAATTAAATATCACAATATTTTCCATCACCGTGGAGCAGCGATAATTGTGCACATTACATTTTTTTCTGTCCGAGGTGTGCGCCGAGGATTTGAAACCCTTATCTTCGCGTCGAAGATCGCGGCCTTTACCACTCGGCCATCGCGACTATTAAGGGCATGAAATCGCCTTTCTCTCGACCACAACTAAATTATTATACTATCTACCAGAGAGACGAACGCTGCCGAATTTAGTACCATTACCCGCAAAGCTCCTTGAAAAAATATGGTGCCGTTTGAGCTCGTGTTACAAGGGCTCTGTTAGGTACGCCTATGGACTTTGTGGTAAGCGTTAGCGAAATGATAAAGATCGTGTGTTAAGAAATACTGAAAATACATAATTTAAGTCTAGATAAGTGGCTGAGTGGAAATAAAAGTACTTGCAAATATTGCAACACCGTTGTTGGAACATTGATATTGATACCTTAACAAGCTTAACTGGTAGTTGCTCGTTACTATTACGATTACGAGACATACGAGTATGTACGTAGTTGCTAGCTGCATCTTTATAAAAATTAACGACTAATATTACGTAACTTGGCAAGTTGGCTGTGGTGGGCAAAGTGGAGGGTAAGAGACCCCGCGGCCGATCTCCTAGCCGTTGGAATGACAAAGTTACAACCACCACCGGACTCCCTGTAGGAACCGCCCTAAGAACAGCCGAGAACCGAATAAGTGGAAAAAACTAGTGCAAGAAGCTAAGAGGCGCTTTCAGGGACGCTACCTTCAGAATTGAAGATAACGACCAAGAAGAAGATTACGTAACAAACCAAAATGTTTGGTAAAAAATAAAAGGAAAATTAAGCTTGGCGTAGTCACCCGAATTTTACCATCAGTTTTTTCTTGTTTTATGATTTGATTTGTGTCGCAACGTTGGCCGCAACGTTGGCGGCAACGTTGGCCCCAACGCCGCTCGACCAACGTGTAGATTTAGAAAATGACTAATGTCAATAATTAGACAGCGGCATTGTCGCTAAGATACGGCATGACGTCCGTACTCGACTGCACACACAAGACGACTGGCAAGGTTCGATCGTCTGTAGCAAACAGCCGATTTTGTTCGCTGAACCAAACCCGCGTCCGGCTCGGACTAAATTCGATCGTCTGTTACTATTTTTATTAGACCGCTTCAGCCTGTCAGTGAGCCCGCAACTTAAGGCTTTGTTTCAAGCGGTCGCATTCATTCTGCTCGTGTCCGAGTCCTCTTTAATTATGGATAATTTATATTCAGATTAAAGCCGGCAGGTGGGAGCGGGAGTGGCTCTATCATACACCGCACGTGACTGTTTGCAATTTTGGACTTAATGGCCGCTTGTTCTTCACTTGTTAGGGACGAACTGTGGAAAGGTTGGATATAGGGAAAGAATTATGTTGTATGATCTGAATGAATTTAGAGTGATGATATTATGAACATGAGGCAGCTTTCACTTCTGCACGGGAGACTAAAAAGGAGTGTAATAATTTTAAGATGCATTATAAATAACACAACGCCTTATTCTGACCATCTTTAGTCAACCCGAGGCTTTGTCTCAATTGGTTGCATTGACCGTATTGTGGGAGCCAGATGGGAACCACTTGTTAAGGATGAACTATGAATTATTACGTGTCATCTATTTTTATTTAAATAGGAGTGTAACAGCATTATTCGAATTCAAAATTACACTGACGCTATATTTTTATAAAAGATCAAAATAGCGCTGTTATCCCGCCATTCTTCCTTGAATCCTTTTTCTCCATTTACTACAAATCTACAATATGGGTCTAGAATTGAAGAGTGAAGAGTTCGATGAAAACGCCGCAGGCTAAAGGTCACCACATGTAAGTGTCATCAGTGACTACACCTTTCTATCAAAATACAATAGAATGGCTGCACGACAGAAAGTTGTCCAATACGGAATGATACCAAAAACAACGCCCTTTTTCTGAGCATTCTCGTTCAATCCAAGGCTTTGTTTCAAGAGGTCGCATTCATTCTGCTCGTGTCCGAGTCCTCTTTAATTATGGACAATTTATATTCAGATTAAAGCCGGCAGGTGAGAGAGGGAGTTGCTCTATCATACACCGCACGTGACTGCGTGCAATATTGGACTTTATTGGACGCTAGTTCGCCACTCGTTAGGGAACTATGGAACTATAAAAAGTCATTTGACTCTGAGATGGTAACACAGTACATTTTTATACGATTCCTAATTAATATTTTGTATGTTATATTTGTAATAGGTTATTTCGGTGTAAAAGATAAAGTATCGTTATAAACCTAACGTAAATCCTAGTAATTCTGTTGATAAAAAAAAAAGTGAATTGGGGTTTGGAGTGTTGCCATTTCTTAATATATTTATTATATAAGGTAGAAAGGCGGAAAGAGAAAATATTAAGTTTATACCTATGCTTGCTTGAGGTTGTATGTAGATGTCCATGGGCTGCAGCGACCACTTAACACCACGTGGCCTGAATGCTCGTCTGCTACTCCATTCAAATAAAATAAGTATTATTACTAAAACATAAAATAAAAATTTAATAAAAAACGACCAGCTCGCTTATTTTATTGTTACTCGTATTTTTTTAAGAGTAATTTTGAAATAAAACACTTTACCTTAAATGATATTCCGACTGCTAAATAAATTTAATAGAGAAGTATTTAATTTTTTTATTTTGTGATTCTTAGAATCACGACAGCGGCTTTTCTAAAATTCTCCAGTCTTATCTTACGTAAGTTTCAAGTGGTTGCATTCATTCCGCCCGTGTCCGAGGCCTCTTTAATTATGGACAACTTATATTAAAGCCGGCAGGTGGGCGTGGCTTTATTGTACACGCATGTGACTGTGTGCAGAATTGGACTTTACGGCCGCTCGTTAGGGATGAACTATGAACTATGGAACCAGACGGTAGGGAAGATAGGGAAATAATTATTTTGTGTTCTTAAAATGATTTTAGTGCCAAGTAATTGAGAAAAGGATACCTTTTCATAATATTAGTTTGTTTATAATATTGTTTAATAGACTGTAACTAGGAATTTACAGTCTATTAAACAAATATCATGAAACTTTAGAAGCGATGTACACTAAAATATTATTTGTTTGGTTTTGTTTTTGTTTTAAACAAAGTTATTATCCTGATCCGAAATTATTGTTATTATTAAGTAGAGTCAGCTTATTATTATGAAATCAGAGTTTAATATACAGAGCCCTTAGTGCGAGTTTGTAAACGCGCAAACGTTACTACTGCGTCCGAGTTAAAATTGGACAGATCTTAAACTGATAGGAATAAGGTTGATAATGAAATTCTTAACGCAAACGCGTTAGTAACGTTTCCGCATGTGCAGACTTACACTAAGGCCTCTGTAAACAATGTCGAACAATATAAAAGATCGCAGATATATTTATGAATATCTTTTTCTAGTACATATTAAGAGTTATTATACACGACGAAAGGCAGAAATTGAAACTTATGGAACATGGATTTTTGAAAAGTAAATATGTGGAAAATTGTAAAATAAAGCAGATTTCAGCAGATAATATTTTTTTATCCATCGTTTTGGCTTCTGAACTATAACTGTGCGCTGTCTAAAGCTGAGGAAATCCAATATTAGTTATGCTAAGATTGATTAATTAGGATTCAATGTTAGGTTTACTAATATTAGGATAATCTCGCTCCAATATTGATTTGCGTATTCATAACAGAAATGTTCACAAGAATGATCAAGAATATTCGATGGTCTTGTTCTAACAATATGCCACTATATTTTCGAAATTTAATGACCACTTTTAAATAATTATTATTTCGTGAAATCTGGCAATAACATATTCATCCATTCATCCATCAGCCTTTTAAAGTCTACTGCTTGACACAGGCCTCCTCTAATGTTCGCCACTCCTCCCGGTCCTGGGCCTTCTGAATCCAGCGACTACCCGCCGTCTTCTTCAGGTCATCAGTCCTCCTGGTTGGAGGGCGGCCTCCTTACGGAGTACAATCCATTTGCAGTGGTCGCCATTCAAGGACCTTTCTTCTCCATCGGTTGTCGGTCCAGCTAACTATATGGCCTGCTCATTGCCACTTCAGCTTGCAGATTTTCAGAGCTATTACGGTAACCTTAGTTGTTGTACGGATGTCATCATTACGAATTCTGTCGCGTAGAGAAATACCAATGGCAATAACATGTAGTGGTCTGTAATAGGCTTGTGCCTACTCTCTCAAGCTGTATTTGCTAAGCTTGACGGGTTCTATTTGAAGTTTCTCATAGTATCAACTTTTTTTATGACAGGTATATACTAGTTTCCAAAATTGACAGTCTTTGTGGATAGAAGTTAAAAGTAATTTTCCTGAAACCATTTTCACGGCCCACAGCTGAGCACGGGTTAATAATTGAGAGGGGCTGGAGCTTATGCTACTCTCTTGCGCGTTGGTAGCAGATTAAATAAATCAATTTAAATTATCAATTTGCAATATGCATACTAAAAACATTCCAACGGAACTATGCAGCACTGCACCTAATTCTTCACCTCAATAAAGCTGCCTTCCTTCGACGACAATTTTAAAAAGAAATATAGCAAAGGAATGTAATATCCTTCGGTGGAAAGTCGAGGAAATAGTGCATGCCGGCGTTGCGGTGGAAATCCGATTTGCTTAAGTCTTACTTAGCGAGAACGGGGTCTTTGGCCAGTTCAAGGCATTATATCCCATAAAACACTTCCTTTGAAACAGTTTTTCTATTACCACTGACAATGTTATACCTCAGCTATCTTCGGGGTAAAATTCTTTCTTCGAAATCTGAAGTATACACATAGTTCAAAATATGAATAAAGAGAAAACTGACTTCAAATAAAGAAGTTTATCAATTTGATGTTTCTATATGTACGAGTAATATTGTCAGAATTACACAGTTTTTTTTATCTACTCCCTACTTAATATTATAAATTCGAAAGTAACTCTGTCAGTCTGTCTGTCTGTCTGCTACGCTTTCCCGCTTACACTCCTGAACCAATTTTAATGAAATTTGGAACACAAAAGAGTGGACCTTGGGAAAGGCCATAGGATGGTTTTTATGCTACGGGAACTTATAAAACGGGTCCACGCGGGTGAAGCCGCTGGCGGAAAGATAGTATTAGTATATATCAGCTTCTAAATCTAAACACGTGTGCCAAACTTCAGTAATGTATGTTTCTCCACGCATAACTAAAAAGTATGAGCTGAATTGAAAATATTCTTTTTTAGCTGCGTTTTGTATACTGCAACATAGGGATCAATTCAAGTTTCATAAAAATCGGTTCAGTAGTTTTACTTTCGGAAGGCGGTTGTGATTTTTTGTTTTAAATTATTTTCTTCATTCATTCATTCATCTCGCGTCGGAAATTAATAATCATGACAAATAATGACAAATTTTGGCCAATTTTGTTTTTTTGAAAAGTAAGGTAAACGTCTATATTATCGTCAGTTTTTCACAGCAGTGCACCAGTACTAGTCATTTATAGAAAAAGTACCTACTTATATCTTTTGGCCCTTTTTCAATGGAATGGCGAGTACTAGTACGATGACGACATTATAACGTTTCACACTCATAGTCCCACAGTAGGGTAGATACATATATCCTGTGCCATGGGTATCATGGACACACACACAGAGACAGAAACACAAACACCCAGACAGAAGAGAATTTAAACTCATCATTCAAATTTCTGCTTCGCCGGGAATCGAACTCGGGACCCTTCGATTGGCAGTTATTACGGACGTCTACCTTATCTAAATAAGCGGCACTTCGAAGGCAATACGCCACGATTCAGCTTCATTAGGATAAGCCTCGCGACGTGTTGCTAATACCTGTTATAATAAATCATGGTCGGAACATCGACGAAATCCGCACGATTCGATATGCATCTAATTTATGTTACGATTAAAGTATATCTGTGAGGTTATTCTAATAAGCTTTGATCACGTACTAAAAATAAATGTATCGAATTTTCTTTACTGCGACTAAGTATGAAGATGAGATTAAAAAAAGCTTAATATTCACTTGTATCCTTAGAGCATCAAGGTATGACAGGTATGACACCCGTCACAGGAGTGGCCTTTACGGGCGAACTGCTCGTCCCAACGTCCATGCACAATGTGCCTTCTAGTTATACAACGAGTGTGTCAGTGTGTGTCTGTGTCAGTGTTGACGGTGCATAGAAAATGACGTTGTTAATTGAAATTAACATATTTAGAAATGTATGCGTCTGTAGCGATGAAAGAATATTTGTGAATGTGTGACAAAATTTTGTGCGTTCTTCCCTCGCACCAGATTTGGCACAAAAATTATGTATCGAAGCGAGACGCTATGCCGTCTCTACTGAAGGGTGAGTCAGTAACTTTGATGCTCTAAGGTTGTATCACATAGAATACTAGTACCTATTATAAAGCTGAAGAGTTCTTTTGCTTAAAAGCGCTAATATCCGGAGTTATTGATTGTTTTTGTTGAAATGTTCATTTATCGAAAAAAGTTTTTGAATTTATAACATCACGATCTAACGCAGGTAAGGCTGCAACACTTTTTGCGTCCCATTGCTGGGCACGGGTCTCTACCCCTTATTGGGGAGGCCTGGAGCTTACTCCACCACGCTGCTCCAACGCGGGTTGGTGGAGATGCGGGTAGGCCAACTGCGTGTCAGTTGTTTTCAAACCGCCTTTAAGGCCACCGACAAAGTTTAACGACTGTTATCTATCGACAACAACTGGGAGCGACGGCTTAACGTGCCCTCCGAAGCACGGAAACGCGCATGTTTTTTTTTTGCCTCTAGCGGTCACCCATCTCACACCCGACCGCGCCCGTTTGGCTTAGTTGCATAGATCGTTTGCGTTCTACGCTAATCGCCGGGCCATGCGCGCTTCATTTTTTTTTACCTACTTCGAAATTATAGTAACTTAGACAAAGGCAAGACAAAGACTTTGGTAGCTTTTATCAAAACGTTTTCTTTTACGTTAAACCAATGATCCAGCCAATTAGGAGGACCTACAACCGATTGAGACGAAAAGTCCTCGAATGGCGACCACGTCTTTGCACAAGGAGTACAGGCCGCTCTCCAATCAGATGGACTGATGACCTGAAGCAGACAGCTAGCGGGAAGTCGTTCAGACCGGCAGGACCGGGCAAAATGTTAGGGAAGGATTAGGGAAGGCCTCTTTCTTATCTTGTATTTGTAGGCCTTTCACTGCACTTTCAGTGCTACGGTACCTTTCAGCACTGAGCAACCAAGGCTGTTAAAACTGCGACGCGACTCCAATACGGCGCTATAATTATAAATTACAGTTTGAACGCTGCCACATCTGCACAATTCGATATTCATCTAATTTATGTTACGGCTATGCATTAAGTTATTTCTGCAAGCGGCAAACTTGTACGTGACTTGGGATTCCATAATTTTATTTTTAGCACCTCTTTCTAGGGTTCCGTACACGAAGGGTGTCAACGGGACCCTATTACTAAGCTTCCGCTGTCCATCCGTCTGTCTGTCATCAGGATGTATCTCATGAACCGTGAAACCATGTTAGGAATGTTCACAGATGATGTATTTCTGTTACCGCTACAACAATAAATACTGAAAATAGAATAAATAGTATATTGTGTGGCAAGGGGTGAAACAAGACGATTTCTGATGAGGGCGAGAGGTGACTGCCCGAGCGAAGCGAGGGCTGTCATCGCTTTGGTCTGAAATCGTGTTTCATCCCGTGCCACACAATGAAACAACGAGTTTTGATTTCTGTAGCCAGTCGAAGTAAGACTATTTCATAGCGCAGTAATATCTTTTGACAACGATTTGATGACAGTTGTCAATGCGATTCTGATAGACTTGAAATAAAGACGCAAATAATAAATAATGAATGTGCCGGGTAGGAACAACGTCGTTTCTCCCCTAGGGCAGAAACAACGTTGTTTCTGACTGACACATTCGCATTGGTTTGAAATTGTCTTATTTTGAATGGCAAAACAGAGATCAAAACTCGCTGTTTCAATGCATGTGATATAAAAATAAATATTTAAGGGGGCTCCCATACAATAAATGTACGGAACCCTTCGTGAGTCCGACTCGCACTTGGCCGGTTTTTAAATGATGTCATTACATGATATGTGTTTCCTGCCAGTGTTAAGTGAAAGCGTATCATATAATACACATTAATTTGAATTATGTTTATTTAATTAAATTACTGGACTGTACTATACTAAGCTGTAACATCTGTACTGTACTTATGTAGTTTTAAAAAATTGAGCTCATTACTATCTCATATCTCACAACTCTCAACAAGCAGCGTGGTAGGGTAGGCCTTCTTATATATAGTAGTATATAGTAATAGTATAAATATAGTAGTGCGATGATAAAGAAACAAGTTCTTTAACAGTGCAGTATTTTTGAGATACGAATTACTACGAGTTACTACGTTTAATTTATAAGATACTTTTAAATATTTTCAACACGAATAAAAATCCCATAAAAATCCAAAAAACACCGTTTAAATTTTCCGAAAAACAGTGAAATAACTCAACGCCTATCGGGCACTGCGCGCGAAAATTAATGATAGTGCAGAGACAGCTATCGATTTCATGAATAATGAGGCAGTCAACAATGAAACCGCTTACGTATAATCATTGCAATCAACCGTGCGTGTATCTTAAGGTATATGTACTATCAACGACGATATATATTATTTCCCCTAGTGTACAACGCTATCAATCTATGCAGTTAAGCCAAACGGGCGCGGTCAGGTGTGAGATGGTCGACAGCTAGTGACAATAGTTTCATGCGTGTTTCTGTGCTGCGTTAGGGCGTTAGGGGACTCCTTAACAAACCTCTTTTGTGAGGTTGGTAAGATGGGTGGAACATGCATACTCACATTCTACGTACTCTACCGATCCACACCTTTAAAAGGGGACCTTGGGGAGGGACTTTTGTGTCCCACTGCTGGGCACGGGTCTAAACAAATTATTGGGAGGCTTAAATATAAAAGGTTATTGCAAGCAGGTTTACAGGCAGTAAGCAAAGTAAATATGTTTGGGTACATAAAGAAGTACATCTTCTCATCATCTCCACTAACTTGCTGTAGGACAACATGAGTAGCTCTAGGCCTCCACAAAAACAGAATAACAGATTTTTTTAAATATATACATATTTCGCAATTATTTTTAGAAATATTATAAGGTACTAACCAATTCAGATATATAATCAACTACGCCTCAAGGCAGTGAAGCTAACTCGGTTACCCTCGCTCGACAAAACAATGATCACGTGACCTCTTGCCGTACTCGTGACGGCTCCTCTGATAACCCGATTAGGCTTGGTCCTAATAATTATGACAGAAACCAAGGTGAGGTTATTGGGGACATTGTTATGGAAACACAAAAACTGGTCAGTAAACAAGCCGACGACCTGCGTGAAGCAATGGTTACCATGCCGGACTGCCAATCGAAGCGTCCCGGGTTCGATTCCCGGCGAAACAGAAATTTGAATGATGAGTTTAGATTTCTGTTCTCGGTCTGAGTATTTGTGTTTCTGTCTTTGTGTGTGTCCATGGTACCCACGACACAGGGTATATCTACCCTACTATGGGGCTATGAGTGTGTACGAGTAATTACGTCTGGTGGTATAATCATGAAATGGTGACGTAGGAATCATTTTGAAGAGTTCCTCGGAGCACTTACCATAGTAAAGTCGGTAGAACACGCAGAGCGAGCCTAATCGTTTCGCCGATATAAAAATACTAGTTTGCAGCACACTAAGTTTCCAATAAACTTCAAACATAGTAAACAGGGACATGCCTCTTAATCGTAGACCTCATACGTCCATCCAGTGAAGCTATGATAATTATCTTTCATAAATCTTACCGGAAAACGGTGAGTCATCGAGTGTTCATTTCGCTATTCGGTGTCGAGGTTAACGCCGACATAAGCTAGTTTTCGTGACTAATAAATAACGCGGTAGGTTACGTTTTTTAAACGCCACTGGCTTCTTTCTCCAATACCTTTTACTAAGTTCATGATGACATTACGAATGAATGAAAATGAAGAAATTAATTTTGAGGGCAGATAACGATAACACCGGTATTGGATCAGCCTGGTGCATGACAAGCTAGCTGCATGCTTTTATGGGAGAGAACCGTGTCTTCATTTTTCATTGCATTCGATTAGAAAAGAATGAATTTTAATGGCAAACTTCCACGATAAATATAGAGTACTAATTTATTAAATTTATTAAATTCAAGAAGGTAGTCCTTATTACTTTTTTATATCTAATACCTTTAAATGAGCAATTCTTGTATATATATATATACCTATATATAAAGTCTGATTCTCGGAAACGATCTCAACGATTTTCATGAAATTTAGTATGCAGGGGTACCAATCCGCACTTGGCCAGCGTAGTGGACTATGGCCTAAATCCCTCTCACTTGTGAGAAGGAGACCTGTGCCCAGCAGTGGGACATAAAAAAGGTTGAAAAAAAAGGTTTCATTTTTAGAAAATATTTTTATATCAGCGATAATCAACTGAAACATCAACTGACAATATGTCTCTTCCTGGCATCTTTTAGCGAGTACCTAGTATATGTAATGTTAATTTTAATTGGGAGCTACTTCAGTAGATGGCGTGGTTAAGTAACACTAAGCCAATGAGTGTCGGAAAAAATGAATCGCATGTATCCGAGCAACGCTCGGTCAATATATGTAAATGGGTATGTAATGGTTATGTAAATGGACATAGAAAACTAGCATGCAGGCCACGTGGTGTTATGTGGTCACTGCAGCCTTTGGTGAACTACACACAACCTCAAGCGAGCCTGATTCATGTCCTTTTTTTGGTATCGGGGGGAAACTTTCAAAAGGTACCTGGCACCTTGGGAGAGGATACCGGGTTATGTGAGATTTTGGCTGCAACCCTTTTTGCATCCCACTGCTGGGTACGGGTCTCTCCCCATTACCGGGGAGGCCTGGAGTTTACTCCACCACGCTGCTCCAATGCGGGTTGGTGGAGATGCGGGATAGTAGCCAACCCGCTGTTGGATGTTTTCAAACCGCCCGTAAGGCCTTCGACAAGGTTGAACGACTGTTATATATGGACAACAACCGGGACCGACATCCTAACGTGCCCCCCGAAGCACGGCAACGCGCATGAAATTTTTTGCCACTAGCGGTCACCCATCTCACACCCGACCGCGCCCGTTTGGCTTAGTTGCATAGATCGTTTGCGTACTATGCAAACCGCCGGGCCATGCACGTTTCATGTGGGATTTAACTTTACTAAAACCCCTTCGGTAGCCTGCCTCCGCGGTCGGGGAGGACTCTGGGATCTCCAGTAGAACGCAGCGGTGTCCTTCACGCACTGCGCCCAGAATGGGCCCATCTTCGGGAGAGCAGATGTGTTCTCCTACACCTACAGGTGTTCACCACGGCATGCGGCTACGCACACACCGCCATCCTTCCTGGGGTCGCTGGCAGGACGGGTCGAGCTCTCACCGCCCGCAACCCCGGAAGCCTCCTTTTAGTCGCCTCTTACGATCAGGCAGGGAATACCGTAGATCTATTCTTAATCCCGAAGCTAAAGGGACTAAAGTTCTACCAACTACAAAACACTTACGAGAACTAACGAACCCTTAATTCGAAAGAATATTCGGATAGTTACAATACGGCTTGACCGACTCTCCCCGCGGACTGCGACGCTATCAATGGACTATCAATCTTTTTTTTCCTTTCAGTTAAATTCGCACTACATAGAACGGGTCGGATTTAATGGCGCGAGAGATCCTGCATTCCGGTGCCCAGTCCGGTATCGCAACGACCCCGGACCTCATAAACCCAGCACTGACACAATGATCCCGGAAATAACTCCACTAGCCGCGAAGACAGATACTTTATAAACGTTCGACCGATAACAAGAGCTCTCTAAATGGCGACTAAACTTGGAGCAGCTTAGTTTTTGGTAAGATTCAAATATCTTCAAAGCGGTATTATTATTTTTGGAAAGAGTTGTAATCAGTAATCGTAAGGTTCGTAAACTTAAACTCTTAAAAATATATACCTGAAATAAATTTTTTTTACTATTATTTATACGCCCATAAAGCACATCGTGTTCAAGAGTTGAATGTAAAAGGAATATAGACAGTCAGACAAGGGAAAGTGGGCGCGATCAACAAATTTCTATATTACTCGTATTATGTGTGTGTGTAGTCGGTCAAGCAGTCAAGATATTTTATACGCGTGTTGGAGCAGTAGTTTTTGTATGACAATTCATACTCCGAGACGACCGCTGCCATTCTCTAACGCATATAAACCCAGCGCTGACACAATGATCCCGGAAATAACTCCACTAGCCGCGAAGACAGGACTTTCAATAAATAAGCATTAAAACCACCCTCGGACGACGTTCGCGCGATAAAGAGGGCCCTCTAAATTGCTACTAACGAATCCCCGCAAAATACCATGACAATTTCTATTGTAAACGACTGAAAATTATTATCGCGGGGCTCAAGACGCGATTTACGTTTGCGACACGACACGATCGGTAATTGACGACTAAATCGCGATAATTTCATCATATTTCAACTGTGACCGCCACACTTAACTCCTTTGCATATTATATTTTGTGGAATTGGGACGTGGACTTGATAACTGGTCGTACTATGAAAGCTAAGCGAATTTTTGCAAATTATTTATCGCTTCTCTTACTTTTTTTTTAACTTCTTAGACAAGTCCTATCTGTATTTACTTTAACAAAATCTTCCCAATCTCTTGACTCAATATTTTTCCAAAACTCTTTACGTGAGAGCTTTATATATTTGTGAAAAGATGTACATAACAAACATGGAATAATTTTAGCCAGATACATACTAAACTACACAATTCTTATAGATTCTTAATGTGTATGTATTGTGTCAATAATTCGTATTTTATGTTCTTTTTCTGAGCTACAAGAAGCTGTTATTATTTATTTATTTAATTATTTATGTGAAACACCTTAAAATAAGATTCACAAAGGGTTAAACCTAATGCCTATTGGCATTGTCTCCCGGTCGACCCTGGGTGATGTTGAGAATGTGAGGTAGGCTTTCATAATAAACAAGCTACAGAAACAAATGATCAAGAAGAAAGAAAAAAATGTTATAGTAAAGTAATGATTATAAAATAAAATAAAGTAAAGGAACTATAAATAGAACTCTTATTAATAAAAAAATTAGATGGTTGTGGGGATACTCAATAAATGCTCTCGGACCAACTTCTTGAATGCCAATTTACTGGGTGCCTTTCTTATATTTTCGGGTAGGGTGTTCCATAGTTGTATAGCCTGAACTGTTAAGTAGTGATAGAATAATCCACTATTATGTGGCGAAAGAATGATACTAAGATTTTTGGTGGAACGTAATCCTCTGTCATGGGCGGAGCAGAGGTATTGAAAATTGGACCTATTTACGCAAACCGGAACCAATCCACACTCATGCCGAAATTGAGTTAAGTACACAGAAAAGCTTAAAATTGCACCTTCTATCGACCCTGTAAAGATCAAAATGATCTGATATTTTTGACAGAACAATACATTTTCATGACATGTTTACCAATCCACAAAACATCAGTTGTTAATTAAATTAAACAGCTTTTTCTCAAAACTATCATCATCATCATCATGTGTGGATTGGTTCCGGTTTGCGTAAATAGGTCCAATTGTCCTTGAGGTACACAGGAGAAGATGGGTCATGCAAGACAGAGTACAGACCCATTAAAATCCTAGAGTTACGCCTTTGTCGAATGGTAAATTGTTTGACCTGGCTTCGAAATTTGGAAATATGATCGTATTTGCGTAAGTTGAAAATAAACCGAATGCAGTTGCTAAGATTTTCGGTGAGATCAGGGTAGGACACATCTGCGTAATCAATTATGGGCAACTCAAGGGTGTGTACCAATGTTAGTTTAGTGTGCTGCGGTAGGAAGTTTTTAACCGCCATAAAGCCTCGAGAGTGCCATTAACCTTTCGGCTAATTTCCGTTATCTGAGGATGCCAACTCATACAGCTGTCAATCAATAAACCAAGGTTTTTTATAGTTTTGGTGAGCTCTGTATTTAATTAAAGTGATTAAACTAAACCGTTGGTGATAGGCCTGCTAAATTCATACAGTGTTGGTGCAGGCACAAGATATTTAAAATTAATTTTGTTGCGGTCTTGCGGACCTGTATTATCATCACAGTTTCGGAGACTTTATAACTTTCTGTCCTTTGTTTTGTTCCAAAGGTGTATTACGGTCGGGATAGATATTGTCGGCCGTTCGAAAGCTTACGCTCCGTAAAGTTTTCTTAAGACGGAACGTTTTTATTTGGCGTGGTTTTAGTTTTTACACTTAAAAATCTTTGTTCATTTGTTTCGCTGAATCGTAGTCGGTTTCACCTGCGTTAACAATAATAAACATTTCTCGGTTTAAGCTCTACGCGTGTGAGATTTATATATAAGTAGGTTTAAAGGCCTGAACCAGATTAGTGGTTGGGCTATTTTTTACCTTTTTTGTTATTGCTATGCTGTAACTCGCAATGCATTGGATCAGCGTAGTGGAAGCCCCATGCCTTCCCCGAGAGACCCGTGCCCAGCAGTGAGACGCATAAACGGTGTAACCATAAGAAGAAATATAGCTTTTTTCTAATTATTTTACTGTTGGTGGTAAGACAACCAACTACATTCTGGCCGGTGTCGGAACAAGAAATTTAATAGGTTAATTTGTTGTGTTCTAGTTCGCGCCTGTATTATATCAGTTTCGGAGACAAAGCTCTTTTCCTACACTTTACAAATTTTTGTCGTTTGTTTTGTTCCTGCGGTGTATTACGGTCGGGATAAATACTGTCGGCCGTTCAAAAGTTTACGCTCCGTTAAGTTTTGTTCTGAGAATGCTTAAATTGAGATAGTTAAGATGAAACGGGACGTTTTTATTTAAAGTGTTTAATTTCAGGATAATTCTTTGGTGAAGTTTTCGTTATGTAAAGTTGCAAAAATACAATTCGTAAAACAAATGTAATTAAGTTTTGTTCTGACAATGCTTAAATTGAGATAGTTAAGATGAAACGGGACGTTTTTATATAAAGTGTTTAATTTCAGGACAATTTTTGGTGAAGTTTTCGTTATTTAAAGTTGCAAAAATACAATTCGTAAAACAAATGTAATTAAGTTTTGTTTTGAGAATGCTTGAATTGAGATAGTTAAGATGAAACGGGACGCTTTTATTTTAAGTGTTTAGTTTCAGAATAATTCTTTAGTGAAGTTTTCGTTATTTACAGTTACAACAAAACAATACGTAAAACAAATGGCAATATATGCAAAATAATAACAAAATTATACCACTTAAACTGTTGTTTTAATGAATGTTGCACATATTATTATGTATATACAGTGAGCTTATAAATACATAGTTACGATAGTATTCATTGATTTATTGTCAAAAATTTATTCGAAAAAGTTCGAATACATTTCAATTCATTATGTTTGTTTCTTTAAACAAATAACTTGGAACGATAATAAGAACAACCGAGATTCATTCGAGTCATTCTGCGACTACAATCACAACGCGCCAAACAAAGATCTGCGTTTGTTTACGTTCTATTGAATTAAGATGGCTTTGTTTTACTCACTTTTTGTTCAGAAATGAAAGTAAAGGTTAAATAAAACATATAAAGACATCAATGCTTTTACAATTCAATATCAATAAATAATTATGAGTACGTTTCACTTTAATCCATCTCTGTGCAAAATATCATTCCGATTCGTTCAGCCGTTCTTGCAAGAGTAATAAACATACATACATCCATCCTCACGAACTTCCACATTTCCATTCGCTTTTTAAATTCGCATATTAGTGGGAAGGAAATTTTAAAAAAAGTGTAAAATGCAGGTCGCAGGAGCTAGTCATGAATATGTCGCTACAACTAACCTTCTATCGTATAAGATACAACATAATCAAAGACAGTTGCGCTGCTGTTGGAGGCTGACGGTAACTTTATGTCAGCTATTTCTTTAAAAATAAAATTATTGCGAAGTTCAAAGCAGCTACTTGTAAACTTAGACAAACTTATTTGAGGATACATACATATATATATATATATATATATATATGAATTGCAATGACTTCTCGCCATCGAGTGGACCAAATTAAAGACGGCCACGAAAGAAGAACCGAGGGCAAAGACTCGTGCAGTATATTTGAAAAGAATATTATTTAAGCTACGGCTAAAGTATCAGTCAAGGTCATAGGGGATATAATTACGAACCTGAACTTGGAAAAACGTCTTTCAACCACTAACGGTTATGAATAAAAAGTAGTTGTTAAGTCGCAGTTTCAAAGAAAAGTTGCCCTGTTATGGAATGAATACAACTAAACTGAAACAGTTATGGTAGACCTGTTTTTTAATTATTATATTACTGTATTCATCGTTATGATTAAGTAGTACGTAGTAATTGAAGGAAGGGGGAAGCATAAGGGTAACCTTGTTGAATATAGGTTATGTTCTTTTTCTCGCATTTTATTAAACTTTTGCACCGAATTCTTCTCAATTTTTTTATACTACTTACTTTATCTTATATATGACTAGTCTTCCGCCAGCGGCTTCGCCCGCGTGGACCCGTTTTATAGGTTCCCATAGGATAAAAACCATCCTATGTCCTTTCCCAAGACCACTCTGTGTTCCAATTTTCATTAAAATTGGTTCAGTAGTTTAAGCAGGAAAGCATAGCAGACAGACAGACAGACATTAATTAATAGTTACTTTCGAATTTATTATATTAGTAGGGATTAAAGACGCAATATGTTAATCAGGGCAAGCAGATTACATGAAATGACAAATTTGGATGTCAAATTGCAGAGTAATAATACTTGAAGCAATATTTTTATACATTACAGTCTGAGTTTAAGTAGTACTTCTATTCTAATTCAATAATAGTGGATTTATTTCATCATCCATCATTCAATCATAAATGTCAATAAAAATCCTGTAAAGTGTAATCATAAGTGTAACCATAAGTGTCTAAAAGGAGAAATACAAGCGTCCATAGCTTTTTACGAAGTCATTTTCAGCGAAATGTATGTATGTATTTAGTAAGAATACTCATGTGTTACCAAAATAATTTTGATCTATAAATAATGTGTACTGACCATTTTGTAGTTCAGCATTATGTTCCTTAAACATTCCGAAGTAGAACGCGGAAAGATGTCATTTATGGTTTTTGTGATTTCGTTAAATAAGAACCTAAAATTTATCAAACTCTGCAATGTTAGACAACGTCGCTTTTTCCATATACGTAGCTCATTCGTAGCACAACGCTCGTAGCACGTCATTCGTAGTATATTATTCTAAACTTACCTTCAAACACTGTTAGTGTGGCCACCGCGCTTACGGCATCACCGACTCCGTTCTCCGCCATACACTCATACGTGGCGTCGTCACGCTGGGCCCGTACTGGCTCGATTCGTAGCACCGCGCCGTTGGCCCCCGGTCCCGCTGCTGAGTCCATTCCTGACACTTGATACCGAGATTGCATACCTGAAAGAGATGAAAATTTTACGTGACTCGTTATCAGATAGAAGTTTTAATGATTATTCTTAAGTGACGCACGCTTTATCATCAAATACTAAGCTAAATGTCGCATCACTGAACGATGAATAAAATTACTATTTTTTTAGCGCTTCATTACGATTTTAGCCCAATTTCTAAAGAAAAAGTGGTGTCAATAGAACATATATTAAGCGGACGAAAATTATGAAGTTCAAAATTAAAGACACCAAAAATATTATTTTGGTATTTTGAATCAGTTGTTCTTTGTCAACTATCATTAGCATTTCAACATTGAATGTAGCCACAAGCTGTTTCAATCAGACCTATTCGGAATTTATGTTTATTGGAAATCTTATAACGCCGAGAATCGTCCATCTTTTGTGCGCACCTTGCACTTTGCATTTCGCAACAATGTCGCGTCTGTGCAGGCCCGTAAGATAAGGTGCCAAGGTTTAGATGGGACTGTCAAGCTGCTGCTTTTTAACTTACAGTCGGTGCAGGGCGACAGAGCTAAATCGCCACTCGTGGTAAGTGCCGGGAATGTATTTCGTTGCAAATGAGAATAATCGTTGTCTCTTCTAGACGGCCGTTTTAAAAGGATAATGATTTTTCTTGGTTTAGTTTCTTACGAACTCTTAGAAGCAACCGCTTGGTATTTATAGAGAATACAGCTGATGGTAGAAATCACTTAAAAAATTTAGTGTGTAAAACCACAAAATATTTTAGTTTACAGAATAGTGTCAACAAGGATTTAGATTTGCGCGTATGTAGGATTTGCTTAAGAAATTGTTACATTGCTCTTATTAGACAAAAAAAAAACCAAAGCTACAAAGCTTGATTTTAAACGTAGCCATAAGCTTTTTCAATCAGCTTTATCCGGAATTTATGTTCAGTGGAAATCTTATAACGCCGAAAAGCGTCCAACATCTTTTGTAAGGTGCCCTTTGCATTTCACAACGATATCTCATGCGGCTGTCTGGGACCCTAAGATAAGGGACGAAGGCTTAGACTGGACTGTCAAGCTGCTGCTCTTAAGGCTTAGCTAATAGGGAATGTATTTCGTTGCAAGTGAGAGTAATCGTTGTATTTTTTAGATCGTGCTGCTTTAAAAGGATAAAGACATCAACCACACAGGATAAAGATTATTGTCAACTTAGTTTCTTACGGGCTCGTGGAAGCAACCGTTTGGTATTCAGTAGGAATATTGCTAACGATAGAAGGCACTTAGAAGTGTAATATGTAAACTCTTGAAACATCGATGGTTTACAGAAAAGTATCAACTAAGAATTTAATTTACGTTTATGTAAGATCTGTTTATAGTATTATAAGAGTTTGTACATTATAAGGCGGAAAATGGTAAATTGAAGCTGAAGCTATAAGGATTAATTATACACGTAGCTGCAAGCTTTTCAATCAGCCTTATCCGGAATTTGTCTTTATTGGAAATCTTATAATCTTGGGAAGTGGCCAAGGTCTTTTGTAAGGTGCACTTTGCATTTCCCGACTCAAGATTACTAAAAACAACGCAACGATGTCTCATGCGGTTGTCCAGACCCGCAAGATAAGGGACCAAGGTTTAGATTGGACTGTCAAGCTACTCTTAAGGCTTAGATTACAGTCGGTCCAGGATGGCAGAGCTAAATCGCCACTCGTGGTAAGTGCCCCGAGAATGTATTTCGTTGCAAGTGAGAATAATTGTAGTCTTTTCTAGACTGTCGCTTTAAAAGGATAATGATATTTCTCAGCTCAGTTTCTTTCGGACTCGTGGAGGCAACCGTTTGGTATTCAGTGAGAATATTGTTGGCCGTAGAAGGCACTTAAAAGTGTAATGTATAAGCCCCAAAGGCATCGCCAGTCTAAGAGAAAGGTTTAGAGAAGAAGTGTAAATTTGGCAAAAAACACAATATGAAGAAGTTTTGAGATGACTAAGTACTGGGCGGATGACGGTTAAGAAAAAAAAGAAAGAAAGATAAAGTTTTCTTGGCATAGTAACCCTGTTGTTTAAACTGATTTAATATTAAATACATACATATGTACATATTTTTTGTAATAGTAATTTTTTTAATGAAGATTAATAAGGAATTCAACTACTCAATAACTACAAAAAACGAATTTATAAATACTATAGCTTATTTTATTAAACAATTTTTTTTTAAATTAAGTGCAAACGGGTACGACGACTTTCTCGTTTTTTTAAATTACCGTTTTTTGTATATATGTATAGTTTTGGGACTGGTGAGTGACAAAGGGTACTTCTTACCTCGGGAAAATTACCTCATTCCTAGGGGAAACAACGTGCAGCTCACTTGGGCGGAGCTGCGAGCAGAAAGCTAATCTTTACACTTCTTTCGGAAGTTTCACTGAGCAATTCAGATTTGTATAATCCTCGAAACCTTATCAATAACTCCTAGATCACCTTTCAACATTTAGCCATCTCGATCAAAACGTATGAACTCGTATACTCTCACGTGATGTTATTAAAGCACATTTCGGATATTAATCACGCCGTATAATAAATATTAGGGCTATTAAACCACGTCTTATTCTTGGCCCTACGCCGGAATCTCAGACACTAAGATGGCCAGGCGCCATTTATCACCCGGGAATCCGGGATTTACTTTATTAGAAAAAGAACACGTAATTAATTTTTCGGCGGTGATACTTTGGTCTAGAAATATTTTTGCATTTTAGTGTTTTTCTAGTCAGTTTCTTCGGCGAATAGTGTAGACATTTTGAAAGTAGATCGATGGTCAGCATTTTAGGGCAAATCCCTGCTACTGTATTTTTTAAATTAAAATGGATAGTAGACCAGCATACAGATATCTACAACCAGCGTAAAATAATGTCGGGCATGTTATGTCCTGTAATCTGTTAGAAAAACGAACATTTTAAAATTATGCGATACATTTTTGTGGATATATCCAAGACTATGTAGCTACAATAAATGTTTTATTAATATGCACTTATTATAACGGGTCTCTTCTCGTTCAGAATACCTCAGTGCTTGAAGTCGAAGGTTTTCGGGCAGTGTGTTGCCAGTGATGACCTACGGCGCTGAGACGTGGTCTTTCACAGTAAACCTTTTCCATAAGCTCAAGGTCGCTCAGCGAGCGATGAAGAAGGCTATGCTTGGTATTTCTCTACGCCACAAAATCCGTAACGATGAAATCCGTAGACAAACGAAGGTTACCGACATAGCTCTCAAAATCTGCAAGCTGAAGTGGCAGGTCATATAGATAGGAGGACTGACAATCAATGGAGAAGAAAGGTCCTCGAATGGCGACCACGTCTCGGCAAAAGAACACAGGCCGCCCTCCAACCAGGTGGACTGAGGACCTGAAGAAGATAGCGGGAAACCGCTTGATTCAAAGGGCGCCGGACCGGACGGAGGGGCGAACATAGGCCTATGTCCAGCAGTGGACTTAAAAAGCTGACAGATAGATAGATTATATAACGGGTTTATGAAATTAAAACATAAGATCCTAACTGATTTATAAGAGAAAAACATTGATGCAATTGCTGTGATCTCCTAGGCAGGACGCATTTTGATGTGTTGTACGAAATAAAGTCACAATTGTTAACTGCGACGGAGAACAGTTCGTAGGAATATAGTCTTGCATGATTTCCATTATCAACGCATGTGTCCATAAGCTCTATAATATTGAATTACATTTTGTATACATTTTTGGATCTGGTAGATTCTCAAAGCATAAGATATTATATAAAACACAACTTTAATAGATGTAGGATGTACATTATATGACTACACTATTGTGGTACTTGGTGACGGTTTTGATGTGGTAGACCTTTCATGGTTCGATCGGGGATATTTCGTCGCTGTACCCATTTCTGCTGTAAAGCAAATTGGGTTTTGGTGGAATGTTACTTGCCGGCCAGAGTTTCATTGAGACGTGGCGAGAAATGGCAGTATTACTGCACACGACTTCAAACCGCAATTATTTTTGATTTAATTACGAGTAAGATGGTCTACAGCGCCCAGTTAACACCCGCGCGCGGCTCCCAATAAGGGCCCATCTTCGAGAGTACAGATTTGCACCTTCAGATGCTTACACACTCCCCCCATCCATCCCGGGGCCGCTGGCTGTACGGATCGAGATCCTACTCTCATCGCCCGCAATCCCGGGAGCCACGTTTTAGTCGTCTCTTACGATCAGGCTGGGGATACCGTAGCTCTATTCTTAATCTCGAAGCTATAAGGACTAACACCACGTGGCCTGCTCGCACGTCCTTTGTATAAGAAAAATATCGTAATCTGACTGAACACGAAAACATCTATCGAAATGTCACGGACTATACTTCATGACATTAGAGGAGGCTTCACATCACGTTCGTATAAAGGAAGTACTGATAAAGTTTATACGAAACTCAATTCGCTCACGCCACTCAAATTGGTATATCTTGTACGACAACTATAGCAATGATTTGCCATCAGACCTGATTTGTATACAACTCAGCAAAACGACTTATGTGATTGGCGTCTCGATATGACATACATTGCCGTTCCAGGTAAAATCTGGAATTCGCGACGAAAAATCGACGAATGTTTTTCATTCTTTTCGTGATATACTTCTTGCGAATAAAATACGTCACACAGATTTTTCGGTTACATATTGCTTGGCAATTCCTGGTGAAAGAAAGCTACACAATATTTGATTCTTACATTTTTATTACATTTTAAAAATAAAATAACCTCATTAGATTAGAATTTTCGAAATAAAGTAACATTTGATGTAGCGCTTAGAAAGCTGATCAAAAACTATACAGTCCAAAAGCGATTGCCTCTCGAGATTATATTAAACAAGACTGTATCGTGTTATCCTTAGAAGATTATGTTTCATACACTGTAACACTGTATTTTACACCACTGTTAACACTTACTTTTTTTGCTTTGGATTTCCACATATAATAACATACTTGTATTACATTTAAATAATTGTAAATCACCATTGTTTGTCTTTAGTTTTTTTGTACTTGACGGACTGACTGACATTATATTAACATCTGGCATTGACGTTTGTAAGTACAGGTAGTTGTTTTTTTTTAATGAAAAGGGTATCGGTACAGCCATTGTTTGGCCAACGTCAATTGTAGTAAATTATTTTAGAATTAAAATTGAGATATCCTAGATTTTATTGAGATAAATACTAATTGCTTTGTCAAACTAGGCCCATGTCCGTCACGAGAGTTGTTTTTCTTAAATGTCGGTAAAGTATTTTTTTTTCAAATCATAGTTGCAATTGGACTTATGCGATACAGTGTTGCTTTATTTTTTTTTTGTTTTGTCTGTGACCATCGTGCATTACGGTGCAAGAAGTGGGTTTCTCGAACTGTCGGCGTTCGCAAACGTATATAAGGACTGGAGGGGTAGGCCTCCGCCTTTTCTTTCTCCGGAGCCGGCGTCAAATAGAAGCAGAGTCGTCGCGTGTAGCCCGTGTTCTTAGACCACGTGCGCTATTCTTCAGTATAGCTGGTGAGAATCTGATGGATTTTTGTTGTAGTTCTTCTTTCTTTAAAAAGTGTTTCCTAGTGCTGTGCACAGTATTTTTGGTGCTAAGAAGTGCGTTCCTTTTGTTTTTAGCTGCCATTTCCTGGGGTAGAGTTCGAGCGCCTGACCCTCGCCGAACTCCCTCACCTTATTTATTTTGGAAGAACCCAACCTTTGTTGGTAAGTTTTGAACCATTTTTTTTTAAAAAGGTTAGGTTTATTTGGTGGGCCTATTGTCAAACACAAAGGTTAACCACGTGTTCCTTTGTGTTCCAGGGTTCTTCGTTTCTTGGTTCTTCTTCTTCTCTTTTACTTCACGAGACGTCCACTCCATCAACCCCATTCTACATCCACGTGGTAGTAATCATCGCGTTGGAATCTTCCTGAGGGTTGAATTGGTTGAACCGTCTTGGAGACCTCAACCCCATCCGGAGCGTGACGCCCTGTGGGTGTTGGTATCTGCGGTCTCCATTTAGAAAACTTATGCTGCCTCTCCAAGGATTGTTCCGGGTTCCTTGAAGGAGGGAAGTAGGAGTATATTTTTTTTAACTTCAGTTTCCTTTTTATCTTAAATTATTTCACCTTTTATCTATATAAAGGGAACAACAAATAAGGAGAAAACTGTTAAACTTAAGACTTATTTCTTAGGTATTTTACCTGTATTAGGTAATAAGAACCTCTTATGTACTTTTATTTAAGTGAAATTAGATATAATAATTTGAACCAACTGTTTGATTGTGATAGTGTGGTAAGGCGCCCAACAATTTAATTACCCTTTGAAGAATTGATAATAAATAGTCCATTTTTTTTATTGTTCTGTGTAGTTTTTTTTTAACCACACCGTCCTCCAGGCCTACACACCCACACACCCTCACACACACCGGTGCACCCTAACATCTGGTGCACCCTGCTCACCGCTTATAGAGCCTAGCCGAGGTGGACTGTCACAGTGGCGTTCCCAACGTGTGGCCTGGAAAACAGTTGGTTCACTTGTACAACTTTGTTTGTTATTTTAAGTAAATTGTACTTGTTAACTTTTCAGGTTAATATTTCAATTAATATTGTAACTTTAACTTAATTTTTTGGTTTCCAAATTGAATCTACTTTTTGTCAATTTGAATTTCAAATGTTATTTTAATTGTTAATTTTAAATTGTACTTTTGTCTTTTTGACACTCTGATTATTTAAATCTGTGAAGTGTTCCTTTTAGAACGGAAACTTAATTTAATTAACAATTATTTTATATCTTTATTTTAAATATGGCAGGTTTAGGTTGCAACATTAAATTCCTAACTAAAGATGAAATTATTTATGAGCTGTCTATCCGGAAAATTTCAGTTTCTTCGGAGAGTCGTCTGGAGGAGCTCCGAAGGAAGCTTCGCTCCACTCTGAAGCTCACCCATGGAGGTACCCTTAACGTGTCTGGTGAGGAGGCCGACGGTGATGCGGGTGAAGAGTTGAAGGTAGTTTCTGCAAAGGTTAGTGATTTAGCTTCGGTTTTGGCTTCGGACGAGACCTCATCGGAATCCACTCGTATGCGTTTGTTAGGGCGGTGCCGTTATTTGTTAAGAAGGTTGAACCGAATCTCAGACTCAAAGTATGAGGGGGAGGTCAAAAGTGTTTCCATCTTAGATCCGGATAGCTCTAGTTCAGAATCAGAGGGGAGCTGCGGTAGTAAAAGAGAGGTAGTGCGCAGTATCCTCCATAAAGTAGAACACAAGGTGAATTTAAATAGTTTAAACTTAAAATTTGATGGGCAAACTTGTGTTCGTTCATTCATTAATAGATTAGAAGAGCTCAGAGTGGCTAGGGGCATTAACGAAGAGGAGGCTCTTCATGGTTTTCCTGACTTATTGTCCGGTCCGGCTTTGTGCTGGTTCCGTGCCAATAAGTCTAACTTTTCTAGTTTATCAAGCCTTTTGTCCGCTTTACGGAATGATTTTGATCTGCCTGACTATGACCATAGATTATTGCAAGAGATATATTCTCGCACGCAAGCAAAAGGGGAATCCATTGCTGTCTATACCTCTATAATGTTAGGAATGATGTCCCAGCTCTCGGTTCCTTTGTCGGAGGAGGATAAACTTAAAATTATTATGAGGAATGTCCGCCCCGAATATAGTAGAGAATTTATATTATTCGATGTAAAATCTATATCTCAGTTATTAGAACTTGGGAAAAAATGTGAATTAATAAGATACAGAATGGAAAGTTTTGTTGAACCTCCACCTGTAAAGAAATCTTTGGCTCCAGATTTTAATTTACCTTTTAAGGCTGAAACCACATCTAAGCCACCTAGACTCTCTCAGGTATCCTCTGTATCACGATCGGCAAACCATAAGTGTTTCCGTTGTGGGGAGACTGGGCACCCTACTAAGGAATGCACTCTTACTGGGGATATACTTTGTTATAAATGTGGAGAAAAGGGTGTGAGAGTAGTTAACTGCCCTAAGTGCTCCTATTCAAAAAAACTGAATAGGCCTGTCTCCGTGAATGCCAGGGTTCCGGAGACACATTTAGCTCCTGATATTAATGTTAAATTTTCTAAAGGGCATTCTACTAAGTCCGGCACACCAGTCTCTGCTTCCCCTGCTCAGCCTGAGTCGAAGCAAGCCAAGCCTAAGAGGCGCTCGACTCTGCCATGTAAGGTGTCGCAGCAACCGGAAGGGTCAGTAGTCGAACACAACCACTCAATAGAACCCTTATTCTCACCACCAGCTGAGGACTGTAGGCCATATTTGTCAGTTACCATCTTAGGACAAAAGGTGTGTGGTTTATTGGACTGTGGTGCTTCATGTTCTATTTTAGGTGACAATGTTCACAAGTTGTTTTTAAAATTAAAGGTTCCACTTTTAAACTTTGACCAGCCCAGAGTGCTGAGAGTAGCTAGTGGAAATGAACTAGTTTGTAAATCTTATATGAACCTTCCGGTAGAATGCAATGGAATGGTGCAAGTAGTTACTTTCTATGTTCAGCCACAAATTAAATTGCCTATTCATTTTGGTATTAATTTTTGGAAAGCTTTTAATTTAGGTCCTGATATTTTATCCTGTTTACCTACATCCGATATTAATAGTTTTAATCTTAGTAATATTAAGGAAGATGGCTTAAGGAGCCTGGACTCCTTAACCGCTTCTCAAAAGGTTCAGTTAGAGCGAATCAGGACTTTGTTTAATAACATTAATACTGATGTTGTTGGTTTGGGTCTTACAAATTTAATTGAACATAATATTGATACTGGGTCAGCCCAACCAATTAAACAGAAGTACTATCGCCTTAGTCCGGAGAAACTTAAGCATTTAAACTGTGAGTTAGACCGAATGCTAAAACTCAAAATTGTTGAGCCTTCATCTTCGCCTTGGAATTCACCTGTTACTATGGTGCCTAAGTCCAATGGTGAGGTGAGACTTTGCCTTGATAGCAGGAAGGTCAACTCCGTTTCTAAATCTGATGCCTATCCATTACCTTATATTAATTATATATTGGACAACCTTCGGGACGCCAAATATTTGACGTCCCTGGACCTGAGTGCGGCATATCACCAGGTGCCTCTCTCTCCGTCTTCGAGGGAGAAGACGGCTTTTACAGTGCCAGGACGAGGGTTATACCAATATAGGGTGATGTGCTTTGGTCTCATGGGAGCCTCTGCAACCATGCAAAGGTTGATGGATAGTCTTTTTAGTGCAGAATTTGACAATAAAGTATTTTGTTATATTGATGACATAATTATTTGTACTAGTACCTTTGAGGAACATATAAATATTTTAAAACGGGTTTATGACAAACTTAAGTTTGCTAACCTCACTATCAACATGGAGAAATCTATGTTCTGTAGGAGTGAATTAAAATATTTGGGGTATGTTGTAGATTGCTTTGGTCTTAGGACTGATCCATCAAAAGTCGATGTGATCATGAATTTTCCCACTCCTACAGATGGGAAAGAGGTTAAGCGATTTTTAGGTATGGCAGGTTGGTATCGTAGATTTATAAAGGATTTTTCCAAAGTGGCTAGGCCCCTTTCCCGGCTTACTAGTAAGAAGGTGAAATTTGTATGGGATGCTGATGCCGAGGAATCCTTTTCACAATTAAAATCTGCTCTTGTATCATCTCCTATCCTTAGGTGTCCTAATTTTGAGGAACCTTTTTACATCCATACCGATGCATCTTCTTATGCTATTGGTGGTGTCTTAACCCAGAAGCATGAGGGTGTGGACCATCCAATTGCTTACTGCAGTAGGACACTTTCTGCCCCTGAAACAAATTACACCGCCACGGAACGGGAGTTACTAGCCGTCATTTATGCTCTAGAGCAGTACCGTTCCTATGTAGAGGGCAAGAAGTGTTTTATTGTGACTGACCATGCCTCACTTCTGTGGTTCTATAATTTGAAAAATCCAACGGGCAGACTTAACCGATGGGCGTGTCGGTTGAGTCAATTTGATTTTGAAATCATCCATAGGAAGGGGAAGGAACATGTTATTCCGGACACTTTATCCCGAATCAAGATTGACTCTATCGACATTGTTCCAGAGGATGTCTCTGACCCGTGGTACCTTAAACTACTTGATGGATGTAATAGGAATCCCAACCATTTTCCAAATTTTAGTATCATTGAGGGGAAGTTGTACCGGTTGTCCAAGAATAAATATAACCTAACTTCTCAGTTTGACTGGAAGCTGGTGGTTCCTTTGGAGAAGCGACCAGACATTCTGAAGAGGTACCATGATGACCCCGAGGCAGGACATTTTGGTGTGGCGAAGACCCACAAGAGGATTTCCACGCATTACTTTTGGCCATCTTTATTTAAAGATGTCAAGGCCTATGTGGACTCTTGTGAAACTTGTCGCTGTTACAAGCCTGTTAATACAGCACGCCCCGGACTCATGGGAAATCCCAAGTTAGTTTCACAACCATGGGAAGCTATTTCTTGTGATATACTTGGACCTTTTCCTCCATCTTATTCTAGGAACCAATATTTATTTGTAGTTTCTGATTATTTTTCAAAATATGTTTTAATATTTCCTATGCGTACTGCTACTGCTAAAAATATTGTAAATATTCTTCATAAAAAGGTTTTCTTAGTGCATGGAGTTTGCAAATTTTTATACACTGATAACGGACCTCAATTCACTTCTAAAGAGTTTAGGGATCTTATCACTCAATTTGGAGTGCCTAATTTGTTTTATAATCCTCGCTATCACCCTCAGACAAACCAAACAGAGAGAGTGAACAGGGATATTGTTAGGGCTATTGCATCTTATGTGCGTTCTGATCATCGCAACTGGGACCAGAACATTCCTGAGATCCAGTGTGCCTTGAACACCTCTGTTCACGATAGCACCAAATTCTCAGCTTATTTTTTGAACCATGGTAGGGAGATAGTCTTGGATGGAGCTTTATATAATTTGAACACCCCGATAGATAGGCAAGCCGTACAAGTGGATTCCGACACCTTTCCGAAGGGATTGCCGAAGTTAAAGGAAATATTTGGCAAAGTTCATTCCCATCTTAAAAAGGCTCATGAACATAACGCCAAATACTATAACCTGCGGAAGCGACCAGTGGAGTTTCAGGAGGGGCAAATAATTTATAAAAGATGTTTTCCCCTATCCAGTGCTCCCAAGTACTTTTCTTCCAAATTGTCTCCGAAATTTGAAAAGTGTATAATTAGCAAGAAACTTTCTCCATTAGTTTATTCATTGAAGTCTTTGGATGGGAAATCTTTGGGTCAATTTCACATCAAAGATCTTGTGGACAGGAATAGGGAAGAGGAATCGGCGTAGAAGGTGGTAGCAGCTGTACTGAAGAGCATTGGGTCACTAGGTTAGGTTTTTGTGTCTGTGTTTGTCCTTAGCGTAGTAATTCCCGTAGGCCTAGATGCATTGGTGGGCCTTCTGTCCACCAATGATGCTAAGGGACTTACTCATAGTTAGGTAGGGGTCAAGTTTTTTTTTTCTTTTCTTTTAACAATGGATTAAATTTTCTTTCATTTGGGCTTAACCTTGTCTTTGTATTTTGTCGGGTCGAAGTTTGTCGAAAAATTTTATTTCTTCAAAATAAAATTTTTCTTTCCAACGGGAGATGTACTGTAACACTGTATTTTACACCACTGTTAACACTTACTTTTTTTGCTTTGGATTTCCACATATAATAACATACTTGTATTACATTTAAATAATTGTAAATCACCATTGTTTGTCTTTAGTTTTTTTGTACTTGACGGACTGACTGACATTATATTAACATCTGGCATTGACGTTTGTAAGTACAGGTAGTTGTTTTTTTTTAATGAAAAGGGTATCGGTACAGCCATTGTTTGGCCAACGTCAATTGTAGTAAATTATTTTAGAATTAAAATTGAGATATCCTAGATTTTATTGAGATAAATACTAATTGCTTTGTCAAACTAGGCCCATGTCCGTCACGAGAGTTGTTTTTCTTAAATGTCGGTAAAGTATTTTTTTTTCAAATCATAGTTGCAATTGGACTTATGCGATACAGTGTTGCTTTATTTTTTTTTTGTTTTGTCTGTGACCATCGTGCATTACGGTGCAAGAAGTGGGTTTCTCGAACTGTCGGCGTTCGCAAACGTATATAAGGACTGGAGGGGTAGGCCTCCGCCTTTTCTTTCTCCGGAGCCGGCGTCAAATAGAAGCAGAGTCGTCGCGTGTAGCCCGTGTTCTTAGACCACGTGCGCTATTCTTCAGTATAGCTGGTGAGAATCTGATGGATTTTTGTTGTAGTTCTTCTTTCTTTAAAAAGTGTTTCCTAGTGCTGTGCACAGTATTTTTGGTGCTAAGAAGTGCGTTCCTTTTGTTTTTAGCTGCCATTTCCTGGGGTAGAGTTCGAGCGCCTGACCCTCGCCGAACTCCCTCACCTTATTTATTTTGGAAGAACCCAACCTTTGTTGGTAAGTTTTGAACCATTTTTTTTTAAAAAGGTTAGGTTTATTTGGTGGGCCTATTGTCAAACACAAAGGTTAACCACGTGTTCCTTTGTGTTCCAGGGTTCTTCGTTTCTTGGTTCTTCTTCTTCTCTTTTACTTCACGAGACGTCCACTCCATCAACCCCATTCTACATCCACGTGGTAGTAATCATCGCGTTGGAATCTTCCTGAGGGTTGAATTGGTTGAACCGTCTTGGAGACCTCAACCCCATCCGGAGCGTGACGCCCTGTGGGTGTTGGTATCTGCGGTCTCCATTTAGAAAACTTATGCTGCCTCTCCAAGGATTGTTCCGGGTTCCTTGAAGGAGGGAAGTAGGAGTATATTTTTTTTAACTTCAGTTTCCTTTTTATCTTAAATTATTTCACCTTTTATCTATATAAAGGGAACAACAAATAAGGAGAAAACTGTTAAACTTAAGACTTATTTCTTAGGTATTTTACCTGTATTAGGTAATAAGAACCTCTTATGTACTTTTATTTAAGTGAAATTAGATATAATAATTTGAACCAACTGTTTGATTGTGATAGTGTGGTAAGGCGCCCAACAATTTAATTACCCTTTGAAGAATTGATAATAAATAGTCCATTTTTTTTATTGTTCTGTGTAGTTTTTTTTTAACCACACCGTCCTCCAGGCCTACACACCCACACACCCTCACACACACCGGTGCACCCTAACATCTGGTGCACCCTGCTCACCGCTTATAGAGCCTAGCCGAGGTGGACTGTCACAACACTATCACACGAGCTAGGCAAACTTACCGAATATTTTCCAGGAGTTAATAAACTTTACCTGCATGTAGCTTCTGGTAGATTTAGTAAGTTCAACCAACAAAATATAAGTGAATTTTTAACTATATCTAACTCCTTTCAGAAGCTGTTAGAAAGCACTGAACAGTTTCAAAGCAATCGCTTTTCCAGCTAATCTTGAACTTGTAAGTTTGTATTACGTGTGTTATCCTCAGAAGATTATATTGCATAGACTATCCAGCACACGAGTTGGGCAAACTTACCGAATATTGGCCAGGAGTTAATAAACTTAACCTGAGGCTGCTTGTTCGATAGCTTGTGGTAATATTGCGATTGAAATTGGGAATACTTTGAAACTTCGGCTGTACTTTTTGTAAAATGTAGTAGTGATTGATAGACAATATTTTTTTATTTAAATAGAGTAGCAGACGAGCATGCAGGCTACGTGGTCACTGCTGCTCATGGACATTTACACATAGGGTTGCCAACTTTTTTGACAAAAAAAAAAACGAATAAAATGGTTATGAAAGGAAAAAAAAATTGTATTGGAAAGAAAAAAAATCAAATTTTAAGTTCTTGTTGCTTTAAATACGCATTTTTTTGACAAAAAAAACGAATTAAATGGTTATGAAAGGAAAAAAAATTTGTATTGGAAAGAAAAAAATTCAAATTTTAAGTTCTTGTTGCTTTAAATACGCATTTTTGTATGTTTTTATCACATTCTAACAATTTTTTTATCTTTAAATGTTTTATAGCTTGTTTGACAATCATAATAAAAATAAATAAACAATTCGTTTTTAATTAAATTTACGGCCGTTCTTTTTCTCTCTTCTCGCCACTTCAGATTAATTACTGAAAAAACTCTTTCAGTGAAAGCTGAAGTGGCGGGAACGGAGAGTCAATAAGAACCGTAACCGGTAAATAGTTAAAAAGTACCTATAATGAGTATTTTGTTTAACAAATCACAGTACAGGTTAAAAATAAAGTATTTTCACATACTTTATTTGTATGCAAAAGTATAAAGTATAATTACCAAAAATAAAGTAGGATACGTTTACTCCTCAGAATGCTAGGTAATGAAAAGTAACATATTAGAATTGCACCACAGCAGAAATGTGGCACAGCAATGATCTACAATCGAATCATGAAAGTTCGACTATTTTATCTATAAGTAGTAATATGAATGTTTACATCTGTAAATTGACTGTAAGAGACTTTATTATGAAAATCTGACATATTATAATTATTTTTATTGAAATTTTTTAAATGTTGATTTCTTAATCCAAGCGTCAATTCTTTACAAAAGAAAAAACAACGCACATTGATTCATTGACCTCAATCCGACTGAAATGACGTGACCCTACATTTTACGTATGCATTACATGTAATTACATTACATTACATGTAACCTACACTTAATGACAGATAAATGCGGTCAATTCCTTATACCTATGTATAATTTAGTTGGCAAAGTTTTTACGCTCTCTGATCGTAATGTGTAGATTTTTAAACTTCATAACAAGACTGGTAAACTGAATTGTGCTTGTCGATTTAACGTGTTATGCGTACGACACAAATTCCGACTCAATAAAAAAGAGCGCCAAACAACAATAAAATTGAACATTGATTGTTGACCCCAGGCCTGACCGAAATAAAGTAACCCGACATTTTACAGTCAAATCGTCACGACCGCTTGTATATCGTACATTTATATTCTTATTCTGCAGTTTCTAAGCGGTCGAGTGTAAAGCACGTTGTCTGGGTGTGTCATTGTGTAAACTGTTATATTTATTTATTATTTATTTATTTTATGATGCGAATCCCGATTTCATGAGAAACTTAGCAAAACAATAACAACGAAATAATGTTGATTGCTGACCTTTAACTGAAATAAAACGACCCGACACTTTACGATCAAATCCTCACCAGTTCACCACCACTACTCGTATATACATTTATGTTCTTGGTTCCACTCGTGTCTTCTAACACTCGCAGTTTTCGGGCCAGTTCCGGTGGCGGGCAGCTGAGTGACAGATGGACAGATCGAGAACAAAGTTAGATAAAGCAGATGTGATACAGGATGATACGGAACAGATGCAAAGGTGTGTTCGCCGCCATTATTATTTTATGGTCGCTTTGCAGTGACGGATACGATTACATTTTTCATTTATTTTTATTTATTGACCACCCGTGTGGCGCAATGGACAGTAATGGACACCATGCCGCACTGCCAATCGGAGGGTCCCAGGTTCGATTTCCAGCGAAACAGAAATTTGAATGATGAGTTTAAATTTCTGTTCTCTGTGTTTGTGTTTTATTCTTTTCTATTCTATTCTATAAAGGGGACATACATACATCGTTTACATATACACATATATAGATATATGTCAATGTGTTAACTTTCTTGTCACCTTGACGTGTGTAGCACATTACGTTCAGAAATTTGATGTAATATGTGACATATGTCAAGATTGAAGATTGACGAAAAACAGGCAAAAAAAAACAAAGGAACATCGACTTTATTGTCCTCTAACCGAAATAAGGCGACCCATTTTACGGTCAGATACTTACCACCCCTGTATACATCTGTTTTCCTATTCTCACTCGTGACTTTCTAACACTGGCAGTTACCAAGCCAGCCGTCCGGTTATGGGAAGCTGAGCGACAGACGGACAGATAGTGAAAGAAAGTTTGATAAAGCAGATGGAATACGGAACGAGATACGAAGGTGTGATCGCCGCCATTTTTATTGTATGGTCGTTTTATTATTTATTTCATTTAAAGGTAAGGCAAAACATATGAATGAGGGAGTATCGGATTTTACGTATTTTAAATGTGTTTGTATTCTCAAAATAGCATTTGGCATTTTACATGCTACAAATACGTGTCAGTAACATCAACGTTCCGATGGCAACTTTTGCAATTTCAAGCCTACAGTACCTAGTACTGGTTAATAGATAAAGTCATAGCTTTATATTTATCCAATTAAATCGATATTACGTATTTTACTAGAACACAAATCTCAATTTGACAAAAATTGCGCCAAACAATAACAAAAGAGTATTGATTGTTAACCCCAGACCGACTGGAATAAAGTGACCATTGATTGTTGACCCCAAGCCGTCCGAAATAAAGCGGCCCGACATTTTACGACCAAATCCCCACAGCCGCTATATAAATTTATTTTCTTATTTTCACTCGTATCTTTCTAACATTCGCAGTTCGTTGACAGTTGAGCGACGTACAGACAGACAGATCGAGAACAAAGTTTGATAAAGCAGATAGAATACGGAACGAGATACGAAGGTGTGATCGCCGCCATTATTATTTTACGGTCGGTCTGCGGTGACGGATACGGTTACATATTTCATCGGAGGCGTAAACTGCTTTGGGATATCACACTTGCGTATTTAGCTTGAGTAGTTTACAGATATTCAGTAAAGTAATACGGTTTTTATCAATAAAATAAGAATAAAGTTTGCCTACTGTAGCATGAATTTAATCAAGAAAACAGAGTCATTAGTTCCGAAACATTATATCTCTCCCTTTCTAGCAAAACGAAATTTTACATTTTGTACCGTAATACGGGAAATCGGGACATCACAATCTTGTATCAACATCTCGTATCTACTGTAACATGTTCGTAAATATTACGAAAGATTCGGAAATGATTTAATTTACTTTAATGATTTGATTTACAGTAAAATATAGAATCTTGACTAGAATAACATCACACAAACCACGTTGGAACCGCGTGGGAGTAAGCCAGGCCTTCCGTGCGTGTCAGTACATACTCTATTTTGAATGCATGGTCGAGATTCATTTTATTATCACGGTGTCAATATAAATGTTATGGTGGCTACGCAAAAGTTTTAATCATAAAATAGATGTGGGACTCACCTCGCACTACGAAATCTTCAGTTGCTGTCACCATAGTTTGAAACATGTAGTAGAAAAGCTTCGAACAAAAAACGCTGGTTTACGGTGCGTTTTTTTTATATCGCGCGTCTTAACGCCAGTAAGCAAACCTTCTTAGAGGGGGCATGAATGGGTTTACGGGAGAGGGGGGATCGTGTGTGGCCGGTGGGTACGTTTTTTCAGCTCATTGCCCCAGGCTTATGACCGTCATTACCGCTCCCCGTATTTATGGTCAACAATGTCGCTTTTTACATTTCAATCACGGACGAAATCGATGACGTAGGGCTCGCCATTTTTTTCTTTCTCTGCGAAACGGTCGTTTGGAAGTCATATTCGGACCAATGAAATACATTATTTCGAATTGTAAACCGTTTTGTGTGTTTTGACTGAATGGACTCCAATTATGGTTTTTCGCTTGACTTCACACTTGTAATGAAACGGTAGATTTTTGTTCGATTTCAGAGTGAGTTTTTGTAAGATGTGAATCGAATTTTTTTAGGGTTCCGTAGCCAAATGGCAAAAAAAGGAACCCTTATAGATTCGTGATGTCTGTTTGTCTGTCTGTCTGTCTATCCGTCTGTATGTCACAGCCACTTTTTTCCTTAACTATAAGAACTATACTGTTGAAACTCGGTACGTAGATGTATTCTGTGAACCACATTAAGATTTTCACACAAAAATAGAAAAAAGCAATAAATTTTGAGGGTTCCCCATACTTAGAACTGAAACTCAAAAAATTTTTTTTCATCAAACCCGTACTTACGTGTGGGGTATCATGGATAGGTCTTCAAAAATGATATTGAGGTTTCTAATATCATTTTTTTCTAAACTGAATAGTTTGCGCGAGAGACACTTCCAAAGTGGTAAAATGTGTGTCACCCCCCCTGTAACTTCTAAACTAAGAGAATGATAAAACAAAGAAAAAAGATATGATGTAAATTACGACGCAAACTTCCACCGAAAATTGGTTTGAACGAGATCTAGTAAGTAGTTTTTTTAATACGTCATAAATCGTAAACCACAATTTAACTTTCATTCAATCTTAATGTCTAATTTCTATGGATAATCAATAGCAATGATGTATTTCTATTGCCGCTATTGTTATACAAATACTAAAAATAGAATAAAATAAATATTTAAGGGGGCTCATTCAATCTTAATGTCTAATTTCTATGGATAATCAATGGCAATGATGTATTTCTATTGCCGCTATTGTTATACAAATACTAAAAATAGAATAAAATAAATATTTAAGGGGGCTCCCAAACAATAAACATGATTTTTTTATAGATAATGGTACGGAACCCTACGTGCGTGAGTCCGACTCGCACTTGGCCAGTTTTTATTTTTAGAACAATGAAAATTTGATTTTAGTTGTCCTGTTATTGTCTAATGGTAGGTGAGAGAATTAACTTGTTTTTAAATATAAAGAACTAACAACCATTAAATTAATTTCCACTATATATCAATTACATACTTTGTGTTTTAGTGAAAAGTGCAGTTTACAGTGATCATCGATGGAATTTAAAATATTGAAGTTAAGTGCATGGAGAGCGCATGGGCTGACATGTGACAAACAACATTCGGAAGCTCTATTACTCATTCATTTTATATTTTCCTTTATCTGTGCTATAAGACGTTGCTTCGTACCAAATTTCAAGAGTCTGAGTTCACGGGACGTACCCTGTAGGTTATGATTCCCTTGCGAGTGTTAAAAATTTGCCGAAATTTGCGGCATAAACGGCTGTATCTTTTAATTGCGCTGGCTGAGAAGGGACAGAAGACCTGAGTATTTGGTACAAATTCCAGCTTCATACCTCCACGCGTTCCCGAGAAAAAGAGCCTTGACAGATAGACGGACGGACAACAAAGTAATCTTAAAAGGTTTCCGTTTTTTTCCTTTCGAGGTACGGAACGCTAAAAAGATCCCAATGAAATCCGGTTCAATTTTGTAAGTGTGACCTATGGCTAATATTTAAATACCTACAATGGCTAATATGTGTGGCAAAATTTTTCGACCAACGCAATTTGTCTAACGAAAAAAATTTGTTGGGCACAGTAGAGTGCGGATCTGAATAGGAGAAATGGAGAAATAAGTTACTTACCAGAGACTTGCTTCCCATTTTTTCGCCAGCGTTATGGTAACGGACGCAGTAGAATGCTACTTACAGTCTGAGCAAAGAGAAGAAGAAGAAAATGAGAATGAGGGTGGGATACTTACTAGAAACTCGTTTCCCGTTCTTTCGCCACTGTATGTTAGGTACGGGGTCGCCTCGCGCGGCGCAATAGAAGGCGGCTATTCCGTTTGCGCGAACTTGGAGATTGCGTGGGCGAATGGTGATTTCAGGCGGATCTGTGGAAAAAAGGACTCTGTTTAGTATAAAGTATGGCTTATTTTCGATTGCATCACAAGTATCCATTCGAGAACCTATTCTCAAACACAAACAAACAATAGAAAATTGAAAAAAGAATGATAGGATATTTACGATCAACTTACAAAAACTTTGGGGCCAATGTCACCAAATCTTAAGAAATTCTTTGTACTTTGTCTTCATTGATAGTAGGTATTTCTATTATTATAATAGAAATGCGAAATACTAGAATTATTCTCGGATTCCGCTTAAGTTTGGTGAAATTGATGCTTGGAAGAATTCACTAAAAATAGTTAATATGACAAACAAAATGTGTGATATCTCTTTTCAAGTTAGTAAGAAAATTTCAAAATACTTTCCCAACTATTTATAAAAACGTTATATCAAAAACGTTATATCAATATAATATTAATTACAAGTCAAAAACCAACAATACATACATAACCGTGTATGTAACGATGTTTTATTCAATAATTTCCTTTGACAATTGGTGAAGCCATTAATAATACTCCTATTACCTCAATTTAAGATTCGGCCTTAAAATTAACTGGCTTACTACACAAAAACATTCGTAAGTTATTAAGCGGACTGACCGATCCAATTTTCGAGCATAAATAAATTAAGGACAACTCGGTCCCTCTAAAGGTATTATCCCGGGCATAAGTGGAGCAATGTATTATGTACGGTAAAATCTCTTGATGATGGGAATTTAATTTCTCACGGATGTGTTCCGGAGATATTCACCATATACGTTAAAATTCTGGACCTATTCCCAGAAGCGTTGAAGTTCTGTACTATTTAGGACAACGCGGTCCCTTTAAAGGCAACAGAACACCTGATTAAAACTTGCCACCAAAGTATTTATTTCTGGAACAGCTAAATTGCTTCATGTTAATGTAGCCTCCAACTAGACCTTCGAGTAAACAAAAAAATTAAACCTGCCGTGTTTAATTTTTTGTAATGATTATGAAATATCTAAGATAGTTGGTTAGTTTCTTGAAATTAACCAAAAGTGAGCAGCAATGGCCGAGTGGTAAAAAACCGCGGTCTTCGACGCGACCGATTCCGGCTTCAAATCCTAGGCGAGCATCTCTGATAAAGAAATTTGTAATGTACGCATTTATCGCAGCTCCACGGTGATGGAAAATATCGTGACATTTAGTTCATTACGATGTACTCCATCGCCGTGCATGCCTGAGAGAAATTCATAATTTCTCGAAACCATGACGTCCACCAATCCGCACTTGGCCAGCGTGGTGGACTATGGTCTAAATCCCTCTCACTTGTGTGAAGGAGACCTATGCCCAGCAGTGGGCCATAAAAAAAGGTTGAAAAAAAAACCAAAAATCTAAGAATTCCTTAATCTTGTCAATATAGCAATAACTATCTCATAAACATGGCACGATCACATGTGGTGATTTCATACTCAACAAAAACCATTTAAGACCTGCTGATTTTGAACCTCATCTTTGATTAAAAAAATTATTGACTTGCGAAGTTATATTTCACCCGCGTGCAATATGACACTATGACGTAAACGTCGCATGTAACGCGGTACATTTTCATTACTCTCAGCGAGATTAATGGCATTATCTTGCGGAAAAATGCGCACCGAGGCACCGAACAATTATGGCCACGGACGCAAGGAAGATACGGGAATTTTCAGCGGAAAATCCCAAAAATCCGTCCACCAAACGAACCGGAACAAAAAGTCTAAAGGGACCGAGAATAGGACGAACTAGCGCCGCGGGAGGCGTTTGATTTCTGAACTAGAAAATGAAATCCCATTTAGTTCCACGCGCGATCCCAAGAGGATCTCGATCGATGTGACATTAATAAACGAATACGAGCGTATTTTCAGACTGTCACAGGAGTTAAAATATTCATAGGGGGACAACCGCGGCGGTCGTGCCAGATTAGAGATCGGAAAAAAGTGGATCAGCTTTGACCGCGCCCAAAAAACTGGGAGCCGAAACAATTCATATTGAATACAGAGCCCGCTTTTTCATAGCGCCACAAAATTTTTACTGGCGCCAATATATGCAAAAATATGTACTAGATTTTTGATGGGTCGCGATACTCCCTTTCAGTCCCGAGTTATTGACACTTTTTTTATTTGGTTATGTATGAATTAATGTGAGATGTAAAGGGAAAATGATGTTTGCTTGTCACCCTAATCGCTTTTAAGTTATTCATTTTAAGTAGCGTTGCTACCAACGTAACACAATTTATGAATATTATAAGCGATCTTTGGCGACATACGAATGAAATTCCTTTCTGAATTTACTTTAAACAAAGATTTGCTGATATAAACACGTTTACAGCAGCGATGGCCGAGTGGTAAAAAACCGCGGTCTTCGACGCGACCGACCCCAGGTTCAAATCCTCGGCGCGCACCTCTGACAAAGATATTTTTAATGTGCGCATTTATCGCTGCTCCACGGTGATGGAAAATATCGTGATATTTAATTATTTACAATGTTCTCCATCACCGTGCATGCCTGAGAGAAATTCATAATTTCTCGAAAGCATGACGTCCACCAATCCGCACTTGGCCAGCGTGGTGGACTACGGCCTAAAATCCCTCTCACTTATTAGAGGAGACCTGTGCCTAGTAGTGGGACGTAAAAAAAAAGTTGAAAAATTTTTTTTGTTTATATATACTTGCCCTGCTTACTTGCGGGCCCTGTACTTGGTTCTAGACCTGTGTTACAGGTACACCGGTCTATGATATGTTTGATTCAGATAAATTTCAAATTTGGCAAAAACAAGACGTTCAAAAAGAAAACGGATTATATCATTGTCCCCCTAAGAGACATTTTACAGGCATCACATACGACAAACGTAGCAATGCCAAGTATTATTATAATGACACGATGGTGACTTTCTGTTATATAACCAACATCAAAGATGGGATATTAAAAATGCTATTTCTGTATAACTATGTCGATGAATCTATTTATCGATCTTAAAATCAACAACAACGCTGAGGCTGGCAGCACTATACATTTAAAATATTGGATAATCAATACAATTTGCGATTGAATAGAAATTACGTTCGTTGACCCAAATACATATACCAAATCAATCTCGTTGTATTAAATATATGTAACTATGTAAAAGTTATAAAATTAATTAGAAAAAAATATATAATAATGAATATTCTTCTAGCTAGACCTCTCAGTATATATAAGATCGATACTTCGCAAAGTCAATCATTGACGCGTAATCGGTCGTGTACTGGCCGACAGCAATGACGTGAACGAATGTATGCCAGTTTTATTTGCGGTCAGCGCCGTTGCTAATTACATATGTAGCCCTAGATTTTGTTTCTATAGTATTGAGTACTCGTATTTTCCAATATCGAGAAAAAAGCGAACTTATCTGTGGACGTACTAAAAGCTTACAACGAGTAGGTGTTTTCGAGATGAAATAGAAATATTGTCAAAGTAAAACATCCATTTAAAAGTGCCTGGAGACTATTGCGTTTACTTTACTAAAATTCCATTTATTTTATCTATCAAGGACCTTATTTTTGGGCTCTATCATTTCTAAAAAACAATGAGCCCCAAAGGATGAAAGCAGTTCCTATTTCCCGCAAGATAACACATTTAAAAGTCTTTTAAGCCACGATGCGACGGGGGCGTTGGGGATGGGCGTGACGGATTGTGTTTATTCCTCGACGGGCAGGATCTGAATGGTCACGTTTTGTATGTACGCGGGATTGAAACGGGCGTCGGTACGTGCCGACGCACGCATATAAATAAAAAATAGTAAGGCGTGAAAAAAACTGTCATAGGCGATCCATATTTACAAGTGTATAAAAGAAACCGCAAACAAAAAGTAATTGTTAATGTACATATTGTTTAACTATGTATATGTACATTATGTTTTTTCCGGTAACTGTATCTATTATTATTAATAATAAATAATAATAAAATAGTTATAAACATCACACACTCATAGCCCCACAGTAAGGTAATTAATACCATGTGTCGTGATAATATTATCATGGACGCATACAAAGACAGGAACACAAAGACCGAGATCAGAATTTCCTACTCAACAATCAAATTTCTGTTTCGCCGGGATTGGCAGTCCTGCATGGTAACCATTGCGCCACGCCAGTCGTCATTATTGTTTACAGTATTGAAAACGCAATTCCATACCTATCACACTTTTGTTTACAAACGCGATATAACCTAACTTGGGCTAAAGTTGTAATTTTCAGATACCGAGTTTATTTGATCAAATTTTCATTTAAACGATTCTCAACGGACATTCTGAAGTAAAGAAGTTTCAAACAAATATGGAGTGACTTTATATTAATATTAATTTCCAAGTGTACATAAAGGAGAAAAAAATTCTAACAAGTACGGAACCCTAAGTGTGAAAAATTAATACCTTCATTTTTCACGCCAATGCAGACTTCGGATTAAATTACGTGGAGCCTAGATGCTATGTCCGAAATTAAAACTCTATTTTGAAGCAATTTAACGTATTCAATAGAATTGTAGAAACGAGAGAAGGAAAAAACAGAAGACAAATACAGGAAAAGACGTATGACGCGAAATTTCGGGAAAATACATATATAGATAATAGATTTTTGAATGCAGAAGTCGACTACAAAATGCGTTATTTATAAAAAAAACAATAGCTCTACTTACATTTAATATGCTATTTGAGCTCTTTTTGTGTAATAAATGAAAGTGCACACCGCAGCCTGCAGGCTGTGAATATTTAAAGTAAACGCATTAATGTAACGAACAGTATCAGCCATCACAATAAGTAAATAATCGTCTGAAAATATATCGTACTTATGTTCATTTATTATTCACACAGATTAAACAATACAGATAAAAAAACTCATATTTTAGGCGTGTATATTTTTCTTTTTTTTTGTGTTGTTCAAGGGCTTTAAGCCCTTAACTAACTAGGAGAGGACGGGTTTTTCGCAACAATTAAGATGGCCTGAAGCCTACGTACTCCACTACAAAGCTCCATTGGAAGTTAATGTATGTATGTACTTTAATAAGTAGCTTCTAGGATAATTCCTAGAAGCTCTCTTGAAAGACTCAAAAATTTAAATCGAAAAGAAACCAGTACTTCCTCGATTTTCTGCAGAAAACTAAAGGATGGGATGAGAATATTTGTTTGTCAATAAAATTTTATTGTTATCGCCGTGGTTGCAACCCTTTTTTCTGGGCACAGGTTTTCCCCATTTTTGAGATGTCCTGCCTGCAGCTTACCCCCCCTTATTAAAATTATTATCAGGAAAATCAAAAGGAAGAAAACCGCGAACAGTTATTTATAGGGCATCGTTCACCATCTCCAAGTAAAGTGTTGATTAGTTACGTCCCAAGTAAAGTTAATTGGAAAGTAAAAGCTATGAGTACAGGTCAGTTCATCATATGATTAGTTCTACTACTCGAACATCGCGAAATTGAAATTGAAGTTACGGGTGACTTAAACCGACAATTAGCGTACTTGTCACTTTACTTGAAGGTGGTGATAGAGGCCCTAAGTTTTATTGAGGATGAAAACGTAAAAGTACTATATATTAAAAATGCATGTCTTTATTTTAAGCGTGAAAGTACCTACAGCTACTCGTAGATATTGTATACAGTAGTAGTTGGTTGCCGAGTAAAGAAAATTACATTCAAATGACTATTTGGTAGCAAACATTGTGACTGGTTCATTTGTGGGTTAGTGGGTCGGGCAATTTGGTTTTTATGCGACGACAATGTGTACTTACATGGCATACATTCTACTCGGATAAAGCCGTTTATGTTGGTACAGGTATTATTTTATAAAAAAAAGTAGCGGCAGCCCGCGACTTCATCCGCATGGATTTTAGTTTTAGATTTTTTCTAAAATAAAACTAGCCTTAGTTACTCCTTATTCCATCAGCTACCTGCCAGTGAAAGTCCCGTCAAAATCGTCCTGCCATTTCAGAGAATAGCCGGATCAAACAGACAGACAGACAAAAATCGAAAAAAATAATTGTTATATGTACTGTATATACATTTTGTATATTCATTCTATATGCATGTAGTAAAAGAAAAAAATTTAATATAACAAACAGACTCTCCAATTTTATTTATTTGTAATAGATTTATAACGGGTTTATTTAGTCTGGATAACTAAAGTGTTGATTTAGCGAGGCGCTATAGAAAAAGGAAAATGATTTTTTTAAATTGTAATATTTAAAAAAAAACATATCACTATTGGTATCAAATAGACGGACTCCTCATAAGGATGATTTTGTAGATGGCAGTAGGTACTTTATATGTAGTTTCGTCTGGGAAAGTACCACCACGGTACCTACTTAGTTGTTTGAAGTTACCAACAAAGCAAGATGAAAAAAAATACAGTAAAAAAATACAGTAAAAGTTCTCCTTTCTTCTCCTTCAGAATAATATCTTCTCTAATATCAACATAAGTGTCGATTTATTAGTCGAAAATTAAGGATATAAAAACGCATTAATAATTAAATGTTTAAAAGCATTTCATCATTAAAACACGTCATTAATGATTTACGTCCTCAATAAAGATAATAATTAAACGCAATCCGGTAATAACAATGAGAGATTGAGCGGTCATTGTTGGGGCTACAAGCGGATTGGTAATGTTGTGTAAATAAGGATAAATACCGATTGATATACGATTTTGTCAGCTGTTTACATTGTGGTTACATTTGTGTGTTTAACTTTATCTGTTTATCTATCTTTTATGCCTAATGGGTACCCAAAGCTGACGATCGGAACCGATCCGAAATATAAATAAATAAATATTTTTATTTTAATTTATAAAAGGCGCAATATGGGACAAATTAAAATAATAGTAAAATAGATGTTAATGTACATTTCGTAATTGTGTTATAGTTAAGTTTTTTCGTTAATGTACATTTCGTAATTGTGTTATAGTTAAGTTTTTTCCTTTTATATTTTTATCATTGTATATTTGCATACCTCATGAAGGTAAATATAGCGAACTAAATACATATAAACAACTTTGTAAACACCCATATTTGTGCAAATAAATGTCTTTGCCATTGTCTTAATATGAATCAGTTGCAAACGGGCGTTTAAACTGATTTCTTCACTTTATGTTAAAGCTGAAATAGCTTCCTAGTCTTTTAAACTTCTAGTATAGATAAAGTTATAATTGGAACTGAACACAAAAAGAAAAAGGGAACAAGTTACATTATTACATATTTTATTTATGTACTTTAGATATATGAATAATAATATTGATGTTTGTTTTTAGAAATTTAATTAACCACGCTTTATAATTTTAGAGGATTTTTTAAATTTGAATGGAGTAGCAGACGAGCATGCAGGCCACGTGGTGTTAAGTAGTCGCTGCAGCCCATGGACATCTACATACAACCTCAAGCAAGCATAGGTAAGTCTTGTCTGAAGTCGTATGCAGTTGCGCTGCTACTCCGAAGGCTGGTGGTCGCCTCATGTAAGTGTGGCCGGCAACTGCACCTTTCCACCGAAACACAATAGAATTGGTTCACGGCAGAAGTGGGTGCAGGGGTTGTACTTCCCCGGGCGAACCATTATAGTTCTGCCACCTACAAAAGAAATGTTTCTTTAAGAAACATTTAAAAACTACTGTCATTGTTGTTGCTAACTACTAAAAATTCTCATCATTAACCAGGGTTGACTATAATATAATTATAGTAGAGAATGCCTATCGGCATTAAGTCCGCCCTTTGTACAACCTAGTTTAGTTGTGACAATAAAGTGTAAAAAAAACCTGAGTATATGACTTACAGGCCAAGATTCAGTCAGGGCTCATAATATTCCAATAGGTAAGTGAACAATACTTGCAATACATTTATAAGGCAAAAAAATTACATCACATTGGAGCAGTAGACTTATGTCATAGTAGAACTATGTCCAGTCCAGCATGGTAACCATTGCGCCACACGGGTCGTCTATATGCAATATAAAATAACAATTATAACTAGGCACTAACAAAATAAATTAACTTAAATTTTACATTTATAGAACAAAGTTTTATTTTTGACGTGACAACGTCCAATAAATCGATGAATGCCGGCTGCACGCACAAAAAACCGGCCAAGTGCGAGTCGGACTCACGCACGAAGAGTTCCGTACCATTATCTATAAAAAATCACGTTTATTGTATGGGAGCCCCCTTTAATGTTTATTTTATTCTATTTTTAGTATTTGTATAACAATAGCGGCAACAGAAATACATCATTGCCTTTGATTATCCATAGATATCATTGCATTAAGATTGAATGAAAGGTAAATTGTGGTTAACGATTTATGACGTATTAAACAAAACTACTTACTATTGATCTCGTTCAAACCAATTTTCGGTGGAAGTTTGCATCGTAATGTAGGTACATCATATATTTTTTTAGTTTTATCATTTTCTTATTTTAGAAGTTACAGGGGAGGGGGACACACATTTTACCATTTTGGAAGTGTCTCTCGCGCAAACTATTCAGTTTAGAAAAAAATATATATCAGAAACCTCAATATCATTTTTGAAGACCTATCAATAGACATCCACACGTATGGGTTTGATGAAAAAAAAATTTGAGTTTCAGTTCAAAGTATGGGGAACCCTCAAAATTTATTGCTTTTTTCTATTTTTGTGTGAAAATCTTAATGTGGTTCACAGAATACATCTACGTACCGAGTTTCAACAGTATAGTTCTTATAGTTTCGGAAAAAAGTGGCTGTGACAAACGGACGGAAAGACAGACAGACAGACATCACGAATCCATAAGGGTTCCGTTTTTTGCCATTTGGCTACGGAACCCTAAAAAGGACGACTCTTTGTAACGTCACGCTCATTGTAACGTTAAGCACATTGTAACATTACGCTGATTATTACGTTGATGCTTGAGCGTTCTGCTTGCGCCGTTTGCCGACTGTTTACAAAGTGAAGTGAAAAGTTAATGTTGTTTTCAGTTTTGTTATGACGTTGTCACGCCTAACTATCGTCCGTAAACCGACTTTAAAGACAACTAATTGTTTATCGATTGACCGTTGTTTATCAATTGTTTATCGATCTATCATTGTTTATTGATGTTTAATATATTTCTGCTTCCATTGCGCAGATTGTATGATTGCCATGGCTAATAGATTTACGCATCCGCCGGTTTAATTTCATTGTACGGCGAGCGTTTCATTATCGTCCAATAGAGTTAATGGAAATGTGCATCGCCGCTGATATATTCGTTGGCAATTTATGGCGATAATCCGGGACCGCCCAATATCCTCTGAAGTCTAATGGACACTGTATTATGTTAATTACGATATTGCGTGCTTTTGTAAGCCATACTGAGCAAGTTTTTGTCTTTTGTATCTTGACGACCTGCTTGGCGCAATGGTTACCATGCCGGATTGACAATCGAAGAGTCCCGGGTCGATTCCCGGCGAAGCAGAAATTTAAACGATTAGTATAAATTTCTGTTCTTGGTCTGGATGTTTGTGTTTCCATCTTTGTGTATCCATGGCACCCACGACACAGGTATATCTCAAAAATAAAAAGCTCAAAATAAATAGCGCTTTCTCTGTTTTCTTTAACCTCTTCATTATCTTTTGTTTTCATCACTTCTTTTCCTGACTATGCTATTGTTATTGTCATTATTAATTCGTATTTTCCTAAAAACCTATGTTTGCTCTGTTTGTCTACTGAATTGAATTGTTGTAAATTTGTGCCCCTGAACCCGATGTTATGTACTTTTATTAATAATTCTTACAATACGTTTTTTTGATTGTCTGGAAGAGATCACTTTTAGTGATAAGACCGCCAATGTACATTAATACTATGTACAACCTCTGTGTATGTATTTTTTTATTTGTTGGTGTACAATAAAGAGTATTATCTATCTATATATACCCTACTGTGGGGCTATGCGTGTGAAGCGTTATTTATTTATGTAGTTTAAAGTATTATAGCTGCGGTCAGCTTATTTTTTTTTAAATTTGAATTGACTATCAGACTATCAGATGAGCATGCGGCCTTTTTTGTGCATGCGGCCTGCATGCTGGTGGTGTTAAATAGTCGTTGCACACAACCTCAACCAAGCCAAGAAGTATTGCCCGCGGCCGTTAATCCCTAATGTGAAATTTTAGTAAATTGATATTGTTAGTAGTTAAAATGAGCAACTTTCTGTTTAAATTTCGAAAGATAAGCGACCAAACTTTGCAAACATTTTCTAAATTCTTGCATCTCTTCTTCTAAACTCTGCATTTTTTTTAAATCCAGTTGATTCACTTATTATTCTACCAAACTTTCATAACGTATTTTCTGATCTACCAAAGATCCACAAATGTGACTTTAACATAAGTGTAAACGTAACATTGCATACCTACTTTTTTAGTTTACGTTACAAATGATACGAATAATACTAGATCATTACTTGTACGAAAATCTATCGCGGAATATATTAACCCATGCTTAAACCGTGACAAAGAAAAAATGTGACGGGAGACTAAGCAGAATTTCTAAGAAAGGGTAAGGCTTGACTTTTTGTTACAATAGCCTTTGGTCCTTTAGTCGTACAGTATATTGTATACTTTATTATATACCGCTTAATGACTGAATTCGCCCGGCACCGAAAAGGGATCGCTCGTTAAGGTTTATAGTAATATATACTTTATTATATGTCGCTTTATGACTAAATTTCCAAAACAGAGGCTCATATACAAAGACAATGGTCTAAGCCGGGTTAGTCTAAGTATTGAAATTGAAAGGTCGGAGAAAATAATGAGTGTTTCGGAGGACATCGTTACAAACGCTAAGGTTCTTAGGGTCCATTAATTTTTCTGTATTGAGCCCACGATTAAATTTCTTTTCGTAAAAAAATATTTCACAGTTACGTTATTCTTTTACATTTTTCTTCTGGGCCTTATTTTTACCGAAGTCCTTAACGAAGTTTTATATTTTTCGTAAATTTTACGCATTCTGTATTTTCGAATTTAATTGGTACAGAAATAATTAGAAATATGACTAAGGATTTCCTAATAATGCAATGGCACAATGATCATATTAAAACGTATACAATTTATACTACAAATTAACGAGTGACTCTTTTATAGCCTATCTTTACGACTCTTATAGTACTCGCGTACTCGATGGCTAAAACAGATTCATCCAAGGGACATCACACATTTTTTCAAAATGATTCTCCGTTGAAAATTGTGCTACATGTCGCGGCACAATAGGTTTTTTTTTAAAATATCCTACCAATCCAATGTACATAATTAATATGACACAAAATATCGCTTCCAGCATCACGCACGACGTTCTGACAGTGAGATCTGAAACAGAATATATTTCGTTAATCAACTTACGTGTTAAATATCGTATAAATATAGTTCCGGTATCGTTGATAGGTACGTCCGGCGGTAGTACCGGTATCGGCATCGATATAGTATAATCTTCTGTTACTTCTGTGACGTCGTCTGATTCTTCTGTGGGCGGCTCGGTTTCTTCTATTTCTTCGTCTGTTTGAGAAGAATTACGTTTGAACCTAACGAGCGGTTGTCGTATTTTTGTTTCTAATTATATACACAATATATTCTCGTATAGAAAAACGTACCTTACGACTAGTAACAATTAACTTAAGGCATATTCACAAACTCTAAAAGCTAAAGTGCGTTTACAGAGAGCGAGTTGAATATTAAGCTGAAATCATATTTTGTACTGTCATGCAATGTAATCATAGGAAACGAGTACATTGCGGGGATTGTACACTCTCTATAACCGCATCAACATTACAAGCAAATTCAATAAAATATTTATTAATGATACTTTCAGGCATATTCTAGACTTCCAGAAATTAGATAATTTTTCCAACGTCCACGTTCCACCTAGTAGAACTCCAAACATTCCACCCTCTCTAGAATATCAACGCAATAATATAATCAAGTATGTGCATCAGCTGACTTAGATATTTTCCACGACAAATGTTCCAACTTTAAGAAGAAATTGTCTATGTATCTGAGCAATTATGGTTCTTAGTAACATCAGCATTATATTATATATTATATTATATATTTATTATTATACATGCCAGTAATTGGCTAACATACCAGTGTACATTGTAAGAAATGTTATGATCGAATGTTTAGAATGTTAAGTTGTTGGCATGTCTAATAAATAAATAAACATCTTTTAAATAGGTTCGTCTACTGTCACTTCCACAGAACATATTAAAAGAGGTAAGTGGCAAAAGTAGCCCCACCTTTCATCTCCACTACATGTGTACTTAAATAAATATGAAGCTTACGCACATATTTGCAATTTCAAATCTAGCCAATCTTAGCACCGCACAATCACGCGATTTCAAATGAACAAATCACAACCAAGCACTTGGCGCGTCTGCCCCGCCCACAACTCCATTACGCATATCGCAGCGCAATCCCGTATTTTTGTAGAGATATGAGCGTTGCTCATATCCTTGGCGCGTCTGCCCCGCCCACATTTCCATTCTAACCTCTTTTAATATGTTCTGTAGTCACTTCTATGGAGATACGCTTTACGATAGAAAATGAGGTTTATTCATTCTTCTTCTTCTATCTAAACCTAATTAGCAAACGAGATAGCTTTATCAATGTAGGGTAACCGTATCCCATACATTTATTTCCTATGCAGTCCGTCTTTCACTTCCCTACAATACTATACGATAAATCATTCCCATTGTTACATAGAAAAAACGGTCAGAATCTCGATACGGTATCGATGTAATAAATAAACATCGGACGAACATAGATTATTGCAAGATTTATTTCTCAGTTCTGCTTGCCCATTATTCACACTATTGTATGAAGACGGCAAACGGATAATAGGAAACTCGGACGAAATGAGAATGAATATCTTTGTATTGTGCTGCAGTGGTAATAAAGTGGTTAGATGTTTGTTGGAGTATGTAGATTTTTCTCTTATACTTTGGGGATTTTATTATTGGACTTAGTTACAGAATGCATTTTTGTTTTATTAAACAGTAGCGGCCGCCTGCGACTTCGTCCGCGTGGACTTAAGATTTAGAATTTCTTTAAAAAAAAACTAGCCTAAGTTACTCCTTATTACATCAGCTATCTGTCAGTGAAAGTCCCGTTCAGCCGTTTCAGAGATTAGCCGGAACAAACAGACAGACATATATCTAGACAAACAGACGGGCAAAAATTGTAAAAAAATGTTATTTTTGTATAATATAAATTTATATGCATGTAGTAAAAAGCGTTTTATTTAATATTACAAACAGACACACCAATTTTATTTATTTGTATAGATGTAGAAGATGTATAGATGGGAGCCATAGCGTACAAATTTAAGAAAAGTTCTTTAGGTTTCTTAGATTTAGACACAAAAATCGCAATTTATCGTGTTTTCGGACAAAAAATGTAATAGGCCTTTATAGAACAGGGTTAACAACCCTGCTTAATCGTAACAGGCGACTACAAGAAGGCTTCTGGGGTTGCGGATAGCGAGAGCGGGAGTTGGAGCTAATCGTGTCGTATGTAGGCAAGCAGGGGCAATTTCCTGCCGCCCTGCCGCAGGGTCGAATTAGGAAATTGTCCCTGCTTGTCTACAGACGATACGATTAAGGTGGCAGTTAAGGGTCATCCTCACCATTACACCCTAGATCGCTCCTGCGGCAGGTGTGTGAGTAGCCCGCTTATGATGGATTCATTTTACTTTTAACACGTTACAAGGGCTATCATACTCGCTTCTAGCACAAAATAACACAACATGATCGGCGTAGCACATATTAATGCGCACCATTAGCGGCAGATCGGCAATAAACTGCGCGGCGATAGAAAAATTATACATTTGCGTACGTCGGGACTGAAATATGGCGCGCGTGCCCTCCCCGGCCCGGCGTGTGATCTACATCCATCAAACGTTGGAAACATTGCTCATGCGTAGCAGCTTTTTAGGGTTCTGGAGGTAATTAAAAAAACCGACTTAAAATGCCTTTAACTAAAAGGAACAACTAACTTTTTTGGTAGCGTTTTATCTTTTCAAGAAAACTACTAACAAAATTCCCAAGCTTATTTTGACAATGGTGTCGAATTTGTAAAGTTAGGGCTTGTGGAGCGGAAAGAATTTTAGAAGTTCTCCATGAGATGTGATAACTTTATGATGAAGCAGGCACAGACAGGTATCGCCTTGACAATATTTTACATGAAAATGTTTTTGCCAACCAGTGTGGCGTAACGGATACCATACTGTCAATCAAGGGTCCCGGGTTCCTAAAACCTGTATTTGCTTTGAGTGTGTATCGTTAAAATGTTTTTTTTGGGATAAATTATACTTTTAACACGTTACAAGTTCACAGCACGAGCGGTGAGCGGCGCAACTCATATTAATGCAGACCATTAGCGGCAGATCGGCAATAAACTGCGAAGCGATAGAAAAAAATGTACATTCGCGTACGTCGGAACTGAAATATGGGGCGCGTGCTCTCCCCGGCCCGGCGTGTGATCTACATCCATCAAACGATGGAAACTATTTAGCTTAACTATTTAGCCATTTATCAGCTATTTAGGGTTCTATACCTCTTTTTGGTAATGGAGTGGGAAACCTTCAAAAGGTACCCGACTCCTTGTGCGCGTACCGGGTTATGTGGGTATTCTCTCTTCGGTGGCCTGCCTCAGCGCTTGGGAAAAACTCATAAATGGCGAATCGCTACTAAATGGGTCCATCATCCGGAAAGCGATGGTGCTTTTCTGCATCTTCTAGTGCATGCCACTCACACAACGCCGCCTGTTCTTCCCGAAACAGCTAGCTGACTAGTTTGAGCTAATCATCCGATATGAGCTCCCACTCTCGCCGTCCGCAACCCCGGAAGTCCCCTTTTATTGCCCCTTTCGATGATGCACTGTAGCCCTATTCTTAATCTCGAACATATATAGTTCTGTACCTACCTTTAAAAATAATTTGTATCTTTTTTCACATCTTCTATCCTGATTTTGTTGGAAGTTAATACTTCATTCATTGATTCATTCATTTATTTATTTATTGCAATCCATGATATTGGGAATAGATGGTACATATTATGTTTCCATGAGGATACATGGACCCTGTTGGGCACAGCAATTTGGAAAAAAGGGAGGAGAGCAGGGTAGGTTTTGTTATTATGATTTTATTTTTATATATTCAAATGAGATAGCTGTGTACTTTTAGAGTAAGCAGGGTCTTGCTTACCTCCTTTTCTTCTTTTGACGTTTTTATGTTCACAAAATACATAAACCCTTACAACCATTTACGCTTACAATATCACTTTGTTGATACTTCATCTGTCTATAACAAGCCATTTTCTCAGAAACGCGTCAAAGTAGGTATCACGTTGAATTTAATATGAAAAACTCAGGTCCACACATTTATTTATTTATCAGTCTAACAAAAATCTTAGTTTTTTCTATTAAGTATACTATTTTTCTAGTATAACCACCACTAAACCGAAAACGGCGAATTTGTATATGTATATTAAAATTGATTTTTTTTACAGATGCTTGGTTTGTGGCTTTATTTTTTATGCTGTTTCAACTTATAGAACGAATGGAAGAAAGAATAAAGTTTTTTTTCATATTAAGAATACAAAATAAAATAAAAAATACTAAATGAATGTTTATTTTTATTTTTATTTGAATGGAGTAGCAGACGAGCATGCAGGCCACGTGGTGGTAAGTGGTCGCTGCAGCCCATGAACATCTACATACAACCTCAAGCAAGCATAGGTAAGTCTTGTCTGAGGTCGTAAGCAGTTGCGCTGCTCCTCCGGAGGCTGGTGGTCGCCTCATGTAAGTGTGGCCGGCAACTGCACCTTTCCTACGAAACACAATAGAATTGGTTCACGGCCGAAGTGGGTGCAACGGTGGTACATCCCCGGCTTTTATTATTGTTGAATGTTATTTTTCCCCAGTCATCCATCGCCTTTAGGTGCCCGTTTGGGCGAGATGTTGAAAAAAGGCGGCGGATAAAAAGTTCCAGCAGCACTCTTTTAAAAAAAAGTACATTTATATATTAGAGATAACAGAATGGATATGGGTCGATAATCACTTCAACCTGTTCACAGATGCGAGTAATTACTAAAACTAAAACATTTTATGGAGAAATAGTCTATTGTGAGCGAGATTCATTCCCACGCTTCTTAATAAGGACTATCTTAATAGTTAGTAAGTCTTGCGACAGAGTACTTGTTTGACTGCCTTCTTAAGGGTTTTAAATGTAGGGATTGAATCTTAATTGGGATTTTATTAAATATCCTGATGCACATCGGGACCGTTCAAGTATTACGTAAGCAGATTTATTACATTTACCCCCCCCCCCCAACCCCCTTGTCAACAAAAGTAAGCAAAGCTTTTACCCCCTTCCCCATGCTTACATAAACATTTTTCAATTAATGTATTGTTTTTTTAATATTATAATATTATAATTTAATGCTATAATTATAACTTTAAAAATAAGAAAATAGATTTAGGATAGAGACTAGATTTTACTGATACGGTATTCAACATACAGTAAGGGACAAAAATACATATTATAATCTAACGAACATATGTAACAAACTCATTTTAAATTTTTGTTACAGTTATTAAATTCAAATAAACAATATTCAGTCCATGAAACCCGAATCCGTGATTCTAAGTTTTCGATGACATTGGATTGTCTGGATTGCTGCTGACTTTCATCCGATTTTGGAATGTCTACGTCATTCTCATCGAGCCGCTAATCATCATCTAGACTCCCCTACCCCCCATGTTATCAAAAATTAATAATAAAAAATCTTGCCCAATTTCATTGAAACACTCAGTTTCATCAGCTAATTCCCCTCAAACGCTAGTTCCGACCACTTACAATAAATATGCCAGCGTTGCAGCAACAAAATGGTAAGTCGGTAGAAAAATCTCTTCATTCGAAAAGAGAAATTGGGTCATAAATCTAAACCATCGCAGTGCTACTAAAATCTACAACCAACTTATGTTTACCCTTGTTTTATAGAGGCTATAAGTTTTGAAAGCGACCTATGTAATTGGAAAACTCCAGTGGAAGCTTCTAGACTTTTTTGGGATCATTACGGTTAAATGTCAAGGATTGTTTCTCTAATAAAATGCTACATTTTAGCCCTAAAGATTTCATATATTTTTGACCCTTTTTTATAACCCTTTGCTAAGTCCGTTTCTCTGAGAATTAGGATGAATTTAAAGGATAAGAAAAAAACAGTCATAAAACAATCAATTTAAGAAAATGTCTGGAATTCGGAGCCAGGCCAGCAGGGCAGACAAGCGTTATGACCACGTTGTTTCCATAGTTGAGTACCATGGGAACCCTATTGTGGGACATTAATCAATCAATTTTATAAAATTTCTGGAATTCAGAGCCAGGCCGGCAGGGCAGACAAGCGTTATGACCACGTTGTTTCCATAGTTGAGTACCATGGGAACCCTATTGTGGGACATTAATCAATCAATTTTATAAAATTTCTGGAATTCAGAGCCAGGACGGCAGGGCAGACAAGCGTTATGACCACGTTGTTTCCATAGTTGAATACCATGGGAACCCTATTGTGGGACATTAATCAATCAATTTAATAAAATTTCTGGAATTCGGAGCCAGGCCGGCAGGGCAGACAAGTATTATGACCACGTTGTTTCCATAGTTGTGTAACATGGGAACCCTATTGTGGGACTAAGATTGTGTAGCGATTAACGTTTTTAATAATTATTCCTAAACCTAACCAAATAAAGCAACAACAAAGCCAGTCTCTGTGAAGAATCCGAACAGATTGGATCATAAATCCAAAGACGCTGTAGTTAATAGACTCGCGGGCCATTAAACGTGCTATGCTCTTCATTCCGGCCGATTCCCTTCGGTGATCCACATTTTAGACATTTTCTTGCTTATAAAACTGTTATTGAATTGGAAAATGAGCCATATAGAGTTATTGCCTCTTCACTGATTTTACTACGATTTATACACCGGTTATATTATCAACTAGCATTCCGCCAGCGGCTTCCCCCGCATGGACCCGTTTTATAGGTTCCCATAGGATAAAAATCATCCTATGTCCTTCCCTAAGGTCCACTCTATCTGTGTTCCAAATTTCATTAAGATTGGTTCAGTGGTTTAAGCAGGAAAGCGTAGCAGACAGACAGACAGAATTACTTTCGAATTTATAATATTAGTAGGGATTATAATGTCAAAGCAGTTATCATAGCAATATACCGTTACCGTTTCTCAAATTTTTATTTTAACAATTGGCTTCATATGGACAGAAAATATTGCATCCTAGCAGTAGGGTTGGGTCTTAAAGTTAAATTTCCTTAAATAAATTTCTATGGGAAAATAGAAAAGTATTCGTTTTCCTAAAGAAAAATTGGTTTTGACGGTAATTGATAATTCAGCAGTTGCCTTTTAACTACTATACATAAGATTAAATGCCACTCTTTCAACAACCATGGCTGCAACCCTTTTTGCATCCCACTGCTGGGACCCGTGGTCTCTCCCTATTATTGGGAGGCCTGGAGCATACTCCACCACGCTGCTCCAATGCGGGTTGGTGGAGATGCGGTTTAGTGGCCAACCCGCTGTCGGATGTTTTCGAACCGCCAATAATGCCTCCGACAAGATTTAACGACAGTTATCTATCGACAACCACCGGGACCGACGGCTTAACGTGCCCTCCGAAGCACGGAAATGCACATGAAATTTTTTGCCACTAGCGGTCACCCATCTCACACCCAACCGCGCCCGTTTGGCTTAGTCGCATAGATCGCTTGCGTTCTATGCTAACCGCCGGGCCATGCGCGCGTCAACATTCATATTTCACATCCATAGGAAAGATATACAAAATCCACCGTAAGTTAATATTAAATAAATACATTCAACAACTGTGTCAGAGCATTCTAAAGAGTGCTTTTCGGTTGACCTGTTTTCAGCGTGTATGCATTTCCAGTGACGTACAATGAAGTGAAAAACGTCGTATGTAAAACGTTTAGGAGCCTACATGGGCCTAAAAATAAACTGTAAGTTTTAGTGTTAACCTTATTTTTTTTCAACCTTTTTTATGTCCCACTGCTGGGCACAGGTCTCTTTTTCACAAGTGCGAGGGATTTAGGCCATAGTCCACCACGCTGGCCAAGTGCGGATTGGTGCGGATGTCATGCTTGAAATTATGAATTTCTCTCAGGCATGCACGGCGATCGAGAACATCGTAATCAATTAAATATCACGATATTTTCCATCAACGACGAGCAGCGATAAATACGCACATTACGAATTTGAACCCGGGATCGGTCGCGTCGTAGACCGCGGTTTTTTACCACTCAGCCATCGCTGCTAACCTTATAATCTTACTTTACTACTAGGAAACAGGTAATAAAAAAGTTAAGACCTTTGTCGAACCTACGATAATTTTAATGAAATTTGGAACACAGAATGGACCATGGGAAAGGACATAGGATAGTTTTTATCCTACGGGAACCTATAAAAAGGAATCCACGGCGAAACCGCTGGCGGAAGGCTAGTACTCTATAAACTTGTACACTTCTGTAATTGATAAGGGTTTTAGTCATTTACTGTTTATTTTTTCCGTATCTGTTTGATCTTTTTAAGGCTAAGAATACAGACACGGACAAAGGCAAGAAAAGATACACCCCGACCAACAATAGAAATTTAAACTCATCATCATTTAAACTCAAATTTCTGTCTCACTAGAAATCGAACCCAGGACCCTTCGAACAGCGGTCTGCAATGGTAAAATTTGCAAAGTCAGATTAAAAATTAATAAACATGTCAGTGGGACACCGTCACTCATTTTGTATATACACTGTTGACCGCTACATCAACTCATTATGGTGGCAGGTGAGAAAGCAACCCTGCAAATTTAATGAGCACACCGTACCCTCTTTTTGTACACGAATAAAACAAAAGCACCCACATAATTCGCACTGTATAAAAAACACATCACACATCGTGTACACATACGGCGAGAAGTGTAAGAGCGTATTTTTTATGCGCGTATACGGTCGTTTTTGCATACACGCTTACATGCGCGCTTCTTTTTGCTTGAAAAATACCGCACGTATATTATTTCGGCGCATACATCGCTCGAAACTGTGTAGGGGTGACATCAGTCGCAGCAGACTTATACAAGTATTTAAGCGCGTCAATGCTCGTATGAGTTACACATTTGGCAAAAGCTCTTCGATTCACTCTCCGATTCGAAACGCGTGTACTGACAAGCATTTCCAATTTACACTCTTTAAAATACTGGTCTGAAACGGCTCTTAGGAGGTAATATTTTGAAGAGAATTTTTACGATTTATTTTGATATCGATAAAGAGACACATCATGCAAATGACGCTCTCAGCAAAGTGCACTCCGTCGTAAGTGTATTAAAATATTTTACTTTACACGACAACTTTTGAGAGCGTACATGGAGCTAGAAAACTTCTTTGCGGCATAAATAAAAATGCTGAACAATATTTTTGTTTGAAATAAAATCTCGTAGTTTTGCGATTGGCGAAAAATCTTAAAACGAATAAAGTTGATGATGGGGTAACTGCTAGATTTTTTTTACACATTTTCTTTACACTGAACGCTGAGTGGTGATTCCAAATAGTTCTTAATAGATATGTTTAGTGGTTGTTGTAGAAAATGGTCGTTATATTCAGACGAGGTCCCAGGGGGGGGAGGGTGTCATGACCCCGCCCCCCAAATTAATCAGTCAGATGGAAGGCGAAACAAGCCAATTTGGGACACCTCTTCCCCCAAATTTCTTAGTGACCCCCCAAAATCGAAGGATGCGACCGCGCCTGGTTGTATTTTGTTGATGGCTGGGTGGCTGTAGGCCTTTTAAGCTACGACAAGAGACCGATGATCCATAGTAAAAACGGGTGTACTTCATTGTCACGTATCTTACAAATATTATAAACTCCCACTTAGTCAATCTCAATAACGTTTTCTTGCAATCATTTTTTCTCCAAACTTTTTCAGCGAGCTTCACCACAGACAGAGTTGGCCACGTCACAATGGAAACAAAAAAAAACAGGTGCAAACTTCTGTCGTCCATTGTACACTCAGTGCAAAAGTAGTACAAAGCTCGGCGCTTTTCGCTCCCATTCGTCGGGAGGTTTATGAGTGTGAAACGACTTGCGTTAGCGTCTGTACCCTGGGTAAACAGAGCAAGCAGAGTAACTTCGTAATAGGTTCTTTAGGGGAGAATATGCAGGCTGATGTACAAGTGTGAGTAACATGAGAGGATGAACATATCATATGTCGCATGTGTTTAGTAATTTATTCTGTTGCGAGGAGAGTTTATGAAATTATTGCGTGAGAATCCTGCGTCCCACTGCTGGGCACGGGACTCTCCCCCTTATTGGGGAGGCCTGGAGCTTACTCAACCACGCTGCTCCAATGCGGGTTGGTGGAGATGCGGGTTAGTGGCCAACCCGTTGTCGGATGTTTTCAAACCGCCCATAAGGCCTCCGACAAGGTTTGACGACTGTTATCTATCGACAACAACCGGGACCGACGGCTTAACGTGCCCTCCGAAGCACGGAAACGCGCATGAATTTTTTTTGCCACTAGCGGTCATCCATCTCACACCCGACCGCTCCCGTTTGGCTCATCTGCATAGATCGCTTGCGTTCTACGCTAGCCGCCAGGCCATGCGCGCTTCAATCGCTGAGAATCCTACTTAACATTTATTATTATTGATTAAGAATGCGACTTGGATTTTTGTCGGCGTAGGCATTGCACTTTAATATGTCTTAAATATTCTTAGCTACAAAGAGGTGCCAACTAACTTTTATGTATTTCCCTTCTGAAATAATTATTTTAATTTGTTTTTTTTTTACAACAGAATAGAGAGTGTATATTTATTGTTTCTCCATGATCCTTTCAATTCTATCACCGTATATTATGAATGAGACAGGAATCCAAAAAATTTCAAAGATATGTCATGCCTGCATGCACACATGCAAATGACGTACATGCAAGCAGAAACTGCGTGCAGCAATGGGACATTTAAAAGGGGTGATTTCTTTTCAATTGCTTGGCAAAAGAAAGGCCATGATGGATGCCGTACTCTCCTACAAGCACCTACATCCAATTGTGTATCCTTTTATAAGTACGTTACCTGACCATTGTTGAGAACCTAGCAAGCACTTAGTAAGGACAGGTACAATAAGCACAATTACTGACATAAAAGTCTAACACAATGGCTTTCTCTTAGCTCTCAGAAAGGCCTCTTGACACAAGAATCTTTTAAGGTGTCTAGGATCCGAGGTGTTGTATTTTTTTATTTTATAAACTAACTAGCTACACCCCGCGGGTTTACGGGTCAGCACCCGACAGACGTTGTGCTATCTCAAATATGAATATTGAATTTTAAATGAAAAAATAAGAAGGTCTTCTTTCATAAGAACCTTTTCCTGACAGTAGCAAACACAACAAAAAAAAAGAGCAAATTCGGTCCAGCCGTTCATGCGTGATGCCGTGATAAAGGGAAATAGGGATTCATTTGTATGTACATATTATTATATAGATAGATGGATAAATGAGCATTAGCACATAGAAAGATATTTGGACCTCACATCACTAGATTTGCCATATTTTTTTTTTATTAAGAGAGTTTGATTACTATACTCGTAAAGATAAGTAACATGTAGAAGACTAATGTAATAATAATCGGCTATCAATCTACTTTACAACTTTAAAACATTTATTTAACATTCTGAAAAAAAAAGGTGAATAAGTCATTTAAAAAGTGAATAATATGAATAAGTACTTCATAAGAATACAGTACATATTGGATAGAAAAGTCAGTAAAATGTATTTTCATCATCAGATCATATCGTGTCAAACCATCTTTTGAATATGCCTGAAAATATTATAATGTTTAAATACAACACAGATATACAAAAAAAGGTACTTATTCTAGACTTAAAATAACTACTTATACAATACTCTTTTACCTAATCGCAGAAATGACGAAATAACGACTTAGAGATAGCGTATTTCTATAATTTGTTTAAAATTTATAGTTTACTAGCGAATCCGGCAAACGGTTGTCCTGCCTTAAAATATCAGAAATAAAAAAGTACCTACAGGGACTATAAATTGAGATGTAACCTATCCTATCTTTCAAGTTGGATCAAACTGCACACGGTGTGCAAATTTTATTAAAATCGGTTAAGTAGTTTAGGAGTCCATCGCGGACAAACACGTGACACGTAGATTATTATTAAATTAATGTATCTTAGGATCTTATCTTACAGTTTATATGTAGTTTCTTACAGATGTCAGATGATAGCGTCATCAATGAAAGCTCATTAGATTTTTGGCGTGTCAATGAGGTAAGCACAGAGAACTTCGTTCGTAAAACAAATTTTGTCCCTCAAATCACGTACGCCTAACAAAAATCAGTGCAAATTGTAATACACTCAGTTAATACACAAGTCACGTAACATCATAAATTAATCCTAGCCTTGATAAGCTAGGCATTAGGCCACACAGGCGTAAAATGATATCCAGGGCTTATGAAAACATCGCGTCATACGCGGATATCGCACCATCTCGTGTGAGGCGGCTTGCGTTCTTGCGGGGTCTGTTCCCTGGGATCTGGAGGCGGAGATTCATGCATCCATATACGAATGGCGTTCGGACCTGCGTCTCAGGAATGTGGAGCTCCCACCAAGTGAATGGGAAGCGCGGAGGTCTGAGGCTCGTGCATCAATTATTTCGAGGTGGAAGGAGCGGCTGGCCTATCCCAGGGCTGGCGCTAGGACTGTCGAGGCTATCCGCCCTGTCCTTGAAGATTGGTTGGAGAGGCGGCATGGGTCACTGACGTTCCGGCTGGCACAGGTGCTTTCCGGGCATGGTTGCTTCGGCAAGTACCTGTGCCAAATAGCCAGAAGAGAACCGAACACAACGTGTCACCATTGCAGCTGCGTCGAGGACACGGCGCAACATACTCTAGAGGAGTGTCCTGCATGGGCCAGGGAGCGCAGTGATCTCATTGCAGCTGTCGGAACTGACCTTTCACTACCGGCTTTAGTGAAAGCCATGGTTGGGTGCGAGGAATCGTGGAGTGCGGGGGTTTTCTTCTGCGAGCAAGTGATGTCGCAGAAGGAAGCTGCGGAGCGGGAGAGGGAAATAACAACGGACCTTCCTATCCGCAGCAGGAGAGCAGGGCGTCGGAGGAGGATCTACCACGCCCTCCTCCAACCCCCATGATTGAGGTCAAGACGGTGGACGCGGGGGCGTCCATCGTCTTACATGAAGACCTCGAGGTGATGCGCGCACTTTTCATTTGTGCGCCCCCTCAAAGTTGTCGGATGGCTCCTTAACGCTGATGAGGTCACGGAAGAATGCGAGAGCGTACCCGTGAACCTCACAAAAAAGTGTGCTGAGGAAACCGTGGGGTTTTAGCCGGTTGGAGTCCGGCATAACCTCTCTGTTGCCCTCGTAACAGAGGGGTATCCATGATGGATTTCCCCACGAGAAAAAAAAAAAAAAAAAAAAAAAAAGGGCTTATGAAAACATTGGGCTTGTGTATTCAAGCGTGTACCCATTGAATGTTTTATTGACAATAAAAGGCCAAGTCAGCCTTACAACTTGTATGTACGAAGCGGTCGCCCGCGAATTCGTCCGCGTGGATTTGTAAAATTATTCGTAGAGTTGTAGAATTATTCTAAAATAAAAGTAGCTCTAACTCCTCATTAAATCAGCTACCTGCCAGTGAAAGTCCTGTCAAAATCGGTCCAGCCGTTTCAGAGATTTGCCGGAACAAACAAACAGACCGACAGACAGACAGATAGACAGACAGACAGATATTGTAAAAAATGTCATTTTGGTACGTTTGCGTATGATGGTGTATACTTTTTTCAAAGACTGCGAGTCGTAGAGTGAATAACCCTGATGATGCTCTGTTTTGGGGCGAAACAGGTGTTGGTGGTGGTACGTATGTTTGTGTATATTTTTATTTTTGCATGTGGATGTATGAGGGATTGAGGGAGGGAGGTGCTATTACATGAAAAAAGTATACACCATCATACGTCATCAGTCATTTTAAGAATTTAAATTCAAATTAAGTTTAAGAGGCCGTATATGACATTTTGCCCATTTCGCTGACTTTGCTGATTTTACACATTAAAAATTGCAGTCAAATACAGTATTTCCGTAAGTTTTATAGCACAATATGACTGATCGTTTCAATAATAAACTTTTAAATTAGCCATTTTTTCATTTTTATTGCGTTGTTTTGCTTAATAGACCTGAAGACGACGATAGTTTTGTGAATTTGACTGTAGTAGGTATAGAATATAACATATTTCCGGATCATTTTAAAATCTAAGCAGTTCGAAAAAAATACCATGTATTGCTGTAAAAATCATGTGTTAAATCAGGTACATAAGCGAAATCGACAAAATTTCGTATGGAGTTCTAAATATTTTGTATAACCTTTTTTCACTCTTATTTGTGCAAATAAAATATTTTCATATCATTTCATTGCATTTCATTTCATTTCATTTCCTTTTTTCATTTTCCGTTTTTACCTATCTTTATTTTATACCAAATAACATTATAGTTTGAAATTCAACAAAGGAATCAACATCGAATTACTTGGCAGATAATTATACCGAGGGATAAGATTCGATTTTGCTTGAGGTAAAGATATTTCACTTAACATGCTAGGCTACAGGGGATAACTTCACACCGCATGGTCTGTCCTTGTCTGGTACTTTATACAATCCAATAAATGCTTACATTAAAAAGCCAAAAAACTAAACAAAAACCATAGAAAATAAACTGCAATAACAACATAAGCCCCGTCCCTGAATATACGGACTCGCGAGCGCTGAAATAGTGACGTGACAAGATTTTCTGCTTACCATAAACAATAGTACTGCACAACTCCGCACAATGTACCCGTAGACTTACAAAACTTGGAAAATTATCTCTGATATTCTGGTTGGTTTCTGAGCTCTAATTTTGACAGTTATATTTTATCAAATTGCATTAATTGTGTAGTTGACACTATCTACCATATAAATATTGCACTAAACCATGCTTAGAAAGCAGGATGATTTGGTAATTAATTTTTATACATGATTTGCCAACGACTATGCGACCTCACTAATATTTTTCTCATACAAAATGTATGAGGATGTCATAATTGACGTTAAAAGTATCTCTAGTATATCTTGATTTGGTATTCAATTTCTGTATCGATTTTCAGTGGAAGCAGATAAGTAGTTAGTAGATTCGTATTCAAAATATAAAAAAATATAAAATATTTTGTTGCGTACCATTCGCGGAATACAACATAAGCCCCGTCTCTGAAATAGAGCCGTGACAAGATTTTCTGCTTACCATAAACAATATTACTGCACAACTGTACGCTGTACACTCGCACACAAAACTTATAATCTTTGGAGTGCTTTCTGCCTCTTTCGTTCTAAAGTTAAATATTTAGAAGTATTTTACATTTTTAAAGTGGAGTTAACTTATAATTGTTCGAAACTTCAAATTTTACTAGTAATTGAATTGAATTTGAAGTGATTATAGTATTCATAAAAAAGAAGAAGTAGAGACATTAGTCATTATTTACGTGTACATACAGAACCATGTTCATTTAACAAGACGCATTGCTTTTGATAGATTTGTAAGTTTAAATATTATCTTGAGAACTCAAGCGATCTACGCAGCTCTTCAACGCGGACAAGTGTGAGATTGGTGACCGCTAATGACTAAAATTTCATGCGCGTTTCCATGCTTTATGCCGTCGGTCCCGGTTTTTACCAATGAGTACATGATTGCCAATCCGCACTTGGCCAGCGTGGTGGACTATGGCCTAAATCCTCTCTCACTTGTGAGAAGGAGACCTGTGCCCAGTAGTGGGACATAAAAAGGTTGAAAAAAAAAAACATGATTGCCAGTCCGGGGGCCGTCCGGCAAGGGTTTTTGAAAAGTATCGATATATTTTGTTGTCAGCGGAAATCCATTTTTTTAATAGATAAGCGATAAATTGAAATAAATCTTAATTAAAAATTTATCCACAATAACCCGCATTCAAGAAGGCTCGGACAAATTAAAATAGTCAACGATCGAATACAATTAAAAAATTATAACGATGTTTTTATTTTTGTTGCAAAAAATATTTTTCCAGAGATGTCCGGGGAAAAACAATATTTCGCCCAAATGTCCAGGATTTTTGCCGTGTTGATCCGGCGTCGGCAATTTAGGTGATGGCAGCCCTACCCCTGACTAATAAATATAATATTAATTTCAACATTAAATATATGAGGCACGTGCTTAAACATTTCTATCTATTTACTGTCGTAAGATGTATCTTTTATCATCGGAAAAAATACTGAAAATGTTTCAAGAAAACAATATCGTCTCATACATTTTAGATATGAATCTCGATGCCATTGTTTGTGTTACACTCGAGTTACATTTAAGGCATTCCATTTTCATAAGTTTTAATACACAACGCACGAAACAGCTAAATGTGATTTTGCACGTTCCATATTTCGTATTCATTGTTTTCACAGCTGTCTGAGCAAATTTTAATACATGTCAGCTTTGGATTTGAGCGTAATTTTGAATGGAAATAAAATTCATAAGTATTTCGACTACGATTTACGCGTATTTTGTTAGTTTCGTGTTATTAAATTTTCAGTTTGCAGTCAAAATATTGCGCGGCGTTATGGTCACGTATGCAGTAAACTTAAGAAAACACTGCGAATTTAAACGTGCAGCCGTTTTAAAATTTTCTTTTATAGACAGTTTAAATACCTAAATAAAATCGTGAGAGGCAGTTTGTAACATTTCCATTACCTTCACAAAGCTATCAAGAGACGGCTATACCTCAATGTAACGTGATTATTTAGATTGCACACATTTCCTTTGACTGAAACATTAAAGGGAGCTGACAATAAAATGTTTGAGAGTTGAGAATTTTGCGAGGTAATTAACCACCGCTAGTATTTATGAAGCAGTTATCACTTTTTGGAACAGAAAATATATTTAGAAAGTCAAGCGGTTAACCTTTTCCGATTCTAACAATATCAAAGACCTTAACAATATCAGCTAACATTCGTATTAGAAACCACACAAACTATTCCTATGCCTCAGGGCATGTTAAAAGAATTTCAAATAACTTTGCAATGCTACGTGAGCAATTTTAATAGAAGAATAACATGCTTGCCTCCACAAAAGACGACGTAAACATTTCTCTTTGCGACTGTACCGTTTCCTTATTCCAACATTTACTGTCATATAGTCATATAACCGTGTGATATAAAACGACATACGTGCACGCAAGGCACTATAACTTTCTTACGGGGATATTTTAATACGAGGATGTAGGTATGGTAAGTTACTATCTTTCTGGAATATGTTTGGGATTCTTAGTAAATTTATCCTCTTTTATTTGCAAAATAAATTTACTTAAGTATTTTTGTGAGATGCATCTTTCCTTGCGTCTTCTTTGACGTTGCGTTCCAGTACAATGTTCTTTGGTGTTTGGTAACACTCGTATTAGATACCCCGTATGTTGTTAAAAGGACAATTCAACACAAAAATAATCTTACATTCCAACAAAAGTCCTGAAATTACCGCTCAAACAAACAATTTGATCAGCTTTTTAATACTATTATAGGTTTGGTTAGACATTCAAAAGCTAAGAGCTATTTGTTTTTTTTTCGAGAAAGATACGACTGAATCACACTATAAGGCCAAAGACTAGAGCTACACGCTCATAGCCCAAAAGGATTCCCTGTGTCATTGGTTCCACGGATAAACACAAAGTCGAACACAAAAACCCAGACAGCGAAAAGAAATTGAAACTTATCATTCCAATTTCTGCTTCGACGGGAATTGCACCCAGGATTGATTGGCAGTACGGCATGGTAACCATTGGATCACATGGGTCGTCAAATGACTCCAGTAAATTGTCTTGTAACATCAAATGTAGCTACAATTTAAACGAATAAACTTCCAAAGTGCGCCGTATTAGTGAATTGGATGGCGTACACTTTCCGTTACGGGGGAGTTAACTTTTATTGTTATAAATAAACCTTAAACATCGTCCTAATTCGCTGAACGAGATATCTTAATGCAGTGTTTATTTTGGAGCAGTGTGTGTTGCCAGTGATGACTTACGTCGCTGAGGTCTTTTACAGTTAGCCTTTTCCATAAGCTCAAGGTCGCTCAGCGAGCGATGCCAATGGAGAGAGCTATACTTGGTATTTCTCCTCGCGACAGAATCCGTAACGATGAAATCCGTAGACGAACGAAGGTTACATAGCTCACAAAATTTGCAAGCTGAAGTGGCAATGTGCAGTCCAGTTACCAGAGGACTGATAACCGACGGGGAAGAAAGGTCCTCGAATGGCGAAAAAATTTAAGAACTACTTTATTTTTATTTTTTTGGGAGAAGATACCCGGCTATGTGGGATTTGTACCGCATTAAAAAAAACCCTCGGTGGCCTGCCTCTGCGCTTGGGGAGGACTCTGGGATCTCCTCCGCAGCAGTACATTTTTATAGTACAAGATCCCAGCCGTTTCTGATTTTCTCAGAAATAGAATGTATAGAATAAAGTAGTATTAGTATATAATATGAGTGTAAGCATACCCGAGTGGTAAAAAACCGCGGTCTTCGACGCGACCGATCCCAGGTTCAAATCCTCGGCTCGCACCTCTGACAAAGAAATTTGTAATGTGCGAATTTATCGCTGCTCCACGGTGATGGAAAATATCGTGATATTTCATTGATTGCGATGTTCTCCATCGCCGTGCATGCCTGAGAGATATTCATAATTTCTCGAAAGCATGACGTCCACCAATCCACACTTGGCCAGCGTGGTGGACTATGGCCTAAATCCCTCTCAATTGTGTGAGAAGGAGACCTGTGCCCAGCAGTGGGACATAAAAAAGGTTGAAAAAAAGCATACTTACTAGCTAGCCGACCAGGTGCTAAAGGTAGGTAAAATTTTCTTAAAATTCTCAGTGCTGATTTTTACGTTTTAGAAAAATGATATTAAAAATTAATACTGTCGCACTCATTTCGGCCGCGATAATTTTTAACAGACGCTTTAAAGCCTCCGTTTTCTATTTACTTGCGTTTATAACTGCCCTGCCCACCCCTACCGAACCCGTTACACCACAATGAGTTCTCCCTTACGATTAAACACCATCTGTAACCTACTTTTGTATATAATGTATTTTTTTTTAATTTTCACGCAACAGTACCCAAGCAGGTTCATTTTACACCAATTACAGGGGAGTATAACGACGGGGCCGCAGTGTCTTGAACGACGGGGGCATGACCATGCATATTGCATGAGGGCAATAAGACGTCAGAGTTGGGCGCCTCTGAAAAAATACGCGGCGTAAAGCATCGGAAAGACATCTGCGCAAATATGATTTTAATGGATTTCGAGGGAATGGTATGAGCACATTTCCATAAAATGGTGTTTTGCTGATATTCTTTATTTTGTTTTATAAACATTGATAATGTGTTTAATATTACAGCTTATTGTTTTATGTAGCGTTATAAAGTGAGTTTTGGAAAGTACTATTTGCCTATTACTGTATATTTATGTAACTACTGGTATTTAAAACTGTTGCTGGGAGTTCTTTTTCTCAGACCCTTTTCTCACAGCCATTTTGTGCAATGAGTTACATTGCACAAAATGGCCGATATCTATTACCAATGACAAAATACTTTGAATTTTGAATTTTCGTCAGCTAACGCTTAAGGCTCTACTGCAACAGTTAAAGTGTTCCGTAACCCAAAAAGTAACTCATAGTACCGCTTCTTCTGACCTTTTTTCTTAGGATCGCAAGGAGGTACCAACTTTATATTAACATTTAATATTGTTGACTATAATCCCTTGGAAATGTAAATAAAGAATAAAGAAATATATGTACGTCTCTATATGGCTTTCTTCTTAGGAGCGTAAAGTAACTTAATGGCTGCAACCTTTTTTGCGTCACACTGCTGGGTTCGGGTCTCTCCCCATTATTGGGGAGGCCTGGAGCTTACTCCACCACGCTGCTCCAATGCGGGTTGGTGGAGATGCGAGTTAGTGGCCAACCCGCTATCGGGTGTTTTCAAACCTTCCATAAGGCCTCTGACAAGGTTTAACAACTGTTATCTACCGACAACAACCGGGACCGACGACTTAATGTGCCTTCCGAAGCACGGAAACGCGCATGAATTTTTTTTTGCCAACAGTGGTCACCCATCTCACATCCGACCGCGCCTGTTTAGCTTAGTTGCATAGATCGTTTGCGTTCTACGCTAACCGCCAGGCCATGCGCGCCTCAATGGTAATCAAGGTAACTTAATAGTGTAAATAAAAATAAAGAACTTCTAAATAAATGAAAAATATATGACCTTTTACACTTTCCACTTGCTTTTCACAAGGAAATTATAACCTACATAATGGTTATTACTGTTGCACCTAGTCGTGAATTGTTTGATTTTCTTCAAGCCCCTTCATACCAAACACATCGCAATAAAACAGAACCATCCACTTTTGATACAAAGTACCAATCCAACGCAATAACTTCGAAGCACTTAGGTGTAATTATTAATATTTTGGCGGCAAAAGAACGCTTCGGCAAGATAAAGTGGTGCGATGAGGCTTGATTTATGGTCCCCGCACGATCCTACGTAATTAGATTCTGGCGTCGCGAAAGTAAACACCTTGGAGGCACCAGGTGGTCTCAGCCACACGTAATGTACTCATCAGCTATATAACCCTTATAAAACATTCACCTATAGCACTTCGAGAGAATGCTAATATTCTCCTCGTGCCGTGAAACTCTTTTTTGCTTATAAATTCGTGTTTTATAGAGTTTTTTACATACTTCAATTATTGTCCAATTATTATTATTTCCATTATTATTTTTTTGATGACAGTGACAATATTTATAGGCATTTAATTTAATTTAATAATTACTTAGTTTTGTTTGCAATTTTTTTTGTCAAGTAATTGTGTTTGTTATCCATGTATTTTTTATGGCATTGACAATTGTTAAGTGTTAAGAATTGTAATTGGTGCATAACAGTTTTTCTTAACAATAAATAAATTCAAAAACAAAACAAAAAACAGAACCCTTTAAGATCACGCCGTCAAGGTAGAAATAGTTCATGGATCACGCTGTCAATCTGTCTGTTAAAAATCTTGATTTCTTAATTAATTGAAATTAAAACCATATTCCAAGTGTACATTCCTTTGAAGCTATGTTTTTTTTTAACAAAGCTTTATTTTATATTATACTAGCCTTCCGCCAGCGGCTTCGCCCGCGTGGAAAAACCATCCTATGTCCTTTCCCAAGGTCCACTCTATCTGTGTTCCACATTTTATTCAAATTGATTCAGTAGTTTAAGCGGGAAAGCGTAGCAGACAGACAGACAGACAGACGGAGTTACTTTCGAATTTATAATATTAGTATGGATAACGACAGACAACCATTGCCGTATATTTTTTACATCAGCGCATGAATCCGATCCCATTCGCGATACATTGTTATAGTACAGACTTTTACTTAGTAAGTAGCTATTTTAAGTAGAATATCTTTATATAATAAAGAAAAAATAATTCAATTTGTTGACGAAAATATTTCGATTGACGTGATAGAAGATTAGAAGTGGTTTGTAAAGATTGCAATACTCAAAAAGGTATGTAGTAATCTCTGGTACCTCAATAGGGGGATCATGACGGACCATGCTTTCTTCTTCTGCTTTCCAAAAGCTTGAAATTCAATTAAGTCCATTCCAAATACATTGCGGTTTCTCAATGTGGCATTGGTGGAGAACTAATCCCCGTCAATAATAAACAAATTACCATAAACAACAAAACTAAGCTTATCCGCTTTTAGTAAATCTCCACGGAGGGTGTCGTTTGCCCAATTAACAAAGTTTAATTTGAAAGAGTACAGTGAACTCCGGACAGACGAGTGACGAATTCTGTAATTTGACAGTGGACGAACAAATTGTACGTAATTATTAATAATTTTAGTTTTCCTTCTAATTGCTTTTAGTTAGCTATATCTCGATTGTCCTTGGATACTTAATACTAGAGAAATGTTGGTTAGTTTTTAAAAGTTGCGTGAAATTGAGTTTCTACCATTAATTTTTTCAACAATAATTGGAGTAATTTTCTTACTATTAAAACTTTTTTTTATTAAAGGAGTAGTAAACTAACTACCTAGCTAGTCCCTGTAGCTTCGGGATTAAAAATAGAGCTACGGTATCCTCTGCCTGATTGTAAGAGGCTTAGACTAAAAGGGGGCTTCCGGGGCTGCGGACGGTGTGGAGTGGGAGCTCGACCCGTTCAGCCAGCAGCCCCGAGAAGGACGGCGGCGCATCTGTTCTCCCGAAGATGGGCCTGTTCTAGGACGCCGCGCGGCGGTGCGTTCCAATGGAGATCCCGGAGTCCTCCCCCAAGCGCAGAGGCGGGCCACCGACGGGATTTTAGTGCGGCACAAAATACCACATAACCTGGTATCCTGTCCCAAGGTGCTGGGTACCTTTTGAAGGTCCCCCCCCCCGCGCCGATACCAAAAAAGCAACCTACCAATTTAACAAAGATATATAGATATACACAACCAAATGGGGAAGAAAGATCTTCAAACTAGGTGGACTGATGACCTGAAGAAAGACAGCGGGACGCAACTAGATTCATTAGGCCGGGATGGTTAGGAGAAAATTAGGAGAGGCCTATGTCCTGCAGTGAAAATTGAAAAGCTGATGGATGGATGGATGGCAGCCCATAGACTCCTACTACCTTACGTAAGTAGGTTGGACAACCTAAAGTAGTCGATTGATACTCCTTAGGATCATGTAAGTCTAAGCGGCCACAGTCTGTTTCAACCGATAAACAATATAATAGCATCACGGTAGAAATAGTTGCAGGGACAAGTTGATACTTCCCGGTCAAAGCATGAAAGTATAAAACTGCTTTGAATTTAAATTAATATTAACGCCTTCACAAAAAATATGCTTACTTACGCACAGTGTTTCCAAAACTCAATCTCGTTAATAAGCTCCCGAAAACCCATTTCCCTAATACACAAAATGAAAAAGAAAAAAGGATTCGCGACAATCGAGTTTATCACAGGAGACTTATAGTCAATTTGCAAAATATACTTTAACTCTGCTTCTACCCTCACCTACCCCCGATGCGGAAATTCGCACCGATTCCTAAATATACCGGAACGGACCGAGCTGAATACACAATTGAATTTCGAACCGATCCTCCAATAATAACAGTCGAAGACAGCGGTGCTATGCTCGATTGCATTTACCTTCCCTGGGGAACCCACTTATTATATGACTGGAGTACAGATGAAATAGCAATTAATAGGCTGTTAGTCAACCGTTGACCTTCTTGGAAATTGTACTGACGGGTTTTCTCGTAGATTTGAATTAACATACATCCTTCTCGCTGTTCTTAACTGATAGTATTCACCATCCTTAAAGAGTAATGAAAAAATGTGAATTGCAATTTACCGAAAAGTATTACTTAAATGCTTTTTCTACTTGATTACTGTACGATTAAATGTACGGCTAATGCCACGTGACAAAAAGTATTATTTACCTACGCACAACATATCAGAAATCGCATTAGTAGTGTAGTAGTGATAGCTGAGTGGTAAAGATATCGGTCTTCGACGCGGGGATTCAAAGCTCAAGCCCCTTACTACAAAGTTTGTTTGTTATGTATGTATTTATCAAAACTCCACAGTGATGAAAAACTTTGTAATATTTTATAATGACGTTTTCCATTTTGCCTGTGCATGAGAAGGTTACACAAAAATCACTGAAGTCATGATGTCCGTTAACATGCACTTGAATAGCATGGTGGACTATGGTCCTCATCACCAAGTCCTCTTAATTCCGGGAAGAATTTAAGTTTTTATTTTAAATAATCCATATTTTTAAGGTCGATTAATTTGACAATCCAAAACGAATGTAAGATAAATCCTTAATCTACCTAAAGTGCATGTCTTAAATGAACCTGAAGAGCCGGTAGAGTACACTGGGGCGAAGTAGATCGTCTTCAATCAGCGATAAAAATAAAGTATTAGAATTAAACCGGATAAGATTCGGAACACGCCCAGTTTTAATTCGGGTAAGTAAATTAAAATGCGGCCGGTTGGGACCACCGTTTGAATACAAATGGTTTATTGGGGCAACCGGTTTCAATTTCACCCTATCTCCTCTTTAACTCATTAGAACGATTCGGGGCTCCATAAAGTTATTTACTGGTGGTGTTTCTTTTATTTATCGTCATACCAAAAGCTTGTCTGACTGAATTGTATTTTTTCTGAAGGCCGCTTTGCCCTATGAGGTATCTGAATCTTCCAATGCTACATGAAGACATTGAACCTCTTTCTAAATAAGTTATATTTTACTCGCATTAAAATGTTGATTTCATAGTCTGTCTTAAAAAGGGAACGATTTTCCTAAAGCAATCCTTAAATGATTTGCAAACCGGTCAAACTTCTGTATATGCTACTGGATGAAGTCGTAAAACTGGTTTAAGTATAAATTAATGAAACCCAGCATGTGTAATGCACTGACATTTGTGAAAAGTATTGTTTGTTGTGTAGACCTCACAAATCATTCGCTACGTTATTTATGGTATTCTTTGTTACGCACACATTACACATGTGCTGTGCATTAAACATGCCGCTTCTTCTCGTCACAACAAGAAAGTGAACATGGGTGAGTGAAATCGGCACCTTTCGACAAAATTGGCTAATATATCACAAAGAAAAACTATCATCCGTCGAAACTTCAAGACAGCAAAAATAGAGGTTAAATTTAAAACACCACAATGTATACGGAAGATCACAAAATGGAGGATAACAAGCGGGCCACAACCAGAAAATGTATTTGTGTGAGTAGTGACCAAGGCTCGGAACCGGTTTAAAAATACCGGTAACTATCGCTCTATCGTTTACCGGTTAAACAGGTGAACGGTTTCTATTACATTCAAATGATAAAAGTTACCGGTAAACTTGGGTTCCAACGGTTTTGATACCCAAATTAACCAGTTAATTTAACAATACGTAACAAACTTGAGTTAATATGACATTTATGCAACTGACGTGCTTGTGAACAGGTCTAAAAACTTCGTGATTCGCAGGGTTTAGAGGAGGATGAAAACGCGGGAGAATATTACTAAACTTGGTTTTAACCGGTTAATTGCTTTTTGCCAAAACCAAAATTTATAAAAAACCGATACTTCGCTTAAGCCGATCAAAACCGGTAAAACATAACCTTTATCCGATATTGGTTTAGGTTTGGGGTCAATTACCGAAACCGATTTGGAAATAAAACCAGTTTCCGAGCCTTGGTAGTGACACTTACCGCCATCTTTCGATAATATTTATTGGAATATGCCACCAAAATCCTTCGTCGAATTAAAAACCAACAAGCAGGATAGGTAAAATAAATGTAAAACAACACCACAATGTAAGCGTAAGATCACATCTCTTACTTTCTGTCCGCTAAGCCCGGAGCCTGGAGGCGCATAATGAAACAATATTACGTTCAATCGGGGCAAACATCTCGGGGGACGCTGCATCGCCGGGAATTAGTTTCACAAGAAAATTATATTGAGGTTTTATCACTGTTTCATACAACTTAGCAGGAAGATTTTTTTAAATTTAGGATGACTTTTTCCTCATTTAAAAGGGGAACAGATGAGCATGATAGATACGTAATGTTAATTTGTCGCTGTAGTCTATAAACATTAACATACAGCCTCAATCAAGCTTGAATCTTGCCTGTGTTCATATTATTATGCAATACGGCCGTTACTCCGTAGGCTGATTGTCACCTAACGATTAACGAAACCTATTAGCTTAACGAAACCTGCCATGTGCAACACTTTCATATTTGCGTTTACCAACACACCGTGACGTCTCTTCTAGTCACAATATGAAAATGTATTTGTGCTAGTAATAACAGCTACCGCAATCTTAAAATAAAATCGGCGTATGCTACAAAAAAACTAATTCGAATTAAAAAAAACAGTAAAGAAGAAAAATCTACCACAGTGTAAACATATGATCACATCTCGTACTTTCTGCCGCTAAGCCCTCAGCCTGGAGGCGCATAATGAAACAATATTATGCCACAAAAAAACTAATTCGAATTAAAAAACAGTAAAGAAGAAAAATCTACCACAGTGTCAACGTATGATCACATTTCGTACTTTCTGCCACTAAGCCCGCAGCCTGGAGGCGCATAATGAAACAATATTACGTCCAATCGGGGTAAACTTCTCGCTGAACGCTCCTACGCCGGGAATTAGTTTGACGAGAAAATTATATTGAGGTTTTATCACTGTTTCATATTGCTTCAGAGAAAGTACTTTGACGTGACAACGTCAAATAAATCGATGAATGCCGGCTGCACGCACGAAAAGGGATGACTCGTTGTACGTTACGCACATTGTACGTTACGATCGGCGCTTGTACGTTACGTTGAGACTTGATCGTTCGGCTTGCTTGCGCCGTTCGTCGACTGTTTATAAAGTGAAGTGAAAAGTTAATGTGCTTTTCATTGAATTGTTATGACGTTGTCGCAGCAATTTTTTTAATATTGGGTAGGATTTTTTTTGTTGACTGGAGTAGGAGAAGGAGGAGACGAGCATGCAGGCCACGTGTCGCTAAGTGTTCACTGCAGCCCATGGATTAGCACACAAACTAAACTAAAGCAAGCACGAATCTTGCCTGAGATCATTTGGTTGTGTTGCTAGTCTGGAGGCCGATGGTCGCCTCATGTAACGTGTGTCGGCAACAGCACCTTTCTACCGAAGCGCAATATAATTGGTTCATGACAGAAACCGAGGCAACGGTAGTAACTTCCTCGGTCGAACCTTGGAGCTCTAACATCTTGTTGTGAGTGTGACCAGAAACCTCACCTATGTACCGAAACACAATAGAAGTGCTTCATGGGCGCAGTGACCGTAGTTCCCCAGAAACAAATTTTACAATGTAGATTCAAGCAGAGTTATTCCTCAAATTACTATTGGTTTAATACGTAAATTCATGTTAATAGCAACTGCATTATAATACCTCAACTTTAAATTGTTTTACATTGCAGCAAATAGTGCAAAAATGTAGAACGAAATTCAAAAGCGAACAATAACATCCTTTTATTCGAACGCTGTTAAAAGCGGCTAAAACAATACAGCTTCCATTTCCATTACAAAACCGCGTAAAATTCTTTCACTGACGTCCTTAAAGGTAATTCAATTTTCCTTCGTTTCATTGGGTTCGAAGTTACGAACGTAATCTACGGGGACTCGATATAGTGGGGAGTCCAATATGCTAAAAGTAGATTTACTCGAGCGTCACGAAGACCTAGCATATTTAACAGATTGGGTGGTAGTAAGATAAAAAAGGTTAATACTTTCCTTTTCACCGTTGCGGAGAGCGCCTAAAAGTTTACAAAAATCTTATAATAAAATATAAGACGTGCCCAATATCGAGCTCGGCAAATTAGGGCATTAAAGGCATGGCAAGTAATATTTATTTAATGAAACGATTTTAGTATGAAATAAGATGCTGGTAGGGATAAAAAATAACGAAAAAAAAGAAACATCATTTAGTCACTCTCATGCGAGTTTTATCAACCTATTTACAGTCTTCAAAAGTTCACAGCTGACCATAGGCCTTCCCTGTTATTTCCTTAGGCGAGTTTGATATGCTCTATTTTAATTTTGATAAATAAAATAATGAGAATCGAAAGAAAAATGAAATCAAAACTTTAGCATTCCTGTAAAGTGTTAGTATGTGTTTAACCCGATATCTAAATCTGACGCGCTCGTGAAACTTCTAAAATCCCCTCAAGGGCCAATACAAATAGTTGTACGGCAAAGTACTTTGCATGCCACCTCCATACAATGTTTACTTTTACTCGTAAAAGGAGGTTGTCGAAGCCTCTCACAGGTTCTTCAAAGCTATCGGAAACACTCGAGCCTTTGTTTGTTCAGCATACATCTGAACCCGCAGATATATAGGGACTCGTAATAGTGATTGACACAGGTAAATTGAGGTATTATAAATTTTTTATTCTGCTAAATTTTTAGTAGTCAGCACTTTTAGAAGGTAAAGGAATATTCAATTTTATATGTTAGTTACTAGCTTTTGCCGAGTTTAAATGGATATATTATAATATATGCTACGCGTAATTGTTATATAAGGTTTATCGAGTGATATATCTATAGTGCTAGAGAATCCAATATTTTATAGGTACACACATATTCTTTATACTCGTAGTTCAATGCCTAAAAGTTTAGTAATTTTATTGTTCAGTATTTTATTGGAGTAATTATCTTTTACAATGAACTTAACACCATGTGGCTTGATGGTGATCAGCATTACCATTTAAAAAAATCCATTTAAAATCATAATAGAAATAGAGTTGGTAAACAAAAAAAAAACAACCACAAGAACCGAACTTACTGGAAGACGTTAAGGTAGGAATTTAAAGGCTGAATGAATGGACTCCCAAAAGTAATATTTTCAAAAAATTTCTTAGCCTAAGGTATAATAGTGTTTTGAAAACGTTAGTGTAAAACACTAAGACCCACTTGTACTTCTTACGGCAATCTAAATTATAATTTTATATTAAATGTAAGCCTGTAGAAAGTGTAAACGCAGTCGGTAATGAAGTATATGTACCTACTAAATTCGCGCTTGAGTGAGTCCGTCCTTCTTTCCGGTATTTTTGCGCCGCACAAAGAGGGTTAGCGAGTTTATATTCTTAAATCGAAACGGGATCCAGCGACTAGAATAGTGAGATATAATTTGGAGATTAAAAAATAAAAGAAATATATTATCATTTCCTATTTTTAAAAGATTTCCTAAAATCATCGATATAATAGTTTATATGATCGATAGAGCAGCGATGGCAAAGATGTAAAAGACCGCGGTCTGTGACGCTACCGATACCGGATTCAAATCCTCTGTCAAATAAATGTAAATTGTAATTGTAATGTGCGCATTTTTCGCTGCTCCACGGTGATGGAAAATATCGTGATATTTAATTGATTACGATGATCTCCATCGCCGTACATGCCTGAGAGAAATTCATAATTTCTCGAAAGTATGACGTCCACCAATCCGATGTAAGAGGAGACTCGTTCAGCAGTGAGACATAAAAAAATACATTATGTATGATCGATGCCTAAAATACACGTACAGATTTTTTTTTCAATTTGGTCGTGTGCTAAAATCAAGCGATTGTAAAGAATATTTTATAGAAAAGTCAGTATGGGGTAATTGAATGATACTGAGTATGGTTACACAAATTCTATAAAATATAAATATTTAATATAGTCTACCATAAAAAAAATCATATTGGTTTTAAAACAACGGAATTATAAGAAGTCATAAATTATTTTCTGACCATTCCTAGCAAAACGAAGCTTTACTTTTGTGCGCATACCTTACATTGAGATTATCCAAAATCTGATCGTACGTGATACGAATAGACCCATAACCTTTTAGTGAAATCCTTAATTCTTAATGATTTATTTATTTTGCAGCAAATGGTCAGTTGATTTGTCCGTGGCGTATTTTCATAATTAAAAATTACCTCAATTTATCCAGTTATAATATTTAGACTTAGAGATCACAGGATAATTTACCTTGGTTATTTTTATTTTATTTATTTTGTATTGTTCAAGCATTAACGTGGTATACTAATAATTATAATGGACTGTGTCCCTTGTGTTGGTGTATAAATATTACCGTATCCTTGCGTATACAGGAACGTGTCCATATTTCGTATCAGTAATGTTTGCTGATGGTAAATAACGGTAAACAAAGAGATGGATTATTATCAAACGACTCATATATCGAACGCCCATACTACTTACGTCATACATACGAGGTACATAATAATGATAATTATTACATGTTTATGTTATTTAATGTTGGGTTTTAGATAAGTTATCAAAAATCTGATTGTGGTATAATCATCCTCAAATAAAGTAGAGAAAGTAAGTTACGATTAGACCCAATTTGACTACCAATGGTTAGTCAAATTTCTAATTCTTTACGATTAAAATTTGTTTATTTTACCACAAATAGTGAATTTATTTATCCATGGTATATTTTGAGTTACTGAGCCACTTACAGGAACAGACTCTCTAGAAGGTTTGACGAATTCAAGCCTCCAGAGCAGACAGGGTTTCGAAGAGACTTTGGCACCATATGGTCTATGGCCTTCTTACACTGAGGCAAAGAATACAAAAGACCCAGGAGTACAACCAGCCCCTATGCATGGCGTTTGTGAACTATGAAAAAGCCTATGACTCGATCGAGACCTGGGCTGTTCTGGAATCACTGCAGCGGTGCCAGGTCGATTGTCGTTGTATTGTAAAAACCTGTACAACTCAGCCAATATGTCCTACCAAATCCAGAATATCCAAACAAGACCCACCCCAGCACAGAGGCGTGAGGCAAGTTGACGTTTTATCGCCGAAACTGTTTACCTATGCATTGGAGGATGTCTTTAAGCTATTGGATTGGAAAGGGCGAGATATAAAGATAGACGGCAAACATATTTCGCATCAGCGCTTTGCTGACTGGCTGGCTGCAACCCTTTTTGCGTCCCACTGCTGGGCACGGGTCTCTCCCCAATATTGGGGAGGCCTGGAGCTTACTCCACCACGCTGCTCCAATGCGGGTTGGTGGAGATGCGGGTTAGTGGCCAACCCGCTGTCGGATGTTTTCAAACCGCCCATAAGGCCTCCGACAAGGTTTAACGACTGTTATCTATCGACAACAACCGGGACCGACGGCTTAACGTGCCCTCCGAAGCACGGAAACGCGCATGAAATTTTTTGCCACTAGCGGTCACCCATCTCACACCTGACCGCGCCCGTTTGGCTTAGCTGCATAGATCGCTTGCGTTCTACGCTCGCCGCCGAGCCATGCGCGCTTCTACTTCTACTTTGCTGACTACATCGACCTTATGGCAGAATCGCTGCAGGAACTTCAGTAAATGTTAACCAGCCTAAATGAGTGCTCCCGATGGGTTGGGAATGAACTTGGACAAGACAAGTCATGTTCAACTCACAACCCCAGTCACCGTTGATGGCATGACTGTCGAAGTTGTTCAGGAATATATTTACCTAAGGCAATCCGTTCAGCTTGGTAAGAGCAACTTTGAAAGTGAAGTCGATAGGAGAATTCAGTTGGACTGGGCAGCATTCGGGAAGCTTCGCCACATACTCACGTCGCCCATATCGCAAAGCCAAAAGTACCAAAGTCTTTGGCTACAGAGCCGAAATGTGTGTGTGTGTGTGGTGGGATTCGTCCACAAGCTCAGACCCATGGAGAGGGCTTTGCTCTGTGTGTCCCTCAGGGATATGATTCGCAATGAAGAGATCCGCATGAGGACCAAAGTAACTGACATAGCCCTAAAGACCAGCAAGCTGATGGCCTTCCATTGCTCCCCGCCACCCGGCGCACCATTGGCATCATTGGCTGGCCTGGCTGGCCTATGTCCAGCAGTAGACTCATAAGGGCTAAGGAGAGAGAGAGAGAAGTATATTTTGTGTATTTTGATAATTAAAAAATAACCTTAATTTAGATTCTTAAATATATTTTCAACAGCTTTTTTCAACTTATACGAAGTTAACCTGGTTATTTTGTAGTATAAACACAATTAACAGGTTTTACGAATTAACGTGGCATGTAAATAATTAAAATGGACTGTATCCCGTATGTTGGTGTATAAATATTACCGTATCCTTGCGTATACACATTTCGTATCAGTAATGTTTGCTGATGGTAAATAACGGCAAAGAAACAGATGGCTTGCGATTCGACAAATACCTTTAACATTTTCAATAATATATCTCATATATTTGAACACTCAATCTATCTTGTCTACGTTATACATAAGTACATAGAAATGGTAGTAAAATTATTGCATGTTTTTGTTGTTAGAATTTCGATAAATATGAAGACCCGTGTGGCGCAATCGTTACCATGCCGGACTGTCTCGGGTTCGATTCCCAGCGAATCAGAAATTTGAATTGAGTTTAAATTTCTGTTCTCGGTCTGGGTGTTTGTGTTTCTGTTTTTGTATGTGTCCATGGTACCCACGACACAGGGTATACCTACCCTACTGCGGGGCTATGAAAGTGAAAAGTTTATTAAAAAAAATTGCACTTAAGTACGAACATTGAGATAATATTACGTGTGACGTGTAAGTGCATTTAAAAGAAGATTTATAATGTTAAGTTTATAACTTTTGCTTACGCCATACAGAAATTTCAGTCCTTGTAAGTGTATAGATTTTTGAAATCATTTGCCGGGATAAAACTATTCTATGTTCTTTCCGAAGGTCTATTCTATGTGTGTATCAAATTTCATAACAATTAATTCGGTAGTTTAGGCGTAAAAACGTTACAGACACACATTATTGGTATGGATTTAGTGTAATTTTTACATAGGCAATTAAAATTAATTTATTTTTTATTTATCGACGCAAGTAAAGATACTTTAGGTAACAATACATCGACGCAAGTAAATATACATGAGTTAATAATAGATTTTAAATAAAATATTGAATAAATAAAGCCAAAGTAAAAAAAACAAGTGTCAAACAAAACTGATTCCTACAGTTAGCACCTGCATGTTTGCTAACGAAAACAAATCAACAAGAAGAGAAAAAAAAACAATTTCACACTTTTAATACAATCCAGTGATAGTGTTAGCTCCGATTCAATTTTCGACCCGATGTATCTGATATTGCTTTGTACGCGATAGCATAACATCAGCGAAAATAGAAAGAAAATACGACAATGGAATGCATTTTATTCGCGACGCGAAATGTAGAAATGACGTTTCTATTTTCTAGCTTTTTTGTGTTTTTATAAAGTCACGGATAGTAAAAGACGGAATAAAGGTTTTGTCTGTGAAATAAACTTTGTTAGCTGAATCTATTACGCACATGGATCTGATTAAGCAACTATATAGTAAGTTATTACAGAAACCTATTGCAATGTTCCACTGGGTACATACATATTATGTACATGTCTTCTCCTCTCGTCACTGAAAGTACGGGTTAATGGATATAACAGGCCTTTAGGTTTCTTTTGTATAAAACGGTCACCGTGGAATGGCGCGAAATAAGCACATAAGAAATATCTTAGACAGTTATGCGCCTCGGGGATTGAACCCTGGACCCACCGGTATCCTAGCCACTCGGCTATCATAATCATAATCATAATCTTTATTTGGACTATTTTTGGGTACAATAATTTCACCTTAAAATTACATAAATATGTACATAAATTTATGCTCCAAAAATAGATTTGCCGGTTAAGGCGTTCCAAACAACAAATGTCAATGTCAATTCAGTTAATGCCAATATAATAATACATGGAACCAAAAACATACATTAAAATACATTATCTTAAAATTTATTTAAACACTATAAAATTTTCCATTAATTCATTAACATTTTTATTCTAAAAGTCTTTAATACATAATATATATTTATTTTTGTTAATTTTACACACAAACCATTATATTTTATTTCTATAGTTATATGTCCAGCTTATCATTTAAATATTCATTATAACTGTAATAGCATTTCATTATTAATAAATGTTTTATTTTCTTTAAAAACAAAGTCTCCTTAGATATCTCTTTAATGGCGTTTGGTAGTTTGTTATAAAATTTTATGGCCATATAATAGGTGCCTTTGGCGACTAAACCTAGTTTTTTACCTTGGGGCCATGCTAAATTATATTTACGTCTAGCATTGTACATATCACTATTTAATTTAAAGAGATGAGGATGTTGGCGCACAAACTTTAACAATTCTAGTATGTAAATGCACGGTACTGTTAGAACTTTTAATTCTTTAAACCATGGTCTGCAACTATCTAAGGTTTTTATTCCGGTTATTGCACGTATGCACTTTTTTTGACAAATGAGCACATCGTGACTATTTCTACAACTTCCCCATATAACAATACCATATTTAATCCAAGCATGCGCATATGCGTAATACGCAGATAGTGCAGATTTTATATTAGTACATTTCTTTATTTCTCGCAAGCCGTAAATAAATTTATTTAGTTTATTTTTAACTATGTCAATATGTGAGTTCCAATATCGCAACACTTGTCCCTACTAGTATTATAAATTCGAAAGTAACTCTGTCTGTCTGTCTGCTACGCTTTCCCGCTTAAACTTCTGAACCAATTTTTAATGAAAGAAAAACAGATAGAATGTACCTTGGGAAAGGACATAGGATGGTTTTTATCCCACGAGAACCTATAAAACGGGTCCACGCGGGCGAAGCTGCTGGCGGAAGGCTAGTAAATAATAAAACTTGAAAACACTAATCAGTATTAAGTACGTCATTACATCAGGATTAACTCAAACGGTCACAGACCAAAATGAAACAGTCTTTATGAAACGCCATAAACAATTTCGGCGGGCATAGAGCAAGAGTTATGGTCGACGGCAGAGGACGAAACGTCCCGGGCGGACATTTTGTGGGGAATTTAAATTAGGACGTAAAACACGTCAAGGGATTGTCAGAGAGATCCATTTAAGACTTTTAAGACGCCGTTTAAGGATATAAAAGGAAGTCGAAATGGAGATTTTGAATTGAAAAGAATTGCTGAATCATTTATTGTTCCGTTCGGAGGAGTTATGGGTCTGCTGACCCGCTGAATGTGTAAAGAGGGAGCACTTTGATATTTCATTCCGAAATTTTTGTAAAGTTTGGCAGTTTATAATGTAATTGGAATTTAAAGTGATATTAAAAGCGGGGTTTTTTGGCCATATTTGGCACCTTGATTATGAGCTTTTTCGCAAACGAACTTGGAAACTACGTCAAACTGTATCTTATGACTTTTAGGTCCAATATAGCTTAGGGATTAAGAATAGAGCTTCTCCAGAGATCCTCTGCCTTATCGTAAGAGGCGACTAGAGATATTTCGGTGTTGCGGATGGTGAGAGTGGGAGCTCGATCCGTACAGCCAGCAGCCCCGGGAAGGACGGTGGTGTGTACGTGGCCGCATGTCGCTGTGAGCGCCTGAGGGCGTAGGAGAGCGCATCTGCTCTCCCGGAGATGGGCCCGTTCTGGGGCGCCGCGCAGGGAGGACACCGGTGCGTTCCACTGGAGATCCTGGAGTCCTCCCCAAGCGCACAGGCAGGCCACCGAGGGGGTTTTAGTGCCTGGGTACCTTTTGAAGGTCCCCCCCCCCCCGATACAAAAAAAGAACCAACTTTAGGTAAGATTTAAGAACATCATGCGTTCATGCGCGTACGTGCGTGTTAGGGTGTTAGTATGGTGGGAAACCATACTGAAAGAAATAAAAATTGCTTTACTGTATAAATTGTTTTTGTTATCAATTCTTTTTTGTATTCTAATATTCTTTACGTAAACGACTATTATCGTTAAAAGTATCCATTACAAGGAGAAAAACGTATCGCAAGATCACGTAGTAACCCAAATTTAAAACATTTTATGAGTCTCCGAATTAAAAGTTGTCAATTTCGGAAGAGGGGAATTAATTAGGAAAGTGTTCTTCAACTTTGTTTCCAGTTATTTCAAAGTTTACGGGGGGCAGTAAACGTTGACAACCATTAACTTTATAGGGTAAGTACTTCGGTTGATTAGATTTACACACGGTTATTGAAAACTTCAATCAAATGTTTGAACTCCTGTTAAGTAAAATGAAAAAAAAAAGTATATTATAAACCCGTCTGCTGAAAACAGAAGTAAAAAGATTTAAATACTTACCAGAATTATTAAATTCATAGCATGCATTTAAACTATAAAGAATATACACTCGTAATTTTTGTACGAACATACCAAAAATATAGCTCCCGATTGCAAGCATTATATAATTAGCCTTGTTTGTTCTTAACCTTTTTATGTTTTGTAAACAAATTGTCTCTCATCTCGCTAAGGTCGGAAATGGAGGGAACATTTTCCAATTCGCTAAATTGACTACAGCTTGTACGGTGTCTATTTTAACTAGTACTCGTACGTCAAGCATACCAGTTGCCGCTGATGTATTATGCGATACTCATTGCATACAACTTTAGAAAAAAACACAAGTAATAAATGTTCATCCAAATTTTTTTGTTTGCTTACAGTAGATACTTCAAGTAGTAAACAATATACTCTTAATTTATTTTCATTAATTAAAACAAATTTGCTGTCGTCTAGTTACAGCGGCCGTGTGTACGAAGTTGGTGTCGATGAATGATAATGAGCTACATTGCGTAATGAATAAAGACGATCGGAAAATTGTTACTCATTTTAAACTTTGCTCTTTTCTCTTGCTGCTTTATAATTAAGAATTATTTTCATTTAGAGATTATATCTCTTAAGATTTATATAACCTCCAAAAGTCGCAAAAGCCTTTCTTGTTGATGATACAGAAAAAAGAGATAGAAATTGATCATTTTATTGCAATTCCGTTTTATACAAAATAATTTAGGACGAAATATCACACCAAAGACATTTTTAACTTATGGAAGCTACATAACTATTCAATTATCGCGTATTTTTGGCAGTATGATGGATGATTAAGACAAAAATTGCATCATTTGTTAACACGCTTTTATTAGCTTGACCTGTATGTATGTAACGGAATCTTTTAACTTCATTTTCACTTACTTCTAGGAGTCTTTTTAAGATTAACTTGAAAATTTGCACAGGAGTCAAGGGCCGATGACAATACAATAACCTCATAACTTTATATTGAAGTCTTAACTAGGATCATCAGGATAAAAAAATATACGAGGGGCGGCTGATAAGTTCGCGGCGTAAGGTACTTAATGAAACAAATATTAAGTTTTATATTTTTATCACGTCTAAGCGTCTGATTAACTTGAAAATTTGCGCCGATGACAATGCAATAATGTAAGAATACAAATCCCACTAAAAAATTAAAAATAAATAATGTAGTTTAAAAAACTAAAAAAACACGCTTTTGTGAATATTCGAACTAAAAAGTAAAAAATAAGAAAAAAATGTATTTTACTGTAAAAAAAGCGTGGGGTGGTTTTTAAGATACTATTGACACCATGCACCCCACGCTTTTATTCACAAAAGCGTGTTTTTTAGTTTTTGAAACTACATTATTTTAATTTTACATTTATAGGCGATGACGACCCGCGTGGCGTAATGGTTACCATGCGGGACTGCCGATCGGAGGGTCGTAAGGTTCGATTTCCTGCGAAGCAGAAATTTGAATGCTGAGTTCGAAATTTCTGTTCTCGGTCTGGGTGTTTGTGTTTCTGTCCTTGTGTGTGTCCATGGCACCCACGACACAGGGTATATCTACCCTACTGTGGGGCTATGAGTGTGAAGCGTTATTTATTTATTTATAGCCAGCCGGTTGCCTATACTAACAAAAAATTACAATACATCGCATTCGAATGATACTAAAAATGAAAATGATGTTCATACCAGGGATATTCTGTGTTTTCACAGTATCAGAAGCCGAATAAAACTTGAATAATTATGATGTGTAGCCGAGCCCGTAAATCAACAATTTCCTTGTAAATGGATAAAATATTAACGTCGTCCGAAGTCGGGAAAAGCGGGCGAAGCTTTTATATACATTAAAAGTTGCGCACAAGTTGATCGAGGGTCTTTTATGGAGGAAAGAAAACTCGGAATACGCATACAAACTAACCTATAACAACGGGATTGGAGTTGGTACTTGTTAGAAATTTATTGTTGAAAATATAAGCTTAATATTTTAGGCGGAGGTGGACCTTTTTGTTGATTTTAAAGAGGTTCCTCCTATTTGTCTGAGATGATATTATCCTGAAGTTTCGCTAAGCACTTAAGGGATTATTGAAGTTTGTACGCGTGGAGTTGTTATTGTCGTATCGTTGGATAGTTTTGGGTTTGAACCTCATTTTATTTCAATTCTTTTTAATGTCCTTCTGCTGGTCACAACTCTCAATAGTAAGAGAGATTTCAGCCATATTCCACCACACTGGCTTAGTACGGGTTGTTGGTCATTATGTCTTCGAGAATTTCTAGTGACTCTTAAGCGTGGAAAACATGGTAATGACGATAAATTGTACATATCGTCATTCTCTTACGTCTAGGAGCGAGAAATACACAAATACTTTTTTTTGTAGGATACTCGGAGTTACTCAGCTATCGCTGCCTCCACAGACAAACAGTAAATTGAAAAAAAAACAAGTTGTGTAAAAATACTAAGAAAGATAAAGTTAAATACCTAAAGCATAGAGTTCACGATGTCTTTACACGATTTTTTTTTGTTTCCTTAATTTTTTCAATAAAATTAAGTAGCAGTTCAACCTTCAACTTAGCTTATAGTGCTCGCTGCAGCCTGTGAACATTATACACCAAGAGGCCTGATGGTCACTTAATGTAAGTGGGCGGAACCACGCACCACAATATCTTCTTCACCATATAAATTGGTGCTGCGGTGGTACTTCTTCGGCAAACCTTGGACGTTACAATACATTTTGCGTGTTTGGTACGATTCTCTCCCATTTATAATGGTAGAGGGGAGGCCTAGAACTTAATTATTGATCTCTGCCCACTTAATTAATTTATTTCGGGTTAAGTTACTGTACTAGCTGTATACATTGAAATTTATTGGAAAAATAAAATAAAAGTTTACTTGAGAATAATAATAATTACCTAAATAATGTCCATTAGTAGGACTATATATTGACATTAATCAGTAACTTGTAGTTTATCAACTTTAATTTAATTTAGAACATTAGCAACATAACATACTCATATTACTCACAGCAAATTCAGAGCTACGTGTTGTACAGACTGCTTGATATTTTCTAATATTGATAAAATTGTTTTGACAACTGTTTATGTTAATACGTGTTCAAATCTACTGTGGAAATATTAATAAACTAAACTGTAATAGTGCAAAGCATTCATTAATTTTCAGATCCGTAGATACATACTAAATCTGTCTAAAATAACTTAAAACGACCATAAAATGAATTCAAAAACAAAAAACGTGACTGCGCCTAGTCGAGGTCGTAGAGTTGTGGAATCGACGGACCCAGGGGATGAGGACGTGAGTTATAGGAGTCCGTCAAACTTACCGGTTAAGTCGATTGTTAAGGATTTCGAAGGAGAAGGCGTTACCCAAGTCTCGACGACAGGTGTAATGTCCAGATGTGCTGGGACAGAGGAAGTTCCAGAAACCAGTTTACGGCCACCAGCACAAACAGGAATTTCGGGTCAGCGCCAGAACATAGAGCAGCAAAGTGAGGTACCATCAAAAGCAGGGTATCATGTAAGTCCAACAGCTGACTTTGCGCCCCATCAACAAAGCTCAGTCGAATGTACATTCAATAGAGCGGCATCGCAGGCAAACACAGCGTTCCAGGAAGCGAAAGAGGCAATTGAGAGTCGCACGGCAGGTAACGTAAAGAGAGAGATACGAGAGTATGTGTTAGAACGTATGCAACTTCTCTTGGAGCTAATCCTACAGCTTAGTGAAACTGGAAAAAGGTTGATAATGAATCGTGAGCGGGATAGGCTATCGGCAGTAAGAGAAAGTGAACAAGCTGAGCGCCGTCATTCGGATGCACTAGAGAAAATTTGCAGTGACTACCGTAGCTTACATCAGAAAGTGGATGGACTCCAGAAGGCTGCAGAAACAGTACGGTTGATGATTGCACACGACACATCGGAACCATTAGACAATATTCGACGGGAGGTAAGCTTAATCAAAACTTCAGTTGCTCCTCTAGGCGAAGTTACTCGTGAATTACGGCAGCTCCGTGATGCAAAAATTCTGGAGACACCAGAAAGGCTTACTGAATTGAAACGGGAGGTGACTGCTCTCAAAGATACTTTTAAGCCGAGTGATCCAACTGCCATTAACGAATTGGCACGCGAGGTACGTTCGTTACGTGAAGATAATAACAATCAACAGCGAAAAGAAAATCACGACCACCTAATAAGTGAAATAGGTGCACTTAAGGTGGTCATGGCTAGCTACGCACAGGCCCTAAAGTCGTCACCCCGAATATCCACGGACCCTAATTCGCGTGCGTCCGCATTATCGCATGCATTGCCATCAAAGCCATCGCCGCCCACTACCAATCTTATAGTCTCATCTCGCGACCCACGCCACACGGCAGATGATGTACTTTGCGCGGTAGAGAAAGCAGCGGATGCCCGAGGTCAACATTTTCGCATAGCTAAATGCAGGAAAGTACAAAACGGCAAGGTGGTCCTAGGGTGTGCAGATAAAGAGGAATCTGTTAAGTTAAAAACACGTTTACGAGAAAAAGATTTAACCGTAGAGGAAGCCACCGCCAGGAACCCCCTTGTGGAAATCCGAGACGTTCTAAATGTTAACACTGACGCGGATATAGTAGAATCCATATGGGGACAAAATAAGCATATCTTAGCAGGTCTGGAGCGCGAAAAAGAACAAGCAAAAGTTAAATTCCGGCGCCAGTCTCGTAACAATCTTGAACGCCACGTCGTTATAGAAGTATCGCCACAACTTTGGCGACGACTCGTAGACGCTGGAAGATTGTATATAGGGCTGCAACGCCGGCCTGTGTATGATAGATCGCCGCTTGTTCAATGTTCCAGCTGTCTTGGATACGGCCACACGAGGGGAGTATGTGAGCGACGAGATAGTGGAATCACGTGTGGCCACTGCGGTGGCCCACATACTCGCGCACGGTGCGAAAATCGAGCTAACGGAGAACCGCCAAAATGTTGCAACTGCGTTCAAGCAAAGATGCCTGAGTCAGAGTGTAAGCACGACGCGTTTAGCCAATCATGCCCGGTGCGCCGAAAATGGGATGCTATAGCGCGTTCTCGGGTATCTTATTGCTAAAGGCGTTTCAGGCGTAAATAAGGACATACTAAGAGGGCAAAAATTTATACAAGCCAATTTGCAACGGTCGAAGCTGGCTACAGCGGAGGTTATTGCAGCCGCAATTAAAATGAAAGCAGCCTTCGTGATGGTCCAAGAACCATACGTGGGCAGTTTAGGTGAGATGACCTGCCCAAATCCGTTGCGAGTGATACAAGCGCAGGTAAGCACCGGACCCAATAAGGCGGCCATAATCGTAGTGGATGCAAATCTCAGAGTAGACATTGACCCAAGGCTCCTGTCGCCAAATATAGTTGCCATGACGACCATGACAGCTCTTGGGAAACTTGGAATTGTGTCCGTGTATTTCGAACCAGACCGGTCCCTCGACTCCTACCTGATACGTCTTCGGGATATAGTCGAAAAGTTGAGGGTTAACAGACTGATACTGGGAGGCGACTTTAATGCGAAGAGTCCATGGTGGGGCTCAGAACGCGAGGATGATAGGGGGGCTACTATAGCTGCCCTTTTGGATGAGCTCGAACTGCATATTCTTAACGAAGGGGACACACCGACTTTTGAGGTTTATAGGGGCGATCAACTATGCTCTAGCCGTGTAGATGTAACGACTTGCAGTGAATCCCTTATCGGCAAAATAGTAAACTGGACAGTTGACAGGGATCTCACTTCCTCTGACCATAATGCAATAACTTTCTTGCTGTTAGAGAGAGAACCTCCAAAAACTCTCAAAACGAGCACTAGGATTTATAACACCAAAAAAGCTAACTGGGGGGAATTTGTGAAGAGGTTGAAGTGGGAAATTGGAAATCGATCGCTTCAGACGGAAATTGTGAGGAGAATGGAAACCGTGGATCAGGTGGAACTCACAGCCAAAGAGTACACGGAAGCGGTAGTTGCAGCATGTGACAAGTCTATTCCTAGATTACGTCCACTAACGGCCGCACGAAATCCACCATGGTGGTCCCCTGAACTAGATATACTACAAAGCACCGTAAAGAGGATGAAAAGGCGAATAGCGAATGCATCACCGAGACGTAGAGAGTACGTCATTGCGGATTATTTGGAAGCGCGAAAGACGTATGCAGATGCAGCGCGGGATGCTCAAACTAAGTCCTGGAAGCAGTTCTGCTGCACAGCGGATCGCGAAAGCATGTGGGACGGCGTGTACCGCGTCCTTAGGCGTACAAAACAGCAGACGCCGGACACACTTTTAGTGGATGACCAAGGCCAAATATGCTCTTCAAAACAGTCCGTTCAGTTGTTGGTAGATAAGCTGTTTCCAACTGACAACTTGACAACTGACCAAACGCATCACGAAGCAGCGCGACGAATAGCGGACATACCGACAGGAGTTCCTGACGACCCTCCCTTTACGTTGATGGAGCTCCACCGCGCGACCTCACAAATGCTGCCTAAGAAAGCGCCTGGAGAAGATGGCCTCACCGGCGACATATGCATTTGCGCAGTTAAAAATGATGAAGGCTGTTTTCTGGAACTCTGCAATACATGTCTGAGACTGGGCTGTTTTCCAAAAATATGGAAGAGGGCAACGGTTTGTATCATACCAAAGCCAGGCAAGAGAGATAAGAGTAATCCCCGATCGTATCGACCGATTGGTCTACTGGCTGTGCTTGGCAAACTGCTTGAGAGAATGATGGTCAGCCGGCTACGCTGGCATCTTCTTCGTACGCTGAACCCCCGGCAATACGGATTCATGCCTCAGCGCGGTACCGAGGACTCCCTCTATGATGCTATTTCCGAAATCAAAGACAAAATTAATAATAAGAAGATAGTACTACTGATCTCTTTGGATATAGAGGGAGCTTTCGATAACGCGTGGTGGCCGTCAATCAAGGGGGAACTTCGTAGTAGAAGATGTCCGCAGAACGTATTTGGCCTAGTCGTATCGTACTTTAGTGAGCGTAGTGTTCGTGTTCGGTATGCGGGTAGCGAACTTATTGTACCTACTACGAAGGGCTGTGTGCAGGGTTCGATCGCGGGGCCAACATTTTGGAACCTAATTTTAGATCCCTTGCTAACTAAGCTCGAGAGCAGTGGCGTGTACTGCCAAGCATTTGCAGATGATATAATATTGATTCTCTCGGGGGATACGATTGGGGATATTGAAAGGAAAGCTGGCGAAGCATTGGGCTCAGTGGGTTCGTGGGGTGATAATAATAAACTGAAATTTTCTGCCGCAAAAACGAAGTCCATGGTTTTTGCCAGAAGGCGTAACATAGGCACCCCTGTTGTCCAGATGAACGGCGTAGTAATTGAAACTGTGACAGAGTTACGTTTATTAGGCCTAGTAATCGACTGTAATCTGAATTTTAAGTCCCATGTGAAAGCTATTGTTAAAAAAGCAACAAATATTTATCAACAACTAGCCAGAGCAGCTAAAGTCACATGGGGCTTGAACTCAGAGATTCTTAGGATGATATACTGTGCCGTAATCGAGCCCATTGTTTTGTATGCAGCTAGCGTATGGGTGGGGGCGGTAGACCTAGCGATGGTGCGCAAGTGGCTAGGCTCGCTGCAGAGAGGCTTTGCACTTAAAATCAGCAAAGCTTATAGGACAGTCTCCTTAACGGCAAGTCTGGCTATCGCTGGTTTGCTGCCCCTAGATATGAGAGTGAAGGAAGCAGCCCAGTTGTATGAGATAAAACGTGGAAGACCACTCCATCCAGAGTCTGATGAGCTGTGCTATGAAAGCAAAATATCATACCTCGACATTCCGCATCCATCAAAAATGACAAATATAAATTATGAGTGTACTGACGACCCACATAAGCACGGTAGTGTCGGACTTAGCATTTACACCGATGGCAGTAAAATAGATGGGAAGGTGGGTGCGGCGATAACAGTGTGGAGGGACGGCGTCGAAATAAAACATCAAAGTTTTAGATTGGAGTCCTTCTGCACAGTGTTCCAAGCTGAATTACTAGCCATTCTGAAAGCGAGTGAATTAGTAGGGAGAAGTAAAAACTATTCCATAGTAAAGATTTTTTCAGACAGTAGATCAGCCTTAGGCGCTGTCACTGATCCTACATCCCTGCATCCACTCGCTTTCAGAACAAGGATGCAGATATCTCATTTGATGTCAGTCGGTGTGGATGTTAAGTTGTTCTGGTTGCGGGCGCATATGGGGACAGCTGGAAATGAACGGGCCGATGAACTAGCTAAACATGCAGCCCTGCACAAGAGAACCGCAGCAGATTATAAATTCTATCCAGCTTCGCATGTGAAGAGAGTCATCAGGCAGGGAACTCTTTCAATGTGGAATAATATTTATCTGGAAAAAAATGAAAATAAAACCATCCTCCTATTTCTGCCTGACGGCGTTCTTGCATACAAACATGCGCGTGGGTACTGGCCGGACAAGTTACTTACCCAAGTGTTAACTGGACATGGAGGGTTTGGTCAGTACCTGCACAGAATGAAGCTGCGCGACACTCCGTACTGTATCTGTGGGGATGGCGTTGTGGAGGACGTTTTACATGTATTGACAAAGTGTTCTAGATTTGCATCGTTGCGCTTGGACTTGGAGATTAAAACGAATACTCAACTTACCGATGCAAATCTACGAACACTGCTACATGACGACAACCTGAGGGCGGACTTCATAGCGTATTGCCAAATTGTAGTTGACAAGGTATGTCGAGGGAATGGTAGCACGGTGAAGTGGCTATAAGATAAGTAGGATTTTGACATTAAATTAATTTTGACATTAAAATAATAACAATAATAACAGTACATACATAATAATAATAATAAATTAATGAATGCTTTTAACTAATCTAAATATACAAATCTAATACATATTTTTATTCTGTGGACATATAATTATATTAATAGCTTATAAGGTCTTTGGTTATGCCAGAGGAGTTGTAGAATAAATAAATAAATAATAATAAAAAAAAAAAAAAAAAAAAAAAAAAAAAAAAAAAAAAAGCTGTATACATTACCCACTAATACTTACAACAGAAATCTATGAATACAAGGGCAAGGAGTACATATTAAAACCGAATTAAGACTGTGTAAAATCGATACCTTAACACAACGGCAAATTCCACTTCGTTGCGTGACCACCAGTAACAGAAAGTAGAACAAAAGTAACTCTGAATCTTTAACTTTCAGGAGGCGTCGTCCATTTTTAATAGACGGGAGAGCCGTCGCAATTACCATAATGAAGAGTTCCACTTGTCATAGTTTGAAATAAAAACTTTAATTGCTGACTGTACTCATAATAGGATGTCTAAAAATGAGCCCCTATTTAAACAAGAAATGGAGTTTTAAAAATTATAGTTAGAAAGTCCCTTGTTTCTGGATCGTTTGTTGGTCCTTCTATAACGACAGGACAGACTGACTTCATGGAACGATTTTTACACGCTTTTTATTAGCTTCACCTGTATGTTTGTATGTTTGTTTGTAACCGACTTCTTTGGGCGCGATTTTGACCCACTTTAAACGGCCAGATTTCGTTCAAACTTTGTAGATTTATTGAGGACCGATGACAATACACTAATTTGATAAAATTATTCCATTTTTCAATTTGCAAAATATGATTTTTGTTAATTTATATAATTTTCTGGTTAACTTGAAAATTTGCATAGGGGTCAAGGGCCGATGACAATGCAATAATATGAGAATAAAAATCCAACTAAAAAATTAAAAATAAATAATGTAGTTTAAAAAACTAAAAAACACGCTTTTGAGAAAATACGAACTAAAAACTAAAAAAATAAGAAGAAAATGTATATTACTGTAAATAAAGCGTGGGGTGGTTTTTAAGATACTATTGACACCATGCACCCCACGCTTTATTTACAGTAATATACATTTTCTTCTTATTTTTTTAGTTTTTAGTTCGTATTTTCTCAAAAGCGTGTTTTTTAGTTTTTTAAACTACATTTTGTGATTGGGAACAGTTACGAGGCTGGAGAGTGACATAGACTACTTTTACCGCGTTAAAACATCTCATTTCCATGAGATTATCCATTACAATGTATTTGATCCTTTCGAACACAAGTGAAACGGAACACAGCTACTTCCAAATATGTGAATATCAATGGGTCAACTCGTAGGCCATGTATACTTTTTAGACATCCCACTAAAACATTTCATTGTTTAGTTTTCAAAAATTATAATGAAGCTGGGGCTAGATTGTCACTCCTGAAGAATCAAGCTCCTAGCTCAGGAAACTACAATTTTAATAAAAAGAATAAGACGTGACAATTCCAAGTCATATTAAACACCATATAGATTTATATACGTACAGGATAAACGTTACTAACACATCGACAAAACTACCATTCTCAAAGGAAAGTATAACGAAAAGATAGCGTAATAAATCACCAATCTATCACAATGTGATTTACGAACGATTTCGAACTATATTACTTACATAATCTCGGCCCATAGGTCAAAGGGCTTTCCTGAAAAAGTTATAAGCTCGATAAAAGATCCGGGCCCAATGCATGTTTGATATGATAGAAGGCCCTTTCCTTTATACGGACTTGTTCCGGCTTTGATAAACAACTTTTAAGGTCGTCAAAAGGAAGTTGTAAGGAACGGTCTATCAAAAGTTATTTATTGTACTGTCATTTTGTTTTTCGGCTTTCTTCAGATATTGTTTTGTTTTCAACGTAATCACAATTTTAACAATTGCCATGATGATTTTTTATCAGCCTTAGGGCCTCTTTCACCACCTTCAACTGATGTGACAAGTACGCTAATTGTCGGTTAAAGTCACCCGTAACTTCAATTTCAATTTCACCATGTTCGAGTAGCACTAATCATATGATAAACTGACCCGTACTCATAGCTTTTACGTACGGGACGTAACTAATCAACACTTTACTTGGAGACGGTGAACGAGGCCCTTATCGAAGTATTTTTATTAGACGAAAATCATACCTAAATCAGACTGAATCGCGAGCTATTGACTATCAGCTTCCGGAGTAACACCTAAATTGTATACCTACTCGTATGTATAATAATGTCTGGAAAACCGAGGTTTGCTCGGATAAAAACAATTGATTTTCGTGGTCTAATCATAATCAAAATAAAAAATATATATTTCGTATTACGAATACATAATATTCGCTTAAGTAATGTCATTTTTTCGCGGTCATCGCTTTTAGGTGCCCGTTTGGGCTAAATGTTGAGCTGCGAGAAAAAAGGCGGCGGAAAAGAAACTCCCAGCAGCACTCTTTTTTTAAATCTATCTAGATCAATCTGTCACCCCTGAAACTAAATTTCATAAAAATTGTGGGAGCCGTTTCCGAGATTCAAATGATATATGTACATATATACGTATATACAAGAATTACACGTTTAAAGGTTAAAAACTATATGTCTACTATTTAATACCGGAAATAAGATACCAGATCTTTTGTCTTCTTTTTTTTTTATATGACACAAATACAATCATTTAAAAAAGTCCAGTCCGTACGGGCTGCCCGTTTGAGGGCTTCGCGCGTGGAGGACACCGGTGCCCCCAAGCGCTGAGGCAAACCACCGAGGGAGTTTTAGTGCATTAAAAATCTCACATAATCCGATATCTCTCCAAAGGTATTAGGTACCTTTTGAAGATTGCATCCACAGTATTAAAAAGGATGTGAAATTTCTGAAGTACGTTGCCGCGTCAAAACTTCGTGTAGCTAACCCGCCTCATTTGATGTTACACGTCAAAATATGAACTCTATTTTCATTTCAAAATTAGAAACGAAGCATTCCACAGAAATCCAAAGCTGTTTGAAAGCTGAATAACTTAACGCTAAAGGTGCTTGGAGTTACGGCAAATCTGATAAGATTACTGCCACGCGAGATACAAATCTATGCGTTGCAAGTATTTATGTCGGTTCGTATTTGCAAAGCGCAATTTGATTTCCGACGCGATAAATTTATTGCATTGGTTATGGCTTTATGGGAATAACGATTGTAATGCTGTAAAGCGGCATGACTTGACATTAAATTTGAATAAGTAGATAAGAATATATTTTAACATATTAGGCAGACGACTAACTTGACTATTTGATCAGCTATCGTCAGGCGACATTTTTTTATTTAGTAGGAGAAGCGTCCACAAAAACATAACGAGGCAGAAATACGTATGCCGCAAGTCGAACCACGTAGAGAACAGGCTGTAGTAGTCATGGTCAAAGCATGGTCAAGGCAATTTTACATTTCAACTAGTGGTCCGGCCCATCTCCGACCGGGTGCAAACCAGGCGCGGTCACAGCCTTCAATTTAGGGGGTGTCGCCAAGAAATTTGGGGGAAGAGGTGTTCCAAATTGGCTTGTTTCGCCTTCCATCTACGCATGACTGATGGATTTGGGGGGGGGGGGGGGGGAACATGTCCCCTGGGACCGTGGCTGGTGCAGACGTTGTCCTGCTTTACAAGATTTCATGTTACTGTCAAACAAAAATAAAAACAAAAATAATGGCATACAAACTGTCCTGTTATTCTGATTATGTCAAAGCTTAGAACGACACGGCACGAAACACGAACGTTTGAACCTAGGTACAATTATGGAAAAATTACTTATAAATAATTTAAAAAAATCCATTGGACCATATTGTGAATCTAAATCGTTTTCCAATCATCTTAAACACACAAAAAAAATTTCATCATAATCCGTCCAGTCGTTTAGGAGTTCAGTAACATACACACGCACACAAGAATTAATAGATATAATAAATAATAAATAAATAACATTTCACACTCATAAAGCCCGGCGGTTAGCGTAGAACGCAAACGATCTAGGCAACTAAGCCAAACGGGCGCGGTCGGGTGTGAGATGGGTGACCGCTAGTGGCAAAAAAAAATTTTCATTCGCGTTTCCGTGCCTTTTTTATGTCCCACTGCTGGGCACAGGTCTCCTTCTCACACAATTGAGAGGGATTTAGATGGCCTAAACCACGTCCACCACGCTGGCCAAGTGCGGATTGGTGGACGTCATGCTTTCGAGAAATTATGAATTTCTCTCAGGCATGCACGGCGATGGAGAACATCGTATCGTAATCAATGAAATATCGCGATATTTTCCATTACCGTGGAGCAGCGATAAATTCGCACTTTGTCAGAGGCGAGATTTCTAACAATCCGATTTCTTAACCATAGAATACTAAAGAGTATAGAAAAAGAGTAAAGAACTGAAACCTCAGCCTCCGATTCTCGTACCTTAAAAACGTTATTATAAAACCTTTATGCCTTAGAAAAAATGGGAGAAGACGCTGGTCCCTAAAACACAGTTTTTACTAACTTAGAGTCCAGAGGCTTCATTAAAGTTACTGTTTTATTTCGTTTAAACAAATAAAGATTATTATTATTATTAAATAATTGAAACAATATTTTCAGCTCCATTTCTAAACAAGTAGCACTATGGTCCCGAGTGGAGTGTACTGGAGCTGGGAGCTTAATTAAATCCGATAGTTGGACAACAGTCCCTTTGTCTAAGTCGTACAGAGCGCGAATTGCTAACGGAGTGGACTTTGTCTTCGGTTTCTAGTAAAAAGTCATTCAGTAGCCATGTACAACTCGGAAGATGGTAGCAACATGAAACTTAGAAAGTAAGAGATTTCTTTACAAATTTGTAAGTAGTAGTATCTCCAACAACCCGCAATGTGCTTCATTACATAATCGCGTTTTTGCAACATAAAAGAAGGAAATTTTAAAGCACGCATGGCCCGACGGCCAATGTAGAAGGCAAGCGATCTGCGCAAGCGATCCGACAGCAGGTTGGTCACTATCCCGCATCTACACCGCAAAGCGCAGCGTGTTGGAGTAAGCTCCAGGCCTCCCCAATAAGAAGTAGGGACCTGTTCCCAGCAGTGGGACGCAAAAAAGGTGCAGCTAGCAGATATACATTCAAGCCTTCGCCTTTATATATTAAAATAATAAACCAATATAATACTTGGCGTGTCATATTCTTTCTAATGGTAATGAGACTAATGAAATGAGTCTGAAAACAATTTTTGAGTCGGTGCCCATTCTGAACTAGAGGTACGTCATTTTATAAAGGGCCTAACTCCAAAATAGTTATAAGCGTCATTACCACAACACACAAACAACACAGCACCTAAGCACAGCACATAATTTTCAAATCTATGTATATGAGATGGAACCGATTTCGGAGGTAAAAAAAAAGAATAAATATCTTAATTTTATACGAAACGTTAGCATAAAATATGTTTTTGCACATTGACATAACTATCGATATTTATTTTCCAACATACTGTAATATTACTTACGATATAAAAATATTTGGCTAGTAGCTAGTAACATAGTAGGTATTCAATTCTATTTAGTAGAGTAATCCGTCATAATACTATTATTATTAAGCTTTTTGTATGTCTTTCATAATAATATCTTACATCAATGGAAATAGACGAAATAATATTTTTATACGAAAAATAATATATAGTTTGGTGTAGAAAATTAAATAAAAGCTTTCTGTAATATTCTAGTTCCTCAATAAGAAGAAATCCTTAGAAGATGAATATTCAGGCCACGTGGAAATGTGTGGTCGCTGCAGCCTCGAATAGTATTAATATAATATGAGATAACGACATGTTCGCAGCATAAAAGAAAAAAATTGCTTTACATTATAGTACTGTAAGTACGGTATGTTGAAGCAAGCATGGCGCGATGGCTGCTGACGGTATGATGCCTATGATGTCTTTTCATAAGAACGTGGTAAGTTGGGCTAAGGATTAATCAACGCGCTGTTGGAAGTTTACAAACCACTAAACCACCCATAAGCCCTCCGATAAGATAGATATAACAAGTGCTGTCAATCGACATAACCGGGACCGACAGCCTCACCTTCTTCCTTCAGCTTTGCCTTCTGAAGCACATTAAGCCGAAACCATTAGTCTCAAACCCGATCGAGGTAAGAATTCACTAATGAAAAGAAACAGGCCCGCTTAAAGGCTCCAATTTTAGGAATTAGTTTACCTTTAAATTGGGTAAAGTAAAGCGAGGGTAGGAGTGAATAGCACTGAACAAATTGAATCTATAACCTGTTGATATGTCAAACAGAATTGTAAAGAGTTAACACACTAATAAACGCGGAAAGTAGTAAGTAGATTAGGATTAAAATTTTCGTGCAATTAGGGGTGTGCATCCATAAGAATAAGTAACATACAACAAAAGACTATGCGGAAAAAACGGATTACACGGTGAGGAGAGAGTTACTTCATTCGTCTCTATGATAAATGGAATAGGAGACTATTTTATTTTTGGTAGATCTTAAATGGTTCGATTAGGGATGTACCACTGCTGCATCTAGTAAAGCTGTAAAAAAAGCTCTCCTCCAAAGCCGGCAATGCTCGGGCGGCTCCCCTAGGGTTGCCCGTGTCCATAGGCGACGGTGATCGCTTAACATCACGCGGCCCGTCTGCCTTATTGTTAGGTTTATTTATTAAAAAAAAAACTATTTCTGGCGTGAAAAACTCGGTTGTGTTTCAGTGGCAAGGTGCGGTTGCTGGTCAGACTTAATAATAAGGAACTTTTATAATAAGGAACTTCGTTCCTATCCGGTGTCCCACCACACCACATGGCTTTTTTATTATAAAGTAAGGTAAAAACTTTAGTAAGAGTAAGGTATATTGTTGCATGTGGATGTTCCCTATCTGGAAGGGAGGTAGGTTCTATTGCATGAAAAAGTATACGTTTTGGTTGCGGATTGTTGCAAAGTAGTTTTTACCCAACTTTATAACTAACTGCATGCTGGTCTACTCGTATTAAAGAAATGAAAAGAATATTTCATCAAAAAACGTATGTGTCAACCCTAGAGAAGTTTACCTTTAATTTGTATTAGCGAACTAACAATGGCACTGGAATGAAAGCGAAGCATTTGCGCCAAATTAAATCTATAATCTGTATTGAGTTTTGTTTCATCAGTCGCGAAACATTTTGAAGTGGAGTCTCGAAGTAAGAATATGATCATTCGGTGTCGAGTTTTGGTACTCTGTAATATAAAACGAAGTTTGTTAATTAGATCCGTTCAAGTTCTAAGTTTATAATAGCTAGTAATATTGCTGAAGGATTAATAAAATGGTTTAACTTTTGTAAAGAAAGGCCTAAAAGATAGGGATCACAATAGCGATCAAATAAAATTTGTAATTTAGAAAGTAAATAGTCTTAATCTACTTGTGAGTGTATCCTATCTCAGATTAAAGTACTTCCTCAGTGCGTTAGGTCTCCTCTAAGAATTGAGAAGGATTGAAAAGAAATTCAGATATAATTCATGCCTTTGCGAAGTTTTGTGTAAATTTCTAGCAACGTATATGGAAAAAAAATCACACTGAAATATGTGTATGTTTTATTCTAATAATGTTATGATTATGAAGGAGGTGCTCACATCCCTTTGTGTAAATATTATTATAGGTCGTGTACAGATACGCGGGGTTCCTTTTTTATGTTGATTAAAAAAAGTCAAACCTAACCTAACCAATCCCATTTATTTAAAATGACGAGTCCTTTTTGTATATTTTTTGGCGGGGGGGCTGCATTCCTAACTGTAAAACTTGAAAAGATCAGGAAAAAACAAAATAAGGAAATAGGATTAGTTTTAAGTATAGTGATTACTAGATTTAAAAAACTATCGAGTAAACACTTTCACAATAAAATAGATCAAGTAGATAATTTTGTGGTAAAGGTATGTAGTAAATAATTCGATGGAGCCGGCTGCACGCACGAAAAAAACATGACTCATGCGGCGTTACCTCGCTCTGAGGCGTTCCATTCATGGCTTGAAGTGCAAGCGAGAGCGCGGAACGAGCGACAAAGAGGCACAATCGGTTATCGGCCTCCGCGTTCGGCAGCGTTCGACACCTGTCTCTCTCCTACTTGAGTGAGCGATGCGTCCGCGTGGACAGCTGGTATACAATACATTTACATGTTTTAGTCAAGTATCGGAAGCGCGCATGGCCCGGCGGTTAGCGTAGAACGCAAACGATCTATGCAACTAAGCCAAACGGGCGCGGTCGGGTGTGAGATGGGTGACCGCTAGTGGCAAAAAATTTCATGCGCGTTTCCGTGCTTCGGAGGGCACGTTAAGCCGTCGGTCCCGGTTGTTGTCGATAGATAACAGTCGTTAAACCTTGTCGGAGGCCTTATGGGCGGTTTGAAAACATCCGACAGCGGGTTGGCCACTAACCCGCATCTCCACCAACCCGCATTGGAGCAGCGTGGTGGAGTAAGCTCCAGGCCTCCCCATTAATGGGGAGAGACCCGTGCCCAGCAGTGGGACGCAAAAAGGGTTGCAGCCAGTCAAGTATGAAGTGCAGTGAAAAGTGAATGTGGTGTCAATTGTTTATAACATTAAGTATTTTCTTATGACGTTGTCACGTTCAACTATCGTCAGTAAACCGACTTTACAGACAACCGATATTTTTAAATGCAGGTTAAAGCCTGCTGAGTCTACTCTTAGAATATTAAATTAAATACTTGAGTCACAACACATATAAACAACGCTCTAAAACTAAAACAATACCCGTATATCCCCTTGAAATTCAGACGCGACAAAATATACATTCTGAATACGACTAACTCACATATATTTCAAACTCCGACAAATATGTTTAAACAAACTACTCGGAAAATCCCCATTACCATATCACGGTCTCGTTTGAAAATTTATTTCCTTTCAGTACATTTTGAACGCATTCATTTAAGATATAGAAACAACAAAACGGAATTTCGTTGTTTCGTTTCGTTTCGTTTCGGTGAAATTGCAGTATTCACCTTAATACATTATGTCAAAATTATGTTATAGCTCAAGAAAAAACATTTAATAAACTACCGTTTAAAGTAGTCATCTTCTAAAGACAGTAATATTGTATTCAAAAACAAGTATAACAACCTTTTTAACATTTCGTACCTACTAAAATACAAAAAAGGACTCTTGTGTGAGTCTGTTCATTTTCTGATATCGTAACATATTAAAATCTATGGCAGGATTAAATAAGATAAAGTAAACATTACAATATAATTCGTCGTCTCTATTTGCTTATGAGAGGATATTGTATTTATGATTTTTTATTAGAATAACGAAAATTAATTATAAGAGGAAATATTTCTATTATATTGATAAATTCTTTAAGAAATGAAGAAAAAAAACAATGGGTTGCACTCCGGGAGTGCCGGCAGAAGTGAAAACATTAACGTTGTGCATTTTTGATGTCTTGGAATCGTTAGGGAATAATTCCGCACGAATTGCTTGAATTATCAGTACCTATTAATTTCTATCTAGTATTTTTACAAAGTACTCTCTCATTTTCTTTCACTATTTCTTTGTCACTTTTTTCATTAATAGATGCACTTTGTTCAATGTCCATATTTAAAATACTTGATATAAACGAATTTTAAGATAAAATTATACTTGACGCTGGCAATATGCAGAGTTTGCGATGCCATAATTGAAGAAAAAAAGTATAGACAGCCGTCAGATGAGCCGTCATTAGCTGTCACCCCTCCGTCTTGGTCTAAGAGCCGGTGAAGATATTCACTCGTTCGGTTGTTACAAGAGTGAAGGTGATATGAAAGAAAATTGATTAAAATTAATTAAATTAAAAATAGCTATGAACACTTTTCGATAGTCAAGTTATCATAGGCATATATGTTTATAAATTATATTTGGTAAATAATATGTCTCATCGAATTTTCAGATCGGTGAAGGTCGATCTTCCTCGTCTCCTCTACTATCTTACGAAATTTTGCGATCAGCACACGTGACCTCGCGCGAGTTTCATAGTTTTTACCCATCCCACAAAAAGTGCTCAACGCCGCTAAAGAAGTTTTCACTTCAATAAATGAAATTGAGAAATGAGTCATACTCAAATAATACGTATTGACGGCTAGCTCACACCTTAAAGCAGGATGGAGACGTTTATCAAACAGTGAACCGAAATACAGCCGTAGTCTATTACAAGGGAGCAACTGAGCGAGCACTTACGAAGTTCAGGTAACTTTGTCACCGGTTAGATGTGGCCCGGATGTGGGTAATTCCGGATCATCGGTTCCTAGCAACTATGTAATTACAAGACAATAATGAGTTTCATACAACTGCTAGCTGAAAGCTTCAATTACGGCTATTTATACCAGGAAGAAGCAATCATAATTAAAGGCGCATGGCTGCAGCGCAAGCGATCCATGCAGCTAAGCGAAACGAGACCGGTCCACGAGACCGGGTTGGTGAGTTACCGTTGCGCTGGAGACAAACATACGCGTTTCGGTACTTCGGAAGGCACGTTAAGCCATCGGTCTCGGTTGTTATCGATAGATAGCAGTTGTCAAAACTTTTCGGCCCTATGGACCTCGCATCTCTACCAACCCACGTTTTACGAGTAGGATAGAGTGGTAAGTATAAGCCTCAAGCCTTTCCAATAATGGGAAGAGATCCGTACCCAACACTGGGACGCAAAAAAGGGTTTCAGCCGGCCTGCCAAAAGCATTTTATTTTTCTCCATTTAATATGAATTCCTTTATATTCGGAATAAATTTTGTGCCTTAACATTACTGATTTAAAATAAATCCATGTTATGTCTATTAAAGAGATGCACAAGCGCGCATGGCCCGGCGGTTAGCTTAGAAGCAAACGATCTATGCAACTAAGCCAAACGTGCGCGGTCGGGTGTGAGATGGGTGACCGCTAGTGGCAAAAATTTCATGCGCTTTTCCGTGCTTCAGAGGGCACGTTAAGCCGTCAGTGACAGATAACTGTTGTTAAACCTTGTCGGAGGCCTTATGACAGCGGGTTGGCCACTAACCCGCATCTCTACCAACCCGCATTGGAGCAGCGTGGTGGAGTAAGCTCCAGGCCTCCCCAATAATGGGGAGAGACCCGTGCCCAGCTGAGGGACGCAAAAAAGGTTGCAGCCAAGTAGGTGCACAAAAGCCAAAACATTAAGTAGGTAAAAATGGTTTTCTTGCTTCTGTAATAATTACATACTTTCCTCATAAAGACGATTCTTAAAAGGAGCTAATAAATCGCATCTCAGCGCATTGCCAAAGGGCAAGATTCCGAATTAATTTGTACATCGTTCGCGAGGGTTGTAAATAAAAGAGATGAAAAAATGTTGGGATAATAATATAAAACACGCGTAAGGCAGGAAGACGGCCGATCACCATAATTGGACGCCGTTCAGGATGTTTGTAAGGAATTTATGATAGCAATTTATGCGTCGGTTTGTTGATTTCATTTTAGGGTTCCCTACCTCAAAAGGAAAACGAAACTCATTAGATCTTTTTGTTGCCCGCCTGTCTGTTTGTTCGCCCGTCTGTTTGTCAAAACGTTTAATATTGGGAACATTTTAAATTTAATATTTTATTTAAAATATACTTACCATTGATTATATCAAAGACACATTCAAAGCACAAAGGTATACAGGGCTAAATTTTCTCGAAGCTGCAAAGAAATAAAACTTCTAAATTAGTTAACGCAAAAAAAAAAAAACACCGCTATTTATGCCGTAAAAAATGCATACATATTTGCTCTAACGGGAATAAATGTTGATTGAGTACAAAGAAATATCAGCAAACCATTAACAATTGTAATCAAATCTTAAAAATACAGTTTTTTATGGAACCCCCCCGGCGGGCGAGTCCGAATCACGCTTGACCGTATTTTTTATTTCGACAATAATGTTCGCGTCCGTATAATGTTAATATGAGGTCTAAATCTGTTGGTAGATAGGTAAAGTTAAAGGGTGGTGCCGTTTTCTAATGGTTAATAGCCTTAGATCACGGAAAACTATGGATACAGCCAACCAACGTTCACAACAAATCCTCCTATCATTATAAATACAAAAACCGACGACCAATGTTCAATAAGCTCTAATAAATTTATAATTAATAGTTAATAGGTATTTTATAATAGTTTTGTTCACATACTTTAAAAAGAATTGATAAATAATTTCACTAGTCATCAATTGTATCAATCTAGTCTATGAATCTAGTGAGAAACTAAACACCACCTAGATTTCAATATTATCATAGTGTTTTCCCACTTGGAATTACTTAGTCTAACGTCCGCGCGTCCTGATCAAGTTGTACAATCCCTACGAGACCGGTATGAATATTGATGGTCTGAAAGTTGAAACCGCGTTACTGTAACTAGCCTACAAGTAATTATTATAACGGTGAAGTATTTGTTTCTTTGAAGAAGCTAATCTTAGAAAGTACGGGTACGAATAAAAATCCTGTGTTGAATAATCCATTTATCGAGGAAGATTTTAGGAGTATATCTATAAAGATAAACATACTTCGTACTAATGTTGTTGGTTATACCCGCCCCGGTAGTATACGGTTATACACGTAACGAGAAATCGTTAGATTTTTGACTGAACAGATAAATCGAACGCCCCTCTCAAAGTGCCTCCACACGCCACCGATATCTGCGTAGATCGTCAGTTTTCCGCAGAAGTTCACACAAATGTTATCCAAGATGGAAAATGATGATTGACAACTTGCGTTGTTGGGCCTAAATATGTGATTAAAGAATTAAAAAATCGAGGAATATAAAATTTATATTATTACATAAAGGGCGCTTTGTGTGATACGCACGTCCGAACACAAGCGGTGTCCGAGACGAACTGCTAAACTATGAGCGATCATGACAGCCGACGAACGATTTATCTAATGAAATTTACCAATTTAACACGTGCGATAAATCTGACTAAACAGATGTGTGCAGAGAAATCGAAACGATTTCTCGTTACGTGTGGGGCGGGCATTATTCGTATACTCCGTACAGGCTAAACACGCCGGTACGCAATGACATTACAAGGTAACAGAAAACACGGATTAAGTAAATGGTATATTTTATATGCCGTTTGAACACCGCATCCAGTCTTCGCGGTGTTAAATGAAATTCCAGTTTTCTGTTTTAAACCGATGTCACAAACGTTGAAAGCTGTATGTAGCTTAATAGTTTGTGTGTACGTAGGATGTGTGTACGTATTGGTAATTATTATTATTATTAGAATAAATTTATATTGCGTTTTCTCATCAATCTAATCCAAAAAGGCAAAACCGAAAATGTCCAGAAACTTGTCCTTTGCCAACTTGTTTTTTTTTTGTTGTTCAGTGGCAACTCAGAAAGCTCTAATTTCATTTCGCATCATACAAGACTGACTTCAATGAATGATTACGCATGAGTGACTTTGACTTTTATAAAGTAAGTTGTGTCGCCTGGGTTTAACAAAGCCAGAGAACATTCGATGCAAATACTATTGATTGGTACTGAAAATATGCACATAACATCCCATACCAATACTGAAAGAAAAAAACGGTTTTCCGACGGCAAAGAAAGCGAAAATTCTCCTCAGAAAACTCGAATTTCATTTCCATTACGCAAAGACTCGGAGCGGCGCGTTCAGACGACAGCCGAAATGTGCCATTTACTTAATCCGCGTTTTCTGTTGCCTTGTAATCTCATAGCGTACCGGCGCACTTTGTACACAGTCAACGAGTAACGAAACAAATAGACATATCAAATAAAATCTTCAATTCTAAGAAGAAGAATAAGAAGAATTTGTAGGTGGTAGAACTATTATCGTCCGCCAAGGGAATTACCACCGCTGCACCCACTTCTGCCGTGAACCAATTCTATTGTGTTTCGGTAGAATGGTCTTATCTGAGGTCGTATGGTCTTATCTGAGGTCGTATACAGTTGCGCTGCTACTCTGGAGGCTGGTGGTCGCCTCATGTAAGTGTGGCCGGCAACTGCATAGTATATCATAGAAAACTATCGTGCAATTTAAAACGATTCCGAAACTTCAGGACTGGTTAGTCTCAATATTGCAGTAAGACATAAACAAATATTTCGTAACGTTCTCTTGATATATGGATATAAACTTGTAAGTCTGGCCGGCAATCGCAAGGAAAAATGCATCGACTATCAGCTTACAAAGAAGCAGCAACCTTATTCAAGATCTGTTAGGTTAGCCAACGATACCCTTTTTTTTGGTATCTAGGGGGAAACTTTCAAAAGGTACCCGGCACCTTGGGAGAGGATATCGGTTATGTGAGATTTGACCTCACTAAAACCCCCTCGGTGGCCTGCCTCTGCGCTTGGGGAAAACTCAGGGATCTTCAATAGAACCCACCGGTATCCCCCATGCGCGGCGCCCCCAGAACGGGCCCATCTTCGGAGAGTAGATTTGCTCTCCAGCACCTTCCGATGTTTACGGCGGAATGCGGTCACACGCACACCGCCGTCCTTCCCGTGGCTGCTGGCTGGACGGATCGAGCTCCCACTCTCCCCGCCTGCAACCCCGTAAGCCCCCTTTCAGTCGCCTTTTACGATCAGGCAGGGGATACCGTAGCTCTATTCTTAATCCTGAAGCTACAGGGACCTTCGCCGTCGGACGTTATGTACGTCTGCCCAGGCGGCTCCTTCGCCGAGCAGCATCTTCGCGATCCCGGGCTCACTCGGCTTCCTCATTGCTAAAGTATTTCAATAAAAATATATCATGTCTAAACTTAAATTTCGCTTCACCGTTTTCTTTCATTTAAAAGAGAATACGATCCTCTAATGGAAAGCGGTCAATATTTCAAGAGAGCATTTTGCAATTCTAAGCATATTCCATAACCCCTCGACCTTTTAAGGTCTTCGTAATAATATTCTACGCAAATATTCTCAAGTTTTATCTGCCCAAGAAACGGAGTGCTTTTAGGTGTAAGTTTATTATGGCAATGACAACTGTAACAAGGTAACATAGAAATGAGTATGTTTTTCATTACAAAAGCAAGGTTTACTAGATACCTAAGTGTTATGACAAGAACATACATAGCTGTTTCTTGTGTATTGTCACTGAATTGTGTTTGTTCTAATTGTAAAAATTATTTTTCCAGGGATGGCGTTGCATGATCTCTACACCATTGCCAGTTTTAAGTAAAACATCTGACTCCAATGTTTGGCCGTTTAGAAACTGGCCGTCATCATAACAGTCATAAGCAATTGTCATCAGTAATCAGAATCATAATCTCAAAAATGAGGCCCAAAGATTCAGGATGTTTCGGATTCAGACACGAGCGTACAGAGTAAACTCTCAGAAACGCCTCCTATATGAACGTGCCCCCACCAAGTATGAATTTACTCAGGTAATAAACCTAATTTTTTAATGTCACTCCCAATATATCAAATTGAATGGGGCATAGAATAAAGGCGGGAGGAACGACAATGTAACTTAATACATCAACGTCGGAATACTGAAAGACTAAGCCTAAAAGTAGGTATGTTTCTTTTGCTTTTACGGGAAATTTAGTAATATTCACATTTTCATTGTACCTGTACAAGGTTATCTGAAAAGCGAAATAGCGTAATGTGACGTTGACCCTTTGCCCTTTCTGTATCACTGATCTTCATATGTCTTTCAAATATAATCTCTGTTTGTTTGACGTCTAGACTACTCAAATGTACATAATGTTTCAATTTTGATGTTGAGAATGTGACAATATGTTTGCCTACTATATTAAATATCAATCCCTGTTCAGAATTTTATGAGTAAAAATAGCTGGAATCTTGATATAAGTTATAAGTATAAGAAATAGTAAGTTCTAATTAAGTCCCTGTAGCTTCAGGATTAAGAATAGAGCTACGGTATTACGTAAGGTATACAATATCTTATGACAATAAAAACATAATTTTAAGCTACAAAAATAAAATAAAAACTTAAGAGGTGTCAAGGGACACCCGGATGGAACGAAGTTCCTTTCGATTAATTAGTGAACGAATTGTATTAAATTTTTATTATATTTTATTATTCATTATTGTTATTATTTATTATATACAAAAAACCTGTATACACTCAACAAAAATAATCGTCGCGACACCACACTGTTCAATGCGAAATAGAAAGACGAAACGAAAATAACTGGCTTGCTTTCTACGAGAGAGAGAGAGACAGACAGACAGAGAAACGCGCGCACGCCGCACGCCTTCTTAACAAAGCCTTTTGAAATAGCTCTCAATAAAAAAATTGTCAAAATAAAAAACTAAACTAAGTAAATCAAGTGCGATCAAAAGTAGGATGGGTGGCCAATAGTGGCCATTCAGCAAAATCTAGTGCGGTCATAAGGATGGGTGGCCTCATGACTATAGCAAAAAGTGTCGTTACAACTTTTGGTCTTAATTTTTTTCCGTCTAGCCCCCTTTCGCAACGCGCGATAAGGAACTTCGTTCCAACAATTTATAAAAAATTAACTACGCCCTTCTTACCACAAGTTCCGGGAAAGTGTTAAATTAGTTAACCCTTGGATCACGCCAAACTTATTTAAATTTAATTTGTTACTTGAGCCAATATTTGGCATTGGCTCCTGGCAAGCCGAGCTGTGTGCTCTGGCCTCGCTTTGTCTATATTATTGTACTCCCTTCTTATTGTGCCGAATTAATTGCTGTTTAATGATAATCCAGTCGCTCTGGGGTCTTGGAATAATATTTGCGAACGCGTTCGAAGCCTTCCGGCTATGGCTAAAGTTTTTGAGACGGAAAGTGGTTTTGTATATTGGTTGTGAAAACCGAGTCCGTAGAAAGTTTCTTTTGGGAATTTTAGCTGTATAAACAATATGGCGTGAGTGATTACTTTTTAATTGTTCAGAAAAGAATTATTAGGGTCATAATTATTAGGTGGACCTACAACCGATGGAAAGATCGTCGAATGGCGACAATACCTGATCGTAAGTGGTCACTACACACTTCCGGGGTAACGGACGCTGAGAGTGGGAGCTCGACCCGTCCAGCCTGCAGCCCCGGGAAGGACGGCGGTGCGTGTATCGCCGCATACCACTGTGAACACCTGAAGGTGCAGGAGAGCACACCTGCTCTCCTGAGAATGGGCCCGTTCTGGGCACCGCGCGTGGAGGACACCAGTGCGTTCCACTGGAGATCCCGGAGTCCGCCCCAAACGCATGGGCAGGCTTCTTTTTTTTTTGAAAAAATTTAGTACCCAATAAGGTAGACTGACGAACTAAGGAAGAAGAGACTTTAAAGGGCACAGCACCGGATGGAGTGGTGAACGTCAGTAGAAAATTATGTCCAGCAGTGGACTATGAAAGACTGACGGATGGATGATCTCAAAGACCTGTCACAACAACCACGCCAAATCTCCACAAATCCGGGAAAAACCTCGTCCAGTGGGTAATTGAAATAAGATTATTCCAATTGTCTCTTTGTAATATTAAAATAAATGCTTTTTACTACATGCACATAATTTTTATATATATGTACCATATATAAAAATAACAGTTCATTTTTTACAAATTTTGTCTCTCTGTCTATCTAGTTGTCTGTCTGTCTATCTGTCAGTCTGTTTGTTCCGGCTAATCTCTAAAAAGGCTGGACCGATTTTGACGGGACATTCACAGGCAGGTAGCTGATGTAATAAGGAGTAACTTAGGGTACTATTATTTTAGTGAAATTGTAAAACTAAAGTCCTAGCGGACAAAGTCGCGGGCGGCCGCTAGTAAAAAATAAAAACGAATTCGCTTATCATCGAACATTCATTCGCAAGCTCTCACTTCTAAACTTTACTAATGAAGATAAAGAGTTGGCTAATGGTTTGTTACATAAAAGAAAAGATAGGAAAAGAAAAGAGAAAAAAGATAACTGTAAAGTGAAGCACGGCCCGCTAATTGGCCGAGCGATGCTCTCCGGTAGATTTATTAGTTAATTATTCAACTCCATATGCTCGAATTGGCGTAATGCCTACGCTTTTCTTGTGTGCAATCTTTGCAGTGAGAAATTGAAATTCTTTGGTAACATTTTCATTTAGACAGAGATATTCTTCGCTCGGTTGGAGCGATAGCATAGCTTTTTATATGTATTACCCACTACCGGTGTAAAATTAATTGCAGAAAAGTAATTGTAAACGTAACAATTTAGCGAAGAACAGTATCAATAAACGTTTTGTGGCAACGTCTAATAATTCGATGAACGCCGGCTGCACAAACGAAAAAGGATGACTCATTGTACGTTACGCTCATTGTACGTTACGATCGGCGCTTGTACATTACGTTGAGGATTGCGCTGTTCGTCGACTGTTTATAAAATGAAGTGAAAAGATAATGTGAATTAAATTAATGACCTGGTCTCGTAAAACTATTGTCCGTAAACCGACTTTATAGACAACCAATTTTTTTCTTATTGTTTCCTTTCATAATTTTAACAAAGATACTATTAATTTTATGCATTAGCATTAAACCGTATGTGATGCCTAAAAGACTTTCTTGTTATTTAATATTCAACGCATATTATTAGGTATAAATATAGATTTTTTTTATTATTATTTTTATCTCTCCTGAAGGATCAAGGCCGAAGATGTTATTTCAACCGGTCATTTGAGAGGCTTGCATGGGCACATAGGTCCAACATGTAGAGGCCCTTTAGAGACACTTTAATGTTGTTATGTGGTTTCACGTGGCGGATACCATCCTCGGCCGTATCATATAAAAAGTTATGAAACCCGAAGATGGTCCCCGCCAGGTGCACTGGAAATATTGCTACAAAAGTGGCAATTAATATTGGATATATGGGGGATGAACGAACAAGGGACTGGTAGATGGGCTATAGAGAACTATGGGACACCTGCCGTTTAGATCACAAAGGTATAATCTAAGGGTGAGAAAGGTGGTGACTCGCCACTCACTGAATGAACCCCCATAAATGGCGTAAATGCCCGGGAGCAACACTGACGTGAGCAGCTAGGGGTGCCGAGAGGAGTGGCACCGATTTCACCATCTCGGGGGATCAATTCAACCCGAAGCGGGTTTCCTCGTTATTACGTCAATTACATTTTCAAATCTACCCCCGAGTATATAGCTCTAACGACATAGCCAGAGGTGACCTTATGGGCGGTTTGATGACAAAATCTCCACTAACGTGGAGTGTCAAAATGGTTGCAACCAAGTACTACGTCAATTTATAAATGCAATTATAATACATAATTATATATTATACATAAATCTACTTTCCCGCCATTCTGTCAATAAACTTAATATGCAATCGTTTCGTTACTAAACAAAGTACTGTAATTAGTAGCGAAATTGTGAATCTATGCTTACAATGTGCGAATTTGACAGTGCTATTAGCGTTAGCTTATGAACAATGAGTGCTTCTGAATGGACACACAAACAAAATAAACCACGTGTTTTATCATAAGCGAATAAGTCTGTAAGTTTTGAAACATAAATCTTATTTACATCACGGGTACAGTTGTTTGTTATTGGTTGGTTTAAACAATTATAACTTGTGGAATTATCTTAGCAGTGTGCTTAGAAAACAAACCTAAGGATAGTAATCATTTATTTTGTCAGGAATCGCGTGGGCTGAAAGTGACAATATAATAGCCAGGGCCGATTGTTATCATAAATAATAATTATTGTCTATTTTGTTTCCTACTGGCAGGCACGGAATTGCCCATAAATAGGCATGATGACACTATTAAAGAATAAGAGAATAAATGGTTTTACAGAAAAATATATGCTAAAAAAGTTCTAAAATATGATCCAGTTTTAATATAAACATTAAGATTAATAAGATTTTCAATAAAATAAAAGTATTAAATACAGCAATCGGCCATGTTATCTGAAACGTCAATCAAAAGGAATGACGTCACGTCTCAGTAACTGTCATCGTGTTGCTTGAAGTTTGACGAGCAAGCCGACGCCATGACACCTACGAGCGTTTTCGCGCTTAATTCAAATTACATAGCAGAAAATACATTAATATACGTTAAAACTTAAGTTTATTGCTGAAATAAACTTTTTTTCGAAACTAGGAGACGTGTACCTACAATAAGGAAAGGTATTTAAAAATCTGTCATCATGCCCATTGGTAATCCTGAAGCTTAGGGTCGCCGCACACGGGCTACTAGCCACATCCACAATCGCTGCCATCTGAAGCTAGAAGCGTTCACGAAGCTGACGCGCGCGACAGTCACTTGTGCTCTATGTTGGACACCTGCAATCGGCGGCCGCCACTTTTTTTAACGCGTGCTTTAAGTATCATTTTGGACTCCCGACGAAGAAGGTTTAATTGCACTGCTGCTGATAAAAAAACGTCGTCATAGAGGGCGAAAATACCAATAATATAAAAATACGAAAGGGAGAGAGGGGTGGGGAATCGCGCGAGTGGCTTGTGTCGGCATTTTGTGGTCGAGCTAACCACTAGAGGCGGACAGCAGCAATTTGTGGCATCTGTTGAGCACCGGCGTCTACAGTGTGCGGCGAGTCCATACAAAATGTATGAAAACAACAGGAAATGGGTCGGTGGCTGCGTTTTGTGGTTGTGGCTGGTGACCGGGTACGGCGACACTTAAGCGTACGTCGCTGCGTCAATAAGAAATTAGGTGGTGTTGAAGTTTGAACGCGCCCGTACCTTAATGTCCTTTTTTATCTGTATTTTTTATGTGTTTTCTGTGTATTTTGTTATCTGTGTTTATCTATGCCACTATTGTCGTTGGTCATTCCATTACAATTTTTACATTCAAGCTCCTAAACGGTCGTTTAATTTAATTAATTACACCGAATTTTATACCTGACCTGTACATGGTCCATCTTCGCTGGATAAGTCGAATTAATAAGAACCAGAGCATTAAAAGAAGCTGTGAAGCGCAAAGCGCAAAGCTAAATTAGGATTAGAGACATACCACATACTTTCAGATTCCTTTAAAACGTATATTAATAGTGCCTTTGATGTGTACCACAGAATTATCAACAATAACTGAAGACTACAGGCGAACGCGGAGTCAAATGAGTAAGGTTGCGACTGTGGTATTTGTCACTATTTTATTTATTGTTTTTGTACGCCCATAGTGGTAGAATACGAGGACTATCATAATTATGTTATTGTTATCCATCTATGTAAACACCTTATTAAACAAATAAATTATTATTCTATTATATTCTTGTACCCAGCGTTAGGATCAATGCACTGTGTAAGGAATTTCAAGCAAATAACTGCACATAAAAGGGCGAGTTATGGGCTCGTAGGCCGTGGATTATAACCGGGTAGTCAAAATATGTAGTGGTTTAAAAACATCCGACAGCGAGTTGGCCACTAACTGGCAAGTAAGTAGAGTGTTTATGTGGGGTAGAACGCCTCCCAAATGTTGGAAAAGACAAGTGCCCAACAGTTAGCCGAAAAAAGGGAAGCAGTAAAAGAACTACACACAGCACATATCAGAACAGAATTTGAATGTTAAATTCCACTTAATAGTTTTTTTTGTTATTTGTATGTGGTTAACATTCACATTCATTTTATTGTAGTGGATTATGCATAAATGAACAAATAATAAATAAATAAACGCTTCACACTCATAGCCTCACATTAGGGTAGATATACCTTGTGTCGTGGGTACTATGGACACACACAAAGATAGAAACACAAACACTCAGACCGATAACAGAAATTTATACTCATCATTCAAATTTCTGTTTCGCCGGGAATTGGAAATCTGAGGAAACAGACCCTTCCATTGGCAGTCAGGCATGGTAACCATTTTTTATTTTATTTTATTTTATTTATTACAAAATCCACAGCTCTTAAAACTTAAAATACATACAGATCTTATGTAATAAATCATACAGCCAATTAAGGATTTTCATTTTTTAAACAAATATTACAATATTACATGTCTGTCACTGAGGTATCATATTATGTAAATTTATTATATGCTCACGTTAGTAAGTGCAACTGCAAGTGTGTGTATGTGTTCATGTGTGTGCGTGTGTATGTATGTGTGTGTATGTGTGTGTGTGTGTGTGTATATGTGTGTGTGTATGTATGTATTTATGTGTGTGTATGTGTGTATTGATTTGCGTGTTAGCGGATTTTTAATTAAAACGAGTCTTGTAGATAACCTTGCATACTTCACTTTTAAAAACGTTTTTACTAGTATGAAATATATCAATACCATTAAATTTGTTGTTATAATTTCTGTGTAATCTATTTATCAAGGAGTTCTTAGCATAATTACTTTTTGTCTCAGAAACTGCAAATAAAGTTGACTTGGCATGTCTAGTACGTTTTTTTTTTTTTTTTGAAAGAATGAATTGAAAGAAAGAAAGAAAGAGACCTTTATTGCATCCAGTTAATTCTGCAACTATACTGTACACTTATATGTACATAACAAAACAACAATTCTTAACAAAAACATAATATACTAATATAATAAAAATAAAACATAGCTTAATCAAAGATACAATGATACGAGAATCACCAAAGATACGAGTACAATGCACAAAAGAATAAAATAATAAATATGTATACAAAACATAAATTAAAAAATTTAAAAAAATATATAAAAAAGGTGGAACGCTGCAGAACCACTTGATGAAATGGGACCGCACTCAGCCTGTATCGGGGTGTAAGCCACGACTGCTGGTTTTCAGTGCGGCCCTCCAATTTCGCGTAGTTCGTTGACCAGTGGTGTGGTGAACAATTAAATTTTCTTCATAAAATTTATATAAAAGACAAATTCTTTGTTTTGTTTTGTTCTTTAATAAACCTACATCAAAATATCGACCATTTTCATTCAATCCGAACTCAGCAGATGATTTGAAAACGGTACATCATTCATCGTTTCCTAGTACCCAATGTGACAGGCCAATCAGTGTAAACTATTAAATTTCAATCTGTGTATGAAGTGGGATATTAATTAGCTCGGCCGGCGATTACACGGAATTAATTGGGTTATCCAATATAAATTTAACGACGGTCCTCGACCAATGATTTGAGTAAAGGTACCGTGAAAATGTTTACCGGTATCGTAACGTCCGGTATTGCTAATCATTATTCTTTCGGATGAATAACCTTTTTTTATAATCATATTTATTTATGAGTTTTTATACATTGGTATATGACAACAAACAACAAAAGAAAAAATATAGTAAAGTGCTGCTAAAATATATAAAAAATACAGTTATATAAATTTAATTTTGAAGGGATGCACTGACGAAAGCATTAACGCGCTTAGCTTGTTTAAGTTGTTACTAAACTAAACTCTCTAACTTAGGGTTAGAGAGTTTAGTTGGCTCCGCGAGAACAAGCTAAAACGTTTTCTTTTTGGTTCATGTCTATTGTTTTAAAAAAAACAACGGGTTGCACTCCGGGTAGTGCCGGCAGAAGTGAAAACTTGAACATTAACGTTGTACATTTTTGATATTTTGGAATGGTTAGGGAATAATTTCGCACGAATTGCTTTTATTATCAGTATTATTTTTCATCTAGTATTTTCAGTAGCTTTTCATCTACTATTTTTATTAAGTACTCACTCATTTTCTTACACTATTTCTTCGTCACTTTTTTCATTAATAGATGCACTTTGTTCAATGTCCATATTTTAAATACTTGATATAAACGAATTTTTTTAAGTTTAGAAATTATATTTGATAAAAAATATGTCTCATTGAGTTATCAGATCGGTGAAGGTCGATCTTCCGCGTCTCCTCTACTATCTTACGAATTTTTTCGATAAGGCCACAAAAAAAGTGCACAACGCCGCTAAAGAAGTTTTCACTTCAAAAATCAGCTACACAAAACTACAAATAAAATAAACGACGTCGTAGGTGCCATGGGCACAAACCGAGACCAAGAAAGGAAATCAAAACGCCATATTCCAATTTCTGCATCGCCGAGAATCGAACCCTTTGCGGGCACATTGATCGGCAGTCCGGCATGGTCACTACGTCACATATAAGCCATTGCGTCATACAAAAAAACTAAGTCTTGAATGCAGTCTTATGCAGAAGTTGCGCTGCTACTAAATAAAATTACTACTTACCTAAGAAATACAATTATTTGAAGCCAGAAGTGGGTGCAGTGACAGTACTTCCCCGGTTTTAAAATTTCTATTACCTATAAAATTTAAAAATAATCCATACCCACCAGTGGAATGCAAAGTAAAGTATTTGTTTTAAGGCTGAGTTTAAATTGCAATGCACTCATGTACTTGACAAGTGTACACCGTGAACTACTTGAACAAGTTCACGAAGTGAAGTTAGTTTATGTACTTCACGTGACTAACTTCAGTTCAAATTAAGCTAAAGGATTTTAAATGAGGAATGTAAAATTTAAATAATTATGAATAGACTGAACTACAATCATGTAGGTATATTCTCCTTTTTAACATGTATATTCTCCATATTCTACGATTCATATTTTACTTTTCATCACAGTAACATTTTCTTTCCAATCTTTTTCTTTTCTGTTTGAATTTCATTCCGATAGACCCTCGATTACAATTTTTTAATATGCCATAGAGCAACTACGCCAGTGGCAACAACGCCAACAGGCTTTCATCGGCGCTCTATCTTATTAATAAGTGTTCGCGAAATCCATTACGTACGGATATCTCCTCCGAATTAGAGAGCCGAGTTCGAATCGAGTTAAAATCTACCACTCACATCTTAACACCTACTTTTCACCTTTAAATAGTTTGTTAAATCTGTAACTACTTGTTTCTAAGTGAGAGACACATGCTCAACAATGTGACGCAAAAATGGTCGTAGGCGAAGAGCTTAGGAGAAGATTTCCGAAAAAAATATATGCTAACCTCCAAACACGAAAATATTAGGGGTATTATCCCACGTACGCCATAACATCCCACCCACGCCCATATTCCCAACGGAAGCGTTACATTAAAATGCAAAAACCCTCGTGTAACGCAAAAACATACGAAACGGAAGAAAAACACGAGATAATTTCTTCAGGCAACACTGAGAGAATCATTTACATAGACAACGCTCGTAATTGTTTACGCGGGAAAGAAAGAAATGCTCTGCAAATAAGAAATATATGTGTCACAGGGAAATTGTGTAATCCGCCGTTTTATACTTGTAGCTTTAAAATTATCATTTCGTCTTATTAATATTGTAAACTTATGCGACAACTTCTGTGGGAGTGTAGGAGTAAAAAAAGTAACAGAACAAATTTACAATTATTTACGCGGGGTAGAAAGCAATGCTCTGCAAATAAGAAATACATGTGTCACAGGGAAATTGTGTAATCCGCCGTTATTACACAATTTGCTTGTAGCTTTAAAATTATCATTTTCTGTTATTAATATTGTAAACGCGATAACTTGTGTGGAAGTGTACGAGTAAAAAACCTAACAGAGTAAATTTACAGGAACTTCTTTGTCTTTGAGAGTTTGTTGTAATTCTGAAGAAGTTCTAGTACGTTTGCACCTATTAGACATATAGGACAAAAAATTATAGACCTCTATAGGAGAGCCCATATGACGTCAACACGAATCGAACAGGCTAAGTATAAATTTATACAAGATAAAAAATGGTAACATTAATAATAATTATACAAAGATAACCTCTTTTGTAAAACGGTTAGCCTGAATGAAGAATGACGAATTATAATACTTTCCTGAGACGTTTGAGTATGCACCTAATTTGATACCTGAGTATGTGCTTCAATAACGAGAAGTTTCGAGAATATTTAAGACGTGAATGGCGTCCGTACTGCCGAAGCGAACGTGGTTACGCATGACATAAGGTATTCATAAATGGAGAATACGATAATTATTTGCAAACATTCGCAAATGGAAAACATTTTTGCGAAGAATGTAAAAAGGTATGATGGAAATTCCTTAACAATTGAACAAAAAGAGGTAGTCTGGGTATCGATATTGTAATCACGTAAACAATATTTACCAATAGCAGTTTCTGTTTAACTATATTTAGTAACTCTGCATATATCAACCAAAATGTAAACTACGTAAGTACCTACGCTTCGCTCGTGTGATGAGTTTATATGATTATTGATTATACTAATCTATACCACGAGAACAGTTTTTTCCGGGATAAAAAGTAGGCTATGTGCTATAGCAGACTAGACTAGACTAGACTAGACTAGCTAGACTCAGCCGTTCTTGCGTGATTGACAAGACCAACAAACAACAATCAAAACATTTCGCATTTATAATATTAAGTAAAAATATATTTAGATTTATAGAACAGTGGATTAGACAGTGGTCAACCAACATAATGTCAATGGCAGGATATTTACCGATTAATTTGACCGACGCTTTGTCACCGGCGAGAAATACAAGGAAATCTGGGGATAGCTAAAGTAGTTATATATATATATATATATATATAAGTATAAGTAGTAGTATAGTATAAGTAGTTATATATATATATATATATATATATTACTTTAGCTATCCCCAGATTTCCTTGTATTTCTCGCCGGTGACAAAGCGTCGGTCAAATTATATATGGCTTCGTAGCAATATCTTAATTCGTCATCGTCTCTGAGATAGCATTATAACTAAAAGTGCGTCTTTTCTACGCATTTTATGAGATAGCGGTCGATGAATATTCGATAGTTTATAGTTTCGTTACGAATTTTAACATTATCTCACTCTCTCACTGATCACGTGATATAATAACGTGACTAAACGACATAAAATAATTCTATAAAAAACTGGGAGGCTTTTTTCCCTCTCAGTGTAAAAACACACCCTGTGATATGAATACAATATAATACGTTACGAATTTTAACATTGTCTCACTCTCTCACTGATCACGTGATATAATAACCTGACTAAACCACATAAAATAATTCTATAAAAAACTGGGAGGCTTTTTTCCCTCTCAGTATAAAATGTGTTTTTACACACATTTCACAGGGTGTGCCCTGTGATATGAGTACCCAAAGCCGACGATCGGATCCGATCCGAAACATAAGTAAATAAACATTTTAATTCACAAAAGCCTCGGTGGCGTAGTGGGTGATGAGCCGACTGCGAAGCGTGAGGTCGTGGGTTCGATTCCCATCCAGGACAAATATTTGTGTGATGAACATGACTATTTGTTCTGTGTCTGGGTGTTAATTTATCTATTTAAGTATGTATTTTGAATTACATAAGTATGTTTATCAGCTTTCTGATTACCATAGTACAAGTCTGCTCTGCTCTGCTTAGTTTGGAATCAGATGCTGTTGTGTGAATTGTCCAAAGATATTTATTTATTATTTATTTATAATTCACAAAAGGCGTAATTGTAAAAGGCGCAAAATTTGACCCATACAAATAAAAATAATTGTAAAATAGATGTAATGTAAATGTACATTTTTGTAATTGTGTCATATGTTTTCTCTTTTATCTTTGTAATATTTGCATGCCTCAGAAAGGTAAATAAGACGAACTAAATATATATATAAACAAATTTTGTTAACACCCATATTTGTGCTAATAAAAGTCTTTGTCTTTAACTTATGTCAATTCAATACATTATATTCTTATCTAACTTCGTTATCGTTTTCCAAATTTTACTTTAGTTACGTGCCCTGGATTCGATTTCAAGTGGAGCCGAAATGTAAATAACGGGTTTATGTATCTTTATGGGTATAAAGCATAATATAAGCCTTATATTATTATGCTAAATAATTATAAGGTTATGATAAGTATGTGTGCGCGAGCCTACTCTATAAATTACATAAATTTATAATACTCCATTTTGTATACGCAATAATATTAGGCCAGGCATGTCGTAAACCCTGTTTTGAATGCAATATAAATGGAAACGGTGCAAAAACCTAATTAACTCGTAAAAACACTAAAACGTGTGCAGAGCATCATAGTCTGGGAGCTGAATAACATTTTTAGTTATATAACTGCAACATGAGTAGACCTAAAACTTACTATATAAGTAAGTGAAATAGTACTTTAATCATGCTTCTATTTAAATAAAATATACAGAAAATCGCGTAGAAAGTAAGCGTGTTGGGTGTGAGATGGGTGTTCTTTACTGGAAGAATTTCATGCGCGTTTCTGAACTACTGAGGGCAGGTTAAGCGCCTAAGACGAAAGATCGGCGAACCCTATCGGAGGCCATATGGACGGTTTGTAAGCATCCGACAGCGGGATGGACACTAACCCGCATCTCCACCAACCAGAATTGGAGCAGCGCGGTAGAGCAAGCTCGAGGCTACTGTAACAATGACGACAGACCCATGCCCAGCGCTTAAGGGTTGCAGTCATATTAAGAAATAACATAGGTAGGGGGTTATACTGTGTGTAATAGGGTGTTGTTAGTAACACCACTCTGATTGGCCAGCATGATGCTATAGTCTATATCCGACTATTTTTTTATAAAAATATATTACCATATGATTTGATGACCAAAGATGAAGAAGTGGAACAAACATTACATGGATGGTTGAAGACTTAAGATTAATTCGGTGTAGTAGGATTGTCCTTTACTTAAAAGTCATCCCTTCTTGTACAGATCTAAAAAATCAGACCACATTTAACTTCTAATGTATCTAAGATACGGTGTAATCTTTTGTTTTAGATATAACCAGTTATAATAATTGAAATGCACTGGGCATTTCAATCCCAAATTTTCCCAAATTTCAGGTCGACCGCCTCCGGGGCTACAACGTCGACATGATCGTTACACCGCTGCTTTATAGCTCTATGAATAAACGATTTGTGAAGTTAATGTTTGTTGCGTTATAAAATACCCGGGTGTAATTCAGTGCAATGGGCTGAAAGTATTTCGTAACGAATCAGCATAATAATAACTGTTGTTATCTGACTACTGCCACATAAATTAGAATTCGAACAAAAATATGATAAAATGAACTTTAAAATAATTAGGTATGTATGTATAATTTTGTATAGTTTCGTCAATGATGACATTTTAGGTTACTGTAACAATTATAAGACGGTTATTTTCAAACTACCGGATCACTAGCTCACCGGCTTATTATCCCTACTAATATTATAAATTCGAAAGTAACTCTGTCCGTCTGCTACGCTTTCCCGCTTAAAACACTGAACCAATTTTAATGAAATTTGGACCACAGATAGAGTGGACCTTGGGAAAGGACATAGGATGGTTTTTATCCTACGGGAACCTATAAAACGGGTCCACACGGGCGAAGCCGCTGGCGGAAGGCTAGTACTAATATATCCCACGGCAACAGCACATTTTTCTGGGTTAAAAACTATTCTGTATCCTTTCCCAAGGTCCACTCTATCTGTCTACAAAATTACTTTAAAATTTGTTTTACAGTTTATGCGTGAAAACGTAACAGATACACACAGACAGAATCAACAATTAATAATGTAGTAGTATGGAAGTATGGACGATGAAAGAAAATATAAAAGGCAAGGTTGTTTCCTTTTCAAGCATTATTTGTTCCCTATAGCATGAAGTGCAAAAGGGGCGAAGGAATTGAAACAAATCGTTCGCAGAGTGCGAATAATCCAGCCGCTTTATTTATTGGCAAAATCGCGCGAAGCGGACGCGTCAGCGGTTCTGAGCCCCTGATACGGTACATACCTATTTGTTGAGTTTTTCCTAATGAATCCTAACTTATGAAACAAAAGCTCTTTGTAGTTCTTATTATATTTTTTATATTAAGCTCTTTTTACAAATACCAAATTTAATGAATGTGCTATTTTAGTAGCGACTAGCGTCTTTCTTGGGACCGGGGATTTTTCTTTATAATAGCTTATTTTTGTAGAGCTTCTTTATAAATAACTAGCTGTGCCCCGCGGTGTCACCTGCGTTAATTTTTTTTAAAGTATCCTATTTCACTTCTGATAACTCCTAGAATACATGTACAAAGTTTCATGATGATCGGTTGAGTAGTTTTCGCGTGAAAGAGTAACAAACAAACTTACTTTCGCATTTATAATATTAGGAGCAGTTATGGCCGAGTGGTATGAATCCGCGGTCTTCGACGCGATCGATCCCAGGTTCAAATCCTCGCGCACCTCTGACAAAGAAATTTGTAATGTGCGCATTTATCGCTGCTCCACGGTGATAGAAAATATCGTGATGTTTAATTAATTACGATGTTCTCCATCGCCGTGCATGCCTGAGGGGAATTCATAATTTCTCGAAAGCATGATGTCCACCAATCCGCATGCGTCCCATGGAATACACGGATTTCCATAAGATCTGGCTGGAGCTAAATTAACTGCTCCATTGCTCCTTGATAGAGATGGTTTTAGCTCGCTTTCGTAATTATCCACTGTGATCTAAGGACGGCTATTGATGGACAGTAATCAGAAGGCTCACCAAAGCACAGAAACTCATAATAACATCTTTTACTAGCGGTCGTTCATATACGAGTCAGACCATATACGAGTAGTTATGAGGACTGGCCATATAGTTAGGACAACCGAAGAGGAACAAAAGTCCTTGAATGGCGACCACCTCGCGGCAAAAAGAGCACAGGCCGCTTTCCAATCAGGTTCCAATCGAAGCAAAAAGTTACCCCGCAGCTATTCAAATTTTAAAGCTCTTTTATCAAAAAGTATCTATACATTACAGCTGTTCTCAAGTAAACAGAAAAAAAAACAGTATGACATTTACAAAAGATATTTTTTGCAACATTTGTAGCAACGAACACAAAAAATCGACTGGCAATAACCCTAAAACGCTTAAAAATTCCTAGCCACCGTTCCTCAAAAAAATTCCCATGAGCACCGACTTTCGGATTTTGCAATAAATAAGCGTTCGGATTATTCATACCCTCCTACCGATTTGTTTCAATACCTCCCCAGTTCGGTTCCGATCTTTTCACGTTTAAACGATTTTACTGCTTACGGGTTGAAGTGTTATGTGATTTGCATTTTATTAAAAGCGGCGTTTCGTGAGCAATATTTCAAAAGGGAGCGAGTTATAAGGATTTGAGGTTTGGGTGGCATACGTATGTTATGTTATAAGAGACTTGTAAGAGGATAATGCTTTTACAAAAAAAATTAGACTAGCATAAAATATCGTACATTATAATGAATATTCACGTGGGAATAAGATGTTTTACCGCACGCATACGCACGAAAATTATTTTATAATTGCTTTTCATCACTCCACCGCGTCGTGATTGACGTACAGTAGAACGCCGATTATCCGAAATTGGGACCGGGGTCGATTTGGAAAATCAGAAATTCGGATGATCGGATATATACTGCTAATAAAGAAAAACGAACAGTCTCACGAGGAATAAACTTCATCAAGTTTAACAAACACAGTTCTTTAATAACGCTTACTTGAACATCTCGATCAACTACCTTGAAAAACAAACGTTCCAACGTTCCGTTTCACGGATGCCGCGCGACGCAATACATGTAGTGTCTTGCCTCTAGCTTTCAACCCTAACAATTGAAATGTATCTGGATTCCATCGAGTTCCAACTTGTAACAACAAAACAAAAATTACTTGGTTTTATTTTTTTATATTACGCTTAGGACTCGGATAATTGGCGATTCGGTTAAACGGCGTTCGGATAATTGGCGTTCTGCTGTACTTACAATCAAACAAACACATTCCCGCGCTTATATTATGAAGGATACTTTGGACTGACTCGTTTATAAATACTTGTTCATGGATAGGTACTACCCGGCGCAATGGTTACAATGCCGGACTCCGACCGAAGATTCCCGGATTCGATTGCGGTCGAGGCAGAAATTTCAATGTGTGTGTGGAGCTATAGTTTATTTACAGAGAATCTAACGTTTCTCGTTAGAAAAAATATGTAATACTCTTAGAAACCCTTAACAGGCATCTATACAACCTAGCCGTTAGCTATTTCAATGTAGATTCCGATATCAAGTGTTTAATGAAACGTAAGGTTTCACATGGCTGTACGTAAAATGGTACTAAATTGAAAATAATATCTTACCTCCAATTACCTTATCCAGAGCGCCGTGAAAGTTGAATGGTGGCTAAATGAGGCGTTATCGAGTGCACGTGTACTTAACAATGATTTATGAATAGAAGTGAGCGGTCGTTCAACTTTGCAATCTTTATCCAGACCGCAGGCTTTCGTGCCGCGAACGCGGGCGTAGGAAACAGCAATTTGAAGCCGAACCAAACTGCAAACAAGTTGAAGCAAAGATTCAATCCTTGATTACGGGTATTGATGATATTTGTTTTTCGTTCACGTTCGGTCCCGGTTCCGGTTGTTGACGGTGGATAACAACTGTTAAACCTTTTTGGAGGCATAAAAGCGGGTTAAAAACACCCGATCCGAACCACAATGGAGCAGCGTGGTGGAGTAATCTTGGGGCCTCCTCAATAATGGGGAGCGACTCGTGGCCAGCGGTGGGAAGTAACAAAGGTTGCAGCCATTAAGTATCATAAAATAAAAAACCAATAAAACAAATCTGTACTAATATTTTTTGTTTGTTTGAACGCGCTAATCTCAGGAACTACTGGTTCGAATTGAAAAAATATTTTTGTGTTGGATAGTCCATTTATCGAGGAAGGCTTTAGGCTATATAACATTACGCTGCGACCAATAGGAGCAAAGCATCAGTGAAAAATGTGGCAAAAACGGGGAAAATCTAAAGTAATCTGAACAGTTTGTTTGTTTGAACGCACTAATCTCAAACTACTGATGCCAATTGAAAAAATATTTTTGTGTTGAATAGTCAATTTATTGTGGAAGGCTATAGGCTATATAACATTACGCTATGATTAATACCAAAGACCACGCGGACGAAGTCGCACTCCTTGGCATAAAGTAACTTTTGTATTTGACAGGGATACATGCTATAGTCCACAACGTTGGTCAAATGCGAGTTGGTGGGCTAAGGACTAAATCCCTCTTACTTGTGAGAGGAGGCCCGTGCCCAGAGGACTAGGACCTATACTGGGACCCAGGGACATCAAAAAGGTTGAAAAAAATCAGTGCAGTTCTAGCAAATGTTCTAGTACTTGTAGTATATATTGTAAATCAAGGCAGTACCGTATTGCAGCATACGTAGGAATGTTTCACATTTGAAATCCAATCACAACAACCCTATACTTAACTATTTAAACCTTTCCGCCGCGTCTGATTCAATTTGGACCCTATACATCAGACATCTGAGTTTATTTTCCCTTGTCGTATATTTCCTGGTTTCGTGTGCTGAATGTAGAAATTCGACTACTGAGAATTCGGCAGTGATCATTGTATAAACTTAGATCACCTGAAAATAAAGCAGTCTTCGCGATGAATAAACCAAAACTAGAAGGCGAAACGGTTATATTTACCGATTCCGTATTTAATCGGTGATCCCGCGACGATATTATAAAGTTAGCAACTGAATTTTTAACTGAGGGTCATCCCTTAATTAATCCATTGTAAAACTAAAAAAAAAACCTTATGCAAACTGTAGGTATTATGCATATCGAATCAAAAAAAAAGGCTGATCAACAAATTTGAGTAGTTCTATAAAATAAACGATATTTTAAAAGTTATCTCAGACAGCAGTCTTACTTATAAGAAGTCATAAGTCAATACATTTAAAAGAAAACTGTAAACCTTGTGAAAAATGCTCTTAAAATTGTTCTTACTATAGTGAATTATATAAATCCGTTGCTTATTTATTGCCAAAAAGGCGCGAATCCAATGTGTCAGCGGTTTTTTTGCGGCATGCTTGTTTTGTAGGTATAGAGTTCGTTGAGTTCCCCAACAAATTGTTTCGTAACTATTAGCATTAAATAAAAGTTATATTCTTCTTGTTATTCAAATATTTTTTTGTTGGATTTAAACAGTACCAAATTAGGTACCCATCTTGTGATATATGTATATCAATGGTATAAAAATGCTCTTACGTAAAATAGTTTTGCACCATTTCGAAAACAAATCATTACCCCACAAATACATTCAAAATTCACAAAAGCGAATCTTGTTTTTTTATTTAATTTTCAATAAAAATACGTACCTTTTAAAAAGACTGAGCATAACAGTCCATTGGTTGCTGCTACTCATGAAATGGCAATAATCTTTCAATAGTGCAAGAAGGACATATACATAGGTATTAGTTGTCATTTTCGTTTAGAATGCACAGCTTTTGTGTAAGTATTACTTGATTACCTACTCATTCAGCAGTTGACATGCCACGAGCCTTACCTTGAATTATTTACCCAACTCGGAAAGTTGCATTAACCGTGTGGCTAAAGTTACCGGTATTTCTATTCCAATCCACTTTAAGTTTCCTCTACGAGAACGGATTTGCGTATGGAATCGCGAGAAGTTTTCATCAACCGAGACTTGAGAGTTTGATGCGGTTTCATTGTCTCGTGAAGTATTTCCGAGATTGCCTGCGTGCGATGTGATTCGCTTTTGTGAATTTTATTTGGAGGAATGGAGTAAAACTTTTTAATCACTACACGTTTGATTTGTGCCATTGACATATCACCAGATTTCGACATAATGAGATCCTCTTGTAGCTTATTTGAAAAATAATCTGTATAACTTGGAGAATAAAACATTTGACTGCACAACCACTTTTTATGCCGTAATTCTGGACACATTAGGTATTGGGTACAGGTCTGTTCCCAATACCAAATGGAGATATTTAGATGTTCATAGATGGTAAGTAGGTACTATTTAACATCATTTTGGAAGTTCGATAAGTCTCAAGTTTGCATTTCAAAACATAATAACGAAGATATTCTTTGTAAAACTGAAGTGCTCATTCGCCTATCGTATCAAAATGCCGACCGCGTGTATCGTCGCTTAGTTGTGTCGAACGTTTACACTTTCGGATAAGCACGCTCAGCCCCAAGTTACGATCATAAATGCCGAAGCAATTAAATTAAATTCGAAATACCACGTGGGCTTATTCTAGATTTATTAGTGCGACCCAGATTTTAATCCGACAAGTAGTGTGTGGTATGGTGGCAGTAAAATAATCTTAATGAATCCGTTTTTATTAATAGGCCGAATTCGTTCGCTAAGCCGTGATTGTATTTGTGAATGACGACATATTTAAATAATTATGTTAAACTAGCGGCCGCCCGCAACTTCATTCGTAGGTATTAGTCATAGCATGATGTTCTATAGATTATAGCCTTTTCCAATAAATGGATTATACAACACAAAAACAATTTTTCAATTCAAAGCATTAGTTCCTGAGATTAGCGCGTTCAAACAAACACTCTTCAGCTTTATATATTAGTATAGATAGCGCATTTATTACCATCTATATATTTTTCTGTGGTCACAATGACAAAGTGTATATCAATATCAAAGTCAAGTCAAAGTGTATTTTTTTAGCATGATCGTCATTTAGTCGATACGTTTATAAATCGTGTTACGAGCTAACTTATTAATTATTTACCAAAATCTATGCGATTTACTGGACCATACAATGAAAAGTAAAAGTGGCTACTTTGAGAACCATTTTAGAGCATTATTAGTAATTTTTCGACATTTTTCTTATTTTAGAAGTTTGTTATACTAAATCGTGTTTCGTATTTGCATTTAAAACACAACAACGTAGATATCCTTTGTAAAAATAAAGTGCTCAGACACCAATTGAAATACCAATCGCCTGTATCATCGCTCAGTTTTGTCGACCGCTTATAAAATACCAGCGGAAATGCTCGATTCCAAGTCACAAGCATAAATACTGAAGCAATTAAATTCGAAATACCGCGCGAGCTTATTCAAGTTTATTAGTGCGACCACAGAACATTATTAACAGAAGTTAGAATGGAAATGTGGGCGGGGCAGACGTCGCCAAGGAATTTTGAGCAAACGCTCAAACTTCCAAAATCTCTACAGAAACACGCGATCGTGCTACAATATGCGTGCTTGTGTGCGTGCTTGGGTGTGATTCGTTCATTTGAAATCGCGTGATTGTGTGGCGCTGAGATTGGCTAGATTTGAAATTGCAAATATGTGCGTAAGCTTCGTATTTATTTAAGTACAGATGTAATGGAGGTGAAAGGCGGGGCTTAATCGGCGACACCAGTCTTCATACAAACGGCGTATTATTGCCGTTCTACCTCTTTTAATAATGTTCTGTGAGTGCGACCCAGATTTTAATCCGACAAGTAGTGTGCGGTGGCGTAGTGGCAGTGAAATAATCTCAATGAGTCTGTTTATAATAACAGACCGAAGTCGTTTGCTAAACCATAATTGTTTCAACAAAATAAAAATCAATGACTCGAATCCGGCGTTCACGACCTACCTACCCAGTTGAGCATGGATTTTTATTACCTACTTCACGTAATAACCGCGTCAATTATTTTTTCGCATTGACTCCACCCTTGGGTCACTTGAAACCAATCTTACAATTTTGTCAGATCATCTAATTTAAGTTTCATTTTTTATGTAGTTTTCAAGTTTTTGATGAATTGAATAATTTTATTTTATTACATTCTTTTCATATTCACTGTAATACCGAATTCCTCAGTCATCTTTCAAAATACCAACCCCCTGAATCGTCACTCGTCACACAGTTTCGTCGACCGTTTATAAAATACTAGTGGAAATGCTCAATCCCAAGTCACGAGCTAAATACTGAAGTAATTAAATTCGAAATACCGCGCAAGCTTATTCTAGATTATTAGTGCGACCCAGATTTTAATCCGACAAGTAGTGTGTGGTGGCGTAGTGGAAGTAAAATAATCTTAATGAGTCCGTTTTTAATAACAGGCCGAATTCGCTAAACCGTAATTGTTTCAACAAATTAATGTCTGTTGTTGAGGTGAGAGTATCCGGTATCGAAATTAATTAATTGCTCAGATTTGGTTAATGATTACGCTGGTTTGGTTAGGTACTTGTACTAGAGTGAACGGCTCACGTTTGTTTTGGACAGCTATAAAAGCTGAATTTTAATTTAAATACCTATATGTATATAAAAGCGAAAGGTGACTCACTCACTTTTCACGAAATCTCGAAAACCGCGTATAAATATGAGATTTTCTAGAGACGTAATATTATACATATTATTATAGTAATTTATAGTATGATCCGTTCTTAACCAACATCTACGTTGGCTAAGAACGGATCATGCTACAGAGTCGGATTAAGTGAGTCTAAGGACTCTCGTAAGTTTGTATGAAAGTCATGATTTTTTTTGTGCTACAAACTTGTCATCTGGCAGTGAAACCTGTAATACCTTACACCAGATGAAACTGCGGGACTAAAATAGAAAATGTTTATATGGCAATTGACACACATTTATTAGAAGAAACTATTAGTCTAACTAATCCCATCATTCATATTATATTACGCAATATTAATAAATTTTGTTGACGTATACCTATCATTAGAAATATATATTATTCTATATATTGAATTACGCAAAGCTGACTAATTTTGCTTACATATAATATAGACGGCAGTCGATTAAAACTGTCTATTACTCAATTTAACCAAACTAAAAACAAAACAAAAATGATATTAATAAATTAAAACCAAACGAGAGATTTCCCTCACGTTTTTCTGAGAGCACCTAATAAAGCGATTGTCTTATTACCCAGAAATGACTGCAACCCTTTTTGCGTCCCACTGCTGGGCACGGGTCTCTCCCCATTATTGGGGAGGCCTGGAGCTTACTCCACCACGCTGCTCCAATGCGGGTTGGTGGAGATGCGGGTTAGTGGCCAACCCGCTGTCGGATGTTTTGAAACCGCCCATAAGGGCTCCGGCTAGGTTTAACGACTGTTATCTATCGACAACAACCGGGACCGACGGCTTAACGTGTCCTCCGAAGCACGGAAACGCGCATGAATTTTTTTTTGCCACTAGCGGTCACCCATCTCACACCCGACCGCGCCCGTTTGGATCAGCTGCATAGATCGCTTGCGTTCTACGCTAGCCGCCAGGCCATGCGCGCTTCAATCCGGAAATATTTGGCTTTTATTCGGTAACACATTTATTCGTTCATCGCCTACACCTATTCAGGGGACACTCCCGAAAAATTGTTAGGCACAATCAATTTATATATGGCAGTGGGAAAGGAAACAAAAACATTACCCGTCAAATTTCCCTTATTAAATACTCCTCGTAATTATGTAAATATTTACGATTTCGCGAAACGGTCTGCAAATAGTCGACGTTGCATGATCTGCTTTGGACCAAATTTCGCAAAGCTTTTAAAATTTGAATAAAGCCGCATCGGAACATACTCGTATTTTTGCACATAGACGGAAAAGTTCGTAATTAAATATAAATACCTAAAAAAAATTCTTAGTCAAAGTTGCAAGCGCTGAGATTTGAATAAAATATGATGTTTAATTAGGATGTTTGCCATCACCATGCATGTCTGAGAATTACACATAATTTCTCGAAGGTTGATGTCCACTAATCCGCATTTCCGCGCACCGCACCGCATTAATCCGCGCACCGGACGCGGCCCGGCGGTTAGCGTAGAACGCAAACGATCTATGCAACTAAGCCAAACGAGCGCGGTCGGGTGTGAGATGGGTGACCGCAAGTGGCAAAAAATTTCATGCGCATGTCCAAAGACAAAGACAAAGACATTTATTTGCACAAATATGGGTGTTTACAAAGTTGTTTATATATATTTAGTTCGCCATATTTACCTTCATGAGGTATGCAAATATACAATGATAAAAATATAAAAGGAAAAAAACTAAACTATAATACAATTACGAAATGTACATTTACATCTATTTTAATATTATTTTTATTTGTCCCATATTGCGCCTTTTATAAATAAAAATAAAAATATTTATTTATTTATATTTCGGATCGGTTCCGATCGTCAGCTTTGGGTACCCATATCACAGGGTGTTTGTACACTGAGAGGAAAAAAAAAAGAGGAAAAAAATTTTGAGGAATTCCGGTAGACCGTTATATATTTTTGGTCCCATGCAAAAGACACTGTTATGATATTGTTTTGTTTTGGAAGCGATTGAACATAATTTACTGTTATGTCTTTTTGATTTAAGGGTTTCATATTTTGTGATTTCTGTTTTGACCATTAAAGAGATCTCGTAAATGTATAAGGAAGGGAGCGTCATTATTTTTAAATTTTGAAAATGTGGCCTACAAGTATCCGTTTGTTGTAATTGACATATTGCTCGAATGCATTTTTTTTGAGCCTTAAACACAGTTTGAATTCCAGTCGCGTTTCCCCAGAATATTATACCGTATCTTAATGTTGCACCTACGTACGCATGTTAGGCATTTAGAACCGCCGTTTTGCTTACAACTTTTGCCAATTTATATAAAGCAAAAGAAAACTTATTTAATTGTTTACAAACGTGTTCTTTGTGTGACTGCCACGTTAATCTGCTATCTATGTATAGTCCTAAAAATTTTGTTGTTTCTATTTCAGATATCAACTTTCCTTTAATGTCCGTGCTTCGGAGGGCACGTTAAGCCGTCGGTCCCGGTTGTTGTCTATAGATAACAGTCATTAAACCTTGTCAGAGGCCTTATGGGCGGTTTGAAAACACCCGATAGCGGGTTGGCCACTAACGCGCATCTCCACCAACCCGCAGCGTGGTGGAGTAAGCTCCAGGCCTCCCCAATAATGGGGAGAGACCAGCAGTGGGACGCAAAAAGGGTTGCAGCCAATCCGCACTCGGCCAGCGTAGTTGACTATAGCTCCTCTCACTTCAGAGAGGTGTGCCCAACAAATGGAAAACCTGCATTTATTCACCGGAGAAATACATTGGTATTGGAATCTAGGGTCGCACGGGTCGCACCCAATGTGCTACTAAATATACTTGAAAATTAAATACCTTTTAAATGAATAAAAACCAAGTCAACGGTCATCCATATAATTTTTGACTTCGTACAAAATTGCTTGTTGAGTCGTTCGCTACCGTTTTAAGTCAACGGCAGAGCTAAGCGCGTTTCGCTTTGCTTTAATTGGTTCCAAATTCAAGCCACATCGGCATTATCAGTTGCAATTATCTGTCCTACATACGTAACGTTGCTTAACTAAACTGCCACAAAGCTAATGTTATTGGCAGTTGAGATAGCTATTTATTGTTATTGCTTCCGTTACAATTACATTCATATGCACAATGTAATGTCTGCGCAATGGAACAATATTTAACAACCGAATTAACGAACATAAAATTCAAACATTCGCTAGAAATATATATAACTTTACGTGAGCGTTTTCCTATAATCTTATCTGAGTCGATTGATCAATGCAATCCGACATATGCAAAAGAGAGCGTCTACAAAGAATCTTAGGTTATTTATTCTGAACATCATAAATCAGATCGACACGTGCGCACGGCACGGGCGCTGATCTACGAATGAAATAGTCGAGACCGGAGAAACGTATCATAGTAAAAACAAAGTTGCTTTTTGCACAATTTACTCGCGCGATATTACTTTCCTGGGGTGCAAAGTTACGTAAGAGTCACAAGACAGCGGTAGACATAAACTACGGATGATATATCGAGGCTGTATGAGTGGAGACAATTTTCAGCGGTATTTATTGGAATGAGAGCGTGTATTGAGGCCTCGGCATCTGCAGTTTTATAGGTCCCAACCCCCTCAGGGCGCGGTATCAATAACGCGCACAACGTAGAACTTGGACGGGTGGACGTCGCGGCGTCGGTCAGTCCAAACTTTGTTACGGCGGGGATTCGAACAGTTTCTCAATAAAAGTCCGAAAGTAATTTCACCTTGGGACTATGTAGTATCTCTTTATAAACTCGAACGGGAACCGAGTTTTATTACTTTGACATATTTACAAATTGCACGTGAGTCGGCGAGGTAGAAATGATATGTGAGGGCCGTTCGAACTGTAAAGTTGCGAGTGCGGCCGATTAAACTTAGATAGAGATTCGTGGATGGTCGATCGCGCTCAAACTTCCCTAACTAACGATAACAAACGCGCCACTAAATCTACTATGGAGTTCGTAGGAATGCCTGAAAAATATGCTGCGGACTCAGTAACAAAGTAAACGGGGAATTTAACGGTCCTATCGCGGGATTAGACTGTGAAAACTTCGCCGGCACTCTGAAGTTTTCATCTCTTGTTGATGTTGGAAAATAAAATATACGGAACTGGAATCCAGGGTTACACCTTATATTTCGAGAGACGGGTGACAAAATGTTATTAGCATTTTCTAAATGCCGAATTTTGGAAATTAGATAACATTAGTCGAGCAGGAAAATAATCTTCAGTCAGTCCAAAGTTTTCGTCTCTCTCTTCTTCCTGAAGCGTGAACGAAATTGAAGACCAATTAAAACATTTATATGTAAAAATGTAACAAAATTACGATGGTTACATTAAGACCCGTGCATCATTCTAGTGTAAAATTTAAAAAAAACACATTTATAAGTTGCTAATTATTTTACTTCAGACCAATTTATTTTTCAACTGTGATCCGGTTCAGTTTCGCTCGGGTGATTTAAGTTTATTTGATGATATTTCGGGCTAATCTATCCCAAGAAAACATTTTTTCTGGGACAATAGGTAGCCTTTGTGCTAAATTTCATTCCGATACGCATTTATCTTAGCATTTTATGACCACAATACTTTTTATTTTTATTTATTTATTTACACTTTATAGTCACAATTAAACTAGGTTGTACAAAGGGCGGACTTATGCCGATAGGCACTCTCTATCAGTCAACCCTGGTTGATGGTGAGAATTTTTAGTAGGTAGCAACAATAATGATACTTTTTACTTTACATTTACTTGAAATCAGTTTTTAGATTTAAAAAGTAGCAAATGCAATATATATATATTTTTTTTACGAAATCATAGAAGCTTACTGAAAGAAGAGTTCCCTAATCCACCAATGTAACGTAAATATAAAAAAATGTTGTCTTTATAAACTGTATGCTGTTTTTGGTCGCATACCTCTCGGCATACAGTAACATACAGTAACGGAGGATTAGAGGCACGGGCGACGTGCCGCAATGAATAATCGCGGTCGGTTCGAGACGATTAAAACTAATACTTTCCGGGAACAATATTGCTCGGATAAAATTCTTGATACATTTTCTCTCCTGCCTTTAACAGAACGCTGTCATTTAGGTAAAAAGAAATAAGCAGGAGATAATGGAATGAAATCGTGAAAAGATTATACTTCAGATTATATCGACGGTGAATTTCAGGCTTAAACAGAGGGAGCTTTGTGAGATAATAAATGTTGATATATTTTTTCACTGCTGGGCATGAGTCTCTCCTCAGTATTAAGAAGCCACCTATCAAGTACATCAAGGAGCCACTTTATTCCACCACGCTGCTCCAAGGCGGGCTGGTGGATATGTGGGGGTTAGTGGGTATCCGCTGTCAAATGTTTTTAAAATCGCCCATAACGTCCTACAATATAGTTTAATGAAAATTTATCCGATATTGCAAGGTTCGTCACCTTTTTTTTACTTCAATCTTCCTTCAAAGGGAGGGAAACCTTCCAAAGGTACCCGGCACCTTGGGAGAGGTGTTACCAGGTTATGTGGGATTTGTTACCGCACTACCGGACTCCGGGATCTCCAGTGGAACACACCGGTGTCCTCCACGCGTGGCGCCCCAGAACTGGCCCATCCCCTGGAGAGCAGATGTGCTCTCCTGCAACCTCCGATGCTTACGGCGGCATGCGGCCACGCACACACCGCCGTCCTTCCCGGGTCCGCTGGCTGAACGGATCGATCTCTCACCGCCCACAACCCCGGAAGCCCCCTTTTAGTCGCCTCTCTACTAATTCTACAAAATTTAAGGAACATCAAAGTAAAAAGTGAAAAATAATCTTTAATATAAGCAGAAAATAATAATGAACCTAAAATACTAGAAATGTAAAAAAACGTGGGGCGCTCTGTGTCATATTTTTCATAATATATCGAGCAACTCAAGCTTTTTTTATTTTTATCAATCAAGTATTTGTTTATTATTATTTTAGTGTGCTTTAAAAGCGTGTTTTTTATTTTTTTTAACTATATTTGCTTTTCATTTTAATATAGAGTACCTGGACGACCGAGCATTGCTCGGATAAAAACAATTTATTTTCTTGGTTTAGTTTCAAACGAAACACTCATTTGCTTAGTGTTACTTAACAACGCCATCTGAAATAGTTGCTAATAAAAAAAAAGTTATTTTCATAAAAATAAAAAATACACAATAATGGTTTTAATTGAGGTTTGAACCCGGGTCTCTAGTTCCGCAGTCAGCTCATGCAACCATTCGACCACGGAAGCTTTAATTCAATGTACGAAATTTTCATTGAGCTCCTTCAAATCGACATTGTCATTTCTTTTTTTTTTTTTCTTTTCAATTATGGCATCGCAAGCTCTGTGCATACTGCCAGCGTCAAGTATAATTTTTGCATCAATTTTTTGCCAGTTTCAATGAAACCGGACGAAGTAATAACAAAGTCAGTAAGTAAGTCGTCAGTAATCAGTCAGTCTAGTCAGTCAGACATTCAAGTAAAGCGATGGCTACTTTACCAGAACGTGAACGATGGAATTTTGGAGGCAAGCAGAAAAAACATATTTTAGCACTGTTATTCTATTTCACAAACACTCGTGCACTGTAATTAACCTATATCAAACAAAATGCCATCAACTTTATCCGATATAACTCAAAAATACACCAAGAAAATGAAAATAAAACAAGAGCACAATATATTATGTCTTTTTCGACTTCCCGCCAAAACCCCTCTGTCATTTCTTTTAACGTCGGATTGGCAGATGGTAGTAGCGGAGTCCAAGAGGGGATTTTCGGATTTACTCGAGAGCGTCAGATTAAGATATGGGGTACACCTTGCATCCTAAAATAAAATAGCTAAATTTCTTGGCATTGAAATCGACTCAAATTTAAATTGGAAAAATCATGTACAAATAGTATGCCAAAGACTAAATAAATTCATATACGCATTACACCATCTTTCAAAAGTAGCAAATCAAAAAAACAGCATTGATTGCTTATCACGGATACGTATGTTCGGTCCTAAGATACAGATTAATCTTATGGTGGAACTCAACTGACTTAAATAGAGCATTTATTATACAAAAGAAATGTGTTAGGGCCATTTACGGTGCGGGACCTATGGAATCCTGTAAGCCAATATTTAAAAAACTAAATCTCCCGCCATTGCCATCAATGTACATCTATGAAAGTTTGATATTTGTCAAAAATAATCAAAATAGATTTGATACCAAAGATGATACATTCTCGGCATTATCTTATACGGCATGCTATTCGAGAAACAGCTTTGTGATGTGCATCAAACTTATAATTTGCTGCCATCTAAAAAACTGCCTAAAAAATCTAACATTAAATCGGTTCAAGGGTTTTATTTATTTATGCTGGACACCTCAAACGCTTGGCTAATAAGTTATAAAGTTTTATTCAATTATGCAAATATTATCATTATTATTAATATCTAATATTATTGTTATTAAATTATTATTGTTATCATTTAAAAAAATACATGTACCTTCGGGTATGAAATTGCATTTAATATCCTTAAATTAAAAAATGTAAATTAATGATTTAACCTATAGACTAAGGATATACTGTTATCATTAAAGACACGATGACTTTATCATATTTATTAATAAATATTTGCCCACCGACTAGGTTGGTAAGACACACATGAACAATATTGTAAGATTTTTATCGTAAAATGTACCGTGTTTTATGCAAATAAATATTTCATTTCATTTCATTTCATTTCCTGTTGAGTACTGCCACGATTAAAAAAGACCTTCTATATAGATACAATATTTTTTTATCTTACTTCCGGATGTCAAAATAGTCAGATTAGAATACCACGTTACCACTTACCGTTGAACCATGAATTTTAAATAATAAAAATCTCTCTCCACTGGTTATACGCAAAACGTCATAAAATATAATAATATTAAATAATATAATATTTTAAACTTCCTACCACCCAACCTATAAAAAGCACAAGGTCCTGATGACGCTTGAGGAAATCCACAATGAGCCTCGTGGGCTCCCCCGTTTGACAGCGTAAAGTTTACGCCACAATATTATTAATAGTCTCCAATAGATGTCAGGAAGAGTCGTATTTTTCAGTTTATATTTAAATTGATTATCCTTGAAAATATTTTTATGCAGTTAAAAATTTCTAACAATAAAAATTATGTGGATCGATTTATCACCCCCGAAACCAGGGTACTAAATTTCATCAAAATATTTGGAGCCGTTTCCGAGATTCAAAAAATATATTTAGATACATACAAGAATTGCTCGTTTAAAGGTATTAGATTTATTGATAAAATAATGAGGTAAAAAAGCCTTTTCTATAACCAGATGGCACCACTGTGATGTAGGGGCTTGTAAGAAATCGTTTCAAAAATCATACTCCCGACGGATAGCGTTTCTGAATCATCCTAACGAGACTACGTCTGGGTCACGGATAAGCTTCTGCTGTCTGTCTGTCTGCTACGCTTTCCAGCTTAAACTACTGAACCAATTTTAATGAAATTTGGAACACAGATAGAGTGGACCTTGGGAAAGGACATATGGTTGGACAGGATGGTTTTTATCCTACGGAAATCTATAAAACGGGGCCACGTGGGCGAAGCCGCTGGCCGAAAGCTAGTAATTCTATAAAATGACTCGCTTAGGAAGCTATCCGGCGCGGCGGAATCGCGGAGACTATTTGCATATTGTTCGCAGTTGTTTTTGGGCGTTACGCCAGTTGAGCGCAAATATTGTTCGACTGTTCCCCGCATTACAAGTGCGGGTGCGTTTATAAAGAAAACAGGCTGCCGTTTCCGTATAGTTTATGGAGTTATACTACGAGTATTTAACAACTAGCTAGATATCAGAAGTAAATGTGATGTTTTTACTTCCGAAAGATTTAAAAGATTTATTTGTACAGGAAAACACTTACAATTTATATGCTCATAAATAATAGTATAAACTTTGTTATCACTATTTATGCCCACTTCCGAATTCAAGACCATAAAAATAAATTATGAAAACAATAGTAGAACTTAAAATCTAATACAAACTATTAAAGAGAATTCAATTTAACTTTTGTGTATTGTATATGTGTGTGTGAGTTTATTTTTTTGTATTTATATTACTTTTAAAGGATAGCACATTTTTTAGAGATTCAAGTTTTCTTTTAGAATCCTCGGTAGTTTACGAGATATATAGGCTGGAACCCATTTATTCCTCCTACAACTGAGCACGAATCTCTCCTCATTATAGGGGAGTCCTGAAGCTTGTTTTAATGCGTGTTGGTTGAGATAAGAATGCGAAAGAGAAATGCGAACTTTATATTGTCACCTGCATATGTTTACTTATACTACTACTGTGTTGGTCTACTGTCTACCATGCGGACTGGAATCGGAGGGTCCCGGGTTCAATTCGCGGCAAAACAGAAATTTGAATGATGCGTTTAAATTTCTGTTTTCGGTCTGGGTGCTTGTGTTCCCGTCTTTGTATGTGTCCATGGTACCCACGACACAGAGTATTTAAGTGCCTTACTGTGGGGCTATGAGTGTGAAACGTTTATTATTATGTCTGGACTTTCGCTAAGCCACGTACTCCAATGCAGGTTGAATCATTGGATGTTGAAAGGTTAAGAGGTCAACCCGCTATCGGATGCATTCAAACCGCACGTAGATCTTCGACAAATTTTAACGAGTGCTATATATTAATAGTGATAGGGACCGTCGGCTTAAAATGCCCTCTGAAACACGGAAACGCGCATATCTTTTTTGCCTTTAGCGGTCGCCCATCTCAAACCCGACCGCGCCCGGTTTGCTTAGCTGCGTAGATCGCTTGCGTTCTGCGCCAGACTGCTGTCAAAGTCGGCACTGCGCGCTTTATGTAATTTTAGCTCTATGCAAATGCGAAAGGCAAACTTTACTTAATTATTATATACATAATGTTTTCTTTATAAATATTTGTATGAATGTTATTTACGATGAAAAAAATAATGTAGTTCTACAAACTAAAAATCACGCTTTTGTGAGAACATGAACTAAAAAGTAAAAAAATAAGAAGAAAATGTATTTCACTGTAAAAAAAGCGTAGGGTGCATGGTGTCAACTGTCAATAGTAACTTAAAAACCACCCCACGCTTTTTTTACAGTAAAATACATTTTCTTCTTATTTTTTTACTTTTTAGTTAATGTTTTCACAAAAGCGTGTTTTTTAAACTACATTATTTATTTTTAATTTTTTAGTTGGATTTTTATTCTCATATTATTGCATTATCATCGGCCCTTGACCCCCATGCAAATTTTCAAGTTGACCAGACGATTACACGTGTTAAAAATAAAAAAAACTTTATATTTGTTTCATTAAGTACCTTAGGCCACGATTTTATCAGCCGGCACTCGTATATTTTTTGTTATCCTGATGATCCTAGTTAGGACTTTAATATAAAGTTATGAGATTATTGTATTGTCATCGGCCCTTGACCCCTGTACAAATTTTCAAGTTAATCAGACTCCCAGAAGTAAGTGAAAATGAAGTTAAAATATTCCGTTACATACATACATACAGGTCAAGTTAATAAAAGCGTGTTAATTAAATACATTCATTCCGAATAGGCCATATAATAAACAGTTACTCTTCCTACTAAAACTTGTTGTAGGTACTCTAGTAAATTTATTAGGCAAGAGTTTTCTATTAAGTAACGCAACCCCTATCTCCGCCAGTAGTCTTGCAACATGACAATTCATGTAAAATAAACTAAAAGAATCTCCACCAACCCGCATTAGAGCAGCGTGAAGGGGTAAGCTCCAGGCCTTGCCAATAATGGGGAGACCCGTTCCCAGCAGTAGGACGTAAAAAAAGGGTTGCAGCCAGCCAAAGTAAAATAAAAGAGAAGTGTTCTATTTAATTAGAGTACATAACTACTATTTATAGTATGTTTAAAACAGTATATTTTAAACAGGGCTGAAGTATTTTCCGCCCGCTTTTTTCTAGCCCATATAAGCCTTAGCGCACCCAAAGCGGATGATGGTTAGCCGATGGCCGTACAACAATGACAAACATCAAGTGTACATTATTTCCCAGGATGTTAATAAACTATTTCATTTCATTTGATTATTTGTATCAGCTCAGGTAAAGCAAAGAATACCCAGATTTCATATCATATCAAGTCAAGCTCATTAATTATACGCAATAATACTATCGCCAGCCTGTGTCGCGCAATGGTTATCATGCCGGACTGCCGATCAGAGGGTCCGAGGTTCGTATCCCGGTGAAGCAGAAATTTGAATGATGAGTTTAAAATTTATGTTCACCTTCTGATTGTTTGTGTTTCTGTCTTTTTGTGTGTCCATGGTACCCACGTCAAAGGGTATATCTATAGTAGGGCTATGAGTGTGAAACGTTATTTATTAATTAATTGTATGTATTAAATATTGTTAAAATTACTTATTTACTAAATGAAACATCACCAATCTGATTTATACATACTTACGTAACAATGTTTTATAGTGCATAGCGAAACTTCGGTAGCATTTCCGGCAAATGTCGTTCGTTCATACGTAGCCATTCTATTCTATATGAAAATCTATAAAAACATTAAAATACTAGTCCGGAAGAATGCTAAACTTAGCTAAAATCCATCCACATCACGCAAAGCATCTCCGGCGAATGTCGTTCGTTCATACATAGCCATTCTATTCTATATGAGAATCTATAAAAACATTAAAATACTAGTCCGGAAGAATGCTAAACTTAGCTAAAAATCCATCCACATTACGCAAAGCATCTCCGGCGAATGTCGTTCGTTTATACGTAGCCATTCTATATGAGAATCTATAAAAACATTAAAATACTAGTCAGGAAGAATGCTAAATTCAGCTAAAATCCATCCACATTACGCAAATCATTTCCGACGAATTTCGTTCGTTCATTCCATTATCTCCTGTTTGTTTCTTTTTACCTGAACGCCAGCATTCCGTTAAAGGTAGGAGGAAAATGTATCGATAATTTTATCCGAGCATTATTGTACCCGGAAAGTATTAGTTTTAATCGGCTCGATCCCAAATCGATGTCGATTATTCATTGCGGCACGTTATCCTTGCCGCTTAACCACTCTTGCTAGGTATACCTGGATCTCATTTCTGTGTTTTATTATCAGAAACAGCAGTCTGTTATAACTGAGATAACACTTTTCAGTAGCAGACGACCAATCAAGAAGTCAATAGTTGGGATCATAATTGTTTTATACAGTATGCAGTTGTATTACTGTTAATGTTATGTTAATGGAATAAATGTAAATGGAAGATCATTCATTAACATGATGTTAAGTATTGTAAGCTATGGATGAGAAAACGAAATATCCATTATGACACATTGTAGCCACAGCTGACCCACGTGGTTATTTTACACGTTAGTCAGGGAAGTAATGATCTGTCTGGACTAGCTTGAACGGTCCAAATCGTAACTAGCACGTTTCGTACGTTAAAAGGTAAATATTAAAACATCATGATACTAAAAAGATCAAGAAACATAGCAACGCAGTATCACTTTAAAGTACACATTCTTCTCAGAATGTAGAAGTTCTTATAAGTAACGATTACCCTATAGAAGACCTTTCAATAACTTTCTTAATACAAGTAGATCTAATCTGTAACAAACCATGCGTTTTTATGATTTCACATATTGAGTTCACGTTCATGTAGGTAGCTTTATTTTACTTCAGGTGACTGAAAGCTGAGTATTCCATCTCCAATGAGCAAAATATATTTAACGGAACAAAAGCAAATGCAAATGAATTCCATTGAATACCAATTTGATACCATTCCCATCAGCTTCCTAAAATGCAGGAAAATCTGATCCATAATGTCCTTCTCAACTACAGGATAATCATGTATCATTCTTGTAATAGTCTTGGGAGTTAGGTCCCGCTCAATAAGCTTGGATATAGCTTCATCATCCCATATTCCACATACGAATACGCTACTTGACACACTGCCAAGAATAAATCAAATTTTCTCGAATTTTCCTGCCTTGCGTATTCGCGACTCACGAGACCCGCTTTATTATCAATCTTCGTTCCATTATAATAGAATCGATATTCCATTGTCGGGGGATCACTACGCCTGGTTTGATATCTAGTGAGGCATATATTAAATTAACTAGGATTGCCAAATAATATCATTGGGAAGCAATGACCCGTGCGTGAATATGATGTCATAAATGTCGATAGGTTTAGAGTTTATTTCAAGTTATGTGATGGTATGCCTGGAATTCGATTGTTAAACAGTTAGGCTGTAATGCAGCATTGTTATACATAGAAATGGTGGGTTATTCAAAGAGCCTGGACGATCGTGCGTTGCTCGGATAAAAACAAATTATTTTCTTGGTTTAAGTTTAAGCAAAACACTCACTGGCTTGTCTTACTTAACAACGCCATCTGAAATAGCTTCCACTTAAAAAACTATATTGTCACAAAAAATAAAAAAACGCAACGTACTTCATTGAAGTTTGAACCCGGGTCTCTAGCTCTGCAGTCAGCCTACGTAACCATTTGACCACGGAAGCTATAATTCCATCGACGTTATGAAGCTCTTTCAAATTGACATTGTCATTTGTTTGAACGGCGGATTGGATGATGAAGTTTGACGGCGTTCTACGCCACAATATTTATTATTAAAATTCTCCAATAGATATCAGTAAAAGTCATAATTTTTAGTATATATTTAAGTTCATTATCCCTGAAAATTTGAATAAAACAACAATTTCTAAAAATGAAACCTAGCTGGATCAATCTTTCACCGCCGAAACCCTGGGCACTAAATTTCATGAAAATCGTTGGAGTCGTTTCCGAGATTCAAATTATATACAGGAATTTACAAGAATTGCTCGTTTAAAGGTACTAGATAGCCAGCACTTAATTTGACTGTTTGTTGACGGATAAACTTTCAATTGTAACAACTTTCATTGACTAACCGTGTGGCGTAATGGTCCCTCGGCATCATTTCCAGCGAGGCAAAATATTTGACACTGAGTTAAAATTTCTGTTTTTGGTCTCAGTGCTTGTATACATTTGTGTGTGTGTGTATCATAGACGTATTTTTAATTTAATTCTAGCGAAGACATTCACTTCAACACACTTATAGCGTGTTTTTTGGAGACGACCCGTTTGGGGCAATGGTTACAATGAGGACTGCCGATCGGAGGGGCCCGGGTTCGATTCCCAGCGAAGTAGAAATTTGAATGATGAGTTTTTTCTGTTCTCGGTCTTGGTGTTTGCTGTCATTGTGTGTCCATGATACCCACGACACGACACAGGGAATCATAATGTAGGGCTTTGAGTGCTTAGCATTATTTACTTATTTATAAAAGCTGGGGTACTATGGCTTACAAGTGATGTGTTACATAATATTTTATATATCTAGAATGTTTATTTACAGCTTAACTCAATGTTATTTTCATTTAATTTTTCATTTCATTCCTTTCCAAGCAGTCTTAGCGGATATTGTCTCTCAGAGGTTAATTAGTAATTACAAAGTAGTTGTTGACTGTACAGCAAGTAAACGACTTTTATACAGAGATTTTCATTAAAAACTTATTATCATACTTGTTATGACAGCTGCGAGGGGTAAAAATGTGCTTTGTGGAGCAGCCATAAATACGCACTTAACATTATTCTTTTTCAAGGAGTCGGAACTCGATATTAAGTGCTCTACCATCGCTGTCTGTGTATTTTATTGAAATAGTTCGTTAGTTAGTTTGGTAGGACACAAAGAAATAGACATACCTGATTAAGTACATACACATATACATGCATTCAACTTTAGTATTGCCGTAATCGGATAATAGATAGTAAATAAAAATTTAATTGCTGTTCATTTGTCTCGCTAAAACTAAAGAACCGCTTAACCGATGTGGCTAATTTTGGTCTTTAAATATTAGTAGAAGTCCATGGAAGGTTTAAACGGTGAGAAAATATGGAAAAATTGTGAAATTAATAGTAAAACAACTTAATTTATTTTCCTTCTTATAAGCTTCACACTCATAGCCCCACAGTTGGGTAGATATACCCTGGGTCGTGGGTACCATGGACACACACAAAGACAGAAACAAAAACACCCAGACCGAGAACAGAAATTTAAACTCATCATTTAAATTTCTGTTCCGCCGGGAATTTAACCCGGGACCCTTCGATTGGCAGTCCGGCTTGGTGACCATTGCGGTACGCAGTTCGTCATCATTAGTAGATAATAAATACTTACAAGTACACTAGTTGTTAAAACTACAGACGGTCTTAAGTAAATGTAATTATGTATATCCACGTTCGAATAAAAGAACATAATCCGAACGAACTTTAAAAACCCGGCTTGTGCGAAACACTTTATTTTAATTTATATTTTATGGTCTTTTTCATACCATTCGATTCTACGGAGGACACAAATGAGATTTGAATCGGTAGGACAATTTCCACATAACAGTGAAATAATTGGATTCTATACGAATTGAGTTTTTTATACGAATGAAATTCTGCGTTGATTACAACTATCAATAATTGCTAAATTATCTGACACTTGGTATGGTCTTAAAAATTTCTTGAAATTAAGAAATAAATGAATGACCTAGTTAATATTGAATATCATCTTAAGTAAATACATTATAATTACATGCATAGAAACTTGTTTAAGGAAGGGAAAAACATCGTTACAATATAAAAACAGAAAAAGTAAAAATGTACAAATAAAAAAACTAAAATGAATAAAACCGACTTTAACGTAACAACATTAATCTTACAGACGGTTTTTGTTTATTTCAATATTTTATATTCCATTCAAATTCATTTTATTTTTATCATTCTAAAATCTTTTTGTAAAGATGTAATGGATGTAAAGGAAAGACAGCGATATTCTACGTAAATGTCAAACAATTGGACTTTTACAGTCACCGTAATCCGAACGATAATCTGATTTGTTTATTCTATTCAACTCCCAATAAGTACACAAGCAATAAAGAACCATTCACACCGAGTTCAAAGTTTGCACGAAAAGCATCTTACACACTAGGAGCTTATGTAAATGACCAATAAAGGTTAAAAATATTGCTCGGGAGCAAACGCTCGGTCTAATGTATTCGGCAAAGTTATTTTATGGGGCGCCTATAAAAATATAACGGCTCAGTCGTAAATGTTAAAATTCGGCCCGTATCGATGCGAAAGCCCATATAAAGACTATGCCAGTACTGGTACTACGGCTTAGTTTAATTTTGCAGCGGCCGTTTTTAGACCATTATTTGCCATTAGGCTGTGATGCTTTGAATTCCGAACGACTGTATAATCGCTTTTTATATTGCGATTCGAGTTTTGTTTATGGACTGTTTCATTGCATGATTCGCGAGTGCCTAATAGGGCGTTTTGAACGGCAGTTACTTTTAGGTGTGCAAAAAGAAATTACCTATGCTTTTGGAGGCTTGCGTGAGCTTTCGAAAATTGCCTGAAAGTTTATTTAAGGAAACATTTTAAGTCTCAATTTTATCAACGGTACGAAAATGCAAAATGTGTATATCGTTTATCATGGTTTAATAATAAATTTAAAGCTCATTTTTGCAAAATTTGCATGGTGTGACTGGGAGAGTACCACGGCAGTAACCATTTCTATTATAAAGCAAATTTATAATCATAAGAAGACAAGCTGGCAATAAAGCAGAGCAATCACACACACATACATACATCTAAACAAAACCTCAAGCAAGGTCTAGGCTAGCTGGTAATTGTAAGCTACTATGCAAGGCTATTCTCTGAACGCTTAATAGTTACCTTATATATGAATAGTATTGTAAAACAAAATAATTAATTTACCATAAGAATAATGGAGGATACTAGAGGTTTCTTCAGAGCGGCCTTATAGCGAAAAGCTGCGTCGGCTCATGAGGAAGTTAGGTCCGTCGAAAATGTACCGTGAAAATGGGCCGTATAAAATAATCATCTGTATTATGGTTTATTATATTTCTGCGTTATGCACATTCTATAAGCATCGGCCTACACATATTCTATAAGCTAACTGAAAATAAATTACATCGCGAACAATACCATTCTTGTGGCTGTATTCGTTTTTTATTAAGCCCGAGGACGGATCAGCCCAATGTTCAGGGATTTACGGCTGTTCGCGGGGCAACGAAGCTGTTCGTACTCAGGGCTATGTCGCAGGCGAATGTGAAATCCGTCGTTTCATATGAATAGGCGTCTGCAGGCGTGAGAAGTGCTGGTCAGTGCAGCCCATGGACATCCACATACAAACTCAAGCGAGTTTAAGGGTGTATGAGGTCGTATGTAGTTTCTAGGCTACACCGAAGGCTAGTCCATTATGTAAGGGTCAAAGAAAAAAGTAATTAAGTAACCACATAATAACTTATTCAAATGTATGTAACTTGATACTATATACATATATAATATACGATACGATATACTTAATGATACCTGAACAACAGAGGTAAAGTAGAAGGATACCATTGATTTTTTGTGCTGTTGGACAAAAAAATGTGTAACACATTATCATGAGACTATCACTTTTACATTCTATTTTTGTATTTCTACCAGCTTTTGCCCGTGACTTCGTCCGCGTGTACTTTAGTTAACAGGGCATATGTTTTAATTTACCTTCGTTGTTGTGACATTCAATTGAGAAACTAGTGTCAAGTTTCAGATAGTAATTATAGGATTAAACTAGACCTAATTAACCTCTACCTATATTCTATTCTATTTACCACCAACCCGCATTGGAGCACCATGGTGGACCACTAGACGGACCCGTGCCCAGCAGTGGGAATAAAAGAGGGTTGCAACCGAAGAAACTTAATTTAAATCTTAAAATACGGAGAACTTTGTATAAGTCATAAAGCAATCCAGCAAATCATTATTGAAAATGGCAATAATTTTGTAAAATAGCTGGCCGAAGTATGATACGGCGGATTTTACCATCGCCTGCAACACCTACACGAGTACACAAAAACTCAACTATTGGGCGCACCAATAAAAATTTTCGATTTATTCTCTCTCGTCGAATGACCTCTTCGCTCTGAATGGACCATTTCCGTGTAATAATTGCCGATCATATTGATTCGAAGCTTAGATATAAAGGAACACGTCGAGGGTTCGTTAAAAGAAAAAATATATTGGCATGTCAGCACATTGGTTGCGTTTTCGCCGTTACCTTAAAAAATAACGCTAAACAATCAAGTTAACCTGTCCCATGGGTAGCTTGGCACACATAATAATAGAAACAAAAACACCCAGCCAGACCGAGAACAGTAATTGGATGATGAGTTTTTATCCAAATGCCTCGTCGAAAATCGAATTCGGGACCCTCCGAAACAATTGCGCCACATGAGTCTCTTTTAAAAAAGGATTGACCATTTTTTATTTGTAAAAATACATGGTGGTGCTGTTAATTAATTTTTTCATTAATTCATTCATCATTCTGGCAATAACACACATCATCCTAAGAGTCAATAAAATACCGAATAATATAACTACCGTTGTAACGCACCGTAATTTATTTTCCGTTGGAGCGCCCTCAGAGTTGTAGGTACAACGGGTACAATAGCATAAAGGTACAAAGGTACATTGAATCGCGTACCCCGTTTGCATATTAGGTTTCTCAGCGCATACATTAGGGATAGAATGGAAATTCTGACATGCTGGCGTGGTGTGCTATGTATATGAGGGAGGCTTCACAATGATGTAGAACGTTAGTCTGTGGTGGAACTACTTGAAAATCAAATCGGAAATTGTTATATAATCAGGATTGATTTAGTGTTCAATCTCCTAAAAACAGGAAATTATTTCGTCACGTATATACGTTACTTAGCGTATGTTAACTATCTTTATCATCGTAACTGCTTTATTTGTTCTGTAAAATCCTCCAATCAAATAAACATAATTTTGTAGACTTCTGTGTCCCTGTAGCTTCGGGATTAAGAATAGAGCTACGGTATCCCCCGCCTGATCGTAATAGGCGACTAAAAGGGGGCTTCCGGGGTTGCGGACGGTGTACTTGGGAGCTTGATCCGCCCAGCCAGCAGCCCCGGGAAGGACGTGATGTGTGCGTGGCCGCATGCATCGGAGCATATCTGCTCCCCTGAAGATGGGCCCATTCTGGGCGCCGCGCCTGGAGGTCACCGGTGCGTTCCACTGGGGATCCCAGAGTCCTCCCCAAGGGCAGAGGCAGGCCACCGAGGGGGTTTGGTGCGGTCAAATCCCACATAACTCGGTATCCTCTCCCAGGTGCCGGGTACCTTTTGGAGATTTCCCCTCCGATACCAAAAAAAAAAGATATAGATGTTTGTCCGAGAATTTCACCGATACAGGTAGTCGCATTTTTTAATTATTTACATTTGTTCAGTCAGTTTGAATTAAATTTTTAATTTTTTGTAAATTAATAATTTTGTACTTAAACAATATTGGTAAGCATGAAAAATAACAAAGCCGCTATTTATCCTCTGGAACAGTAATAAACAAAAATTGCTATATTTTCTAAGTATTGATACAGATAACTCTTACGACCGGGCGGAATGGTTATAGTGTAGGACTGTCGATAAAAAGCAGGAAATTGAATGGTGAGCTAAAAAATCTGTTTTGGTCTGAGTGTATCTCTCGTTGTGTGAGTCAATGGTACCCAAGAAACGGCATGTTACGAGCTGACGATTTGAATTGAACATTTTGAAAGGTACCACGACATCAAAAAATAATAGTAATTATTTAAGTTACAGATAATAAGTACTCCATTTTAAATCGTCTAATAATAAAATAAACTAGAGAGTTGGGTATTTATTGTCCGCTGAGGTACAAAAACCCATCATAGTGGGTGCCCAAAGCTGATTACGGAGAACCAAGTACGGTTCAAATAAAATAAAATAAATTTGTACACAAATCACAAAATTGGGTTAAATTTAATTTAAGTAACTAAAGTGATAATAATGTAGAATTTTTCAAGTCTATTGTATTTCAGTGCGTGCGTGCGTATTTTAGTGTTTATTGTTAATAATTAGTTTATAATTTAAATTTAATTTTGAACTTGTAACTTTTACAATACAATTTGTACACCCTAAAGGGTAAATATGGCGATCTAAATAATTTTGTAAAATCTTTTTTGATACCCATATTTGTGCAAATAAAATATTTTCTTTTCTTCTTACGATGTGAGAATTGTACATGAAATATTTACTTAATTAACAGTGTCGGAGAAAAGACTCGTACGATGTTTCGCCTTTATTACAAAGTCAGAGCAAAATTCAACAATTTCCCAGGAGTAATTTCCAAAGTAAATTCAAACGCCGATAGACACCCATAAACAGGTCTGACATTCGACAAGAACTCAAAAACTCATCTATTTAAAACACATTTCATACAGCCCGATGAGATTAACATTTGATTTATTCAGAGCATTACACAGCTTAAGTCCCGCGTCCGTCCAAATGGGCTTTCAGAATGTCCATTTTGATTCGATTACGCCAAAAAAAGGGTGAAGAGCTTAAACGGCGTCTAAAAACATTTTCACGCTAAATTATCGTTAAATGAGCTCGCGTAACGTCGATTCGTGTCACATAGGGTTTTATAAAACAAAGATGCGAATTAATGGCCCTCATTTTCGAAGGTCTATTGTGTGACCGTCCCCCGGGTGTACCCTTCCATTTGGGAGAATTGGACGTGTATTGGCGCCGACGTAAATTGACCTTCCCCGCACCCCGTAAATCATTCTCGATTGGACCGACCGATAGAAACCGCATACAACCCAGGAGCTCTTCAGCGGGTGGTCGGCAACAAACGGAATAGATACGCACGCCGTTTATTAGATTCGTCGCTTTCTTTCGTTACCTTTGACTGAGACGTAAGTATTGTCTTTTCTGATAGCGGGCTTTTTGATGCGTATTTACCGTTACGCGGAATTGCCAATAGATGATGTGCGATCACCGAAAGTATTGATACGAAGAAAATTGTCCCAGATAGTGTATGGATGTAAGGAGAAATATCGCTAATAAAACCCTTATTCCCCGTAAATCCAGGACAAGAAGCAATTTCGGATGTAATAATAAGGAGCTTTAGCAGCTGTTGCGGAGCTGAGGAATAAAGCTACGTTGTACGATGTAATAATGTAGATTAAGACTTAATAAGTATTGCTTCATCGTTTATTTATAAGCGAGCTAACCGATGAAATTATTGAGTATCTACTAATCTGCGACCGAGAGTTCAACTAAAATGACTGTATTCGAGAGAATTAAAGACAAACATTTTCATTCCTTGGTTGATTGGGATTGGTGTTGAGGGTGGATTAGGAAAATCATGTTTCTGTATTTTTAATGAAACCAATTAAGCAACTTTAGAAGTAATAAACACATTTAGTTTAAAATTGTACACCCTTCCCAGCCTAAGCTAATCGAAACAAATGTTTTTTTTTTGTTTAGGTAGGGCTTCCGCCCGGTAATCTAAAGTTACCCTGGGAAAGATGCCGGGTTATGTGAAATTTGTACCGAACTAAAACTCCGTCGGTGGCCTGCCTCAGGGCTTGAGTAGGACGCTGGGATCTCCGAATGAACGCCGGTGCCCAAAAACGGTAAAACTTTTACTCATATTTTAACAAATACAATATTTGCTATTCTATTCTATTCAAAACTATCTACCAAGAATACAAAGAAAAACGAAGTATACTCGCAGGTATAGTGCCAACAAATTGCTTAGCGTAGCAATCTATCAGAGTTAAAGTTTGGAAGTCCTCGGCACCTCGGAACTAAACAAAAAGCGCTTAATTCTCACAATCTTCGTCCCGCATAGTTTGTTGGGGTGTTAAACTGCACTCAATTTCAACAGCGAGATCCTCTTAATGCCAGCCTTATAGAATGCTAAACTACAAACGCAGTTATAAAAAAGGAAAGTTATATAATATAGTTACTTCAGTTAGTTTGTAAATCAAACTTTCAACTTACGGGTCATCTGGACCGGTTGGTTTGACCACACATTGATACACATATAACAAGAAACTATTACAGTCGATCGGAACTTGTCATATATTTGGGCAAATAAAATTGTTGTTTTACTAATTAATATGATTAAAAAAATGATTTACTGATAAAATGTTTTATTTTTCTTAACATCCACGGCTGGAGTTGTTCAAAATGAGACTACGAGTATTGTCCCGTAAACACTGGGAATAAACTCGGCTTTTTTTTAACGTTACACACTCATAGCCCCACAGTAATTAATACCCTGTGTCGTGGGTACCATGGACACATAAAAATACAGAAACACAAACACCCAGACCGAGAACAGAAATTTAAACTCATCTTTCAAATTCCTGTTTCGCCGGGAATCGAACCCGGGACCCCATGATTGGCAGTCTGGCATGGTAAACATTGCGCCACGCGGGCCTTCAAAGCGCTTGCGCTAATAATATATGTACCTATATAGAATATTTATTTTATTGCTTCACTTTTTACCAGGACACACCCATCTAATTTATTGCTTCTTTTAAATTCTTTTAAATTATAATAATATCAAACCCGGTATACACAGATAAAAGTATAATGAAGGCAGTAAAAAAAATGACGATCGCCTAAACTCTAAATTGAAAGCCGTAATAAAGACTGGCTAATGTGCCCATGTTATACTTTTGAAACGAGACAGATGAAATATAAATGGACTCAAAACCGTGAGATCGCATGCAGTTGCGCCGCTTCTCGATTAATTTTATTCTTATTTAAATTATATAAGAAATGAAATGAAATGATTTATTGAAATGACACATATACAGTGATACAAGAAATACTTAGTCACTAATCTCTACGCTAGGATTCCCTGTGTTAGACTAGTACCTCCATTCCGACACTCAACAAGCTGATCAATTCAACAATCGTGATAACAATACATAGGCATGCATGCATTGGTCAACTTACAATACAATCTAAACTCATATTTAACTTCACCTTATGTAGTATGTTACACAGAAAGGTTGATATCTTATACACTAGATACTTAATTTATTTCATTGGTGGCGTCATAATTCCCCGGTAAAACTGTAAATATTATATGAACTACAGAAATCACTTAAAATATTGTGACCTGCATACTCATTTTCTACTTAAATAAAGGGACATTTAGTAATGTAAACATTCACAGTGAAAACGAGATCGGCCCATTTCCGCCATTTTCTTTGGTCACACTACAGGTACGTTGTAATAACTATAACCTGTGTCCATCATGCTTCCAATTAACTTAATAGCTCGAGGTTTGTTCAGTGGACAACAAAATTGTTTTAGAAAATACGTGATACATTCTAAATTATTGTACGGTTAGTTATTATAACTCGTATTGAACACTTATTGACTTTAGAATCGCGAATTAAATAGTTTGTTTTGAATTTCTTCGGTCTTTTTTTGTGTGAATATGTTCTACCTTGCATATTTTTTAAGTAAAAATTTCATATACTTACACTTACATTTCCATATACATAACAGAATATCCGGGATTTTTCCGGGATGAAAAATAGCCTATGTGCTATTCAAGAGTAAAATCTATCTACATATATTTATAATACCAAATTTAATCCCGGTCCGTTTCGCCATTTTTGATTGATTGAGAAATAAATATCCAACCATCCAAACATCAAAACTTTTGCGTTTGAAATAATATTAGTATAGATTTATGATCAAATATTGCAGAGTAATTTCGTAATGCTCCACATCTACCAAGCATCCCGCGACGTCTCCATTTTCTTTAAAAGTAGCATTATTATTACAATATGGCGTCTTGATTGTACCTTTCTGACAGACCATAAAATTGCCACATCACAGGATACGTCGGAATTAATGAGAATAACATTGTGTGGTCCAACGTGATGTTTTCGGTTAAATTTTTACGACTGAGTTATGTTTTATGATTTGTCGTAAACCCACCCTACGTATGTGTTAACGAAATGTTTGTGACATCCCTTTTTAACCACCAAAGTTCACCAAGCCGTGTTTGATACCTAGTAATAAAAGTTCGAGAGTACTAATACTTTTTTTATGGACTGTACGAGATTTTTATTTTCAATTCCGTATACAATTGTGATGTGAAATGTCAAGAACCACCTATTTTTATTTTTTCTTAATCTCCAACAACCCGCATTAGAGCAGCGTGGTGGAATAAGCTCCAGGCCTCCCCAATAATGGGGAGAGACCCGTGCCCAGCAGTGGGATGCAAAAAGGGTCGCATCCAAATATCTTTATACATATATAAAAGCGAAAGGTAACTCACTCATCACGAAATCTCGAAAATCGTATGACACACAAAAATAAAATTTGGCTAAGATAGTTTATAGTTAGTAGAGGTCCGCTAAGAACGATATTTGCGACAGGGCTAGATTTTATGCAAGGTCTAAGGGTTCACGCAATATTGTTTGAAAGACCTTTCTTTATTTTTTGCTACAAATTAGAAATTTGGCGGAGAGGTACATCAAAGTAAGTAAATGTCAAGTCAGTAAGGTGGCAGCCGTTCTTAGAGCATCAAGGTATAACACCCGTCAGAGACAAAATAGGGATTTTTTTGGGTTGCAATGAAATCTATAGAAAATATTGTCTACATGCTAAGTGTAAGTGGTAGAACTATTATCGTTGGCCCGGGGAAGTACCACCGCTGCACCCACTTCTGCCGTGAACCAATTCTGTTGTGTTTCGGTGGAAAGGTGCAGTTGCCGGCCACACTCGCATGAGGCGACCACCAGCCTCCGGAGTAGCGGCGCAACTGCATACGACCTCAGACAAGACTTACCTATGCTTGCTTGAGGTTGTGTGTAGATTTCCATGGGCTGCAGCGACCACTTAACACCATGTGGCCTGCATGCTCGTCTGCTACTCCATTCAAATAAAAAAAACATGTTAATCACCGCTGCGTGTGGCCGCATGCCGCCGTAAACATCGGAAGGTGTAGGAGAGCACATCGAAACTCCGAAGATGGGCCCATTCTGGGTGACACCGGTGCGTTCCTTAGGAGATCCCGGAGTTCTCCCCAAGCGCAGAGACAGGCCACCGAGGGGGTTTTAGTGCGGTCAAATCCCACATAACCCGGTATCCTCTCCCTAGGTGCCCGGTACCTTTTGAAGGTTTCCCTCCCGACACAAAAAAAAAAGGTGAAACCGCGAGACACTGCTAGTAATAATTAGTAAGGCATATTTGATGGCACTGGCAATCGTGTTCGTACCTATATGTATTTGGATTGTATAGAACTTTATTTTTCAACTCCGTATAGGTTTACGATGTTGATTGATTTATGAGTTTCGAAGTGGCATCCAGTGGACATAAATCAAGTCAAGCGTACGTTTTGAATTATATATGTTGATATGATTGTATGTTACTCGTATTATGAAAATCATCCGTGCAGTATGACATAATTGTAGCATAAAATAAAAATAAAATACGCCTAACAATCATGGATTCTCTACGTAATGAAAACCCACGTACACTATACTCAACGTGTTTTAAATAGTAATTAATTACATGTTTTTAAGTTATAATATAAATTACGTATCCCGCACATGTATTTAAGTTAATTTACTAGTAATTATAAAGTTGTAGCAAAACTTTTGTTGAAACAATAAAAAAAAAAAACTACTTCTGCCGTGAAGCAGTTCTATTGTGTTTCAGAGTAAAAGTGCAGATGTTGGTCAGACTTATTTGGAAGACCATAATGACACGTTTTGAAATGTTAAATTTATGTTAATTTTACAAAGAACTGCATTTTATGTATTTTACAATCATCGAAATGATACATTGTCGGGGATATTTTGAACTTTTGAACTGATTACTATCTATTATTCTCTAAAATGTAAATTTAAGTACCTCAGTTTTATTCTGTTGGTATTTTGGTGTAAAATACCAGTTATACGCCTAGAAAAAAAGGCATAAAGAAAGCGCAAAATTCCATAAAACCCAATAAAGGGACAAATAAAGGATGCACTCACAATAAAAATACAACAAAACACCGAAAACCGGCGTTAGCGGAGTTTCTCAAATCGTGTCGTTTGGGCGACGAGCCAAGTTCGGAATAAAAATTGAATAAGGTAGACATCGCGCATGTAATATACATTCAATTTTCATACATTTCTCCGAAGCTTATTTCTCGGTTTGATATCGAAATGGCTTGAGGTGAAACGTAACGTCGGAGCGCTCAACAAACCGTAACTTACGTTTATACTATTTTAGTGGAACTTATATCGTAGAAGTGCTGTTTTTAGTGTTGCTCTAAGCCCATTTCTTTCGTTTCTTCTAAGAAACGCTAAAAATAACAAAACTATTGCATTTCCAAGTGAATACGTGAATAAATAATAAAATGATACCTGATTTAATTTTCTTTATTATAGGACAATGTTATGATTATGTTATTTAACAAAAACAAAAAAGACCATACTTTATCGAGTACAACACCAAATAAAGTATGTATATAAACGGCTACATATTATTATTATCTTTTCTATTTCAATAATAAGACAGATCGTGAAAAGCAATAAATTCTGGAAGGAAATTTAATTTGAAAGTATCAAATCGCACATATTTTAGAACTTTATTTTATTTTTTTTATTTAAAACTTTATTGAACCCATAAAATGTGGTACAATAGGCGAGCTTAATGCCAGGTGGCATTATCTACCAGCTTACCCAAGGGAGTGCAGAGAAATTCAAAGGCGGTTAAGGAAGAGACAAGAGAAGAGAAATAGATACAATATGAGTGATAAAATTGTATGTAGATAAATAAAAAAAAGACAAAGTAAATATATATTGCATAAAAATAAGCACATATATCCATAAATACATATATATGTATAAAAATGAAATTGAATAGAAGTAGGATTATAAAACATATTCTTTGAGATAGTGAGCCTTTACACTTTTTTTAAAGGAAAGCTTGGAGTGTGATTTCCTGATATCAGCGGGTAGAGCGTTCCAAAGCCGAACCGATTGAAGTGAAAAAGAATTAGAAATAAAACCGGAGCGGTGAAGAGGAATTGTTAGAAGAAGAGAGTCGGAGGAACGCAGATGACGTTCGTGGGAGTCACAGAGGTACTGAAATTTACACTTCAAGTACTCTGGAGAAGGCGAATCAAAAAGAATGGTAAACAGTGTATTAAGTAGTCTAACCTGCCTGCGTTGACGAATGGGGAGCCATCTAAGTTGGCGACGATAGGAAGATATGTGGTCGAATTTACGCAGACAGAAGATGAAGCGAATGGAGTAATTAATAAGTCGTTCTAGCTTGTTTAAAAGATTCTCATTCAGATCGGAGTAACACACATCTGCATAATCAATCAACGGCAGAACAAGTGTTTGAATTAAATATTTTTTGGTTGTTATCGGTAAAAAGTTCCGTAGTCTATTGAGCGAGCGCAACGTTGCAAAGACTGACCGACTAACTTCATTTACCTGAGCCGTCCAGCTAAGGGTGGCGTCAATGTGGAGACCAAGGTTTTTGACCGTGGGTAAAAATGGGACGATATAATTATCAAGCGTGACCGGTGCGATGGATGAGATATCAAGCCGACATAACTGGCGTGAACTACCAATAACGATAGCCTGGCATTTGCTCACTTTATTTCCTCAACTTTATTTCCTCAGCACAAATATGAAAACGATTTTTCCTCACGTATCAGCTTTTAAATCTATTGCCATATCAATATGGAATTTTATATTGAATTCAGGCAAATTTATGTTATTTTCGAGAATAAATGGGTAGACAAGTCATTTTAGTAATTACAACCTTATTGTGTGTCATTGGTACTCGTTCGAACGAATCTCTATCAATGCGTATAGCGATAGAAAAGAAAAAAAGAGAAAAATATTTATTTCATATTAGGAATACAAAATATTCGCTTAATGAATGTCAATTTTTCCCGGTCATCGCCTTTAGGTGCCCGTTTGGGCTAGATGTTGAGCGGAGAGGAAAAAGGCAGCGGAAAAAAAAACCCAGCAGCACTCTATTAAAAAAAGTAGGTAGGTACATTTATACATTTAAGATAACAGAATGGTGATAATGGGCACACGTGACAGCTGATCGTGTGATAAATACACACTAACATTTTTTTCATTGCCATATGTATCCACCCGCCGGAGTTTGAATCGGTATCTCCGTGTCGGAGACCATGGTCATTATAGCTCGGCCATCGCTGCTTCGCATAATCTTATCAAAAATTAACTAGATATTTGTATTTACTTTATGGTTATAAAGATCATGCGTAAGAGATAATTTTGCACCTTGTATATCACTAGTATGTGTCAAGAAAATTCATGTCCTAAATAACGGTACTTGCGGGCGTGTACTGGCATATGATTAAACAAAGTACTTGTTTTACATACACCTACATGTTTGTCATGTACTTACTACTTTACTACAAGTCCCTTACTATAGAATAAAAACTCCCTGATTAACTGAAAGTCCCTGCCGCTTCGGGATTAAGAATAGGATTACGGTATAGGGGATACCGTAATCCTATTCTTAATCCCGAAGCTGCCTTACGATCAAGAATAGGATTACGGTATAGGGGATACCGTAATCCTATTCTTGATCGTAAGGCGACTAAAAGGGGGCAAGGTTGCGGACGGCGAGAGTGGGAGCTCCAACCGTCTAGCTAGTAGCACCGAAAAGGACGACGATGTGCACGTGGGCGCATGCCGTCTCAAGCGCTGGAAGTGTCAGGAGAGCACCGTCACCCTTCGGATGATGTGCCCGTTTTGGGGCGCCGCGCGTGGAGGACAAGGGTGCTTTCATCCGCAGTTCTCGATATTCTCCTCAAGCGCTAAGGCAGACCACCGAGGTAATCTTAAGGTAGTAAAAATCTTACATACTTACATAATATATCTTTCCCAAGGTATCTTTAGAAAACCTTTGATGACCCTTTTCCCCATTGATAACAAAAACGGTCTATTACTGGAAGCGTGCCACGTGCAACACATTCATAAAAAATATTTATGATGTATTTGAAGCAAGAACGCGTTAAATATCATACGTGCATTAATTATGAAAATGTATCTGTGTGAGTAGCCACAGCGCGCCTTTTTTATCTACGATATATTTGAAAACAAGATGTTTTTGTCACATTTTACTAACTTTTTCCAATATAATATAACTTCGCCTTTAATTTATTGCGGGCTTGGCATGAAATCCTTGTAAAGTATTGAAACCTTCGGGGATTTCAGAGAATTTTTTAACTGTCGAACAAATTAACCAATTCGGAAGTCGACACGACATGTCAAGTGACGTCGGGGCCCGGGAGACAGGCCGAACAGGGAACATTTGAACGTTTCATTTGTGTTATTTTCCTGGATGTTTAAATGGGATGGTTTATGTGCTCGCGAGAATAGGCTTTTAGAGGGTTTCTTAAGTTCACGTAAGAGCACGTATATTTCGGCTGTTAAGTTGATATATCCTCATCAGGCGATCACTGGAATAATATGTTTGAACTTTATGTTCGAAATGAAATGAAATTGTTTAATAACATCCTGGGTAACAATATACACTTGATGTTTGTCATTGTTGTACGGCCATCAGCTGACCGTCATCCGCTTTGGGTCCGCTAAGGCTTGTATGGGCTAGGAGAAAAAAAGCAGATGGACAAATACTCCAGCCCTCCATGTCCAGAAATCACCGTCGCCTATGTACACGATCATCTCCAGTGGAGCCACCTCGGTCAAGGCGTTGAAGGAGAGCTTGTTACAGCTGTTTAGAGAACTCCATGTTCTCAACTGGAAATGACTCGGAACTCGGACTGAAATATATTGTCCCACCTCCGTCCCTAATTCATAATTTATTATGTTTTGAAGTAGGCAAACTAGAAACTACAAAAATACTTCCTCCATTGTTATGGGGCGGCTCATGACCAGTAGTAGGGTGGTAAGAAGTCCACGGTTGTTCTCATTATAATCTGACATTACAATATTTTTTTACAACATTCGTTTTAATGTTCTACTGCTAGGCATAAGTCGCCACTCGGAAGTGAGATGGATTTAGGCCATAGTGTGGTGGCTGGCCAATTGCGGATTGGTGGACATCACGCCTTCGAGAAATTATGAGTTTCTCTCAGGCATGCACGGTGATGAAAAACATTGTTATCAATTAAATATCACAATATGTTTTCTCTTTTTTTGGAGCATCTATAAATATGCACTCAAATTTCATTGCAAGAGGTGTGTGCAGGAGTTGAACTCGGCATCTCCATTTCGGAGACCGCGGATTTTCCCGCTCGGCCAATCGCTTATTCCATTTCATACATCTCAAAAACTTATACATCAATTTTCATAAAAACGTTCTCAAGAAATCCCCAAAGCCCTCATACGTTACGTCAATTTACATCCAAAATACAGTTGCCCGAGATTTATTCTTCTATACACAACTCATTAAAAGCGAACGAATCTCCGCTTTTGCGATAGAGTGGGTTCTTAGCGAACCTTTTTCTTCCATAATGGATGATCTTTCAAACATCGGAGGCTATAGTCGAATGGATACAGAAGTTGATAGTGTTCCTGAGTACGAAGTGTGTAATGGATCTCGTGGTGGTCCCTGAGGGGTATCCGTCTTTTTTCGCAAATTGATTAGGCCGGCTGAGCGTTATACTCCCAAGCGACCGAGCATAGATTTTTACGTCAAGCCCTAACTTTTCCAAATATTGTAGGGTTTGGAAAATAGATTTCGAACGATTCTCAGACCTATCAAATATACATTTTATAAAATTGAATAATAATAATAACCCCGCAAGGCAGCTCGTGGCGAGCTGTTGGTGTGTAACGACAACATGGGCCTGAGTTCTCCCGGAGATGTCTACCTGTTCCTCATCTCCTGTAGGCGAAGTGATAACCTAGAAGGACAGGTCCCCACCTTTGGCTTGCCTTAATTGGCCGTCCAGAGTGGAGTCGTTAGAGCTATGCTCGGGGGTGGAAATGCAATGTAAGTGTCAATTACTTATGTCCAAAAATAGTTTTAAGAGTCATCATTACCATAAGCAAGAAGAAGTAGGTACTGAACAATTTTATTTTTTACCGTTTGAAGTCGGTTCTATTTTTTTGTTAAAAACTTAATTTATTAAATACATACTTTAACACAGTAAGTATATATCCACACTAATATTATAAATTCAAAAGTAACTCTGTCTGTCTGCTACGCTTTCTCGCTTAAACTACTTAACCAATCTTAATAAAATTTGGAACACAGATAAAGTGGTCCTTGGGAAAGGACATAGGATGGTTTTTCATCTTTTTTTTTACTACTATCCTACGGGAACCTACTGAACGACCGACTGAAGACTGTGAACATTTTTTAAAATTAAAATATAATAATCGCCAATTGATTTACCGGTTTTAAAAAAGTTAAAAGGTGTCTAAATTTTTTTTATGTTGAGTTTGTAATTTGTGTTCTCGGTCTGGGTATTTGTGTTTCCGTCTTTGTGTGTGTCCATGGTACCCACGCCACAGGTTATATCTACCCTAATATGGGGCTACGAGTGTGAAACGTTTAATATATAATAACAGACTGTCAGAAATATTAACATTTTTTGATTGTTTGTCGCTCAGAACCCTAAAATACCGGCAGCGTAACCTCGGGTCAGTTTATGAAACGAAAATGATGATATATTGAGTTAACGGCGCTACTGAGATATTTATAGGACCGAAAAAATTACGTTTGTAAGTAGGAATTTTATCTCCATCCGAAATATCTGGTCAAAACTCCGAACATATCGTACTATAATTGTATAGAGTACCTTTTTTTTGGTATCGGGGGAGTGGGAAACGTTCAAAAAGTATCCGGCACCTTGGGTGAGGATACCGGGTTATGTGGGATTTGACCGCACTAAAACCCCCTTGGTCGCCTGCCTCTGCACTTGGGGAGGACTTCGGGATCTCCAGTGGAACGCTCTTTGAGAGTGCACATGTCTCCTAGAGCGACATGCGGCCACTCACACACCGCCGTCCTTCCCGGGGCTGCTAGCTGGGCGGATCGGGCTCCCAATCACACTATCCACAACCCTGGAAGCCCCCTTTTAGTCGCCTCTTACGATTAGCTCAACTGTACTTAATTTAAAGTAATTTATTAATCCAATATCAAACTTCAGTTGCGTACACAAAATTCAAAATTCAGCATAACGAAATGTAGTGGCTGTTTTTTTTTTCAACTAGAAATTCCTGAAGCTTTATCCACCACGCCGTTCCATTGGAACTGGGTTATCTATACTGATAGGTAGGTAGTAAAACGAGTTACTGGACAACCCATGATCGGATGTTTATAAACCGCACATTGTTTTGATTAGCTGTATTTGATTAGCAGGCAGCCGCTGGGCCACGGACGCTTTGTAATAACGGTATTTTGATCACAAATGACTTAAGAAAGTTGTAGAGGCAGCTCCCAGGGGATGTCCCATCTTATTTTCACAAATTGATCGGCCGAGCGGTACTTGTGTCCTTGTTGTACGGAAACAAAGCCTCCAGGGCATTTCTGAATACCATATAAAGATTGTATATTAAGTTAATACTGATCAGATTTTACAGGTTCAAATTTTATGTATTTTTTGTAAAGCTTATCCGAAATAGTAGCTAGTTATATGCGACCTCTTTATAGTTGAGACATGGATATAATCCTCGTTTAATTTATCTTCATATACTAGTAGGACAGTTACTCTATCTTTATTCAGATAAATATATAGGGTTGAAGATGATAGCCATATTAGATAGAAATACATACTACAGTGTACAAAATTGGTTCACTAATTTTCAATTCCATTCCGAAAATGAATTTATATACCTATCTTCACTAATATTATTATAATAAAGCTGAAGATTTTTTTGTTTAAAAGCGCTAATCTAAAGGATTCTTGTTGTGTTGGATTCTTCATTTATCGAATAACGCTTCAGGTTAAAAACCGCGAGGCAAATCTAGTTAGGTAACTATACACCTATACATTATAAGACTCGAATATTTTCTGCTTATACGCCAGATGAGCAGCGATGGCCGAGTGGTAAAAGCCGCGGTCTTCTACGCGACCGATCCCGGGTTCAAATCCTCGGCGCGCACCTCTGACAAATAAATTTGTAATGTGCGCATTTATCGCTGCTCCACGGTGATGGAAAATATCGTAATATTAAATTGATTACGATGTTCTCCATCGCCGGCGTGCATGCCTGAGAGAAATTCATAATTTCTCGAAAGCATGACGTCCACCAATCCGCACTTGGCCAGCGTGACTATGGCCTAAATCCCTCTCACTTGTGAGAAGGAGACCTGTGCCCAGCAGTGGGACTTAAAAAAAGGGTGAAAAATACGCCAGATACTAATTAATCTTCCCATTGCCAAATAAAATAATTTTCATAGAAAATACAGCTGATTTTCCAGAACTTATTAAAATCGAAGCCAAATAGAACAGCCTGGTGGAAAGGTATAAGAAAGTTCAGCGAATTAACTATTGCAAAAATTTCATTCATTATTCGCTAACGAAGCACATTTATATTGCAACCCGGGGCTAAAATTAAATGCATTGCGAATTATTTAATCTGTTCGGAATTTGCCAAGTTTTGTTATACATATAAAATAAGAGAGGATTAAAAGGCAATATGGGCTAGAGAGACTTTTGGAAAATTGCAATCAAAAGTATATTTTTCAAATTAAAATGTGGGTAAATAATATTTATTTTTGGTTTTCGAAGTTATTGTTTTATTTATTTTTTCTTTCGGAATGGCGTCTCGGTCTTTTGGTAGTCGTCAAACTCGCCAGTTTTTTTTTATAAAATGAAATGAAAGAAATACGTTCACATTATGGTTTCAAGGGATTTGCTCAATTTAGCTGAAATGTCAATTACTTATTTAGGCGTGCCTGTGACATTATGATAGGCTTTTCAGTTTGTATTTTATTTCTTTCAAATAGATAATCATGAAATTAAAAAAACGTACTGAACACAGAATAATAAATTTTTCAAATGTCCATACTGAATCCGCATTTAGTATCGATCACGAATGCGAAGGGCAAAGTTTGAACAAACTTCATGCTACTCCGTGCACAATTTTGCAAGCAAATATAACTCTCCGTGTAGTTATGTTAGAAGGGAAACATGCCGACTGGTAATCAATGTTTTACGTTGCTACAATTTTATTTTATTTAAAGTAAAGAAAAAGAGTACATCGATGACTTGCTAGCATTTCTTTAATACTTGTTTGAGTGTAAATAAAAAAAAATAACACTTTTTCAGAGTATCGTAGTCGATCACTACATTTGATACACTACGATTACGCTTTCATTACCTACACCGACATATTGAGAGATCGAAAATATCATCGTCAATCATTGTATCCCGTGATTAAAAGTTTTAAATGTAAAAAGCTTTTACTTTCGATTAATAATATAAGTCCAGTCAATCCTGTCCAGTAAGAAATAAGGCATGGTAATGTCGAGGATCCTGTTTGTAATTTTTTCTATTTTTTTCTTTGGTTTTATATGGGCAAACACTTCAAAAATTCTGACGTAAGGCGTCGAAAAACCGTTTTTGTCTTGTCATTGATTTAATTTTTTTCTTATGCTTTATAAGAAACGATGACAGCGCTAACATTTATTCGACGAATTGTTTTATATAGGGATCGATATAAACCCTTAAATTTATAAAGTTAAAATAAAAGTAGTAATTATATCTATGTACTTAGTACTTATTATAATATTTTGTAAGCTCGGCCAGTTCTTATCTAAAATTTGATTTGTCGTACCAAACGTTTAGCGAGCCATTAGTAAGAAAGTGATAAAAAGTGGTGTCTCGTATAATATTCCCACGGAAATAATGGATGAAGTTCTAAGTTTCAGAGCTACAAGTTCGTACGGAAACTCCTTGTTACGACTACACTCTGCATACAATTTCACGCAAATGTAACTCACTGCTTATAGTGAAATGCACGCGAGGTGATATCTCAATTAAATTCATATATCTACATTATACTACGATTTTGTGATTGAATCAATCTTATTTTACACACAAGTAGGTACTTTTCGTTTGTGTTATTACGATACCGTTGCTGCTATCCGTGACTCGCTCAAAACTGAGCCCTTAGTGTAAGTTTGTAAACGCGCAAACGTTACTACTGCGTCCGAGTTAAAATTGGACAGATAGATCTTCACTTGAAAGGAATAAGGTCGATAATTAAATTCTTAACGCAAACGCGATAGTAACGTTTTCGCGTGTGCAGACTCACACTAAGGCCTCTGGGCTCACTGAAAAAGCGTTACTGTACTCACCGTGACATACAAGCGTCTACAATGAGAACCAATTTCAAAAATTATTACTAAAACAATTGTATGAAAAACATATAAAACTATTGTAGGATTAGTTTTATATAGGTAGTGTTATTTATATTGTGTTGTGTTATGTGCCAGTTTGAAGATAAATAAAAAATAAATTTAAATATAACTGCGTCTTTTAATTATTCCAACGTCATAGATACTTTTATTTTTCTCTCTAAATTGGTGTTTAATTAGATTTTTTTTTTTTTTTTTTTTTCAACCTTTTTTGTGTCCCACTGCTGGGCACAGGTCTCCTTCTCACACAATTGAGAGGGATTTAGGCCATAGTCCACCACGCTGGCCAAGTGCGGATTGGTGGACGTCATGCTTTCGAGAAATTATGAATTTCTCTCAGGCATGCACGGCGACGGAGAACATCGTAATTAATGAAATATTACGATATTTTCCATCACCGTGGAGCAGCGATAAATTCGCACATTACAAATTTCTTTGTCAGAGGTGCGAGCCGAGGATTTGAACCTGGGATCGGTCGCGTCGAAGACCGCGGTTATTTACCACTCGGCCATCGCTGCTCTATATATCTCTATAGTTTAATTAGATTAGTAGACAATTATTATCCACCACGCTGGCTAAATGCGAATTGGTGGGATAGACGTGTGTCTGATGATTTATATGCCTTTCAGGCTTGCGAAGTAAGAGAAAACATTTAGATTTTTAGAGAAAGTGATAACATATACACGTTGAAATTCTTTTTTTCTTGTATTTTTTAGTAGTCAGGATAAGGTTCTATTGCAGAAAAAAAATGAGAAAATTGAGCGAAACATTAGAAAATTAAAGAATACTTAACCACTATATAAAAAAAATTAAGTTTAAAAATCGCATTCAATATTAATAGTTAAGACACGACAACGTCTGTCGAGTCAGCTAGTTTTTTATAAAAGTCGCGAAGTCGTAGGCAGAACAAAAAATATATTATGATTGTGACACATCAAAAGCGAAAAGGTCGGAGTCCACGACAGTATCAAAAATGGCAGAGGAAACAAAAAAGGGCCTCTTTACGTGACCGTATGAATAATTCATGAAACTAAATATTTAAATGACCTCTCGTTTGATGTACGGACTCGATTGTTTGTAGTACGTACGAAATTGGTAAGAATGTACCAGTGCGGAAAGACGTGCCACTAGCCTATTACTACTAGCAAGAAAAAGTATCATATGCCAAGTATAACATAACATTTTTTTTCTTTTCAGTTTTTTCGGCGGTTTAATCTTTTGTTAAAAAGTTTTTGTGTCCTACTAAACCGTTGTCTGCTAAATAATAGCTGCTAACTATCTTAATATATATAATTCTTCTGTGAGTGTGTATGTCACTGAACTCCTCCTTAACGGCTGGACAGATTTTAATGAATTTTTTTGTGTGTATTCAAATGGATTCGAGGATGGTTTAGATTCACAATTTGGGCCACTGGAAATGTTTTTTAATTACTTTTTTACTTATTTAGTTTTCCCATATAAATTGTTCCTGCCTGTCAAACGTTTTGTATTTCGTGCCGTGTCGTTCTAAACTTTGACATAGTCAGAATAACTGGACAGTTCGTATGTCATTATTTGTTTTATATTTTTGTTTGATAGTAACATGAAGTCTCTTTAAGATAATAAGAAAACAAATCCTCTTTTATTACTTTTAAGGCAGGACAACGTCTGCGGGGTCCACTAGTATTAATATATAACAACTTATGCTAAGCGAACAGTCCCGGTTCACTTCAAATACTATATCTGAAGCGCTTCATGACTGCGTAGATTGCCTACGACTGACAGTAGTTACCGAGGTAAGAGCGTTTCAGAAACTTATTCATACTTTCATAAACCTTCCAACGATCTCCGTGACCTCATATTCGTACCTTACCTTAACTTACATTACGTATCGATAAACGCATTTACAGCAACCGAGTTAACCGCTCTAGTAAAACTAACAGAAAACTCCGCTGGGTTAATAGGAAACTTTGATGAGAGAAACACGGCAGCGAGGCGCACGGTTAGGCCCACGCGAATCCATTACACCCCGTGAGCAATTTATAACTGGAGGTCATATTTTATGTTACGATAGCGACTCGGCCGTGATTTGTCGTAACTAACGTGTACCGTACAGTAAATCGATAAGACGTGCGATTGTCTGACTTACATTGTCCCGTATAAGTGTTTAAGGAGTTCGCATAGCTTGCATTATACTGATGACATTAAACAAATTGTGGTAAAAATGGTGATAGAAATTTGAAATGTTATAAAGATAAAAATACAGTTCGACAGCTGTCCGCCGAACGCATGCATGACAGTTACAAATAGTAAATAAATAATAAATAAATAACGCATGCAATATATAAATAAATAAATAACGTTTCATATTCATAGCCCCACAGTAGGGTAGTTATACCCTGTGTCGTGGGTGCCATGGACACACACAAAGACACAAACACAAACACCCAGACCGAAGACAGAAATTTAAACTCATCATTCAAATTTCTGCTTCGCCGGGAATCGAACCCGGGGCCCTCTGATCGGCAGTCCGGCATGGTAACCACGTGGGACGTCATGTCAATACATGTAACACATATATTAATATCTCCTTTACACTCATTAATTGTTTCACCTTTTTTCGCTCTATTTTCGTGTTGCATCTACGATGATGACAATTTAATAAACGTTTCACACTCATAGCCCCACAGCAGTGTGGATACCCTGTGTCGTGGGTACCATGGACACATACAATGACGGATACACAAACACCCAGACCGAGAACTGTAAGAACTTTAAACTCATCATTCAAATTTCTGTTTCGCCGGGAATCGAACCCAGGACTCTCCGATTGGCAGTCCGGCATGGTAACCATTCCGCCACACGGATCGTCAACTTTACTTTTGAAAATTTACTGAATTTATTAAAAAAATTTTGACTGTAAGTATATCTTCTTATAAGAATTAAACCGTATTAATGACGATAAATATATTACGAAACGTATTAATGACGATAAATATATTATTATAATTTTACTTAAAACATTGCTACTTTAGAGGTAGGTAATGTAACAAATGTGCTCTTTCACTACTTGTAATGTCTCTACTTAATGCTTAACGCAGACGTAAAACATACATCACCGCGAATATAAGGTACCCATCCTTAAATTAGCCGTGTGAATTATCTGGCTAAACTGACAACCAATGAGGTCACGGGTTCGAGTCCATCTCGAGGTAGAAATTTAAACGGTAAAAAAACAACAAATACATTAAATTCGTAAATAAATCAATCTTCTTGCAGACGTAGGTCTCCAAAATGCTAGTCGTAGCCTCTAAAAAAATTCGTAGCACAGATTTAATGTAATTTAAACCGATGTTGACGGAGCAAATTCCCCAGCAAACACGCAATATCATATTTAGAGAATCAATTACTTGAAGGTAAACCTATAGAAAAACGTTAACGCGATCATGTAAAATTTGATTGCACGGTAAAACGGTGAATGGAAATTAATTTGTACCCAGTAATTAATTTTTAAGGTCTGTGAATACGATAGGATTCTAAAATTCTTAAATTGTTTGGAGGAACTGATTACGAATACAAAAATAGTTGATCGAAAAAATCAAAATCGAAAAAAGAAAACAAAACATATGCTGTTACAATGTAGTAAATATTAACTAATTTTATAACTGGCAACATGAAAGTTTTTAAAAACATTAGATAATGCGACATAGAATACATTATACAATTAAAGAGTCCGTAAAAATAAATTCTGACATATAAAAATAGACAGACCCTAAAAAAGTTATGAAAAAATTTGGGCGACAGTAAAATTTTACGATCTACACATAGGTACAGAAATACCTCAAAATTTTTACTGCTTTTGTCAAACAAAAATATATGAAGTCAATGAAAAGATTCTATACGAGAGAAAATATATAACACTTAAAACATCTATTCAAAACATTTCATGTTCCAAAGACGGTAACATTAATCAAATACCGCAAGCTATTCGATTCCGTTTACACGATATCATTTGTATGCGTAACGTTCGAGACTTAAGGAAACAAAATTCATAAAGTATAATATAAAAGCCAGATCAACACTCCCGAGTAGCATCCATATTCAGCTGAAGCATTTAGGAATAAAAATATAGAACTCACGTATGCCGAATGCGTTTATACCACAATATTAATATTTCAATGGCGCCCACCATTTCTGTCTATCCCTTTTCCCGGCAGTCAATCGAAAGTTCGTAAGGCAACCTCGACGGAACATTTCTACCCCATTCTACCTTTATAGCCTCGCCTCAGTAAAAAGGCCGTAGAGGTGATATGAATCGTTATGATACGCCGTTGTTTCATTATAAAGAAAAGGTTTTTGAAAGGAAAATGGTATACCTAATATTAATTTACCTCGAAACCCGAGTAAGTAATTAACATGAGCGGTTGTAGTGATTCTTGGGGCATGGTTGTTTACATGATTTTAATTATTTCATGATGTAAATTTAAATAGTTAATAATTCAGTATCATAGTAAATGGTGCTGATAGCTTTCCGAGCAAAAGATTGATATCATAAAAGATACCAGATATTTCACATTAATTAAACTGTGTTACAGCAATTGGATTTTAACAAAGAAGGAGGAAGATACTCGCATGACTTCAGACGTAATCTACGTATTACTACATACATAGCTACTAAGAATTCAGATTGACAATTCTGTAAGTAATATGAATAGGTTTCATATTAGCAGATAGTGGCACGGCCTAACGGTTGTAGGTGGTAGAACTTCGCCCGGGGAAGTACCACCGCTGCACCCACTTCTGTCGTGAACCAATTCTATTGAGTTTCGGTGGAAAGGTACAGTTGCCGGTCACACTTACATGAGGCGACTACCAGCCTCAGGAGTAGCAGCGTAACTGCATACGACCTACTAATACAAAAATTCAATCTTAATCCCTATTTGAACCTAAAATCCCATTATGACTAACACCTAGGTACCTATTATGATACAATATTAGCATCGGCGGTAAGACTGCACGTATTTTTCAGAGATTTACAGAAGATCGTAACGAAACGATGCGCAAAGAAAGCACAAGGAAAAAAAGTGCAACCAATTTGTTCAACATACTATCTCTTTCAGATGTAACTTCAAAACGAACGTCTTCCATACGCCAACTCCAAACAGAACAGTTTACTACTGCTCTGGGTTCAACTCACAAACACTCGGTCTACATGCAAATATTTGCGTTATCAGGAATAGAACCCTGAGGCTCGCTTACATTGGCAAGCTTGCTTTTCTAGCTACTAGTTAGTGAAGACTAGTAATTTAAAAGCAGATAGTGATCTGCCTTTAAAGTAAAGTTGAAATCTGGACCAGATTGGTCTACTCGGTTAGTTCCCTACTCGGCATTATGTAGATACTATTTGATATAAGTGATATATACACTTCCACATTATTATCATTAATAACTTCATTTAGATAGTATAGTAGACGATAGTATTTACTAGTACTTGGTACTTCAAAGAGGTAGACATTCCCCATTATTGATAATCTGAGTTTATATAAAACAAAACCCCGACAAATATTTTAATTTTTGGGGTGTTTTAAATAATAATAATAATAAATATCTTTGGACAATTCACACAACATCATCTGATTCCAAACTAAGCAGAGCTTGTACTATGGTAATCAGAAAGCTGATAAACATACTTCTATAATTCGAAATACATACTTAAATAGATAAATTAACACCCAGACACAGAACAAATAATCATGTTCATCACATAAATATTTGTCCTGGGTGGGAAGCGAGCCCACGACCTAGAGGCTGCCTAATTTTTTAATGTTGCCCATGAATTTGAAAAGAATTCCTGTTTGCAAAAATGAAAAAAATTTGCTTCAATAGCTGATAGATACAGAATCCTATGAAATAATACTAAGTTCTTCAGAAAAAGCAGTAGTTCGTATAGTATAAAGCTCAAACAAATTGATTTAGTGGTTTTTGTGAAGAAAGGAAGCAAGGACACATCTGTGCAAATAAATTTTGGCGTTTTTTTACATAATAATAGTAGTGAGATTCGTCATAATATTCATGTCATTTATACATACAAGTTTTTTCTGTCGATAAAAAAGACAAAGTTGACAACGTTACGTCTATGACAAATTGTGTTCAAATCACAACAGAAAGCTAAGGCAATTCCAAATAGAATTAACATCTTTTCGAGTTCGTGTTCTAGATCGCCATTTCGATCGCCCATAAAACCTAACTGTCGGCCAATAGACGGCAACTAGTTAGAACCCTGTGAGTTATACTTCTCACTCCAGCTTCTTAGTACATTGGTGATTTTAGTAGGATTTTAGTTCTAGTAAAATCACTGTAAAATCTTAACGTAAACGTTATTCTAGTTTGTCGTTCGTTTCAGAAAATGTAATAATCGCCCCCAAATTAATAAAGACAGTCTATTAAAGATATTCAGATGACATTAGAGGCACAGGAAGTTGGTATATAAATTGTTGGGCACTATATAAAAATAGTGCGCAGCTATAAACTGATTCAAGCACTCCATAAAACATGTGCACTAAATTCGAGAAAGAGTTGTAAAACATAACAGTAAAATCTAAAATCAACAAAAATACGGATATAACACGAAATGCCATCAGAGCTGTCCGGCGGCCATGACAACAATTGAAAACATTTTGAAATCAGCCACTGAAAAGCAAAATGTCGATTTCTGCTGATTGTACGTTTAATAGTTCAATTACGGCCGTCATGGTGAAACGATTCGTATGAAACAACTACGATATTGTGAAAAAGTAGCGAAAAAATAAAACTGTTAGTTGGTAAATGGTTAGGTATACTGGCACGATTTGAGTTTCAAACGCTGCTGAGCCTTTGACATAATGTTATCACACAGGTTTTTGAAATTCTCTTAAAAAATAAAACAACGCCTGATACAGCTATACGGATGTCACATTTTTAGCAGTGTATAAATATAAAGTAGTATGTAGCTATAAACAGACTGTAGCAATCAATAAAACAGGTTTACTAAATTCGCACGAGGTTTTTTAAAATACAGCAATAAAATCTAAAACACATAAAAACATCAATACAGCACTAAACGCCTACAAATATGTATTTGGGGACTGAATGAAAATCATGGAAAACCTTTTAAACTCACTGAATAGCAAATATCGATTTCTGATGATTATACATTTAATGGTTAATCCATTTAATGAGGAAAAATAGCGAAAAAATACAATTCACAATTGGTAATTTGTTGGGTATCACAGTAACTACGTATGTATCAAACTGTTAAAACTGTAGAACATTGGACATTGTTTTATTCATACAGCTTTATGAAATTCTATTCCATAAACTTTTTGTTCTAAATTTAATAACGTCGCAAAGTGTTCAACATTATTTTTCGAAATATAAAATCATTTACGACAAATTTACTTCATTTTCCTTAGGAAGAAAAATATTCATTGTCGATCAAAAGACACAGTATAATAAAAGAATCACTTAGAAAAGCTGATCAGATAAGAACTTATAAAGTTTAATTTACCGCTTTAAATTATTCACAAAATTAAGTTTGGTATAAGTTTAACAGACTAATAACAAAACTTTGAATATTCTCTTCTTAATATATGCTGTAGAAATAGTATTAGTATTCAACTTGCAAATTTTAGTTATACTGAATTTAATGCTTGGCTTATCAACAGTAAAATCAATAATAGGTCGAATGGGAGTCAAAATCTTCCTTAGGAATAAGTAAAATAGAATACAATTTTATTAAAATAATGGTGGATGGTTTTCAACGGTTATATACTAAGTACGTTAATATTTTCAAAACGGCTCGGGCCCGCTCGTCATAATTCTGTTAATTGGCGTTTGCTGAACTTTTTGTTTTCCGATCCAAAAGTTATCGATATATTGCACAAAAGTAAAAATTCGTGTTCCATTAAAATAAGTAAATAAATCTTCTAAGGATAATCTCAATTCAATAGATTAAAACAGCATATTTGTCTACGATGAAACAAAAGCGATAAACAAAAACACTGTAACACAATAAGCAGAGTGAAACAGTCGATAAAAGATAACAAAACAGCCTATTTATACAAACTGTAACTATAAAACTGATAGTAATCGACAAACAGCGCATAAAAACCTACAACCCTATTGAATAGAGGCGATAGCGCGCAAAATTACGCTTCACGGCACTCGAACACAATCATCAAATAATATTAAAGCGTCTAATCATAGGAGGGAATATCGTAAAAATAACGATAAGCTAACAGCGAAGATGCGTGCGAGCTAAGTTTGGGCGTGTATTCTCGAACAGCATTGAGAGTGAATTAATGATATTTATCTGATTATACAGGACGATAATTAAGAGGATGGGGCTGTGTGGTTGGGGTTTCTTTGAGGAGACTTGAAATTTCAATATATATAGAAGAGAAAAGTACATTTAGTCACGTAAGATTCCATAGAACTAAGAATTAATAATAAGTCCTTCAAAGAAATATATTTATGAGCTTATAAATACTTAGAGCAAAACAATCATCTTAAAAGTCAAATAAAAAAACTTACAAATAAACTTTGTAAGAAAATGAAATGAAAAGGTCACGATAAAAAGGAATGATAAAAAACATTCGTTTGTTATGTAAGGTCGCTAAGAAGAATAAAAAGAAATAATGACTGAGCTCTAAAGAAAAGTTTTAATGCCTAAAAACTTTTAAGGTCATCTTGTTAAAATTGTGCTTTGTAGGTTGTACATGTCTTTCTATATATTAGTATAATCACTAAATAGATTTTCATAGACTTAGGCAGTTAGAAGCAATGAAAAAACGGGCAACTAATCCACAGAATATTACAAAAACGGCTACTAGGTCCATAACCTGTTAAAATAAAAGCGGATTTGTTGGTTTGAATATCATATTATATTAAATAATAGATAAAAGATAATATTCAATAATGGAGAGTGTAGAAGGTAGCATGAAGAGAACAGAAAAAAATTGAAAATTGACAGTACATCATAGAATGTAATTATTATACGCACCCAGAAAAAACAGGTTTGTGTTCATAAATTTTAATACTTCCAAAAGTATTTAACTAACGAAAAACTGACTCCAAATTAAATACAAACGACCTCACTGCCAGATGGCCGGATATCTATCAAGGAAACAAAAGCACTTAAGTTATTCATCCATGCGTAAATTTTGAAGATGACAAAATAATTTTCAAAATACGAAATAAAACATACGGTACGGTAGTATAACCGTGATGGCAAGTTTTGTTATTACAAATATGACGTTTGTTGAATTCAAGCAAATTTCCGATCTCTCAATAGAATTTGTTTTATAAAAGCTTATAGGGTAATCAATACCTAATTAGGTAGGAAATTCCCCGGCTAATCATTCCAACCGACACCCAATCATTCCTGCGTGATCCTCTCTATGGGTCTAATTGGATCCTCATTTGTACAAAGTCCATGATTCCTGGAATCCTAAAGTGAGTATCTCACGTTAAAGGTTAATTCTGTAAACATACAAGTGTCCAACGACAGCCTTTCACAGATTAAAGCCCCGTTTAAAAAGGTCAATAGGGATTAGTATTTCGAAAAAATTGCTTCACGTTTGGCTCCATTTTAAATACGACGAACGAGATGCCACATAAAAATTTAATGATTTAGCTTTGAGAATTATTATGCTCTATTTTATTCTACGAAAGACTATCAGTTATGGAACAGGTCTTATAACTGTATCCTGTAATAAAATATATTTTAATCTTCCATCAACGCTCTTATTTCTAAAAATTTTATTTTTAGATAAAACAAAATCATGTAATTTAAAAAAAACCCTTATTACTACATCGTTTAACATCGGCTTACTTGTTTTTTGGGGTTATCAACTGACAAGCCGTACCTGGATTTCTAAAGCAGAAGCAGGCAGACTACTGGCCAGGTATTCCTGCTATAGGGCTGCTGTAGGGCTTAGTGTAAAGCGTTGTTAATTTTAGATAATATTTCAATAACGTTCCAATTTCTTAAAATTTTTGCCAAGCAATCTATAACAAATCCCTCAGCCGTGAATCGTACTATACGTAATCTTTCCAAAGGGCCCATCCGATGGGTTTAATTGGAAGCTCATTAGTAAGCAGCCCGCGAGACCGGATTGCTAACGTGAGATATACGAACGATTACTTTCTATAAACAAACGAATGGTCAACGAACTTTCACAGATCCAACACCCTCTTTAATGTGCTTTCCTTTCAAATAATTTCCCCCACGCTATCTCAATCAAAGAAAAACACGCATAGAATAGTGAACGGCGTAAAATTTTAATGATTGAGCACTGAAAATGTTAAAGCTAAATGAAATATGTTTCAATATCAACTAGCATGGAAATGCTATTAAAATTTTATGATTTGATATAATTATTTAAAGTTCATTGTCGGTTCCTGGTTCTCTCACAATTAGTGTGGAAGGGCAGTGATGGCCTTTTGTAAGGTCTCCTAAGCTACAATTAAGTACAAGGGCACTTTGGAAAACTTGAATACAAAGAAAGACCAAAGTAATCCACACTGTGACATGGACTATTTCGAAATGCCAGTACTAGGAGGGTTCTAAAATTGAATGCTCTTAACTTTATAAACATCCATGCCAAAATTTGAAGTTCAGCCCAGTAACTAACATAGCTATTACAATATTCAAATCCAGTGTGCGAGCTATGAAGGATGTTTAAGTTATTATGAAGCTGGCTGGCAGAACATTTGCGACTATATCGTCACCGCATAATGGGGAAAATGTGGCAATAAGGAACAACGCACAACAAGCAATGAAAACAAAGTGGTAAATTATCACTCAGTCTTTGTTTTCATGGTAATGCTAAGTTTTTACTCATAAATAAGAAGAAAGGAACAGCGAAATATGAGAATATTTTATATAAATAACCTATAATAACTTATTTCCGTAATCATATTATTAAGTTCAAAAATTAATGTTAGTGTAGGTTAATTACTTTTAAAAATACTTATGTCAGATTTATCTAAGCCATAACTTTCTTTATATTGATATTTAGTAGGCATTAGTACTGCCAACCGTCGTTTGCTTCTGCCATATAATTGACGAATAACTTAAAATTTATAGAGAACTTTTTTTTTTCATATACACAAATGGAGTCGCTACATCTTGTTTCATTTTAAAGTCTATCCCGCCTTCTGTCTCACTTTGCCTTAATATGCCAAGTTATCACTCAGTAATTTACAAATATAACCTAAAATATAAAACAGCTAAGGAATGCTGAAAATTGCAACGGCGAACGCAGCTTCCAATTCAAATTTAGGGGTTTGAAATCGAATTGACGCAAACGCAGAAATTCAGTGTACGTTGTGCTTAACAGCCGACTTGCACTCAACGAAATTGTATGCGCGCTCAACGCTGTGGAAATATGGATGGGGTGGCGACAAAGAGATACATTGAAATTTCAGTGGATAACACGAAATGTTGCGACTGTGGGTCACACTGGGACTCGGTTGAAATGTTTTGTTTTGTAGCCGCTGCTTTAACGACTCATTCAGTACCTAGTTGCCTTCTTGCAGTTAGTGAATATCAAAAGGAATATTGCTATGTTGTTCTTAATTTTATCACTTCTTGAAACAATTAAGTCTTAGTAAATCATACCTCTTTCTTACGTTCTGCTCGCAATTTGTAGTTTTGATTACAAAAATAATGTTAAATCACAGGAAAATTCTACAATCTAACAAATTATCGATTCCTTCATTTTGTATATATATACATAATGATTTAAAATAAGAATCTCGCTTATTAAAAAGAAAATTAGCCAACAATCCATTGAATTCTATATTCGCGCCTTGGACAAACCAACCCTAATTTTTTTTAAACAAAAGGCTCATATTTTAAAAACAGGGGGTTTAAACTGCAAACCTGCACCTGACTGCAAAAAAATTATAAGAATTTAATACCGTTTAAGTTAAAAAGTTCATAAACTTTTGGAAACAATACCAGATAAAAGTACAACTTTTCTTTATTTTATTAAAGTTGAAAATAAATAGAAGGTACGTTTCGACAACAGAGACCGTTCTTCTCATAATACATACAGTTTTTCGAATATCTACGTGAAATCATATAGCAGTGTACGAGTATGTTTACTTGTATGTAAAACTACGCCTCTCCGTTACTCGCATATTGATGGCTTCCACGGATCTGTAGACGATACTCTACCCGTTATTTTGTTAGGCAAGTTCTAAGGCTTCGCGAACTGCGAAACTTTAACGGATCTCCCGAATTCCAGAACTTTCTAGGGCTTTTAAATAAAATTGAATGGAGCGACGTTGAAACCACCCGATTAAATTACGCTGCTTTATGCAATGATAGTGGGATGATGGAGATAATTTAGATGTTGGCCTTCAATCGTTCTTATTGAAGGAAGAGAGAGCGCTTTGGAGAAGAATATTAAATGTGTTGTTGATGATGAGACATCATGCTTAAATAAATAAAAATGATTCAAAAGATCAGTACAATGGAAAGAACACCACCAACACGATATATGAAATAACCAAAAAATACAATTTCAAGCAATTTTTTTGTATTTTCTTTAATTAAAAACTATTCACACTCATAGCCACACAGTAGGGTACATATCGTATACCCTGTGTCGTGGGTACCATGGACACACACACAGACAGAAACACAAACACTCAGACCGAGAATTGAAATTTAATCTCATCATTCAAATTTCTGATTCGCCGGGTATCGTACCCAAGACCCTTCGATTGGCAGTCTGACATGGTAACCATTGCGCCCCACGCAGGTCGTCAAGCAATTGTAATACAACATGATTAAATATAATAACACGAATCAATTGAACATTTCGGAACTATATTACTGCGAATGAACTCATTTAAATTTGTATTGATCTTGTATTTTGTTTTTTACGTGCTTCGGAGGGCACGTTAAGCCGTCGGTCCCGGTTGTTATCGATAGATAACAGTCGTTAAACCTTGCCGGAGGCCTTATGGGCGGTTTGAAAACATCCGACAGCGGGTTGGCCACTAATCCGCATCTCCACCAACCCGCATTGGAACAGCGTGGTGGAGTAAGCTCCAGGTCTCCTCAATAATGGGTAGAGACCCATGCCCAGCAGTGGGACTCAAAAAGGGATGCAGCCATATTTTGGTTTTAGGGTTTCAAGTGGCCATAACATTGCTCTTTTCCTAAGTAATAAACCGATAAAGTTATTTTTTTATTTTATTTAATTACGGTATAAAACGTTATTTTCATGTTAGGAATAAGAGTAGATAATCATAAAAATATATCTTTGAAAAGAAAACCAGGCCATTATGAAACATTCTGTGCCAATTCAGAAAAAAGTAATCTATACACTTTTGTGTTAAAAATACCAAATATTTCTAACAAATATCTTCGAAATTTCTCTCTCTTTTACGTGCGTTTATTTTGATATACATGTACGTAAATACAGATGTTCAGAGTATAATGAGTCCAAAAGCATTTGTATTCGTATTCAGCGTTTGAATAGCGGCTCGAATACACATAATACGCACATACGTTGAATTTGGGTGTATTGCTTATTTCCATAAATTTTGCCAGAGTTTCGGGAGTCGGGAACTTTTGAGAAGTCAATAGGAACAATTGGTTCAATTTAGAAGGTAATGCGTAACAAGACTTGATTTCTCGGCACTGGGGAAATAAAGTGTAAGTAACTTGACTTGGTTTGAAGGTTTCGGTTTAATATCGAAAATGTTACAATATTGGGCCGCGTGGTTTACTTTTCAGTACGGAGGCTGGAACGAGAGTTAAGCTTAATTGTTTAGAATATTTTATTGGGTTTATGTAATAAAATGTCTCATGCAATACTTTCACACAGTTCACGACAGCCAAGGATTACCAACTATAGATCTACATTTTTATTTTTTATTTTATAAATATACCTAACAATGAGGCAGACGGGCCGCGTGGTGTTAAGCGATCACCGTCGCCTATGGACACGGGCAACCCTAGGGGAGCCGCCCGAGCATTGCCGGCTTTGGAGGAGAGCTTTTTTTACAACTTTTACATGTATATCCGGAATTCGTTACTAATTTAATTCATTTTCAATCATTTCTTAACCTTAACCTAAGGATACAATCATATAAGTGGCATAAAATTGCTGCTTTGAATGAAATAGCCGCCTTAATTGATTAACGTTGATTAAAGAAAATTAACAATCATTCAACTTTCAATATTCGTCAAGGACAAAATACCAAACTAAACCAAATTTTCGGTGAAAAATCGTTACCACGCCGGCTTTAAAACTTAACTGATCGAAAATGTAAGCGTATTCAAAAGATAATATTTACAGTAAACTTTGCGGGCTTACGAAGCACAAAATTAGTGACGGATTATAATAACATCGAGATACCTATCCATCTCGGGGATTTATATACAATATCCAACTTAATTTAACTTTGAAGGATTTACAAACAAATGGACGGCCCGAAAATTTATATTAATCGCACATCTTAAGGACGGTGTCGAATTAGACAAATCCCTGCTTTAATTAATACAATTATAATGAGGATATAGAAGGTGTACATCAAAGGCGATGCTCAAAGTTGAATAGTAATGAGGGCACTGGTTTAAATGTCATGTATCCTCAGGATAATAAGGTAACCCACTATATTATAATATAGTGGGTTACCTTATTATATTAACCCTTAGAATAATTACATTACAGAAACCAAGTTCGCGCGCCCAAATTGAAGAATTTTAATTGGTGCCATTAATGGCACCAAACGCCGGGCCGCGCCGGCCGCTTCGTAGTATTCAAGGTTATATCTACCGATAAAAATATTACAGTTTGTGGTGTTAAAATGTGTCACAACACTTTTGAAAAACAAAAGAAATCTAATAATATAACTTTTCACAGTTAAGTTCACAGTGAAGTTTACAATATTTTGTAGTATTTTATAGTTAACTTAGTGAAAATAAAAATATTTGATTGAAATCAAATATTTTCGGTCGGGCAGTAACCTAAGTCTATACAACGAAGCAAAATGGCCAGGAGTACCATACATATACAGCTTATGGCAAACATTTCAAACATGCTACCATTGGATAGATAAGTTCCAGTTGTTATCGATAAATAGCAGTCTCTGATAATCGGAGATGTTATCATGTTATGCCTGGTTTGAATCTTAAAACATGCGATAGCGGATTGGTCACTGACCCAACTCCATCATACCTATTTGGAGCAGTAGTTTAAGCTCTGGACCTCTCTAGGTAGGAAGGAGATTCGTGCCTAGCAGTGAGATGCAAAAAAGTTGCAGTTTATTCAAATAGTCAGTGGATTTTACAAGACAAAACTCACAAATAGAAATCAATAAAGGGATTCACGAATCCAACGGTGATGTCCAAAATCAACCAGACAGGAAAGCAAAAATACCACAGTTAGGAACGGCGTCCACGATAAAGCAAAGTCACGTAGGTTTGAATACAAAGAATGAATGTAAAAATGTACTTACTATATGTAGGTACCTAGTGACAAGACTATCCTTCTTAGAGAACAAAGACCGTAACAAATTCCATTCCTTAGACATGTAATCCACAAGTCTTGTTTTATCAAAGATACCGGTTAATGAGTTAAATGACCAATTTATTTATAAAGCAAATTACGGTTAACACATACTAATGCTCTTTGTCATTAAAATACACTATTTAATTAATAATAAACATTTAGATTATTCATGAAAAGTCTCTAACATCGAATATGCAAACTATATAAGGAGTATCTAATGCATATACTATGAGAAACTCGATTGATTTTGCACTTTAAGCCCTTGTTTGTAGAGATAAAATTAAGTGTCTTTGCAAAATGAAACGACAATACAGGCTAACGGATCGTCGAGGGAGTGGGGGCGAAATGGTTCCGTATTCTGAATTAATCAAGAAAACAATTATCCTCCCTTGTTACATTTTCCCGGCTGCCGATTAGTAACTTGTCTTATAGTAGATGTATAAGCGACAAAGTTTAATAAGAAAGAAACTTCAGCGGGAAATAAACATAATTCAATCAAGCTCATACATCAAGTCCAATGATCTCCAAAAAAATCTAAAAAGCTATTAATTAAATTAAATTTAATAAACAATAATACACTATGACTCCACCAACTAGGGTTGCCAACCGTACTCTAAAATAGAGTATTGTACTCTATATCATGTAAGCGTACTCTATAATCTATAACACTAATAGAGTACGCTAAAATACTCTTTTTTTACACAATTTTTACTAAACAAGTGCCAGTCATTATATTGCAAAAATCCATAATCAAAAAAAATATTTAGAAGAAGAATCATTTAGAAAAAATTATAGAAGGAAAACCTTAATTTACAAAGACTAAAAATTCACATGGATAGTTTATATTCAGAAGTTATAATTTTAAAAGAACTCCAAGCTGAATTGTTTAATAACAAAGATTTTATGCAGAAATCCACTGCCGAAAAATGGCAATTTATTTTTTAAAAGTGTCCTGAAGAATTTAATTGCTTAAAAAAAATATTGCCTATATACTCTCTGTTCCCGCCACTTCAGCATTTACTGAAAGAGTCTTTTCGCTCATGAATGTGAAGTGGCGAGAAGAGAGAAACAGAGCTTCATTGAAATTGATTAAAAATGAGCTCTTGGTCTATATAAACTTAGAGTTAGAATGTTTGGACTCATACGATTCTTTTAAAAACAATGAAAAATTGTTATGTGCTGCAAAAAGTACAAAAAATACCTTTTCAAAAATATAAAATAATTAATACTCTTTTTTTAAGTCCATACTCTTTATTTACCTCCTTTAAAGTCAGATATACTCTATTTCTTTTAAACAACTTTGGCAACCCTACCACCAACCCGCATTGGAGCAGCGTGGTGGAGTAAGCTCCAGGCCTCCCCAATAATGGGGAGATGCCCGTGCCCAGCAGTGGGACGCAAAAAGGGTTGCAGCCAATACACTATGAAATAATCAAGGAAACAAAGATTCTAGCAAAGTTTGACACTGTTATCTATGTGACTTTTAAAGTCTAGAAACACGCTTCTAATTAAATGACACTAGTAGTCAACTATCGGAATCCTGACCATAGTTAACATTGCTTACCTTTGTATATCTATTACTTATACTTTCACTAATAGTGAAATCTGTCAGCACGCCCTTAACGGGAATAGGTCGACTTAACCAGTAACCCTATATAATTAACATACTGCAAGACTGTACACCCCTACCCTTCTCACTATCTTATTACCAATTTCTATCCAAAGGTTGTCTGGAAGAAATCACTGCAATAGCGATAAGACCGCCTTTTGGTCACCACTGCTCTTATTATTATTTGTGCTTTATTGTTATTGCTCTGTATGTGGTGTACAAATATTTGTATTGTAATGTATTGTACACAACACCTTTGAAGGGCTACACGCATTTCTGATGTTAGAACTAGTAAAGTCGCTTACAGTTAGTCGTAAAAAGTCCGCAATAAAACAGGTCTTTTAAGAATCCTGTTCTCTTTTATTCCTGTCTATTTGCTTTTTATTGTTCTCAAGTTATACATTATTCATGGAAACCAAACGTCTGATACTTAATACCTTGTATGAAACGAACAATTGAATTAAACAGAGGAAGCGTGAGATACTTTTATTTTTTGGATTTTTATGCAAAACCTCCATTTCCTTTCTCCCTTGGACATAATTTAATGTTGAATTCCTAACTTTTTCCGACTGACTCCGAGCTCTGTAATATCGTTTTAACGAGAATTAACATATATTTTCTTTTTTATAACCTTGACTAAAAAATTTCTGTTATTTCACGGAAAGTTAAATTAAGTTAAAATACAAATCAATTTTATGCAACATCAATACTTTTAGAACCCTTAATGTATACACACCAATATCTACATTATATACATAGTCGAAATTTTTATATCTTCATTCCATAAAATAAGAATGGAAATAAACCATTGAAAAGATATCTATTTTTAAATCAAACTACATATTCAACCCAAAGCAGAACTAAATCAAATTGAAAATCATAACTTGATAGTAAAATTGATTAAACCACTACTAATGCACGAAGTTTCAACTACATTATACATGCATATTCAACTTGACGGTCCACTTATGATTTTCTGTCTCAACGGTTTCCAGCGGATTGCAATAACAACGGTTCGGCTAAGCAAACGTTAAGGCAAAGTTTGAGTGCAATTGAGTAGAATAGGCAAACTGAGGAACTCCGGCCGAAACATCGTACGATTCAAAGGTTTAAGGGTGTAGGAATGAATTAATTAATACGGCTCAGGATGCACGATTCGCCTGACGTCTAATTGAAATCCGAAGATTATTTACTTAGCTTTGTATAGATGCTCGAAATGAATTGATCAAGCGATGCCGTGGGCTTTTGCCAAGTCGAGAAACTGACGGAAAAGTTAAATTTTTGTTTTTCATTTCTTTGATGAATGTGGTTCTGAATTTTACGGCAAATATTGCTGAGTTATTGAGCAAATAAACAAAAAAAGACTAAAAGTAGGTAATCAGCATCTAAATTAGTTACATATATAAGTAGATATATTTTTCACGTCTTTCTCATCTGGACTTTGCTAGAATTCTTGACTTAAAAGATATTAATATTTACATTCGATGAAAACACAAAACTATTTGTACTTTCAAAAAAAGAAAATTAGAAAACCAAAAAGAAGAAGATTCTGATGGTTGATGTCTGAAATACATCGTTACCGAAAATAGAACTCAAAATAGGTGCGCGTCAAATTGTGCGCGTAAACGTCTCGCGAACCTTCGTCGCGGGACAAAACACCGATTTTGATCGGGGAACAGACATGAACGCGCGTGAAACCTTTGAAACCAAACATTCACGATCACGCCAGTTCACGGAGCTTCACGGCATTAATATGGAGCGGCCATAACAACGAGTTGAATTCGGGCGCCAAAAACAATCCAATATTTCGTAACATCGATGCCGATCGACCAGCCACGCTGCCGCCGCGACTGACGGCGGGCATTAAACAACGAGCAATAACGATTTTGAGGCAGCAGAAATAGATTATGAAATACTCGTATTAACAGGATTATGATTTAAAAAGGATTTGATAAGTTATTATTATTTATAAATTATTTAAGGCTATCACTTCTAAAACCTGACTGCACTATGAATGATCCTCCTACGGTACAAAAATTAATCATTGCCAGATAACCAAATTAAAATAAAAACACCAAGTATTTGAGGAAATTTGAACTAGTTGATAAAATTCAAACTTCAACTTTATATTTTAAATTTTATTCTGATAAAAGATAAGTGTAGTTGAAAATATTATAAGCTCTTCAATTGGTTCCACAGTAGGGTAGATAAATATACTCTGTGTCGTGGGTGCCATGGACACACACAAAGACAGAAACACAAACACCCAGACGGAGAACAGAAATTTTGAACTCCTCGTTCAAATTTCTCCTTCGCCGGGAATCGAAACTGGGACCCTTCCATCGACCGTCCGGCATGAAAACCATTACGCTACGCGGGTCGTCGTATTTAAATATACCTATCTCAAAGTAAAGTAATCTTCTTTCAATCCATTATACAAATCGATGATCCCTGGAGAAATGTTGCACTACGCATTACTCATCTGTTTTGCTAGCTTAGTGCTGGTTTAGTGCGAATGTGACTTACTCGCCACTATTTCAGATGTGAAATGAAATGGAGCCTGGCCTAAGCACTAAAATGGGCAATGAGCTTGAAAACTAGAAATGGTAAGCGCATTCTTACAAGAAGTTTTGCAAAAAATTTTTGGAATGAGTGCATTTAGTTAGAAATCAATTTTAGAGTGATTGTAATAAAATTAATAATAATAATTTTAAACCTGAAGAAGTGTCCTGAGAATAAAGACGAAACTTAAATAATGAGAATTGTTTCGATATGACATTACAATGGATTACGGAAGAAGCTCAAGTACATAAAGTCTACTTAAACGTTATAATTATACAGCAATAAAAGATAATTTGTTTCAGGACTTAAGCCTCCAAACGACACTCGAAACATTCAATGGGCTGAATAAAAGCTGATCGAAGAGAATCTTAAAATTCAATGGACTTAAATACAAAACATTAAATTAAGTTAACGGTCCCTTTTACACCTCGTTTGGTGTTAGCTTATAAGAATTATGTAAACACGACAATTTTGCATAATTTTAATAAATAGTGATTCAAGTAAAAATTACCCTAAAAATATCTTAAAAGTAAATTGAGAAGCGTAAATTTTGCACACACAATTTTCTCAAATTACAAATACAAATTAACATCTCTCAAAGAAAGGAATTTTGAAAGGCCATAAAGTAACAAAAATCTGTGAAACATCCGGTCAATATTGAAACAAATTATCATTATGTTACAAAAAAAAGCCTATTAAAAGCCTTCATAAATATTAAATAATGTAAATATTTTAGGTTGAAGAACATTTCGATTCTAATCAAACAATGCTAGCTAGTTCTCGAAATCCGAATTAAAAAGAAATATATTCATGAGTAAGCAAGCCCTACTCTCACGGAGAAGTTGGTGCACTAAGTTATGAGGTAGTTGGAAATTCAACCAAACGCTGGTCAAACTTTGCTCGCGCCAGTCGAAAGGAGTTTTAAATACTACCAGTTTGCTCAAACTATGTGCGGCGGCATAGGTAATATCGTTAGAACTGTTTATGAGTTGAGCTTCTATAACTAAGTTGGTGAATGAAAACCGCAAGCCAAAGCGATGGTGCTCGGAAACAATATTTTATGGGCAACCTCAGTAATAACACGCAATCACGGAGACAGAACTGTGTTCCGTAATAATATGAGGTGATGATTTAGTTCTGAACTGCGAAGATAGAAACATAGACACATCGATCAGAAAAACATGTTTTTGGATATTTCGATAATTCATCTAAACAACCTTAAGTATAGATACACATGAGTTATATATAGTTATAAGTAATATGTAGATATTTTAATTTTTTGTCTATTTAAAACATATGTAATAATATAGACCTTACAGTTATGTTTACAAATTTAAGTACAACTCAAATATGATCCCTAATTCCCTTTTCATTGGGTATGTAATATGTATGTATATATTTTATATGTATTATATATATATTTATTTATTTATTTATTTATATAGGTTGGTAGGTATGTATATATATTTATAGGTTGGTATGTATATTTGTATGTATGAATGTATGTATTTAAGTATTTTATCCATCTGTTTCTGCACTTAACTTGTTGTTTATTTGTACACGCTCTACCTTGTGCTTTACCAATTTCCAATCACAGGTCTACTGGAAGAGATTTCCAATGGAAATAAGTAGTACCTTTGTACAAGCTTTCTTGTGTATTCTTTTCTCTTGTATTTTTCACTTAGTTTCTGTGTACATAAATAAATAAATAAATAAAAATATGAACACTTTACTTCCGTATATATCTTCTACTAAGAATCTACGACTTTGAACTTGTCTCATCTAGCACTGTCCACAAATTGATCTATCATTGGAATCTCGCGCAAATCTATTACTCTTACGATGTCCGCTCGATCTATCGACGGGTGATGTATGGCCGTTTGATGGCGACGCACGGTGTTAAACTATCCGTATTTGAATCAAACTACATTTCTCTTTTGATTCAATGTACCGTGGCGTATAAAGTATGGCTTTATCTACTCGTGTCATCATTGAACTGCTTGTTCATATTGACGTTCAGGTAACTTAAACTTTGTATCAATTTTACATTTCTACTTGGCAATGGAAGACTTGGAAACTATTTTGTATGTGTTTCATTATATATTGCTTTAGCCGTAGAGTCTGTTAGCGAAAGTGTTTCAAGTGGCCATGTTGATGCGACTTTTATTTTATGAAATACACGAAAACGTAATCTTTACTAATATTATAACAAGGAAAAATTAGTATTTTTGTATGTTTGTAATGAATAAACTTTAAAACTAATGTTCCGATTTCAAAAATTCTTTCACCATTAGAAAGCTACATTCACTCTGAGTAACATAGACCGTTTTTACCGCGGGAAAATGCTTCATTCCTACGTGAAAACGGGTAATAGGGTCAACGCGGTTGAAGCAACTGGCTAAACGCCTATGATTTTAATATAGTAATGAAGCCTGGAATAGCACAAAGGCATTTTTTTATTCTACGGGGACCCATTAAATGGGTTCAAGCGGGCAAAGCCGCTGGCGGAAGGCTATCAAATATAAAAATCAATTAACAGTCTTCTTTCTTACAGTTATGTAATAAGTATATAAAATAATCCTTCTCAGTTCGCCATCAAAATCTCGGGCAGTTTAATTACTCTTGCTAGAACCCGCGGAACGGTGATATATGAGCATAAGGTTAGATACCGACACGATTTAAACTGTCAATTCTGATACCAGCGACATAACTCATACGTATGTATCGGTGCAATCTAATAAATCAAAAACCCAAAAAAAGAATTTAAAAAATCCATTCGAATTGCCATCTTTCATCAAAATCTCGTGTAAATCTATTGCTCTCGCCGACGTCTGCGGGAGAGTGATATATGAGCTAAGCGTTTGATAGCGACGCGATTCAAACCGTCTGTGTTGATACTAGTGACATTAGTCATTCGTTTCAATACATCGCGTAAGTTCAAACGAATTTTGACAAAATTTACCTTCATCGTACGTATCGTAATTTAAGGTGATGTCGGGGTTCTCTAAAAGCGAAGAGTGAGGTCGTAGAGGAGACTTTAGTTTAGAACGGTGTTTCTGACAAGATGCCTAGGTACCATTTGAAGGTTAATCACAGGTTACATAACACACTGGGTGTCTTTTACAGAGTACAAAAGATGGATCTTCAAAGGACAAGTTTATGTAATCTTTGAAATCCACTATACCCACGTTATCGATAGATATTTCGCGTTGACGGCGAGGTGTAAGCTTACAGCTCGTTCCTTCCAAAAGCCTGACCCATTTTCCTGACTCCGCAGTCAATTAATTGGACCGAGCCTTAGAGTTGACGTCGGATTTTCTTTAACTGACAGCCTTTTTAAATTACAGTCTTTGTAGTAGGAAACGTTAATAAATATAACAAGCGTAATTTTTCGCTTTTTATTGTTTACGTTCATTGGGAGACAAGCGACGTGAATAATAAATAACGCTTCACACTCAAAGCCCCACAGTATATACCCTGTGTCGAGGGTGCCATGGACACACACAAAGGCAGAAACACAAACACCTAGACCGAGAACAGAAATTTAAACTCATCATTCAAAATTTCTGTTTCGTCGGAAATCGAACCCGGGACCCCTCGATTGACAGCCCGGCATGGTAACCATTGCGCCACGCGGGTCGTCGAGTCAATCTGCGTCTTGTGAATAACCAGTATTAGCGAGGTTCTTTTAATTTTGGTATTGTCAAAAACCTATGATGAATGAAGCGCGTCCTCCATTCCTATCTACATGTAAAGCTCGGGAGATTTACGCAGCTGTGAAACAGGCGTGGTCGGGAGTAGGATAGGTGACCACCAACGGCAAAATACACAAGCGTTTTCGTGCAGTGTAGAGCACGTTAAGCCGACGGTAACAGTTGTTATCGACAAATAGATGACATTAAGCCTTGCTCGTCTCCTTGTCATCAGACAGCACGTTAGCCTCAGCAACCAGCGTTGGAGCAGTGTGGTGGAGTAAGCTTCAGGTACATATCAATTACATTAGATAAAAGTTAGAGCACCGTTTGTGATATGAAATAATAAGAGTTTTTATTTCTAACTAAGTTTTATTGCTCATTTTAATAATCTAAAGCATGCATTTTCGTCTTTTTACACAAGCGAAAGCCGTAACTTACTCTTTATTAAAAAGTACACACGGGTTATATTATTTTTATTATGAGGACGTGGATTCGTTAACGCAAGATTTAACAATATTTTCAACAATAGCTGCCTTTTTATGACACTAAGCCTTTCAGCGGAGGGATTTAGTGAATCCCACCCTTAACGGGATTAAATGTTGTGGCAAGGTATTTTATTTTATAACTCAAGGCGTATAAGACGCTTTTATATTTACGGTTAAAATTACCATATAACAAGGTAACTAAAAGCAAATGTGCACTTTGTTTCGGTTGTAAAGGTTATATACATGTGTGAAGGAGAAGATTTTATGTGGGTTTCAGGTATACATATTTTTTGGTCCCGTTACACCCTTTGTTATCTTATTTTGACCCTTACGTTACCTTATTTTTCAATTAATTCAAAACAAACTAAAAAGGTCATGTTAGCCATGTTTTATCGCAACACTACTCATTGTTTTTTACTTTTTATTGCTATTTTTATATCACATTAAAAAAATAACTGTTGGTAACATTTCAATTAAGAAACCAATAGCATATACGTCAATATATTTAACTAAAGAACTTGAGCTACAAAAATAATTAACTTAGTACGTTCTTTTTAGGGTTCCGTAGCCAAATGGCAAAAAACGGAACGGATCAGTGATTTGTTCGAAGATACGTTTGGAAAACAGTGTGAACCATCAAATTTTATTGATAGCCTAGTAGTAAGGATCTCGAACTTGAACGTCCATGCGAACCAAGAAATAGAACAATAAATGAATAGTTAATAAATTAGTCAAAATATCTAGTAGACATGGGGGCGCATACAATATAGGTATATGTATCGTTAGTGATGTTATCCTCGCCGTAACATCTAATATATGTATATATTATATATACTAGTGACGTTGTCCTGCCTTAAATGTATTGAAAGAGGATTTGTTTTCTTATTATCTTAAAGAGATTTCATATAACTGTCAAACAAAAATATAAAACAAATAATGACTTACGAACTGTCCTGTTATTACTATCATAACATAATTCATATTAGGCGCGAACAATGAAAAACTCATCGATGCAAGACCTTTCATTTAGTCGCACGTGATTCGTACAATTTGTGTTGTGTAAATAAAACAAGCAATTCCATATTTCGTATGCGATGCAACAATAATAACAACGGTGAATTTTAACGAACTGTAAACAAATTTAATTAATAACACTTCGCAAAAAATATTATTGGAAAATTCCACGATTTTTATAGGTAGGTAATTCATTTTCCTCTGCTAAAAAGTTAACGGACATTTTGTCAAATTGGATATTGAAATTAATGAATTTGATTTGTTCTGCGTTATTGAAATTTTCGGAACAAGAAGTTCATAATGAAACAGACGAAGAAGAATGGCTTCAATAAGCATATCCCATACAAAGTACATTACTAGTTTTGTTCTTGTTGATTGTTGAAGTTGATTAAGTAGAAAAACCTCATATTTAGAGAGTGTTTCGTCCTTAATATATCATAAGTTTATTGGCATCGCCTCAAGATAATGAGCAAATTTTACTACCTTTCCGAGCATATAAATAATAACAGTTATGCTAAGCTTGAAGCTAAAGAATAGGTTCGTCTTACTCTTACCAATGAAACATGATCTATGGCATAGCAAGACAGAAAGCTCTATATGGTTATTTGACCTATACCTATTATTCAAACGTCAGTGTTGAAAATAAATATTAAATCAAGAGCAATACTAGATTTACGAGTAGTTACACAACTATAACCGAAAAAGACTCCGGCTACAAAAGTAGGTATAGGAAGCACAATAAAAATTACAAAACAAAGAATTGCCGGCGTAATCTCCATGAGTCAATAAAGATCTGACGAGCGCTAAACGTTAATCCCGGGGAAGACCGACGATTCTTTGTCTTATAAATTGATACGTCGAGCGAGGGACGTAATCTTGTCCGGGAACACATCCGTCAACCCTACCCGGGGCTAATGACTGTTGGTTATTGTAGACGCGAATTTCTAGTAAATATCATGTTTTTTGTTTAAAAGGAGGAGCATAATATATATTACATATATATGCATTCTTATGATAAATGAATAAATATATGGATAAACAATGTGTATCAATGTTAGTATAGTCTATATACAAAAATCACAAGTTGACAATAAAGGATAAAAAATATGTTATGAAAAGAATGTTTCTACGAATTTTATTCCTCCGAACCTATTTGTTTGAATTATTACAAAAACAATTTAAAATTTCTGAAGTTTTACTTTTTGTGCACCGGTAACATTTTCTGGGAATAAATAACACGATTCATAATTAGTTGTAATAATATATTATGTATGTTCTCCCGTTTTTTAAATAGTTAGTTAACCTCCTACGTCCTACACGCTATCAAGATATTTTATGATGAGGCTGACATCGAGTTTAAAACAGCCTTTAAAACATGGAAATGATATAATGGAAAAAATATAAGAGATTATGTTTAGCAACTAGTAATGGATAACTTTTCATATAATCGTCATTAATAAATAACTTATTAATCACTATCGTTTTCTAGTCATAATACCGTATCATTATAAAGATAGCAAGCGTCGTAATGTTAGGCGCTAATCCCTTATAAGACTGACGGTTCATTCTTTGTCTTATAAATTGATACGTCAAGCGCGCAATCTCGTCGGCAGCCTCCCTTCGCCCTAATGATTGATGAGATCGAACCGCTGACCGGTTATCTCCAGTTCCGGCCATTCATCCCAAGGTTTGTTCTGCTTTTCAATTCAGATTTTTCTGCTAACATTACTACTAATATGTTGTCTATCAAGCGTGATTTTAGTATGGCATATTTGTGAATTACAATTACATCACACGTAGTAATCAGTCAAAGCTGGGTAGTAGAAATATATTAGAAATTAAGATCCAAAATATTCTCAAATCAAGAAGTCAGAATCACACCTTCGATTAAGAGAATTCATCTATCACATGTTCGATTGAATAATAGTTTGAGAGAATTTATCGGCCATGGACGGTTATGAAAGAACTCAACCACATTAACAAGCTATCAAGTTATAATGTATCCTAAATTCTTCTAATTTCTAAGATAAGATCAATTGGCAGCAGCGGGACTTGAAAAAAATTGATGAAATTGTTGATTGATCTAATGGACTTAGGCACACACAGCAAACCAAACATTTCGTCAAACGTTTTATGTATTTTATCAAGAGGCAAAGGTATTTAATAGATTAGAACCATAAATTAATTTAAAACCCAGACAGCTCCATAGAAAACACCTGCTGATCTAAAAACCCTATTTTCAATAAAAGGATCAAGTTCCACTCATTTCTAAACTCAAATAAAACAACAATGCGACATAAACGAAACTACATAAAATACTGTATTAATTTTCTGCGCGTCTAAATGCAAAGTTTTCGATGACCACCCGAAAACATTCTGGAACATAGTCTGCAGAATTATGCCTCAGTTCTTAATAATATGACGCCTCGCTTCCCTGACCTAGTTTCCTGGCAACAATGGTGATGACAAATGCATATTTCACTAGTATAAGGTAAAATATATATATATGTTGTTTTAATGTTCGACTTCCATCTGAAATCATTGAATCACCGGAGTATAAAATCAAATATGCTACAATTTTAATACATTTTAATTAACACGTGTGCGTTTTTGTTTCGTAATCCACTCCGCTCTTTGTGTATACATACATGTTATTTTTTGTATCGATGTTATGTAAATATTATAAATTAAATGTTATATCCTATGTTGTATTGTCCTTTAGGTAAATATTTGGCTAGAAACATTTTTGCGTCCAAAGCTATAGGACTGGCTATGTGTGGTCGCATTGAAGTAGGTAGGACCACGAGGGTAACACATCCGGTAACTCTTCTCACAATTGGAGCTTACTCTACCACGCTGCTCCGATGTGAATTGATGGAGTCAAAACGTAAAAGGCTATAAAAATTGTATGAACAGACTGTAGGTAATTTTATAAAATTTAAATGTTTTAGTATTCATTAATTTAAATTTGTTCACTGTGAATAGTATTGAGAACTTTTGAAAACGTTTCAACTGAAAGCAAAATACTCGTATTATTTATAGTTACGATTTTTTTTATGTTGGGCACATGCTGGGCACAGGTCTCCTCACAATTGAGAGGGATTAAGGCCATAGTTCACCACGCTGACCAAGTGTGGATTGGTGGACGTCATGCTTTGGAGAAATTATGAATTTCTCTCAGGCATGCACGGCGATAGAGAACATCGTAATCAATAAAATATCACGATATTTTCCATCACCGTGAAGCAGCGATAATTGCGCACATTACAAATTTCTTTGTCAGTGGTGTGCGCAGAGGATTCGAACCCGGGATCGATCGCGTCGAAGGCCGCGGTATTTACCACTCGGCCATCGCTGCTCAAAAAATACGAACGAATAGGCCAACCAGATTATATAATAGCGAACACATAGCAAGGAAGATTACAAGCTGCATCAATAAAATTACCGACAAGTTTTCCGTCCTTTGGCTTTTTTCCAATTTACATATTCTCCATAAACGAATGGGCCCATCAAAAATATGAAAGGCGATTACGGAATTAATTAAGATCATAAGGCGAACACAACTTGAAAATTGCCCAATAAAAGGCAAAAGGGAACGGCCTAAATGAAATGTAAATTAGGCGAAATTTATTATTTCCCAGCGGTCAGAAAAATAGCAAAAAGCGGAATACAACTTTTGATTAATAAGCAGCGAGTCATCTTTCTTTATAAGTATCGAAATACCTTCAGTTCTTAATAATGGGGTCGGGTTTTTAAGGGGAAAAATATAATCTGCCCTATTAAGGGAACAGATACAAGCGGTTATTATTGTTGGTATAGAAATAGCCTGCTTTAGTAATAAAAGTGTGAGAGAAATAGGTGCAAATTTAACAGGGAAATAAATAAATCCTTTTAGAACGTATTAAAAAGTAAAGTGCTATTTAAATGCTCGTGATAGCATCGAAAAGTACTATGCCAATGCTTATGAGCTTATGAGCACCACTAAGATTATTTTAGGAGTAGGTTATATTCGGGAAGTCCCTGTAGCTTCGGGATTAAGAATAGAGCTACGGAATCCCCTGCCTGATCGTAAGAGGCGACTAAAAGGGGGCTTCCGGGGATGCGGACGGTGAGAGTGGGAGCTTGACCCGTCCAGCCAGCAGCCCCGGGAGGGACGGCGATGTATGCGTGGCCGCATGCCGCCGTGAACACCTGAAGGTGCAGGAGAGCACTGCTCTCCCGAAGATGGGCCCGTTATGGGGCGCCGCGCGTGGAGGACACCGGTGCGTTCCTATAGAGATCCCGGAGTCCTCACAAACGCAGAGGCAGGCCACCGAGGGGGTTTTAGTGCGGTCAAATCCCACATAACCCAGTATCCTCTCCCAAGGTGTCGGGTACCTTTTGAAGGTTTCCCCCCGATACCAAAAAAAAAACAAGTAATATTCGGGAATGAGGAGTTTAAATTTATGTTCTCGGTCTGGGTGTTTGTGTTCCTGTCTATGGTACCCGCGACACAGGGTATTAATTACCTTACTGTGGGGCTATGAGTGTGTAACGTTTATTATATTATTTATTTATTATTCTTCGGCGCGGGTATTCGCTTTCTACACTTCGTTGCTCTGAAAGAGAAATTAAACAAGTATCGAACCAGCGCTGATTGCTGCAAAATGTGACTCATAAAATGTAGGGAAGAACTATGTCCAGCAGTAGATTTTGAAAGGCCGATTGATGAATGAACGGGATAAAAATACATTTATTGCAGTTTGAGTACCAAAGCAAACAATTAACAGCTATCCCCTTAGAATAATTATTGGTGGCGCGAAAATGCTCTACTACAGCTGACGTTTACAAGCGACCAATCAACCAAGATGTAGTGTAGGGCGCGTTTGTAAGTTGAATGGCACTAGAGGCAATTTCCATGCATTTTCCTGTACTTTAGAAACCTGTACATGGCAATGCATTACGAACCAATTAAAATAAAAGCAATAAATATAAGAACCTCATATTGCTTGCTGATGAAATGAAGCGCGAATGGCTCGGCGGCTAGCGTAGAACGCAAGCGGTCAAACGGGCGGGGTCGGATGTGAGATGGTTAACCGCTAGTGGCAAAAAAAATCTTGCATGTTTCCGTGCTTCGGAAAACACGTTGAGCCGTCGGTTCCGGTTGTTGTCGATAGATAACAATCGTAAAACTTTGTCGCCTAATGGGCGGTTTGAATTGAAAACATTCGACAGTGGGTTGGCCACTATCCCGCACCTCCACCAACCCGCATTGGAGCAGCGTGGTGGAGTAAGCTCCAGGCCTTCCCAATAAGAGGGAGAGACCCGTGCCCAGCACAATAGGTTTGGGACGCAAAAAGGGTTGCAGCCAAAACTGAAAATTGGTAGATATATCAGCACCCAATAAAACACGAATAACAAAATATTATTACAATTTCGTTCGCAAACGGTTGACACTTCGTACCTCACGTATTATCGGGATATTGTACAGCACAATGCATATTCAAATACGCATGGAGGCCAGGCGTAAGCTTAATTGTGACAAAAATGTGCAACAAATACTCTTCAAGCCCCTTTTATGAATACAAAATATGTACAATACTACTTTTACTAGTGTAGTACTTTTACAGTGTAGTGTCAAGGAAGGAAGGATTATGATGAAATTATTTGTGTGTGTTCATGGGGATTTGAGAATGAAGAATTGTTGGTCACAATTTGGTTCACTAGAAAATGTTTTTTTAAATTATTGTTTTATTTATAAGTAGGTTTCCCGTTTTCCCATGTGAATCGTTGCTACCAGTCAAACGTTTGTATTTCGTGCCGTGTCGTTGCAAACTTTGACACAAACAGAATAACAGGGCAGTTCGTATGTCATTATATGTTTTATATTTTTGTTCGACAGAAACATGAAATTTCTTTAAGATTATAAAAATCCTTACATAAATATTACAAAAATCATTAAGTTAAAAATAAGTAAAACAAAATACGCAATTATGAGGAACGTCAAACGCCAACCCGATTTCCCTACCTATCTCTTTGAACAGACTCTGTCAACCCTATGAACCTTTGCTAGTTATCACAAATAGTAAACACAGCGTTCAAACTTTCATAGCTTTCTTTCCCTCCTGTTTTGCATTTTCAAGTCTTCCAGCTCTTTGATTTGTGATTTAAAGCACACGTCGATACCGCTGTTTGCGGGTCTTCTCGTACAGCTAGGGTTGCCAGGTCGCGAAACCTAATAGCCGGACAGACCAGTCAGTTTGGCCGGACATTTGGATAGAAAGGCCGGACACCTTACATTATTGAGGATTTTGTGTCTAAGTATTAAGAGGTATGATAAAAAAATTGTATGTAAAATCAAGCTTTTTTGATTGTTCTCATAAATTTTGTTAAATTCTAACAAATATAAATAAAATCCAATGCCATATCAGTCTTAAGAGGGACCGACCGACAGTCTCAGTCAGACTCGCCTGCGCTGGGCCACGCTCGGCGGCGGCGCGGCGATCGGTCTTTAGCGTAAAAAGCCTAACAAAAGCCGGACATGCCGGACACCGTTTATTTTGGCCGGACACGCAATCAAAAAGCCTATCTATGTCCGGCTTTATCCGGACGCCTGGCAACGTTACGTACAGCAATATGTATTACATACCTATATTCACAACAGTTCAGATATTTTGTCTTAGTTTCACAACATTTCCATTTCGATTTCACAACAATATTGCTTTTAACAGAGGAAGTTTTTGTTTCGAAAGACAGATTGGCTTTTTCTCACTTGAAACCTAGATACAGACTAAGATTTTTATTTGCACAAATATGGGTGTTTACAAAAGCTGTTAATACATATTTAGTATGCCATATTTACCTTAATGAGGTATACAAATATTACAAAAATAAAAGAAAAAACTTAATTATAACACAATTTATAAAAATGTACATTTATATCAATGCTATTATTATATTTTTTATGTGATCCCATATTGCGCCTTTTAAAAATTTAAAGTGAATTGGATTATATCTGCTGCAAGGATGATTAAGTTTCTGTAATTCGTATAACAGAAGCGTGGTGGAGTAGGCTTCAGGCCTACCCAATAATGGAGAATCCCGTGCCCAAAATAATCTTTGGTACCTATGTGAAGCAACAAGTCCGAACAAGATTTAGCTGCAAAAGTAGAATAAAATAAATATTTAAGGGGGCTCCAATACAATAAATGTGATTTTTATAGATAATGGTACGGAACCGTTCGTGCGTGAGTCCGACTTGCACTTGGCCGGTTTTCTTTACAGAATAATAACTATCCCACGGGCAAAAAAGTGTAGCAAAGGGCGAAAATGTTGATGCGCTTCAAAAGCGTTTTTTTTTTTACCTTATATTTCTCTCAGCTCAACATCTAGCCCAAACGGGCACCTTAAGACGATGACCGGGAAGTAATGACATTCATTATGCGTATATTTTGTATTCCTTATATGATATAAATATTTTTGACGTTGACTTTAAACACCCTTTATGAGCGTCACATACATATATTTACTGTATCTTTAATTTGTAGCATGTTAATTGTGCCCTCCGAAATAAACTTCGAATTACGAAGAAATTACGAAGAAAGTTGTTAAAGTACCCTACTAAGATAAAAGAGGATCTCCTTTGCTTAATAAGGTTTAAGGAACTGATCTAAACAAATAATTCGTGATTGGCTAACTCATTATGACGAGTGAGGGCGCAAAGCTGCACGGATACACTTTTATTAGTGCTATCTATATTTATTGGGTTCTTTCACTGGCATCAAGTTAATTGTGCCCTCCGTAATGAACTTCTAATTACTAAGATAACTCATTGTTCTTGAAGAATTAGGACCCAAGGAAAGACAAGGGACGCTAATGTCCTTTCGTATTATTAGAACGGTTGCGGTACGGTTTAGGTTGTGCTATGAACAAGTTATTTGCCATATTGCAACGAGTGATGGCAAATACTGTATAGACAACCCTTAATCAACACCGTAGAAGACGAAGATCACTTGTGTAGAAGGAGAATGTACCCAGCAGTGAGAATAAAAAAAGATTGGAAAAAAAATCAACACCATCTGTATTATCTGGTCGCTTTCATCAAAACCAAGTTAGTTGTGTCCTCCGTAATGAACTTCTTATTACGAAGATAATTCATTAATCCTGAAGAATTAGGACCCTGTAAGGAAAGACAAGGGACGCTTATCTACTCTCGTATTATTAGAACGGTTGCGGTACGGTTTAGGTTGTGCTATGAGCAAGTTATTTGGCATATTGCAACGAGTGATGCCAAATACTGTATAGACAACCCTTAATCAACACCATCTGTATTTTCTGATCGCTTGCATCAAAACCAAGTTAGTTGTGTCCTCCGTAATGAACTTCTAATTACGAAGATACATAATTCATTGTTCATAAAGAATTAGGACCCTGTAAGGAAAGACAAGGGACGCTTATCTTCTCTCGTAAGGAAGTGACTGAATGACTGACTGAGGGTCTTCCTACGCAGGGCTCTAGTGGCTCTAGTGTAATAGGGAATATGGGACACGAGGGGCTCCTCTTTGCCCGGGCAGACTCATGAGGCAACTGCCTCAAGGTGATGAAATTCTCCGCCGTCAGGCGGACCTAATGGGTTAGACTTCGGTCGTCATCCGCCGACCGCGCAAGTGTACTGATTCTGCACGGACACCCTTTTATTAGCGCTATCTATATTTACTGGGTTCTTTCATTGGTAGCAAGTTAATTATGCAATCTTAAATGAACTTCGAATTACAAAGATAATTAATTGGGCCTAAAGAATTACAACTCTGTAGGAAAGGGACGCATATTTCCTCTCATATTGTTATTTACTCGATTACGGTACGGTTTAGGTAGTGCTGTGAACAAGTTATTTTTCAGTTGGAAATCATTGAAACGAGTTACGAGGACATGTACTGCACATACAGCCCTTTATTAACGCCATCTGTATTTTAGGGTCTCTTTCATCCACAGCAAGTTAATTGTATTACGACCTTAGAATTATGAACTTAATATATTGCTACTAAGGAATTAGGATCCTATTAGGAAAGGAGGATGAGCCTCCTTCTACCCTAATAAGGTTTACACCTAATAAGTATATCCTTTTATTAGCGTGACATATATTTACTTGGCTCTTTTATTGACAGCAAGTTAATTGTGAACTCCGAAGTTATCTTAGAATTACGGAAATAATAGGTAAAATGTTGCAAAGGAGTTGGGACCCTACTAAGAAAAAGAAGCAGATGACATGCTTTTAAGTCTCATGGAAGTGGTCTTATGGAAGTGGACATAAGGAAAAGATAAAAATGGGCTAACTCATTACGAGTTACAACGAGATGTGTCTTTTATTAGCGGGATGTTACTTGTACCCTCCGTGTATTGTCTCTTCAATTACTGAATTAACACAGGAGTCTAAAAACAAAAAAAAAAAAAATACAATTGCTTCCTAAATTTAAGAAAAAAATTGTCAATTTCCGTTAAAATATTTTTCTTTCTTAAATTTATTTTGCAGTCGGTTCCCATATAGACGCCATTTTATTACAGCAAAATAGCTTGTTCTTAAAAACTAAGCCTGTTCGTTTTGTTCATATCAATTTCCATAAACTGTAAAACTCTGAAATGAATTAACATGTTTCTTTACCACTACGAATTAGCGTTGAACCGTAGCTCTATTTTTAATTGTTACAACTTTTCCTCTTCATTCATTCATTTTCCCGACACCGACACAACACGCTGTCATGTTCGTGCCGCGATGTTAGCAAATCATTCTCGGGAACGAATGAACGAATGTAAACTGATTTGCGCTCAACCATCACGCAACAAACGCTTGTTAACATGTATAACTTTTCTTAAATTACAAAAGAAAAATTGTAAAATGTTCTGTATTTTTTACTAAAGCTTTAAAGAGAAATTTTTTCAACATTTTTTATGTCCCTCTTCTAGGCCCAGGCGTAAGAGGGCTTTTGCCCTCTTAGTTCCGAGAGGACATAATACATCACGCTGGCAAAGTGCGGATTGGTGGACATGTCTTCGAGAAATTATAAATCATGATGCATGGTAATGGAATCATCGTCATTAATCAAATATAATTTTTTTTACCCTCACCATGGAGCAGCGATAAATGCAGTTAATAACAATTCTTTTTGTAAATCACACCCGCCGTGAAGAAATTCTTTCAGTATCATTCATTCAATAGCTTAATGTCATCAATGACGGCACTAAAAATATAAATTCGTAAAATTTTGCCATATAGCAGGTAACTATGAATCTGAGAACATTCACGAATCTAGGTCATCTTCCATTTAAATAGAAATGTAATACCAGATTACCTTCAAAGTTCTATTCAAATGCCGTAACTGATATCGGCTGCACCATTGTATTAGATAATTTAAATCTTGATCTTTTAAGGGGTGAATGGAAAGGGATTTATGAAGAATTCTTTTCATGAATACTGTTCCTTTCTCTACCTTTAATAAAAGGGAGAATATTTTCGAGAAATACTTGACCTGTTAGTAAAGCTGCAAACCTTTTTTCGCCTTGCTAGTAGGAATACTCGTAAGCCTGAAACTTACTTCACCACGCTGCTCTAATGTGGCTTTGTGGAGAACTAAGTAAATAGCCAAATCTAAGCATGTACCCCTCAAATCAGAGTCAGGGACAAATATGATATAAAAAGAAAATAAAAAAACGCAAACGTTGCGGTGTATCAATACATATTTATAAAAATGAATGTCTGTATGTCTTTTATAGAATCGTAAACTATGCATTTGATCATGTCATGATCTTCAGCAAAGTGATGCTATGCAATAGCTTGATAGCGTGCATGAGCCCACAAATTAAATGGGTCCCCGTAGGATAAAAAATAGCCTATGTGCTATTCCAGGCTTCATTGCTATATTAAAATCATAGGCTTTTAGCCAGTTGCTTCAACGGCGTTGACCCTATTACCCATTTTCACGTAGGAGTGAAGCATTTTACCGCAATAAAAAGTAGCCTATGTTACTCAAGGTGAATGTAGCTTTCTAATGGTGAAAGAATTTTTGAAATCGGAACTGAAGTTTTTTAGTTTATTCATCACAAACGTACAAAAATACAAATCTTTCCTCTTTATAATATTAGTATAGATGAACCCTACGTGCGTGAATCTGACTCGCTCTTGGCAGGTTTCTATTATAAAACGTTAGTGATGATCCCTACACGTTCATTCACGTTTAATTTCGAGAATGCAGAATAGTTTAGAGCCTGACTAATACAAGCAATTCTTGTTAGAGAAGCCGAGAGGTCATGTGTCTTGTTTACTTTTCATCACGTTGAGGCAAACTAACTTCCATCAGATACCCCTTTGGGCAGGATGTGTTGTCTCTAGTTACATACATAAACAAGAAAGTAAGAACCTTTCGAGCATCAAGGTACAAAACTGTAACCAGAATTTGTGAAATTGAAATAATAAAATATATTCTATAAAGCTTAGGTTACAGGAGACAGGTTTTACGTAAACAAAATTAAAATACATACTACACATACACATACATCTCCGCCCGCGTTTTTTACACTTTTTTACCCATGTGATAGTATTCTGTGGGTATGAGATGTTTACACAGCTAAAAAAACCGGCCAAGTGCGAGTCGGACTCACGCACGAAGGGTTCCGTACCATTATCTATAAAAATCACGTTTATTGCATGGGAGCCCCTTTGGAATATTTATTTTATTCTATCTTTAGTACCTACTCGTATCTGTTGTTATAGCGGCAACAGAAATACAATCATCACTGAAAATTTCTAATGTCTAGCCTTCGCGGTTCATAAGATACAGCCTGACGACAGACAGACAGACGGACGAACAGCGGAGGCTTAGTAATAGGGTCCCGTTGGCACCTTTCGGGCACGTAACCCTAAAAGTAGGTTACGTCATTCCAGCACCCCAACTATCTCCAAAAAAAATCTGATCAAACCATAGCACAATCTGATCAAGCCATAGCACAAAAGAAGGGCAAACAATCTTATAATATAAGTTGGTATTAAGATTCAACGCTTTTGACCTATCTACATATGTATGTCAACAATAAAAACAGCTAAATTAGAAATTAAGGAAAGAGGGTATCATATCTAACATATACATTTCTTCTACAGCCTATCTCCACTAATATTATAAAGAGGAATGATTTGAATTTTTGTGTGTATGTTTGTAATGAATTAACTCAAAAACTTCTGATCCGATTTCAAAAATTCTTTCATCATTAGAAAGCTACATTCACCCTGAGTAACATAGGCTACTTTTTATTGCGGTAAAATGCTTCACTCCTACATGAAAACGGGTAATAGGGTCAACGAGGTTGCAGCAACTGGCTAAACGCCTGTGATTTTAATATATCGAATTGCAATATATCGTCTTACTTCGTATTTCAAATGGATAGAAGAAAGTTAGAGATATAGCCTGGAATAGCCTATAGGCTAGTTTTTATACTACGGTGACCCATTAAACGGGTACAAGCGGGCGAAGGCGTCGGTGGAAGGCTAGTCTTCAATATAAATAGTTTTTTAATTAATTATCGTCCCTGAGGATATATGTACTTACTTATAGACGGAGTTTATTCAGCGACCGAATCGTTTAAAAGATAATTGCGTGAATGTTGAACGACATTGCGGGCACCCAACCTTGCTCAGCACAGTGCGTCACGGAATGAAATACAAACAGACAGAGCAGACCCATTGTTCACTTTACATTAGGTACATCACTTATACTTACGAGCACATGTTTGTTAGAATTTGTACCTACCACAGAATACATAATAGTACAGGTATACTGAACAGATCAAATAATACGCGTTATTTTCATAGTTGCATTGAATTAGAGTGATTGCACTCTAATTAGATTCGGAATTTTGGGAGCAGTGAAGTGTATTGACAATCGCGTTTGTGTGCACAAGGTTTTGAAGCGTTAGCAAAGAAATCTAAAACCTAAATGTCTGTCAATAACAAAATAACCTAAAAATTGTTCCTTACTATAACAACTCTGCTACGTTTAGTTGTCATGATGACGTTATTCGACACTGAGCACTCTCAAGATAACGCACACTAAAACAATGCACATGTACGCATTCATAGCCGAACGGACTTCGTGACATAGAAAATGTATACTAAGGTATTTTTTAATATATCAAGCGAGTCACGAAGTCAATATTATATTATAGGAGAAAGTATTAATACGCAATACTTTCCATAGCTCAAGCAAAAACTGACGTCAATAATTTCAAACCCAACAACTATCCCGCCTCCGAAATAAAGAATAATCTAGCAGCCCTCATATATTATGAGCGGGAAGAACCTTCGAACGTATTACGTTATCTCCGGGCCGCGAATTATCCAGCTTCCGGTAACCTAATAATGTACACTTGGGGTTCACTTTGGATGTATTACGAATGTTGTTTTTGTTAAAGGAGTGATAAATTTTATAAAGTTGCACAAAAGAGATTAAAGTAGTAAAACATTAATTAAAATCTAAACAAGATATCACTATTAAAATAATCCATCCAGAAAGCAGAAATTATTATAATTATTATATTATAGTTTGGTAATAATCATTAGTCAATCTTTTTGCAGTGGTAAGCTCTAGGTGCTATAGTAGGAAGATAAGAAGAATTATATTTATTATTTTAATAGAACTTAATATTTAGATGAAGAATACGATTAAATTGAAATGAGATATTCGAAAAGAAGGTACCTACTTTCAATAAAATTTGGCGTAAGTCGAGTTCAAAAAGAAAGATGATTTGTAAATTTCGAAAACATTTCATTGAAATAACAAAAGTAAGAATATTTTTAGGCATGTTTTAGTTTCTTTGACTAGCTCCGCCAGAATGATTAAAATTTAAACAAAGGTTTTTAAACAATACCTGTTCTGTTACAAAACTATTCAGAATAAAGGATCGGTCGCCTAACGACCCTTGCAGACCTTTAATATTGTATTCGGGATGACAATTACGGAAGTTTCACTTTTAAAAATACCGCAAAACACGAGTATAATATTGACTGTGAATCCATACTTCTATCTTAACCTTTGACCGACACATGTCATTTATATATATATAATTCTTCTGTGAGTGTGTATGTCACTGAACTCCTCCTTAACGGCTGGACAGATTTTAATGAATTTTTTTGTGTGTATTCAAATGGATTCGAGGATGGTTTAGATTCACAATTTGGGCCACTGGAAAATGTTTTTTAATTATTTTTTTATTTATAAGTAGTTTTCCCATATAAATTGTTCCTATCTGTCAAACGTTTGTATTTCGTGCCGTGCCATTCTAAACTTTGACACATTCAGAATAACAGGACAGTTCGTATGTCATTATTTGTTTTATATTTTTGTTTGATAGTAACATGAAGTCTCTTTAAGGTAATAAGAAAACAAATCCTCTTTTATTACTTTTAAGGCAGGACAACGTCTGCGGGGTCCACTAGTATACATATATAAAACAAAGTCGTGTTAGTTACACCATTTATAACTCAAGAACGGCTGGACCAATTTTTATGATTTTTATGTTTTTGGATTTGTCTTCGCCGGGAATAGGATAATAAGTATGAAGATATGATAACAATCTCAATTCTATTAATATTTCAACGATTTTATTTTTTCATATAAACGGTCCATCAATCATTTTGTTCTTATGAATGAACGCACGAACATGTCAAAAACGTACCTAATCAATAAATATGACACGAGGTGTCTGTAATTTTTTTTTCTTTTATCGAATCGCATCTTGGTCTTTTCACCATTTTGCCAATGTCAAAGTTGCTATGTCATAACTTAATCTCTATAAAAATGAATTGCTGTTCGTTAGTCCCGCTAAACCTCAAAAAGGCTGAACCGGTGTGGCTAATTTTGGTATTGAAATATAAGTAGAAGTCCAGGGAAGATTTAAATGGTGAGAAAATATGGAAAAATTGTGGAATTAATAGTAAAACAACTAATTTTTTTGCTATATAAACTGTTAAGTTAGTAACTGTCAAGCATTGGTTCTTCGCGCCATCGTCTAGAAGTTGGACATAGTCTGAATGACCATTCATCTGTCACTATTTGTTTTATATTTTTTATTTGACAGTAACATAAAAACTCTTTGAGATGATAAACTAATTCTCTTTCAATACTTTTAAGGCAGGACAACGTCTGCGGGGTCCACTAGTAATATTATAAATGCCGAAAGTAGCTCTGTCAGTGTTTGTGTCTGTTATGTTTTTACACATAATCTCCGAACCAATTTTTAAAAAATTTGGTAAACAAATACAGTTTACATTGGGCAAGGCCATAGGATAAATTTTATCCCGGAACAACATGTTAGTCATACCACCACGACTTAATATAGTCACCCGAACGAAGCCGCTACAAATAGTAAGACAATTTCCACCAATCTACACTTATATATAAAGCTGAACTGTTTGTTTGTTTGTTTATACGCGCTAATCTCAGCAACTACTGGTTCGAATTAAAAAATTCTTTTTGTATTGGATAATCGGGTATGGCTTTAGGTTAAATAACATCATGATATACTAACTAACTAACTAATACCAAAGTCCACACGGACGAAGTCGCGAGTGGCCGCTACTATTGAGATAAGGCTGCAATTGTAAAAGTGCCACAAAAATGCAACCATTTTCGTTTGTTACTTTACAATCGCGGAAAGGGTTAACGGTTCTATTACGCAATAAACTCAACAACATTATTAGCATTACAATCTTAAGCACGCCGATAACAATTTAAAACATACCTGCATTTAGAAAATTGGCGAAACCTTTCGAAAATATTCAGTGCTGCATTTCATTGTATGCGGCAAACTGAAATAGTTCGACACGAGGACATGTTGTATTGACGACGATTAAAACGATCAATATAAGTAAACTATCTTATTACTGCCCAACGCTGAGTACGTGTACAAGTCTTTTGTCTTGAGAGGGTTTTAGGTCATAGATCACCACACTGGTCAAGTGCGGTGATTGTGGATTTGTGAATGCCTTTGAGTATATTTTTGTAACTGTCATGTGTTTTCGCTCAACATAGAACGGCGACAAATACGCATATAAGTAAAGTCAGTTTTTGGTCCCTAGGATTTCAACTTGGGCGAACCTGTGAGACCTCATGCGAAACACAAAATAAAATTTATTTTCATTCATGAGTATCTCAAAATAAAATTTACTTCAACACTTGTTTTTTATTTCGTTTAAAGACGCTATGCCTTTTGCTAATTTAAGTAAGGATAAAATCATGTACCAGATACATGATTCGATTGTATCTTAATTTTTAAAGGCACAATTTACCTAAAAAAATTAAACAAAGTAAAATCTTATCAGAGTTCAAACTGCCAATATGACAAATATTTTTTCGCTTCTCGTTGGAGGTAGAACAAGTGGGTCGAGCATTTTTTTGGTAACTTCGAAGCAAAGTACAGTGTAATTACATCGTCTTTATTACAGTTCGTGCCGTGCTATTTTCTTAGAAACTTTATTTTATCCCAAATTAGAATACTAAAACACACCGGTTACGTGAAACTGGCCACATTTACAATACCTATTCACATTACAAGGCTGAAATTCCTTAATTTTTATTTGTTTTCCTTCTTGGAAATTCATTAGATTAATTAATATATTTAAAATGATTGCAGCAGTTGTGTAAACAATATTTAATGAAGAAAGTCGCAAAAAAAGTTTTTTTTTTATTATGAGTCGTTTCCACATCACGAAATCGACGTTTTACTAACGAGTAAGAATAGCTTGAAGTTCGTAAATATTTGAACCAAAATTGTACCGAATTATGCTTGAATAGATATCAAATTCTATTATGAAATTTTAACTTCCTATATTGCGTATTTAAATCTGATTTTGTTGAAAACTGATATCTGAATATCCGAAATTATAACTTCTTATAAAAATAGTAACGCTGGTGGTACGATAAATTACCGATTTACATAAAAAATATAGGTAAATATTATATGAAATTTCAAAGTGTAACGAGCATTAAATTATTTTTAATCGCCAATAATGAGCCGTCAGCAAAATACTGGTCCATCGCAGCAATATCACATTTCACGCAACGCGGACATGGGTTAATTGAAAAGCTAAAGTGCCTTTTGAAAATGCACTGTCGACAACGATGTTTGAACATTTATTTTTAATGAAACACTATCAGTTTTATGTCAGTGATTTTCATCTGAAATGATATTTATTGAGAGCCTAAAAGTATTATAATAATTACAAAATTTGCTATTTATGAGATGTTTAGGGTTGAATAATTTTTATTAAAAACGTGTCTAAGATAAGATTTAATTAATATTTATATAAACACAGACCTTCTAGTACAAAGCAGACTTAACAGTAGGTATCTAAGGGACTCTTTCACCACCTTCAAGTAAAGTGACAAGTACGCTAATTGTCGGTTAAAGTCACCCGTAACTTCAATTTCACGATGTTCGAGTAGCACTTATCTTCACTGACCCGTTCTCATAGCTTTTTAAATTAACTTAACTTGGGACGTAACTAATCAACACTTTACTTGGAGATGGTGAACGAGGCCCTAAAGCTTATACATATTTCAAATATATCCCCATCGTATTCCAAATACGGTATATAAGTTTATTACCCGACTGCGCCAGAAGGAGGGTTATGTTTTTCCTTATTTAATTTTTTAAGAAATGTACTATTTTTAACCAATGCGGTGGTTTTATTGTTAAATGGTGGTTTTATTGTTTTTGAAAATTTGAGACCCAAAATACAGTCGTAAATTAAACATCAAATGAAAATTTTCAATAAAATTTCCAACACGATCCATAATCATTAATTATTTTAATGAATGCAGATACCACAATTTGCGAGTACATTGAGTCGACTGAATAAAGGGGTATTTTTGAAATATATTGGCACCTGTTTGTCAAAGTCCATCAAATATGCACGAGCTATGGGATTAAAGTATCCACTAAATTGATTGGCGTATTTAATTTTTACAATGCTTGTGGTAAAATATAGTTATAGAAGTTCATCAATATTTTAATAGAGTAGGCAATTTTTTGAAATCTGTAGTGAGATCGAAAATCGTCGATTTTGTTGGTTTAACATATTTATAATTTATAATGTTTTCGTATCAACAACGATTTAACGATCAACATCAACAACGATTAAAACATTCAACAGTGGATTGGCACCTAATTCGTATCTCCACCAACTCGCATTGGAGCATTATGGTAAAGTATGTCCTTCCCAATTACGAGGATCCGTAATTGGGAACCCCAGCAGTGGAACGAAAAAATTTTGCGAAACAACGTTTTGATGGAAAAAAAATCGAAGCCATTATTGTGTCATTACTATTCTTTTTGCAAAACGTATAAAAATGTCAATATTATCCAACAGAGCGGTCCTAAACCCTCGAAAGAAATAAAAGCAGCGCTTCAAAGCTCTTTAATAAATAGTTATTGTAGTAACAAAAACCTAACGAATAAATCATAACACTTCAGCCCTAGTTTCCCAAGTTTTTGTTCGAAGCAATATTGCCATTTCTGAACGCTAAGTATTATCATAACAGAGTAGAGTTACTTTTCTCTTTTGTATACTTTAATAGATAAACGATAGGCAATGAAATAATAAAATGGTCATAAAAACTTATCATTTATTTATTATACAAGATAGTTGGTGTGTGAAGATAATCTAATATTATATATATTTTTTTTGTCACAGTTTTAGTGTTTATACACCTCCGAAATGGCTTGACCGATTTTGATGAAATACAACATGTATGAATACAGTAGGTATGAGAATAGGTTTATAACAATTTTTTATACCCTTAAGTGTTGAGCGTGGCTCACCCTAAATTTTTTTCTTTTTTGGGCAAATTTTTTTTTTGGTCATTTTTTATCGTGAGATATGGAGTTTGCGTGATCAGCTAGTAGGTAATAATATAAAAGTACTCGTATAAGTGAAAATTCTGGTTTTGGTTAAGTTGATTTTTCATAGGGACATAGACGCTAGTTTGTCGAGCAAGAAATCTTGGGTTCGATTAGTAGCAAGGGAAAAATGATGAATTAAGTTCAAAATGATGAATTAAGTTGTCTTTTCTTGGGCTATGTGTTTGTGTCTTTGTGTGTTTCGAAAGTAACTAAGACACACAGCGTTATTTATTTTTATTTTGATAAATTGATTTCCATCCATTCATTGTTCAGGATAGAACCATGATTTAATAAAATAAGTTATGATAACTAGTACATAATATATTCTTAATTATTAATATATTCATTTTGTAGCTTTGATGGGTCAAAATAATTTGAAAATATATTCACTTTGACTTTAGACCAATTCTAATTCAATCGCTACCCTTTAACAATGTGAGAAGTCCTTAGTGCCAAGATGACATTTTCACCTCTGAACTCTTACGATTACGACACATTCATGACATGATTTAGATCTTAATATTCTTGGTATTGCTACTGTATTATGGAAGCTTGGCATTATCACTGCTTTTAACGTACTTAAAGTTGAATATAATAAGGCTTTTAGAGGTAAGGCTAGGTAAACATAACTTACGAGTAGGCAGGTATGTAAAGAAATTACCATAAAAGTGTAACGTACGCGTACATTAAATTCTTAGGTTTTATCATTAACGATCCGCGTGGCGCAATAGATACCATGCCGGACTGCTAATCGAAAGGTCCCGGGTTCGATTCCCGGCGAAACAGAAATTTGAACGATGAGTTTAAACTTCTGTGCTAGGTCTGGGTGTTTGTGTTTCTGTCTTTGTATGTATCCATGGTAACCACGACACAGAGTACATATCCGACTGTATTTATTTCTTCTATGCTTTATTATAATTCAAATAGCTTTGATTTCAAGTTTAACTGGAATATAATAAGATAAGTAATGATATTAATGACTCTCGGTAAAGTGTGGTTTGTAGAAAAAGTGATTTTTTTACATGCTCTAATCTTCTCCGCACAAAAGTAGATAGTAATGATAAAATTGGTGTTAATAACAGTAGATAATATAAATAATAAAGGAATAATAAATCAGAAAGGCCGGTTATGAGGTTGGTCCGATAGCTGTCAACATAAACAGTCGACAAACCTCGTCGACAAAATGGGAGGTTTTAAGAAAGTAACCGGCATCTTCACCAGTCCGTATTGAAGCATCGTGGTGGAGTCCTAACTGGGCGACAAATCGGCCAACAAATTGTAAATTTTGAAGTTTTTTCTTAAATATTTGACATAACTACGCACATAACTTACGCAACAAAGTGTCAATAAAATTAAAATATCCTCTTTTGTGACATTTAGTACAAAATTTGGTGCAACCAAGTGGTGTAAACAGCGTTGTTGTGTAATTATTTTTAAACGATGCAACCGCATCGCGACCGCGGTTGCAAAAATTGGTTTTACTTATAAGTTAAATCGAATAAATTTAATTTTAATGGACAAATAAAAGTTAAATAAATAAATAAACGTTTCACGCCCATAGCCTGAAACGTTTATATAGGGTATGTACATATATCCTGTATCGAGGGTACCATGAACCCAGACCGAGAACAGGAACTGATACTGAAACTTATCATTTCCCGAAATCGAATCAGGGACCCGTGCTTGCTAGTCACGCATGGTAGGTAACCCTTGCACCACAAGGGTCGATAAATAATTTTAGAATATACTAGCTGACCATATATACTACTCTGTATCGCGTTTAAATGTTTGGGGTGGGCCACCCTTATCACTTGAATGAAAAATAGATATTGACCGATTCTCAGACCTACCCGATATGCACACAAAATTTCATGAGAATTGGTCGAGCCATTTCGGAGCAGTATGGTAACTAACATTGTGACACGAGAATTTTATATATATGATTACATATTGGGGTTATTAATTTAAAAAAAAGTATTTCTATTTAAGCCTCAGTAACATTTGAGTTGACAAACATGAATAAATCCATTAAAAACCTTTTAGAAGCACTTAATATTTAGAGTAAAGTAAAAGAGTAATTACTATTTTAGTGTCTATCTATATTTTGGAAAGTTTTAACAATGAGCGATTAGAGCGCTCTGTTTTAAAACATTTAAAGTAATCATTTAGTCTTAATAAATCTTTTAACGAATTTTATTTAAAGTACCTAAGAAACAGTAGAGAAACTCGGTTTGAGAAATCGTAGGCCTTTTCTATTTCTACTTGTATTTCTATTTTTCTGGTGGTCAATTCTTTGAATAACCTCAAATAATCCATATAGTTACGAATATGAGGAGATAACATTTAATGAACTTATTTTAATCAAAACATCATAAATCCCAAGGTGACAAGAAGCTCTATTTATAAAAATCTATAGTATTTGTGTCTCATACTTTATTTCGCACAAATATACATAGGTTTTTGAAGACGTGGCCAAGAGCCCATTTTAAGACAATATATAATTTAAAGTTTTTCCCTTACACCCACCTCACAAAAAAACTAAAAATGTTTCATAAGTAGATAAGTATAATAATATTATTCTTTTTTTTTCAAGTGTTTATATAATACCTACCTGTTTTTTTATCCCTACTAATATTATAAATTCGAAAGTAACTCTGTCTGTCTGTCTGCTAAGCTTTCCCGCTTAAACTACTACTAATTACTACATCAATACTAATTTTAATGAAATTTTGGACACAGTTGGAGTGGACCTTGAGAAAGGACATAGGATGGTTTTTATTCTCAGGGACCCTATGAAACGGGTTCACGCGTGCAAAGCCGCTGGCGGGAAACTAGTAATAAATATTTTTAAGTTTAGGTATATGTAAGTATTATTCCGCCAACAACAATCTCAGCTTTGCCCAAAGGTAGGCTGGTAAAAAATGTTTTTATCATTAGGTCCGCCTTTTAAACCATTTTATATGGTGTAATAAAGTGTTTAATAACTAAATAAAATAAAGTATAGCACACCCCGTTCCATACTGAACAACCTTTTCTAACAACCTTTCTAAACAATCTAGATTACACCACTTAAATTTGGTATTGCGTACCTATACGCAATAATTAGCATCAAGCTATTTCCCTAATACAAATCCAGCCCAACAATAAACCCTCCACTTTAGTCGAAGCTCAAATATGAAATGTTGAACTTTATACGACCGTGTATTAGGGTACCGGGACAGTAAAGTGCTCTCAAGGTCAAATTAAATCCTGAATACACCTGGGCATATGACGAGCCTTAAACATTCACGATATTACTGCCTCTTATTATGATCCACTTGCATGTATATCTGTGCTACACTGACTCTCATTTTTAACGGTTTAAGCACCACTTTGCACGAATTCACACACACGCTTCACACTCATAGCCCTACAGTAGGGTATATATACCCTGTATCGTGGGTACCATGGACACATACAAAGACAGAAACACAAACACCCAGACCGATAACAGAAATTTAAACTCATAATTCAAATTTCTGTTTCGCCGGGAATTGAACCCGGGACCCCTCAAATGGCAGTCCGGCATGGTAACCATTGCATCACGCGGTCGACGACCCGACGAACTTTGCACAAATTCGAAGATGTAATAGAGTTTGAGGTTATATGAGAGAGTTGAAAGGTATGCGATGCGTAATAATTTGCATAAAATTATTTCCCTTATACAAATCCCGCCTAAATATACAATAAACCCTCCACTTTAGTCGGAGCTCAAATATGAAATGCGTATATTAGGGTGCCGCGAACCCCCAAGGTCGAAATATCTCACAATTAAACCTTGAACGCACCTGTGCTATGACTATGAACAGTCGCAATATGGAAGATATAACAGTTCCCTTTATGATTATTACTGACATTGAACCCTGTGGCGCAATGGTTACCAAATCCATCCAACTTCCGATCGATGGTCGCAAAATCACTTCCCATCGAGAAAGACATTTAAATGATGAGTTCATATTTCTGGTCCGTCAGCCGTTCGAAGGGTCCCGTGTTCGATTCTCAGTGAGGCACTATACCGCAGATATATCCTGTGTCATGGGTACCAGGACACACACAAAGACAGTAACACAAACACCCAGACCTAGAACAGAAATTTAAACTGATCATTCAAATTTCTGTTTCGCCGGGAATCGAACCTGGGACACTTCAATTGGTAGACCGGCATGGTAAGCATTGCGGCACGCAGGTCGTCTTAACTATGAAAATTGAATTCAAATTTTAAATTACAAAAAATAATATGGTATAAGTATTCTGGATTTTCTAATTTTGCGCGCAATTTTTTATTTTTTACTTTCATAAGATACTTCTCCTGATAATAACAAACACAAAAAAAAAATTAGCGAAATCGGTCCAGCCGTTCACGCCGTGACCAAAGAGAATAGGGATTCATTTTTATACATATAGAAGAAGATTTGTGAGATATGTATTACAATTAAAAAACTATATCTTTTCAAAGGATGGTTCAATTTCAACCTTTTAAACGTAAATGCTCCAACAATTTCACAATAACAGTTAAGAGCACTATCTACAAAGAATAAAGAACGCAACGCAAAGAAACTCATTATTATGCAATACTGCGAAGTGGTTCAAATAACGACAGATTAACCGAGTCGGGACCACAGCTTCAGCCCCTTTCACGCAAAAACCAAGGGTTGGAAGTGGGGGCAAAAAAGGGAATAAAATATCACCCGTTCTCTAAGTTTATTATTGAAGTAGCGATGGCCGAGTGGTAAAGACCGCGGTCTTCGACGCGAAGATACCAAGTTCAAATCCTCGGCGCGTACCTCTGACAAAAAAATTGTAGTGTGCACATTTATCGCTGCTCTACGGTGATGAAAAATATTGTAATATTGAATTAATTGCGATGTTTTCCATGCCTCCTTCCATGATTCCGAGCATGCCTGAGATAAGCTCATAATTTCTCGAAAGAATGATGGATGGCCACCAAATCGCACTTGGCTAGCGTAGTGGACTATGGCCTAAATCCCTCTCACTTGTGAAAACTGTGCCCAACAGTGGGACATAAATAAAGGTTGAAAAAAATGACCTCAATTAAATCTGCTTGCATACATGGCTCTATAATTTTATCATACGTTTACTTATTGATTGATTAATATTGAGACTTTACTGGCTTGAAAAGGATGAAGAAAACTACTAAAAGGATGACGTAAGCGACTGAAGTGGCAAAGCGACACGACGGCCGGCATTGCTATGTATGTTAGGCCCAGATAGATATTGTTGATATCTGAAATTATCCTTTAAAATGTTTAATATAAGTATTCTTAACATTTTCTTAACTCACAAAATTTCTCTCAATGGATTTCGATCCCGCGACCTTCATATCGATAGATGCATTTCCCACTTGGCTATCTATATATCCATCACAGCTAAATTTCACTCAATAGATCTTTTTATCCATACATGCCTGTTATATTGTAATAAATTCTTATTACATACCTAGTACTAAAAATTGTTTGGATGCATCTTGCTCTGAAGCCGCGTAAAAATACTGGACTTTTTTAAGACTTCGTTAAGGGGTACGAGTCCTTTTATTCTCTTTATTCATTGTTGTCAAAATTAATTATGTTTTCAAATCACGACATTAACTTAACGTTTACGTAACGTAAAATAACTTAATGACACGTTAAGCGTAACGGAAACGTTCTACGTAAAAATAAAATAACAATTCGAAATTAACAAGCATTTTCGCAAAAAGAATTAAAAAAGTCAAGCACAAGGTTTTCTAAAACAAAACTTCAACGTTACCCTTTTACGCTCAGTTCAAACGGGATTAGAGGGTAAAGAAAACCAGCGGTTCTCAACTCCGGCCCCTTCCGGGTAAACATAACAAAGGGTAGTCAGTTCTAGCTAATAACTCGTTCCGTGTTCAACCTCCGTGTAATTATTTACGTCACAGCTTCATGTTTACCGACGGGTAAGGCGGCTATCTACTCGAAGAGCGTGAAATATATTGTTGTGTACAGTTTACCTGTATAAAATTAGGAGTACATTGCAGGTTACGTAATATTTGAGTTAAGATGCTCATATTTCTTATTTAAAAAAAATGTTTTAGTTTTGTTGTATGGTTAGATTATAGTAGTATTAATAAGAATGAGAGCAGTTATAAAATATAATTATGGTGGAATATTTTTTTGTCGTTTATATCCCTGTCGTTAAACAGCTTTAATATTCTGTTGTGGCTATTATGTTGACCTGAAGAAAAAAATGACGGCCGAAACAAATCCCAGCAGCACGCATGGACATATTATATTTGAGATAACAGAGTGAGAATGGGTCGACAAAGGCACTGTTTGTATTGTGTCGATAATTAGCACAAGTGACAGCTAACCGTGTGACAAGATAGATCTTATGACAGCTGAGAATACTATCAAACTCTTTGTCCATGATAATGGAAACTGACATTCGTGTTTTTTTATCAAACACACAATATTTTGCACATAAAAGTTATACAATTATTTTTGAAGCCACAGTTCCATCAACACATTTTACAACCCTAATTGTATATTTTAATTACATTTAAATTAATTTACTTTATACTATTGGTTTTAAATGTTTGGATCGTAACGAAATGGATAATGATACGCGGTTTTTCTGGATGAACGATAATTGATTGTCTATTAATTGAAATCGTATCGGATTTTATACAAACTCTACTAAAGTTCATTATTTAACCTGCTATCGTATATGTCAATAAAGTATAGCTGTACTATAAATACTTTATAATATCATATAACAAGAACTTGGCGTCGTTACTCATAGGTTTCTGTTAATAACATTAAAGTGATGTTCTTAAGAGTAGGTCCACCATCAACAGTGAACTTGTAAAAAATATTATGTATGTACTATGTTTCAACTACTTAGGGGCAGAGTACATAACCCAGCAGCACTGGATGCCTTGCTTGATCTGGTTGCCTTGAACGTCCCTGAAAAGTACATAAGAGCGCGGAGACACTATTTATTCGCAGTGCCCATGTATAGACTCCACTTCGTAAGGGAGTCACTTCTAGTCCGAGCACTTACAATGCTTAACGGTGTAGCAGCCTGGGATACAGAGGTAGACATTTTTTTTTCATCGCCTGCTGTAAGTATTTCGCAGAGCGGCAGGTGAATTTGTTGAAAAGCTATGTAAACGCCTTGGATAATTTTTCTGTAATGTTATGTAGTGTAAAAATTCAAAATAAATAAATAAATAACTTATTTGCCTTGGGTCAATCGGGTTCAGTTCCCGGTGAGAGTATCTGACTAAATAAATTCTATATGTGCTTATTACTTGCTCGACGATAATAAGGTATAAGATAGTAAACTATCCAGCAAAAAGGACTTCGTCAGGGTTGGGTGACCTAAATACCTCTCAATCAAATGTTTTTTAAATGGTTAAAAAAATACATTAAAAGGTATTAAACAAAGCAAATTTTAATATTCTGGTAACAAAATCGTAACACGGACTTAAAATAGTTTCCTCATAATAAAAACATTATCAGTAATGTTGTAATGTTAAACCATTTAAATAAATCAAAAATGACAGTAGGTACTGTCTGTCTGAATATTGTTATTAGATTTTTATACCTTTTTATATTTAGTGGTTATATTTTCCGTGCCACGGTGCTCAGTATCTTGTAAAACCAAATTATTAAAGTAAAATCCTACAAATAAACAGCTAACTTCACAGAACGCGTCATAAGCTATCGTAGTTGCTCTACATCAGACTAATAGTAGATTCGTATGCGCTCCGCCGGTTGACTTCCACTGCCTTCAATAGTCATTGCTTGTCAATTTATTGAGGTCATATGAACGCCTCTGTCGACATTTGCTTTGAATTATCACTACATGTATCGATAGGTTTATTAGTAACAAAAATATATTTCGACCGATGCCCGTACAGGTTAAAAGTATGAAATACTGATTCAATTTTAAATTTCAATTCATAAACTGTCCCCCAAACGTATCAAACTTACTAGCTACTCCTGAAAGTTCATCGAAACATGGATAAGCATACAAAGTGTCACCCAATATTTCAGTTTCTTCCTTAAATTTATATTACTATGTTGTAATAAAATATTGTTATCTATCATAGAAAAGTGTGTAAAAGTAGTGAAATAAACTTAACATCTTTCGGTCTATCATAGTTCCTGTACGCGTGATGTTTTGTATGGATATGTATTATGTATAAATGTACGAAAAAAACTGCATCTTTTTTCCAAGAAGCTACCCCAAAACTTTCTAATAACACACATAGCACAGCACTTGTATCATTTAAAAGTAAACTTAAAAGGAACCCAATTATATTTCAGTTTTCGACAAGCTCATAAAAAACGTAGCGAAACGAATTTCACTAAGCAAGTGGAGAGGGTCGTAAGTATGAAGCGGTTTCGTATTATCCAAATTAGCGACCCATGCACGGGACTTTGATACTAAGGACGTTTTAATAAGATGTAATTTTATTCGAGGAGTTTTTATTGCACAGCTTGAGGTCTGTTCCGAGTAGTGTAATTGAATAATAATGGTTGTTAAAACAATCCTTTAATTTCCTTCAATAGCTCCAATTTAGGGGCAACATGCGGCTGCTTGTGGCTTGCGGCTTGGAAATGAGTGCTTGTGTCACGGAACGTGGTCACGCGACTTAACAGTATAACTGGCCTTAAACCTTGGTGAGATAGGTTGTGGTTAGTTTAGGATTGATTTAAGAGTAAATGTGTGAGGTGTTTTTATTTTTTTCATACAAACGCATCTCGATCTTGTTGTCCCTGTTTTGAGACTAGAGCATTGATTTTATAAAAAAACTAATTAAAAAGGTGTTGATAAGTTATGGCCGATATAAAACTGTCCCTTTAAAACATAAGCAATGAACACATTTGCTATATATCTTTCTTTTTTACGATGATTACAAATAAACATATCCTGTTTAAATTAAAGAACAGAACGCAATGCTTTTAGTATTCATGTAACGTATTTCGTATAATGTTAACTGTCTACATATTATATTTTTATTTTAATGTCGTAGATGGTCGTAGTATGTCACTGTGTCTCGGTGTTTTTTAATGTTATTAAAATATCGTTCAGAAAGATTTTCAAAAAGTCTCGTTAAGACAAGTCAGACCTACAGAGAGTACCACAAACATTTTAATAAGGAACTTTACAAATGGTCTATCATTAAATCAAACGGGTAAAGTTTTAATCCAAAGTTTACTTTTTTTACTCGAAATGAATAAAACTTATAAAAATACTGTATTTTATTTAACTGCAAAATCTCCTATGTAAAATCAGCTAAATCAGAGAAATCGGCTAAATTTCGTAAACGGCCTCTTAAGACGAAAATAAATATTATAAAGACGTAATTCCAAACAACTCGATCGCAATCAATAAACAAGAAGTGCTCCACTGTAAAGATATATCCAGCTGAACATTTAATTTTCGAAACCCACAAAAAGGTCAATAAACTTAATTTTCCTTCTTTATCAACAACAATCAAAACAACCGAATTGAATTTACATCCGAACAAGAAGGGGAAATCATTAATTCTTGACGAACTCCGAACCGCTAACAGAATTTCCCGAAACATCTCGAACGTTCGATATCGAGACGTTGGATGAGGAAACTTTCTTATATTTCTTACTTCATATAAAAGACAAGGTTTTCTTATGCTTTTATCAGCGATTTTGTTTGCTAAGGATCCTTTTAATGCTGTTTTGACCTTTGAGAGAGATGCAGGCTATAGTTCACCACACCCGCGACACCCGCGTGGCGCAATGGTTACCATGCCGGACTGCCAATCGAAGGGTCCCTTGTTCGATTCCCGGCGAAGCAAAAATTTGAATGATGAGTTTGAATTTCTATTCTCGGGCTGGGTGTTTGTGTTTCTGTGTCTGAATGTGTCAATGGTACCCATGACACAGGGTATATCTACCCTACTATACACATTCTCCAAGTGCAGGATAGTTCACGTGACCTTCCTTTGAAAAAAATTATGTGATGTTTATCCCAGGCAGATTTACGACGACGACGACGACGAGACTACATGAAATCACAACAATATTTCCCTCATCGTGAAGCGGCGATAAATACGAGTACGCACATAGCAGATTTATAGACGGAGGTATGCGCCAGGGTTTGAACCCGAGACGAGCGTGGGCGTTTGGTGTCGGTAACCGCTTGACAATTGTTATATAAATAACGATTAAAGAATTTGTAACATTTACTGTAGACTAGTATCGCTTATATTAGTCGACACGACAATGATCTTTTTACAAACCCGAATAGATACACATAGAAACTAAAAAGTCTTTTCAACTTGAAAAGCAATCTTACCGCGTAGTTAGTTAAAGAATTCGTATTAAACCACAAAGATTAAACTGTACCGCAAGAGTTCGAGTTGCGCTCGAAACACTGCTTAATAGAGAGTATAGATCATCTTGAAATATTGTCGAGATTACTCCTCCCGTGAAGCTAGTTTCACGAAACAAAGGCGCTGCGGTGTGAGTAAGGGTATGGTCTAAGTTGCAGCGAATATTCAGGATTGCAGCGATTTCAGACCAGCGTATTGTACAAGCGTATAAAATCGTTTTTGAAAGTGCACGTAGAGAATCATCTCTACGTGCCTATCAAGGCGAACTATACATATGTATAACTATCTATTAAAATGACTTAAAACATTGCCATACATGTAAATCATACGAGCGTTGACGTTTATACAAAAAAAAACATAACTATAAGCTTCTATAAGTCAGCCGTCACATGTGACAGCACTATAACGGTTCGATGATCAATAACCTCATTACTTTACCTTTAAATGAATAAGAAATCTTAGGCTCTGAAATAAGATACTAATAGCATTTAAGAAAGTCGTATATTATTACAGATACAATCTGTCATGAATTTGAACTTATGCTTAGACAAAATTCTCTATGATTTAACATCTTAAAACGCGTCTACGTTTTTTTAGATTTTTAAAAATAGTCGAGGGCCAACACTACACCAATGCATAATTAACTCACAAAAGTAATTTATATATGCGAAAACAAATGATTTGTGTTAAGATATTTATTTAGTAAGTATAAAATTGTTAAAACCCTGTACGTTTTCCAGATATAATAAAATAAAATAAAATAAAAGGTCCATCTACGTGATACCTTCTATGTATTAGTCATTTGTTTATCTAAATATTTAAGATTAATTCAGTTACCATTACTTGTGCCTCACATATTATGTCATGTCATTAATTTGAAGATTTTTTAAAGATTTTATTGAAAATATTAATAAAAATTCACACAACTGAAAACTTCGTATTCGTATGTGTGTACAGAAAAATACTTGACATTATAAGTTTTTATTATTTATTAGGATTATATTAGGATGATATACTACGGTATCTAAGTTATCTATCGAACTAGTGCTACTTCTAATGTGCATTAGAGTTATGAGTGCTGCTACTAATGAGCATTAGTGTACTGTTGAAGAGACATAACATTTGTAATCTATGATCGGTGAAAAGGGCTCAAACAAGCGTTGCGCCACTTGGGCGCTTAAGAGAATACGAATAAAAAGAGAAACGCTTGTAAAAAAAAATTCAGATTAGTAAAAAGGCGATGTAAATTCATCATTCATTTTGATAATTCTGAATCTCGTTTACAGTACATACAGGTGTCCAATCTACCATTCATTTTGCATCTTACTCGCTTACACCACGAACGTACCTCAGAACCTCGGTATACCGAAACTGAAGTGTGCGTCAGCGTACTTGTTACAAGCTTTAACACTCTCGGCGTCAAATCCTTGATAAATATAGCTGTGATAACTCCATTAATAGTGCCTCCGAGACAGAGTGCCGTGTCTTGGTACTAGAAGTTCCAATTAATCATACAGTAACTAGCTTCCGACTTGACAAACTCGGGTGTATGTTGTCAAACAAATTATGATGTCACATATCGTTTTAGTGAGAGCTGAGACGACAGTTAAGTTTCCTTTAGGTTTTGCGACGTGTAACAGCTTTTGATTTAGATTCCTTTGATCGTTAACAAAAGATTAACAATTTACAATTTTTCATCTTATTTTTCTTATCATTATTATTATATTATATTATTATTATTATTCACAACGAATCAAAAATGGGGAAAAAGTATTTACTTACTCTAATGCAGAAATAACGAAATTACCTATTTTCTTAAATGCTAACATTTAAATTGCGAAAGTAACTCTGTTTCTGTGTGTTTGGGTGTCTGTTACGTTTTCACGCCTTAACTTATTTAAAACATTGAAATTTGGTACACAGATACAGTGTAACATGGAAAATGACATATGATAGTTTTTATCCTGGAAAAATGTACTGTTTCTATGGTATAGATAAGAATAATCTATTCAAGTCAAATAAACCCACACGAATCCGACCCATATCACTAGTAGAATTTATAAGCCCACAACATAAAGCGTTAGCCGATAAAAAAGAGCGGTAATGCTTTTTCTAAAATATTGCTAAAATATTTTATTCCTTTCGCTCTTTCTTTCTTCTTCTGAGTCTCTCCTTTTCTGTTTCTGCATCTCTTTTACTATAGGCATGGAAGCATAAAGTATGAAATTTTCAATGGCTATATCTCATACGTACTAAAACGCTTTCAAAAAATATCATCCTCTTCTCTGAGATATTCTCAAAAATTGAAATAAAGGCCCACTGTTCTTTAGTCTCTTGAATAAAAGGAGAATTTCGCCCTAAACACTACCCAAATCCTCTATATGGGGGTTTTATTAGGTCGCAGATATACGGCACCTTTATTACGGTTAGGGCGCTGTATGTGGCTCAATTTTCGGACCGAATCGGAAACCGTTCCGGTCGAGTTTCCATGCTAATATTGTAGGCACGTTGTTTGTATAAACTATATATTTTTTATTTTTTTATATGTTATGTTACTATAATTATGAACGTTTTTAAATATCATAAAATTCTGGGACAGAAAGAATCTTGAATTACAAATTTAACGTAAATCTCTTTTTTTAACTTGAACATTTTTTGATTTCCGTCTTAATTAGTGGTCTAGAGATTATTGTAATTTGATACAACATATAAAAAAATATAAGAAATATACAAGTAGTATTACATGACACGTGGCCATCGCGATAGAATATGGCATAGACCTAAATAAATTTATCATCCAATATTTTTTATAAAAAAATGTTTAAGGCTTTAATATATTTCGCCAGTATTAAAATAAAATAATTTAATCACTATGCACCACAAATTCCCACTAATCCATCAACAATATCGTAACACTTTAATGGCCATCGAAAATTCTAGAAATTCCTAAATGGCGTATCGTCGAAACGCGTTCGAAATACAAATTTCATATTGACCAGCGCTTTACCCTTTCCGATCTAAATTCAAAATTTACGATGAAAATGTTCTCGCTAAACGTAAGCTCAAGTACCTGCAATTGGAGAATAAATATTGGAATAATATCACTTTGGGAATAAAATATATGGAGGTAGCCTGCAACTATTCGCTATGCAGCAGAATTTCGATGAAATGTCAATACTAATATGATCGTTCCGTTATTTTTAACGTGTTATGATATTAGAGAACATACACCATCTTAAAAAAAAACCAAAGTTATATCTCGGTGCATCTACTTTAAATAGTCCATAAACGTCATGATACCGATTAAATAAAATATGCGAAACAATATTGCTTCAGTATTACGACGATTTCTTTTATAGATAACACTCTCCACTTCTTAATTTTTACAGAGAGCTATCTAAAAAATCATCTAACAACACAAAGGAAAGGCAGTTTAAAAGCCCTTTCTTTGCAGATAAGATCCTTAGAGCAGTCGTTAACCCGTGAGAGATAGTGCAGTCATGCATGTATCGCGTTTCCTTTCAAGGAGCGATTCAAAGGCCGTGTTTGACACGGAAGCCACTCAAGTGGTTTAAATAAGCAGAAATATACACGTTCAGTGTATTTATAGCTAACAACCTCTACTCATTAATTTTTGTAGAACGCTATCTAAAAACTCATTTAAAAACACAAAAGAAAAGCAGTTTAAAAGCCCTTTCTTTGCAGATAAGATCCTCTAAGCAGTCGTTAACCCGTGAGAGATAGTGCAGCCAAGCGCCAGATGTATCGCGTCTCCTTTCAAGGAACGATTCAAAGGCCGTGCTCGACACTTGAGGCAAGCGCCTTCAGTTCACTCAAGCTAGTGAACTAAAACTGCTTAAACATTAATAGCTTATTACGAGAGATAATAAAACTACATGTTTTAGAAAAAAAAATTAACACTGATTCACAGTCTGTAGATAAAATCAAAAGTGATTTTAAAGTTACAAGCAATGATCAAGATAAATAAAATACTTTTCTAAAATCAATGGTTACAAAAATGTATTCAATATTACGTTGTAATATGTAATCTCTATACGCTAATAAAACCTGCTATAATTATAATAATTGTAAATGTAAAAAAATAAAATATCAATATTTAATTTACTATGCTTTACCAGAATACATTCTCAAAGTAAATTTTGTTTTGTAAGACCACTTAAAGTGTTAGCATGATGCAATAATATGAATTTGAGAACAGAAGACAAGCCCGGAAATAAAAATAATATATGTATGTATATAACAAACAAATAATATAACGCATATTTAGACTTCGTACCCAATTTAAAATCACGAACAGATATCAACTGATGCGATACAAACTTCCATGTGACAAAATCTACACACTTCACAAGGGACTACCTTTACCAACGAACACAAAAGACATCGCAATATCGACCTCTATAAATTACAAGCACCACTAAAAATCGGATACAATTAAACCGGAACACATTACAGCCAATAGAGGGACCGGAGTAATATGTTACGAATGGGCCTAAAATTACTACATCCGTATTACCATTACAAAGGTACCTTTACCCTGTACTAGGGTTGCAACCCTATCGTCCATTAGTTAGCGGCCAGGTTAATAACGTTCTTTGTTGGACCCTACGCTTTCGCAATGCAAAACATCGATAAGTATGTTTTAGTCTCATTAAAATTAAGGTGCTATACGCATTTATTTAAGAGCATGTTTGCATGTTTTGAACTCAAAAAAATGTTTTTTTAGAACTTAGACGTTTTATGTCATTAGTAGCGGCCGTCCGCGACCTCGTCCGTGTGGACTTTGATATTAGTCATAGCATGATGTTATATAGCCTTTCCCAATAAATGGACTATTCAACACAAAAAGAATTTTTCAATTCGAAGCAGTAGTTTCTGAGATTAGCGCGTTCAAACAAACAAACTCTTCAGCTTTATATATTAGTAAAGATTCATTATTCACAAAACCATTGATTTTTTTACTAAATTTGGTATAAATTAAGAGCACCACTCAGATTCGGAATGATAAAGTTAGTCAACCTTACGGGCCTAATTAATATGTCCCAAAATATGTAAAATTCAGTAAGTTCAAAATAAAACATTAAAATTAACGCTTCGCACTCATAACCCCCACACGAACAGGCCTAAAATTACATCATTATTACCATTACAAAGGATTGTAACCCTACCGTCCATTACTTAGTGGCAGGTTAATAACGTTCTTTGTTGGCCCCTCTCTTTCGCAACTCCGCTGCGCTGCGCTGAATGCGCCATCTTGGCTTGTTTGCTTAGACGGGGTAAAAGAAGACCACGATGCGCCAATTTTTGCAGCGTTAGTTGGTAATTACGGACGCAACACGAGATACCGTCAGTGCTTTGAGATAAAGGAGGTCTTTTGATGCGAAAATTGTTTTACGACAAGAGGTTTAGGGTCTAAAGCGGAACAAAGATGTTTCTGACTCATTAAGAATGTAAGGGCAACGTGCCTCCATTTACGAGCAAGTTAGCATATTCACAACAGCTGCAATTGCGATTTATATGGTTATTCTCAGATTCTGCTATGGCGAAGAGGAATCTGGTATACACATCCTCTGCGACTGTGTCGCACTCACCCATAGCAGAAGTCGGATACTGGGCGGCAGCCTAGTCACATCGGAAGATGTGAAACTTCTAGATCCCAAGCGTATCGTACGGTTCCTAACAACCGTCGGCCTTGGGAATCAAATATAAACGCGGGGCTAGGCTAAAATAGATCATTTACTGGTCACAAGTGGCCTTAAGATAGCCTCCCCCATCAATCCAAATAATAAATAATAATATATGTTTAATCTAATTGTCGTCTCTTAAAACTAGAATCATTGAATATTAATATAATTGCAAAATGTGATCGCTAATTTTATCCTAATTTCAAGCTGCTGTGCTCACTTGTTCACTTGGCAGTTGGGGGTAGCGTTTGTCGTTTTTTGTGTTGAGGACACAAATGCAAAATTTTATCGCTAATTTTATCCTAATTTCATGCTGCTCTGCTCACTTTTGGGCAGTTGTGGGTAGCATATGTCGTTTTTTGTGTGGAGGACTGAGGCGTTTCGCGTCTCACGGAAACCCTCGCCTTAATAAAGATATTGTGTCAAATAAATATCGTACTTAGTGTCTAGTAATTTAAATTTAGCAATATTCTCAGTAAGTACAGTGTCGTTGATCCGCAGTTTTACTTCCGCGCCATTAATTCTCCATTTCGGCCCGAAGTGGGCTATCGAGAGGCTCAACTCAGCTTTGACGAGAATCTTTATTAGTTATTGTCGGGACTCTGTCAAAGAGGGTTATACTTTTTAGGGTTCTGTACCCAAATAGTACCAATGGAACCCTATTACTAAGACTCGGCTGTCTGTCCGCTTGTCTGTCACCATGTCGGCTGGATTTAATTAACCGTGATAGCGAGACAGTTGAAATTTTCACAGATCATGTATTTCTGTTACCACTATAACAAATACTAAAGGTAGAAAAGTATAAGGGGGGCTCAATACAACAAAGGTGTATTTTTGCAAATTTTTTCTCGATCTTAAAAACGACAACTGGTGGTTGCTTGAAATATTTACAGAATATTTAGGTATATCTTCACTTTAAAAAGATAAAAATAAAATATTGTGACGACCTGCGTGGCGCAATGGTTACCATGCAGGACTGCCAATCGAAGGATTCCGGGATCGATTCCCGGCGAAACAGAAATTTGAATGATGAGTTTCAATTTCTGTTCTCGGTCTGGGTGTTAGTGTTTCTGTCTTTGTGTGTGTCCATGGTACCCACGACACAGAGTATATCTACCCAACTGTAGGGTTATGGGTGTGAAACGTTATATTGGGGGGCTCCCATACAACAATGTGAGTATTTGCCGTTTTTAGGGTTCCGTACCTCGAAAGGAAAAACGGAACCCTTATAGGATCACTTTGTTGTCCGTCTGTCTAGACCCTTTTTCTCAGGAACGCGTGGAGTTATCAAGCTGGAATTTATATCAAATACTCAGGTCTACTGTCTCTTGGAGCTGTGAAAAAATCAAACTTCGACCTGCGATGGTAAAACCAGACGAGCATAACCACCCACGACCCTAACTCTTGCTTTTGTATTTTTTTAATAATAAATCGTGTACACAGGAACTGTGGTTTGTTTCCTTTAAACTCCACCGTACACCGTATCAAAATTATTTTTAATTAATCTTTGGTCAAGAACAATATTGGCAAGATGACAAAATTCCCAAAACAGAACACTCCTTTCCACACAGACAATTCTTGCCTTTCCGTAGAAGAAAGTGATTTCATTTCAGTCTCTCACTGTACATAGTGCTTAAACGTACATACACATCGATAATATTAAGCACTTTCCATTAAAAAATGGCATACGTTAGATATAGGAATGTGTTTGGATTAAAAAGTGCACCTCTAAACATTTTAAAATAAAAAAACGGCAAATTGTTTGTAAAGTAGGTTTACGATCGAGATGTTTACGTGATAACGTCCGCACGAGAAAATCTCCATTCGTTTGTATGCCGCTAGAGTGAGAGAGACGGAAGATCGGTCCACTCACTCGAACGCTATGCCAGCCTCCGCTCGTGAGGATTCCGCGTGACAAGTTTCACGGAATGACTGGCAGCGCTCGAGATGAGACGGGAGATCGGTCCGTCTCTCTCTCGTTATACCTGCGATCGCGCTCGTGAGGTTTTGGTGTGACACAAGTTTCTGAACATGTCACCCGACTAAAACGATTTTAAAGACGTTATCACGTCAAAATAAAATGAATTAGAAATACCAAATTTTACCGGCCAGTTACACATCAGCTTTACACAAAAACAAATTCAGCCCCGCGTAATAATACAGAAAAATATTCTTATTTTAAAATTTATTTTCTTTCCCGTACGTAGTGGACTAAATCTAACTCAAGTGGTCTCCACTGAACAGCCGCAGTGCGATATTGAAGTTAAATAACAATGTCAAATCATGCAGAAAGTTTCAATTATGGTAGGATAAAGGAAAAATCTTTTATCACACGCCAATATTGATAATACACAAGTAAATAATGCTTTTATTTCTCAATTGGATAAAATTCTTTGTATTTCGTTAAAAAATTGCCGTTCCGTGAGACGTGAACTCTGGAGTTACAGCGCAACTACATGGAAGCTGAGACACGACACAATTACATATTAATATTTTGAGTCTCAGGGTTGACAAAAAGTAACTCATCTGATAATTATTAATTTATCGAACTATATATCCTTTTATAATAATAATCCTTTATTTTAATTTATCTTATTACTCATACTATTATTATAAAGCTGAAGATATTGTTTCTTTGTTTGTTTGTTTGAACGCGCTAATCTCAAGAACTACTGGTTCGAATTGAAAATTATTTTTGTGTTGGATAGCCCATTTATCCAGGAAGGCTCTAGGCTATATAACATTATGCTATGACTAATACCAAAGTCCACGCGGACGAATTCGCGGGCGGCATCTAGTATATCTTAATTAATAAACATACGGTTCTAGCAAGTAAATTTTTATTGACGCTAAAAGATTAGTCATTTTTGTACGACAGAGACAGATCTATAGATTTATTTTTATATGATTTTACACCTTTTTTTTTTTTTCAAAAGGTACCCGGCACCTAGGGAGAGGATACCGGGTTATGTGGGATTTGACCGCACTAAAACCCCCTCGGTGGCCTGCCTCTGCGCTTGGGGAGGACTCCGGGATCTCCTTAGGAACGCACCGGTGTTCTCCACGCGTGGAGCCCAGAACGGGCCCATCTTCGGAGGTTAGATGTGCTCTCCTGCACCTTCCGATGTTTACGGCGGCATGCGGCCACACGCACACCGCCGTCCTTCCCGAGGCTGCTGGCTGGACGGATCGAGCTCCGACTCTCCCCGTCCGCAACCCCGGAAGTCCCCTTTTAGTCGCCTCTTACGATCAGGCAGGGGATACCGTAGCTCTATTCTTAATCCCGAAGCTACAGGGACTATATATAAAATAGCAAAAGCTAAATCTTTCTCCGCTTTGTATTATACTAAATATGAGACATAATATAATATAAAGATATTTTTAAATATTGAAATTTTAAATAAGACTTCGCGCTAAAATATCCCAAATATATCTTATTTTTGCTCTACGACAAAAAAAATTAATATTCCAACGCACGTGAGACCGCTAGGCACAGCTAGTTCAAGTTAAATAACAACGTCAAATCATGCAGAAACTTTCTATTACGGGAGGATAGAAGGAAAATCTCTTATCACAAGAGATTATTGAACCGAGATTAATATCTATTGGAGCTTTGGATGGGATTTTTACGCGATAAATTCTCAGTGGTTTCTAAGGTCTTATTTCTAGCTTGACGTTTTCTTCTTCGTAATTGGTCTTCCTGCAATGTGGAGTTGTTTAAGAGACCTCCTATTTAATATACGGACAGATCAGTTTACTTCCTTATTCCGTTTTTATGACCAATCAAATCACTCTATTTCTGTGACATTAGCAAGTTCCGTGAAATACTAACTAGTGTGGCGACGCGAAGGATTAAAATGGGTTTAATGGTTTGTTTTGGGATACTTTTTACAAAAAAAATTTTTTAAATACTGGCACAGAACATTGTCACTCTAAAATGGAATTTTGCGTAACAATTTTTGAACTACTAAATCAACTAGTTTGAGACTTCAGATTGCCGAAAGAAAATTAGTTTGTGTTTGTGCACTTTGTACATAGATTAGGGTGATAATAGAAAGTTTTGAGTGGCACGCGAACGTCTAATATCGGTCTTACGCTGAGGAAATATTTAGAAGGTGGAAAAATAATACATACTCGTAGGATAAAAAAACGGGTTGCACTCCGGTAGTGCCGGCAGAAGTGAAAATTTAAAAATTAACGTTGTGCATTTTTGATAATTTGGAATGGTTATAATTTCGCACGAATTGCTTTTATTATCAGTATTATTTTTCATCTAGTATTTTCAGTCGGTTTTCATCTAGTATTTTTATAAAGTACTCACTCATTTTCTTTAACTATTTCTTCGTCACTTTTTTCATTAATAGATGCAATTTGTTCAATGTTCATATTTTAAATACTTGATATAAACGAATTTTATAAGTATATACAGTCGAGCCATCAGCTGTCACCCCTCCGTCTTACCTACGAATATTCGATCAGGCCACGTGTCCTGACGCGAGTTTAACATTTTTTACCCATTCCAATAAAAGTGCACAACGCCGCTAAAGAAGTTTTCACTTAAAAAACATGATTTGTATTAAGGACGAATTTAAACAATGAATACTCAACAAATATAATATTTTTAAATAAGCCAGTAACGATAAAAAAACAGACGACAAACTACAGGCAACGCGTAACGTAGAAACTTTGAATCTTTTAGCTGTCTTTATTAACATTAAAAATCACATCCTTTATACGACATTTCATCGCCGTCCTTAATTCTTTTCAAATTTCTTATTCGTTAATTTTTTCAAGCTTCCACGTCACAAAGGGCCGATAATAAGGCCATGTGTTGCAAGGACAATATCACAAGCTCTTTGTATGATGATAAAAATAATAAAATAAAATAAACGTTACACACTCATAGCCCCACAGTAAGGTAATTAATACCCTGTGTCGTGGGTACCAGGGACACATACAAAGACAGGAACACAAACACCCAGACCGAGAACAGAAATTTAAACTCATCATTCAAATTTCTGTTTCGCCGGGAATCGAACCCGGGACCCCTCGATTGACAGTCCGGCATGGTAACCATTGTGCCACGCGGATCGTCAAAATATAATACGTTTTCTAAATTTAATTATGACCACCAAGACGTAAGCAGATAACGCATTGGCAGTGTGATGGACTACGGCCCAAATCGTTCTTAACTAAGAACAGATACGTGACCAACAGGGACATTTAAAAGGTTTTAAAGAAGTTGATCTTGATGATGATGACGAGTAGGTACTCGTAGGTTGATCGAAACAGGAGTTGTATACGAAGCAATAATATTTATCTGTTATCTGAGAAGCTGAGTTATTGCTCATACATATTCATAACTCAAACAGTGCTGGGGGCGCTTCCGAAAAAAACCGAGGAAACACGACTACGCCCGAAAGCGAGTTGTGTTATGGCCTCATTAGGATACAGCTCATAACTATTTATTATTTATTTATTTTACTTTAATTAAAACGGTACTAAACCAATAACATTTATAAACATTTTTTTATTAATAAATTAATGTTAAGGATTTTGCCATCACGTACTCGTACATGGCAACAAAATAATGGCGTCGTAATAATGCGGTCGCAGATTTCGTTATTTAAATTTTAAAATGTTGACGGAATTAAAGTTATTTCTTAGTAACTGTGTTGAGAGACTTAAAACAGTAGTGCAATGGTTGTAGTTTAAAGATTTTTGTTTGTAGACACCAATTACAATTTTTTATACAGTATAACACAGAATTATGTTCTTTCCATTTTGTTTCTCTTCTCATTTTTTCTCTCTATCTCCCGGTCTCTCTCTTTCTGTCTCAATATTTCTATTAGAAATTCTAAAACCAGACCATACATCCATCGTTCATAGACAGCTACTGAATCATATTTTTTTAAGACAGCAATGTGCCTACGAGTTACGCTGAAGTTGTGTTCGAAACAATAACAGTTATCTGTTATCTGAGAAGCTGAGTTATTGCTCATACATATTCATAACTCAAACAGTGCTGGGAGCACTTCCGAGAAAACCCGACAAAACACGACTACGCCTGAACACGAGTTGTGTTGAGGCCTCATTAGAATACAGCTCATAATAAAATGTTGAGGATTTTTGCCATGTAGGAGAAGTTAGGTACGTGGCTAAAGTACGGTGGCTGATTTCGTTATTTAAATTAGAATTTGAATATGTTGATGGATCAAAAGTTAGTTCCGGTTTATGTTGTAAGTGTTGAGAACAAAAATAGAAGGTATTTATTTTAAGTCACTAATTACATTTTAGAGATTCGAGGCGTATATAGTTTTAATGTCAGTTTTCATAAAAACATATATGGAGTTAAAAAACAGAACCCTTATCGAATAATTCGTGCGTCTGATTGTCTGTCCGTCCATCTGTCACAGCCAATTTGCTCCGAATTTACTGGACCAAATCAGGTACGATGGTGTAACCCTATGACCCAAACACTGGTGTGCAGTAAATAAATTTTTGACAATAAGGGTTATTTTCGGGGGACAAATTAGTTATCTCTGAAACAACTAAGCCTAAAAAAATTCAAAATATAGTCTATTGAAATTTATTAAAACATACGACAGTTGAATAAAAACATTTGACTTTGGCATAGTATGTAACCCTCTCCACGCGAGATCAACTCGCACTTGGCCGGTGTTTGTGCGATATATGGGATTCATTGCACAAATATACTTCAGGAGCCGAATGGAGCACATACATACTGATGGCGTTACTCGTTTTGGTGGGCGGGTGGATTGAAAGAAGCATCTCGCAATTTTTTTTTCTAGATGTATTCTTGAGGTATTTAAACGAATTAATTATAAGAATTTAGGTTAATTACAGTGTTTGAGTATTACATACAAAAAAAAAACAGTGCAATAAAAGGGCTTTATGGGTTTCTTTCAAAACTCCAACAGACACGTTCTGATAAAGAAGCCACTACTTTACTCGAATACCTAATTTACTTGGCTGACAACCCTCTATTTTGTCTGTAATTATGTCGCCCAGTTTCAGCGATAATATTGGATTCAACGTGTACCGAGCTTGCATACTATTCTATTAATACACTTAGGTATTTATATTTTATTCTTCTTGGCTGCAACCCTTTTTGCGTCCCACTACTGGGCACGGATCTCTTCCCATTATTGGGGAGGCCTGGAGCTTACTCCACCAATGCTCCAATGCGGGTTGGTGGAGGTTTATTCTTCTTACGAATACAAATATTCTCTTAATGAACGTCAATCTCTTCACGATCATCGACTCTAAGTTTAGTGACCTCACGGGCCCTAAAAATCTATTTACATATTTTAATTGTCTAGCAACCTTCAAACATCAACCATTCAGTAAAGAAACCACAATACTACAAACAATTGCTCCGACTTTTCACTGTTACCCAAATTTAGAAGGAACAAAATTCAATTTCACATTCGTGAAAGTCGTATTCTCAAGTCAATGGATACCGAAGTATGTGCTCAAATCCTTGTCGGGCTTGACGTAGAAATATTAGCATTTAGATTAAGCCTCTGTTGGTGAGACACAATGTACGAAGTACATAGAACAATTTTTCTCAATACTGCTTCAAATGCACAAATGCTTTCGAGGTTTAAATTTAGAGGTGCAGGCTGCAGCTCATAGTTTTCCTTTTAATAAAACAATGATATTTTTACCTATGTTCACCGATCACTCCGCCGTTTGGACGATTTTAAAATTTCTTTTTTTGTTCATATGCTTATACTCCCGAGGTGGACCCATTGTCGCAAAGTCAGGAATTGATGATGTGATCCCAGAGAAATCGAGGGGAAGTCACAAATTTAATAGACACACACATTAATTTTCTTATACTTTCTGAATCATAAGAGATATTTGTGCATAGTAATCATCATCTCATGTTGCTGAGCTGCTGATGGAGGGTACTGCGACGGTAAGGAGTTGTAAGAAAATTCTTTCAATTAAAGGTTTTTCGTTTGGAATCTTACATTTCCGAGGTGGTCCAACGGTCACCATGTCAAAGTGTGATGAAAGATGATGGGAAGAAATGGAGGGTAATATCATTTTTGTTCAAAAACTTAGTAGTATTATTTAACATAGCTATTACATTAACATGATTATTAAAGGTGAATATCATTAACGTTTAAAAGATTTTTAAATTAAAATTACTAACGGGCCCTTAGTAAAATGTCGTACCTTTCGTTCTGAAAGGGCACCGACTCCAAAATAGTTTTATCAGTCATTACCATAAGCAAGAATTAGTATGTAGGTACTGAACAATTTTATTTTTACTGTATGAAGCCGGTTATATTTTTTTTTGTTAAATCTTAATTAATACAGTTGAATATATTTCTTTTTATTGAATCCTGAAAAGTAAAGCTAATTGGTTGAAAAGAAAATATTTTTTCGTGATGTTATAAGTTTTCCATAAAGGGTAGGTAAAGAGTCCTTGATCCTTGAATATATTGGAGAAATTATACTCCAATTATAAATTTCTAAATGATTTAATATAATAGCTGGTATTTCTGACTTTGCATTTTACGTAAACAAACTTATTAAGTTTCGTCCTAAATTATCCCTATTAATATCTATTATAAATTCGAATGTAACTCTGTCTGCCTGTCTGTATGCTACGCTTTCCCGCTTAAACGACTGAACCAATTTTAATGAAATTTGGAACACAGATAGAGTGGACCTTGGTAAAGGAAAGGTCCATGCGGGCGAAGCCGCTGGCAGAAAGCTAGTTTATTATACTGTGACGAAGAACATTAATATACATCTAATTCTAAATCTTTGAAACGAAACAAACATATCATTCTACTCATATTCTATTCTAAATAAACAATCACGATGTCAGTTGTAGTAGAATTCAATCTCAGATATTCTAAAGACAGGAGTGGAGTCGATGGAGCTGAAATCTACAAACAATGCTTTCATAATCCTTGTCGTTGTTTGACGTGGAAATATTAGCATTTAGATTATGTTGGAGGCACATGGTCTGTTTAATTTTGGTGGGACTGCTAATAAATATTAAACACTATACATATACAAAGCATGACAGGTACGTATAATTTTTGAAGTGAAAACTTCTTTAGCGGCGTTGTACACTTTTTTGGGATGGAAAAAAAATGTTACACACGCGTCGGACACGTGGCCTGATCGAATATTCGTAAGACGGAGGGGTGATAGCTGATGACGGCCCGACTGCCTATACTTGTAGAATTCGTTTATATCAAGTATTTAAAATTGGACATTGAACAAAGTGCATCTATTAATGAAAAAAGTGACAAAGAAATAGTGAAAGAAAATGAGTGAGTACTTTATAAAATACTAGATGAAAACCTACTGAAAATACTAGATGAAAAATTATACTGATAATAAAAGCAATTCGTGCGAAATTATTACCTAACCATTCCAAAATTTCAAAAGTGCACAACGTAATGTTCAAGTTTTAACTTCTGCTGGTACTACCGGAGTGCAACCCGTTTTTTTTATTACATTTTCAATCTCTCACTGCCGGGCATTAGTACTTTGACAAAATTAAGAAAGATTAATGGCATAGATGACCCGCGTGGCGCAATGGTTACCATGCCAGACTGTCAATCGAGGGATGCCGGGTTCGATTCCCGGCGAAACAGAAATTGAATGATGAGTTTAAATTTCTGTTCTCGGTCTGGGTGTTTCTGTCTCTGTCTTTGTATATGTCCATGGTACCCACCCTATTGGGAGGCTATGAGTGTGTTATTATTATTATTATAGTTCACCAAGATGGCCAAATGTAGGTTAGTGGACATGACATAGTACAGACCTATCTTTGAGAAATTTTACGTAAATTTATGTGTTTTTTATGTTTAATCATACACAAATTTTAGACAGTAATCCAATTTTGATAATTCTTTATTAAACAGCGTAAACCGCTGAATTAAGAAAAACAACCTTTTTGTTCAATAAATAAATAAAAATGCTACCTTGCAAGAAGTAAATGAAATTAAGGCAGAAATTAATAAAGACTTCAAAAAATAAAATAGTTGATTCGCTATACTATTCACAATAAACACTATCAAATACTGTTCTTGTGAATAGTACAGTACTTACATAATAACATTTAAAACTACTCGCATATTGGGGTCGTGCCCTTATCAAAACAGCCTACCCACCTAATATCGTTCTGAATAGGTACCTAATAGTTTTTTTTATGACAGATTTAATTGTACTTAAAATATAACTTATTTCAGTATCCTGATTGCTTACAACTTTGATCCAATAAAAATTCTGTCTTCCACTCTCTCCATCATCAGGGCCACATAAATTGTAGTCGAATTCAATATCAGACGTACAAAGACAAGACCGAAGCGATGGAGCTCCGAGAATGCGCTCAAAATCCTTGTCGTGGCTTGACGCAGAAATATTAGCATTTAGATTATGTTGGAGACACATGGGCCGCGGGTAACTCTGCATGCTTTATTTGCGAGTATGTTTAGGGACGTGAATTTTACGTCCATATTACATTACGCACTTTGTATTTCGTAGTCGGTTTCTCTGGTTTATGAGGTCTGAATTTAAAGCTGCAATCGCTAATATTATTGTTTACGTTGAATTTTAACTGATTTATGAGGTCTGAATTTAAAGTTGCAATCGCTAATATTATTGTTTAAGTTGAATTTTCACCGGTTTATGAGGTCTGAATTTAAAGCTGCAATCGCTAATATTATTGTTCAAGTTGAATTTTTAATAGGAATAGTTATTGCCGTCGCCCATACTTTCAACTCTATGATATTTTTTTAATCATTAGTCGCTTCTATACGATGAAACTTAAAAAATATATTTCACAGGGCACAAAATTTATTCACAAGGGTATCAAATAAATACTGATTCTATAAAAGTCCTAGGTTCATAAAATTTGTTAAATATAATCTAAAGAGCACATACTCTCCCGAAGATGGGCCCGTTCTGGGGCGCCGCGCGTGGAGGACACCGGTGCGTTCCTATGGAGATCCCGGAGTCCTCACAAACGCAGAAGCAGGCCACCGAGGTGGTTTTAGTGCGGTCAAATTCCACATAACCCGGTATCCTCTCCCAAGGTGTCGGGTACCTTTTGAAGGTACCCCCCCCCCCCCCCCCCCCGATAACAAAAAAAGGTCAAGTTAATGAAAAATCCAAACAGGGGGATTTGTAGTTAACGTCACATAAAAACGTTATCATTGTTAGGTATCTTACTCAAACTTTGACGCAATACTGTCCAGTAGCTATTAACGCTCACCTTATCCGTGTTAGATTATAAATGGTAAAGTGTGTTTGTTAGTTTATTTGTTTTTTCTCTCACGTCACCATGGTGCTATATTTCAACCTTTTTTTGTATGGGGATAGCCGTTCTACTTTTTACCCGGGAAATCATTTCTATTGTTTGACGACCCGCGTGGCACAATGGTTACCATGCTGGACTGCCAATCGAGGGGTCCCGGTTTCGATTTCCAGCGAAACAGTTTGAATGATGAGTTTAAATTTCTGTTCTCTGGTGTTTGTGCTCCTGTCTTTGTTTGTGTCCATGGTACCCACGACAAATTACCTTACTGTGGGGCTATGAGTGTGTAACATTTATTTTTTTATTTATTTATTGTAAACAAAGCGTAGCCCACGCGGGCTGAGCCACGGGTGGAAAACTAGTTCAATAATAAACGCTCAAAAAACAAACTTGTAACCAGTACACGACACCAGAAACTTACTTTGCGCGTCACCGTAAATTAGTTTTTCTCATCACTTCCACCAATCGCCACGCTGCGCCACCACATGACAGATTCGTTACCCGATTCCCCCGTCCATATCAAAATGCAAATTCATCGCGGTTGGCGCCGTAGTTTTTGCCGATGAAACTCAAAAGGGTAAAATTTCACAGGACAAGAATCTTATTTCACAAGGGAGTCTTACTATGAAGTATGATGTATTTGCTGTTTCTAATTCCTGTAAGTATTTGCTGTTTTTAATTCCTGTAAGTATTTGCTGTTTTTAATTCCTGTAGGTAAGTATTTGCTGTTTCTGATTTCTGTTTAATCCCGCGCACTTTTGAAAGAAGACATACTAGTATATGCCAAAGACATTGAAAAGTGGGGGACTGGAAAAACGTTGAAAAAAATATCCTGTTGATTTAAGATCATGAAATTTAAACCGACAAGTTTTATGCGACAACACGACAGAGTGGTGCAGCGGTCACCAATGTGGTGTGTCTTACAAGAAATCTTGGGTTCGATTCTCAGCGGGTCACTAGACTAAATGATGAATTTCAGTGTCGTTTCCTGGTCGGGATGAGTCCTTGTCTTTATGTGTTTCCATGGCAACCATGACAAAGATAGGGTGTCGTCACTACCACTGATCGCCACGTTGCGTCACTATTGACAGATTCGTTACCCGATCCCCTTGAGCATTTTAAAATGCAAATCAAACTCGGTTGCTATCGTCATTTTTTCCGACGAATCGATGAACGTAAACGACGGTCATAGTCACGTATGTACTATATTTTTGTAGGTCGTCGTAAAGATCTAATACAAATGTTTTAGGGTTGCCTTAAGGGAACATGAAACCTTTTTAGGGCCAACGGATTTATTTGTATATCTGCCACAATGTTCTTCTTGAAAACGGTATCAGGTATAAATTTAAAATAAATATCGTATTAGGGAATTCTAGAAAAATATAACAATTATCCTTTTTACGACTTAAAATAATTGTAGAAAAAAATTACTTACTTACACTCACTTACGTAAAATCTTATTTGGGTTAAACACTTATTTAAAACTAATCCAAATCATAATATTATAAATTCGTAATTGTTTTTGTTTGTTGTTTGTTTGTCAGTTTCGTACGCTATGATAAGATCACTCATTTTATGGAATGATGCGTATGGAGATAATAATGAAGCTGACACATGATATCGAAGGACATAAGCTACTTCTTATCATAGCAAAAGATCTCGATTCCATTGAGAAAACCCTTAAAGTGTATTTGATGATTTCCAACACGGGTGAAGCCGCAGGCAACTCTAGTTTACCTTATAAAATTCAAACACGAAATCGTATGCAAATGTAATTAATAAATGATTTTAAATAACATCACACAAACATTGCCAGTATCGATATAAGATTGATATTTGACGACCCCAGCAGCGCAATGGTTATCATGCCAGACTGCCGATCGGATAGTCCCGGGCTCGACTCCCAGGGAAGCATAAATTTGAATGATAAGCTAAAAAATTCTGTTCACGGTATGTTTGTGTTTCTGTCTTTGAGGGTGTCCATGGTACCCACGATAAAGGGAACCTATCCTATTGTGGGGCTATGAGTGTGGAACGTTATTATTTTTTATATATAAGATTATACGGAACATTTGGTATATAAGTTAGATTTGCGCTTCTTTGTTACTTATTCCAATATGTGCACGCGTAAAACATTTTTTTACTGGCGTTTACTCGAGCAATAAAATTCTTAATCGAAAATTAATGGTGAGAGCAACGTGCGGTCGACGAGCGGCGTAGGATTCTTGTTCGCCGTTTCGGTAATTCTGCAGAGTCCTGGAGTAGGAACCACGATGCTGAATGTGGACGTGCTCGAGCGTCATGATGATCTAGTTGTATTTACAGTTGGGCGGTAGGAAAATAAAAAGGTTAAAAGGAAGATAAAATTGATGGTTAGTAATATTTCAGTAATCTGACGATTTTAGTATGAATCCCACCCATAAATCTGTGACATAAAAATAACATTATTTGTGTACTTTCAGCCGAATTCCAAATGGTGTTGTTTTCTTATTGAACAATAAATTAAACGGTAACGCCAAGAGCTAACGGAATATTCCAATCTGCCCATTTTATTGGCAACTAGAAGTAAGAGGTTACAAAAGCTTTGAAATTCATATACACAGGCTTTTTAATTGTAGGACTGAACATAGTGCAAGATATATTCCTTATCTTATCTTAATCTGTTGCAAGTCACAAGATTACGGATTAATACGCGCTCGAGTAAATCCAAAAATCCCCTCTAAGGCGCTACAATTCGTTGTTGTATCATTTCGTTCATTAATTGCGTTCATAAGTTCGCCGCCGGTCGTTTTATCGCCGACGCAGCCGCGGCCGCTTTAGCCCGCTTATGCAAATGATACACCGCGTGCCAGTAACGATGGCATTGTAACAATTAAAGAAGTAAAATAACAATAAGTCGGGTTGATCTTACTTTGAGGTTTGTAATATTTCAGCATTTCCGATTTTAGTAGTATAAAGTATGTATACGTACGTATACCACCCGTATGGACACAATATTACAAAATAAAAAAAATCTTACAACACTCTCGAACGAGTTCAAATTCTTAATATTTTTTTATTGAAAAAGAAATCGTCAAATAGTTGGCGTTTGATGATATAATTCTAGATATTCCAATTTGTACATTTAGGCAACCAAAAGTAATCAAAATCTATATACAGGGCTTTTCAAATTGTTGGAATATTCCAAAAGATGCAAGACAAATTCACACCGCGTGCCAGTAACGACAGCTTTATAACAATGTAAGAAGTAAAATAACAATAATTCGGGTTGATCTTATGGACGTGCGTGCTTGGGCGCTACTTTATGGGGTCAATGCTAAGCGAGGGATAAATATTATTGTGATTTCTTAACTACGAACGAAAGTACGAATTATGTTTCTTTTAACGTTCAATTATAACGGCAGCGAACGTGGTTACAGTGGGCGTAGTTTTGTTAAAACATTTTCTAAATCATTTTCTTAATTATACGACCTATATCCAGGCTAAATAATTTTGATGATTGTTGTATTGCTGATTTTTTTACTAAAATGAAAAATCAGACAAGAACGCATATCATAATAAAATTTGTACGCCCTAAGGGGTAAATATGGAGCTCTAAATATTTTGTAAAACCTTTTTTACCCATATTTGTGCAAATAAAATATTTTCATTTCATTTCATTTCATTTCACGTTGCGGTTTAGAGTTACTGCAGCCCATTGACACAGCTACCTATATACAAGCAAGCAAGCTGGTCACCTAATATAAGTTGGGCAAGCAATTGTAGGGCATTTTCTTTAGGACTGAAACAGATGCAGTCCACGATATATTACCACTGCCGCCTATAAATTATAATATAATTATATATACAATTTATGGGCGGTAGTGGTAATAATTTAATTTATTATAGTTGTACAAATTTTTATTTGATAATACTACTTTTCTACACCTAATTAAACTTGGAATGAGAAAAATATCAAAAATTCCTTTGCTCAAAACAGAACATAATATAGGGTATAATACATGATACGTGAGGCGGTACGAAGTGAATATCTCATTTTAATAAAGCAGGGTACATAATTATGCAGGGTCGGACCCAGCACGGGTGCGACTTTCGGTCGCATTTTATGTTAATGTACTCCCGCCCTTATGGTAATAACGAAATATGAGAGTATTCATACGGAACCACTATTTAACCCTCTTTGTTTGAAGTGGCCGGTCATAGTTAATGATAAGTGGCTACGGTCGAATGTTGCAGAATTACTGGCTACCGTCAATATTGGCACCCACTTTGAATATTACGTAAATCCACATTCCTGTTAAGTAATAAGTTGCAAAATCACACAATAAACGCCATTATAAACAACTCATAAGAAATAATGACAAATATGATGATTTGTCATTATTTCTCGGTCATTTACCTTTAGGTGCCCGTTTGGACTAGACGTTGAGCTGAAAGAAAAAAGGTGGCGGAAAAAACTCCCAGCAGAATTCTTTAAAAAGGTACTATTTTTGCATAAACAATATATAATCAAACAGTAGTTGAATAAAGTCTTGAATAGGCGACAAAGAAGTTTTCAAGAAGTTAAAACTTCTTTAGCGGCGTTGTGCACTTTTTTTGGGATGGGTAAAAAATGTTAAACTCGCGTCAGGACATGTGGCCTGATCGAATATTCGTAAGTCGGCGGGGTGACAGCTGATGACGGCTGGACTGTCTATACTTGTAAAATTCGTTTATATCAAGTATTAAAAATATGGACATTGAACAAAGTGCATCCATTAATGAAAAAAGGGACGAAGAAATAGTGAAAGAAAATGAGTGAGTACTTTATAAAAATACTAGATGAAAACCTACTGAAAATACTAGATGAAAAATAATACTGATAATAAAAGCAATTCGTGCGAAATTAATCCCTAACCATTCCAAAATATCAAAATTGCACAACGTTAATGTTCAAGTTTTCACTTCTGCCGGAACTACCGGAGTGCAACCCGTCGTTTTTTTAATTTTTATTAATTATTATGGCAATTGGAAAAAAACGGATTGCATATAACAAGGAACCTACTAACAAAAATCTAAGTTAAACCAGTAAGAATTTATATCCATCCAAAAGTTTCCAAATAACATAAACAAAATTCACGATTAAATTTCCGGGAAGCCGATGCATAAAATATTTACGGGCTAATAAGCGAACTTTGGCTACATTAATATTTCAAAGGGAACTTCAGTAGCCTTGTTTATATCGTTGTTGCTTATAACTATGCACCTTATAACTCTGGAGCTTATAACTATATAACTTAATGGTCACAATAACCAAACTCGTAAAGAGCGTCGTTCACGGTTTTATATATTTAATATTTTCTGTCGTAAATCCCTCCCGTGAAATGTAATGGGTTTCCTAGTGCTATTTACTTTAATTTTATAGAAGGAAGCTGTCAAAATGTAAGGATATTCTAGTTGTGGCAAACCGGTTGCGTTGAAAGAATAAAATGTGTGCTTGGGTTAACTATTAAGTTAACCCAAGCACACACCCAAGATATAGCTATTAAGCTATATCTTAGGTTATATTATTATAACAAGTCTACATACATTCAAGTACTTATCTAGGAAGCCCTTTATCCTATTTTCGTAATGACTCTAAATATGTTCAAAGTAATTTCTTACACAAATGATGTTCGTTCATTTTTTGCCAGGACAGAGCTAAAATACCCATGAAATGAAATGAAATGTTCTTTATTCACTGTACGGTTCCTTTACAAACTCTTAGTGAACGTTATTTTTTTGTTCTGTCTGCTCTGTGTGCGCTTAGGCAATGCTGAGCTGAAGAAAAGAGCAGACGGAGAAAAACATCAGCCCTGTTGGCGTGAACAAAATATATATCTTTATTGTACATGTACACCATTGCAGGATTACAGCTCTTACACATTACCTATACAGTACAATTGGCGGTCTTATCGCTAAGCAGCGATCTCTTACAGACAAGAGGTAAAAATCATGTTAAAGACGTAGGGTGTACATATAATGGTTAGAGATATTGTGAACAAATTATGAATTAGAAAAGTGATAATAATATCAATAACAGATAACGTATAGGTCCATAGGAAAAATCAAGTCAAAGCTTGGAGGTTATGTGTTTCACTTGGTATTTAAAGGAGTTAAAGGAACTAGATAAGCGAATGGATTTAGGAAGGGTATTCCAGAGACGAACTGCAGTAGCAATGAAGGAGTTTTTGGTTAAAATAAGAGGAGTGAGGAGGAATACTCAGAATAAGTTTATCAGTGGATCGAACTCGACTCACAACCTATCATGTGTGAGTTTGTGAGTAGAGTGCCGGAATTGAAAATACTGCTTAAGATAAGGAATAGGGTGGAGCGTTTGGATTGAATAGGACGCAGTGGAGAAGAGACACAATATGACAATTTCGGCGAAGTTCCATTGGGAGCCAGTAGAGAGAGAGTGACACGATATTCAGAGATGTGGTCATATTTTCGTAGTCCAAATATAAACTGTATACATAAATTTTGGAGTCGCTCAAGCTAGTTAAGTTGCTAAGATCAGCAATCAGCATAGTCAAGAATTGGAAGAAGAAGAGGCTGTGCTGTAAAATTTTAGTTGGAATTGGTTGGAAAGATATTTTTGTGCCTTCGAAGTAAGCTCATTGCAGCAAACAGCTTTTTGCTAATCTAAATATAATTCAAAGGTAAATTAATTGCATAGTGGATACGAGTATCATCGATAATTTACTACTTTTACATAAAATTGTAAAACACATTGTATACAACTGTAAAATACATAAATGTAACTTTATTGTTCCCAGACGCATTAATTTGTCCTATAAGCCCATGCAAACCGAGGTGGATTTCTATCTAAACCTTAGAAAAATATTGATTTGAAATTAAAATAACCGTTAAATATGCAACAGAATACATATTATATTTATTTATTTATTTATTTTACTTTAATTAAAACGGTACTGAACCAATAACATTAATTAAAGACAGAACTTTCATACTTCACGCTCACAGAACTTCTGACAAACTGACAATATATCGCTCCATACATCCGCAAACAGATCACAGTCTGGGTATACATCCAGGAGAGCGTTAAGAGCAGCTAGAATTCGAGGAATAGGGGAGAAAGCGCGCGCGACTGTGCGCGCTGGTGGCACTGCAAATAATTTTTGGTTTCGGCACGCACGCACAGGGTATTTGTACGGCAAAAGAAAATTGCATAGCTCATCACTGAGATCAATAGCGTCAATCCTTCCATGGAATATTTTACATGCTATGGATATCTGCTTAAATTTACGTCTCACTTCCAGTGAGTTAAAATTTAAGGTCCCTAAAAGAAATCCGGTGGGATACATAAAAGGATAATATCCATAGGTACGCTTATAGAGGTACTGTAAAAATACCTTTTGAACCTTTTCTAAAAGAAGTGTGTAGGTAATTTCATGCGGATTCCAAACACATGCACTGGTTTCGAGCTTTGATCGAACCAGCGCATTGTAGATTAAGCGAATAGCGTTGGCGCAACGAAGATCTCTCGCACTTCTAAGCACGAACCCAAGACGCTTGTGGGATTCTTTTGCCAGAGCAACTATGTGGTCGTGGAATGTTAGCTTTGGATCAAATAATACCCCTAGATCCTTGACCAAGGAAGACCTAGTAATCGTTTGGTTGCCAATTTTATAGTGGAATTTAATGGGTTGCCACATTCGACCAAATGTCATCATGTAGCATTTTTCAATGTTAAATTCCAGTTTGTTCGAAACACTCCACCTGACAATAGAATTGACGTCATTCTGAAGTGCTATACAGTCAGTCTCGGCCTTTATCTCTGTAAAGAGTTTTAAATCATCCGCGTATAGTAAGCATTTAGAATGCTTTATCACTTCAGGGAGGTCATTTATCATTATTAAAAATAGCAGTGGGCCAAGAATAGACCCCTGATTGACCCCAGAACGCGTTTGATAGGGCTTAGACTCGTATATACCAAGCCTAACATATTGCTGCCTGTTGTGGAGGTAATTTGCAAGTAATCGCAGCAAATCAGGCGTAAATCCTATGGCTGAAAGTTTGGCAAGGAGTATGTCATTATTGACCCTATCAAAAGCCTTCCGGAAGTCAAAGTACAGAACGTCGACTTGGCACTGCTTGTCTAGACGTTGAGAGATATAGTCCACCAACGATAACAAATTAGTGTCAACAGATCTCTTGCGTCTGAAACCATGTTGTTCATTGCAAAGATATTTGTTAACCTGCGAATAAATACGTGCATGAAGAATATTTTCAAATATTTTGGCAGATGAACACAATATGGCAATTGGTCGATACCCTTCCACCACCTCTTTGTTAGTTCCTTTAGGTATTGGCGCTACCCTAGAGACTTTCCATTCTGAGGGATAAGTTGCAGTCTTTATCGAAAGGTTAAATATGTGACAAAGGGGAGTGCTTAAAGACCTCTTAGCACCTTTAATAATAAAAGATGGTAGGTTATCAGGGCCAACGCTACTACAAGGCTTGAGCTTATCTATTGCAGATGTAACTTCTGTTGTAGTAACCTGGTTAAGGTTAATATAATTACTGACATTACGAGAGTCAAGGTTTAAGATATGATTTACGTTTAAATTGGGCGTGTCCGGTAAAAAAGCACTGGCGAAGTAATTTGCAAAAGCCTCAGCGGCTTCTGGCCCCGAGAACGTGGTATTTTGGTACTTAATAGTTGGTTCAAAGCCACCTTTGGACCTCAAACTCTGTATATGCCGCCAGAAAATAGATGGATTGACTTTGATTTCGGTCTCAATGCCCTGTAAGTAGCTAGAATACGCGGTATCAATACGATATTTAAGGTCTGCTCTGAGATTTGAAAAAAAATTGGTAATCTTCATCAGAATTCGTACACTTCCAAAGTTTGTGTAATTTTATTTTACGTTTGCAATCTTTAATAATTGAAAGAGTAAACCACACAGGATATCGCCTAGATTTATGTGAGTTGCGACGCTTCTTAGGAATACAGGTGTCAAAAATACTATACATAGTTTGATAGAAGTACTGACAGGCAGTGTGGACATCCTGAGCTTCAAGGATGTTATCCCAGGAAGCCTTCGATATTAAATCCATCAGCAATACATAATCGAGACGTTTGAAATTCCAGTCCTTAGCAGGATCAATGTTACTTGGAGGAACAATATCTGTGTGATAAGCCATTTTAAGCCTCACATTGATATCTAAAGATGGATGATAGGCGTCTGGAGGTACTATTCCATCCGTAGGCAAAACAGTAATTTTGCTAATGTTAACGCTTTCCTGGACCAATACCACATCTAACATACCACAGTGCGAATTCACCACTACATTCTTCTCAGACATACAACAAAATGACACAAAGTAACAATAATAATGTTTTAGAGTGAGAGATACACTATTTAGATTAAGATCACCTAATATAAACACATTACCCTTAAGAGTATGAATGAAACTTTCCACTTTCACAAACCAGTTCATATAGTCACTATCAGTGGCACTTGGCTTAATGTAGATAGCACACACAAACATTGTACGGCCGTGCCAAGTAAAACTTGCCCAGAGATCTTCACCGTCCTTGGTTTCCAGGTCGTGCCGTCGTTTTAAGGCGATAGGAGTTCGTGCTGCTAGTAAAACTCCACCACAAGGTGTTGATCTGTCACGGCGGAGAATACTCCAGTCTCCATTTGTCAGTTCGCCATCCTTTACAGAATCATCGAGGAAAGTTTCGGTGACAGCAAGTAAATTATGGTCGAGTAAGCTGATACCATTACGCCATGTTTTCAATTTGGTTTTTAGACCTCGCACATTTTGGTAAAAGATGGATAAGCTCTTGACACTACCAGGCTGATCACCGCTTGAACTACATTCAGGTGAATTACTTGTCCGCTTGCTGTCGAAAGGACTGGCGTACGCCATCCATGGGCCGTGGCTTGGCTGGCTTATAGGTAATCCATGCTTTTAACCGCGCATTTACTGGCCAGACGTTGGCTGACATGCAAATTTCATAGTGAGCAACTGGGACGCCTATCTTAAAAGATTTATAATCCCCTCTAGGCCTGAGTTCCTCAACTGTGCACGTACCATTCGGGCACAACTGGCGGAGGTATTCACGGATTTCTTCTGTACCAGACTCCATGTTCCACAGGTGTATATGCTTGCGCGCCTCCACAGCCCTTAATGTCGTAATATCGGGGCCAGCAGTACCAGCGAGTGATAGCGTGCGAGGATTGCGCCTAGGTATCACTGTATGGGTACACACATCCACAGCTGGTTCAGGTGTAGTCGGTGACGGCGCAGCGGCCTCGGTATTACAGTTTGTACCCAGTACACCTGTAGGGAGCTCAGTTGAAAGTTGCTTAGCCTCGCTGTCATTTTGAGATGTAATACCACCAGCCAGGGTGGTGTGCTTAGCAGGCTTACGTATTGATTTTTGTTTAGCCTGGCTTTTTTTTGGTTGATATAGGAGAAACATCACCCGGTATTTTCCCAGTACTTGGTGCGTTCTTTATATGCGAAACAGCTGGCGGCGAGACTACCGTTATCTGCTGTTCAGTGGAGACTTCATATATTCTGAGTCTGTCGTAGAGACGATCCATGCAGGCAGTCATACACGAAAATTTACATTCATATGTTGACAAGACAGATACAGCATTACCAAGCTGAGTTTTAAGGGTCGCCACTTCTTCCCGCAGGCTCCGTAGTTCAAAAAATAAAGTATCCAAAAATTCCTGCTTTTCAATACTGGCAGTAGGAATCTTTTTTCGAAAGGTAACATTTTCATCGCGGGACTTTTTTGAGGCGCCGACAGGTGTTAGGCTGTTGTCGCCACCTTTCTTAGCAGCACAACAGCATTCGGGGCAAATCCAGGCATCTGAAAACTCGGTCACCTTTTTTCCACCGGTACATAGAAAATGATACACTTTGTTACAGTTTTCAAAAGTGCACCGTAAAACCTCCTCATTAGCTAAAATAACCCCACAACAAGCGGCGCAATCCATTTTGTAAAAACGTAGTGTTGTGTTGGTTCCGCAATTTTGTATTTTAAAGCGGTCCGGTGCGAATGCGAAGACTCTGCAGGTCAATGACCTCTAACGCAGCGAGTGGACAGCGATAAGCGATCGCTTACCGATGCTGCGAGTTGTGGTAGGTCAAGGCGGCAGTTGTTAGCAAAAATATTCAAATAATAAATGTTTAATATTACCGGTTTAACACGATGGATTCGGCTCAAACAAAAAACAATAAGTTGTGTTGTTCTGGAGGTCACACGTTGAAGTAGGATTTGTTTTAGTTAGCGCACTTTTAACCACTTAAATTTCAAATTAATTACGGAGCGAGTGAAAACGATGTTGCTTAGTAGCGGGCGAACCGAACATCCGTTTATTTATTTATATGTACTTACCATATTAATGCATTAATAGTACAATTATTATAAAAATATACCAATACCGATTTATAAAAGAAAAAGGTTTTAATAATCTGTGACGCAGAGTTCTTGTTTAGATGTAGCACAATAAAAAAACCCATCCGTTTTAGTTTTGTGTGCTGGATAACCAAAAAAGAAAAAAAGGAGCCCACTGTTTGTATCGGCTTTTTTCGCTTTTTTGAATTGTTACTGCATTCACAATATGTTTTTAAACCGTGTTGTTCCTGTATGGCAAATTGGTATAAAACATTCGGTTAGGGTTTTAGAAAATATTTTGAGCTGACCTCTCTTTTTGTCCCATTGTTTCGCAAAAGAGAATTAGGACAATCGACTTTTTATGAATAAAAAAGTTTAAATATGCTATAATTTGTCAACGTCGGTAGTTGAAAAAAAAATGTGACGAAGCAGGAGAAAACGAAGTAGAGAAAAGTAGAGGCAGTCACTCTGCTCGTTTGCCTACTAAAATTCTGTATTTGTACTTACCTATAATTTTATTGTAATTATAATTTGAAATTTTAATTAACCTTAAATCGTTATTTTGGATTGTAAAGGCTTTGTGAATGAAATTGTGATTTAAATATTCCCCTTTTGGTTTTATATTCCTAAAAAATTTTCGTCATTAAATAGTTAAATAAATAATGTAGTTTAAAAAACTAAAAAAACACGCTTTTGAGAAAATACGAACTAAAAACTAAAAAAATAAGAAGAAAATGTATATTACTGTAAATAAAGCGTGGGGTGCATGGTGTCAATAGTATCTTAAAAACCACCCCACGCTTTATTTACAGTAATATACATTTTCTTCTTATTTTTTTAGTTTTTAGTTCGTATTTTCTCAAAAGCGTGTTTTTTTAGTTTTTTAAACTACATTATTTATTTTTAATTTTTTTGTTGGATTTTTAAATGGAATAATTTTATCAAATTAGCGTATTGTCATCGGTCCTCAATAAATCTACAAAGTTTGAACGAAATCTGGCCGTTTAAAGTGGGTCAAAATCGCGCCCAAAGAAGTCGGTTACAAACATACAAACATACAAACATACAGGTGAAGCTAATAAAAAGCGTGTAAAAAGTATATACATACCTACTCGTAATATAGTTTTAAGTAACAACAAAACAGAATAAACTTCCACCAAGTATAAAAAAGGTTTGACAAATTCTTAGATTTTATTTTATGTAAGCATGTTTATTATGCATCTACTCGTATAAAGTTATTAAGAATGTATTTCATCCTTACTATAGTTATACGGTTTGTAGAGTGGTAAAGAAGTTATTAACGTATTTTTACACGCTCTGTGATTATTTCCTCAAAGTACTACAAGCCAAACTGGAAATTCAGAATTTGTCGTCGAAAATATGTGATACGCCTAACCTCTAAGTTCGAATCAACAATTATAAGTATATTAACGCAATTATAAGTCTATTAGTAAAATTTAATTCCACATTCGTTACAAAAAAGAAATAACATACAAAGTAGAGTACCGATTGGTACGTTCTCAGAAAAATTCCTGGACAAGTTATCATTATCGTGCACCATAGGTGTTATTAAACCAGTTGTTACTTCTTCAACTTGTCCACATAATTATTATAATTTCAAGCCGTTATATCGTCATTTCTTTACAGTATGTAGTTTTAACTTAATTATAACATGCATGTTTGCACCCTCACTTGTTTTTTATTAATAAATTTAAACATAATTTATTACTTAAAGGCCGTTTCTTACTACAACTACATTATTTACTGATATATTGACATGACTGATATATTAAAAACCCATTGTGTATCATTGAATTACATTCGACGACGTGCGTGATGCAATGTTTACCATGTTGGATTGCCAATCAAAGAGTCCCGGGTTCGATTCCCGGGGAAACGGAAATTTGAATGATGAGTTTAAATTTCTGTTCTGGGTCTGGGAGTTTGAGTTTGTGTCTTTGTGTGTGTCCATGGTACCCACGACACAGAGTATACCTACCCTACTATGGGGTGAGTATGAGTTTGAAAACTTTTCTAAACGTTTATATTTCAAACTAAAATAAAATTACTTTTAAGCCCTGTAGTCAGGAGATTAGGACTGAGAAAAAACATCCCACGTTTCACAGAACAGAGAGCAGATAAGCTTATCCTTTTTAAATTCTGAGTAAAACTTTTCATACTAAAATATATAAAAAAACCAAGCCCTCAAGGCGTTTATTTTTATTTGTTTCAAAAACATCAAATTTTCATACCTAATTATGGAAAGTTAGTCAGTAAGAATATATTCGAAATTTGTATACGATAAACATTTTCAACACACATAAATCTAGAATATATAATGTAGTAGTAGTAGTAGTGCAATCTCAATCAAGCGTCTTTTCCAAGGTTTTCTGAGCTAATCCTGGAGGCTGATAATCGCTTCATTCATGACCATCTTCAACAAATGAGAGTGCAATATAGAAAAAAGTGTTGAGAAACTTACCAGCAGCGTCGACTTGAGAGTTGAGGAAGAGTAGACAGGCGATCAGAAGAGCGGCGGTGCGGTGGTGCGCGCGACGCCGCTCTCGCATCTTATCGCAGGGCAGCGCCTGCGCCAAAACCAACGTCACTACTCGCCTGGTACCTCATCAGAACGCGGAACCTCCGCGCCAACCTCCTACCCACTCCTGCACCCCTGGTACTCGCAATAACTTACAATACCTTAACTATACACATCACAACCCACTTTGCCACTTAATAACCTAACCTAATTAACAATAATTATCACAAAAAATACGACAACCGCTTCGATGATTCAAAAAATTCAAAAAAGGACAACGATTACAATATTAAATTATGTACAACAATCTTGATAGATATTCGGGTTCGTTTCGTTTCGTTCTCTACGCGTTACCACTATCCGTACAGTCTAACGGGACCAAGTCAACCATATTCCATTGTTAGGAGTTTCCGTGTCCTCAACTGGTCTCATTTAACACAAAGCACACGCACGTTCGACCGGTATCACTGTAACCAAGACTTCTCGCGGTCAAACACATTTTTTGGTGTTTTCAGCAGGAACCATATGTGTTGTTCTCCTTTTGCACCTGAAATAACAATTTTTGTGTTATATATCAGCATGGCTGCTGACATATAACATTTTTGGGAATTGGAATGCGCATCACGAAATATTAATCTTTAGGTTTAGGTAAAAAAAAGTTTGCTTGATTTTCCGATTAAGTAAAAATTCCGCTAAAATAAGATTTACGTTATATCTAACACCTTGGACGATTTATTATCAAAATCGATGTACTTAACAATATTAATAGAATTAATACTAATTTTCATCATCGCGTTACGATGTTCGAATACGCTTATAATAACCTTCACAAGATTTGGTTTGTTAAGGATGTAACGTTATAATTCTGATTATACCTTGAAAACTAAATTAATATCGGGTAATTCAATATCGGTAGTTCGCGTATTAGATACGCCACGTAAAGTTTGAGAGCACCCTTTGAAATAGAGTACCGGTAATTAAATTGCGTTTATTTATAACCAAATGAAACTAATACTGAAATATTTATTACGTATACACTTTTTGAAGTGTCAAATAAGCTGCGCGCTATATGTATAAGTAATAACCAACAAAACATGGTAGACATATCCAAATAATAATAATACGATTATTATAAACACAAAAATATATGAAATATATATTTTGTCAAAATTATACATATTTATAATGAGAGTGACATTGATAATGCTGTAAGTGCGTCTTATAACTTTGAATAAGATGCAGCAGGTGGCGTCCGTAAGATAATAATTTACACCAGGGGAATAGGCATGATGACACTATAAAAGAATCAGAGAATAAACGGTTTTACAGAAAAATATATGCTAAAAAAGTTCTAAAATATGATCCCGTTTTAATATAAACATTAAGATTAATAACATTTTCAATAAAATAAAAGTATTAAATACAGCAATCGGCCATGTTATCTGAAACGCCAATCAAAAGGAATGACGTCACGTCTCAGTTAAGTCATCGTGTTGCTTGAAGTTTGACGAGCAAGCCGACGCCATGACACCTACGAGCGTTTTCGCGCTTAATTCAAATTACATAGCAGAAAATACATTAATTTACGTTAAAAGTTGATTTTATTACTGAAATAAACTTTTTTTCGCAACTAGGAGACGTGTACCTACAATAAGGAAAGGTATTTAAAAATCTGTCATCATGCCCATTCGATCTGACTTTTTTTATATCTTAGAAGACGGGTTACAGTTTATTGAAAAACCAATGACTGACCTCTGAAAGATATAGAGCACTTTATTTTTGTGTTAAATAAATTAAGATGAAATGAGATAGCGCGCGGTCGAAGACTTTCCATTTGCATGAAGGAACTTCTATCAGTTCCTCGTTTTCTAAAGTCAATACCTAATATCGGCGCATTTCTAAGACGTGGTTGTGAGACAAACGGCTGCGCTATTGTTGCTTTATTTGTTATAGGATTATTAAGGAAATACGAGTATTTGTAGATCACAATAATAAATTGATGGACATAATATAAAATAAGCTCCACCAACTCGCACTGGAGCAGCTTTGTAAGCTCCAGGTTTCCCAGATAATGGTAAGAAACAGGTGCCCAGGTGCAGTGGAGCGCAAAAAAGTTGCATCTCTGTAAAATCAGAGAGACGTGAATTACTTTATAAATGTTTTAAATATCGAAATAGGAAATGAGATAAAGAGCGAGTAATCAGTGCAACAGAACTAACTGGGTCCTTTCGATTATATATATAAGACACAGGTGCACCTACTAGTTGGCCATTTGCATAAACGTAGATCGTACTAGCTCCTCAATTACATGTCAGAATACGATTCACATTATTCATTCAAACATAATGGAATAATATATCGGGAGAGACGGAACGGTTCATTGGTAACTATCTACCTATCATTCCGAAAATGGTTACCATACCAGACTGCAGAGAAAGGTTGCTGGGATCGATTCCAGTCAGCGAGACAGAAATTTGAATGATTTGAATGAGTTTAAATTTTTGTTTTCGATATATATGTTTGTGTCCCAGTTTATTGTATGTCCACAAGTATGTTGTATGGCACAACCACAATTATTTTGTATGGCACAAGAAAACGTTCAGTATATGCCTACAGTCCTACATCTTACATCTCTGAAAGAATGAGATAGCGAGCAGGCAGTTTGTATAGCTTACAATTTTAAAACAAGACGTTCGCATGACTATGGTATATACTTAGTACTATGTTACAAACACTTGTTCGAACACTGAAGAATTATTTAGAATGAGAAGAAACACCAAATAAAAGTACTATGTAACTCAGGAAGGAGTAAGACAGCAATCAAGCAGTTAGTGCGACTTATAAGCTCCAATAAGACGCAGCAGCTGCTCCCGGCAGCTGGCGATTTGGTGGAAAGTAGTTCGAATGGTGTTACGTAGTCACCACTGCTCATGGACATCTATCATCTATACAGAACCTCAAGCAAGTCTTGTCTGTAAGCTTAAATGGATGGATTTAAGGGATGGTCGTCTCATATAAGTCTGATCAGTATATGAACATTTTCACCGAAACACACTAAACTTGCTTCTCGGAAGAAGTATGTACGTGTTGCTCTGGTAGTTCCTCGGTCCAACCACTAAAGTTTTACGTCTGTAGGATTATTAAATAATGATTGAAAACAGCATTCATTTCGTTAACTCTGAATATAGCATCTAAGTGCTATAATAGTAATCTACCCTAATTAATTCCTAATTCATCAGCTAAATATATCGTTAATTTATAACTATATCAACGGAGACAGACCACTAATCTGCAGGGATTTAACGACATTGTAGAGCTCTGAATTATTTGCGATTAATCGAAGTTACAACTAAAACCTTTTAATTCTTAATTTCCATCCATCAATACATCTGCTACTTGGCATTTGTGTAATTTTCAGGATGCCGGCTGGTTCTATGACGTTTAAACGAGTGACTTTCTGTTATTTTCTAGCAACTACATGGTAAGTCAGCTTCGTATGATCCTAAATCCTAAAATATCCATCTATCATCACTATACCTCTAGAATTTGGCAACGTTTTTCTTTTCCTTGATTTCATTTTTACGGCCCACCACAGAACGCAGGTCTCCTCTCAAAATTGGGCGATCTGTGTTTTGTACCGTACTCAGGCATGAATAGGGAATAAAAGCATCGAAACATTATATTATAATGTTTTTCGTTGCCGTGGAGCAAATTACTAATAAACGAATAACTTGGTGTTAGTTACTAATGCAAGCCGACATTTGAACCCTGGCCAGTGCCATGGAAGACAGCTACAAATTATCACTGCTCACAAGGATATACATGTATGTTTGATGATTGTCATGTTCTCATGTATTTCCAATATTATCCGCCATCTACAACAAACCGAGAGGATCGTCTAACGCATTCGAAGGCGTTTTATCAACACAATCTTAATTAAGTTTCTACGAGTAAGTAACAACGTTAATTGTAAACTCGCAACATCAGTGACTATTGTAACTAATCAACACTTTATTCGGAGATGGTGAACGAGGCCCTTAGAAGGAAGAAAAGAAGGTTTATTTCTTTATTTCTTTATTTCTTTATTTTTGCAATACATTATACAATAGTTTATTATTAATGTACTTATTTACCTTGCTAGGCATAGCAAAAGTCAAATTTTTAACAGGAGAGAGGCAGACATGGTATTCGATTATGATTTTAAAAATTATTCAAAATTATTCTAATATATATATTCCACGTACGAATAATATAAAATTAATTAATTATTCATTAAATTAAATATCAATATTAAAAGATGAAATGTTATTTAGTTGTCAATGTTATTATGTTATGTCAGTGAGGTAGTCATTAATTGAATAATATGCTTTATTTAAAAGAAATTGTTTTAAAAGTGCATTATATTTAGGCAACAAACTTTCATTTTTTATTTTTTCCGGTAAGTGATTATATAATTTTATTGACATAGGGTATGGGCCAGAACTATGTAATTTTAGTTTTGATGTCATTCTTTCTATATTATTTTTGTAACGAGATTCATATCGTCGAGGAACATCCTTTAATTTTGTATAGGAATCTGGGTATTTCCTCACAAGTTTGCATAATTCAAATATATACATACAGGGTAATGTCAGAACTTTGAGATCTATAAAATGCGGTTTACAGCTGTCGGTTTGTTTAATATTAGTCAAAATCCTAATGCATTTTTTCTGTAACACAAATAAATCGCTAACGTCAGTACTATTTCCCCATAATATGATACCATAGTTAAGCCAAGCATTCGCATAAGCATAGTACGTTATTAGTGCAGTCTTTAGATCTGTTGATTTTTTTAACTCTCTAAGTGCATATGTGAACTGCGATAACTTTGTTTTTATTTTTTGTATGTGTGCTTTCCAATTAATGTTCGAATCTATAACAATCCCGAGTAAAGTAAAGGTTGAAACACATTCTAATTTTACATTGTCATATGAGAAGTTTATAAATAATTCATTTTTTTGCCGCGGCCTAAATTGCATTAATTTGGTTTTTTTGAAATTGATTTCTAAATTATGGTCATTCATCCAATCTAAAATTCTATTAAATATGTCAGATAATTTTTCATGAAGATTAATATTATTATTACAGGGAATAAGAAGTGAATAATCATCGGCAAACATTACGCACGATTCGTTAACAACTTTAGGGAGGTCATTAATATATATTAAAAACAGAATACAGCCGATCACACTTCCTTGAGGTATTGAGTTTTTTATTAATTCTACATCTGACCGTACTATTCTTAATCGACCCGACTTTTCGTCCAGATGCTCAATTTCAACGTATTGTTTTCGGTTCTCCAGGTAAGATTTAAACCACTTATAGGTTATTCCACGAACACCAATGCCATTTAACTTGTTTAATAATATATTAAATTTAACTTTTTCGTAAGCTTTCGTCATATCAAGAAGAATACCTATGGCATATTTTTTATTATTAAGAATATTCAAAATTTCATCTATGTATTTATATGTTGCAAGGACTGTAGATCGATTTTTTCGAAATCCATATTGAGAGTCATCAAAAATATTATATTTTTCGCAAAAGGAGTACAATCTATTACACATAGCCTTTTCAAAAATTTTGGAAATGACCGGCAGCAGGGCAATAGGACGGTAGTTATTTAAATCCACTTTTGAATCTTTTTTATGGATGGGTTTTATAATTGCCACTTTTAATAAATCGGGAAATTCGCCTTCACAAAAGGACTGATTAACAATAGTCATCAACGGATAAACTAACTCCTCAGCGCATTGCTTAATAAGTATGGATGGCAGTTCATCTATTCCATAGCTAGTTTTGCACTTGAGACTGCGTATAAGATGAATCATCTCTTTCGAATCTACTGGCCGCAGAAACATAGAATTAGTAACGGGATGAAGCACGGGTCGGCCGCGGGGCGGCTGTGTGTCGATTGCGTTTAACAATAACATATCCTGTAGTTGTAGTACAATGCAAACGATCTACGCAGCTAGGCGAAATGGGCGCGAGGGTGTAAGATGGGTTACCGCCAGTGGCACATTTCATTGCCTTTCCATGCTTCATAAGCCACAGATAGTAGTTTTTTGCTGGGAGCGCTTTGTCGGAGACAGGGGCCGTATACGAAATTTTGCCGATTTTGCTTATTTACCCGATTTAACACATGAGATTTGCAGATAAATTACAGTACTTCTACAAGTATCATTGCACAATATAACTTTTCATTTCATTAATAATCTAATACATTAGACACTTTTATAGCTTGCGTCAAGAATTATAATGCGAGATTTAGGTTACTTTAAAAGATGTTTAATGCCGAATCATCATTATTAATAAGATTTTTTTTTCAGGAAACGGATTGATTATAAACTGAAAAGTATTTATGTCAAATTAATTTTACGAAAGATTATTCCAATTTGCCGAAATCAAATACAATTTCTGGCCAATTTTCTCTCAAAATTGACTAAGTTCAATGTTTTTTAATAATATTTTTTGTATGAGAGTGGCAAAAAGTGGCTCATACATTATGTATGTGGTTTTTACAGCAATACATGGATTTTTTTCGATCTGTTTAGACTTTAAAATGATCGAGAAATATGTGATATTCTATACCTCTTACAGTAATATTTACAAAACTATCACCGGCTTCAGGTCTATTAAACAAAATAACGAAACAAAAATAAATTAAGTTTTTAACAAAAAAATAGAACCGACTTCAAACGGTAAAAAATAAAATTGTTCAGTACCTACTTCTTACGGCTTATGGTAATGACTCTTAAAACTATTTCTGGAGTCGGGCCCTTAGTAAATGTCGTACCATTCGTTCTAAATTGGCACCGACAGTACAGACAGTGGGACAGTACCTACTTCTTCTTGCTTATGGTAATGACTGTTAAAACTATATTGGAGTCGGTGCCCATTCAGAACGAAAGGTACACTATATTTACTAAGACAGGACATTTCACTAAGGGCCCGACTTCAAAAATAGTTTTAAGAGTCATTACCATAAACCGTAAGAAGTAGGTACTGAACAATTTTATTTTTTACCGTTTGAAGTCGGTTCTATTTTTTTGTTAAAAACTTAATTTATTTCACTCTTTTTAGTAATTTTAATAATTCTGTATGTATTAGCATAATTGGAAAAAATTTCACAACTTCTAAACTTTAAACAGATTTACCTTTTATAATCATGTTTATCTAATAGCCATCTAAAAATCTGAAAGACATACTATCAGTCCACCTGAACGTATAAATTAAAGAAAGAATTTGCTCTCAGCTCCTAACCGTTGAGGAGTTGTACCTTCAATCATCAGTTAAGCAACAGCAGGTGATAATTACCAGACATAAATATTTGTATTATGTTAAAAATATGACTAAAAGCATGTGTGTGCCTATTAAGTTTCAGTGTTTCCCTCGATATCCCTAATATCACATCATCAGATTTTGACATGGTGACAGTTGGACCACCTCAGGAATGTAAGATTTCGAACAAAAAACCATTTATTGAAAGAATTTGCTCTTAACTCCTAACCGTCGTAATACCTTCCATCATCAGTTCAGCAACACGATATGACGATAATTATAAACAAATGTTCGTTTTGCTTTGTATAAATATGAAAATCATTTGTTGTGCTATAAAATTTGAATGTTCCCTTCGATTTCTCTGGGATCCCCTCATCAGACTTTGACTTGGTGACAGTTGGACCACCTCGGGAATGTAAGATTTCGATAAAAAAACTATTTATTGAAAGAATTTGCTCTCAACTCCTCACTGTCGCAGTACCTTCCATCATCAGCTCAACAACATGAGATGATGATTTCTATGCGTAAATATCTCTTATGCTTCAGAAACTATAAGAAAATTAATGTGTGTGCCTATAAAATTTGAGAGTTCCCCTCGATTTCCCTGGGATCCCATCATCAGATCCTGATTTGGTGACAATGGGACCACCTCGGGAGTATAAGCATACGAACAAAAAAAGAATTTTTAAAATCGGTCCACAAACGGCGGAGTAATCGGTGAACATATATAAAAAAAAAAAATACATACAGCCGAATACAGTACCTCCTTCTTTTGGAAGTCGGTAATTAAAAAGTGGCTCATTTAATAGTTTATTATTGAAATGATCAGTCATATTGTACAATAAAACTTATGAAAATACTGTATTTTAACTGCAAAATCTCATGTATAAAATGAGCTAAATCAGCGAAATCGGCAAAATTTCGTATACGGCCTCTTAACAGTGGTTTAGATACAAACCACTGTTAAGAGGCCGTATACGTTGAAGTAGCATGGTGTGGTAGCACGAGGAGAGACCTGTGCCCAGCAATGGAACGCAAAAGCAGCTGTATTTCATTGCATTTTTAGTATTTTCACAACCCTATCAAGCTTACAGAGTCTGAGCTTCCGTTACTTCGACGTAAACGAGTTTTTCGTATATGGATCACAGCGTATTTTCTCTTCATTTTGACAGCCCTACGGGAAGAGACGTTCACAGAGCCATCTATCATGTCCCACTCGGAACGTTTAATCACGTCTCGATCTTAATTAACTAACTAACGACCTTATTTGCGAATTCGCGCCGACGTCCCGAGGGGGCTATTTTTAAGTGTAATGGCATTTCGGATGATTCGTTGCGAGTCCTAGGGATTTTCGCGAACCAACTTATTGTTGTTGGATCGCGAAATTGGGGTTTGAGGAAAAGGAGATTAGAAAAGTGACTCGAGGATGATGCAAAAATAAATTCATACCCGTATTAATGGCTACCATGCTGGATTTTAAAGGGTCCAGGGTTTGATCCGTGAGGCATAAAAAATTATATAAAAAATTATTTTCTTGGTCTGGATTCTTGTGTACTAATGATTCAAATATTTTTTTATATTTGGTCCTTTTAGAACAATCGCTGGATAATCTCTGTTGGGAGTAATCATTTATACCCATTTTCACTAAACATAAGATTTGTATCTTAAATAATTGGTTTCTTTTTATGTCAAGTATACATTACGGTTGCGAACTGAACATTATAAAGTCGTCTATATTCCAAAACGGCCAGTCGTTGGACGTTACAGTCAACGTCTTGGCTAGTTTTCATTTAGCCACTTCATTGAATGCGGGCGTTTAATTGAGTGGCTGATCAAACCAGATGACTGTGACATAGCATTAGATTGTCTCGTCAATGTAACGCTTTAGGCAGACAACACTCGTTATCCCGCGGCGCAACAAACGCCACTGAGGCCGGTAATCCCGAGCTTTGCGTTACGCGGCGCAAATGAGCGGTGACATACGTCAAATGGCGTTTTGACGCACGCCTTTTAGCAAATAAATATTAAACCTCTTTGTATGGTGATTTGGAATGTATACACATTTTTTTTAACCAAATTTTATGTCCCACTGCTGGGCACAGGTCTCCTCTCACAAGTGAAAGGGATTTAGGCCATAGTCCACCACGCTGGCCAAGTGCGGATTGGTAGACGTCATGCTTTCGAGAAATTATGAATTTCTCTCAGGCATGCACGGTGATGGAGAACATCGTAATTAATTAAATATCACGATATTTTCCATCACCGTGGAGCAGCGATAAATGCGTGGTGCGCAAAATAGGTGCGCGCCGAGGATTTGAACCCGGGATCGGTCGCGAAGAATACCGCGGCTTTTACCACTCGGCCATCGCTGCTGCGTACACATGGTGTAACGTAATCGTCAATTATGTGATCTGGAGCCGTTTAATTGCTATAATTGGGCCTAAAGTGTCTACACTTTAATAATAGGTAAAGCTTACGAGATTCGAACGGGGAAGTACAGATGTACCGGTGCCTATCGTGAAGCAAAATAGTACGTCTGTGGAAATATAACGTTTCACACTCATAGCCCCACAGTAAGGTAGAAATACCCTGTGTCGTGGGTGCCATGGACACTAACAAAGACAGAAACACAAACACCCGGACCGAGAACAAAAGTTCAAATTCATTATTAAAATTTCTGCCTCGTCGAGAATTGAACACGGTACCCTCCGATCGGCAGTCCGACATGGTAACCATTGCGCCACGGGGATCGTGCATTTACCGACCAGGTTTACATAAATAATCATGCTCATTTTTCTCATTTTTTAGAATGAAAAGAGTTAAAGAGAGAAGAAGTTGCTGTCTATGAATTAGGTACACGATGAGCATAGGGCCTTTACAGATGGAGCGCCAATACGACCTCAATATGACACGTACCCACTTAGGACAATAAAGCTTATAGTTCACCGCATGTCTTTTGTTTAAATGATCGCAGCATTTTCAACATGCCGTCAGAATTAACAAGCGAACGAACTATCAGGGCCTCTTTTACCACCTTCAAGTAAAGTGAGAAGTACGCTAATTGTCGGTTAAAGTCACCCGTAACTTCAATTTCAATTTCACGATGTTCGAGTAGCACTAATCATATGAAAAACTGACCCATACTCATAGCTTTTACTTGCCAACTAACTTTACTTGGGACGTAACCAATCAACACTTTACTTGGAGATGGTGAACGAGGCCCTCAGTCTTTTAAGTAAAAGCGGGTTAAGGTAGAGATTCCTGGGTTGAAGCGACAACCACTCAACATAATCCAGCCAGTGATTTATATTTCTTTATTTAAAACATAATCCAGCCAGTGATTTATATTTCTTTATTTAAAAAGTCAATGAACATTTATTGCAATCCAAATTAGTTGCAACAAGACATGAATCAACGCGTAATCGAATTAGGTATAGGCAATTCAGTGACATGGTGTATAAGTGACGGTCGTTTTCTGCACCATTAGGCGTCACAAGCGGCAGTTAGGAGAACAGATTATATCAGCTGGATAATGCATATGTTAAATTTAATGATACGCTGTTTCAATCGCTATTTGTTATCTGTATTGGGTGTAATTTGATTAGCCATTCTGTTTAGTGGGCTCTTACAGGAAATGTTTATGGAAGATTGGATGCGACCCTTTTTGCGCCACACTGCTAGGCAATGGTCTCTTCCCAATATCGGAGAGGCCTGGAGCTTACTCCACCACGCAGCTCCAATCTGGGTTGGTCTCCACCAGTTTAGTGGCCAATCCGCTGTCAGATGCTTTCAAACTAGCTATAAGGCCTTCGACAAAGTACTAAGACTGTTATATATCAATAGCAGTAGAATACGGACATCTAAACGCCCATGAATTAATTTTTGTCATCACCCATCTCACGCCCGACCGCACCCGTTTTGCCGCCACAAGGCGCACGCTTCGCCGCAGAGTCAACAGTGCTTCATCATGAAAGAATAAAACCCATAAAAGTTACTCGGTAAATGAGTGTACGAAAACAAAAGAATTTCTAACAATATCAAATGCTTTAAAATTCTCAATTAATAAAAACTACAGTCAATACTCGATCAATTTATTAATTCCAATTGGAAAAGGATTTTTATTAACTCTTGAGCACTGAACGGGACACTTAACTATTTATTTGACTCTGAGAGATCCCTCAAAGTTTTTAAATGAAAAATACTTTCACCAATAAACGAAAGAGGCGAAATAAACTATCACAAATAAACAATAATGAATTCGCCCAGATCATACTTCAAAGGGTTGTCTATGTTGAGAAAACGGCTTAAGAAAGCTTTAGAAAGGGCTTAAATGTACATAATATGTACAGCACATTATTTTATTTATAACTGTGCTAGAAATACGAGTATTTAAATATGTTTATGTCGTTGTTTCAAACAATGTCATTGTAATAAAGTACGACACGTAGTATCTCCCCCTTATTGGGGAGGTCTGGAGTTTACTCCACCAACCCGCATTGGAGCAGCGTGGTGGAGTAAGCTCGAGACGTCCCCAATAAGGGGGAGAGACCCGTGCCCAGCGGCGGGACGCAAAAAAGGTTGCAGCCACGATACGTAGACAGGCATGTAACCCAATATGGTACTTCAGTTTGATTATTGTCCCTCGAATGCATGAATATGGCAACTACTGTCAGCAAGGGCGCTAACAAGTTTATAAGGAATAAAAATCTGAGCGGATATAACTTCTCTTTCCTTCTTTTAAAAATCATTGGTTTAAAACAAGTTATCTAAAGCAGACTATAATCTGGTCATTTCATTTACTGGCCATTTAGTTGTCGTAGAACTAAATCTATACTAATATTATTAAGAGGAAAGATTTGTATTTTTGTATGTTTGTAATGAATAAACTCAAAAACTACTGTTCCGATCTCAAAAATTCTTTCACTATTAAAAAGCTACATTCACCCTGAGTAACATAAGCAACTTTTTACCGCGGGAAAATGCTTCATTCCTACGTGAAAACGGGTAATAGGGTCAACGCGGTTGAAGCAACTGGCTAAACGCCTATGATTTTAATATAGCAATGAAGCCTAGAATAGTACATAGGCTATTATTTATCCTACGGGGACCCATTAAACGGATCGACGCGGGCGAAGCCGCAGGCGGAAGGCTAGTTTAAATATAAATTTTAATAGTTACACTTTACGAACACATCTTCAATACACGTATTATTTTAAGCAAGACTAAGTCACAGAAATAGTACTCTGAAAGTTAAAATAAATAGGCCATACTATAAAGAATTGCGGCGTCATTATTTACAATGTCGTTTTAAACTCAATGCAGTAAAACTATCGTAAATAAACAATACCAATATGCAATTCATTGACTCGTAGAGTTCGCACTGCACAACATGTGATTTACAATGTTATTTGTAAATGCTACCAATATTAAAAAGCCACATTTATTGCAATGATGTACACTTCAGAACTTTAATCATAATTTTTAATCAACTCTTTACTACAAACACCTTTCAAGCTTTCTAAAACTATGAAATTTTGAGGTATCCTGTATTCATTATTCGTAATCATTAACGTGTATAGACTTTTTAGAAGTCAACTGCAACTTTCAAGTAGGTGACTGATGGATCAGTATCCATCATCAATCAATGCTATGTAGTGGCAGAGGTGTGACCAATGTAAGGAACCGCGAGACCCTCTTCGTAAAATGTTATCGAACTGTTCTTTATCTGACTAGACTTTAAAAAAAGAAGATTATCGATTTGAAACATTCTTGTATGCAATATTATCGGAAGTCGTTTATTTTCATACATGATATTCCATGAAGGTTTGCAGATGAATTCACAAGATTTTATAGGCATATGTTTGTTTACATGTAGGTGCATTTTTGTTCACGAATCCCTCTAAAACACTTTTTCATATCATTGTGCTGCGAATTTTTATTTACATAACAACAAATAATTAATTAGTGGACAAGTTTGGGCGACATGGCCTTTCCTGTACCAGAAGTGCCGGTAGACTTTTTCGCCACGGTACCCTCAATGACTTAGTCCGTCGGGCTCTTACCACCGCTTCAATACCAGCTACACTGGAGCCCTCTGGTTTATCTCGAAGCGATGGCAAGAGACCTGATGGTATTACTTTGGTACCGTGGAGTTTGGGCCGGCCTCTGGTATGGGACGTCACCTGTGCGGACACCTTAGCGCCAACACACGTAAGGATGTCCGCTGAAAAGGCTGGGTCCGCGGCCGATCATGCCCAATGTCTAAAGCGCCGTAAATATAGTAATTTATCTGACAATTACATATTTACGGCGCTTGCCATGGAGACAATGGGGCCATGGTCTTTTGACATGAAAAAATTCATGTCAGAAATGTCGCACAAACTTGTACTGGCCTGCGGTGACCCAAGAGCTGGCGGTTACTTTGCACAAAGGCTAAGCCTTACGATTCAGCGTGGCAATGCCACCAGTGTCTTGGGTACCATGCCTCACACGGGTTTTTAGATGAAGTATTTTATTTGTAAACTTATTCTTTTTATAAATAATTTTATATATATTTTTATTGTATAATAACTGTATATAGTTAGTATAATTTAATCTTAATTCAATTAATTGTGTTGCTGTATTGTTTAGTTACATTTACATATAATGTATGTAGCAAAAATACTTAAAACATTAAATCTCAAATCCCACGCGAAAAAGCTTTAACGTTGTTTACATATATTTCGGTAGCTGATGCGTTAACGTGCGACGACGAACGCTGCCATAATTACTTTGATTAATGTTTTAAACAGCATTCTGTATGAAATATTTCGCTAGCACGCGTAATTTGTGTTTCACATTTGTACCAAATTTGGTAAGGTAAATACGTCTATTTATGAATCCTAAAATAATATTTGTTACGTGTTACAATTGTACAAAAAATATGGTGTGTTATTCAAGCTTTTGTGTACACCTATTATTGTACACATTTTTTTTACGTTGAAATATCTTAATAAATATAACTCAATCAATCGGTACATTCAAATATAGCAACCGAAATAAAATCTCATGAACAACGTAATTTTCCTCTGTTCGTTATAGGAGCAGCGTGGCTTAACCTTCACAATAATCAGTAAAGACCCTGTACTTAACATCAACATTTGTAGGATAGTAAGAAATTTTTTGCCGCTTGATGAATAAAACACTTACAAAAATATTACACAAAATGAACAACAAAAAGCTCGCTTCTATTTAAAGTCTCCTATTGTCATTTAACCAAAAACCACTACATGTACTATCCCGTACGGAAAAGTATCCCATCAATGGGAGAAACGTAAAGCCTGAAAAAATAAATAATAATTTGTATAAACTTGTAACAGCGGGACATACCTAAGAACGGTTGCAGCCAATCTAACCAATCATCATTCGAATGGCCATTACGAATCGGTGCATTCTTCTAAAAAAAAGAACAAAATAAAATGGAATCAAATAGATGTGCCTCTCGGCTCGTTAATACAAATTGAATCGGCCGATGCATTAATTTCCTGTCAACAAACGCGTGGGTAAAATGTCCGATAAATAAAAACGAGTCGCAATAACAAACGATCTGTATGAAAATTCAATATCCGGCAAAGGTTGGAGAAATGCAGCGAAATACGACTCAATGAATTGGGATTTACTTGCGAAGCGAAGCGGCTAGTCCGTAATATCTCTTAAACGTTTACGGTTAACTGCACTACAGCTGGGTACGGGTCTCTGCTTAAACTGGACAGACAAGTAATTTACTTAAGTGTTTATAGGCATTAACAGCAATAGGCGAAGGCGTAGGACTGACCCGGTATTCCCTAGTTCAAGCCCAAGCAAAACTGATAAAAAATTTGTTAAGTCCGTATTTATAGCTGATCTTCAGTGAAAATACGATGATTTTCATCAACATGACTGAGATTCTCATAAAATTTCTCAAAGGCATGTAAGTCTACTGATCCGCGCTTAGCTAGTTAGGTAGACTGTGGCCGTAAAGCTCTTTAAATAGTAATTCCTAGTCACACCTGTGCCCAGTAATAAGTCAATGGATTAAAAAAATTTAAAAGAAATTGAGGTAAGTACGCTATCTCAACAAAAAATAAATAAAAAATAAGTATTAAAGAAAAGAGCACCAGTTTACTTATAAAAATAAAAACGTAAGTTAATAATTAAAATACAAAACATCCTACGGGATTTATAATAAAGAAGAATGTTTAATATCGCATAATCTTCCAAGTTTCATTAGCTGCCATGCTCGCACCTACCGTCTTATTAAAATGTGTTTAATAAATCATTCCGAATAACCCCATTCACGGGAACACTCACGTGTGTCAACTTTTAATTTATGTGAAATTCATTCAGAAGTTACGAAATTAAATTATTGGGCTTTTTACCCTAACTTCGACGTTATGGCCCCAATAAATCCATTGAAATTCGAAATGGTGGGTGAACAATAAAATTATAATTAAGTCGAGCTAACCCCATCATAACGTTTCGTGTTTAGCTGACCTCGGCTGAATCACGGATCGCTCAAGGGGTATCGATTTAAGCTTGAATAAGGGAAAACACATGCTTGTCGAAAAAACAATCGCATAAAAATATTATTCAATAGTGATAAAGCTTGCATTTTTGCCGGTGAAATCCAACCGCTGCACTCTTTATTTGCGCGTCCTGATACGACCTCAAAACAGACTCAAAACTGCACGCCATTAGTTATTTATAAAAAAAAGTTTAAAAAATCTCACATCGGCTCTACACTGTCGTTCCATAAACTGTTTCTGCCCAAATTAAATCAATGCAATACAGTAAGTGACCTACAAAACTTTGGCAACATCCACTAACTATACTAAAAGCGACCCAGGCTACAAAAGGGGGCAAAAACTTATACCTACCTGTAATTCAATTATAGTTTGTTGGGTTCCGTTTGTATCGCTCACATCGGTTTTTGCTGACTAAGGGACGACCGTTTATTCCCACGACTGTACTAATTGCTTTTTGCCATCCGCGCAAACATGTGATGAAAAAACTTCAAGTCAAATTGATTGTGACTTTTTGCTGCGACTGTACATTATTGCATCGCGTTGTGTTCGGACCGTTTTGTTTTCGCAGAATCGATGGAATGGGCGTTTGATTTAGCAAATGTAGTCTTTTGAATCAAGAGAACTTGCGCTTGAATGTACTGTTTTAATTATCGTTTGAATGTACTGTTTTAATTATCGTTGTGATAAATTTTGAAAAGGAGCTTACTAAAATTATGCTTGGAACAAAACAAAATGGAAAAGCTCATTGGTTGTGTTGTGATGATGTCTAAAAGCTAATTGCAGCTATTAAAGTTAGACTAAAATATGTACTTCACTAACGAAACTGCCGGAAAATCTTAAATGATTCCTATAATTCGCAGCCTAACGAACCTAATTAGGTTCGAAGAAGAAAATGTTAAATGTAATGTATAAGTAAAGCTATTTCTAAATAATCATTTTTCACATATTTTAGGCATTGATCACATATGGACTTCAGAGTGTAGGTACTAAAAAGTTCCTAGATAGTCATAAAGTAATTATTACCAATTAAACGAAATTTTGCAGTTCACATTTTGCAATAGCATTGCAATTTTGCACAACTACTTAATAAGCAAAACGAATTGAAAAAAATGGACTAAAATGTTGCTCATAAATATTTTATAACTACTCTACATTTTCGGCTTTAAAAAACGTAATGTCATTTGTTTTAATAAAAGCATTTATTTGTTCATGACCCGATTTTATAGATCACACATATAAAATACTAGCTTTCCGCTTCGAACATGCATAAAAGTACAAACATACTAACACACTTTCATATTTATAATAGCGGCCGCCCACGACTTCGTCCGTTCGCACTTTAGTTTTTTGCCCCTATAGCCTTCCTCAATTAATGGACTATTCAACACAAAAATAATTTTTCAATTCGAACCAGTAGTTCCTGAGATTAGCGCGTTAAAACAAACAAATTTTTCAGCTTTATATTATTATAAGTATAGAAGTATAGATATAGATATTAGCTTGGATATGTAATAAAATAACACCACAATTATCGCAATGCACCTTTGTTCCAAAAACATTCTAAGCCAAAGTTGCCCAATATCTCACGTAGGTAATGAGCAAGCTACGTGTAAGCAATATCTCAAGTTTAGCTACCGCTAAATGAAGGCACACGTGACGTTGTAAGTAAATCAGCTGCGTCCCGAAGCACGTAGGTACGAGTACAACCCGTGTAATGTGATTTATGCGCCAGGTGTGACATTCGGTGGAATTAGCGGGATTCACATATTCGCGTTTTAATTGCTCTAATTTGGATAATAGATGACTAAAACCTAGGAATATTGCAATGAAAATTATGCCCTGACGTCACATACGGCTTCACTAGGTTTCAGTGGTAAGCCAAGCCAAGAAAGTCAATAAAAAGGAAGGAAGGCGAGGGTGGGAGTCCTTAAATTTGCAGTATACTCACATTTCTCCTCCCCCAAATAAAAGGGGGAAATGGGATCGCGACCGATGCTGTGGCATCTTCTGTCAGAATCATTAAGGTTTAATTATGTGCCTCCCTATGGCCATTGATGTTGGTAAATACAAGCTGGGAACCTTTATAAGACTTTATAGTGTTATGTAAAACACAGCAAAGATTCAACAGTTAAATGATCGCACGCGTAACGCTGTAAGTAAATCAGCTCCCGTTCGAAGCACGCAGGTACAACCCGTGCATTGCGATTTATGCGACAGGTGTGACGTTCTGTGGAATTAGCGGTATACACAGAGCTCTAATTTTGATAACAAACGACTAAAAAGTAGGAATATTGTAGAGAAATATAGTAAAGTTTAAGTTTGTATCCTTCACTTAATACAGTCTTTTTTGGCTTTGCTAATATAATCGTCGTTATAATTATAAAATTAATAAATCTTAATTAAAGTTTACAATATAAAACATAAAAAATAAGAGCAACGATGGCCGTTGAGGTTGAGGATGTAGTTAAGGACATCGGTCTTTCATGGGGTTGTTAAAAAATTGTTACCTATCTATATATTTGATGACCCACCCACGTGACGTAATGGTTACCATGCCAGACTGTCGATCGGAGGGTCCCGGGTTCGATTCCCGGCGAAGCAGAAATTTTAATGATGTGTTGTTTCTGTTCTCGGTCTGGATGTTTGTGTTTCTATCTTTGTGTGTGTCCATGGCACCCACGACACAGGGTATAACTACCCTACTGTGGGGCTATTAGTGTGAAACACTCACCTACTGTAAGACTGCATATACATTTAAGATCATCATTTTAGAGTTTTCGAATATTTCAACTAGGTAAAGAGCAAGTTACGTGTAAGTAGTAATTAACAAGCGAGTAACGTTGTAAGTAAATCAGCTTCCTCCCAAAGCACGTAGGTACAACCCGTGCATTGTGATTTATGCGTCAGGTGTGACGTTTGGTGGAATTAGGGTTGCCATCCGTCCGGGTTTCCCCGGATTTGTCCTAGTTTAGAGGGCGTCCGGGGAGCGTCCGGGTCGGACTTCATTTGTAGTCCGGGTTTAAAAATATAAAGTCTTGTTGGGCCGCCCGCGACACACGCACTGTGCCCGCACGTCGCGATCAACCGACCAACCGACTCGCAGTTAATTCTCCGTCACCCCGCTGTTGACATGTCCGGGTTTTGGGCTCTAAAATCCAGCGTTTTAACGCGTCTTGTCCTGGTTAACTAATTTTAGAGATGGCAACCCTAGGTGGAATTAGCGGGATCCACACATTCGCGTAATACGTGCGACGGGATACAATTGCTCTTATGTAGGTCTATTACCTATAACTAGGAATATAACTAGGAATACTATTACAAAATGTTACTTCGATGTAACGTTTAGGTCTTAAATATCTTCGTATTAAGTACCCAGTTGCTTGGCCCTTATTAAACGTATGCAAACAGTAACACGGCGCGATGGAGTATGATGTGTTTTTAAGTTGACGAATATCGACGCTACCCCATACGATACGATGTTTGTATCTATTGTATTGGTTTTTTGCGTCCCACTGCTGGTTAAGGATTTCTCTTCATTACTAGGCAGGTCTAGAGCTTACTCTCCACGCTGCTCTAATTCGGGTGGAGATGCGGATTAGTGGCCAACATGCTGTCGGATCTTTTCAAACCGCCGATCAGATCTCCGACTAGGTTTAGGTTTAGTAGGTTTAATATTATCTATCGACAACAACAGGGACCGACGGCTTAAGGTGCCCTCGGAGCACGGAAACGCGCATGATTTTTTTTTGCAATTAGCAGTCACCCATTTTACACCCGACAGCGCCCGTTTGGCTTAGCTGCGTTGATTGCTAGCTTTCTTCGCTCGCCGTCGGGCCATGCGCGCTTCATTCGAACTTTGGGTACGGAACCCTAAATATGTATAACCCTCGAAGACATAACCCCGACACTAACTAATAAAGATTCTCGTCAAAGCTAGTTGAGTCTCTTCGACAGCCCACTTCGGGTAGAAATGGAGAATTAATGGCGCGGAAGTAAAACTGCGGATCAGCGAGACTGTACTGAACATTGCTAAATTTAAATAAATAGACACTAAGGGCCTCTTTCACCACCTTCAAGTAAGTGACAAGTACGCTAATTGTCGGTTAAAGTCACCCGTAACTTCAATTTCAATTTCACGATGTACGAGTAGCACTAATCATTATGATAAACTGACCCGTACTCATAGCTTTTACTTGCCAATTAACTTTACTTGGGACGTAACTAATCAACACTTTACTTGGAGATGGTGAAAGAGGCCCTAAGTACAGTATTAAACATAATATCTACATTACAAATTGCGTACCACGCTCGCCGCCAGGCGCTTCAGGTAGGTACATTTATTTATTTCGAGTCGCCTTGCAGCGCTTTTCCGCGACTGACGCTTACGCAAAAGAAGTCAGTAGTAACGTTATATACCTACCTATGCACTTGTAAATGATTTCCGAAATTTGAAAACTTCCAAGTAAGGGTTCGACTACAGAAAAAGGTACGATTAGTTTTTTAGTACTAATACTAAATATAAATTACTATATACTATATAAATTACTAAATTACTAAATTTCTGAATTTGTTAGATTCGTAGGTATGTCGCTCACTATAACGGCTAACCAAGTATGTATGAGAGATATATCTTCGATGCATTTTAATACGAACTTATTTCAATGGTAACATTTATTTAATACAACTACTGAATATTTCTACGAACTTGGATTCGTGGGTACTAGTAGAGTTCTACTTAACCCATAACGCAGTTCTAGAATTAGTAAAACTAGAAAATTAGTGAAGAGCCCGTTAGAGCCCGAACTTGCTCTGAATATGGCATATAATCTCTGCTAATACGAGGCAACATGGCAAATATTCGCCACACTAATTGTCAAAGTTCGCTCGACACCGCGGGCGACGCACAAAGTTTGCCAAAATATCGCTCGTTTGTGTATGATAGGAAACAATATATTAGGTAACGCAATTGTGGCAACGTCATCATGAGAATGACGTGATGTGCTTAAATACGTAGAATTTAAATATTTTTATCAATGGTTACAATTACAACCCTTTTTGCGTCCCACAGCAACACCATAATTTACAGACGTAACTATTCAAGAAGCATACTACCTTAAGTAAGCGGGCAACGCTATTTTACGTGCGTTCCTTATGTCAAGCCATTCCATTCATGACGATTTTGACAAACGCATATTAGCAGGCTTCACTCAGGTATCATCTATGAATTCGTTTAGATGACCTTATGCGTTGGCGAGCACTATGAAACCTCATAGTATTGGTTATGAATACTTGAATACGGGTGTATCCAACACGCTGTTCAAATGCGGGTTCTTATTTATATCAATACAAATTGTAGAGGACCACGTTTCACGAGGTTCGTCAAAGTATCTTTTCGCTTTCCTTTAAAAGAATCCTTAGTATACATAGGTATGAATTAGGCAAATCATTAGGGCTGTGTTCTGTGTTGCTTAACATTTAAAATTGTTAAGAGTAAAAGGAAACTATTTCAGATTAAAGCTGTACAAGCCTTTTTAATATTAACGTCATTATGGTTAAAAAGGGTAATTTATCAATTAAGTTTAAGACACGCATGGCCCGGCGGTTTGCGTAGAACGCTAACGATCTATGCAACTAAGCAAAACGGGCGCGGTCGGGTGTGAGATGGGTGACCGCTAGTGGCAAAAAAATTCATGCGCGTTTCCGTGCTTTGGAGGGCACGCTAAGCCGTCGGTCCCGGTTGTTGTCGATAGATAACAGTCGTTAAACCTTGTCGGAGGCCTTATGGGCGGTTTGAAAACATCCGACACCGGGTTGGCCACTAACCCGCATATCCACCAACCCGCATTGGAGCAGTGTGGTGGAGTAAGCTCCAGGCCTCCCCAATAATGGGGAGAGACCCGTGCCCAACAGTGGACGCAAAAAGGGTTGCAGCCAAGTTTAGACGTGTATTTAATCCAAAGAAATAAAAATTCTGAATACATTTAACGGGTTACGTGTAGTGGTTTACCTACCATCAAATCAGACATAATAAAAAAGCATAGTATAACACAGAGACAAATATTGCATCGTTTATCGCGCAGTAGTTTATCGATTCGCCTACGTAGAGAAAACGCTAGTGTAATATAGCTCTAAATCAACGTTATCTGAATACTGCTTGTTTGGATATAATGGGCAATACATTGTGTAACAATATTCGAAATGTATTTATGTAATTGTAACCGAGTCACCTGTGGGTTGTCTCGTTTAAATGCGCAAATATTGGGGTGTTTATTTTAATTAACATCGTATCAGAATGGTATAGTAGAGAAGGTAGTATTGCTTAAAACAATTTAAGCTCAATTAATTTTGTTATTTTCATGTAAATTACCAACTATCTGATTAAACAGTCATTTCTCAATGGTCCCATAATGACATTTTTTAAATGTTAAAATAATTTATTTATTTATTTATTATTTGGAACCACCTTAATCTAGGGGTTACAAGGTAGACTTAATGCCTAATGGCATTCTCTGCCAGTCAACCCTGGGTGTTGGAGAGAATTTTAGGTAGGCGGACGAAGAACAGTGACATTAAGCACGAAAACTGATATTTTATTTTATTGCCAGAAATTAGCACATAAAAATATAATTAATAGATATATATACATATATAATACACAACAACATACATAAATATACATATATACACACATACATACATACATACATATATATACATATATATAAGTATATACATATATTATACGTAATATAATATTTTGATGTGGACTCATAAGCTCGTAGTGACTCATGTATTACTCGATAACAAATGTCTGCGTAGCAGTTTCTTGAATGTGCCCTTTGTTGGCGCCTTTCTAATATTTTCGGGTAGGGTGTTCCAGAGTAGTATAGCCTGAACATTATAGGAGTAACGGAAGAAATCACTATTGTGAGGAGGCGTATAAAGTTTAAGGTTATTAGTAGAACGGAGCCCTCTGTTATGAACTGAACAGAGGTACTGAAATTTTTCCTTAAGATAATGTGGAGAAGATGGATCATGTAAAATCGAATACAGGACCAAGAGAATTCTAGAGTTACCGATACTGATACCGATATAATACCCGAAAAGATAATAAAGCTTGGTGGACTGAAGATGAAGACCAATATATGTATGTATAAAACGAAAAACAGGAGGCGATCAGAAAATGAAACCAATTGAATATTGGATTTTTGTTTTTGTTTGAAAATTAAATTTCAGAAAATGTAACGTTTGGTTTTAAAACAAATCCTTATGAATTAATTTTTAATGAACACATTCAAAAGTCAACTAATACAAACTGGAAACACTCGCAAAGTTAATATTGTTAGTATTATGATTATGATAATATTTACACATGTTTTAGTACTGTTTATAAACTTGTAGGTTGTAACGATAATGGTTGGGAAATGTTTAGAGGTTAGGTATATTTGGAGCTTAGATTGGATTTGAATTTGATTTTATGTTAAACCTGTGTTTAAACACAATCGTTTTGCTTTGTTATTAAAGTTCACAACCTTATCAGAGCCCTTAGTGTAAGTTTGTAAACGGAAACGTTACTACTAAGTCCGAGTTAAAATTGGACAGATAGATCTTAACCTGAAAGGAATAAGGTCGATAGTTAAATTCTTAACGCAAACGCGATAGTAACGTTTTCGCATGTGCAGACTTACACTAAGGCCTCAGAAGGTTATACGTAGCGCAGACCTGAGGTTTGCCTTGTTTTCACATATTCGAACAACACGACAAAACTAAACGAAACTTAACATTTTATACCAATAAAATTGAGATTGAGAAGGGCCAAATTACAGAATGGAACTTTTTCGAATGTTTCGTGCTTTCTATCGTATTTCTACATCAATTTACTTACAGCCAGCCTTACTGCAGCAGCCAGCATTTACTCTAATTTAACTGAGCCCAATATATTAAATTTGGATTGGATTGGATTGTGGAAACAAACCCTTCGAAGGGTACCCCGGCACCTTGGGAGAGGATACCGGCTTCCGTCCCACTGGATTTGTGCCGTACTGAAACCCCCTCAGTGGCCTGCCTCTGCGCTTGGGGAGGACTCCGGGATCTCCAGTGGTACGCATCTGTGTCCCCCACCGACACCGGGCCCAACCCCAAGGGTTCTGTAGAAGCCCAACCCCGAGGGTTCTGTGGTATTACTGCACGGTTTGCATATGCAAGTTTCTGGTGAACTACTTACATTAAAAGAACTTACGGAATAGTATTTTTTGAACACTGGAAGCAATAACTTCGTTTACACATACTTATGTATGTCGGTACAGCAAAGGTTAATTAAACCACTTTTCGGTGCCTAGAAATTAATTAAATTATTAATTGAAAGTAAAAGCTCTTTGCCCTTTTAACCGGAAAACCTGAGTACTCAAGTGTAAATATAGCGAAACTTTGTTGTTAATATTAAAGTATATTCCGTGTTCCTGGAAACGGAAGACCATAATTTGTACTTGGTATTTTATTTTATTCTGATTTTTGAAAAGACTCCTTTATTTTATGTTTTTTTCACCCTCCAACCAGAAGAATTGGTGACCTCAAGAAAACTACGAGAAGCTGCTGCATATAGAGTTCGCAGAACCGGACGTAATGACGATCGTTATTGGATGCCTAAGTCCAGCAGGGGACTTTTAAAGGCTGATAGATACATGGACATTCACGATTAAAATATTTAAGTTCATATGTGTTTCCTGTCAACCAATTTCCACTTGGCCAGCGTGAAAGAAATCCAGTGCCCAGAAGTAAGGTTTAAAAAAGGCTGGAAAAATGTGTTACATTCTATCACTATCAAATATACCGAGCGAATCTTTGAAAAGCATGTCATGTCTATTTACCCGCATTTGACAAGCATATTGGACTTGACCATTTTTTTTCAATTTTGAGATGAGGACTGTTCCCAGCAATGGATCATTTATTTATTTTTTCCAACCTTTATGTCCCACTGCTAGGACAGGTCTCCTTCTCACAAGTGCGGATTGGTGGACGTCATGCTTTCGAGAAATTATGAATTTCTCTTAGGCATGCACCGCGATGGAGAACATCGTAATCAATTAAATATCACGATATTTTCCATCACCGTGAAGCAGCGATAAATGCGCACATTACAATTTTTTTTGTTAGCGGACCTCGGCGCGGGATATGAACCAGGGATCGGTTGCGTAGAAGACCGCGGTTTTTTACCACTCGGCCATCGCTGCTCCAACAGATGCGTTTCAATGAATCATTAACAATAGTTAAAGAAAGGTATTTTCAGCGTCACTTTAGCAATATTCGGGACTGAAATTCTGTAATTTAATCGACATTTCACAGCGATGCTTGATACTCGTTGAGGTAGTTAAAGCACAAAGTATACAAACTCGATACCGATTGCGAATAAGTTGTACTACGGCACTGGTTGCCGGTTTTCTACGTGAACACACATCGAGATTGGTTTAAACTTTACCCAATAATTCCTAGTAAAAGCATTCCAAACTCAAAACTACATTTGCCGCTATCAAGAACAATTTTCTCTGTGCGCAATTCATAGACAAACAATGTCTATTTGAATACCGAGCACGTCTATAAACAGTCTATTAACGCTCCCGTCTTAAGGCGGCACGACACTGCGATCACCGCGATGTTTGAATATGAATACCGGAGACTAATTAAAATAACAAAGATACCGTCTGCTGCAGGCTTTAATTAATCATTGTATTTACTGATTAACATTCCCCATTCAAGAACTTACCTAGTTAGCGAATTTACATGCAGATGGCGTCGCTTGTACGGAGTTAGGGTAAAAAACCGGCCAAGTGCGAGTCGGACTCACGCACGAAGGGTTCCGTACCATTATCTATAAAAAATCACGTATTTTATTTTATTTTTAGTATTTGTACAACAATAGCCTTTGATTATCCATAGAAATTATTGCATTAAGATTGAGTGAAAGGTAAATTGTGGTTTACGATTTATGACATATTAAAAAAACTACATACTAGATCTCGTTCAAACCAATTTTCGGTGGAAGTTTGCATCGTAATGTATATCATATGTTTTTTTAGTTTCATCATTCTCTTATTTTAGAAGTTACAGGGGGGGGGACACATTTTACCACTTTGGAAGTGTCTCTCGCGCAAACTATTCAGTTTAGAAAAAAATGATAATAGAAACCTCAATATCATTTTTGAAGACCTATCCATAAGTATCCCATACGTATGGGTTTGATGAAAAAAAATTTTTTGAGTTTCAGTTCTAAGTATGGGGAACCCTCAAAATTTATTGCTTTTTTCTATTTTTGTGTGAAAATCTTAATGTGGTTCACATAATACATCTACGTACCGAGTTTCAACAGTGTAGTTCTTATAGTTTCGGAAAAAAGTGGCTGTGACATACGGACGAACAGACAGACGGACAGACAGACATCACGAATCTATAAGGGTTCCGTTTTTTGCCATTTGGCTACGGAACTCTAAAAAGCCGGCGCCGAGATTTAATTCGTAATACCAGTCATAAACAAATGTTGGTGATTTAGTGCGCTGATACAGTTAGTGGTCAGGCATTTTTAAATAGGGTTATTTTCGTTTCGCGACGAGGTTTTTGTAGGTAGCGAACAGGCGTTACACGTACGCTAAAGTGTTTCTGTGTAAATTATTTTCATTTCACAGAATTCAAATTTATGTATGTGTAAAGTTTGTGTCGATAAGTAAAGAAAAAAGTGTCAGAGAAATACTTAACATTTAGCTAACCTTCCGATGGAGCCTTATGTCATTGATAAAACGTATAAATATTGCGTAGCATTCAAAGTAAATTAATAATGTAGCAAATTCTTTCAATATATCATTTTTTGTTTAAAAACTTACACTCCTAAGGTCTGTCACCATGTCAAAATCTGATAATGGAATGCTCAAGAAATCGAGAGAAACACGTTAGAGTCATTACCATAAGCAAGAAGGAGTAGGTACTGAACAATTTTATTTTTTACCGTTTGAACTCGGTTAAATTTTTTTAAACTTAATATCAGTCAATGTCATAAACATTTCCAGACAAAAAGATTTCTGATAAGTCTGTTTCAGCAACCAATTATAATTGAAAAGTTTTTTGGGGGAATTCAATACCTATTCTCTTAATCTTTATAGTGTGCGAGAGAAAGATGATGCCCCCTTTTATAAGACAGTGACCTAAAATAGTGGATTCCTCGCAGGTGCCCACTGAACTACGGTGGAACCGAGCCAAGGTTTAACGACAGAGCCGACACTTAGCGATTATTCGCGCGAATAAAGCCCTATGCCAACTTTCGATAATGCTATCTTTCGGAATACGTTCCAAATAATGCCTGCTGTAAACAGTATAAATGGTTACTCTATCTTTACGATTTCAATACATATTTAAAAAAAATGTTTTGCCAATATTTTGGCCATCTTTTGCCCAAACTGGCCAAGTGTGAATCGTGCTTACACAATATGTGTAAAAAAAAACGGCAAATTGTTTGTAAAGTAGGTTTACGATCGAGATGTTTACGTGATAACGTCCGCACGAGAAAATCTCCATTCGTTTGTATGCCGCTAGAGTGAGAGAGACGGAAGATCGGTCCACTCACTCGAACGCTATGCCAGCCTCCGCTCGTGAGGATTCCGCGTGACAAGTTTCACGGAATGACTGGCAGCGCTCGAGATGAGACGGGAGATCGGTCCGTCTCTCTCTCGTTATACCTGCGATCGCGCTCGTGAGGTTTTGGTGTGACACAAGTTTCTGAACATGTCACCCGACTAAAACGATTTTAAAGACGTTATCACGTCAAAAAGTAAACAGTCCTTTCTGCGTATCACTGATGGGTATTCCGTCTCACTTATGGGGAGGCCTCTGGAGTAGCAGCGCAACTGCATACAATTTTAGGCATGACTCAGTCTTGCTAGTCCATAGGATCCAACGACCACTTATCACCTGCCATCCTATTCAATCATAAATGTTACTTCACGGCGGAACAGGTGTAGGTACGGTACCTTCCCAGGAGACCCGTACCAATTTTGCCATCCTATTCACCCCGCTTCACAAAAACAGCTTTTATCATCTCTATAAAATAAATAGTGGAGCGCAAACTTTGAGTACCTGCTTTATTCGCTCTAACTTATTCATAGCGTAATACACATCTGGATATGATTGAAATCTGATTTCCACAAACTTTTGGGCAAATCAAATCCGATACGAACTGCCATCAGAACTTCGCAACCTTATTTGCTGTGGGCAAACTTTTAATATTAGTGGGGGATAAGAATTGATTTTTTTTACTACAGAAGAGGATAGGGATCTTGATATTTACTTGTAAGCTGTTTCTAAGTGAATTTGATATATGTGTAAATATTTTATTTCAATCCGATCCGATTAAATCCGATCGGCTCTAGTGGTAGTAGCTTGTGTGCGTAAGCTTTTGAAGCGTTAGTAAAGAAATCTGAATATGTTTGTCATTATCACAAAAAAATATTACCGTTGTAGCCGTTCAGCCCTGCTTTCACAACACCCAGCCCAATAAAATAATCATTATTTAATTATTTTCCCCTCTGGGAATCGAACCCAGGAAGTTAGCGGCACACAGGCGTCTGAACGCTGTGCCATACGGGCCAACGGTAATATATTTTTATTCATTTCTGTTTATCTTAAATTCCTTACTTGTCCACTTTTCTTCTAGCGACAACATGTAATAAAACACACCAATGCAATAAGATCATTTTTTTTTATTTCATTGAAAGTGAAACAAAAAAAGCAAGTAGACATAACATTGTAAGATTCAATTTCCAAGCTTGAACTGAAGGTTTTGAAAGGCTCTCCTTCCTAATTATTGATAATGAAATCTAAATCTAGGGAAAATGAACACCATATAATCCGTACAACAGCTACGTAATAAGATCCGAGCCCGCTAACTACGAAAGGGTTTCTTCTGCTATAAGATAAATTTGATTTAATTATTCTTAATAGAAGCAGGAGAATTAGACAATTTGAGGCAATTTGTAAAACTCTCAAATTATCGTAATGTTTGTCTTTACTGTAAAGTCATAAATACACACATGTCATTTATCTTACATTATAATAGCTACTCTGTAGGAAAGCTAATATTGTATACCCCATATTTTAAAACAGGGCTGAAGTTTTTCTCCGTCTGCTCTTTTATTCAGCTCAGCATTGCCTAAGCGCACCCAGAGCAGACAAAAAAAAAATAGCGTTCACTACGAGTTTAAAAGGAACCGTACAGTGAATAAAGAATATTTCATTTCAATTCACCATCACTGCTCTTACTTCTTTCTCAATTCGAGGTTTGATTTGTGCCCAACAGTGGGATTTAAAAAGCGAAGAATTTCTGAATAACAGCAACTCCATCTTACTACGAATCTTTTGCCATGATAATGACAACTCGTGTAGCGCAATGGTTACTATACCGTCTGGTATGCCGGACCCGGTTCCATTTTTAGCGAAGTAAGAATTGGAATGATCAGTTTCAATTTCTGTTCTCGATCTATGTATTTGTGTTATTATATTTGTGTGTGTTCATGGTAACCACAAAACAGGGAATCCTTATGTGGGGCTATGATTATGTAGAGTTTTGTTTTAAGAATATGAACTACTCTTAATAAATGTGTAGGCTTTTTACTTAACGTTAGGGCTATGAGTGTCAAGTGTACATGCTTTGTACATTCAAGATTCATTATTCCTTAGAAGAGAGAGGTGTCGACATAATTTAAATGCCAAAAAGAGCGTTATAAGGTTCTGAGTGCCACTCAGATATGACAGAGGAAGTGAATTTAGCATGAGGCGTTAGATGGCTTACTACTGCTCTTATGGACGGAAGTATGAAGAATCAAGAGACTAAATGTTAGAATCCATTATTGCAAACATCTTTGCACGTGTTTATTTATATTGTTATGAAGTAGACAATCCACATAATTTCTAAAGGATAATAATGTAATGTACGTTTTTGTTTCTAAATAATATGTTATACTATTATTTAGAAACAAGTTGAATAGAAAAATGTACTGTGTTAAATATCGCTGCATACTCGTAGTCCCACAATAGGATTCCCGTGTTGTGAGTACCTGCCATGGACATACAAAATACTAAGACCGAAAATATAATTTTCTTAAACACATCGATCAAATTTCTGAGTAGCTTCGGGATTAAGAATAGAGCTACGGTATCCCCTGCCTGATCGTAAGAGGCGACTAAAAGGGGGCTTCCGTGGTTGGGGGCGGATGGTGTGGAGTGGGAGCTCGACGCATCCAGCCAGCAGCCCCAGGAAGGGCGGTGTGGGCGTGGTCGCATGCCGCTGTGAGCGCCTGAGGGTGCAGGAGAGCGCATCTGCTCTCCCGAAGATGGGCCCGTTCAGGGGCGCCGCGCGTGGAGGACACCGGTGCGTTCCAATGGAGATTCCGGAGTCCCTCCCAAGCGCAGAGGCAGACTACCGAGGGGTTTTTAGTGCGGTAAAAATCCCACATAACCCGGTATCCTCTCCCAAGCTGCTGGGTACCTTTTGAAGGTTTCCCCCCGATACCAAAAAAAAACGGACTTTCCGGCCTGGCAACCATTGCACCATTAGGGTCGTCTATTTGTCTAATGTCTTCTTTTATTTCTGGAATTAAGCCTCCACGCCTGAGTTTAATTTTTACATTTTTCTCATAAGCTTTACTAAAGTTTCCAAGACAATTTCAAATAAAGATTTGACTGTTCCGTCCTCAGTCTTTCTTGGAAAGACGTGGGCGATTACTCACTCGCAGTTGTAAAACTGTTTAATACAAGGTAAATATTGAGATGTTTATTTAGCACTTCTATTTGCCCCCACGCTCAATTACGAGATAAGTCATGCGTGATATATGCTTTAATTTAAATGAATAAATTATAAACAAAATTTCTGTATTTCAATGTAAGGACTTTGTAATTTACGTAGTCTATAAGCTGAAATATAAAAGAAAGGTTTGTTGGTAACGACAATATTGACACAAACAAAACACAGGTAATATAGATCTATCTATAAGTCTGCCACAATTCGTTATAAATTGTTGTCATTAGAAATTAAAATACGTATATGCCAAAAACCTTACAACTAAAACAAATTCAATAACATGTGTCAATTTTTTGTTGTAAGTAAGTAGTAATTTATTCAAGTATAGTATGTTTTTTCACAGCTGTGAATGCTATGAAGAACTTTCGATCCGCAGCAAGTTTCATTTAAAAACTACACCAACCATCATACAGGAAAAATCCTGTTGAAAAATATTTTTCAAGTTTAAGTACTAAAGTGAAGAGTGAGTAAAGACGTCGAAACATAATCGTATTTACCCCAACTAAGCTATATGCTAGCTGCCGGCTAGATAGAGATAACTTCTTGCCTAATGGACCTAGCTAAATGTAAGACTTTAGATGCTCTGTTTGTTGCCTTAATCGACACTTATAGCGCGGTTATACTCAAACTCGCCTGGAATAGTCTTAACTGAAATATTCTGCGACCATTAAACAAATACATATCCTATGAAACTAGAACATTAGAAATTTGAGAACGTTCAAATAGTTCTTTAGTACCTTCATGACACGACATGTAACAGTATTCAAATGTTCTTGGTTTTAGATGTTAATATTCAAGAGCCGACAAAACACCATGTGACATCGAATGCACACCATGTTATACAGAAATCCTTACTATATGACCATCATTTCAATTATGTTCATGGTAATTTTTGATTATATAGAAGCTTAACTACAAAGGTACCTTGGGTCGTGGTTGACTGGCTGGAACCCTTTTTGAGTCCCACTGCTGGGTACGGGTAGAGAGCCTATAATTGGGAAGGATTAGTGCAGATGCGGGTTAGACTACTAACCCGCTGTCGAATGTTTTCAAACTGCCCATAAGGCCTAAGACAAAGTTTAACGACTGTTATCTGTCGATAACAATGGTGACCTACCGCTTAACGTGCCCTCCGAAGCACTTGAAACTCAAACCCATCTCACACCAGACCGCGCTTGCCTTCTACGCTAGTAGTCGGGCCATGCGCGCTTCGTTGTCATTACCATGGACAATTTTCAAAGATTCCTTTAAATAAAATATACCTTAACACACCAAAAAGCTTTTGATGTGCGTCACGGCTACTTAGCACTCGCGAATATTTCAAAAGTTAAACACGCCGACCAGAGAATTTGAAATTCAAATGACGGGAACAAAAACAGTAGATCATCCGTTGGAGAGGGAAAAAAAATATAGATTTAGAACTCTTTGGGGCGCTCCTATAAATCCGGGTGCCATCCAAACTCTCCGGACGCCTACTTAAATAGCTTGTCTTACTGCAAGCGATATCATGAAAATCTGGCAACGCATAGGCGACTCTTCTGGTGTTGCAGATGTCCATAGGCGACGGTGACCACTCACCATCAGGTAGCCCGTATGCCTGTTTGCTGGTGTTTTTACATAAAAAACAATGAATTACTCGCAACACCATGGCAGTTGTGTAATACTGAAGCAAACTACAGCCATTGTGTTTGCTCACTAAAAACCGGAAGCTATGACTCTAAAACATAATATAATATAAAAAATATAAGATAAGGCTATGTGTTTTAATACACCCGAATTTTTAATTTATGTCTGAAGATACTGAATCGTAAGTTCAATTGATTGAGACAAAAAAAAGTTGTAGCGATAATAATAAGTAATTCTTTACGTGCCCTTCGAAGCAAGGAAACGTGAGTCCAATTTGCCACTAGCGGCCCCACACATCTCAACTTGTAGCGATAATAATAAGTAATTCTTTACGTGCCCTTCGAAGCAAGGAAACGTGATTCCAATTTGCCACAAGCGGCCCCACACATCTCACACTCGACCACAGCCATTTCGCTGAGCTACGTAGATCGCTTGCTTTCTTAGTTAGCCGCTGGGAGATGCACGGATCGCGCACGGAGGTCTCTGGTACATTTCGAAATACTGGAATCCTCCCCAAGCACCTAGATTGGCCACGAAATTTTCTTAGGTAGGTTGCAACCCTGTTTGTGTTCCACTGCTGAGCGCGGGTCCCTTTCCAGTTTTTGAGATGCCTGGAGCATCTTCCTCCATACCGCTCTAAAGCGTGTTGTTGGAGGAATAGTCTTTAATGTTTGAACCCCAAAGCCCACAGAATCAGGTATCTCTCCTAATTTGCTAAAAGTTTTCTTCCCGATAGCAAAAAGGCTATCAGGTTAAAACAGTTCGTATTACCCGGTCACAGCACATGGGTCGTGTGCGGCATTTGTTTGCTATTCCATTTTATAAAAAAAAACCTTCAATGTTTTATGGAACAGGAATTTTATTCGGAACAGTTAAGCTTTATTGATATATTCTGTATCTCTAATGTCTTTAGCACTTTTAGATGGAGTTTGGCTTCAAATCCTTTTTTCGCAATAGTTTAGTATACGAATTTGAGAATCAAATTATTATCAACTCACGAGTTATAAGTCGTAGTCCAAAAAAAAAAATTGAGTATTTTGTAATTACGTTTGATCGTCGCATGCGAATTGTAGAGCACCGATACTTCATAGTTTCAATAAACATTATGAAGTGCCTGATTAATATCATTTTTAATCCATACTATCCATGTAATATTATAAATTCTAAAGTAACTCTGTCTGTCTGTCTGTCTATAACGCTTTCTCGTTTAAACTACTGATCCAATTTTAATAAAAAAATTAACACAAATAGAGTGGAACTTGGTAAAGGACATAGGATGGTTTTTATGCTACAGGAACCCATAAAACGGGTCCACGCAGGCGAAGCCGCTAGCGGAAGGCTAGTTACATATATTTAAAAAAAATAACAAACTAAAAAGTTTTTATAATTTTTTTTTTTTTTTCAGAAACAAGACTGCTATGGCACGGTATTATTTTGCACAACTTTTTAGTAAGAAATTGTAGTTTCATCGCGTTGACATATTTTAATATAACCGATTGGGACGGTGAAACAAGTTCTTTAGGCACGAAACAACTTTCCCAACGGAGAAACAGCGTTCATGATAAAAAATGGACTGCGAACCGAGTAACATGGATGCACGTAAGCTGTTTTCGTATAAAGTTAAAACTTAGTTGACTGTTATGTAGTGTAGTTATCTTTTGTTCTATTGGGGATTTAAGTTAAGTTTTAGTCACGTTATAATAACTTCGTAGTAGGTCCATGTCGAAACATTATATATACTTACTTGCCGGTAAAAAAATTGGGTCAAATGTGATGTGAAAAATGTGATGCGCATTGATACTAGAAAAATATCTATATCAGTTTGCCAATGATATAACAATCAATTAAGACGAGATGTTCCGGAAATAATGTAAAAATATATATATAAGCTACCTATTGGCACATTTTTTTCCAATTCTAACCTAGTACTAAAAGTAAAACTAAAGAAATAAGAAAAATATCGTAAGGATTTTCGTTACGATACATTAGCACGTAGATATGTATTCAGGCAAAGAAAACGGCTCAGAATATCCCTTAACCCTATTACATACTCGTCAATATCTTTCATATCCTACATATCAACAGAAAATATTAGGGACAGACGCCCGAATACCCTTAAAGAGATCTAATCGCCTTTGTGTACATAAACTACAGACAGTCGCAGGCGTGTGGAATACAGGCACACGTCCGATGAGCCTCGCCTGAACTAAATTGCCCGATTTATCGAATGTCTCACTATAAACAGGTAAATGACAGCTATTTTTACCAAAAGAAAACAATTTACATGTGTAACCTGTGAGTTGGCTTGCCTTGGCTGCAACCCTTTTTACGTCCCACTGCTGGGCACCAGTCTCTCCCCATTATTAGGGAGTTTTGGAGCTTACTCCACCACGCTGCTCCTGTGACCTGTGAGTTGGTTGGTGAAACCTGTGTGTTGGTTTGTTCAAATCTGTTTGTAATTTCATACATTTTGGAGCCTGAGGGTTTACATAAAAGTTGGAAAGAACATGTCATTTTGACTCAATACCGAAAGGAGATAATAATATGTGCCCAGCCGTGAGACTTTAAAAAGATTGGGGAAAAAATAAAAACATGATCGCGTTTATACATAGAGCTCTAATATAGGAAATGTCTTGAAAGGAGAGCAGATAGACAGACGTAAAATAAATGGTTCTGAGAGGGGACTAACTTTAAAACTCCAGAAGTAACTAAACATCAAGCAATATTATTAACCAGAAAGGCTGAGCGTTATTATTACATCTACTAACATTTGAAAGGTTATGTTAGATCCAACACCAAACCATACGATAGTGTTGAATTAACATTAGTATATTATGTATATGTAGTTAACATACGAGTACAAGTTGCATTTCATTTCGAGATTAACTTACGTGGCTAAAATTGTATGCGCAGTCGTCTAGCAAATACTTGTGAATGTAAATAAACTCAATGCAAAGGAAAGTCATATGTATTCTCACTTATTTGTCAGGGTTGTGAGTTTTACTTGTGAAGTTCTTGTTTTATCTTCGATGACGTTAGCACCTTTTTAAATATTTTGAGTTCTAGTACTTAACATTTTGCTCCATCCACGATTTTGTGCATTATGTGAAGCTTATAAACGTGCCTAAAATATCTATCAAACATCATCATAATCTCGAAATCAAAACATCGAAATCTTTAAGCTATGGTAGTCAACTATCTTACTATGTTATTTTTTTCGTTTTATGTCAAAGAACAGCAAATAATTAAGTAATTTTTATGTTTGAATTACATGGAAAATGAACCTTTTTAACTCTTGTCATCACACTTTCTGCCGTTACTCTTTATAATTAAAATATTCGCATTACCATCATTTTTTTCTTTTTCAAGGCTGTTCTCTACCTTTCTGGGTTTCATTGTCATTATAGTTGTCATTGTTATATAGCACCACAAATCACAGAACTTTTTTTATTTATTTTTTTCGGAATAACAACTCCTTAAATTTAACATATTATTCAATTCAATTTTTTTTCCTTGGACAATTCACACAACGCCATCTGATTCCAAACTAAGCAGAGCTTGTACTATGGTAATCAGAAAGCTGATAAACATACTTATATAATTCTAAATACATACTTAAATAGATAAATTAACACCCAGACACAGAACAAATAATCATATTCATCACACAAATATATGTCCTGGGTGGGAATCGAACCCTCATCGACAGCTCATCACCCACTACCCCACGGAGGCTGTCCAATTTAATTTATTTTACTTTTCTCTCTACTTATCTCTCTTTTAAAAGCTGTATCATTCGGCTGCTACTCATTACGAATATCTATATTGTATTCATCAATATCTTAATTTTTCAGACCATTATTCTCAGAAAATTTATCTAATTTGAACCGTCCTGAAAGAGCCAACCTTAGCCTGTGCTGCCAAATATATAGAAACATTCGGTTCGATCGTAAACTAACCACATGTCGCCAGTGCATTAGGAGATTAGGCGAGAACGTGACGGCACGTGTTTAAACAACTTGCCAACATCTGGGACTGCTCTCGATTGTTTGCTGTATATTCTATTTGATGGCATTGGATTGTAGAGAACTTTTAGTAGTCTTGACAATTGTCTTAGAGAAACGTTTTGGAGTGTAATCGAATTGTTAGACGTTGTATGTATAAGGTAGTTATTTATTTGCAATATATTTTTTGATGCACTGCTATGCAGTTTGTTATTTGTCAATACGTCACAGAAGTTAACGTGCCACGTAAAACATTTTTTTTCTTATTTATCTTATTTTTGGGTGATCTAGCGTTTACCCAAAAAAAATTCCCAAGCAAGCCTGATATTTTGATAATTTATTTTGATTTAGGGTTAAATTAAATAGTTTAGAATGGATTAAGTGTCCGGAACCACTTCAAAATCTGATGGTTATTAATATTTAATGGTAAAAAGGACCAAAACCGAGTGATAACTATCACTTAAAAATTATAACATCACAGTAACGTGTGCTTCTTGAAACTATGCATATCCTAGCAGATACCATATTGTTAGGAATCAACGTCGGTAGTTGAATAAAAAAATGTGACGATGTAGGGGAAAACGCCCATAAAAGCGAGGCCTCCTCTAAGGAGCGACCATTATTAGTCTAAAAGTTATAGGGGCAGTAACTCTGTCCGTTTGCGTACTGAAATTCTGTATTTGTGCTTATTATTTAATTGTGGTTGTATTAGGAAATGTTAATTAACCTTAAATCGTTAATTTTGGATTGTAAAAAGGCTTTGTGAATTAAACTGTGATTTAAATATTCCGCTTCTGGTTTTTATTGCTAAAAATATTATATTTTGCGGCTTAAGATCTTCCCTGGTATTGCACATCACATGTGCACACAGTTAAACATTGCTATGTGTTGTAATGCATGTACACACGTAGTGGTAAATTACAATTAGCACCCTTTAGAAGTGTGAAAGTGGCAAATGTAAAATATGGGAACTATTCATTAGAGCAACATGGCTGCCGCGTCCTGTCCAGTCATTACCGCCAGTCTTGCGAAATGGCCGCCAAATTGGGAATCCACCGAAAATGCAATATGAATAACTCTGTATGCACTCACTGTCCTGGATCAAAACAGCAGCGAACGAGGTTTAAATTATTCCTAAAGATAATTTGAATAGGTAAATTAATATAGATGCTATATCTCCATAATGGAATATATCTAAAAAATAGGACTTTTGAGGGTTCAAAAGTTTTTTTCAACTTTTTTTATTTCCCACTGCTGGGCACAGGTCTCCTTCTCACAATTGAGAGGGATTTAGGCCATAGTCCACCACGCTGGCCAAGTGCGGATTGGTGGACGTCATGCTTTCGAGAAATTATGAATTTCTCTCAGGCATGCACGGCGATGGAGGACATCGTATTCAATGAAATATCACGATATTTTCCATCACCGTGGAGCAGCGATAAATTCGCACATTACAAATTTCTTTATCAGAGGTGCGCGCCGAGGATTTGAACCCAGGATCGGTTGCAGAAGACCGCGGCTTTTACCACTCGGCCATCGCTGCTCAAAAGTTTAAAGCAGTATATATAAGGAAATTAGTATAATTAATATAAAAACTGTGGAATAAGTATTATTCTTGAAGTGTTCATTTTATATGTTCGTCGGGCGTTTATGTGGTTATTACATATACGTGTAACACACATGGAAAAATATCGAAATATTATAAAATCTTTAAATCTAAGAAGTTTAAAATTAAGGCCCACATACCATATAACGACCAATACCATATAACAAAGATAAAGACTTTTATTCACAAATATGGGTGTTTACAAAGTTATTTACCTATATAAATTTAGTTCGCCATAACGACCAATCAAAACCAAATTCGACGACCCGTGTGGCGAAATGATTTCCATATCGGAACGCCGATCGGATGGGCCTGGGTTCGATTTCCGACGAAGCAGAAATGATGTTTGAATGATGAGTTGAAATTTCTGTTCTCGGTCTGGGTGTTTGTATTTCTGCCTTTGTATGAGTCCATGGTACCCACGACACATACCCTACCCTGCTGTGGGGCTATGAGTGTGAAACGTTATTTATTATTATTTGTATAAACCGAAATATTAAGATAAACAAAAATGTCACGAAAACGAGTCTGTCTGCTTTTGGATTTTCCGACATTCCCTATGAGAAAAGTAGGAATACTACCTATAAATAGGTATTTAATTGTCTGAATTTCGCACGTTCTTAACATTTGAATCAAATTCGTACGTATAAACAACTGGATCGTACAACGTTAAAGTACCATAGTCTTCATAAAATGTTTTGTATTTAGATACTGACAATTTGTTTTCTCTGTATTCTATTATAAATATAAAAATTTCTGTTACAAATATAAATTTGATTATAATTTCAGTTCTGTTTATGCTATTTTTTAAATTTTATAAATTTAGCAATACTAATTGAAAATTACGGTACTCTCCATTTTAGGTCATGCATAATGTTGTAATTATGAATAGTATACTTATTATAAGAATAATTCTAAAACTACTTATCCATTATAAATGAAATTTTAATGGCCATAAAGCTGCTGGGGAAACGAACACTAAAAATACAGTCGAATTACGAACCCCCTTTTTGTTAAAATGGGTTAAAAACACAACTCAAACTCCGCGTCCGGTCAAACCGGACCAAACGCCGACAATCCCATGAAACTCTGTAAAAGCTTTCACTCATGAATAATTTAAATTATTAATGAATACCAAGTTGGAATTAGATAAATGATATCTATCTGAGGCAGCCGTAGTTTCTATACGGTGGTGATTGGCTTCAATAGGATGAGAGTGTGATATGAAAATGCTTTCCGGTCTTTTACTATTGCCATTTAAGGGCAATTTCAGGGATCTGTATCTCAAAATTCGTTTATTTCACGAGGAATACTTATCTATATTAATAATATAAATGTGAAAGTTTGTTGCTCAATCACGCAATAACTTTATAACTAAGAATAAATTCCCAATAATAATTCTATAAATAAGAAATTTGCCACAAAGAAATATTAAAGTCTGGAATAGCATTAGGCTACTTTTAATTCAAAAAATGTTCTGTTCTCGTGAGATAGATTTGTATTTGATATAAACTTAAATCTATATTAATGATGCGATGATATATTAATCGGTACAGGGAATAACTGGTATAACGACTAAGTGCCTCTCACCATCTCCAAGTAAAGTGTTGATTAGTGACGTCCCAAGTAAAGTTAATTGGCAAGAAGAAACTATGAGTACGGCTCAGTTTATCATATGATTAGTGCTACTCGAACATCGTGAAATTGAAATTGAAGTTACGGGTGACTTTAACCGACAATCAGCGTACTTGTCACTTACTTGAAGGTGGTAAAAGAGGCGCTAAAAGTAATGAAATTAGTTGATGCAGTTTCTAAATACACAGGTTTTGCTAAAAAATATAAGCTGTGCACTGTTCAGAAACATAATAGGCGTAGATTATGTGGAGTTGCAAAAAACCCGTATAAAATAATAAAAGCATCCTTTTTTTCTTAAATTTATTTTGTTTTCGTTGTTTTATATTTAGTTGCTTTTTATTCGTATATTTATTTTGATGTTTAATTTTATTAATTGTAAAATATGGGTTCTGTTACCTGATTGATAAATAAATAATTAAAGAAAACCCTCTGTGAATTGACATTATCAGAAATTCATAGCTTCATATTTTTTTCTATCCTTTTTAATGCTCCACTGCTGGGCACAGATCCTCTCTCAAAACTAGTTACGAATGGAACCTCAAAAATATCAAGTTTTTTCGATTTAAGTTAATATACTAGGTTGTGCTCTGCTAGAAGAAACATTATGTAAGTATGGACGTTGCGTGTTTTGGAGCCTGTTTCCCCCCCTGTTGCAACACGTGAAATACGAAAACTTCTGTCAACCAACTATAAATTCTACTACAACGAGAACTGCTGCAACCTATAGTAGTGTTATAGGTATAAGTATTATAATTATATAAATTTTAATAAGCGCAACAATTCCTCTGAATATTTCATAATTAGTTTATTAAAAAGACGATTCTTATTAAACTTTTTGGTTTCTTATTATGTCTCTTTTGCTAAATCACTGTGATGTTACGGCTTGGTATAAAGAAAAAACGCTCAAACTAAAATCTCATCAAAAATTATGAGAAGTTGTGTTTCGCCTGTGGAAATAAGCGAAGCACAAGGCGTATTTAGTGACCAATACACAGGTGAATGTATAAAGTTGTTAAAAAATTATGACTGAACTAATGTAGTTGTATTCAAACGTCACTAGAATGGCAATTAGTGTTTATTAGTATTTTGAATAAAATTAGAAGAATCTACATACATAGTTAAACACCAAACAAAACACTCTAGTATTGATTAAGAATGTTAGGTCATAAACTTAGCATAACATAGCGCTGTTATGTTTTAAAATATATTTGCAGTAAACAATCTTGGCACAACTTTTTATAGAAATATAGATAAAAAAAAATATAGTACTTAAACAAAAGCTTCTTTGAGTTTAACGAAGATTTATCTTTGAATCCTTCTTATTTTTTATTTGAATTGCGTAACAGACGAGCATGCAGGCCACGTTCTGTTAAGTTGTTGCTGCAGCCCATGGACACCATGCTCAACACCCTCAAGCAAGCATAGGTAAGTCATGTCTGAGCTCGTATGCAGTTGCGCTGTTACTCCGGAGGCTGGTGGTCGCCTCATGTAAGTGTGGCCGGCAACTGCATCTTTCCACCGAAACACAACAGAATTGGTTTCCGGCAGAAGTGCATTTTATATATTTTAATAAAAAAACAAAATATACACGTAAAGTGGCCATGAACTACAAAGAAAAAACAAGGCTAAATTTATTAATTTCAATATGTATTTATTGTTGCTGTATACACTTAATTAAACAACACGGTGTCAACGACGTTTACCATGACTGGCATCCCACACCATTATCACATTCTTGTGAACTCAACTTTAAACTGGACATTGCACGTTCATTCCGCCGGCAATTCTAACTTGCGCCACGCGCAGTTTAGGCGACGTCCGGCGCACTCTAATTAAATTCTCGTCAAGTTCCCGGGTGACAAGCCTCGGGCCTGAATCGCACTTACTTTTTAAACTCCATAACTTACGTTTCAATTTAATTATGAAGACGCTTATAATTTTCGCGGCGGCTCAGCGGAGCGGCGATGCAAATTGACAAAGTTTTGTTATTTATTGTGCTGATCTGTTAAGTTGTAATGACAATAACGGTATCTTTAACAACTTTTGGCAGCCCTGAATATATTATATTACCCACTAATTCGCATTCCGGGTTACGGGGCAACTGTTTAGCCAATAGTCCTGCACCCTTTTCGCATAGCAAACATATTATTATTAAGAAAAGGTTTACTGCAATAGCATCTAAAAAATGGTTATTTATAGAAACATAACTTATCTAATTAAAGTTTATTTCAATGATGAGCAAATAGAAGATCATCTTGAAAAAATACTTCTTAAGCTTTGATGAAAGAACTTCCGACTCGGGGTTTCACTTTATTGACTAACGATTTATGAGAAGAATAAGATATATTTACCTCAATTTTTAATATGTACTCAAATTTGATCCATCGCAACTGACTGCTTTTACAAAATCTCCTTTTGACATCAAGTCTAATACAGGCCAAGGCATTTTTGATAAAATCTAATATGTTTTCACGATTGCATTGACTTTGCAAAATCATATCAAAATAGCTATTTCAAGTCAAAACTTTCTAGTCCTTCCTTTAAAACATTGAAAAATCAACATAATAATAGTTTCCAAGTCTTTAATAGCAAAAACTTTGCACTATTTTAATATTTTCCTATCCCGTAACAGCGAAACTAACTTTACTTAGAGGGATCCCATGCAATAAATTTCAATTTAAAATAATTTCGGCAGGCAGGTAAGCAAATAGCTAACAGGGATAGCATAATAACCACATCAAAGTTTGGCCGGTTACATAAAATGTTCGCCCACAAAATCAGATTATACCGCAAAAATAGTGCGCCAAATAAAATATGTTGTAAACTGTAATACAATTTTAAAACTGGTGAACTGTTTGGCACCGGTTCATATCCCGATGCCTCAATTATTGATAATATTCGCCACTTACATTTGAATGCAGTCAGCGTCAGAAATCGAGCGCTGACTTTAAAATTTCGAAATGAATCGCGTGATCCAGTAAAATATCCACTATCTACCACAGTTACGAGTTTTCGTATGAACTTAGAAAATTAATAAAGGACGTCTTTGCAGAACCAAAGCACAATTATGCTTTAGAACTGCCGTCAAATTTATTGGTTTCGGTTGAAAGAACCAATTCATAGCGACAATTGACAAAGCTTGTTCAGCGCTTACAAAGCGTTTATCAGTCTCCGGAGTAGCAGAACAACTGTATCAGACGACAAATGAAGCAAACGTAGAGTACAGCAAACATTTAACACGATATAGCCTATATCTTACTCATTTGGTATTCAATTTTCAACTCTAAGTCCAACGGCTTAGAGTTGACTAAATGATTGTTAGGAAGCAATACAGCAATTATTGATGGATCCAGTTTTTGCATATCTATCTTAACGCTAAAAACATTATCTGGAGTTTTATTTGGTTTGATAAAACTAAGACTATTTCAGTTTAGGATTAGATTCATATTTCAAAATATTTTGATCTTTTAATGGAACTAAAGAGGCTTAAACTACAACTCTTATAATGTCCTCGAATATTTATGGAGTCAAGGCATTTGACCTGACGATATTTTTTTACGTGTAAAGCTACTCGGCAAAATAGACATATTCGTAACACTCACCTATACAAACTGTGAATATCGTTAAGAAACTCCACACGAGACCCAGCTGTGTATCATATGGTAGTGACATGTAAGTAAATATTTGTTCTGTAACGTTAAACACACTGAAGTAAGAAGCTTTTCTCCATATTACTATGAAGTGGTTTGCAGAATATGGAGATTAAATATATTCCCTTTTTATGGTAATTGTTTTTTTATACATCTTGAAGAAAGGATGTACTTAATGTCTCTGCCTACACCATTTAGTTTCGGATCTTCACAGGAAGATCTGTGACGTAAATGGATAAATAATGCTTTATATTACCAGTATTTTTATTTTATTATTACAATATTACCAGTAGCAGCAGTCCCACACTAGGATTTCAAGTGCCATGGGTACCATGGCTGGCTGGCTGCAACCCTTTTGGCGTACTACTTCGGGGTCTCGCCTCATCATTTGGTAGGCCTGGAGCTTACTCCAACACGTTCACCATTTCACACCCGACCGCGCTCGTTTAGCTTAGCTGCATAGATGCAAGCCGGATTCTACGCTATATTATACGCCGGGCCATGTGCGCTTGACACATACCATACATACATATGAATATGAATACCACCCAGAACCAATATCATATTAACTCACAATAATAATCTAACTCAATTAAAATAAGTGATTCAATTTTCTGCCTCGCCTGGAATGGAAGCCGGAACCCTTGAGCGGCATCTTGGAATGATAGCGCTTACGCTACACAGGTCTAAATATGTATATTGATTATTAATTATTTATATCATTGAGTAGGTATCAATACTTAGTTGGAAAATCAAGTATTCGATCTTCTATATTAGAAGGTTGGAAACGAAAATCGGATTTTGGTAAAAGCGAAATAATGCTAAGGGGAAACGAAAAGAAAAAGTTTCAAACGTTAATTACGGCCATTTTTATCCCAATTTTCGTCGAGTGCCGACTTCAATCTGATTGAAGATTGTTCCAGAAATAATGGTAAGAACGTTTACACAACATTAAAATTATATTAGGAGCCTTATAAAGACTCTATTTGTAAGTCTTTACTGAATTCTTCGAGGTAATATTCAATGATCAATGAACAGGTAATCAAAGTTAAAAAATTAATACTAAGACAAGTAACAAAATAAGTATAGAGAGGGTGGTACCCCAATCGAAACACTTACGTTCTATCACTTTTATACGATCATAGTAAAAGATTACGTTTCGTCTGATTACATCTGTCGTTTCATTACCATAAAAATGCAATCTCTTCCGTGGAATCAGGTATTACGTAAAGACATCTTGTTTCCTCTTCCGCGTTATAACTTGAAACAAAAACTTCCACCCAGGGGGCTCATCTTTGTGGTAAATTGACAAAGTTCCACAAAGTGAACTCAGAGCAGGCTTCTGGGAGCGGTAATTAGTACTACTGGACCCTAATATCGGGAGCTTCATTGATTCTCCTCATTTATCTTCTTTAAGCAATTTTAGGCAATAGACTTCGCTTAAGAATATTGAGTAGACATTTATAAGTTTTACTATTTCCTCAACTACAATATACGAGCATGACCTAGCTCCTAACGTTTCACACTTATAGTCCCAAAGAAGAGTAGATATACCCTGTGTCGTGGATACCATGGACACATACAAAGAAAGGTGTTCTGTCCACCCAAAATTTGTTACAAAAAACAAACATTTATTTAAATGCGCTAAAAATATAAATATGATAGTTATACCCTGTGTTGTGGGTGCCATGGAAACACTCATAGACAGAAACACAAACATCATCAAATTTCTGCCTCGGAGGAAATCGAACCCGGGACTCTCCGATCAATAGTCTGGCATGGTAACCATTACGCTACACGGGTCATCTCTTAATTTTTTAATGAAAACTAAAATTACAATCGATGGCGAAGAAAGGTCCTCGAGTAAACTACCACGTTTCGGGAAAAAGGAGCACAGGCCGCCCTCCAGCCAGGTGGATTGATGACCTAAAGAAGATAGTGGTAAGCCGCTGGATTCAGAGTGCACAGGGCCGGATGGAATGGCGAACGTTAGGAGGGCTTATGTCCAGCAGTGGACTATGAAAGACTGATAGATGGATGGTATGGATGGATTGGAAACTATTTAAGCCAAAACATTCCACCCTGTGAGTGAGAAGAACCTTAAAAAACGTACCTAATCAATTATTCGCTCGAGGCACCAATTTACAACCTATCAAAATCGTTCGCCACCACTATCTCAGTCGCCGTATTTGCATGCTAATAAACTCTTCCTCAAAACTGGGGCTCACACAAAAGAATTCTAATTACATTCATAAGGCTATTATTATTCATGTAGAGAGCCAGAGATAAGTCCCTAAAACGCCATATTAATGTTATACGAACATTCGAATCTGGTTTAATGTAGCCGCTTCCTTGAACACACTTCCCGCTAATTATGCAAAGTACTCACATACATAATTACCCGAGAAAATATTATGAAACGCAGAAATATGTATTGCTATTTATGAAATTCCTGTTTCAAACCCACCATGAAAGGTCACGAAATAAGGAACTTTACAAATGAATATTTTTTCTCGAAAAAAAATATGTTTATTTACGGTTTAATAATCTAGCTTAGCATATGATTTTCCTTAACTAAGACCATTAATAACAGGTAAATAAATAAATAAATGAAATAACTCTTTACGCTTACAGCCTCACAGTAAGATTTTCTTTGTCATGCTTACCATAGACAGTAACAAGGACAAGAACATAAACACCCAGATTTACATGTTCCTGCATTGCTTTGAATCAAACCCTCGACCCCGATGGACAGTATGCGTGGTGCAATGGTAACCGTTGCACCACACATACAAGTCATCACTTACTTTCATACCTATCAACCACTATCATAAGTCCATGGTAATCACACAGAATCATGCAACGTAGAAGGCATTTCAAGACTATTGGACGTTTACATAGTCTTGTTAAATCGACTAAGATGAGGAAGAGCAAATACAAAATGTAAATAGTTTAACAAAACTAAAAAAACACGCTTCTGTGAAAATACGAAATAAAAAGTAAAAAATAAGAAGAACACGTATTTTACAGTAAAAAAAGCGTGGGGTGCACGGTGTTAATAGTATCTTTAAAACCACCCCACGCTTTTTTTTACAGTAAAATACTGTCATTTTCTTCTTATTTTTACTTTTTAGTTCTTATTTTCACAGAAGCGTGTTTTTTAGTTTTTTAAACTAATTACATATTTGTTTTTGGTTTTTTAGTTGGATTTTTTTCTGTGCAAATTTTCACAGACCCCTAGAAGTAAGTGAAAATGAAGTTAAAAGATTCCGTTACATACATACATACAGGTCAAGCTAATGAAAAAGCAGGACTCAGGAAAAGAATTTATATTAGCTCAGCTTTGATTAGACAGAACGCTATACTTCGCCACTGAATAGTGAATAAATTAAGGACACGCGCTGGAATTCATTCGCTTATTTGTCACAGCTCCGATCCGATAAACCTTATGGAGGGATGAGAACCGTGTCTACTGCAGAAAAAGGAACACAAACTCAATAACAGTTTATTTGTTCCTTTTCCCGACGAAAGCACAAGTTTTTTTTATTTAACGTACTTATCAATTTACAAAATTAAACAGTGCTACATTTTTAATATAACGAAATAAAGCTGCATTTAAAATCCATATTAAGATTTAAATTTGTTCAACTACAAAAAAAAAAAAAACGCAGATCCCGAAGAATCGGTAACCTCTTCCTTTTGTTTAAGTTGTTTACAAAGGAATTTCATAATTTTTATTTTTCGTTTTGAAAAAAATATTTTCATACTTTTAGTGTATGTTGTACGAGGGCTGTTTGATAAGTCCTTTTAAAAACTATTTATAAAACCTTTTTTTCTGGGAAATAGCATTAATACTGGCAGACACAATTTTTCAAATGAAGACTGTCAAAAATTCAGCAAAAAAAACAAGTTTTTTTCAGTTTAACCATTGTTTAACTGTGAAGAAGAAAAATACTCAAACTAAAACTCAAAATACATTTCTAACACAGCAAGGCTCCTGAAAATAAGAATCTAATCAAAAATCAGAAATCCAAGCGGGTTCCCGATATAACACATTGAATTTAGATTAGCCCAGCTTTGATTAGACAGAGCGCTATACATCGCCGCTGAACGGTGAATAAATAGAGTGCACGTGTTGGAACTTATTCGCTTTTTGTCACAGCTCCGATAGACGTTAGAGAGGGATGAGAACCGTGTCTACTGTAGGAAAAGGAATACAAAAATCTCCGTTTTCCTTTCAAGAGTTGTTTTTGTTTCTTTTTGCCGTTGCAACAAAATGACGGCTTACAAATTTTTATACAATCCACCCATTACGGCTATCAAATTAATGAAGGGTCTAAACTTTAAATCCTTAAAAAAATCAAATCCAAGATGGCCGTCACCATGTAACGGTAGACATAATTATGTATATGTTGCATATAACGTACCCGGTAGGTGTAAAAAATTAAAAGGCAAATTTTTTTTAGACGTATAAATTTGACGACCCGCGTGGGATAATGGTTACCATGCCGGACTGCCGATCGGAGAGTCCCAGGTTCGATTCCCGGTGAAGCAGAAATTTTATTGATGAGTTTAAAATTTCTGTTCTCGGTCTGTGTGTTTGTGTTTCTGTCTTTGAGTGTGTCCATGGCACCCACAACACAGAGTATAACTACCCTACTGTGGGGCTATGAGTGTGAAACATCCATTATTTATTTATCTATTATATTTTTAGCGCATTTAAATAAATGTTTGTTTTTAGTAATTTTTAATAACTAAGTACCTATTTAAATTATGCTCTCAACCCTCATAGAATTTAACATATACAATTAAGTTTTTACGTCACAAAACATTTAAAAATGTTAGTAGCTTTACTATATCTATCTAATCTAATCTAATCTAATCCAATAACTTTAAACGAGCAATTCTTGTATATATCTAAATATATTTTTTGAATCTCTTAAACGGCTCCGAAGATTTTGATGAAATTTAGTACCCTGGTTTCGGGGATTATAAATCGATCCAGCAAATTTTTACTAATAGAAATTGTAGTTTTATTAAATGTTTATGCCGTTAAATATAAAATTACTCTTACTGACATCTGTTGGAGAATATTAATAATATTGTGGCGTAGAAAGCCGTCAAATGTCGACCGTCAATCCGCCCTTCAAACACATGACAATGTCGATATGAAAGACCTCTATAAAAATTTCGTCAATGGAAGGTCGAATGGTTACGAAAGCTGCCTACGGAGCTACAGACCCGGGTTCCAACCTCAAGTAGGCAAGTTGCGTTTTTTATTTTTTGTGACATTTTTTTTAAAATTGGGAGCTAAGTATTTCAAAAGGCTTTGTTAAGTAACACTAAGCCAATGAATGTTTTGCTTAAAAATAAACCAAGAAAATCAATTGTTTTTATCCGAGCATCGCTCGGGCGTCCAGGTAAGTACTAGGAACTTACACAAGGAATATTTTCTTACTAAAAGTGATATGGTAGTTGAATTATTAAGATAGCGCAGGTGTACCTTAAAAAGGCCGTCTAAGGTAGAGCTTCTTAGAATTAAAAATTCAGTGAGTACTATTACGCGTGGTATTATACGAGTCAGTTGTAGCACATATTTTGCTCCTTAACCGCTCATTACACGGTTTTAATGTCATGTGGTTATTTATATGACGTAGAACAAGGCTATCCAAACTTTATTGGAAGTGGACTCAAATTTTGCACCCAACATCGTCTGCGGGCCATAAAATGAAAATAAAATAACTTTCCTTATTTATATATTTTTTATAAGCTATAAGCTAAGCTAAGGCGGAGTTATTAGAGACTTCGTGGCATCCGTTATCTCACACACAGCTTGATCAAATCACATTCACATTAATTAATGTCTGTGTCAGTTATCGATATATACAGTCCAACAGAAATACGGAATAAGTTAACATATACACTTCTAATCAGTAAAAACTTCATAATTCTTCTTCAATAAAAATGTATACTTAATGAAAATGACACTGCCTCTGCACATTTTTCGTTCCGATGTGAACTATTAATTAATTAGCTACTACCACTACCGTGTTATGCCCACCCCACACTTAACGAAAAATCGTTCTATAGTAGACTGTACAAATAAATCGAGCGCCTCTATTGCCTCCACACACCACCGATATCTGCGTCGATCGTCAGTTTTCCGCAGTTCACACGTTGGCTTAATTGCATAGATCGCTTGCGTTTTACGCTAACCGCCGGGCCATGCGCATCTATTACGTGTTACCAAAATACTCAAAAAAGGAGTATTAATTTTATAGGATTGATGGACTACACCATCAAACTGGGCAAGTGAAGGTTACTAAACTCAAATCCTTAGTACCCTAAAATAATAGGGTCTTCTACACAATGAGACATCAATCAAGCCTTAGTACATTACAGTGGACCTGTACGGGTTGACAGACCTACCCTTGAGTAAACTCGGCTAATTCTCTGGTAAGTATTACTAGTGTTTTTACGTAGATAGAGTGAAAATTGAATTATATTCTCTCTCCCAAAACAATGTCGAGTTACTTTACAGCAGTCGCAACAATGTTGCACCGTTCGAAGTCTCAGCAAAAGATTTCCTCAGAAAGCACCTTAAATCCACTGTCACCCTACCTCCAGTACCTCTAAAAATTCCAAGCCAAAACTAATTTGCAATACAATGCGTCGTAACTCAACAACAGCAGTACACCGCGCGCTTGGTACGCGTCGATGCAACGTTTAATCTAACTTTGCTCACCAAGTATTCTGACCGAAGTCGGACTTGGTATTAATTATTACACCAGCGCTCATGCCCCGGAGTAATGAAGAACTGTTACTTGAGTTTGAACGAGGAAGTAAAAACTATTTAGTGCAAGAAGCAATTGTAGTTTGAGTAGTTTAGTACATCTACACTCTGGTGCGGCTTTATTATTCCATTGTTCAGCGATTAAAATGGCTTCTGTGGAAGGTACAGTCCAAGTCAGAGATTTGATGAGCGATCCCTGCTTATACTTGTTCTTATATTTACATAAATTCCCTTGTATTGCTACCCAGAAGCCTAATACTAATAAGGACCACAAAAATAAAAATTGGTGGTAAATTCCACCCGGAGCCATCTTCAATCAGACTCAAGCAAACTAGATTCAGGTCTGAGATCTTATACAGTTCCGTTGCTCTTGAGGCTGCCCCATATAAGTATCTTTATATGGCCGGCAAATAGTAGATTAAGCGTAGAGAAACGATCTATATGTATGAAATACCTATATCGATACTCGTACTTTTTACCGACTTCCAAAAGAAGGAGGTACTGTATTCGGCTGTATGTATTTTTTTTTTTTTTTATATATGTTCACCGATTACTCCGCCGTTTGTGGACCGATTTTAAAAATTCTTTTTTTGTTCGTATGCTTATACTCCCGAGGTGGTCCCATTGTCACCAAATCAGGATCTGATGATGGGATCCCAGGGAAATTGAGGGGAACTCTCAAATTTTATAGGCACACACATTAATTTTCTTATAGTTTCTGAAGCATAAGAGATATTTACGCATAGAAATCATCATCTTATGTTGTTGAGCTGATGATGGAAGGTACTGCGACAGTGAGGAGTTGAGAGCAAATTCTTTCAATAAATAGTTTTTTTATCGAAATCTTACATTCCCGAGGTGGTCCAACTGTCACCAAGTCAAAGTCTGATGCGGGGATCCCAGAGAAATCGGAGGGAACATTCAAATTTTATAGCACAACAAATGATTTTCATATTTTTACAAAGCAAAACGAACATTTGTTTATAATTATCGTCATATCATGTTGCTGAACTGATGATGGAAGGTATTATGACGGTTAGGAGTTAAGAGCAAATTCTTTCAATAAATGGTTTTTTGTTCGAAATCTTACATTCCTGAGGTGGTCCAACTGTCACCATGTCAAAATCTGATGATGTGATATTAGGGATATCGAGGGAAACACTGAAACTTAATAGGCACACACATGCTTTTAGTCATATTTTTAACATAATACAAATATTTATGTCTGGTAATTATCACCTGCTGTTGCTTAACTGATGATTGAAGGTACAACTCCTCAACGGTTAGGAGCTGAGAGCAAATTCTTTCTTTAATTTATACGTTCAGGTGGACTGATAGTATGTCTTTCAGACTTTTAGATGGCTATTAGATAAACATGATTATAAAAGGTAAATCTGTTTAAAGTTTAGAAGTTGTGAAAAATTTTCCAATTATGCTAATACATACAGAATTATTAAAATTACTAAAAAGAGTGAAATAAATTAAGTTTTTAACAAAAAAATAGAACCGACTTCAAACGGTAAAAAATAAAATTGTTCAGTACCTACTTCTTCCGGCTTATGGTAATGACTCTTAAAACTATTTTTGAAGTCGGGCCCTTAGTGAAATGTCCTGTCTTAGTAAATATAGTGTACCTTTCGTTCTGAATGGGCACCGACTCCAATATAGTTTTAACAGTCATTACCATAAGCAAGAAGAAGTAGGTACTGTCCCACTGTCTGTACTGTCGGTGCCAATTTACAACGAATGGTACGACATTTACTAAGGGCCCGACTCCAGAAATAGTTTTAAGAGTCATTACCATAAGCCGGAAGAAGTAGGTACTGAACAATTTTATTTTTTACCGTTTGAAGTCGGTTCTATTTTTTTGTTAAAAACTTAATTTATAATATAAGTACATTTGTATGTACTTAAGTATATACGAAGCTAAGGATCAAATCACTGCGCATATTGTGATCTGAACTTAAAAACTCAAATATTGCTGTGATCATCGTTACTACTAAACTTTACCGCAACTTTGCCAAGTAATTAATTACTCGAGGAAGACTTTTTCAAATTATTGCACCCACTTAACAGTTTACAAGTTTGGCTGATAATCATTTTTGTAGCGAAAACTAATCAAATTTTACAAGTACTAGAAATAAGATACAGTACATTGAAATTTCGTCGAATAGAAACATCATAGTCCATCTTTCCATCCAGCAGCTTTTCATAATCCACTGCTGGACATAAACCTCCCCCAACTTATAGGCTTTCCCTATCTTCTTTAGGTCGTCATTCCACCTGCTCGGAAAAAGAGCACAAATTTCAAGAATAGGAGCTACTCGCCTGTGGTGCCTTTCTTGATAATTTGAGAGCCAGGTCGGCCTTTGTTCGTCAACGGATTTCATCGTTTCATTGCTCGCTGAACAACTTAGAGCCTGTGAAAAAGCTGACAAAAAAATACCGACCACGTCTTAGCGCCGTATGTCATCACTGGAAACACGCCCGGCTCCAAAAATTCAAATTCGAAAAGTCATTAAATCAATAACAATAGCTATAAAGGTGTTGATTTATTATTATATACCATGACTATAGAATTTTCAGCAGATCCCGAATCACCGTAAAAGCTACCAATGATAGGCCATCACAAAACAAAACCGCTTTTTAAACTTCTGTATAGAAACAATTTTGAAATTTGAATTTTCTTTCATAGCTCCAGTATAATTCAGTCTTAAATAAACAAATCAACAAAAACTTACGACCTCAGCACTCCAGCAATGCTGTCTGTGCAATAAATAACTCGATCTTATTAGAGTTTGCAGAAAACACATCCACTCTCAAAGCTCAGAATAAACTTTGGAAAGTTGACTGGATTACTTCGGATATTCCCGAGAAATTGGAGCTGAATGCTGACCGTGTTATCTTTTAAGTTTGATAAGTGTGATGTCATGAAGAAAATTGTTATTTTAATCAGCTGTATTTGCAGTAATTTTAATAACCCTAAAATTTTGTAGACGTTAACAGTGAAATAGTATTTACTAATAATTAATACCTACTGTTACGGGCAACACTTTGAATATTGCCTCAATCGATTATTACGCAATTAGGCAACTCATATCGCGCAATAATTACCATGCCCGTTTTCTCATCGAAGGTCATGGGTTAGATTCCCGTATAATATGGTACACATGACACAGGGATACACTGCGTTAGTTTTTTAAAGTAAATTGTCAGTACATTAAGAAAAAAAGTCTTTGAAAAGTAAAAAAGACGTAAGTAAAATCGAATGATACAACTGTAATAAGGAAAAATATAAAGATATTAAATTTCATTACACCAACATTTAGCGTTAAAACTTTGCCACAACTTGATAAAATCGTACACCCGAGTAAATCCACTCAACGCCAAAGTTTTCGTTATAAGCACAAAGATTACGTTGTCGCGTTACACACAACAAACGTTAAAAGCTACGAGAAACTGTCCCTATAACACTCCAGATGAAGTGAGGCCGCCATTAAAACTTCCCGCGGGCTCCATTCCCATAGTAAATGCTGCACTGGCCACTGTAATCAAAGTACCCCTCGAAAACTTCCCCCAACTTTTAAGCCACTCATGAATACCTCATGGCCGTGACACGCCTCACTTGTTATGTTTAAAAGTTTTTTACGCTCTTCTCCATTAAGAAAGCGGCTGACGATTTACCGACGGTCCGATGAATAATTACGCAGAATTTCTTGCCTGTCACGTTGCTAATGAATATTAGAACGGGCTTTCGGATTTCATGGGGAAAATACGTTTCGCCAAGAAAGTTGTGGTGGTTTCTCTAGAAAAGAGAAAATTAAGGAGATGGATAAGCCACTAAGCTATAACAAATTTGTCCATCTATCGTGTTTTTGCTAAGATTCGCAAGTTACTTAGCTATTGGGTAATTTTTTCTTGCGCCGCGAGCGGGTGAAATATGTAGTCGTTCGTGTGCGTGAATTCAGTCGAAATGGCCTATTTGTGTTACTTTGTTCAAGCTAGACAGCGAATAAATGTTCCTTTTTCTACATTATTCTTGCAACCACCATTTGTGCCTGAACTGATTGGCATCAAAGACTGATGCCCCAATTTTTTTTAAACGCAATTTAGACTAAGTCAAGTACATATATCGTTATACCACTCGTTTATACGAGCGGTATACCAATATACACAATCATCTTAAAAGTTTCTAGACACATAAAATAAAAAAAAATCACTCAACTTACGACATCTTTTGTATTAAATGTAATCACGTAACGACTACAAAGTAAAACATCAATGTAATGCACTGTTTGACACAAAAAACCTCCACATAATACAAGTAACAAAGACAAACCCTTTACGCCGTTGTTTGGAGGTCCCCTACAAAAGACTGGAGGCCTATTGATACGTCAACGGACAATGGAAGTAAACATGGGGTCCAACCGCCACTTACTAACTCGAAAAGGTCACAGATTATACGAAGTGTTTGTATTTTTTGGGGACAGAATACACACAGCGATAGAAAAGAATAAATCACTAGAGCGTAAACAGTCCTTTCTTGTCGGAAAAGGGCAGATACTGTTCGCGTTTAGTACTTGTGCTGACTGAAACTGAAACTGATTTTAGAAAATGGTTTTACAATTTAGAAATATCGGAAGTTTTGATACAACAATAATTCCTATAACAACAAAAACATTACAACTGTGTGAAAAATAACCTCTCATATGAGATGATGTTGATGATGATGAGTACGCGTAGTTTAGGTACAATTGAATACTACTAGGATTCTGAACAGCGATAAACTTTCTCTTAGGATGCATGTATATTTGGATCATATATTTACTCAATCCAAATAGCAACCAAATGCGCATCCAATGATACTTTGATCATGTTAAATGTTACAGGACAACAAGATTTAGTTAAAGGTTTAGAAGAAAGTGCTTTATTGTATAAATTGTAAACTTTATCTAGCATATAAATAAAAAGGAACTGAACTCGTTACTACCCCTAACTTCAATACCGCATTATAGAAGAACATTGATACATCGCAATACTAATAAAAGGATTCAAAAAGCTATCCAGGAGAGGAAGTAGCCAACATTCCATAAATGTCCATTACAATAGCTCATAAAACTGTAACATCTGATTCCCCATTCAGACTACAAATTTAATAATAATCATGACATCTTCAAAACATCGTCGATCAAATACACTAGCGGCTAACAAAAGAATAATATAAGCAATCCTTCGAACTCGACCCTCGTTCGTTTCACCGGTGCCCTACAGATCAGTCCCTTTCCCTATTTTACCCGCGGCACAATCGACAAACAACTGACAAAAGTGTAACATGTTATGGTGTATGGAGATAGTAAGGCCATGTAGTTAGCAGAACTGACAACCGATAGGGAACAAAGGACCTTGAATGGAGACCACGTCTCGGCATAAGGAGCATAGGCCGTCCTCCAACCAGCTGGACTAACGACCTTAAGATGATAGCAGGAAACAGTTGTATTCAGAGTGCAGGACCAAACGGAATCTCAAATTTTAAGGGAGGCCTATGTCCAGCAGTGGACTTCTAAAGGCTGATGGATGGATGGTGAACAGTAAGAAAGCGTTTTAACAAAGATAAGTGACATTTTAATCTCTCAGATGTAATGCCAGTGTCACAGTGTGTTTAAAGAAAGAAAAATAATAGTTTTAAAAACGAAAAAACACGCTTTTATAAGAAATCCAACTAAAAAAATGAAAATTAATTGATATAAAATAGTGTAAAAATGGATTTTATTGTAAAAAAAGCGTGGGTTGCTTTTTAAGATATTACCAAAATAATTATCCTTCTAATCATATCTGTCAGATCTGGCATCATTTTCATTTTTTTAGTTGGATTTCTTACAAAAGCGTGTTTTTTGGTTTTTAAAACTATTATTTATTTTCTTTTCTTCTTTTTAGTGTGGTTTATTTTTAAGAGTGATTTTTAATTTTCTTAAACTGTTATTTTTAAATAAAATACATACCTACTTACTTATGTCTTAAGATAATAGTTGGAAATAATTTTCAAAAATTCTATAAATTGACAAAAATCTTATTTTGCAAATTGAATAATGAAATAATCTTATCAAATTAGTGTGTTGTTATCGGTCCTCGATAAATCTACAAAGTTTGAATGAAATCTGGCCGTTTAAAGTGGGTCAAAATCGCATCTGAAGAGGTCGGTTACAAACATACATACAAGTGAAGCTAATATAAAGCGTGTAATGAGCGAATTCTATTAACACTATTACTTATAATATAAATATCAGACTAATTTAAAATTCCAAGTTCGATTTCATCAAAGAAACGTAAATCAATGTAAAGAAATGAAATGAAATGAAATGAACGCAGTACATAATCGAGATTAAAATTTATTATATTTGGTTTAGACCTCAATTTCTTTCTTCTTTATAATTAAAAACTCGAAAAAAGTATCGCAGATTTGTTGATTTGGACTTCTTTAGAAATTCTGTTCTCATCATCCGAATTCGATACCAAATTGCTAGAAAACTTGAGCACCTATTGAAAAGGCGAATAGACTGGTGCACAATAGAAATGGAGGATGAGACACAAGACAAATACGCAGACCAGGTTATGACAAAAGCGGTTACAAAGCTATTGTCTATTGTTTGGAAGTTGCAAGATTTTTTGAAATAGGATTTGAAGATCTTGATGCAGTTCCGCTTGTTTATATAGGAATGCTTTCTACTACTTTATTTATAAATGTGTGTAATGGAAATGAAGAAAAAAAGTGTATTGCAATTATCCATTTAATCTATTTTAAATACAGACGTTTCAGCTAAACATTCTTCATAATATCTTATTAGTGATTTTAAAATTTTCCTGGATATAAAATTTCGCTGCTTAAAAGGAAATTTAGAAACTCCTTTTTAAGGAACAATATCAACCAATTTTTCATACGAAGTTCTGCAAAACTTCTGCAGAGTGTATAAAGTTATTACATTTCAGTTTCTCGACTACGGGATAAACAATAAAAGAGAATCTATGAGAGACAGAAGTGGTCTGTTTTATATTCTAGTTTTTAAAGTAGCAAAACTCAATAACTTTCATATCGGCCACGCTTCTTGAATTATTAAAATAAAAAACACGAAAAATTTATTCGGAAAACGAAGATGGTAAAGTTGGTTAAGAGTTAAAAGAAAAGTTACATTTTGAAATGTTTGTAGATAAAGAGAGAAAATATAAGTATTAAAATTTAAACCTAAGGTTTTTCAACACGTGCTTCTATTTAAAAGATTTTATTACTCATACAATGAGAGGAAGTAGATTTAAAGTGTTTTTTCCCACCAATCTAATTGACGAGTTCTAGAACTGTCATAAAGAAGGGAATATCAAAGAAATCTATTAGTATTATATTTCTTATCTCTGGGCGAAAATATTTTTTGAACATTAACCTTTGCTCCTATTTTATTTAAATGTGAATTAAAAACCCACTTCAAAATAAATGGTACTTTATTATGAAAAATTAACAGTATTTACATTCACTGTAAAGTTAAGCCCGAAGTAGATTACAATACAATTCGCATGAAGAACTTCTTTAACAAACGGTCCAATGCAATTGTACCGATTGAAGGTATTTGCGGTGAAATTTCACGATGCATCGTTGCGAACATCGTTTGGGATTGGCTCCACTTAGGAACCTTTCCTGCACTTAGATGTGCTTCGGTGGCCGCGGGTACCTCGCGTAAGTAGCTGTTACGTTAGAAGTCTTGGTTACTTTTATCTGTTTTACACTTTAAAAATATTCACAGGACACGCTGCTACTTTGTGGGTATTTTTAATTTTTTGCAATTACATTCAAACTAGATTTTAGATTGCAGATATTACATTATTGTTCTTAGCGTTAATAAATCGCATACATTAATCTCTATATTCAAACCGTAATATCAAGAAAAAGTTATGAATTCTCTTTTTATTATCACGATGATATTTCTGTTATCGGTTAGTTATGCGGTCCAAAAAATATATTCCAGACGAAAATGTTAGTAGATCTAATTAGGAAACTATAATGATACCATTTAATGGTTTTAGCAGTTGATTTACTGAAATATTATCAAGCACTTTAATAATATCGTACCGCGAGAACAGATAAGTAGATATAATTTTGCCCTGTGCCATAATACATTATAACTGTGAAACAAATATGTACTTACTTTTCTCATAGCTTAAAAAAAAGTGAAAATAAAATAGGTCGCAGCTAAGCTTCTTATTTAAACAAGCTTCTTATTTAGCCTAGCTACTTTCCAATGCGCAATCACCGTCGTTCCTTCGTGTTTGTTCCGGATTCTCTGGAAATGGAATGGAATAGGAAAGAATGGAATTGAATAGAACGAATCTTCAGCCTGCGGTCACAACGTCGCTTTATTGTTTTGTCCTCGATAGGTTACAAAAAAAACGTTCAAGTGGGAGTCGAGGTCACAGATGAAGGGTTCCGTAGAAGCAAACATATATTAGTCATATATTATATTGAATAGCAAGTAATATGACAAAGTTATGGTTACTAATAACCGCTAATTAAATATAGATAAGTAATATGTGTTAAAGTAAAATTTCTGTGAATTTGTTTACTGAGATCTACAGCAATGTTTTTTTCCGTGTATTATATAATTTATAAAAATGGAGTTATAAAAATGGAGTGCAAGTAAGTTTTACCACTTTTAAATGTCTACAACTAAATACAAATGGAGAAAATAATGTCAATGACAATTTACAGCTTGTTAGAAAAATATGAGAAGGAGCAGAGTAGGCAAAAATAATTTAGGAATATAGTGTCTATAACATATGGACGAACAGTCAGACAGACATGACGGATAGTTTTGCCATTCGGCCACAGAACCCTAAAAACTTGTACGTTCACGTACATGGTTGCCAAGATAAAAGAATATTGAATGTTCTAAAACAGGCAAATTGTTTCCTAGTGTATATTTGACATATTGCTTTTATTTTTACATCAATACAACTTCCTCTTGTAACGGAGAAGAGGCAACTAGTAAAGCGATTGTTTTTTCTTGCCACTTTTATATTGCTTTAAATGTTCGAAGCTTGAAAGCTGTGTGTGTAACGTATTGTCGATAATAGTGATATAATAACCCTATTGTGATACTTTTGTAACACCTTACGTTTATTAATTAGTATGTTTACCTTACCTTTTATGACGATAATTGAACTTTTATTTGAATATATTATAGTTTTTTTTAAATAATTGTAGGTACTATTTCATACTTCAATGGAACAAATCAAAGGAAGATATCTCAATCTGAATTTCAAAATCTATGTATGTAACGACTTTTTGTTGATAGCTATGCGTCCTCGGCATATTAAAGATGTGAATTTTTCAGCATGGATTTAATTTAAATATAGTTGAAACCCTTTCTTGCGCCCCACTGCTGGGTCTTCCCCCATTATAACGGAGGCCTGGAGTATGCTCCACCATGCTGTTCCAATGCGGATTGGTGGAGTTGGGGGGTAGTCATGTCAGATCTCTTCAAACCGCACATAAGGCCTTCGACAAGGTTTAACGGCTGTTATCCATCGACAGCCCGGACCAACGACTTAACCTGCTCTCCAAAGCACACAGAAACGTATATGAAATATTTGTCACTGTCATCCATATCCACCCGACCCCGTCCGTTTAGCTGTGCTGCGTAAATCGCTAGTATTCTACGCTAGCCGCAGAGCCACGCACGCATTATATGTATACTGTTCATTTATTTCTGTGAAAAAAACTTAACTAAAGCAGTCGACGGTTAAAGTACTACATACAACAACGCGACCGGAACAAGTCATTGAACTACAGAAATAACTCAATATTTCCACAACGATCCCGACTCCCGCCAGCGCTGCAGTTGAATCCATCAAAAATGAAATGTTACATCTCTTTTACCCCTTTGTAAATAATGATACATATTCTTTATTTACTCATACGCCGCTCGAAGCGCGCATGGCCTGGCGGCTAGCGTAGAACACAAGCGATCTATGCAGCTGAGCCAAACGGGCGCGGTCGGGTGTGAGATGGGTGACCGCTAGTGGCAAAAAAATTCATGTGCGTTTCCGAACTTCGGAGGGCACGTTAAGCCGTCGGTCCCGGTTGTTGTCGATAGATAACAGTCGTCAAACCTTGTCGGAGGCCTTATGGGCGGTTTGAAAACATCCGACAGCGGGTTGGCCACTAACCCGCATCTCCACCAACCCGCATTGGAGCAGCGTGGTGGAGTAAGCTCCAGGCCTCCCCAATAAGGGGGACCCGTGCCCAGCCGCACGCCGCACACATTATGTAAATGACAAGAGGTCATTGTCAGCCTCCGGAGGAGTAACGTAACTCCATTCGACGTCAAACTTGCTTTAAGTTGTGTGTAAATAAGTAACACATGAATACAATGTGTAATAAAATACATAATCAAGTTTACAAAATTCTTGTAAAATTTTATTAATTTCTTCAAACCTCTAGAAAACCGAGAGCATTGTTAACAAACTTCAAGTTTCCGTGTCTCAAGGACGCTGCGAGCACAAATCCAGGCCATGCGGTCTGAAGTATGCCGCGAATAAATTTAAAAGTTGTCAGCCACCAGCCAATTGAATGGCCAATCAAAGCTTTTCACTTTGGATGCTTTGGTGGCGCCATTTTGAAAATAAAACCGTTATGACCAGGCGCTAATAACTAGCCATGTTTTGAATGAATCCGCATCTCGAGTTACAAAGAAAAAGTTGATGCTTGGTAAAAGATATTAGATTTTAATAATTAATTTTACTATGTTCTTCTGCAAAAAATTTTATTAAAAAGTGAGAACACAGTATATCAATAATATAATTTATGTCAATGATGAATTTGCATGTCGAAAAGACACAAAAACTTAATAAATTTCATTAGTTTTTATGATTTTTTTATTTATTTTAGAATCGGTGACCATGCAAAACGATAGGTGCGTTATTTCACTAAGGACACGAAGTCAAAATAATTGTAAAAAGAGATTACCATTCGCAAGACAACTATCCTATGCGAGTAACCTTTCAAATTTCTTAAGTTTCGTTGATTTATTGGGTTACACTACATCACGCTTTTACATGTACATATGACTAACTTATATCCCTTTACAGAGAAATACTATTAAAAATATTCAACAGTATTAACATTAACGAATACAACGAATACACGTAATTAAAACAGGCAAGGCGATAAGCAATAAAATGTTATTAAAATAAAGTAAACAACGTCATTACTGTTTCTATCATCAGTCGTTAAAATTCGAATTAATGACTAGTTGGGCCGCCATCCCCATGATTATACACAATTATGTTGGCCATTGTACATTGACACATATGTATGTTTTAAATAGCTAAGGGCACGCGTAAACTAAGGCTGTGTCCACACGACTTTGTCCTGCACGCTTTTTTATACGCCTTTATTACGTAGAATCAGCTGGGTGCTCATTTTCATTCTTCTTTCAAATAAAAAAATAAAATGGTTTCAAGGAGTCAGAGCAATTATACTTTGTGCCACTGTAAACCAATTACGTTAAAGTTCATTTGGTTTGCGTGAGTAGTCGTTTAAACGGTGAACATTTTTTTGCAGTTCACACCATATGAGTGGTTCTACGTACAAAGTGTGTGCCACTATCTATAACAGGAGTATTCCTTGTACAAATAAGGTGTATAAGAGCTTTAATCGGCGCTGCACCGTATGAATCACGTAGGCCACTATTCCAAAAAACTAAATAAATTAACTCTTGCAAACATATATGTACATTTTATGTATTTGCAAGAATCTTAGAACCATGTATTTTTGTAAAAACACAAAAATAAATATTTAAAACAGCCGAACAAATATCACCGCAATATCAGGCGTCCTAATCCTAAGTTTATTTGACATACCATTTGTTAATAGGTATAAGAATAATTTTGATGTAACATATTCAATGCAAATAAAATGTTCTATTACATTCTATCCGTTAACATATAAATACGTGCAGGACAAAGCTGTGTGAACTAGGGCTAAGGCGACAGTCACATTTAACGTGAATGAAGTGTAGGTTAACATGTAACGACCCCTTTATGCTGACTTCAAAAGGAGGTTGTATTCTATACGTGTGTATGAAATAAGTATCAAAGGAATTAATATACTTTCATATTATAATTATGATGACGATCTTAAAGCGGATTATAAACGCGTATAAACTAAACGCGTAGTTAGTTTGCAAGATTGAATGTGCGCATGTTTCTACACGAATTTCTACAAAATTAGAGGACGGAGTTTAAGCGGTTTTTATTTGAATATTTTTTTAACTTAGGGAACAGTGTGTCATCAAAATCGGTTCAGGAATTTTGAAGCTTTGTCTTACTAGTACAAGTGAAAGGCACAATTGAACCAGAAAACTGTAAATTGCAGTTACATCATATATTTTTTTTCATTTGTAGGCATGGAAATGTATGCAGCGGTGTATTTCCCCGATTCATAGGTAGCAGAACTTTTATCTACCTCTTATAAACATACAAGTACAAGGTTTTTCTACCAACTGTAATGATTTCGTTTCCATTCTAGTCGCTCACCGCAGTGAACTCAGGAAGGTAGTGGAAACATCGCATTAGTCGACACACTGGCTCACAAGCCCACTATTCGCCAGTAAGCCCCCTCTAAACGATTCTTTGTGCGGTAATCTCCCCTAAACATCTCACATGGACTCATAAGTGATAAACACATGAACACACTCAACTATCGCCTGAATACTTATGTTTTTTTATCATAGTTTTAAACTTATTAATTAAATTGGGTGCCCAAATCCGAAGACCCGGATATAAATATAGCTCGTATAAACATAAACACCTTTTATGATTAAAGCAAAATTGATGAAACATCGCAATAAAAACAGCAAAATATGGGTTAAAAAAATCAGCGTTGTCTTCAATTATAATAAATTTAGTTATACGTTATTTTAGTTACACTGCTTACACATTAAATTAACTTTTAATTCTGTCCTCCAAATTTGCATACCTCGCTGAGGTAAATATGGCGAATGGTAATATTTAATGTACATAAAACAACTTTTGTAATAGGTACCCATAATTTTTCATACCAATAATGCTCAGTCATATTTGCCGTGGACTTCAAGAGACTTCACCAAGATATTTCACGACTCGCTACATCGAGTGGTTGGATGCGAATATTCGTATCGGCATCGAAGGTCTATTATCCACAGATTTCGCCACTTCGGTTCCGTTAGGCTGTTGTGATATTGCGAAGCACTCTTTAGATATAATAAGTTTTGGTAGTCTTTTGTTTATTCGAATGTGTATTACTACTTTTATTACAAACAAAGTCATGGTAGTTTGCGTTCCAGGCAGATTCGGTTTATCCTTAAAAAAATATTTACTTGTAGTAGCAGAATCGCATGCAGGTCGTGTGGTATTTTGTGTTTGCTACTGCCCACGAGCATCTACACAATTTAAAGTAACGCTATTTAATTCTATGCGAATCGACGCAACGTGAGACGATGTCAAGCTACTATATGTATATACGAGTACATTTATATGTGAATAGACGCGATGCAAATCAGTGTCACGCTACTAGATGCAACAGGACTCAAGTCACGGAATTAGATGCGACACGATTCAACGCGACGTGCCTCTATGTAGGGGGTATTAGACGACCCGCGTAGCGCAATGGTTACCATGCCGGACTGCCAATCGAAAGGTCCCGGGTTCGATCCCCGGAGAAACAGAAATTTGAATGATGAGTTTAAATTCCTGTTCTCGGTCTGGGTGTTTGTGTTCCTGTCTTTGTATGTGTCCATGGTACCCACGACACAGGGTATTAATTACCTTACTGTGGAGCTATGAGTGTGTAACGTTTATTATTACTATTATACATATTATTCAATATGTTTTTGTGATTTGTGAAATTTACGTGTAGTGACAAACCGATAATTATACACAATACCGTCAATATCCCATAGAATAATAGATGAAATGATTACAAATTACCTTTTGTAACTATTTGTCTACAACTACTTGTGACAGTTTCTAATAATATATCCTAATGCGACACTAGCATCAGTCTGTCCGGCGAGAAAGCTGATTGTGCGAGCTTTTAGCAAAGCTCTACGGTCGCTGACGTAAATTGAGTGACTTGGAACTCTCTCGAGCACTTATAAATAACTTTTTAACGTCTAATCTTTATTTGTAGAGGAGAAAGTAGAGAATAATGGGTTAATGTTATATTGTATCATGAAATCTTGAAAGGAGGTACTTAATAAGTATATCTAGGGACAACCGTCATCTACAACCTTACAGTTTATTAACATTAATTTTCTGCCAATAAACAAGCTTGAGTAACTATGGTTGGGGGTTTTTGGTGCCCTATCTAATGGTAGCTACAATACACTGAATATTGTTGGATTTTGCTTTAACTAAGAAGCAGTATAATTTATGACGTGAGTAGTTACATTTAAATTATTCCATCATTTTCAAACAACACGTAAGCAATAACGCAAGTTTACACCCTAAGCTCATAAAAATATTATACTAGCGGAACAAAGAAAACATAACCGTATCCAATCTTCCCACCGCTGGCTCGTTAGAACGTGTTCCTCAAAGCCGTTACTGCCGCGGTGCCATCATGTGCCGCGAAGATTCGCTTCGCAGGGAACAGCGAAGTAATAACCGCTTTGCCTTTTTAATGAGGTTTACCGTGGCTGCCGTGTAATGGGATTGCGTGAAAATCTTCGTGTGAACGCCTTAATCGATACGGGATGTTGTATTGTAGGAACAAGGAAGCAGTTTTTTAGCGATTTAGGTTTTAGATTTAATGTAATTGATTTTAATATGCAGTCCTAATGTTATTACTAGATCTACTCTGTTATGTCATCATGTCATGAGATCATTTTAAACAAATGTGGCAGAACTAACAAGATTTGAGCGGGGAAGCAAGTACGTTATTTTGGTGTTAAGATGCATTTTCCATTCTTCATAACCAACCTCAAGCGAACCCTATAAAAATTACTTCTAGTGCTGACTTACATACTTGATAGTATTTAATTTCTTATGAGTTATGACTTATCTTAAGTAATCATTTTCTAACCAGTACCCTATCTTAACAAAGACAATCTATGCGCCACATAATAGGTAAGTGGTGCATATATTGTCTTTTTTTATAAGTAAACCGAAAAAAAGGCAGACGAGCCGCGTGGTGTTAAACGATGAACGTCGCCTATGGACACGGGCAACCCCACGGGCAACCCCGAGCATTGTCGTCTTTGAAAGAGAGCTTTTTTTACAGCTTTCTTGAAGAACCCCATGTTATAGTCCACTGGCAATGCCTCAGCTGGAAGATTGTCCCATAAATAAGCTTAGGTTAATACTAACATAGTTCTCAAATACTAACAATAGGTTTCAAATACTAACAAATATGAGCCCTTGTTGCTTATTTGTAGAATAATAAATAAATAAAATTAATAAAATAAACCACAATTACAATGACATGAGGAGATGAGTAAAAAGTACACCGTAATCAACGAGCGAAACGAGGCCGAGCTTGAAAAGGACCAAATTAGATCGTCTCAAGAACGACGCTTTCAAACGCGCTAAAAAGAACCACTACTAATGAAGGGCTTGTTATGTTACGTACGTAGCTTGTTATATTGCGGTTAGAAACAAATTTTATGTTGACCGGGTTGGGTTTCGTCTGTTTTAATAAAGACAGTGTTGCTACCGACAAATAATGGAATAGGAGCTCGCGACACGGATTTCGCAAGAGTTTTTAAACTTGGAAATTGTTTGCCCTTAAATCTGGTGTACTGATAAGCTACAGTGAACATATAAACAAAAAAAATTGGATAACACTACAAAAATGAATTCTGGTGCTGACTTTCATCCTTGATAGCACTTCATTATTTAAAAGTTATCTTAAAGAATCTTTTTTCACAGTACGCAATCTAAACAAAGGCAACCCACAAATTATAATGACATAGGGAGATGAGTTAGAAGTACACCGCAATCAGTGGGCGAAACGAGGCCGAGCTTGAAAAGAACCAAATTAGATCGTCTCGAGAACGACGCTTTCAAACGCGCTAAAAAGAACCAATACTAATGAAGGACTACGTACGCAGCTTATTATGTTGCGGTTAGAAACAAAATTTATGCTGACCGAGTTGAGTTTCGTGTGTTTTAATAACGTCGGTATTGCTAGCAGACCATGCAACAAGGATCACACAAGAGTTGTAAATTTGGAAATTGTAGGCGACCGTAGGAAACCCGCCCGAAGTTGTACACATTCTGTAATAGCACCATACTGTAAACAGAATAGAGTTGATTCAAGGGAGAAATGGGTGGGAGATCAGTACTGGTCCAGACAAGGGAAGCAAGTTCAACCTTTGTGCCCTAGATTGACTTTTTAATGTCTTGAATTTAGCAGCAAGAGGCCTTGACTCCTATTGACATGATCCAGAAGGTTCATTCAGAATGATATCTATGAAAACGGACAACACATTGCTGTTGGGTATTGGATAATCTAGGTACCTATTCAAACTATATTATTATAACTTAAAAATTCTTCAGTATATAATAAAAATAATATTAACCTGCTCTTTCCAAGAATAGCAGCTTACACATACATACAAGCTGCTCTCAACGCTAAGAGCTTAGAGTACGAACTAATTAATTGATTAATTAATACAAATACGTAAGCACACGATAACGAGCGAATATATACCTACATGAAAACAGTTTCAGTCTAGCGAACTCTAAACATAATTAATAGCTAGCACTATACCCTAACTTTTTGCTTCCAACAGGCATTATTGGACCGACCCGCTGTAAAACAGAGGAGCCTATTTCGATTAGCAAAAATAAACTATACGAAATTGCCTCCAGCTACTGAACTCGTATCTAGGGTAACGATAGGTAGAAAATGGCCGCTCCTACACTTCAGTAGTTTCAGTTTATTAGTTCTGAAACTGCTCCGAGAAGAGTTTTGAATTTAATTTTGATATTTGTAATCAGAGCAGGAATGTTCTGTGTAAGCATCGTGGTATGTTATGGTAACTAAGCACCGCTTATTAGATTGTCGACGAGCTTTTGAGCGGTGTCAAGATGAATCTTGAACGAGAATATAATTATGAATTCAGCGGCCAGAATGACTTCTGGTTTTGTGGCTATTTCAAAGATAAAAATGAAGTTATGCGGCTATCGTCAACTTCAATTGCTAAAATAAAACCATGAAATATTTAACGATAAAAAGCAATGTGTTAGGAGGTAACATCCATGTGGTTCGCATCCTATCTTATCGTTTAAGATCTAGGTACACAACGTAATGATGAATATTATGGAAGTAAAAGTGAAGGTTAACTAATTGGCATTCGTTAGGAAAACGATGAATATTTTTTAATATCGAATCTTATCAATCTGTGTCAAATAGTCATTGCAGTCCATCAACATTTATCTGAGATCGTATATATTACCTGTGTCATTTCTCAGGCTGATTCCCATCAATAGGCCTACCATTGCACTTTTCTACTGAAACACTACATTTCCTCAGTTACTTTACGTGAAAGTAGCTCACATAAAGGCAGTTATCATCTATCAACAAAACAATGTATTTCTAGCCTTGCTCAGTAATATGCGAATTATTTATGAAGTCCATAGTACATAAGAAGGTAAAAGCCAGACTGGTAACATTTTATTTGCAAATAGACCTAAGTCATGGAAGGACGCCAACTCCGGCCCCGGATTACGTGGCGTTTCTTAGCAGTAATTGGTATGGGCCGTTACCGCCAGCCTTGTTTACATAATGGCGTGTAAGCAGCTCGGGCTGCGCGAGGGGATATGTAGTGACACAGTTTAATAACTGACCTGCTTTAATATTAAGCTCAGACGTAATATGACGTGACTGCTAAAGCACGATTTCTTTTATCAGTGGTATTTTTTTATCAAGCAGGTATTTATCTGTATTTTATTAAAATCACATCTGGATGAGACGGTCTTTGCAGACTCACACACACAAACTCAAGTTCGTTATATGACTTAACGATAAAAAAGCAGTAGTAGAAACTTGACGCCTTATAAGAGACGACGAAGACAACTCATTAACAATTTCTTTCAACTTACAATTAATCTGGATATTGTAGGAAGCGGGAGACTTTCAAATATCCAATGCCTAGAGGTGGATATAAAGTTGCAGCCACCATAAATTAAAAACCGTCGTGTCTTAAAATAAAGTGATCACATTTTATATTCGATGGTCTAATATAACAGCTATATATCCGAATTTTACCTGCAGTGTATTATGCACACACACAGTGTGTAGGGGTTTGTGTGCGCAGGCTTATTGCGGCTTGACCCAAGACTGAGGAGTCCGTAATTGCCGATAGACCTTTGTGGAATATTTCACACCAAATTATGTACCGCTTCTAACTGTTTGCTTTCTTAATGTAGCCCCAATGGCGTTGAGTTTGGACGTCTTAGATTACGTAGCTGATAATGGATTTCTTAAAGATATTGAATGGAACCAGACTTCTTTACTTTACTAGGACTCTGATGTTACTGGAATGGACTTTGGAGGGGTGTTTGTAAGAGTGCCATAAAATTATATGGAATAAAAATACAAATCGTTATAACGGTCCAGGATTTAAAAACTTCCGATATATACGCACACAATTTATAATACACACACGACAATAAACAGTTGTGCTCAAGTTAATTGTGGTTTGCCTGCATCTGAAGCAATCAGATTATTTATGATATGAATATGACTTTTCACTTTCACAAAAAGGCTGACGTTTTATCTACAATTAGTGGGAGATTGTTTTAATGATTTTAACTATCTTTTATCAAATGAGAATAATATGCAACGATAATGTGTATAACAATAAAAGTATGTAATTTGAAACTGTCTTATACACAATGTATTACACACACACAGTGAGTAGGGGTTCGTGTGCTCCGGCTAATTGTGGCTTGTCCCACGACTGAAGAGTTTGTAATGGCCGATAGCCCTTTGTGGAATAATTCACACCAAATTATGTACCGCTTCCCACTGTTTGCTTTCTTAATGTAGCTTCAATAACGCTGAGTTTGAACGTCTTAGATTACGTAGCTGATAATGGGTTTCTTGAAGATATTAAATGGAACAGTACTTTTACATAAAAGGGAGCGGCTAATGGAAATGTTTTGTAAATAATTTTATTCAACTTTCGACAAGTGAGTGAATACTGGTACAATTAATGCATCGACGGAGTTCGTTTCTTAAACTTGGTCTTTATCACCTTGTGAGAAGAGCTTTGATGACCTCTTTTCTTTGATTTATAGGCTGTTTAATTTCTTTAAGAGATATATTACTTGGATCATACTCCATTTTAGCCGTGCATTTGTAACTAATTTTACTTAGTATTGCGGGCTAGTAACAAGACTTTAGTCGTATGATGAAATCCGAAAGATCTCGAAGAAAAAATTTCTGCCTTTTTTCTTTTCTTAAAATATGCACGCGTTATTTCATTGTCGGGTATTTGGTCAGTTTAATATATAATGGAGCTCTCCAAATTTTCAAAGTGGCTCTCCGGGGAGACAGTAAAGTCTTCTTCCTTAGTTTCCAGGAACGTTTGGATAAAAAATAAACTCCTCGACTTGAGGAATGGTATAAGTGACTATCTCCACCGTACTCTGTGGTCGCTATAAAATGAATGGAAGGTTTTAAAATGGCTTGCTCCCGTGTTTATTCATTTTCGTAATGGAATTTGTGAGTTTCGTTAAAATATGGAAGAGTATTGCGTTGTATTGAAGCTTTTTTCGCGTCGAGCTATCCTGTTTCCAGGTTCCGACTTAACTATTTAATGGGGCTTTAATTACAGCTTTGTGTCATTAACTTTGATCTGTCCATTATTTGACTCTCCATTTAAACAGTGTCTTTTAAATATCACGTTAAATTAAATTTTATTTGCACTCTTTACGTCGGATTTTATTTCAGATAATCATCATAAAAATGTATTTTGTTTCATGTCGATTTAAATTTAGAATGCGACAAAATACACTAATTAAAAATTGTTTTAAAGCCTAAGCAAATGAAATTCCAATATAATTTTTTTTTAAATATTGGTGTCATTAACTCAATTCCTTAATATATTGCGGATTTCTACCAAGTTACTTCATATGTTTAAAAAATGCTTAGTTTCAATGACGACTATTCTCCCGAAATTGATTTCCTCCACGCAAGGAGGTAAACCTAGAACCCTCTTGCATGGCTTATAAATGGCGAAATGACCACTATTCCATCTATGACTGAGTCCTTTGAACAGAATGCTTCAATGAATACGATTTTATTGAACAAGTTCGCACTGTAGATATAGGGTTTTCTTGAAAGTTACTCAATTAATTTTAAAGTTGTTACTTTTGTTCCGCCTGCCAAAACATTCGCACCGAACGCAAAATTCGTTACAAGTTACAAGGTCGGAGATAAATCATTCATCCTAAAGGCTCTAATTCCGCCTACGGGAACTAGTAGTAGGAGAGCCCACCCTGCTAAATGTGGATTTGGTCGAGCGTCATGGGGACATAGTGCATTATACGAGTCGGATAGCAGGAACATAAAAAATGATGTTTTCCGTTTTACCGGTGGAAGAGCGGCTATTGTTTATAAAAAAATGTGTATAAAAAGACCCACCCATCAGTAAAATATCGAGATAAGATTACATAAAAAGTAAATTATATTTTTGTAATTTCATGGTTTAGTTAGTTAGTTTAGTATAAATTAAGAGGCCGGGATGGACACAAATCTGCAAAAAAAAACAACATTAAATTAAGAATTCGACAAAAGATTTTTAATCTGTCGATTTTATTTATTATTTATTGACAGAAACGTGTTACTTTACGAGTATAATAAATTTTCCAAACGGATGAACCAGATAGCAGGATAAATAAATCCTTTTTGACGTACTGAAGTTACAGAAAACATCGACTATCTTTAGTAATTCTACATAGCTGTTTATACCAAAAACAACTCTCAAGAGGATGTATGTTGCCCCACACCCTAATCTAAAACGCTCGAGTCAATCCAAAAATCCCCTCTTGGGAATAGCAAGCCCCTACATAGCAAGCGCCGTGTTCGGTAATTAGGGGAGTTCGCAACAAGTGTACGTGTAGTCTGTTATAGAGTACTAATCTTTATGTTTCAACAGGAGTGTTCGCATGGAGTTTCCGAAGTGAGGTTATACGTCGATTTTAAGAGGATTTTAGGAAATAATGACTCAACATATAACTTCTTTGGAGTGTTCTGATTATATTTGACGATTTTCCTTCAAAGAGTTTATAAAATCTACTTTCAAACAAGTGAAGAGGATTGCGATAAATGCATTAAGCAAACGTTGAAGTAAACGTTGAATAGGTTAATACAATAAAACACCTCTTGAAAATAATATGTTTCAAGATTAAAGTTTATTAGCATCAAAGCTAATATAACTAGAAACTGAATTATCCGTTTTCGTAATGAGAAAATTCAGTACTATTAATCAATAGCCACAGAATTACAAAGATACGAATTCCTTTCACTCAGATATTCGTCTTTCTTTTCCTTCCCGTAGATATAAATCGAGCGTTTCTGTACTCCCAGAGGTATTCGTGAGCCTTACGCTGAGATTTTTTGGTTTATGCTTCCTCTTTCATTTTTTTCGGTTTTAATTAGAGAACCATTGTTAGAGCAACCAGCAAGTTAACCAAGTCTATTCCTGTTTATACGTTAATAGAGTTTTGAATACCTGCGTGTAATTGTTGATTTCTTTCTTAATGAGAAAAAATTCTTGACACTTTTCAGATTAGATTTTGTAGTATTTTAAACTTGACTCTAATAATTATTATTTTACTTCACTTACTATATAACCTTAGTCGTGATAGTACAAGGAAACACATCTGGGTAAATTAAATTGTTTTTCTTTATAGTCAAAAAGTCAACTTTATGATATCAAAAACTAAATCATTAGTTAAAGTTACTGATCGTGATAATTAACTTTCATATAAGTTTACATGTATCCGCCATGAAGTTAAAGTATGCATGTGGAACTAATTAGTCCGCTCATTTTAATAAACATAGTGCATTCCATTACATTTTATAAGAACAAATGTGTAGAATAGAACCATTACATTAAGTACTAAATAAGCATTAAGTTTTTAAACAAAAACGCACCAAAGGTTTAGGTTTCATGACGGCTCAACCGCAGATTTGAAGCGCGCATGGCTTAACGGTTAGCGTAGAACGCAAAAAACGATTTATGCAACCAAGCCAAACGGGCGCAGTCGGGTGAGATGAGTGACCGCTAGTGGCAAAAAAAAAATTAGGTGCGTTTCCGTGCTTCGGAGGGCACGTTAAGCCGTCGGTCCCGGTTGTTGTCGACAGATAACAGTCGTTGAACCTTGTCGGAGGCCTCATGGGCGGTTTGAAAACATCCGACAGCGGGTTGGCCACTTACCCGCATCTCCATCAACCCGCATTGGAGCAGCGTGGTGGAATAAGCTCCAGGCCTCCCCAATAATGGGGAGAGAACCGTGCCCAGCAGTGGGACGCAAAAAGGGTTGTAGCCAACCGCAGATTACCTTAAATAAACACTGCATCATCAAACTTTCGGTAAATCGTTTCAGTTTACTATAACAACAACCTGTACAGTTGCATATTCAGATGGACATACGAGTACACTAACTTGTTTACTGCGCACTACGGATAGGTACTCCGTACATACATGTACGACGTATGAAGTGTTGCAAATTCATGTAGTATTGGATCGTGTAGGCGAGGCCGCCGTTGAATTGTTTATCAAAGGCTCTGAGACGTGTAGATAACACCTGATGGAAATTTGGCACGGAGTCAGAAAGGACATGTTGTGCCCTTGTTCTATTTTTATTTTCTTGGCGTTTTTTACCAAACGTTTTGTCCCACTGCTGGGAATAGGTCTCGCTCTAACAAGCAAGACATAGATTTGCTTAGGGTTTTCTTTTGAATTTGAAAGGAGTCAGTCGATCATGCCATCTGCTACCCCAAAAATATAAAGCACGATATAAATCTTTATATTTTTTCCTACAGTGCTTGGCTTTTGGTCAACCGTTTCACTTACTTATCAAACTGTACTATGTAATACACAGATAGCCATTATAATACGACTGCGCTAACTTTCTTACAGCGTAATACGGATAGGTACACCGTACATACATACTAGTATACAACGTCTGGATGTTGGTTGCATCTCGTCGAGTGTTGCTAATTCATGTAGAATCGTGTGGGCGAGGCCGTCGTTGAATTGGTTATCAGAAGCTCTGAGACCTTGAGATAACACCTAATACATATATGCTCGAGTGTGTCTGTGCTTCAATCAAGTACATAAAGGTGTCTATAACTCAATAGGTGAACGGAAAAGGATAAGTCATGAATTACTATGAGTGTACAAAAACGTACAATATATCAGATACAATGTTTAAGAGCATACAACAGCCTATTCTCTTTGGCAATGGTGGTATTTTTACTTCTATCAAAATTATATTTAAACTAGACTAATCAATTAACGTTCTCATTTTTTCGGATTGTTTACCACCACACGTTTTGGATAAATGCTGGCCTAACTCTTTCACTGCAAAACTGTCCCTAAATCTTTCACTGCATTATTCAGAATCCAATCCATCCATCCATCAGCCTTTTAGAGTCCACTGCTGGACATAGGCCTCCCCTAATGTTCGCCAATCCAGCGGTTTCCCGCTATCTTCTTCAGGTCGTCGGTCCACCTGGTTGGAGGGCGGCCTGTGCTCCTTTTGCCGAGACGTGGTTGCCATTCGAGGACCTTTCTTCCCCACCGGTTGTCAGTCCTCCTAACTATTCAGAAACTATTCCAAAAATAGCCTCTGAATTATGTACAATTAATACTAATAATACGCAGCTGAAGAGATTGTTTAAATTGTTTGTTTGAAAGCGCTTATCTCAGGAACTCTTGTTTCGAATTGAAAAATTATTTTTTTGTGAATAGTCTATTGAGGCAGGCTATAGGGGCAAAAAACTTAAGCCCACGCGGACCAAGTAGCGGACAGCCGCTTGTGAGTGTATATTCTTAAGGTAGATTATTCCTTACACGTCCTTTTACACGCTCACATGATACTAAACAATTTACACCGTGTATATAGGGGCCGTGCATCAGACGTGTTCGTATCGGATCGGAGGCTAATCCCGGTTATCGCGTGCCTCAGACTATTGTGGCTTTTACACAGCTTAAGATGGGCTTAAGATTCTTAACACTGCTATTTAAGGACGCTTACTCGTAAGCTTTGATCGGAAGCAAGAAGATTACTACATTCAGAAATGTTTCATTTTAGAAACGAGACAGTTAGTCATGTTAAATGCTGTAATATCTCAGACAAATTCAACGTCAACAGTACCACAATATGGTATATGTGTCGTGGGTACTATGGACACATACAAAGACAGAAACACAAACACGCCTTTCTAAGGCATTTGATTGTGTCCAACATGAAACTTTGTATGGTACAAAATGGTCATGAGATAGTATTATTCGCAGATGATACTTCTATTTTATTTAATTTTACACCCAGACCGATAACAGAAATTTAAACTAATTCGCCGAGAATCGAACCCACAACACCTCGATTGGCAGTCCGGCATGGTAACAATTGCGTCGCGCGGGTCGGCTACGCTACGCTACAACGCACAACCCCACATAAGAAATCCCTGTATCGTTGGTACCATTGACACACAAACAAAGACATGATCACAAACACCCACACCACGGCTCAAACCAAGAATGGAAATAAATAAACTGCCTCGCCGGGAATGGCGACCCGGGACCTAGATTGGCTGAACAGTATGGTAACCATTGCAAGTCATAGATCATGACCACGTCATAGTACTTTTATACTATGACGTGGTCATGGTCATACTTTGCTATTTTATTCATGAGTCTTTTCTGCAGTATTTTATTTTTCTAATAATCGTTAACTCCAAAATAAACACTACAAAGGGTAACATTATGTGTTAAGAAACCATAACTTTAATGTTTACATATAATTTTTGCAACTCCTTAACCTAAAAGCATGCCACTTTACAGCCACCATAATCCAAGACATTAATTACTAATGCAAAGAACACACCCTTTTTACGTAGATCCACAGTCCATCAAAACTTCGGACCCCCCCCCTGTCATTTTGTCTCCACTGAATCCATCCCATGAAAATGATCTGCAATCCTTTTGAATATTTAATACCCATTGGACTAATCATCCTGTAGATTAGTGGCTGTTGTGAGTTTAGAAGAGACTGGTACGTACAAAATTAAACGATGTAGGTAGTATAAGGCGCATAATATATATATAAGCGCATATAGGCGCATTAAGTTATAGATAATTATATCAATTTTCCCCTATTTTCTTTTGACGTGATAACGTCTTTAAAATCGTTTTAGTCGGGTGACATGTTCAGAAACTTGTGTCACACCAAAACCTCACGAGCGCGATCGCAGGTATAACGAGAGAGAGACGGACCGATCTCCCGTCTCATCTCGAGCGCTGCCAGTCATTCCATGAAACTTGTCACGCGGAATCCTCACGAGCGGAGGCTGGCATAGCGTTCGAGTGAGTGGACCGATCTTCCGTCTCTCTCACTCTAGCGGCATACAAACGAATGGAGATTTTCTCGTGCGGACGTTATCAGGTAAACATCTCGATCGTAAACCTACTTTACAAACAATTTGCCGTTTTTTTTGCAAAAGCGGCTTACAGTATAAACATGAGCAATTGTAAACGTTTATTTAGATCATATAAGGTTATAGGACATAAGTTGACCACACAAGTTACTAATGCGAAAAACTCTGTTATTTTAAATAAATTCACAGTCCATCAAAACTTCTGTTCGGCCTAATCATCCAAAAGATTAGTGGAAGTTGCGAGTTCAGAGAACGTAGCGCGTCTGGTTAACAAGAAAGGTTGTCCATTCGGATCGCTGTCGTAAACACGAAGCTACTTATCTTCAACTAGTCTTCCGCCAGCGTCTTAGCTCGCGTGGACCCGTTTTAAAGGTTCCCGTAGGATAAAAACCATCCTATGTGCTTTCCCAAGGTCCACTCTATCTGTGTTCCAAATTTTATTAAAATCGGTTCAGTAGTTTAAGCGGGATAGCGTAGCAGACAGATAGACAGACAGACAGAGTTACTTTCGAATTTATAATATTAGTCTTCAATTAATAACAGTAGTAGAGTTCACAATTCAGTTTGTCTTGAAGGCCATTTTATGCGAAACAAGGAGTGCATTTTGTGAATCACAAAATTTTGTTTCGCTGCAGCTTAGTGTTAATATGGATATGTATAGCCCAAATCACATACGTTTACTAACCTAACTCGCAGTATTAAAAAAACGGAGTCAGGATTTTACAATGTGTTATTGATCCGCAAATGTTTTTATTTTTATAGATTACTCATAAGTCAGCACTTAAAACATTACTCTGTCAGTGTCCGCTATGACAATGAAATAGCTAACGCAAAGAACCAGGTGGAACCAGAAGACAAATTTGGAACCGTCCCTGTCATTTCGTCCAACGAAAATAATCTGCAATCCCTTTGAATACTTAATACCCCTCGGCCTAATCATCCAGCTGATTAGTGGCAGTTACAAGTTCAGAGAACGAAGCACGTCTGGTCGAAACAGGCACGTACAGAGTTAAACGATCCCCGGGGAGGTGTTACTTTAAAAAGCGCCAACACCCATTCGCGCCACCATTTATCTTAAAAGAAGATTCGACCTAACTTGTAGGCCACTCTAAAATAACCCATAACATTTACGACCTTTATGCTGCAATGGTTACCATGCCGAGCTACCAATCTAAGGTCCCCGGCGATTCCCAGCGATACTAGACACTTGAATGATAATGAGGAAAGTTTAAATTACTGTTCTCCGTCCAGGTGTCATATTCCTGTCTTTGGCCGATAGCCTACTAACATTTTTATGAGCGTTGGCGTTTCTTCAACGTGGTCTCTGCGACTTTGCACAGACGCGACGTTGGTCATGCTTTAAACGTTGGAAACTTTAACGTCGCGTTTACGTATCGACAACGTTGGTGAAACTCCAACGCTCGTAAAACGTCATTGGAATAGGGGCTTTTGTGTGTATAATACCAATGACAAAGGGTATATCCATCGTCCTAATTATCCAACAGATTTGTAGAATTCGCAAGTTCAGAACACGAAACGGCACGTACAAAGTTAAACACTCCCCGGTTGCTATTTTTAAAAGCGCCAGTTAACTAGAAAGGATGCCTATTCGAAACTCCATCGGAAACACGGGACGGGCCACTTATCTTCCATTAACTGGGCGCATAGGCGCAACTTCTATGCCTAGTAATAGATACTTAGCTGTATATCAATTGTAATACACACACGTAGCTTCTAATACAAATATTCAGAAATTTAATTGACATAAATTCTTATAAAAATAACTTGTCTATTTTCCATAGACAGGTTATTTTTGTGAAATTTTCGTTCGACAACTGTCATCCGATCGGGTCGAATGTTTCGTAAAGTAATACCACAATACACATAGAAGAACTTATTTATTCTGTGGTAATATTCGTCTTTTAAAATAAGATAGCGAGTGTGAGGAACGAAAAAATAACAGGTGTATGGTAAATATTAGGTATTTGAAGCGGCTATGACGTATTTATTCAGTTTTACTTGATATCATCTTTGTAGGTAAGGTAAACGACTTTAATGTCATCAGCGTGTAAGTACTCGTCACTTCATAGAAAACCAGCAAAAAGACACATTTTTCTATCAGTGACGAGTAATGGGGCATCGACGAAAATTGCCGATAGTACGAACGTTTACCTCATTAACATTACAAAAGCAAAGCTTTGACTAGTTAAATATTTAAATAGTATAAACAGAGACAACATCGTTTTACAAAGTTATTAAACTGGGAAATATATTTTTTACGATTGCAACTAATCCTATTCCACGGCAATCATACGTTCTCCAAAAGGAACCTTCCTTATAACTCTCACCAAGGACTCTTACCCCTATATCGATAGGGTTATATTACGAACGAACTTTGAGGTATTCTGTAATCCTCCATCTTCTTTCGCTTCCAAATATTTATCTTTATAAAGCAAACCAAGCAAACCAACAAAACCACAGGTGTTACGAGTAGTTAAACAGCGAAACAGTTCTATTGTGGAGGCCAAAGTTATTTCAAACATTCCATGTACCTACCCGGAGATATTTCGGAAACGAGTTTAAAGGAAACTTTAAATGAATTTGGTAGCAAAATTAATAATTCACCTGCACGAAACCAGACGAAGGCTAGTGCTGTAATGAGAATTAAAACCGCGGCGAAAATAGTTGTGGAGGCCTACAGGAGGTTGAAAATACGGGGCGATTATAGAAACGCCATTTTTCTACGTTTGGCTTCCTGGAATGTAGCCAAACGATATCTATAAGTGCATACTAAAAAGTTTTCATAGAGTATTGCGTAGCTTTAAGTGTTACTTCGACTGATTAATTGGTTCTGAAAAGTTGTAGCGATTTTGCAAATACAAGCTATATCCTAATGAGAACACAGTGATGAATATAAATATATGAATGACGCAGGTAGCTAGGAGGAAGAAAATCATTAGGCCTGAGAGATAATTTTTACAAGGACATGTAAAAACTGCTAATATGCAACACGTTGCAATCTTTTCTTATTTGAAATGACCTGTGCCCATAATCAGAAATCAAATGATGATCAATGAACTAACAGATAATGTTGCTGTTCTATTATCCCTACTAATATTATAAATTCGAAAGTAACTCTGTCTGTCTGCTACGCTTTCCCGCTTAAACCACTAAACCAATTTTATTGAAATTTGGAACACAGACTGGACCTTGGGAAAGGACATAGGATGGTTTTTATCCTACGGGAACCTATAAAACGGGTCCACGCGGGCGAAACCGCTGGCGGAAGGCTAGTAGGTATACAATTATTATCCAATCGAATATAAAATATTTACAAAGCGCAAGTTCTGACGCAACCGTCCACAAAAAACGTATCTAATCCACTAATTGAAACTTTTTCACTCCTTCATTTTGGACGCGAGTAAATGAATGTTACCTAGCATCGGTACGGTCGGCAAAAAACTAAGTCGAGTTGGCAATTTTTCTAATGCCGCTATTTCACGCGAACACTGATTAAACTGGGAAATGGGGGATTTTTTACCGGCAAGTCTGTTTCTGTTGGAGTTTTCATTAAAATCTTATTGCTATCCTATAAAATGCAGACATCTCATTAAACTTTAGTTTTACAGACAAGAACTAGGTAGTATCCAATTTTAAAATGAAATTTTTACAGCTCAACTGTCGTTTTAATACTTAATCCGTGTAATTACATTTCTGCCGGCTCTGGACTACCATTTAAAATGGCAGGTCGAAGCGAGAAAAATTTGTCAGCAACGTTTTCTTTATGTTTGTTTGAGAATATTACTTGGGGTAGGAAACTTCTAGAGGGCACTTAATGGAATCGTAGAATATCCAAGAAGTTAGAATTATAAGCGTTTCAAAATAATTTAATTGCAACGCTGGTAATTCCGAAATTGGGAGTAATTACAGAGTGCCTCTTCAAGGTATAAAATTCAAAATATATCTCGCGATATCGTATAGCCAGTTTTTTTTATAACGATTCACAATCATAGCCCCGAAGGAAATTTCAACTCATCATTCAAATATCCTTGCCGGGAATCGAACCTGGGACCCTTCGATCGGCAGTCCGGCATGGTTACCATTACGCCACACGGGTCGTCGAACTTAACTTTGTAAATGCCCTATATCTATCTTTGTGCCAAATTTCACTCTGATCCGTTCAGATCTTCTTACGTGATTGAGAAACAAATATCCATTAAAACATCCGAACAAAAATCGTCACTTACGCATTTATAATATTAGTACAGATTGTATTGTAGACAATTTGTTAAAGACGGTCATTATGATTGCCGTCTGTTACTTGCTCAGTGGTACGTACAGAGCAATGTTAATTAAAGGTGCTATTATAATGGAAGACGCATCTCCGAAATCTGACACCGGTCCCGTAGGATGCAGTACAATTACGATAATGCAAGACAATGCTGAGACGACGCTACCGAAATACAATGTGCCTTGCGTACAGTTCTTACTACGTGGACTCAAGCGATAGGTGACAGCGATTGAAATATTAACACGATGTTTTGTGTAGTTATATAAAAATGGTTTGGGTAATGCGAAAAATCTCTAAAACAAGTTTGATAGGCATAACATTCAAAATATTATTTAAAATTTTGCACATTTGGTAATTAAGTTAGAAAAGTATCAAACTCAGTTTTGTAGGCATGTAGGCACAAAATAACAGGGTTTATTTTTGCATAAAACAGCTCTAGTAATTTGAAATTGAAATTATGTCATCTAACAATTATAAACTCAACAACTCTCTATTGATTCGTGGCATGCAAGAACTTTGAAAGATGCGTTTATTTTTTTCATCTGATGCAGTACGGATGTTTGTGTAAGTACCTTTTTTTGTGTTTCTCTCGACAAAAGCAAACATAGTGTGGAATAATAAGGGTAAAACTCTGTCAGATTTCTACGCTGATCTTCTAGTAGTTTAATGTTATTAAACTCCACAAACATAGACAAAAAAACGGCACACTCAATGCAATTAAATTAATAGAAAATACTTTTCAATAGCGGTAAGTTCCTTTAGCATTTTACGCTGATCGCTCCTAACTGGACCGTATCACAAAGAAGCTTGGCTTTTGTCCCCTTTCTTTGCTGGTTACAGATGATCGCACGTGACTGGCATAACAACGGTGTGACAAAACCGTTTGTATAAACGGATCCCCGTTTGTTTTATGGTTTGATTGACGAAGATATTTGTGAAGGATCGTGCAGATGTGGTTACCTGTTACATACTTTAACGCTTTACCCTCATAACATAACCATAATGTAGGGGTGCTACGCTGTGTTGTGGTTTCCTTGGACACTTTGTACTAGGACTCAAGCAACCAAATATGGAAAGGACATCAGAATGCATAATTTAGGTGTCTCCAGTCAGACTTACATGAGTTGAGATATAATAGATATTTTTACATTTTTTGGATTTTTTTACAGCTAGGTGTTCTATATAATAATATATTAAAAGTTACAAGTGTTTAGGGCCAATTAAAAGTTTCCACTGATTTAAAATGACTGTTTTAAAATTAACATAAAAAGAAACATGCACACAGATAAACAATATTGTAAAAAGGAATAACACAATAAGGTTAGGACCAGCGTTTAACTTCCTTTAGTCAACAACAGCCTTTTCTTCCTGACTTAATCGTTTCAAAAACAGATCCGGTTCAAATCAACTCCTTTGTGTCGAGAGGGTAGCCACAATTAATGTAAATTAAACCTTTACTGTTTACGTCTCGCTCTTTAGTTCTGTTTTAAGGATACTCTTCTTGAGAGTTGCTTTAAAGCTGCTTAAAAATATTAAACTGATTTATTCAAAGGACGCTCCGATTAAATTGACGTTATTAGCAACTGCTGCGAAAAGTTATTAAAAATACTTGGAGCATTGATTGCAACAACAATATTAATTAACTTTTCTTGAACCATGAATATAGGTATCACGAAATTAAATATCCAGAATTGTTTCGTTTTCCTTTCTTTCACAACCAGACGCAGAACAGATTTTTTTGTATGGTGATAGTTGTGGGGCTGATATAATAATACATTATCTTATTCCTGTGAGAAAAATGCGTGGTCCACGCGGGCAGAGCCACGGGCGGAAAGCTCGTACACGATAACTTGTGTAATACTATGACTGTTTCAAAGACACGGGCTGTATTAAAGCACCAAAGATTTTGATATTGAAGTCTTTATTCGTCTGTAAATACACTTTAACTATGATACGTACTATCTTGAAATAATTACCTATAGTTATAATAAAAAAAAACATTTTGACAAAATCCAAAAGTACTTGCCGCTCGCTGTCGAGATCAAAGAAATGTGGAAGTATGACTGTTTCAAAGACACGGGCTGTATTAAAGCACCAAAGATTTTGATATTGAAGGCTTTATTCGTCTGTAAATACACTTTAACTATGATACGTACTATCTTGAAATAATGATAGTTATAATAAAAAAAACATTTTGACAAAATCCAAAAGTACTTGCCGCTCGCTGTCGAGATCAAAGAAATGTGGAAGCAAAATGAATACTGTCAGAATCATACCAGTTATACTTTCTTCCACTGGCGTTATTCCTAAGAACTTACATACGAGTACATCCCTGAAAGAATTACAATTACCGAAGGCAATCTTTATTGAAATACAAAAATCTACACTTTTGGATACATCTGCAATAGTCCGTCGATTTTAAAATTTTTCATTACTAGTTTCCAATTACTAAATATTCGTTTGAGAAACAAGTTACTTGGCCGTACAAATTTTTCCAATTATATATTTATGAAATGGATAGATAATGTGAAGAATAATATCAAGTGCACGTCTATTAAGTTGAATGCTCGATCGCCGACGCTTTTAATGTGATATCTAGCACCTGCCCCACCACTTTGCATAATGACGCCGTTTGCTGACAGGAAAATAGGCAAAAACTTTAATAAAATACTCTGTTATTATATACTATAGCAAACTTTTACCATTAGGAAACATTTTATGGTGAGTAGATAGGAAATATATAGTCATAGGAGATACGACACGATTTACGGTTGAAAACTTCATGACACTGTCTTAAAATCAAATTTTATCTGTTTGAACTCTGAAGATTTATCATCGAGAGCCATGAAAGCGAACGAACGGTGAAGAATATTGAAGTCGGCTTCATAATGACGAAATCGACTGTTTCCAAAATAATGTACCCAACGTATGCGTTTTGTTTTCGGATTCTAGCTATTTTATCTATTATTATTTATTTATTCTATTAAATATATTTTATATGACATATTACTATGTAATTTTTATTATTTATTTGTTATTTTATTATAAAAGAGTAAAGTAAAAGAGTAGTGCTAGCTATACGTACCCAAGAAAAAATTCACCGTCAGTTCAACAGTTTTACAGATTACTCTTTCACTTTAATAATATTGGTTCGAGATACTTAAGGCTTGCTACCTCTGGATACAATATTAGAGTTTATAAGGTAAAAATAAATTTACTGCTTCTGCTGTTTAAGCCGAGTTTCAGACAGATGCGCTCGAGTTAGAGGCGATCGTTAAGCTCGAACAGTTCGAAACAATAAGTAGTTCCACCGTCTGAAAACGTCGTCCAATTCTATTGAAAAACAGAATGGAGATAAATTGATAAGTCGCCTCTATTAAGAAAAGACTAAAAAGAAATAATAATATATTTTGTGCTATTCAATTCAGCAGGGTTTTAGCTTTCTCCATGGTGAAATTATTATATATTCAGCCATGTGGCGATGCGCGAAAGCGAATCAGATAGATCAACTATTTCCATTTATAATATTGGTTATATCAGTAGATGAAGGTCATGTTTTCAGCGGTCATAGAGATTCTAAGGCATGTAAACAATATAATACAGGTAAGCTTGAGTTCGGTCAGATCGTTAAGTTCTAACCGTTCGAAATAATAAGTAGTTCCACCGTTTGAGTTAAGGAAAACGTCGCGGGCAATTTTATTGAAAGGAAAAATGAAGACAGTGATGGAGTCGACTCCATAAACAGATGAAATCGACTTTAAAAAATCTAATGCCATATCTAAGACTCTCCTTTCTTCTCAGCCGGGTTAAGTTAGTTAATTATGAAATTATACACTAGATATGAAGACTGGTATAGTAAATAGTGTAGAAATAAGTTAAATTAAACCTAATAATACAGTCTGCTCTAAATAGAAGTGACAGAGGTCTTAGAGATCATAAACCAAATAGATACAGGTGCGCTTGAGACCAATCGTTAAGTTCAAATCGATCGAAATAATCAGTAGTTCCACCGTTTGAGTTGCGGAAACGTCGTCGTCGGCAATTCTATTGAAAGAAAAAATGAAGACAAATGGTGAAGTTGGCTCCATAACGAGCCGAAGTCGACTGTTTTCAATTTGCCGCCCGCTTCCAGTTCGATTTAGTGTAAATTCTAAAAAATGTATTTTTGTATTTTTCGCGTCCCGTGCATCAGATGGCTCGTGCTTGAGATTTACTCCTCGCACTCGCTATTATTTTTCATTGTCGTGAAAACAATGCTATCATGTCTGTGTAAGCTTCGTTGATTAAGTTTTATGTAGTGCCGTAAACGTCTATGTACTTTTCAAGCCAGTGCGTCTCTTATGGAAAGAGCAACGTATAATATGAACGTTTGTGATGTTTATAGTAGATATCTACGTGAACAAAACGGGATCCATTAGATCATTGAGTCGTAAAAGATTTAAGAGCGGTTTTACACCAGCGTATTTTGCGCTTATCAAATTTCTTTTTGCAAGCGCGTGTAAGCGCGAATCAGCGAGATCTGACATTTTGAGGGGCAAAGTAGTGCGCGGTTTGAAAGTCGGCATAATTTTTCAAATCCCTAAGTCATAAGGGTGATCCAGCACAAACATTTAAAGGCGGCTCGGAGTTCGCACAGTCATCTAGTTCTTCTATAGGATCAGGCGCGGTCGCAGCCTTCAATTTGGGGGGAGGGGGGATGTCGCCAAGAAATTGGGGGAACAGGTGTCCCAAATTGGCTAGTTTCGCCTTCCATCTTCGCATGACCGATGGATTTTGGAGGGAGGAGGGTCATGTTCCCTGTGACCCCCCCTGGGACCGCGCCTGTATAGGATATTATTAGAGTATGTATGAAGAACTTATTTATTTAAAGATGGAACTATGGAAAACATCAATGTCTCTTCTCTTTCTGAACGAACTGTACGAACGTACCAGTTAGAATCCTTATAACTTTTTAATATTTATTTTACACACTCAGACCATTTACAGTAAATCACTACACAACTGAACTAAGCCACAGCTTAAAAAAATCAAAAGAAGTGCATAACAAACCCTCAAATAGTACTTGTTTGAAAAGCACTTCGATTTGTTCCGACACGGACTCAAAAACTAAAACAACAAAAAACAAAAAAAATAAATAAAAAAAAACTAAATAGCTCAAACAGCCCTCAACAGAAAAATGGTAGTTTAGTGACAAAATACACAACAAAATACAGCCGAAATCTATATTTTTAAATCGGATATATATTGGTTTAAAACCATAACTTACGCGAAAATTAAAATACGCGGTCACGTATTCATTTCACGGGTGCTCTAGTTTTTATTTCAAAGCTACTGAACGAACGATCGAATGCATCCGAATCATTCGCTCTCAATCCTCGCTAAGCCTAAAATTCGGACAAGAACGAATGGGGCTCGCGTACTAAAGCTTCCGCGCCCATAACACGTGAATAGATTTCATTGTATTACCTTTCATATATAATGGAACATTGTCAATATTTCCCTAACAGGTTGATTAGATAATCAGTTCATTCACTTTGAGACTTTCAGCCCCAGCCTTTCGGCTAAATTCTTCAGCCGTATTCAAAAAGCATACTTCCTTAAGTAAGCAGGCAACGCTATACAAAGAGCGCTATTTTAGGTTCGTTATGTCAAACCATCGATTCATGTCGATTTGACCAACGCATAGTAGCAGTCTTTACTCAATTATCGTCTATGAATTCGTTTAGATGGCCCTATGCGTTGGCGAGCACTAAGAGACCTCATAGTATTGTTTATGAATACGGGTGTTATATATGTATATGCATCTTAAGATTGAAGACTAATCTCTTCATAACCCTACTAACACTTATGCTACAAGGGATTCGTTATTTCTACGTAAATTTTACTAGTTTTACATGTATAATATTAGATTAATTGCGAAACAGATGAACCGACGACTTAATAAAACCGTTCCCTTGACGCTGTTTTCGGACGGTACCCTAAAACCAGAATATTTAATTTGTATTATCTGCAGGACATCCGTGAGCTATATTCGTCATTCTGGTGCACGATTCTTCTCAGTGAGTAACGGAGGAAAGGATGCCGCTAACGAGATATCTTCAAACATATACCGCTTTGTGGAGATACTTGGGCGCAGTCGGCGTTGATTCGATATGCGAGCCTTGCTTCAAAGGTTGTGTTTGTGGTCTCAGTGGGAGCGAAGCATTTAAGATGTTTTTGTCACTTCTTCAGTTTGCTTTATTTCGGAATAGATGAAAAAAATACTTTAAAATATGTGTAATATAAATTACCACAATTTGCCTCTAATACAAACACAAAAGATTTATTACAATACAGTTATTGTTTACTAGACAAAATATTATTTTTCATTCTTATTATTTCACAAGCGAAGCATCGGAATGTGGACAGTGTCAAGTCATCGTGGTCTTTGAGTGTTCCGATCAATTTCGTTCAATTTACAGGTTTTAGTGCAAATGAAGCGCGCATGGCCCGGCGGTTAGCGTAGAACGCAAACGATCTATGCAACTAAGCCAAACGGGCGCGGTCGGGTGTGAGATGGGTGACCGCTAGTGGCAAAAAATTTCATGCGCGTTTCCGTGCTTCGGAGGGCACGTTAAGCCGTCGGTCCCGGTTGTTGTCGATAGATAACAGTCGTTAAACCTTGTCGGAGGCCTTATGGGCGGTTTGAAAACATCCGACAGCGGGTTGGCCACTAACCCGCATCTCCACCAACCCGCATTGGAGCAGCGTGGTGGAGTAAGCTCCAGGCCTCCCCATTAATGGGGAGAGACCCGTGCCCAGCAGTGGGACGCAAAAAGGGTTGCAGCCAGTGCAATTTGTGGGTTTAAGACCAAGTGATTATAGTATAATTTATACCCATTTAAAATTTTCTTTTTAACAGTTATACTTCTCCGTGTAAAGGTTCGGGTTGCAAGCCAGACGCCTAATACTCTCCAGGGTGGCTCAAACTCGAAACTGTAACTTTGCTTGGCGTGAATGTAATTGCGAGACCTGTAACATATGGGGTTGCTCAGCCTAATGACTAATTCGCTAGACTCTCGTCCATTCTCCCCGCTTACACTATCGCCGCAACCAAACGTAAGTTACACTGTGACCCGTACATTTCGTTTGAATCCTCTTTTTACTCGTAGTTTTCGTCGTCAGTTTTCACGCATGGCACTGTGTTTGTAAAGCGAAGCGCAGTCGACAGAGCGACAAACATTGCATCGGAAAAAGAGAACAAAAAGGCTCTTTGTATTCTTTCGATGCGACTCGTTTGTGGAAACGTAATTGCTGGACACTATTGAGTCAACTTGAAAATATATAGATTTGAAGATAAATAGTGCAACACTACTGCTATTACTAAGCCGTTGAGCGGCTTTCAGACTACGTTATAATGTAATAGCATATAGTATATAGCTCAGAGCACAACAATATCACGCACCGTACATTATTATGGACACGTTCACACTGTACTGTTCTATATATTATTGGCTTACTATAACGCTATAAATTGGTGCGATGCGCTGAGTTCATGCTGTGCTATTATCTCTCTTTAAAGATATCAAATCTCGATCTACAAAGATTTAAAAATCCTTAAAGATCGCGGTCAACTGAGCTTGCTATAAATGCTGCACTATAAATGCTAGCGATAATATCGCGTAATGTGAACTATATAGTCTTAACTACATGCTATATAGTCACCATGTTGCATTAGACCCTTCTTTGCTATACTATACACAATAGTATAGCGTAGCCTGAAATTAGCTTTACAGTAGTAACTTTACGGACTTACGCATATACATATGTAATTATAGAAGTGCCCGTTATAACTAAAATAATTTGAACATAACAGTTTTTTCTTTTCGTACTTTCCGTTAAGGTCGTAAACTATAACGCGTTAATAATAACAGTAGTCTGACCATTTTTCTTCTTATATTATCTCGGTATCATATTTTTTTTTATACGAGTATGTATCACTCAAAATAGAGATTGTTTAATGTGTCTTCAGATCTAATTAATGTACACATAAAGCTATGAAAAACCGCTAGGAGAAGTTGGTTAAGGGTTTCATATATAAAATTAAGAATCTCGATGCAATCTTAAAAAATAAACGAAAAATTGTAAATAGAGAAACCTTGAAAAATAACAAGCTTCACATGGCTGATTTAAAGATCCCATAATACAGGGTCTCATCAAAATACCAAAGTTTCGTTTAAATTGTGTCTCTGTGACACTGACCACATAAGTTAAAATTAGTTAAAATTGTTGTCCCTTAATTCCATGAACGACATCAATTAATTAAGTTAAAGCGGTGTTTAGTTGGAACTAGTCAAACACAGCGTAAACTAAATCAAAGCGAATGACACAAGGGTTCACCTATAATTACGAAATAATGAAATTTAATTAGAATTGGGAGCGATTTTGCAATACACAAAACACATAGGTGTTAATAATTTGACTACTGGTTTAATACTAAATGTGGTTTGTGGTTACGACCTAACTAGTGTTTAAATGGCGATAGTTTCGAGTATCGTAGCGTTGTGTAGCACTGCGTAGCAATAGCTACGTGCTACGAGTTTTAAAGCGAAACTACGAGTATTTATGTAGTAGCTGAATAAAATTTCGTAACATAAACCTATTTGTGCGTCAGTGCTGGGTGGTACAGGGAAGGCGTGGAGGTTGCCCCACCACGCTGGTCCAATGTGGTGGAAATATGGGCTAGTGGCCTACGAATTATCTGGTGGCAGTTATTAGATTATATAGGTGGCAGTTATTATTATTTATGAGAAATTAACATACCCTTCGAAGCGTCCACACATAAAATTGTCACTAACACCAACTAAACCAGAGGTAATATTGATTTATTTATTTTTTTACATTTCTTAGTTACATTGGATGTTCTATGTCACCAAGTCCGTTCGGCTATGAATGTTGTGAGGCATGCACGTGCACACTGTATTAGTGTGCGTAACTTCGAGAGCACTCAGTGTCGAGTAACGTTAGCATGACAACGTGGGAGAGTTTTAAGTAGGTAAGTAATATTTTTTTTTATAAATTACAGAAATGTTCAATTTTTTTGGTAACGTTTCAAATGCTTATGTACACAAGCGCGTTTGTCAGTAATTTACTACAATCAGAACCGATTGATCTTCGTGGAATGGAATATCTATAGCATTTTAGTTCACGTTTAGTCAAGTTTCACCGCCAATATCAATCAAAAAAATATAAGGTCGCCTTATTATCTAGCAGCTCGGCCTCAAAATTTATCTCACAAAAAAATGATAAAAACTCGGGATCTTTTCTCATAATTTCGCGAGCGATCGTACGTGAAATTAAACGACACTTTCAATTATTGCGGAGCGATGCTGATACCGGCCGGGCCTCTATTTGTGAAGCTATGAATTTTAGAAGCCATTGGCCCCAATCTGTGGAACTAATGACCTGTGAAAGATTCCAACGAATTGAGTAATTTTTCTTCGCCCCCGCCCTTATACCAATTTTAATTAGTAGCAATATCATCGGATTTGAGGCTCTAAGCCTTGTGTAATTAGTTGGAAGATTTGAACGAAAATGTCGTGGCAATTTGTAACGTTTCGCTATCATTTATCAAGTTTTGCGATGTCAAACGAAATCTTGTTTGTGAGTAAATAACTTAACATTAATATGGTTTCTTCTGTCAGAATCTACAACTTTCATTTGCATCAGATACCCTGAAACATGTATTTTCCTTATACATTCGATATTATATTCGATCCAACACTTCTTTCTTCTGCTTTTCAGCCTTTTCTAGTCCACTGCTGGATGTAGGCCTCCCCTAACGTTCGCCACTCCTCCCGGTCCTGCGCCTTCTGAATCCAGCGGCTTCCCGCTGTCTTCTTTATGTCATCAGTCCACCTGGTTGCAGGGCGGCCTGTACTCCTTTTGCCGAGACGTGGTCGCCATTCGAGAACCTTTCTTCCCCATCGGTTGTCGGTTCTTCTAACTATATGACCTGCCCATTGCCACTTGCAAATTTTGAGAGCTATGACGGTAACTTTCGTTCGATTTCATCGTTACGAATTCTATCGCGTAGAGAAATACCAAGCATAGTCCTCTCCATCGCGTGCTGAGCGACCTTGAGCCTATGGAAAAGGCCAATTGTAAAAGACCACGTCTTAGCGCCGTAGGTCATCACTGGCTACACACTCCGCTCGAAAACTTTTTACTTTAGGCACTGAGGTATTCTGGACGAGAAGACACTTTGTAATTTAGAGAACGCTGCCCTACCGAGTAGGATTCTACGAGTTACCTATCTCTCGAAGCTGGACTTGCCTATACGGATCGCTTGACCCAGGTATGTGTACTTGTCGACAACTTCGAGAGTAGCACTATCAACAACGACCGGTATAGGTGTGACATTGACGTTAGACATGATCTTCGTCTTGTCCATGTTCATCTTAAGACCCAACCTTTGTGAGGCGCTTTAGAGGTCACCCAGCATAGTGCTGAGCACTTCCAGATCCGACACGAATATTCCTAAAGAGCTCACTAAGTGATAAGTTGTTCTTTGTGCACATTCAGGATCAGAATCGCATACACATTCAAGATTCTATTATATTTTTATTTAATAAGCCGACGCTATAACAAAGTTATTAAATAGAAATATTTGATTTATCTTCTACTTATGATAAGACACATTTTGTAACAAATAAAGAATTTTAGCCGAAGTATGGAAGAAATGCATAACATAGTTTAAAACACTACCGTAGGAGTAATGCATTTAAGATTTATTAAATGAAACTTTATTACTACACCAGGTGCAAGATCATTTTACAGAAATAACAGAAACATGCGATCATTGTCGTCAACAAAACTCAAGTTATTTGCTTAGGACGAATCGGAATAGCGAATTTACCTCAACAAATACGTACTCGTCAGGAATTGGATGAAACCTGCAATGCTGAGAGCAAGCCTTTTCTAAAGATATGTCAAAATTACTCTGGGCTATCGTAGTGGACAATACACAAAAGTGGTGATGTTCATGATGTTTTATTCATTTAAGTGTTTCAAAGTTGGAGATAGCTATCCTTTTGGAACCATGATGGATTAAGGCCATGATGGGCTAATAACAATGGAGCTCCGCAAAGTAACGCCTGATTCTATTAATTTTATTAAGGCCCTAGTCTATAATACTGGGTGCGGATTAGAAGACAGCGGACACTTGCCATAGCGATTTTTTCGGCTGAAAAAATGTAATGAATTAAAAAATAAATAGTCTAGTTTCGGAGAGATTCTTGGACAAGCATATATATGTAGTATGTACATAAAAACATACATATGACTCTTCTATATTGTGAATAAAAAGTTCCGAAAATGTGGTATTAATAACGTTTCAGACTCATAGCCTTACAGTAGGGTAAATGTAACCTGCGTCGTGGGTACCATGAATACACACAATAACAGAAACGCAAACACCCAGACCAACAACAGAACTTTAAAACTTATCATTAAAATTTCTTCTTCGCCGGGAATCGAACCAGGAAATGGAAATTCTATCGGCAGTCCGGCATGGTAACCATTGCGCCACGTAGGTCGTCAATATTATACCTACATGTACAATTGATAGCTTGTTTAAAGCAAAAGATTCTTTAAACAAACTAAAAATGTCACGTATTCTGAGGGTGAAAACTCTGGTACGAGGTTTGGGGGCCAGCCAGCAGTCATTAGACATAACACGTAACGTAATTGCAAGAGTCACGAATCACAAAATTGCAAGCTGCATAGGCTATTTATAAGCTGTTTACTTACGTATCCAAGCTATTAATTTTGCTTGAAGGTGGTTTAAATTCTATATCGTAAAACGTTGTTTTTTGAATGCTTTTAATTTCCTAGTGCCGGTAACTAAATAGATATACATATATGTACTTATCTTATCTACTTACTTTATCGTCTAAATTTAATATACACCTTCTTTTTAATACTACATAATATATTGAAATAAAACGAGACATTTGAAAGATACGGGGAAAACAACGACTTAAAATAATAAACATTGAGAATATTTTTATTTTAAAATGTTAGTTCAAAATCACAGATGAAACAATTGGATTTTAACTAACAGATAAGATATAAAAAGAATGTGTTTGTTGATAAATTTTAAAGTGGTTTGAAATTTTATCCTGTATCTTTTTCACCAGCCATTTTTTATTTAATGCCTTTATTACATTACAAAAACCAAATTTAAATAACCTTTCTAGTTTTATGAATATAACGGACGCATATAAGTTTGCAGCATTAGATAGTGCAAGGTAAATGTTCTTCGCTGGCAGTAAATAGTAGAGGTAATTTGCTACGATGACTCGGAACCGCCGCCGAAGCAATGTTACGGTAATAAAAGAGCTAAAATGGTAACTTCGAGCAATTTTCTTCATTAAACATTACGGTTTTCATAGAATGTAGTAAAGGAGTATGCAGGCCAAGTATTGGTAAGTCGTTAGCGTAGTGTAGACCGATCCTCATCACCTACCGATCATCATGAAACTTTGTATTCTTGGAGTTATCAGAAGTAAAATATACTTTAAAAAAACACGCGGGTGAAACCGCGGGGCACAGCTAGAAATATTATAAATTCGAAAGTAACTCTGTCTATCTGTCTATCTGCTACGCTTTCTCGCATAAACTTTCAGTAGTTTTATTAGTTACTTAATTTTAATGAAATTTGGAATACAGACAGGGTGGACCTTGGAAAAGGACACAGGATGGTTTTATCCTACGGGAACCTATATAACGCCAGCGGCGAATCGCTAGTAGGTCTATAAAATTTATTTTTAAATAAGCTCTTCTGATGATGTATGTCACTTGCATTGTTATACAATATTATGTATAAGGCTGTAATCAAAAGGAATGCATTTTAATACATTTTAGGCATGCATTTTACCTATACTGGGTCCCTGTAGTTCTGGACCAGAACATGATCTACGGTATCCTCTGCCTGTTGTAAAAAGCGACTAAAAGGGGGCTCATAGGGTTGCGGGCGGATTGAGTTTGGAGCTCGAACCTAACATAATAGTATAAGTAATATCAGTCAGAATTGCAGCCATTTTTAAAAACAAAGGAATATCTATTCGACCACAGTCGACATTAGCCGACATATAGTTCATTAGGCGCACACGTGTTGATGAGTAAATAATTGGATGGTAAGGAGAGCCGTAACGAGTAAAAGTGGAGTTTTAACAAGGCGAACAAAAAGCCTAATTACTAGCAACACTGGGGAACATTTTCCGTACGATATACCGATTCTGTGGGAATTTCCCGTAACGTGCAAACGTTTCAAGTGCGAATTATCGCATTTGTTTGCACTAACGAACTTAAAATGTAGCTAACTAGCATACGATAGGAATAAGAAATATTGCGCAATACGATAAAATTAGAGAGCGACTTATTTATTCGCTTTTGTGTGAATCACACTAATTTGTGAGAAAACTAAGAGAAACTTAACTAAGTGGTTAGTTTACCTAGTTTATTGTACACAAATGAAAGCGTACATTAATTTGTAGATGCCAGGAACATTATTTACCACCTCGCCTTGGAGCATGGTAAGCAGCAGTGAGACACAAAAATTGTTACAGACATGCCAGGAAAATATTCCCAATTCTTTTTTCTTTCATAATTTTAAAATATCTGTGTTAAATTAAAATGAAAAAATGTTAGACCCGACATACATATCTGAAATGAAAGCAACTGGTAATATTCAGGATAACCCCATGGGATCGAAAAATAGGGCACATTACACGGATGCTACGTGAAGGACGGGTTAGACAGGAAATGTTTTTATGATTCACCCTATGGATTTGAAAAAGTTGGGTAAATCTAACGTTTGATTTACATATCTAAACGTGTGTAGAAGCTACACTTCAGGCACACTATGATTCACACACACACAGGACGCAAACACAAAGAACGAGTACAGAAATTAAACTCATTATTCCGAAGTTTTGGCAGATTTGCGGTCCGGCATGGTTACCATTGTGCTACACCGGTGGTCATTTAAAATTTAAGTATATCTGAATATCATCAAACATTAATATGAGAAGATTATATATATACCTACATATATCTATAAAATATAATAAAAATCAGGTATAATACATTTTTTTGAATGGAGTAGCAGACGAGCATGCAGGTCACGTGGTGTTAAGTGGTCGCTGCAGCCCATGGACATCTACATACGACCTCAAGCAAGCATAGGTAAGTCTTAACTGAGATCGTATGCAGTTGCGCTGCTATACCGGAGGCTGGTGGTTGCCTCATGTAAGTGTGGCCGGCAACGGCACCTTTCCACCGAAACTCAATACAATTGGTTCATGTCAGAAGTGGGTGTAGCGGTGGTACTTCCCCGGGCGAACGATGATAGTTCTACCACCTATAAAAATACATTACATTAAAAATCATTTTCAGGGAATATAAGATAAATAAATAAAAGAAATAAATGACACAAAAGATAAAAAATTAAGATAAAAATAAAGATTTGTATCACAGTACAAAGAAGTTCTTCTATCATAATAATATGTATTTGTATTGTTTTACGTAGTGTTTGTATCGGTTATTTTACAACAGCATATTCAATAAAACTGAGACGAGTGGAAGAAATATAAAAGCAAGTGTTTATTCGGTTATTTCTAAACATAAACAAAGCACATTCAATATACTTATCTGAGATACTCGTATAAGAGAAGGAGGAGATGTATAAGTGTTTGAAATACTCGTTTGTTTGTATAAACATGAAAGGTACAAATGTAAACATCACGACAGTGGATGAACACGATAAAACACGGATTCGATACAAACTGTTCATGTATCTACACAACATTATAGAAATAAATAATTTCATTTTATGAACACATTACATTAAACAATATAACCAACAATGAAACTAACCAGCTGCAAAATGGAGCTTGACCTAACCTCTTCTCTTATCTGGGAAAACATAAACACAGTTTCAATAAAAGTCCTTGCCGTCTGAAGGAAAAAGCCACAAGCCAAACTTCTAATGAGTATAAATAAGATACTACGGTGGCGCAGTCTGCGGGAGATATGTGTAATGAAATTAGGCGCATTAGCTGGACAGGTCACGAATGGACGTAACAGGAAAACTGCGTTCAATAAAATGTGCGAAAACACATGCTCACATGGAGCGTTTTCGATGGTATGCATGATATCTTTCTTTCTTTTTGTATCGGAGGGGGGGGGGGTGCCTTCAAAAGATACCCGGCACCTTAGAAGAGGATGCCGGGTTAGGTGGGATTTGACCGCACTAAAAACCCCTCGGTCGCCTGCCTTTGCGCTTGGGGAGGACTCCGAGATCTCTAGTGGAACGCACCGGTGACCTCAACGCGCGGCGCCCAGAATAGGCCCATCTTCGGGAGAGCAGATATTCTCTCCTGCACCTTCCGATGCTTACGGCGGCATGCGGCCACGCACACACCACGTCCTTCCCGAGGCTGCTGCTTGAGCGGATCAAGCTCCCACTCGCACCGTCCACAACCCCGAAAGGCCCCTTTTAGTAACCTCTTACGATCAGGCAGAGGATACCGTAGCTCTATTCTTAATCCCGAAGCTACAGGGACTATGATATCTTTCCTATGTATAATTTTTAACAACAAAAGAAGTCAGGTTTCGCCTTAACACTTTCTATTTCTGAAAACAGGACTATACCCAGAGCCGGGATGTTAGATGGTAAAAACAAAATAACAATTGATTATAAATGACTTGCTGTAACCTTTTTCTGTCCCACATCTGGGTACGAGTTTCTTAGAATTATTGGGGCGGCCTGAAATTAGGAGGAGGTGCGGGTTAGTGGTCAATCTATTGTCGGATGTTTTCAAACTGCCCATAAGGCTTCCGACAAGGTTTTAACAACTGTATCTATCGGAACCCACGGCACAACGTACCCTTCAAAGCACGGAAACTTATGCTACTAGCGAACACCCATCTAACACTCGACCGCGATATTTGAGTGACACAGCGAGGTGCATGTGGGGTATCTTTGGATAGGTCTTCAAAAATGATATTGAGGTTTCTAATATCTTTTTTTTCTAAACTGAATAGTTTGGGCGAGAGACACTTCCAAAGTGGTAAAATGTGTGTCCCCCTCCCCCCCTGTAACTTCTAAAATAATAAAATGATAAAACTAAAAAATATATGATGTACATTACGATGCAAACTTTCACCAAAAATTGGTTTGAACGAGATCTAGTAAGTAGTTTTTTTAATACGTCATAAATCGTAAACCACAATTTACCTTTCATTCAATCTTAATGCAATGATTTCTATGGATAATTAAAGGCAATGATGTATTTCTGTTGCCGCTATTGTTATACAAATACTAAAAATAGAATAAAATAAATATTTAATTTTGATAATGATACGGAACCCTTCGTTCGTGAGTCCGACTCGCACTTGGCCAGTTTTTTATTTTATCTAAGCCAAATCCAAGTACATAATGAGTACAAGTAAGGCACTACCCGGCAAACACGGCCGCTAGAGTCGGAATTAGGTGCATTAGCTGGACGCAGGCCGCGACCGGACGTAAGAGGAAAACTACGTCCAATAAAAGGTGAAACAACACATGCTCACTCGAGAGATTTATTCGAACAGATGGGTCACACATCCTATGGAAGGTAATTTGGTAGATGAACATTCCAAATATAAACAAATCGCAAAAAAGTATCCATGTAAAATAGGGAAAAAATGAAAATTGCTAGAAAATGACGAATGCTTAGCATTTACATTTAGTAACATTAAGATCGCAGTAGAGGATCGTTCTAGAAAAGTCTAATATAAAATGTTGAGAACTTTATATGCTTCATATATGCAGTAGATGTGTATTAATTAAACATTATCTTACAGTTTGCATAAATACAAAGCTTTATTAAAATTTCGTATCACCATACATGCAGTATAGTAAACCTGACAATAGCAATCAAGAGTATATCAAGAGTATTATATGTATTGCTCCCTCTGTTTGATGTTACATTTTAAACGTACATATCATGCATATTTTTAAAGTTTTTTTTATTGAAGCGCGCTTTTAGATTTACGTTAGTTATTACATGAATAATACTTCGCTAACAACAAGTTAACATCACTTTTTCAATCGATGTAAAAACGAAGGCGAAAATATAATAATACTTGTACAACATAAAATAACCGTTATTTTACAGAAACTATGAATGGTTCTTTATTTGACAAGGTAAGAATATACGGAAGTTTCATTCTTAATAATTCCAAAGAGAATAGATGGTTAAAGTAGCAACATAATTCATATATAATTATAGCTGAATTACAGGCCAGTCGGGGTCAGGTGTGATAACAACCCGAGGCACGCGATTCGCATTATGTGACGTATGTGGCACGCGACCTGGGTATGATATTCGTATTGTAGTAAGAAATATATGCGTGTCTTCTTCTGTTTTGTAGGACTTCCCCAAGGCATAATGCTAGGTCCGGTCTTTGGCTTTGTATCTTGTCTTTGAAAAATAACTTTAATTTAACATTTTATTTAACAATGTAATTCACATATGTATAATCATGAACAAAGCGGGCATGGTACGGTCGCTGGTGCTTTCACGTATGAGATGTGTAACAGTAACAAAAATTTCGTGCGCGTTTTCTTACTTCGGTTATTCTTCTTAGGCTTTCGCTTTCGTTGTTATCGATAGATAACATTTGTTAAACCTTGTCGCGTTGTAGCGTGGTGGGGTAAGCTGCAGACCTACCTATAGTAGGGAGAGACCCGTGTCAAACAGTAGGACGCAGAAAGGATTGTACTCACAATCAGCGGCTTTTAAAAGCCCTGGATGTAAGCCAATTCTACAAGGTTTCTACACCTGATGAAGATATTTAAGAGTTGAAAGTTGCAGAAAGAAAGCTGAATGTAAATTTTGAATATTTTTATAGTTCTGAATATTTCCAAGTTGCAGTCATTTACAGACCGATTGGAGTCTATATTAAATAAAACGAAAGGTTAAGGTTTTTGACGACCCGCATGGCACAATGATTACCATGCCGGACTGCCAATCGAGGGGTCCCGGGTTCGATTTCCGGCGAAACAGAAATATGAATGATGAATTTAAATTTCTGTTCTCGGTCTGAGTGTTTGTTTTCCTGTCTTTGTATGTGTCCATGGTACCCACGACACAGGGTATTAATTATCACAGGGTATTACTGTGGGGCTATGACTATGTAACGTTTAGTCATAGTCATATAGGACGATAGTACTGATATGACTCAAGCGCTTAGAATATAGTTCAACTAACCTAAATATCTTTGAAAATGAAAATTTTCCACAGAACCACATACCTTTGAATTGTTAATGTGTACTACATAACATCTACAGGTCAATCGTACAATAACTTAGTATCAATATAAAACGGTCCGTACTTCTAAAATGAATCAGAATAAAATTATTCAAAAGAGGAAGCAAAATTTTAACGAATGAATTATATTGTGAATACGGGCCTGTGTTAAAACCATGTGTATTTCATTAAAGTTTCATGTTAAACCGAAGTTAAATTCAATTAACAATTAAATATTATCCGCATATCTCTAAATTGTGGCGAGTTTAGCGATTCCCACAATGTTTTGACACGCAAAGATGTTTCAGTATATTATGTAAATCACTGGTTATTGTTACTGATAGTTTTGTGTTCATTATCATATTTGGAATCAGAATTGATAGCAAATAGAAAATGGAAGTTAATGCACAAAATAGTACATTTATGTATCATGAGTAGGTAAGTACAGTACAGATTTACAGATAAATATCAAATCACTTACTATTATTTTTCGGTGGCCTACTTCTACGCTTGGGGGAGGACTCCGGGATCTCCGGTGGAACGCACCGTGTATTACATGCGCGGCGCCCAAAAACTGCCCCATCCTCTTGAGAACAGATGACAATGTGCTCTCCTGCACCTTCCGATGCTTACGGCGGCATGCGGCCACGCAAACACCGCCGTCCTTCCCCGGGCCGCTAGCTGAACGAATCGAGCTCGCACTCACCGCCCACAACCTCAAAAGTCTCCTTTTAGTCGCCTCTTACGATCAGGCAGGGGATACCGTAGCTCTATTCTTAATCCCGAAGCTACAGGGACTATCAAATCACTACGTAACTTTCCTTCGCGGTTTCAATCGCGTGTATAATTCCAAACAAATTTCTTTTATCCTACTTCTTTCTCGTGAAGGTCAAAATGCAGAACTGTGGTACACATATTTACTTATTTTATATCCGGTGCCTAAATACCTACAAAATGTTTTTATCTTCGATGATGACAACACTTCATACAAATTTTAACTATTTAAAACTATCCTTTTCTAAGGTCCAGTCTATCTGTGTACCAAGTTTCATTAAAATCGAATTAATAGTTAAAGGCTGATAGTTTCTCAATTATAATAATAGTATGGATATGGATTTTAGCCAACGAAGATTGAAGGAGGGTTTCGTATGACCACAAATAACTTAATGAGTAGTCGATTTCAACATTTTCATTATATTCAGACCTCGAAGTATTGCACCATTTACATTAAACTAGTCATAAAGTTACGAACCTTAATAAATAATACTCTTAATAAATAAAATAAACGGTAAAAGTAAACAATGAATTTATAACTATAAACGTTAAAAAGTATAAAGAAATTTAATTTCAAAGCACATCAAATAGACGTAGCAATAATAAATGGAAGACTCTTGAACGTGGCTGTAACGATCATAGTTCGAAATAACCAAAGTGGTAGGAGTTGCCAGAACTGTGGTAACTGTTCCGACCGCAGTGCTGCTTTCAGAAAATTGCCATGTTTGTGCACTTTACTCGTATAAGCTCGGGTTTTAAGCTGTGGATTACAGCCATTCCAGTGCAAATATTTCTACGTAAACATTTTATACACGATTGTAGCACTTAGATTAGATTAAGGACATTATGTATCAATGTAGTGTTTTACTGATTTCTTCCAACTTTATAACTTACGAGTACTTTCAAAACTAAAGCAATTGTGTGCACAATGTGTGACACTGCAAAATTGGTTTGGAGGACATAACAAACCTACGAGAAATATTATAGAAAACCCATGTGGATGAAAATATTTTAAAGGAATTGAAGATAAAAATCAAAGAAATGACAAACACATAACACGTCACATAGAAGGCGGGTTCTGCATATGGCTCTAGCCTGTGTGTTAAATATTTGGCTTTAACTTCGTCGAAGATTTTTGATGGTTTTATTTTTCCGGTCAGTACATTGTATATCCTTATATAGTAGAAGAAAAAAACAAAACAGTTATTTTACTACTCTTGAAAGGTGTAATGGTCAAAACAAGAGACAAACACTGCCCTTATAATTGGCAATTACATCTCTAGAATAAGATATTACTTATCCCAATCCACTGACATTCATCAGCTGTTCTAATTATTCTATAACAATAATAACTGACCACACTTCACGCTCTACAAGTAACTTTGCATGCTCTATTATTATTTAACACGTACATCAATACCCAGATTAATCTGGCTCAAACTGCGTATCATTTCTATTCATAGTCACCACTGAACTGTAAATGGTTATATCTGCGCACCTTTCTCTAATAATTCCCGGATATTAAGCTCTTTGGACCACTGCGACAGCCGCGCCGAGCGCAAACATTATTTAGGCTTACCCAAAGCGTTTAAGCTGAAACTCCGCTAATATTCCACGCCTTTTATTAAAAACACTAGCGGTGTCTGCAATACCATCTTTGTGACAACGTAAATATTTCTCTGTTTTACGATATTTCACCGTCTCAGACATTCTAGACGTTCCTCCACTAAGGGAATTTTTATTAAGGAACGCTATACAAATATTCTTCGATCGAAATACGATTTTAAAGAGAACATTTTTATCGTGCAACTCTATCTTTCTAGATCCATTCAATGAGTACGGACTTCTAGAACGCGATATCCTCACCATTAAAATGAAAAGTTAGAGCCGGTAGATATACCGAGTCTGCGAAATATGACTCAAATCGCCTGAAAATAGAGCGACTAAGGATTGGATTTCTAAGGATTTAGGAATTTCACACACGGGACGCTCGTACGAGTAAGTAGACATCGACGTTTCACGGATATTTCTTACTGACATTTTCAGTTATCTACATCTATTTCTTAGTATTCTAGGTCCTTGTACATACATCGTTCTCCGAGCCAAATCCCTTGTGACATATTTAACATGCTTTTATTAACTTGACCTGTATGTATGTAAGTATGTATGTATGTAACGGAATCTTTTTACTCCATTTTCACTTACTTCTAGGAGTCTGATTCACTTGAAAATTTGCACAGGGGTCAAGGGCCGATGACAATACAATAATCTCATAACTTTATATTAAAGTCGTAACTAGGATCATCAGGATAAAATAATATATTCAAGTCGTAACTAGGATCATCAGGATAAAATAAACTATACGAGGGGCGGCTGATAAATTCGTGGCCTTAGGTACTTAATGAAACAAATATAAAGTTTTATATTTTTAACACGTCTAAGCGTCTGGTTAACTTGAAAATTTGCATAGGGGTCAAGGGCCGATGACAATGTAATAATTGAGACTAAAATCCATCTAAAAAATTAAAAATAAATAATGTAGTTTAAAAAACTAAAAAACACGCTTTTGTGCTTTTTGTGCGCAAGCGTGCTTTTTAGTTTTTTAAATTACATTATTATTTTTTAAATAACTGTTCTTTGTGCGAGAGGCTTTACAGTAAGCAAGGTGTTGCGTGCGCCCCAACAAACGTTGTATCGAATGTTGTTGCCGTGGGAACTCGATACTGTTGACGTGTCACATACATGTAATATATATAGGACTCGCCCATGACCCGTGTAAACAAAAATATGTCAAGCCGAAGTATTTACGGCTTTCATTGATGACAATCGTAAAGTGACACGAATGAGGATTCGCACATCAAACGTATTTTTGTTATTCTCTTGCGTCTTCCTTGGTATCGGAGGGTGAAGGTATACGTAGATGTGTAGAGGTGTATATAATGTACCTATTCAATTCCAATTGAAGCGCTCATGGCCCGGCGGTTAGCGTAGAACGCAAACGATCTCTACAACTAAGCCAAACGGGCGCTTTCGGGTATGAGATGGATGACCGCCAGTGGCAAAAAATTTCATGCGCGTTTCCATGCTTCGGAAGGCACGCTAAGCCGTCGGTCCCGGTTGCTGTCGATAGCAGTCCTTAAACCTTGTCGGGGGCCTTATGGGCAGTTTGAAAACATCCGACAGCGGGTAACCCGCATCTCCACCAACCCGCATTGGAGCAGCGTGGTGGAGTAAGATCCAGGCCTCCCCAATAATGGGGAGATACACGTGCCCAGCAGTGGGACGCAAAAAGGGTTGTAGCCAAGCCAGACATTCAATTCCATGCATTACAGTTTTTGTTTCTTATAAAGTACATGTGACCTTAATATCTTGTTTAAGAGTTCCTACTTTATATTAGCGCCCATTTTATGCTCGCCATATTCAAAAGTAAAATGTGAATAGGCTCACGACAAGAATATAATGAAATCTACATAGAATCTACACAAATTCATTGACCAATTTACATAAGTAAAGTTAAACATATTAAGAAAATTTATAGCCCATTTGCGAATGCATCTTTAATTTGGATTTTCAATCGCTTCAGATATACGAACCAGCAGAGTGATAGTAATCATTTAACAATGTTTGTCATGTACCAATGTTATACCTTAATGCGTAAGTGTGTGTGTCTGTATTTCTTTCAGGTTGTAAAGGCGCGATCTTATATCTAGTATGATTTTAATGTACCTATAATGGACAACAAAAATGATATAAAAATAATTCACAAGAATAAAATATAAAGTGTATTTTATAACTCTGACGAATAGGTATTTTAATGTCAATGTTTTATAAATGTAATAAATAATAATACGAAAAATGTGATTTTATAAAATAACTTTATGGTTGGTTGTTTAATCTTAAATAATATTTTGTTTAATACTTAAAATAAAATAAGTAAATTTACACGCCGTCAGGCAGGATTTGTAGGTATAAAATATATTATTAGTAATATCAATATAGTAAGAAGTCTGGAGAGTGCAATAGGCATAGGAAGTAATTTAGTAATTGAGGGAAGATCCATCATGATTCACATTCGATTCACTCTGTGCTAAAAGTAAACGTGTTCGTCTTTTGTTTATCGATTTGAGTAAAGGTGAAACTACATAGCTAGTAAGAAATAAAAAATTAAAATGCCAAGAATCCAAGACATCCAATACTACAACTTAGTTTCAACGAATACTGCGCCGAATAATCTAGTTTCTATTCAACATTCTCTACAACAAACTATCCTCAATAATCATTTTGTTCGAAGTATGTCATAAAATATAAAACGTTTAAATTCAAATGCTCCTTAATAACATGTATTGTCTTAAGGTTGCAGTAAAAATGTCGTAGCGCTTTACAACGTTGTAGCGAAACAATGTTGCTGAGGTAAATGACGTTTTAGCCTAGATTCCTGTGCGACTCGCGGAATGCATGTAAGAAATTGGATTACTTTAAAGAAGTACGTAAGATGAAGAAAGTTAAAAGAAATTATCGTGACCTCATACTTGCTTGAAGTTGTTGAACACAAGTATTTATTAATTGCATCTGAATGAAATTTTAAGTTACGATAGTTAAGGTATAATTTTCGTTTCGAGAATAACCATATAATGTCTTATTTTATTTTAATGGAGTAGCAGACGGGCATGTATATGTTACCGGCCAAACCCGATTTTAGGATACTAGTTTTTCCTAGGCTAAACTAGTTCTTCATATACGCGATGAACTGGTTTAGCCCAGTCCAAAATAATTCGTCCTTTGACCGATAGGTTTAGTTTATCCTGGAGAGAGCGTATTAATATCAGGATAAACTAGTTTGGCCTAGTCTAAACTGTTTTATCCTATCGGGCTTAGTTTGGACTAGGCTAAACCAGTTTATCCTATCGCGTATAGGAAGAACTAGTTTAGCCTAGGAAAAACTAGTTTCTCCTAAAATCGGATTTGACCGGTAACATAAGTATACACAATTTCAAGTAAGCCTAACGCGGCTTTCAGACGAAGATCGCATAATGTGAACGCCATACTATATAGTATAGCATTAGCCCCTTCTTTGCTATACTATATATCACAATAGTATAGCGTAGTCTGAAATTAGCTTTAGTCTTGGCTGAGGTAGTATGAAGTTGCAATCCGAAACTCCGGTGGCTGGTGGTTACCATATAAGTCTGCCAGCCAGACTTATATGGTAACCAAACCTTCCTACCAAAACCACTCCTCGCTAGAAAAGTGTAAAGCGGTGGCACTTCCCTCCCACATTTTGCTTAGCAAAGCCTCAGAAAAATTTGCTTAGCTTTAAAAGCATAGGCATGAGAAAGAAGAGGCTACAAGGTAAGGTTTTTCGGTAGCTCGGAGTTGAACGGTTGAATAGTTCCGGATTTGCAACACTGAATGCTTGTCAACTTAAGTTACCATCTTGCAACTATACAAGGTCAGCAATGATTTTTGACGGAAAGTCTGAAAGGACATGTGGTGCTATTGTTTTATTTTCATTTTCTTGGTGTATGTTTGAGTTATATCGGATAAAGTTGATGGCATTTTGTTCGATATGGGTTATAAAAAAACACCACGAGTGTGGTGAAATAAAATACAGTGCGAAACCATGTTTTTTGAGCTTGCCTTCAAAACTCCATCGGACACATTCTATTAAAGTAGCCATCGCTTTACTTGAATATCCTATTGACTAAACTGACTGATTACTGACGACTTACTGATTTTTTCTGTTACTACTAAGTGGTGCAAACATTATACTTGACGCTAGCAATATGCACAGAGTTTGCGATGCCATTATTGAAAAAAAAAGATAAGCAATAAATCTCACATAGCGGCCACTCTCCAAAAGCAAGATCCAGTTTACTAGATAATGAACGGCTAAATTTTCTTTTACTCAAGCATTGAACAGTCCTTGAAGCAAAGCATGCTAGAACCACCCACGAAAATAAGATTTACTATCCCATAGTAACTCAGTTTGTCGAGCAATTTATCGTATTGGGCAAACGGAGCTATTGCTCGATAGTTGCCTTATTTTTAATATATTAAGCTCAGTTCAAAGATAAGAGCTACTGCGAGTGTTGAGTTTTATTCAAATATATTTTAGAATTTTCAAAGATCCTCGTCACAATTTCGATTTTCAGGTCAATTCTATTTTCAATCACAGCAACGAACAGCTCAGTTGTAACTTTATCGGTTACGATGGCTGCAACCAACTGATTTTTCATTCAATTTGAATATGGCATTTTTAAGTTAAAAAAATAATAAATCATTGAAAGATAAAAGTACATCATTACGTCACATTCAAGTGCCCGATCCTGGTAAAAATAAATAAATGAAAACATCTAGTTCTATTATTCAAGTAATATCATACCGACATATACTTAATTTAACATAAATAATTAGGTATATTTAACTACCATCGACAAGCATATGTATGTCCTTAATTTAAATAATATAAGAGTATCATTGTTTCAGGTTGGGCGAAATATTGTGAGGCTGATCCTTTATTGAGACAAAATTTCCAGAAGAAAAGTTCAAACGACGAAATTATACGGAGACGAGTTTTATTTCAACAAGCGTTACAATATTTTTTCAGTTGGCATAACTTTTGCCGTACTTTAATATCGGTAGAAATGACATCATCAAACCTATAAAATAAATTTATTTCCTTTGAGAAGTAATGATTTTTTTTAAATAAAATTTGGATTTAATAAAAGAAGATATACCTAGCATCGATTAATAATGTAAATTGAAACATAGTTTTGTAACCTAGAAAACTTTTTCAAATGATTAGGGCATGGGCCGTAAAATTTAAAAAATACCTACTATAGCAATAAAATTCATAAATTCAAACCCGTATCAATGTTAGCAAAAATTTCGTAGTAATGAATTTATATACCGAAGCTACACATCGGTTAATTTAATCTGTAATCAATCGGAAAATCAACTGCAATAAATAGTAAATTACTTACGCTACATTATTAAAACAATATTGCCGGGCGTTAATTACAATAGGAAAAGAAGCATACCCATGACCGCCTACTTAAATATGCATGGCGTCACTTCTGATACAAATCACAAAATCACACTTAAAAAAAAGAAAAAATAATAAGATGCGCATTCCATTTCCGTAGCACAACACAATCACTCATTACATGTAGGACGTCTCAGTGGCGTAGAGCGTAGTCTTACTACGCCGTAGGCCCGCTACGCACGAGCGGTCTACGCGACGAGCGCCGTAGAACTGGCGCGGCCGCCGTAGCCGCGCGGAGTCTCTACTGTTTCAATTAACTGCTTTGTTGCTTCCGTGTCAGTGAGAGACCGATTTTGTATGTCATAAAAATCCTATCCCATTGCACTGTTTTTATTTTACACTGAAATCCAATTATAATGCGCTTTGCGCGGCGAGATTTTTTATAATCAGCGCGCATTCAAAACGTGCGAATTCAGAGGGCTGGCGTCGGTATTATCACGTGCAAAAGCTAAGCAAAACAATGCCGCTAAGGATTAACTGTACTATGAGTGGGTGTTTTATTCTCGCAGTGTGTTTAATAAAATATGAGGATTGGGAAATGAATATTCATGGAAGTGACGAAAGCTTTTTCGTGCCTAACATTAGTGCAAACAAAGTTTCGTCATGAGATTTAATAACGCTACTTTATAGTATAAATCGATGCTTCGAGGCTTCTGAATTTTTATAGGAAAGTATTGATTGTTAGAGGCATAGAAGGTACAAAAAAAGTCCGTAAACAAACTTGTTGAGTAATAATTAAAATATGAAATCGATTTATTTCGGATAACGTCTACAATTTCTAAGCTTCTCCTGAAAAAATAATAAACTATGCAGAATAAATACCTAATATTTTATTTTTAAAACATTGGCGCCTCTCTTCGACACAATTCACTTATTTGCATCTATATACTACTACTAACAAATCAATACGACTGTGCTATATAAAGAACAGCTTCTTTGTTACTCTAATGTTAAGTAAGCAGTGATAGCTTAGTGGCAAAAACTTCAATAATACAAATCCAGGTGCGTTTTCTAAGTAAGATGTGTTTGTTCCTGCTTCCATCAGCGGCAATGCCCGCGTGGGCTACACCTTTTTAGGCTCCGTAGCCAAATGGCAAAAAACGGAACCTTATGGATTCGTGATGTCTGTCTGTCTGTCTGTCCGTCCGTATGTCACAGCCACTTTTTTCCGAAACTATAAGAACTATGCTGTTGAAACTCGGTACGTAGATGTATTCTGTGAACCACACAAAAATAGAAAAAAGCAATAAATTTTGAGGGCTCCCCATACTTAGAACTGAAACTCAAAATTTTTTTTTCATCAAACCCATACGTGTGGGGTATTTATGGATAGGTCTTCAAAAATGATATTGAGGTTTCTAGTATCATTTTTTTCTAAACTGAATAGTTTGCGCGAGAGACACTTCCAAAGTGGTAAAATGTGTGGCCCCCCTTGTAATTTCTAAAATAAGAGAATGATAAAACTAAAAAAAATAAATATGATGTACATTACGATGCAAACTTCCACCGAAAATTGGTTTGAACGAGATCTAGTAAGTAGTTTTTTTTAATATGTATGTCATAAATCGTAAACCACAATTTACCTTTCATTCAATCTTAATGCAATGATTTCTATGGATAATCAAAGGCAATGATGTATTTCTGTTGCCGCTATTGTTATACAAATACTAAAAATTGAATAAAATAAATATGTAAGGGGGCTCCCATACAATAAACGTGATTTTTTATAGATAATGGTACGGAACCCTTCGTGCGTGAGTCCGACTCGCACTTGGACGGTTTTTTTCTTATAGGAATGAGATACTGGAGTGTCTCATTCTATGTCACTCTGCAGGCCCCCAACTATTTTCATGCAAATAAATATAGTTTAAAAAAAATAAAAATAAAAACACTTGATGTGCTCCTAAAGCGTGTATTTTAGATTTTTAAACTATATTTATTTTTAATTTTTTTGTTCGATTTATGTTTCTCGGAATTATATAAACTCGTGATATTATTCTATTGCCACCACATTGAAAAAATTTTACGCTCCAGTGCCCGTTTATTTGTCTCAACGTTTCCTTGTATCTTTTCCTAAAGCCGCTTTCGAAAAATCCCGCCGACAAAAAGGGATGAGGGAAAATCCGTGACATTAGGGTGTCCTCTTTGTAAATCATTATTATTACTTCAATGCGCAACACTAGCGCACGACAAGTGGACAAAGAACTTACTTTTATATTTGGTTGTGTTCGTTGTGAATTATCCGATGGATGTAGGTTTGAAGTCTGTCTTTGCTACGAAATAATAGACTTTGTTTTTTGTTGTTTATTATAATATATGTATCTTGCGAATACTCCAATACACTTCATTCTTTTTTGAATAAATATCATACTTGTTTATCGGTTTCTTCTGCTTCTAAACTCTTCTGCTTTATATAGTATAGATTATAAATCTTTTGACTATATTTTCATTCATTATATTTCCAAATTGTTAGTCCAACTTTAGTTACTTGTTTTGTAATAAATTGTTTCATGATAATTAGTTGTCCTCTGTCTGTATTATTGTTATCGGTATAGCAGTGTTACTAATAAGAGTGAACGTATCACATCTCTTAAACGATCTGCCATAATCCTGGAGCTATGTTGAACGGAGTGTAGTACTAAATACAATAAGTCCTTGAGAGCAACGTTTAATTCGTTGTACAATTTATCTAATTTGAATATTTTTATTTGATTGGCAAAATTCAAGCAATCCTGTAAAGCTTTTTTTTATGTCCCACAGCTGGGCACAGGCCTCTTCTCACAAGTGAGAGTTTAGGCCATAGTCCACCACGCTGGACAACTGCGGATTGAAGGGTGTCATGTTTTCTAGAAGTTATGACTTTGTCTCAGGCACGGCGATGTCTCCATCGTAATCAATTAAATAACACTATATTTTCCATCACCGTAGAGCAACGATAAATGCGTTTGGCGCGGTTGGTGGTGCGCAGATGAGTTGGTACTGCAGGTTTTAAAATAAGAATTGTCCAAGCTCGATACACAAAAGTTTATTTTTGGCACACATACACACACACACAGTACACCATAAAAAGTCAAAAGGACTAATAAGCAAGCAACAGGGAAAAGATAGAAAGTTTACATATATAGCGCATACAGAAAGATCGCGAGTGACAAGAACTTTGCGAATTAAGCGGCGGCGAAATCATTGGCGCATCGTAGCCGTGTAGCCGTCTATTTGCGATTTCATTATATGAATACTAGATAATGCGCGTGCGATTTGCAGTGCGCTCTGTGACCACCGCTCGCTCGCCACCGCCCGGCTATGTACCTATGCCGGCTGCCAGCGATAACGAACAACATTAATATAGAACTCGATTTGTGTTTCCTTTTCAATTTTAGAGTATCACTATAAAAATCTGTAGTTCCCTTTAATGGTACAACGTTAACAAGCCCGTTCAATCGTAGGTACCAGGCACGACGCAGTGTGACTGCACCGACAGCAAGATTATGGAGCTCAGGATAAGGGGACGCACTAATCACTAGCATTACTAGGCTGTAGCAATAGACGGTAATCCATTAGGAGGTCACCAGTTAGAACCCCGGTGCTCACCTCTGAATAACAAATTCATTGTGATCTCCAGATGTTAAGTACGTCCTTTGTAGAACCTATTACATTGTAACAATATAGTAAAAAGTAAACACCACGGTGAGGAAAACACATCGAGGTAGTTTCTTAAGTTGTTTTCCATCGCCGTGCATGCATGCGGGTTAAACAAAAATTCTCAATGAGATATAATGTTCAAATGCAACCCGCATTTGGCCAGCATGGTGACTATGGCTAAGTTAAAAATTAGTATGTAGGTAGGAAAGTTATGGCTCAACTATTACAAGCCTGTTCAATCCGTCGCAACAAGCCTCAATTGCGCGAACCGCGCACGAGACGTGGCGCGACCGCATAGACAGCATGATTGACAGCTAAGGGAACGCACTAATCACAAGCTTTTAAGCTAGACTCTATTTACCTATTGGAACCATGATGTAACTTAACAATTTTACAACAAAAAAAAACATATTTTACCAATTATAGTATTGAAGCTAAAATACCAGCAGTAAATACCGAACACGATTCGTCTTTTTCGAACGATTTATCACACTTCAAATTAATATCGAACTCTCATGCTTTGATTTTCAATTTATTTACGGGTATTTATGTATGTACTATATTGCAATTAAACAATAACACTAAATCGCATATTTTTAAGCCTTTTCATGTCTGTAACTTTACTGGTAGTATCTGCTGGATATCTTTCCCATCAATTTTGAACTTATTTCCAAATAAATACATATATGCAAAACTTAAACCCCTTAAACAGCAAAACATTCGGCTGATTATTATTTTTACTGCATAAATGAATAAACTTTACACACTCATATCCCCACAGTAAGGCAATTAATACCATCTGTCGTGGGTACCATGGACACATACAAAGACAGGAACCCAAACACCCAGACCGAGAACAGAAATTTAAACTCCTCATTCAAATTTCTATTTCGCCGGGAATCGAACCCGGGACCCCTCGATTGGCAGTCCGGCATGGTAACCATTGGGCCACGTGGGTCGTGAAATAGAATCATAATTAATATCATAATGTCATAAGAATTTAAACCAGTATAATAAATGAAGTCTCTTTACCGATAGTCATGAAAATTTACCTCAATCATTCAATTGACGAGTACCTTAATAACGTCACAGGTTTCATAATGATATGAATACTGGAAAAGGAAAATGACTTCTTAATTCACGACTAACCAAAGATAGAATCTCGGTCAATTCTTTACTGCCCTTGAGGATACTTAACTTGTCAGCGCGGGTATATTTCATTTCGGACAGTTTAAGCGTTCCGCTTCCGTTTGCTTCGATATTAATCGATTGCGGTGGATTTTTTCGGACTTTGTGTTTTTGTACGGAAGACTTGATAATTGTTTTCACTTCGTTCTTTTCACAAGGTCTTCAGTTATTGATATTTCGCTTCTGATTTTCTGGTTCAAGTTAAAATTGTACTTGGATTTATTTTTAGATAAGTATCATCTTCAAGCCGTTAAAAGTGTCTTTGATAAGTTAGAAGTATGTTTCACTCTAGTCAAACGCGTAATTTTAGAATTGATCCGCTTTTGTGAAAATTCGGCTGCAACCCTTTTTCGCATCCCACAGCTGGGCACGGATCTCTACCCATAATTGGGAGGCCAGGAGCTTACTCCATCACGGTGCTCCAATGCGGACTTGTGACTAATCCATTAATGTATTGAAAATATGAAAATGTGTTTGTTTGTCTCTCTTTCACGTTGCAACCGTGCTACAGATTGATATCTGATTTTTAACACGCTTATATTAGTTTCACCTGTATGTTTGTGAACTTATTTGTAACTCTCCTTTGGACTCGATTTTGAGCCACTATCAACGGACAGAATTAATTAACTTTGTACACTTATCAAGAATTGGTGGCAATAGAATAATATCACGAGTTTATATAATTCCGAGAAACATAAATCGAACAAAAAAATTAAAAATAAATATAGTTTAAAAATCTAAAATACACGCTTTAGGAGCACATCAAGTGTTTTTATTTTTATTTTTTTTAAACTATATTTATTTGCATGAAAATAGTTGGGGGCCTGCAGAGTGACATAGAATGAGATACTGGAGTGTCTCATTCTATGTCACTAATCTAAAATACACGCTTTAGGAGCACATCAAGTGTTTTTATTTTTATTTTTTTTAAACTATATTTATTTGCATGAAAATAGTTGGGGGCCTGCAGAGTGACATAGAATGAGATACTGGAGTGTCTCATTCTATGTCACTCTGCAGGCCCCCAACTATTTTCATGCAAATAAATATAGTTTAAAAAAAATAAAAATAAAAACACTTGATGTGCTCCTAAAGCGTGTATTTTAGATTTTTAAACTATATTTATTTTTAATTTTTTTGTTCGATTTATGTTTCTCGGAATTATATAAACTCGTGATATTATTCTATTGCCACCAATTCTTGATAAGTGTACAAAGTTAATTAATTCTGTCCGTTGATAGTGGCTCAAAATCGAGTCCAAAGGAGAGTTACAAATAAGTTCACAAACATACAGGTGAAACTAATATAAGCGTGTTAAAAATCAGATATCAATCTGTAGCACGGTTGCAACGTGAAAGAGAGACAAACAAACACATTTTCATATTTTCAATACATTAATGGATTAGTCACAAGTCCGCATTGGAGCACCGTGATGGAGTAAGCTCCTGGCCTCCCAATTATGGGTAGAGATCCGTGCCCAGCTGTGGGATGCGAAAAAGGGTTGCAGCCGAATTTTCACAAAAGCGGATCAATTCTAAAATTACGCGTTTGACTAGAGTGAAACATACTTCTAACTTATCAAAGACACTTTTAACGGCTTGAAGATGATACTTATCTAAAAATAAATCCAAGTACAATTTTAACTTGAACCAGAAAATCAGAAGCGAAATATCAATAACTGAAGACCTTGTGAAAAGAACGAAGTGAAAACAATTATCAAGTCTTCCGTACAAAAACACAAAGTCCGAAAAAATCCACCGCAATCGATTAATATCGAAGCAAACGGAAGCGGAACGCTTAAACTGTCCGAAATGAAATATACCCGCGCTGACAAGTTAAGTATCCTCAAGGGCAGTAAAGAATTGACCGAGATTCTATCTTTGGTTAGTCGTGAATTAAGAAGTCATTTTCCTTTTCCAGTATTCATATCATTATGAAACCTGTGACGTTATTAAGGTACTCGTCAATTGAATGATTGAGGTAAATTTTCATGACTATCGGTAAAGAGACTTCATTTATTATACTGGTTTAAATTCTTATGACATTATGATATTAATTATGATTCTATTTCACGACCCACGTGGCCCAATGGTTACCATGCCGGACTGCCAATCGAGGGGTCCCGGGTTCGATTCCCGGCGAAATAGAAATTTGAATGAGGAGTTTAAATTTCTGTTCTCGGTCTGGGTGTTTGGGTTCCTGTCTTTGTATGTGTCCATGGTACCCACGACAGATGGTATTAATTGCCTTACTGTGGGGATATGAGTGTGTAAAGTTTATTCATTTATGCAGTAAAAATAATAATCAGCCGAATGTTTTGCTGTTTAAGGGGTTTAAGTTTTGCATATATGTATTTATTTGGAAATAAGTTCAAAATTGATGGGAAAGATATCCAGCAGATACTACCAGTAAAGTTACAGACATGAAAAGGCTTAAAAATATGCGATTTAGTGTTATTGTTTAATTGCAATATAGTACATACATAAATACCCGTAAATAAATTGAAAATCAAAGCATGAGAGTTCGATATTAATTTGAAGTGTGATAAATCGTTCGAAAAAGACGAATCGTGTTCGGTATTTACTGCTGGTATTTTAGCTTCAATACTATAATTGGTAAAATATGTTTTTTTTTGTTGTAAAATTGTTAAGTTACATCATGGTTCCAATAGGTAAATAGAGTCTAGCTTAAAAGCTTGTGATTAGTGCGTTCCCTTAGCTGTCAATCATGCTGTCAATGCGGTCGCGCCACGTCACGTGCGCGGTTCGCGCAATTGAGGCTTGTTGCGACGGATTGAACAGGCTTGTAATAGTTGAGCCATAACTTTCCTACCTACATACTAATTTTTAACTTAGCCATAGTCACCATGCTGGCCAAATAACCCGCATTTGAACATTATATCTCATTGAGAATTTTTGTTTAACCCGCAGGCATGCACGGCGATGGAAAACAACTTAAGAAACTACCTCGATGTGTTTTCCTCACCGTGGTGTTTACTTTTTACTTTATTGTTACAACGTAATAGGTTCTGCAAAGGACGTACTTAACATCTGGAGATCACAATGAATTTGTTAGTCAGAGGTGAGCACCGGGGTCCTAACTGGGGACCTCCTAATGGATTACCGTCTATTGCTACAGCCTAGTAATGCTAGTGATTAGTGCGTCCCCTTATCCTGAGCTCCATAATCTTGCTGTCGGTGCAGTCACACTGCGTCGTGCCTGGTACCTACGATTGAACGGGCTTGTTAACGTTGTACCATTAAAGGGAACTACAGATTTTTATAGTGATACTCTAAAATTGAAAAGGAAACACAAATCGAGTTCTATATTAATGTTGTTCGTTATCGCTGGCAGCCGGCATAGGTAATTAGCCGGGCGGTGGCGAGCGAGCGGTGGTCACAGAGCGCACTGCAAATCGCACGCGCATTATCTAGTATTCATATAATGAAATCGCAAATAGACGGCTACACGGCTACGATGCGCCAATGATTTCGCCGCCGCTTAATTCGCAAAGTTCTTGTCACTCGCGATCTTTCTGTATGCGCTATATATGTAAACTTTCTATCTTTTCCCTGTTGCTTGCTTATTAGTCCTTTTGACTTTTTATGGTGTACTGTGTGAGTGTGTATGTGTGCCAAAAATAAACTTTTGTGTATCGAGCTTGGACAATTCTTATTTTAAAACCTGCAGTACCAACTCATCTGCGCACCACCAACCGCGCCAAACGCATTTATCGTTGCTCTACGGTGATGGAAAATATAGTGTTATTTAATTGATTACGATGGAGACATCGCCGTGCCTGAGACGAAGTCATAACTTCTAGAAAACATGACACCCTTCAATCCGCAGTTGTCCAGCGTGGTGGACTATGGCCTAAACTCTCACTTGTGAGAAGAGGCCTGTGCCCAGCTGTGGGACATAAAAAAAAGCTTTACAGGATTGCTTGAATTTTGCCAATCAAATAAAAATATTCAAATTAGATAAATTGTACAACGAATTAAACGTTGCTCTCAAGGACTTATTGTATTTAGTGTTAGTACTACACTCCGTTCAACATAGCTCCAGGATTATGGCAGATCGTTTAAGAGATGTGATACGTTCACTCTTATTAGTAACACTGCTATACCGATAACAATAATACAGACAGAGGACAACTAATTATCATGAAACAATTTATTACAAAACAAGTAACTAAAGTTGGACTAACAATTTGGAAATATAATGAATGAAAATATAGTCAAAAGATTTATAATCTATACTATATAAAGCAGAAGAGTTTAGAAGCAGAAGAAACCGATAAACAAGTATGATATTTATTCAAAAAAGAATGAAGTGTATTGGAGTATTCGCAAGATACATATATTATAATAAACAACAAAAAACAAAGTCTATTATTTCGTAGCAAAGACAGACTTCAAACCTACATCCATCGGATAATTCACAACGAACACAACCAAATAGAAAAGTAAGTTCTTTGTCCACTTGTCGTGCGCTAGTGTTGCGCATTGAAGTAATAATAATGATTTACAAAGAGGACACCCTAATGTCACGGATTTTCCCTCATCCCTTTTTGTCGGCGGGATTTTTCGAAAGCGGCTTTAGGAAAAGATACAAGGAAACGTTGAGACAAATAAACGGGCACTGGAGCGTAAAATTTTTTTCGCGCTCAAATCCCTACAAAAATTAAAATGGCTTCGTTTCGCGGGTATTACTATGAGGATTGTTTTATTTTAATTGAGACCGCTATAAGTCAATGTAAGTCCTATAAATTTCTTCCGCTCCCGGCTCTTGAAGATTTTGGCGGCGAATACTTCACATTCAGATCTAAATCGTTTTACTTTCGAATTACGTCGGATGACTTTAACGGATTTATAAATGGCCTGTCAGGCTTGAATAAAGAAATTTTGTTTCAGTACTCGTATAAAAACAAGTAACTGAGACCTTACATTTTATACTATTTCTTGTAATAACTTGATTGTTTGCCTAATGGATTAAATTATATATGAAATACTAGCCTTCCGCCAGCGGCTTCGCCCGCGTGGATCCGTTATATAGGTTCCCGTAAGATAAAAACCATCCTATGTCCTTTCCCAAGGTACCACTCGATCTGTGTTCCAAATTTCATTAAAACTGGTTCAGTGGTTTAAGCGGGAAAGCGTAGCAGACAGACAGACAGAGTTACTTTCAAATTTATAATATTAAAAATAATAATATAATATAGTAGAGAAGTAGGGATAAACAGTTTGTAGCTTAAATTACTACAATTTATATAAAAGAAATAAATTAATTTCACCAGCAGAGTCGATTTTTTTTAATGGTGTACCACGCAGCCCAGGCATGCAGGCCAGGTGGTGTTAAATGGTCCCTACAGCCCATGGACATCTAACACTACATCAACCAAGCCTGAGTCTTGCTTATGGTCGTACGCAGCTCCACTGTAATCCGAAGGCCTTTTTTTTGGTACCGGGGGGAAAGCTTCAAAAGGTACCCAGCACCTTGGGAGAGGATACCGGGTTATGTGGGATTTGTACCGCACTAAATCCCCTCGGTGGCCTGCCTCTGCGCTTGAGGATCTCCATTAGAACGCACCAGTATCCTCCACGCGCGGCGCCCCAAAACGAGCCCATCTTCGGGAGAGCAGATGCGCTCTCCTGTATCCTTAGGCACTCACAGCGGCATGCGGCCACACCCACACCGCCGTCCTTTCCGGGGCTGTTTGCTGGACGGTACAAGCTCCCACTCTCACCGTCCGCAACCCCGGAAGCCCCCTTTTAGTCGCCTCTTACGATCAGGCAGGGGATACCGTAGCTCTATTCTTAATACCGAAGCCACAGGGACTAATCCGAAGGCCTATGGTCGCCTCATGTAAATCTGCCCGGCAACAGCACCTTTCCACCCATACATAATCGAATTGCTTCACGCAAGAAGTGGGTACAGCAATGGTACTGCCCCGGTCGAAACATGAATGTTCTGCTCAAATCAAATCAAAAATATTTATTTCATATTAGGAATACAAAATATTGGCTTAATTAATGTCATTTTTTCCCGGTCATCGCCTTTAGGTGTCCGTTTGGGCTAGATGTTGAGCAAAGAGAAAAAAGGCGGCGGAAAAAAACTCCCAGCAGCAATCTTTTTTTTTTAAAAGTACATTGTATATAATCGAGATAACAGTATGGCTATGGGTCTATAATGGGCACACGTTACTGCTATTACCTACTACTACTATCTACCTACAAAAATATAACGATTTTCTTTATTTTAACCGATTTTGTTTATTTTAACCTATTTTATTTATTTTAACCAATTTTATTATTTTATATGATTTATGCTTGAATTTCTTAGAAACTTTTCTTGAATTTCAACACACCATTCCTTTATACGAAGCAAGAAGCTCTCAACATACGTACGCTCTACATACTCCAAGCTCGTACTTGCATCTCTTTGTGACTTAAATTCATAATAGAGTCCGTTATTATATTCACATAACAATGAATAATGTTTTATTGAAAACGTAATAAAAGCTATTTTGTGAATAATACGGGTAATTATGACTCCTGTGTTATAACATGCAACTACAATACCTCCATTTAATACCAAATGGCTCTTGTAATATAATAATATGTATATATATAGATTACATATTTTATGGTTGTTATTATTAAAAAAATACTAATATTTGACAGAACTTTAATGGTTCGACTTGGAAAGTCCACCGCTGCAACTTTTTCTGCCATGAAGACATTTTATTGTGTTTTGGTGGAAGAGGCCGTTGTCGGCCAAACTCGCATAATGTTGGTAAATTGAAATCTTTTTTTCTCCAGAAAAAGTCTTGAGCAAGATTTCAAGTGTAAAATATGTGTAGAATACGAAAAGGAAGTGTAGAACATGATTTCATTAAAATAATTTCATTTAAGAGTCACTGTTTTAATAAAAATATTAATTTGATTGTCAAATTTACATGATCCGATCAATCCTTAGCAGTGGCATATAACTTGATACAAAACTTGTTGACGACCACAATTTGGTGTGGCAGTTCATTTATTAACAAAATTTTCTTTGACATTAGTTTATTCTTTACATAATGCGTTTTATTCATATAGGCCGGATAATAAATCCATATTTAATCCCAATTTAAAATTAATTTCATATAGTTCAAAATAACCGTTACAACTCGAGCGTACCGACCACTTACACCAAACGGTACCCAGGAGGCAAATTACTAAATTTGTTAAGCATATAATATATAGCGCTCATTTATAATTAGCCGGTCGGGTAATTGTGTAATTAATGCGGTGCAGGTGTCTGCTCGTCTCCCGCAAGTGGCGGGATGATGGTCTATCTTAGGTGATTGACGACGGGAGTTATTGGGTAGGAATGGAGGAACGGGAATATTTACGTTACGTTTTGGTGCGATGAGAAAAGGAATACTAGAAATAATAGTAGTACCTTTTTGGGTACCAAAAATATACACGATGCTATTCAAAGCAATTGCAATTTTTATTATATAAAATAACAAATCTCAAGCCTAGTTTCTGTAAATAATCTCATGGATTAAAAGTTAGTTTAAAAATAAAGTATTATCATTATATCAAATGAAAATAAACGTACTACTTTTATCGTTTGAAATACACCACGCTCAGTATTCTTATTACTTAATTAACTACTTAATTCAATTATTTTATTTGTATTGTCCCATAATAAAATGATTTGTAAAAAATCGGCGTAATTATGATCGAAAAAACGTCTAAATAGTAAGTGTTAAACTTAATAAAAACGTAAAGATCCGGTAACGATGCAATATTGGTAATTTTCCAAGACTCCAAGCAAGACCTATCCAATATTTAACAGCATATCGAAGTGCAAACCGTTACCGGATTCCATTCTTAGCTCAGAAACTATAACGGCTAAATTCAACACAAATCAATAAATTTAAAATGGGCAAACAGGAACTGCAGACACAATCCAGCTGTCATAAATAGATTTTAAACTTTTTAATCGCTACAAATGGTTTCCTTGACTTGTTTTATATGTCCGTAATAAGTGTAAGCGTAATAGGTACATGGCCCAGTAGATGATGTAGAAGCGACCTACGCAGCTAAGCACAGTAGACGCGGTCAGGTGTCAGTTGGGTGACCGCCAGTAGCAATTTGTAAACTCTCGAAAACACGGAAACGTTTGTATTTCCGATGGCTCGTTTAGCAGTCAGTATCAGTTATTATTGATAGTTAGCAGTCGTCATAAGTTTTCGGAGACCTAATAGGCTTGAAATAAGCGGGTACATAAAATCCTCATTAGGGCAGCATACTCCACCAGTAGACTACGGGCCTTCCCAATAAGGGGAGAAGAACCTTTCCCAACAGAATACAAATAAAAGATATAAAAACACATAAAAATAAAAAATGCAAAAAGTGTCCAATAAGTGCATACAAAGCCTACAATAATGGATCATTCACAGCGCGAAAACTGCAACACGGTTAAATTTAAAACATAAAATTGCCATTAAAACTCGTTGCGGCAGCGGCTATTAGAACTTGGCAGTACTACCGTTTGACGTGGTAACACAGCCAAATTGTGTACGACCGTAGTTTCTGTGTATTGGTGTGAGATTGCTTGCCGTGTTTGAGTCGGTTTATATATCCAGTTGTGCTGGTAAACAAGCTTTATTATGATATTTGAAGATGCTGTGAGAGATTAATTCATATGAAATGAAATGAAATGAAATATTCTTTATTCACTGTACGGTTCCTTTACAAACTCTTAGTGAACGTTATTTTTCTCTGGGTGCGCTTAGGCAATGCTGAGCTGAAGAAAAGAGCAGACGGAGAAAAACTTCAGCCCTGTTTTAAAATATGGGGTATACAATAGCTTAATAATACAGGATCTTGCATTTAATTTATATCCTAAATTATCCCTGAAAGTCCAAACCTAATCAGCTGCTTTTAGTATCAGCGATCAGAAATTTCGCGTGTGCATTATCATCTTGCACTCTCGAATCTCGCGTTTAAGCGACTTTAAAGATGCTGCAGCGCGATTTCATGACTACCTAAACTCAAACGCGGTAGTAGAATCGCGCAATTTAGCGTTTTAAATCGTGCACGTGCGGCGTTCGGTCGCTTCGTTTAAAGACTAAATCGTTGATCGCCGATTAGTGTGGGGCCGTAAAGGAACAGTAGGTACGTTTGACTGTTTAATTAAAAATATAATTTCACACTTATAATATTTTAAACGGGTGTAGTTTCTACCGGGTCGGACGTATAAAACAATACATACAATTACCTATACATCAAACTAATTATATAAAAAAAATAACAGAAATATGAAAGAAACAGTAGCCAGGGTTTTAATTAAACAGCTTTACGAAACTAAGATAAATCTTTCGTCTTAGAAGTTAGCACTGAAAAAGGCTTATCATGGTACTACAATACATCTTCTTTTCTGCAACACATGGTTAGTTTTTCTCAGTTTGCTAGAAGGTCTCAAGTCTAGACAATGTCTGCTGTTTGATTAGTAAAAAAATCAACAAACACTTTGTATTGATGTACAATCTAGTTACGACATCGGACTAGGATATCCTTCTTACTACTATAGGATTGTCCATCCCACATACCAGTCAATAGTAAGAATTTAGGGAAGTTCCTGATTTGTAACATCAATATTCACACCAGGTACTTAGTAATCGATATAGCGAAGGTACTTAAAACCAGAATTGCTTAAGAACATATTTATGCTTAAGAGGTAAGTACGGAACGTGAAGTTCTTTTGCTGTTCAAGTTTTAGATATATAACCGGAATAAGAATAGACTCTGAAAATATTCGAAAACTAAGCGTAAGAAACATACTAACAAACTTAGAATAATAACATTATAGAAACCAAGTTAGCGCGCCCTAATTGAAGCATGTTTATTGGTGCCATTAATGGCACCAAACATCGGGTGTGCTGTTAAATTGTGTCACAACACTCTTGAAAAACAAAAGAAGTCTAATAACATAACTTTTCACACTGAAATTTTCAATATTTTGTAGTATTTTATAGTAATTAATTTGGGAAAAATTAAAATATTTTGTTTGTTAGATGTGACATTTGTGTGAATTTATTTAGTGCTTCAATTTTGACAGCGCGCTTATTCTATATATAAGCGGTTATTTCCTTTTTTATGGCCTGAACATACCTGTAATTTTCCACTCCTATTCTCATCCAAAATGGGAGGTTCACCTTTCATCTCTCTGGTTAGGCCGTCTGGTGGCCACCAGAATATTTTTCCTTTCATAGAAAAATATTCTAAAAAAAAATTGTAAACAAGCAATCCTAGTCGCTAAATTCTGCAGTTGGCCAAAAATCCGAGCATTTCCGATCGGTTTCGGTACCTACATGACAGCTAACCGTACATAAATGTTGTAGCCTAAAAAAAACTATTTTTGAATTTCGAATACCGAACCTCGGATTTTTCGTATTAAATGCTTTTCACGAAGTTCGCCGACCGCACACACGTGAAAGACTTGGTTTCCGTACTACCACCGATTTATTTTAGTAATGGTGGCGGGAGCTTTTAAAGAAAGTATTTCAGCTAATACGCGGTGTAAGTACTCGATTACTAAATATACATTTACTAGATTGGCTGACCGATAACTTCTTTGACGTTAGCGGAACCGTTTTTTTATTAACTCAGTATAACTGCAATTCACTGAAATAAAATTTTGGATCGGACAACATACACGATCGACAATTTTTATTTCACTTAATCAACATAATATTACGACAATTTCAAATTAGTGACCAAAACGGGCGTCCGTAAGATGAGTGATCAGTAGAAAATAACAATTACATACTTAATCTTTTCTTTTGATCCCAAAAAATCATCCCCTATTTCACAATCAGTACGGTTTAATTTTAACACTGCATTTGTGTCACGGAAACGTGTATAAGTACCAAAATTCGATCCGGTATTTTCCAAGCAAATTTGCTGTTACAGACAGCTACTCGAGTGATCTAAAATACTAAACTCATATAGTTTTTTAACAGAATTCTAAATTACAATATAACATATTGTGCCTACAGTCATTATGTGAATGAAACACAGTCTTATTCCGCAGTAACGAGCTTTGCGGCAACATTTTGTGGCGCGCGGCTTCAAGTGCGGAACTAATTAGGGAGTCGAGGCATATAATCTTCTACGAGTTGCCTCTCCAGTGTGATCATTCGATATGTAATTAGTATTCCACTTGATACATATTTGTTATGATTGAATGCAACCTTTTTTGTCTCCAACTTCTGGGTACGAGTCTCCCTCCATTATTAGGGAGGCCTTGAGATTACTCCACCACAATGTTCCAATACCGGTTGGCGTTGACCCACTATTGGATGTTTTCAATCCGCCTATAAAGCCTCCGGCAAGGGATAATGTTAAGAATAAGGTTCAGTTTATTTACAAGGGCTTTATATTATTATTATTATTAATGCATAACGCACTCACACCTAAAATTTACCACTAGTGATCTCACACCCGACAGCACCGGTTTTGTTTACCTCCATGAATAGCTTTGAATTCTAGGACCTGCGCATTTAAACTAGGTATTCGTTTGCAAGTATCCTACTAATATTTTAAAAGCGAAAGTAAGTTTGTTTGTTACTCTTTCACGCGAAAACTACTAAAGCGATAATCATGAAACTTTGTAAATATATTCTTGGAGTTATCAGAAGTAAAATAGGATAAGTACTTTAAAAAAAGTAACGCAGGTGAAACCGCGAGGCACAGCCAGTAACTTGATACCAAATTTCACCTTACAATCCAGTAGATTATAAGCAAATTGGCTGTTACAAACGGATGGGCGAATACAAGACATAAGAGTTTCATTTTACATACTGCTATAAGAAAAAGAAGAGGAAAATTCAAATAAATACCTATCAATAAATTCAACTGATCTTTGGAATGTAAGCTTCGACAGCGGAACAAATAAAATAATTTCAGTAAATGCTAGCTAGCAATATGAGCAAAACAATACCTCTAAGAATAATGTAATAAGGCCAACAAAGTCTTATTCTATCTTTTATTGTCTTCATAGGCCTTAATATAACGGACTGAGATAAATGGGCCCACACAACTGCCACTGATTAAATACAGTATGAAGGTAATTGCGTTTTTATGGACCCTGAAAGGTAACAGCGAGGGATATACCCTAAGAAAAGGTAAGGACATATCGACATAATAATTTATTTACGAATATTCAACAATTGCTTTTAGAAGTAGTAGTATTCCTCGAATTGATTTAGGAGGCCGTATTCGAAATTTTGCCGATTTTGCTGATACTGGAACAACGTTGTGGATTAAGCCCCAGGCCTCCCCTATGGAGTGGAGAGACCAATGTCCAGCGGTGAGATACAATAAGGGATTGCAGTCATTTCTTCATGAAAATCTGACAATATTTCAGTTTTATATTCTAAGGAAATCGTTACAAATTTATTGATTGAAGTTTATCTTTAATTTTTTTTTATAAATAAACCTAACAATAAGGCAGACGGGCCGCGTGATGTTAAGCGATCACCGTCGCCTATGGACACGGGCAACCATAGAGGAGCCGCCCGAGCATTGCCGGCTTTGGAGGAGAGCTTTTTTTACAGCTTTCTTGAAGAACCCCATGGTATAGTCCACTGGGAATGTAATAATGAATGTAATGTATTTGATGTATGTAAGAAAATAATCGACTATAAATAATAAACAATAAAATGTTTATTTTGTTTTATTTAAATTTAAGTAAATAAAAAACTATTCAAATATTTTCCAACCAGTCAAGAGTATTCTATATATTTCTATATACAATATATCTATAAGAATAAATACACATATTATTACGATTAAATAAAATAACCTAGAGCTTATAGCTTAATTTGATATATTATAATCCTCATCATCCACTCATTCAGGAGGTAATATTGGGCAAGTATCTTGTTTCAGTAATGCGTTCATTTTAAACTCAAATTCTTAAAGGAACTTTACGTAGGTTAATACTTCATGATAATCACATAACATTGAATGGACCATTTTGTAAAATTATTTTACAGACGAGCGTTTGTTTCTGAAGTCGTATGCAGATGCGCTGCGAATCTGACTGCTCATAGTCGCGTCTTTGTAGGGACCCTACTCTAAGTGTGATCGTCCGAAGTATTTATCGTGTATTTTCGAGTGATGATTTTGTAAAAGTATCCCCAAAAGAAAGGTCAAGAGCACGGTCAAAAAAGTGCTGAAAATTTTACGATATATCGATTTTACGAGTAGAGTAGTAAAGGTAAGAGCATATTATCACAGAAACACATTAGAATAGCTTGATGTCGAAAATGGGTGCAGTAGTAAGCCATCGAACCATGAAGCACAACCCTTTTTTCAACATTTTTTACTAGGATTTTTAGAAGAAGGAGGGATTTAGGCCGTAGTCCACCCCGCTGGCCAAGTGCGGATTGTTGGACATCATGCCTTCGAGAAATTATGAGTTTCCCCATCACCGCGGAGCAGCGAGAAATATCTTTGTCAAAGCTGTTCGCCGAGGATTTGAACCCTGTTTCTCCGTATCAAAGACTTAGGTCTTTACCACTCTGCCATCGCTGCTTAAACTACCGTGAAATAAAGAGGTAGGTAACATCTTTCTAAATTAGGCATCCCTACAAAAATAGCAGATACGAATGTCATTTCCCTGCGTGTATTCATCTTCTGTCTCTCTCTTGCTCAACACTCTTTCTTATTCGATCTATGAAGCACGCAGATAGGTGATAAAAGATACGGTTATTGTCGAACCGTCTAACAATAACTTTGGCCGCATCTGGTCTCAACTGTTCGTTTTGTTCGCGTCGCGTATCGATAATAATTTTACTACGGCCCTACCCTCAAAGTAACTTTCCATTGTACCAAAACTTAGTCCTTTATTTGTGGCGCAAACTTCCCATGCATACTTGGGTACCAGTGGAATGATAATAATATGAAAACTTTCTCAAACATAGGTAACTCAGTTCAGGCAACTATATGGTTAATGCACTAACACATACACAATGGGACTTTTACATTCAGTAAAGTTTCACACAACTTTACTCGTTTTGTGTGGCTTCTATTTACTAGATTATATTTTTGTGTACGCCGTTCGGTATGAGACTTTGTCACAGTAAGGAAAATATGGAATTTTGTGAACGAAGATACCGGTTACTGAATCCAACTACCAGATTAGGTTTAAATATTACTGATGTTCTAACGTGCAGTTACCCATTCGACTTTTGGATGATACAGATTTAGGTAAGTCATTTGCAACCGAACAGAAAAAACCAATAAAATAGCAAATTTGTGCAGCAAATTGTTAATCGTAATTAAAGACAAATGACAAAACGAAAACAAACAACTTAAGTTGACGCAAGAAAAGGCACTGAGGCCAAGTCTACATTTAAAGTATTATAATAAAAAAAACTGTAAATGATAACTGTAAATAAAACATACGATACATTTACAAAGGAATTGTATTTTTTTCGCCATTTTCTAATAATGGCGGAAACCGCAGAGGACGCGAAGACGTCTGGGAGAGATCTGTTAATTAATACAAGAACTGTTCCCATACGCTCTATTGGAAACTAATCGATGGAAGATGGTGTCTTCGTATATATATTTATATAAAACTGGTATGGTAGAAATGTTTGTTTTCCTGATGTTATCTTCGCTAATCAAGATTTATTAAATTGGAATTTTCTGTCAGTGAAAACACAAACAAAAATCAATATTTAGCGAAAGAAAAACTGTGGAAAGTTTTTTGTTTTATTTGATACAAGCTTTATTTATTATTTATGCGTTTTTACCAACTCTGACTGGAAGTAACCTTAAAGTTTCATCATTCCATGTGAGCGACATTAGCTAACCAAACGTCTAGCTTAAATGCACGCTTTAGTTCGGGATTTTACTAGAGCGGTTTTATTATTGTTGAACTAACTAGCTTGGTTTTACTCTCAAAAGATCTTATAAGTGGTTTCTTTAACTGGATAAAATTAATGAGGGAATAGTCAGGTTATTAAGAAAGAAGTACGGGTATGTTTATTACGAATAGTTTTCGAATCTTCTTCAGAAAACTGTAGGGATAATAAAATGTGTCTATTAGTCCGTATTCTTGTATAGGTCATATATCTAAATAGAGATACTTCAACTCAGTTGTGCGCGCGGCGCTATGTGTGCGTGGGCTAGTAATTATGCAGTTTTAATTTGTGTGACAGTGACGCGGCCGTGATCGTCCGAGCAACTTCACTGTACCTCTTGTCACGCACACAAAGTCACTGTGTATATACAGGTTTACCCACACATAGCGCCGCGCGCACAACTGAGTTGAAGTATCTGTAATACATTATTACTACTACTACTACAGCAAAAGAACGTCATGTTATTTATAATTAAGTATATATATAAGACTAATAAGTCTTGGAATTTACTTCACTACACTTCTTTCTCCACTGCCATTTATGTATTCCTGCTCAGGTCTTATCTCCCAAAAAGTTGAACAGCAAAAGAGCCTTTGATAAGCAAAGAATGCAAGAATGCATTCTTCACGCCTTAAGGCATAGATACTTAATGTGAAACATCAAAGTGGGTCACATTGGCAGACCATATAATTTGGCTGGAGTGCAGTTGGCATGCCTTTGGATCGGGGTTCTACTTGAATGGTATTATTAACTTGATGGGGATTACACTGAAAAGATCATGTAAGTAGGACAATTTTAACATTGCATTGAGAAACTATTTATTACTTATTTGAAAGACTGAACTTTTTTTGTTAAATGACACGTCCAAATTGTTTTCCATCCAAAGATTTAATTTCCTGTTTATTGCTTGATTGAGAAATTCTTGTAAATACCTAAGCATGTAATTTGAATCTCGGAAACGGCTCCAACGATTTTCATGGAATTAAGTGCCCAGGGTTCCGGGGGTGATAGATTGATCCAGCTAAGCTTCAGATATTTTTAGAATTTGTCATTTTACTCGAATTTACAGCGACAATCAACTTAAATATAAACTGAGAAATATGACTCTTACTGACATCTAATTGGAGAATATTGATAATATTGTGGCGTAGAATGCCGTCAAACGTCATCCGCCAATTCGCCGTGAAATAAATGACAATGTCGATTTGAAGCTCTATTAGATTTCGTCGATGGAATTATAGTTTCTTTGGTCGAATGGTTACGTTGGCTGACTGCGGAGGTAGAGACCCGGGTTTAAACCTAAAACAAGTATGTTGCTTTTTGGTGTTGTTAAGTAACACTAAGCCAATGAGTGTTATTCTTAAAATTAAACAAAGAAAATCTATTGTTTTTATCCGAGCAACGCTCGGTCGTCCAGGTACTTATAATGAACAAGCTTATAAATTTTTTGTTTAAATATTATTAATAACGCATGCTTTCAGCTCGATGACAAAAGGACACAAAATTATTCTTACTTATTTGAACCCTTCTTTGAACAGTCCAAAAATTTAAAGAGAAATTTTTCGTTATTTTATGGAACATGCGCTCGCCGTGATATAAGAGCTCTCAGCGCTATAACTAATGTTTTATCTGACCGCAGATTTCTCGAAGTCTAAAAAGTAAATGCACCCGGAATTCAGCTTTTTAGCTCCTCAAACTCGCAATATTCTGTGGAAATAAGGGTACTTTATAGCTTTCGTGCGGTTGCCGCATGAGAGGCAGGTTAGAGACTTGTCATACAGCGGAAACGATAATAGATACAAATGTTTTATTAATTTAAAAAAATCGCCTTCAAATCGACCAAAAAAAATATTTAATTTTGCGTCCCGCTGCTTGGTATGGTCACGTCTCGTAATTTGGATAGCCTGGAGATTACTCCACCTCGTTGCTCCATTACAAAATGTTGGAGATATAGCTTAGAGGTCAGATTGCTGTGAAATGTTTTCCAGCCGCCCATAATGTTTCCAAGAAGGTTAAACCTCTACTTTAAAAAAAATCGGTTGTCTGTAAAGTCGATTTACTGACGATTGTTGAACATGACAACGTCATAAGAAAATACTTGTTGCTATAAACAATTGACACCACATTCACTTTTCACTGCACTTCATACTTGATGAAAACATGTAAATGTATTATTGTATAGCAGCTGTCCACGCGGACGCATCGCTCACTCGGAGAGAGACAGATGTCGAGCGCTGCTGAACGAGGAGGCCGATTGTGCCTGAAAATTTGATTATAGTATAGTATACAAGCTAATTAAATTAAGCAAGCAATACAAGCTTGCTATCTGTCGATAACTATAAACTCGAAAAGATGTACGAAAACGCACCCGAACACGGCATCGCGACCGCACCATAAGATAATTTACGTGGTTAAAAAAATATCGATCTCAAAATCATTTAATATAATAATATCCTTTATCGCTTCTCATTACAAGATACGGCAAGTAAAACAGCTCGTCACGGAAAAGTCATGCTTACAGAACACGCGGATCTAGAACCATGGCATGCCTCAGGGTTGTTAGGTACTACGATCATAATTCCAAAATCATAAGTGTCATTATATTATACAGCTTGTTCGATACTTTCAGGCAGTCGAGCAAGTCTTATTACTGAAGAGTTAAGGTGTAAAGTTGCTTAAATCAATGGCAATTGTAAAGTTAACGATTATGTGCCCATGGCACTTGATTCTGTTTTTACTCGATATAAGTATTAACAAATTTACTTTTGAAGGGTAACGATGGAACGATATAATCTCTTATGATATTCTTTGAGTGATGACATTCATAAATCGAAAATATATACAATTAATAATATTTTTTAGAATGAAGCTTTTTTGATGCAGTTTATGATCGTTCCTCTCGGAATTCTTACCAGTCACATACAACAAAGTACCGTATATTTTTATATTTTTTTTATTGTAAAAGAAAATTGAAAAAAAAGGCTAAGTAAATTATTTATAACTTTATTATAAATGGAACTCTTATTTGTTTTAGTTGATGAACTTCCACGTAGACACAGACGTTTATTTCATCCGTTTTTTTTATCACACTTCTTACTGGAATGTTACATGAAAATAATCATTAAAACCGACCAAGTGCACGTCGGACACGCCCTCAAAGAAGTTCCGTACATTATCTACAAGAAACGGCCAAAAATATGTAGTATAGGAGCCCCCTTAGTATTAATTTTATTCTGTTTTAGTTTGTTGTTATAGCGGCTACAGAAATACATCTTCTGTGAAAATTTCAACTGTCTAGCTGTCACAATCTGTCACATTATGAGTTACATACTCGTGACAGACAGATGGACGGACGGACGGACATCGGAGTCTTTGTAATAGGGTTCCCTTTGGGTAGGGATCCCTAACAACCAACTGCGTAATATACAGAAAAGTAAGTAGTTACTACGTTTACCGCGGACGTGCCGGCCCTATAAAACTTGACAGGTTATGAGACAAAATGAACACAGCCATCTGGCGTTATCCAGTTGAAAAGATTATTTTACCCCACTTATGTTTTGGCTTTCATGTTTAGTCTCTGGTCATTTTTATAAAGTATTTCTTCATAGCTGTTTTTAATAAAAATAAAATACTATTTTATGATCAAGATCATAGGAGACGATAAAAAGGAGAAAGGAAATCCATAAAGTTATTAAAATCAGGCAGCCACTTTAACTATTAAAACAACAGCTATATTCATGTAGGTACTGTGAACAAAGGAAAACATCACAGTAAGAAAATTCTGAAAGTTATCGAAGCGATCCATAACTTTTCACCATATAGATAATGCAAGTCATAATACATAATGACGCCGTTACACCGCCTGTTTCCTCGTGATCCATACATCACGCGGCTCATCTCATATCATACGGGTATACCTTGAGGGTATCTGATATGCTTTATGGCGAGTGCATTACTCTGCACTTTGTGAAGTCGCTGTTAAATTTAAAATGTATTTTTTTTAAGTTTTCGTCTTCTGTATACGCCACGCGTCCTTCATGAAATGAAATGAAAAAGTTTATTAACTTCCTAAGTAATAACATACCTACACTTGATGTTTGTCATTGTATGGTCATCGGCAAACCGTCATCCGACTTAATAGTTAATATAGACTAGGAAAAAGAAACGACCACCAATTTCCAGCCCTGTTTTAAAGTCCTATTAATATTTACGGTTTCTTTTTAGTTTTGACGTGATAACGTCTTTAAAATCGTTTTAGTCAGGTGACATGTTCAGAAACTTGTGTCACACCAAAACCTCACGAACGCGATCGCAGGTATAACGAGAGAGAGACGGACCGATCTCCCGTCTCATCTCGAGCGCTGCCAGTCATTCCGTGAAACTTGTCACGCGGAATCCTCACGAGCGGAGGCTGGCATAGCGTTCGAGTGAGTGGACCGATCTTCCGTCTCTCTCACTCTAGCGGCATACAAACGAATGGAGATTTTCTCGTGCGGACGTTTCCCCATAAGATAAAAAGTAGCCAATGTGCTATTCTAGGCTACGTATTTGAAATTCGACGTAAGACGATATTGCCATATTAAAATCGCATCTAGCCAGCGGCTTAACCATGTGGACCCGTTTTATAAGTTCCCCTTAGAATAAAAATCATCCTATGTCCTTTCCTAAGCTCCATTCTATCTGTGTACCAAATTTCATTAAAATTTGTTCAGTAGTTTAAGCGGCAAAGCGTTGCAGACAGACAGAGTTCGAATTTATAATATTATATAATAATAAGTATGCATTACATCAAACGTCAGTTTTCCACATTTACATACGTAATGTGTTATGTAAATTGGTCACTATTTCACTAACCAAACTACACGTGCATAGAAAATAATTCAAAAATTACATGATCAAATAATATGATAAACTTGATATATATAGGTATATACCTATATAATTTAAGAGATTACATTATAAAAACAATCCATAACCTTTCACAACCCAGATAATGCAAGTCATAATACGTAACGGCGATGCTACAGCGCCTGTTTCCATGTGATCCATACATCACGCGTCGCATCTCATCTCTTGCGGGTATACCTCTTAGATATCAGATGGCTCCTGAGGTGCTTTATGTTATGCGCATTACTTTGCACATTGTGTAAATACCCTTGTGATTAAATTTGCACATTAAAATCTTTTAATACCATTCAAAAATATGCAGTCTTTCATACAATATTTATTCCACAGTTTATGACAGTGCAAACAAAATTAGTCCATCCTTGTGGATTAAGGATAAAAAATATAATATCTTAAGGCTAATAATATACAAATAGGCTAGCGGCCTAGAATTAAAGATAGATACAGTATATACAATACGAAGTATTTTGTTTAGTTTGAAATCAAGGAACACCTTTGAGTTTTATATTATTTCACGAAAAATATATATTAGATTATCAAAATATTCATAAAAGATAAAAAAACATATTGCAGTTATTAGATCAATCTTTAGCCTATCATCACTTAGAATCTTGGATAGTGCAAGTCATAGAAATTATTGACTTTTGACCCTAAACTCGAGTATAATTTTATTACGTACAGTTTGGAATCAGGGTACTTGACCTATACCGAGTACGTGGCATTTATGAGTAAATATATCGATGTTGTCCTCTTTGTAATATTAAAATTGCATTGGTAAGGAAACAAGTTTAAAAAGGAGACGAGTTTCTATACATTATATTGCTCTCTCTGTCTAAGGTTGGGAAATGCTTCGATTGAATCGATAAAACTATTTTAGATAGATATTTGCCGACTAACAATATTTTAGTGTTTGCAGTACGTGAGCGCAATTCCCCGTAAGTTTCGTATCAGAGTGTTATCACAATTATATAAGAGGTTATTATGTAAAACTTAGTAATAAAACTGTCTCATAAGTAGTTGGGAACTTCGTCGACTCGGAGCTCAAGTTTGTATTGCCTTGTCGCATTATTTCAGGCCAAGCCACTGGAAGTTAAGCTTTCAGGTCTATATCATAAGTTGTTAGTATTATTTTATGCCTTTGAAAGTTGCTCTGACAGTTTTTGCCACGATAACAGGTGTTCCATTTCCTTTAATGTGGTAAAGTTAGGATTTCGTGCCTAAAATGAAAAAAAGAATGAAGAGGCCGTGTACGAAATTTTGCCGATTTCGTATACAGTCTCTTAATTGAGATACTTTTTATCAATTTAGATCATTATAATTAATATCTATAAAAATGCAAGAATCTCACACATGTGAAAAACCAAATTATTTTCCATATAGGTACCTAATTATAATACATACCTAATATATAAATGATTATATAAGAAAGATGCATGAAATTATAACTTTTTTATGTCACGTAGTGGCACAGGTCTCCTCTAACAAGAGAGAGGGATTTAGGCCATAGTCCACCACGCTGTTGCGGTTTGGTGGACATCATACCTTAGAGAAATTATAGTTTCTCACGGGCATGTACAATACTTTCCATCACCGTGGAGCAGCGACGAAATGCGCACATTAAAATTATCTTTTGACAGAGGTGCGCGCCGAGGATTTAAGCCCGGTATCGCCCGCGTTGGTTGACTGTAGTCCTTACCTCTCACCCATCACTACTCACATCACATATTAATATACATAATAAATACTATACTGTAATTCAATATTAACTCGTTGTTCACTATAACCGACGCAGGGCAGCATGGCGGATCGACGCGCGGCTTATAAATAGTGAATGAGCTGTAATGGAGCCGCGCTTGTGTGCGAGTGTGTCTGCCAGTTGTCCGTCTGCTAGTGTATGTCTGTGTGTAGTTGGTTTAATAGCGTTAAAGTGGCTAGTCTGGATGCTTAGAGTTTTGGAGTGGAGTTTGTTACACAGCACGTACATTATTTGTTGATGTTATTGCTAGAAATGCAAAATTAATACGACCTTTTAACGACACTTCCATAGTAAAACAGCACATTCTTGAATGCAGCAATAAACACCTACATTAATTTACGCCACCACCTTGGCTGGAAGGGAATTATTCACATCAACTTAAATATTAAATTTTTTATCCTTTCATTAGATGGTATAGTAAAGGAGACGTGGAAGATCGACCTTCACCGATCTGATAACTCGATGAGACATATTTTTTATCAAATATAATTTATAAACATATATGCTAATGATAACTTTCCTATCGAAAAGTGTTCATAGCTATTTTTAATTAAACTAATTTTAATCAATTTTCTTCCATATCACCTTCACTCATCCCTGTATCCACGAGCTAAACAGTGTGGTTTTCCAAAGCATGGATTATAAACGACTCTTCCTATATAAACACTTAAAACAACGCTAACCCCTTTCCATCATGCATGGTAGATGGTACATACGGTATTTGCGATATGATTCGAGTATCTACATGTACGTTCAATTGGTGAATTTAAGGTGTTGCATTAGATCAGATCGCTGTGAATTTGTATGAATGTTAAACCAAAAGAACGTTAGTAGTAATAGATACCCCTGCAATAAATTCAATTTAGGCGTAACTCATAAAATCTAGTTAGAAAGGTAGAACGGGATAGCATTTGGGAGTGTTCAATCAACGCTAGGGCGATAATGAGTGGCTGAATAGCTCAATTACCGGAAGATTGACCCTCAATAGCTGCCAAATTCCAACTTCTCAAAGTTGCTACATACATCAGTATGAGACGTAGTTCAAAAGTAAGGAAGCGTCTTCATATTGGACTTCAATTACAAGCAGGAAGATATCGAGCATAAGGCACACTTGTCTTTGAACCCAATCGCCATCTGCAAAACCATAACACAGCTTTTACAATCTAGTCTAGCATCGTATGAAAATGCAAACGGACTCTATGCGCAGCTACTCTAGAGACAAAAACTCGCATAGGAGTCTAAACCACACAAATACTTACATAGGTAATACTATGGCACCTAGTTATCATATATCGGTAGCTGTTTCATAAATTCCCACTGAAAATGATAACCCAAAGGTTTAAGAAGCCTAGAAAGACAATTTTACAATAACATCTTGTCTCCTTATAGTAACTCAATGATATCGCTCCATGATATAAATCCAAAAAATGAGGAATTGATCAATACTCGTGGGACACTTAAAATAAAACTCTACCAGTAAAATGACAAGAAATACGAGTAGTCGATATGTGAACGAGACGTAATACAAACGAAGTTATTACTGTCGGTTTGTCTGTTAAAGTTTCTTACGGATCTCGCAATTCGTTTCTAGTCTATTCATCGCTTTGATTTCGTATCCGCTGCGGGCTCTTAATGATGGGGCATCGAAAATAGCGAAAATGTTTACCATGCACGAGTAACACATGTAGTTTTTAAGTTATTATTTTTTATTTTTTAGTTATGCAGGTATCCACAACCTTCGCGTTGAAGTTCGTTTTAAGAATTTGTGAGTTTTCATATCGATGTTACTGCGTAATGAGTACGAAAAGACAAATCGAAAATCTGTTTATCTTGCCATGGACGTACAAACAAAAAGGAATCCTGAAACGATCATTTCGTAGCCTCTATCCGTTCGTTTAGACAGACGCGGTTCTAAAGATAGATATCGATCTGTATCACGATACATTTTCTCTGAAATGCATTTTATTACATATTTTTTTATTGCATTTAGGCCATAGCCCACCACGCCGACCAAGTGCGGATTGATACATATTAAGATGAAATCTTAATACTCTTATCTTATGTTTAATTGCATACTCTGCAAAGTATTAAGGCTGTAGGAAACTTTCTTTCTTGACGCCATCAAAAGAGACAAACATAAATGTCACATATTTCATACTTTTCTCGACAATGGGCCTAAATAAGTGGTATAATACTAGGCCCATAGTTTAGTCTACATTCCTTTTAACTAATAGCAGTGAAGCGCGCATGGCCCGGCGGTTAGCTTAGAACGCAAACGATCTATGTAACTTAGCCAAACGGGCGAGGTCGTGTGTGAGATGGGTGACCGCTAGTGGCAAAAAATTTCATGCGCGTTTGCGTGCTTCGGAAGGCACGTTAAGCCGTTGGTCCCGGTTGTTGTCGATAGATAACAGTCGTTAAACCTCGTCGGAGGCCATATGGGCGGTTCATAAACATCCGACAGCGGGTTGGCCACTAACCCGCATCTCCACCAACCCGCATTGGAGCAGCGTGGTGGAGTAAGCTCCAGGCCAGCCCAATAAAGGGGAGAGACGCATGCCCAGCAGTGGGACGCAAAAAGGGTTGCAGCCAACGGCAGTAGTGGCTGTAGTAGAGGTACTTTTTTTAAACATGATTTCAACGACAAATTAAATTACTCTCGCATTTCATGACCCCACAAGACGCGGCGGGGTGCCGACACTAACTCAATTACAAGCATCCGACTTCATGAGGGGCAATTCATTCGCCCCAGGATTTTTTTCTTTTTGAACATGAAATATCATATTATTCGCCCACTTGCGCAAATATAATTATTGGTGCTATAGGTATCTTGGGAAGATTGGTTTGATTGAGACTTGTTTTATTTATTACGTTCGGAAATAAGTAACGAAATGTATCCGCATGTAATTTTGAAGAGGTTTACGTTGAATATTATGTTGATGAAAGTAACTATACTCGTCTGGAAGTTTTTCTTTATTTATTCAAAACTAGCTGTAGCCTGCGGTTTCCCCCGTATTAACAAACCGGTAATTTATTGGTTTTAATATTTTGGTCTTGAGAAGGTAGTACGACAATAGACTAACATTCAAGAGGAAGGCTTAGGAGCCCATATGGCTAGTAAAAATTATTACGTGTCCATTTTGAGATATTTATTTACAATAATTTACAGGATCGATGTGCACGCAGTTACACATAATCTTTATGCATGTCATTTCTTCCCATCAGCCTGATGGACTGTGGCGTAAATCCTTCTTAATTCCGAAAAGAGACTATGTCCCATACGTAGGACGTACAATAATGGGACATTGCAAAAGGGTTAGAAAAAAAACTCAAATCATTTTTTAAGAATTTTCATCTTGTAATATAATTTCTTGCATGAATCGCGCATGGACCGGCGGCTAGCGTAGAACGCAAACGATCTATGCAATTAAGCCAAACGGGCGCAGTCGGGTGTGAGATGGGTGACCGCTAGTGGCAAAAAAAAAACATGCGCGTTTCCGTGCTTCGGAGGGCACGTTAAGCCGTCGGTCCCGGTTGTTGTCGATAGATAACGGCGGTTTGAAAACATCCGACAGCGGGTTGGCCACTAATCCGCATCTCCACCAACTCGCATTGGAGCAGCGTGGTGGAGTAAGCTCCAGGCCTCCCCAATAATGGGGAGAGAACCGTGCCCAGCAGTGTGACGCAAAATAGGTTGCAGCCAATATAATTGCTTAAGTAATAAAATGCTCAAATATCGCTATCTAGACGAGTCTAGTCTCGACCTGGAATCACCCGTGATAAACAATAAATCGACATTTCGTGATACCATGTCGACCAATCCTACACACTACTTTCGCCCTGAGAGCTAGGGATGGAAAAAATTTAAAATAGGTTTTTAATTTTCTTCCCGGCCATAAAAAGCGGAACAGCGGTCACTTCGCTCGTTACTGTACATTCACAAACAGATTAGTGCTGGAAACACATTACGAAGGTTAGCGTTGCAACTAGGAATAGAATGGACGTGTTTGAAGCGTGAAAAGCCCAGCGGCTGGCAAAAAACGGAAGCGATCTAGGTAAAATCTATTAGAAACGGGTGCCGTTGGGCGTGAGATTGGTGACCGCTGCCGCTGGTGGCAAATATCGTCGCGTTTTCGTGCTGCGCCCTTCGGCACCCTAAAACTTGTCAGGCCTTATGAGCGATGTTGGCGATGGTACGGGGTCCCACCTGGAACTTGGCATTAATAATTAATTTAAGAATTTTAATTGTATTTTTTTACCTATGTTTATTTCAAATAGTTATGTTTTAAATCAACCTTATTCGTTAATAAAAACCGGAACAAGCTGGTTAGGCGATGTCAATTTTAAAAGTTATAAAAAAATGGGTTTTATTATTCGAATGCGATGACAATCTGCCACTGCTAGATAACAAGCCCTAACGAGCCCATATAAGCCTTAGCGCACCCAAAGCGGATGACGCTCAGCCGATGGCCGTACAACAATGACAAACATCAAGTAAATATTACCCAGGATGTTAAACTATTTCATTTCATTTTAAGAAAATAGGTACACCGCACGCACTGATATTGACTTCGCCTAACCTATTGTATCCATTGAATAATCTCACTGTTTTATTTTTTTCGCCCGATAATCATCAACAAGCGCTATGAAAACAATAATCAGCGGGTTGGCTTCATACTAGTAAAACTAGCATGGCTTATAATAAGACACCAGGTGTAAGTGCGAGTACACATCTAAAAAGCAATAGATTTCGCCTTATCGTGATAAATAAAAGAAATAAAACACGGTATCTACACGATTAATTTTATACAAAAACGATGACATGGCAATGAGGTCGGATAAAATTAAAGCTGGCAAAAGCTTATATATTATTATCTTGGAAAATAAATTTGTTTAAAGCTTAAAAGTGCAAAGTGTTCGTTCCATTTGCATAGGAAAGTGTGTGGCCACTAGAGGACAAACCGGAATAAAGCTTGAAACACGATCTTTTTAAAAATTGCTACCCGTTGCTATTTTAAAGGTTCAAGTTTTTTGTTTATTTTCAATTAATTTGTATGAAATAACGATTGCGGTATCGTGATATCAGAACTTAAGTACCTAACTAAATTAAGTACCTAACTTAAGTACCAGTTAACTTAATGAATTGAATTACAAGACTAAGAGCTAAGAATGCTACGAATGTTACGTCTGCTACGTACTACGAGCAAGTTGTCAGAACGAATCTTTGTCCATTTGAACTTAGGGTAGGTTAGCATCAAATAACTGTGCTACAATTTACCGCACAGCAACATTCCGCTTGTGCGGATATTTTTTTTATTGGTTTACAATAATTTTGAGTTCCGCGCAGCTACTTGCAGTTAACTTCGGAGAGACAAAGGTCCGGTGCGATAACTGTATACTAGGATACACGAAATGCCATCATACATTATTTCCTTAAAGGTGGAATGAAATGAATGGTCAGAAGATGGTGCCATCGGTGTCGTAATACTTATATGTAATGTAAAAATAACGGGTAAAAACGAATCTTCAGACAAACACACTTTATTCTTGCTGTAGCGACCTTCCGCTACTCAACAAGAGATGGCGCCATGGTTATTCCTGAATCACGCTCTCGAAGTTTACTGAATAACGGCGAATCCAAGCTCCGAATCGAGTCAGTTGGAGCGCGGCCGCTCCCCGGGCATGACCACCTCGCCCAGCGGGAGATCTCCCTTTGCCAAACTAAAGAGTATTCTACAGGACAGAAAGGTGGTACCGTAAGGATTACCGTGACCGTACGTACGTACCGTCTGATAAAAAGTCCGAGATACTCTGATAGCAGCGATATTAGCAACCTGAACGGTAATTCTAACTTACTTATTTCATACGTGTAATATCTTAACAATATTTGCAATACTTGATATTAAAGATCCTAATATTATTCAACAACACTTGAAATATTGTAATTTGAGTATTTTTTTCAGTCTCAATTACAAATAAGTACTGTACATGAGTCTTTAGACAAATAAAAAGATTAGCGCTTCAGATAACATTTCTTTGACGTAAGTGTCAAGTAACAGTAAAACCAGATTAATAAATTAATAATGACATAGTTATATTAAAAGTCCGCCTTAAATTTTCGACGGTGTACCGTACAAAACAAAATAGAATAATTTCCATTTCATTCAGAAATGTGACCAAACTTTTCCTTGTAAAGTTGCTCTATCTCGCCCCGTGTTCACAATAGGCGAAATATAATAATCTTTTTAAGACGATTCCTATTGTGAACTCCGTGATGCTTAAATCTGTATAAAATTCAGTTGTTATCCGATCTCAGTTTGAGTTTTGCTTGCGTTCTATCTGAGAAAAATATTGTTATATGTAGAAAACTTTACGTATTTTGTAAGGTTAAATAAGGTTACACTTATTTGGTGAAACCTATTTTAAGAAATATTACAAAGATCACATAACTAGCTAGGTTGAGTTTTGGCGGGAAGTCGAAAAAGACATATTGTGCTCTTGTTTTATTTTCACTTTCTTGGTGTATTTTTTAAGTTATATCGGATAAATTTGATGGCATTTTTTTCGATATATGTTAATTACAGTGCACGAGTGTTGTGAAGTAAAACAACAGTGCGAAAAAATGTTTTTTTAGCTTGCCTCTAAAATTCCATTGGTCACGTTCTGGTAAAGAAGCCATTGCTTTACTTGAATGTCTGACTGACTTTACTGACGACTTACTGACTTTACATACATTTACTCGTCCAGTTTCACCGAAATTGGCAAAAACGTAATGCATAAATTATACTTGACGCTGACAATATGCAGAGTTTGCGATGCCATAATCGAAGAAAAAAAAACTAGCAAGGTTTGACAGTTTCTATCTCTAACAGTTTCGCATTTTAGGCATACTGCTTCATCGGCATATTTCTATTAGGGCAAAGAACTTCCTAGGTAAACAATATCTTTAGGTATAATCATCGGGTATAATGCCTTAATTGGCGTCTCGCGTTTAAGGTAACTCGCTCAAAAGGGTTACACACCACGCAACAGCTTTTATCCTGAATTTTGTTTATTCACTTGTAGTAATAAAAAAATGTTTTTACATTACAAAATTAAAAGATACACATTAGGTATGTCAAATTTCAAGTGCAAGTGACTTGATAATTTACATTGACGACTTGAAAATAAAAATATAGGTCACAGTGTATTATAAAAAAAAAACTTTTATAATTGTTTCAATTAAAATAGTAACTACTTTAATTCTTCAATAAACTTAATAAAGATAGCTTTGGCTGCAACCCTATTTTCGTCCCACTGCTGGACACGGTTGTCCCTCTACTATTGGGGAGGCCTCGAGCTTACTCCATCACGCTGATCCGATGCGGGTTGGTAGAGTTGCGGGAGTGGCCAACATGCTGTCGAATTTTGAAACCGCCCATAAGGCCTCAGATAAGATTTAACGACTCTTATCTATCGATAAAGACCGGGACCGACGGCTGGAGATGCCTCCTAAGCAGTGAAAGGGAAATGGAGCCTTATTTCTATAAAATTAAATATGTTTATGACTTATATAAGTTGGCAATAAATAAAGTTCCTATTTTCCTTATACTTTAGTTCACTGGCATCTAATAATTTTATTTTTTATTACAAGACACTAAATACATTTTCCTGGATTATTAGCCCATCATTCGCTGCAGCGAGACAGGTGCTCAACTTGTCATTTCGCGCTTCGGCCGCGCTCTGCTAATCCAGCTAATTCTCCTCACCTTACTACTGGTTGCTGTCTTCGGCTATCGAGAATAATGTGAATAGAAAAAAGAAATTATATTGAATAAAAACTTAATCTTAAGCGACGCCTGCTTTAAACGCTCAATTGTCGATATTAGTAGAAATTATAAAAGTATTAAATACACACTTTAAAGTCATGACGATAATATACATACATATTTTTGGTGCATGTTTGGGTCACATAAACAGGTATGTGCTCAATTCAAGCACTTAGACCCAGCGCTAGACACATAAGGCGATACTCAAAATGTTTAAGCTTTAGGAAAAGATTTAGAATTTACTACAGAAGTGTCAGTACTGAACTAGGTACTCGAATTAACTTTAGTTTCCTGATGTGATAGTATTTATCGATTCTAATGTAAATAAAAGATAACTTTAGACGATCTCACGAAGAAATACGAACAAATGGTAAGGACACTACTTAGTTATAGTGTAAGTCTTGATGTAGACGAAAATGGGAAATTACTCTTCGTGTTTAATACTGAGAGCGGAATAGTGGATTTTAAACATTGTGTTTTATGTTGCAGCGGTATCAAATTCGAGCGTTTACTACTGTTTTATTATAACCACCGAGAGTAGCGTACATTAATAAAGTTGCAACATAACCATTACATTTTAGCTCAGATTCATGATTCATAAGAGTAATTATAGAGCTCTTAGCAAAATTTTGCTTCAGTGTAATAATAAAAGAGAATGTAAGCACCTAATGTGAAGATCCTTATAAAATATTTTCTATGAAATATTAAAGAATTATATTCTTGTCTTCATTTTTGTTAACAAGCCACATAATATTTCACAATTGGACTTAGGTTTCTTCTTTGAAAAGGCGATGGATAAAGACCACATTACCATGTAGATTGAGTCTTCATGTGCCTTTTAGTTTTATTTTTTACTAGCGGCCGCTCGCGATTTCTTTCCGCGTGGACTTTACTTTTATATTTTTTCTCAAATAATGCTGCCAGTGAAAGTCCCGTCTAAATCGGTTCTGCCGTTTCAGAAATTAGCCGGAACAAACAGACAGACAGATTTTTTTAAATGTTATTTTGGTATATGTAGTATTTACATTCATATGCATGTAGAAAAAGCGGTTAGTTTAATATTACAAACAGACACTCCAATTTTATTTATTTGTATAGATTATTACAATTCCAAACGAGTGAGCAGAACTCGTGGTGTTATGTATAAACAACCTCAAACAAGCCTGAACCTTTCCTGATGTCACATACGAGATACATCACAGAGTCGAATTCGGACTACTAGTTTTTGGAGTCAAAAGTCTTCAATGAACTACCCCATGACTGCTCTATGTTCAATATTTCATAAATTAAGTACACACTCATTTATTGTTAAAATGCAAACTTTATCAAGCTGTATCAAGAGATGCGTAATCTCCGCTGTAATAGAAGAAGCAGGCAAGAAATACCAGAATTTTCTTTATACTTTACACAGCTTAAATTGAAACAGTACTATATCCAGATGTTCAAAGCTTTCACTCTATGACTGCCGCGACAGACACATTGGTCTCGATTTTCGCATACAACCTACGAGTGTGTGCTAACATCATTTTTATAATCAAAACAGTTGAATATTAAACACCGATACATCAAATATAAGTCCACTCTTCGACTGACGCGACATTTCGGTCTCGTTTTTCGCTTACAACGTTCGGGGCTTTGTGCAGTGTGGTCGCAAATTGCGGAGAATTGCATGTCAATCCAATATGCTTCCACGTGCGCGGCTTGCGACGCTCCCGCCCGGTTTCATCCAGTTACAACTGGATACCGCCGCATAAAAGCGGTGTAATTTAGTTAAAGCCAGATCCGTGCAAATATTGTTGATATTTTTGATCCAAAACCCAGTGTTACGTCTATGTTCAGATAACTAAATGAATAACATATTTACAAGACATATAACGGAAAATGAAATGAAAAAAAATCTTTGTAATGTTTCCTTTGGATAACAGTGCTATTATCGGTCACACTTAAACACAAGAACTTTGCACATTTTGAGAACAACTAAGACCATTTCTGTAATTAAAACAATGAAAATTTATATTAAACCACCATTATACATTCAGATATTCGTAGATTAAAGACCTCACTACGACTGACGCGATATTTCGGTCCCGTTTTTCGCTTACAACGTACCAGGCTGTGTGCAGTGTTTTCGCAAATTGCGGAGAATTGAACGTCAATCCAATATGCATCCACGTGCGCGGCTTGCGACACTGCCGACCAGTTTCATCCAGTTACAACTGGATACCGCTGTATAAAAGCGGCGTAATCTAGTAACAACTAGATCCGTACGAATATTGATGAACATTAGATTTATTTTGACATAAAAGTGTTGTACTCTAAAAATGAATACAAGTAGAAACAAGGAAATTTTATTGGTGGCACTGTTTGTTTGGTTCAATGGGCTAGGTAATAGTATAAGATCGTAAACAAGAATCGAGATTATGTGAGAGATGGCCTGCAGAAATCACACAGCACGACTTCGCTCATATAATAAAAACCCTTAAATGTTATGTTTCTTTCGACATTCTTAGTTACTTTATGTTTTTATTTACCCGAGCCAGTACTTGGTGGACTTTTTTTAAACAACCAAACAGCTGAAATAAAATTGCACGTCAATCCAATATGCAGTCGTGCGCTGCAGTCGTCTGGCCGCTTCAGGCCAGTTTGAACCGGTTTGCACGAGAAAGCTGAATAAAAAGAAAAATGAAAATAATTTATTTGCGCAAATATGGATATAACAAAAAATGTTTTATGTATATTTATTAGCTCGCCATATTAATTAATTTAATGTTAGTAACTTAGTAACTATAACTAAAATTACTCCTATATATTCCCGTAAATCCTAAAAAATTTAGTTACAGCAGCATCGATATACTAGTACTTATATTATATCGATGTATAGCAGACGAACATTTTATTTTTAGAATTTATACGACCCACAAGGTCAATATTTTTTTCTAAACACTTAAAATATTTGATTGAATAAACTTGGATTTCTATCAATGTCTATAGTCACCGTCTTAGTCACAGAAATCTCAGGCGCCGAAATTCATATCTTTTCCTAAGCTGAGAATTGAATCAGAATCTTTGTATGTCACGCTAGACCGTACTAGCTCTTACAACTTGATTCCTGTTAATCAAGTTGTGAGAGCTAATGCGAGTTCAGAGTTATCATTGTCCACAAGTAATTAGTAGAAATTTCAATCATACTGAACTTTTAAGCCTGATAGATAGACTTAAAGCTATGAATCCTTATAAAACAATTATAGGAACTTAAAATACAATAGCGTTATCTACATTTACCTACATCACTTCGGACTATAATATAAATACTAAGATGTTTCCGAAGCTGAAACTGATAGTCGAAGTTCACTCCAATCCTGGAAATGAATTGAAGTAAAATTTGAATAAACTGCGGCACCGCAGGAGAAACTATCTGCTAACAATTATTGTTTCAAAGTGCTAGTATTGCCTTACGGAGCTGAAGACTTGTATAACCAAATGAACCCTGGAAACATCGGTCGATTGCGTTACGGGAAGTTTTATTTTGAGACACTGTTTTGATAAGGCTTTTAAGTTTATTCTAATACAGAATCTATATCCATACTTTATGTTATAAATGCGAAAGTAACTTTGTCTATCTCTCTCTCTCTCTCTGGAATCCGGAATGTGTCTGTTTGTGTATTTGTTCCGTTTTTCTGTCTAAACATCTGGACCAATTTTAATGGAAGTTTTTACATAGATATAGTGTAACTTTGTATTTAGGCACTGGAAAGTTAGTTAATAAGTATTTGTGACATTTTGACCTATGTACATGGGGAGTAATAGGACATAAAAATTCAATTCCACACGGGTGAAACATTGTGCGAAAGCTAGTATGTTCTTTACTTAATAAACCGATAGATAGATACCGAATTGCAATCAATCATTCTTAACTTAAAAGTTACCTAACAGATATCAGCTAGAACAACACATTTATGAGGTACTATACTGTATTTAAAAGAAAGTACCTAAATTAATTTGTGAAACGTTATTTTTTAACGTTTCTGAGTAAAATTACAAAGCAGAATTTATAATAAAAACAAAACAATTCTCAAATACAAGAGAGAGAATAAGAGCTCAAAATGGCCGGCTGTTCTGTAGTAAAAATAAATTCAAAGAAACATATCGTTATTCGTTTCAAAAAGGTTAATTGCTTTGTAAACATGTTAGAGAATCTGTCTAGAATACTTAGTAACGTTTTAATATTTGTTCAGGCGTGATAGCAAAGGTGACCAGTAATGACGCTATCGATAAAATTGGCTCAATTCAAACCCACTTGTGAAAACAAAACATGTTTTTAAAAAAGTTTTGAAGTAGAAAGGGCAATCGTACTTCAATAAACTCATTTTGTGGCGTACCTATACCACAGTGCAAGATTTGTCACATCAGAATATGTACAATAATTAGATCTTATGTGCACTTTGATGATGAACACAGCGTAAGTAATGTATCGCATAGTCCGGGGCCGGGTGATGACCGGAACGAAACGAAACAACTTTGATTTTTAAATATTTTAAAAAAATGTACTAGTCCATATACCTAAGGCAAAAGTCATTTATTCATGCTTGAGGTAGACAAAAAATTGTTAACAGAAAGACAAATCGTGACCAATAACTACAAAATTCGCTACATAACTATATCCTACCTACATAACTATACCTATATCATTAAAACCATTATTAAACATTATCTGACCCTTTCCCACACTTTAAAAAAGAATATTTTCCAATACCACTTTTTCTACAATTATACTGAACATCCCGTCTCATTACACCCTCATATTTTACACCGTACGTATGCCACGTAGCTTCGATATGCAAATCGCTATACTATAGGAAGCAATGGTTATTAGCCTTTAGAGATACTACAACTCTTGTTCAGTGGCCGTTGCTTTTTACAGCTCGGATTGTTAGCGCAAACTGCGCTTTCTTTTCTTTCTGAAAGGGATGGCACTGGGAGTGTAGACACTTATCGGTCTAAATTCGGTTTGTTATATTTTTGCTCTTATATTAATTACATTGCAAGCAATTTAGGACTTACATGAAACTGTTTGCAAACATGTGTGGTAGTTGAAATGTAGCCGTGCGTCGGTTAGTGAAGAAGCAAGAAAGAATACGATAGGATTTCCCTTGCGCTTTTTAAAATTAGTAATTTTACTGTATATGACATGTGCACTTTGATTGTTTGATACAAAATTTGTTAACTCGAATTTAAAGAATTTATTACCAACCTTCTTTTGATTTGTATGAAGGTTTGAAAAAACTGTACGCTTCTCAATTGCTTCAACAATTTATGAAACTTTTATATACAGAAGAGAACCATTTAAGATTTTATTTTTCAGAAAATTAGGCGACTAAGTTCTGACAAATATAGACACTCTCTTATTCTTCTACGGGGATTCCGAGGGTCGTACACGAGTGCTCCCACCGGTGTAATTCTCATTTGCGTTTAAGTGTGTCAGCTTGCGTAAATTCACAGTCACTTACATTATGGTTACAACGGTTACAATATTGCCCTTCTGGGCAGCTGTACAGTTAAAATCATGTAAGTTAAGTTTACTTATTAGACAGGCCAGTGTCCGTTTCATGTTATGTTAATTCGTCCCGTTTTAAGAGCCGAATTTTTTGGGATATTGGTTGCTCCAGTTTGGCAAGATATATTTAATCGTCATGAGAGTTTGTGGATCTTACTTTTTATGCAAAGTTTTTTTTAAATAAGCTTAAAAAATAGACTACTAGATGCAATTTGCTAAATACAACTCTCACGCAGATTAAAAAAAAATTAAACATTTTTCTACGATGATCTTGGAACAAAGAAGACGATAGAAACTAAGTTGTAACGAGCTTCAACCGTAATTTTCCGGTACTACTACAATCTAGCGAGTTAGTTTCTACAAAAGAACACGTTTCTGCCCTATTATGAACGACGAAGTCCGAATTTAGGCTCTAAATCGATCTGAGCGAATCTCGCGTGGATCCCAATTAGAGACTTTGATGACGCTTAGACGTTTCATTAACAATTTTACAAAGTAAGTTGAGCGTTGCTGTTATAATTAAAACTGTAGTAGCGATTGAAAAGGATTTGTCTGATTAACGATTATTTTTCAACTTATGACGCCTAAACACTGTTACAAAAGAAAATTGACGAGGGCTAGAAAGATTTACCTCTCTTTAGTTTTTTATTCATCAGTCAGAATAGATGAAGATATATTTCTTTTTGCTGTCGTATAAATGTGTATATAGGTCCAAGATTATGATAGCTGTAAAAATACATTCCTCTTAACTTCTAAGAACAAGAACAGTCAGCGTTAAAATTTAACCGATAATTTTACCCATCCTAGAGCAATTACGACGTAAATGCCCGTAGGAGCTGGTTTCTACTAAAGAACACGTTTCTACTTCATCAGCAGTTTCTGGCGCAATCTGAATTTAGCTTCCTTCTAGATTCTAAAGCAGTTCATCAAAAGCCTATCGATTTGTGCAAATCGATAGGCTTTTGATGAACTGCTTTAGAATTGGGAGCTTTGGTCATAATTGCATAAAAGATAAGTATTAATTAAAAATACTATAGCAGCATGAACCTGTAGTTCTTTTTATATCCCGCCTCTGAGCATGGATCTCTGACCATAACTGTACATACCAATTCTACCGCACCAATGATGAGCTCCTAATATCTGATAAAAAAGTACTATATTCCTCTAATCATATTCTGATAATCATTTCATCCTCCGATAAAGAATACAAAATAAATTGAATTGAACTCTTACGAGATCCTCGTAATTTTCCCTGAAGTTTCTACAAATAATTCGGCAACATCAGCGAATTCCCGGTGCAGTCCGAATTTAGGCTCCAGCCCTATTTATCGATATGTTCGAATCTCGCGTGAATCCCAATCCTGCTGCTGCATTTGATGCTGTATAGGCTTTTGATGAACTACTTTAGATTTAGAAGCTTTGGGCATATAATTTCAAGCAACTCAGGCTGTGTATAGTAGTTACTATTTCATCAGCCTTACTGCAAAAGAAGTAAAGATGGTCTCTGACGCAGGGATTATAAGTTCAAACCCCGACGCGTACCTCTGAGTAAGAATTTTTATGTACGTTTTTATCACTACTTCAGGGCGAGGTACACACTATAATATCATCTTTAATATTTTCTATTCACAATTTAATAATGTTTTCAATTGCCTTGTTCGCCTGTAAGTTACAGGCTCGAAGACATCATGTTGAAAAATTTCCGTCCAATAATCCGCATTTGGTTAGCGTGATAGACTATGGCCTAAATTCCTCTCGGTTCCGAGGAAAACCTTTGTCCGGCAAAAACACGAAAATAGTCGAAAAAAGTATTGTTTAATACTATTATATACTAGCTGTGCCCCGCGGTTTCACCCGCGTATTTTTCTATTCTACTTCTGATTCCTATTTTACTTCTGATGACTCCAAGAATATATACAAAGTTTCATGATGATCGGTTGAGTAGTTTTCTCGTGAAAGAGTAACAAACAAACTTACTTTTACGCATTTATAATATTAGTAGGATAGTTTTAAACCACAAGTTAAAACGTTTCTTGGTTGCTATGTACTAGTAAATATAGAATAGCTTACGGAAGAAATTATGTCCACGTGGAAAGGTTCATAAAAGATTTATTTTTGTGCGCCGTGGACAATTAAAAAAACTCAATCGCTATTTTGGAGTGTCACCAAAAACGATTTTCAGCTTGAAATAGAAAGTTTACTGTGTGGTCCAAATTTAGGGAGAGCACGCCAGTATCTCGGAGTGTATCCCAATTAATGGTGCCGCTGTTTCCGACTGTGGCCTGAAATAACTGAGCCGGGTCGATATTGTCGCGCCGACTTATCTTTGTGGATCTGCCTTCTGCCTGATTGATATTTGAGTGTTTTGATGTGTCTCATGTATGTTTCAAAGCCAGTATGGTAGGGCTACTACCCCTTTTAAAAGGCCACTCACTGCTGGGCATAAAAAACAATAAAAACATAAGGCAAATTACAAAGGTGCAAGGAGAATGACATAGACGATTTAATTAGAAGGTAGTAAGGCAAAAGGATGTGACTCAGCCTTTGTTGAAACAGGATCGAGGATTTATTCACACCCTTATCTCTTAGGTCATATGCGAGAGCAAATAAGTCTTCGGCGCCGATTTACATTAACGAACTACCCTTCACAATTATAGGCTTCTCAAAAAAATAATTAAAATTAATGACATGGGTTTCTCTTTATGAGTAGGAAAGCTGGAAAGCTGAAACTACGATTTAATCCACAACGATGTCCCAAAACGAATGGCTAGGAACTTACCTATTGTGTTCACAGCTATCAGCTTTTTTCATTAAAATGATTAGAATCAATTCAAATTCAAAAACACTGTCGAACCCGTTAAGAAGATTTAGGGTTAGCTAAAACCACAATCTATTCGCATTTTCCTATTCGCGTTACATACTATTTGTTTCACATATACAGCTTTTATTCTTAGTTAACATGATCATTGACAACCATCCAGGCGGAGAAAAATTTACGCTAAAATATCTGCCTCGCGGAGAATCAATACCTGGATCCTCGATCAGCAGTTCGGTGTGGAAACCATGCGAGTAGTCGTATGATGTAATCATTAATGGATAAACGACTAATGATGGATTTACAAACGGAGTTAAAAAACTTAAAATACCAGATCTTGCTTTAATAATACGGTACATCTCATTACAGCAGTTAAAAAAACTGAATTATTTAGACCATTCGCAACTCGACAACTACATTCAGTATTTTTACGTCATGAAAAATGTCTTGCATGTACAAAATCTAACACAAAAACCTCGTTTTCAATACCTTTGCAACATCGAAACCTTTCCTCAGTCGCACCTGCTGTATTCAGACGGATGAATGTGATAGCAGATGTGACACGTTTATCATTACGCTCCCACGCTATCTCAATGCTTCATAGTGCTTACAAACTTTATTTTACAAAGTATAGAAATAACGTGCAATAACGATGTATCATGTGTGTGTTGAACGTTGGCACTATTGAAATATTTAGCAGTAATTTCCAATTTGATGGCAAGCACGGACGAAGAGCAGTTCATAATATATTGTACTCAGACAAGAAATGCTTGGAGATGGTGTGTTTGACTTGTCCCGCATGCTCGTCGGTCACTGAATTTCAATTAATAAAGAAAACATCACAAATAAAAAAATCTCTAGAACATAGCAATTGTATTACATATTGCAAACTCTTCCAGTATAATAGTAATAGTAGTAATAGTAATAATAATAGTAAAAATATTACCCGGTATTTTAGATCGTGTATTTCAAAAGAAAAAATAAGTACCTTTATTTGTGTTAAGGTAGGGAAGGGAGGTCGGCAATTATTCAGTTGTGAGTCCGTTAGACGGGAAGAGGGGAATTTATGAGACCTTCGGGCATCAGGAAGGAAGTAGAATTTCCATACGACGCAAACCAAAACAATGATACGCTTTCTTTTGGCCAACGCTAAACACGGAGTATTAGCATTTGACGTACCGTTGACCATGGAAAAATAGTCGAATTTCACATGCTGAATTATACGTCTTTTTTAAGTATTTTTGTAGAACATAGATGTTATGGAGTAATACGTCGCACGAGTTGTCCGTACTTTCTGTTATTCCACTATCCGTATCCGTAATTTAACTTAACTTCGTAATATGCAACCGCGGCCCTTAGTATTTTATCCGAAACCTGCTGACAATACTGTTACTACTATACTGTTCTGACTACTAATATAATAGTATTCCACAGTTATTAAAAAAGTAACGTGCTATAAATCTGACATTTTTTATAGAGAAAATCTACCTTTTCTGTTTCATTATTCAGTTTTAAAGTGGCACTAAATCCAGTCCATTAGTTTGGTTCAAACTAGTTTTATTTCTTATTAAAATGAGATTTAAAACGGAAAATTTCAGATGGATATAGTTGTTTTCAGTCCTAAAATTATATTTCCGGAAATAGACGAGATAATTCTGAAATATATACGGTACAGAAGAGATTAACATTCTCTGATACATTAAATAGTAGAACATATTTACGAGTAGATCGACTTTAAAAAGTTTTGTAGACAGAGTTTTCGTGTTTGCTTCCGTATGAAACGAGGTATTAAAATATTGTTTTTTTATGTAAAGTTTTTTTAAGTAAAAACTATGGCATTTAAAACCGTGGATATTTTCACCTATCCTTAAAGGTACGTATTACTTTTAAACCGAATCTTATCTGCTGCATGCATGGACGTACGCGGGTTATTTGGAACTCCGTGAGTCTTGTCGTGAGCTTTGCGTAAGTAAGCGATGGAAGAATACTACTGGTGGCGGCCGAACCATGCAAATAAATACCAAAAATTGTTTGCACAGTAGGGTAGATATCCCGTGTCGTGGGCACAATGGAAACACACAGAAACAGAAACACAAACATCAAGACCGAGACCAGATTTTTAAATTCGTTATTCAAATTTCTACTCCGCCGGGAATCGAACCTTTCGATTGGCAGTCCAGCATGGTAACCATTGCGCCACGCGGGTAGTCAAAGTCGTCAAAAATCACTTTAGTCATCAATAAGTTATAGATCTTTTTCAGAGTTACCTTGAAATATTACAAAAATACCTTTTCGCTAATACTTCTGTGTAGTTTGAATCCCTAAAAAGACCTTTGTAAGCCGAGCGTAAAGCATTAACGCTTGTCTCTTACACTTTTAGCTACATTTTCTGTAAGGTGGAATTCCTTAAAAGGGCCGTTGTAAGTGAAGCTTTTACTTAAATATTTCCGAAAGTATCACATTCTGCCACAAAGACTCAGCGCCATGTTTATGTATGTCCCGCTCCGAGCCACTGGCATCAATGTCTAATGGGGCATTACACATGTTATGTGATCGCGACTCCTTATTAGGGTTCCGAACAAAAAAAAAACGGAACCCATACCTATAGGATCACTCGTGCATCTGTCTGTCACGGTCATTTTGCTTCGAATCTACTGGATCAAATAAGGTGAAATTTGGTAGGTTGTGTAAATATTCTACGAGATGCATTGAAATAAAAACTAAATTTTATCTATATTATTTATGTATATTATATTATTTATTTATCTCTGTGGGACTTCCTCTTTTATATCATGACTTGAACAAAACAGTCGTTGACGAAACTCTGCCGTGTTTTAATAGGTTGGTGTAATCCTATGACTAAAACACAGATGTGCAAAGTATTTTTTTTACATAAGCGTCATTTAATCAAATAAATAGTTTTGATTTTATTTATGTAAGAAGATGAAAATTGACCATTCCCCTCTACTGATCTCCAAAAATATTCTTGTGTAAATTTTTGAAAAATATACAAAACATAGTTCATTGTTTGTAGATTACAGGCAACTATAAGAATTAAATCAATTGAAAATAAAGTTGTAATTTATAGGTAATAGTACGGAACCCATCCAGCCTTGCTCTTTGCCGGTTTTTGGGGAGCATACGGTGTTAGGCGTAAAGACGACGGGGATAACAATGATTTGGTATGCGAATGATAAATAGGATTCTGTTCTAGGCAAGATTCGGGGATGACGAAGAAAACGAGATGGGTTCTAACGTATGAAAATTAGGTATTATAAAGCAATTCATTAATTCAGTGTAATAAGCAATGTGAATTTGAATACACGATGAAGCGGGTTTTCAAATTTCCAGAAAAAAGGCCAAAAATATAACATGTTGGATAAAATATCTTGTACACTAAAAATATGACATGTAGACATTTTAATCTGAGCAATGGTCTTACACTGAAATCAAGTAAGTACAACTTTTTTTTATTAATAATATTGTATGCCAGAATATGGTAGACTGTTTAAAACTCTATTAATAGTTTTAAACATCTGATTCTATGTATATAAACAGACAAAAATAAAGTTATTTCTTTCTTTATTTCTTTCTTGATATAGTTTTGAGATTAGTGTAGTTTCATAGGCTAGCACCATCGTTCACCAAAAGTCACATGAAAATCACATTAATTTAATCCATACTAATATTATAGATTCGAAAGTAACTCTATCTGCCTGACTGTCTATCTGTCTGCTACGCTTTCCCGATTAAACTACTGAACCGATTTTAATGAAATTAGAAACACAGATAGAGTGGCCCTTGGGAAAGGACATAGGATGGTTTTTATCCTACGGGAACCTTTGAAACGGGTCCACTAATTAATAATCCCTATTCCCCTGAAATTCACAACCCCATTACAGAGTTCTCTCAAACAAAGTCAAACAACGATCGACTGAGTATCGAGCCCATAAATTAAACACTATTTAATTTCAGCGACACAATGTGCGTTAATTTGCTGACAACAAAGTGGTTTTGTGGTCACAATCGCATCAGTGGACGGCATCGGAATATTCAATTAAACGTGAATGTCACGTATGAATGCCACCTGCAAGCTATTAATGGCGCGACTCGATCAAAGAGAGGCAGTTAAACTTTACATGGAGTATTGTGATAATGACTTCTTCTTCTTCTTAACGAATGGCATCTAGGTCATTTAACCATTGTCTAAATGTCAAATGAATAATGCTATCCAGTTTTAGCCATTATGTAGAAACTGGGCGATAGAATATTAGTCAACGTCAAATCAGTAGTCAGATAACTAGTTAAAGTATACTATACTGTCTGTGATCATCAGTAATCAATCGGTCAAGTCAGTCAGAGTAGTCAGATATCCCAGATAAGAGATGACTACTTTATCAGAACGTGTCCGATGGAGTTTCTGAGGCAAGCGGATAAAACATGTAGGTATTCGCAATCATTTCATTTCAAAACACTCGTGAAGTGTAATTAACGTAAATCGGACGTAGTCTGCAATAACTCAAAAATACAGAGACATGCCTTTTCGAACTTCCCGCCAAAAGTTTTATATAATATAAGTAGTTTTATATAGTATAATTACTTATTGAAATTTTAATGTCGACGGAGTAGCGATGATTACTGTTGCGTGCATTTTTGCCGCTTCACCTGACACCCACTTACTTGCTGGCAGGCAGAATTGTTTCTTGGTAGAAATTGGTTCATCGATGGTCATTCCCGACCCGATCGAATGATGAAAGTACAAAAATTCATTCACTAAAAAGTAGCGGAATAATTCAGCTCCACTATCGCTATAGTCTATAGCAATCTATATATATAAAAGAAAGTCGTGTTTGTTACAACACTTATAACTCGAGAACGGCTGGACCGATTGCCATGGTTTTTGATTTGTTGGATTTGTTTCCGTCCCGAATAGCAGAATACATCTTAAAAACAATGAAAACTCGATATGTGTAATGAATTTCAATAGATACTGATTTGTTTATTACATGTCAAACATTTGTTGTCCAATCCTGTCAAATAGTGTAACAACTATTTTTTTTGGAGCTTATGGCCTGGTTGCTGAGACCTTTAAGCCACAACTTTATTTTTTTCTGAAGACATCATGTGTGCGTTCAGAAATTTATTTTTTGTAAAATGTCTACAAAGTTCAGGTACTGTTATATTTGTTTGTTTTAGACATTAATTTTCGAAAATTATTTATTAATTATTTAATTTTTAATTTCCGAAAATAATACCTAAGATTTATTCTACAGTAAAAACATAAAATCATCGGAAAGGAACGGAATTTATAGAATCAGTTGGTAAAGGATAAAAGATTAAGGAAAAAAAATCTACAAGTTAACAAAAGTGTAAATGTCTTTTTAAGTTGTCTATGATTTTTCTTGATAAGCTATTCATACGTAGTGGTTATATACTCTTTGAGCTATTGTCTATGTCTCGAAAGTTCAGGCACTGTTATTATATTTGGTGGTTTTATGCGAGTACACATTTTAATAACAATGCCGCGTCCTAGAAGATCTAATATTTCCCAGCGAAGCCGTAATGCAATTAGGCAACGGACTATCGCGAGTCAATTATCTGATGGAGAACAAGAAATTGCACGAGAACAGCGCCGCGTTAGTATGGAGCAAAGAAGGGACTTAATTCGTGCTTCTCAAACACAAGAGCAAAGAGAGACATCCCGTGAAACGGCTAGGTTAGAAACGAGAAATCGTCGAGCTTATCGTACAGATGAACAGAGGAATAATCTTCGAAGTGCAAGAAGAAATAGTTCAAGTATTGAACTTAAAGTTAGCTCGGTAGTCATCATGCTTAGAAATTTAAACCAACCAAAACTGTGTAATGGAACGCGTTTGGTGATAAGAAAACTGATGAGCAATATGATTCACGCGTCGATACTTAAAGGAAAATTTAAAGATGAGGAAGTTCTTATTCCAAGGATTCCGATGATCCCAACGGATACGCCCTTTGAGTTTAAACGAATTCAATTCCCGATTCGTCTTGCCTTCGCCATGACGATCAACAAATCACAGGGCCAATCCTTGACTATTTGTGGCCTCAATCTAGAAAATGCATGTTTTTCTCACGGTCAATTGTACGTGGCATGCTCACGTGTCGGCAAACCATCCGCTTTATTTGTTCTTGCGCCTGACCAAAAAACAAAGAATGTCGTTTACCACAAAGTGCTTGAATGAAAATCCTATTAATGAATTAATCCGAGTTTTTTTTTCCAATCTGCACAACATAGTTTTCAATCATTTTTTTTCTGACATGAGTTTGAAGTACTTAATTATTATTTATTACTTTTTTTATTTTTATTCTCATTCTGTATGTATGTTTTCATCATCATTCATCATAATAAAATACTTTTTTGTTTCTATCTATATAAATATATATATAAATATATTATTTTGTATCGTTGTTTTACGTTCATCAAAGCCTAAATTAGTTCAGCTAAAAAGTAACACGACATTCATTGACTGTTAGGCGGTACGAAGTTCGCCGGGTCAGCTAGTCTACTATATAAAATTAAGTCGGGTTTTCCTTCCTGACGCTATAACTCCAGAACGCACGAACCGATTTCCACGGTTTTGCATTAGTTGGAAAGGTCTCGGGCTGCGTGAGGTTTATAGTAAAGAAAATTCAGGAAAAATTTCATACCAAAGTTCACGCGGACGAAGTCGCGGGCGGCCGCTAGTTTGTTTATAAAAACATAGGCACGTATGGCCTATCCGTAAACTCTTAGCGTTCACAGTTAAACAGGTCCCTAACTCCCCGCCCTTCTCAAATATATTCATATACATTCATCCGTTTTCTCACTCCGCTGCAATACGATACTTTATCCGGTTACCGCAGATAATACTCTCAACGTCGGAAATTTACTTTTCTTTTATTTAATGTGTTTTGTGTAATGGTTTCTTCGCGTAACGTGTTTTATGGGGGAATTTTTGTTTGTGCTCTCGTAGCTTGAGTGGATGAGGGGATGTAAGTAATGTGTTTATTGTGAAAGACAACCTGAGACAAAGATGTTTCGAATAACATTCTATTCATTATTCATTCATGAAATGCAAAATTAAAAATATATCTGATCAATCGTAGCTCTACACTAGGATTTCCCGGTCCTGTGTCTTGAGTACCATGGAAAAACATACAGAGTTAAAAGCCCATCCAACCAGAAAGAGACAGATATTTTAATTTTTTTTATTTGAATTTCTGCCTTGCCAGCAATCTACATACTCGTACGTGAATACGCCAGTATGGAAGCCCTTTCAAGTTTCGGTTGTCATGTGTTTTCATTGATAAAAGAGTACAATTACTCTTTTCAGTATCAACTTTATCACAAAAAATGGATAAAAAGATATTTCCGCAAACAATCTACAGAAAAAAGATATTCGTTTTGTTTTTTAACAATATTGGCTGCTGGACAAACTAACATGAGGCGACTATATTAGTTTCCAAAAGCTTCAGTGATGAGAAGACTATCCCAATACCTTAGTAAATATTTCATCATATCAAACATTTCTGATAAACTACGAGTATGATCAAAACAGATCGATACACATAGTTACTTTAGTCATAGTTTCTTGATTCCTCATGAATAAAATCAAGTAGATATCTCAAAGGAATGTTATTGATGTAATGTTGATACAAGACAGTGTTTTTTACCATTAAACATTTATAACAAGGTCTTGGTCAAGATAATATGACCGTAAATCTGAATACTAGACCATTTAATGAATTCCCGTGGTCTCGGCATATGGCATCCATAATCCAACGCTGGTCATTATTCCCGCAAAATCGCTTTATGGGCCATAAAACAGTTGCGATGTCTTGCACTAGCGCACAGATAACCGTTGCGTTGCTTTACTTGCCGCTTTCACTGAGGCGAGCTCGAGTGTCTATGCGGTATAAAGGAAACCTCGAGTTTCTACGCGGTTTAACGAATGTTGTTCGTTATTCACGGACGTCCAGAATAGAAGAGTAGATTTTTGAAGTGAAAACTTCTTAAGCGGCGTTGTGCACTTTTTATGGGATGGGTAAAAAATGTTAAACTCGCGTCAGGACACGTGGCCTGATCGAATATTCGTAAGACGGAATGAAAAAAGTGACGAAGAAATAGTGAAAAAAATGAGTGAGTACTTTATAAAAATACTAGATGAAAACCTACTGAATGAAAAATAATACTGATAATAAAAGGAATTCGTGCGCAATTTTTCCCTAACCATTCCAAAATATCAAAAATGCACAACGTTAATGAACGTTAATGTTCAAGTTTTCACTTCTGCCGGCACTAACGGAGTGCAATCCGTTGTTTTATCAACCTTCTTATGTCCCACTGCTGGGAACATTTCATATCTCACAAGCTTATCTCATACGCTGGCCAAGTGCGGATTGATAGACAAGATACCTTCGAGAAATTATGAGTTTCTCTCAGCCACACACGGTGACGGAAAACATCATACTTATTTAAATATCAAAATATTTTACATCGACGTGAAGCAGCGATTAATAAGCAAATTACAAACTTTATCAGAGAGAGGTGTGCGCTAAGGATTTGAACCCGGTATTTCCATTTCGGAGACCGCGGTCGTAACCGTCCGGCTATCGCTGCTCCTATTACAAATACACGTACCTATTTAAATACGAGTTCCAGGAACCGAGTGCAATGTGCATACACTTAAAACCTACAACTGATACACGGCACTAATAACTAAACCGGACGGCGTTCCTGATTTACAGCGCCGCATTGAATCCTGTGCGACTTAAGTATTGCAGCATTGCGTTCTTACGATATGAATTTATCGTTTTTGTTTTACTTGTATCATGTTAATTTTACTTTAACCATCCCATTAGAGTTTCGTACCTCGAAGTGGTCTTTTCAGTCATTTCTTCACACCTCTACTATAAGGTGTTTGGAAGGATTATGGTTCGAACGGAAAAATACCGCCACTACAGCCATTTTTACACGAATTTATTTATTTATAAACCCTCATCAACTAACATTACCTACAGGTTATTGCCTAATGCGTTAATTGGATTTAAATATATTAAGTTCCCATATAAATTTAAAAGGAAAAAAATAAATATTTAATTTACTTTTTACAGTAAAATGCATTTTCTAGTTATTTTTTACTTTTTAGTTCACACTAGTTTCACAAATCAAGACAAAAGCGTGTTTTTTAGTTTTTAAACTACATTATTTATTTTTAATTTTTTAGTTGGATCTTTATTCTCATATTATTGCATTGTCATCGGCCCTTGACCCCTGCTCAAATTTTTAAATTAATCAGGCGCTTATACGTGTTAAAAATATAAAACTTTATATTTGTTTCATTAAGTACCTTAGGCCGCGAACTTATCAGCCACCCCTCGTATATGTTTTTTTATCCTGATGATCCTAGTTAGGACTTTAATATAAAGTTATGAGATTATTGTATTGTCATCGGCCCTTGATCCCTGTGCAAATTTTCAAGTTAATCAGACTCCTAGAAGCACCTAAGTGAAAATGAAGTTAAAAGATTCCGTTACATACATACAGGTCAAGCTAATAAAAGCGTGTTAAAAAGAAATCATTTTACTACCGACTGAAGGACTAAATCATTGGCAACCAAAACGTACCGATACGTCATCCGCCGTTCTCGATTACGCTACCCTCGAATAAATCCCTCATCCCGTGTATAATTATTTATAAAAGCCAATTGCTTCCTTACCGATTGGAGTACCGTAAAGTTATAATTTTTGATTTGCAACTTTCGAAATTGGTTAACTGTTTGAACAAGGGGTGCAAACGAAGTTATTGAGCCAAGTTACGCTATTAAATTCCAACTCGCTAACAATCAGGAGTTGTCACGAATGTGATTGTGCGACAAATTATGCGGATGTTCCGTGTATTAAACCCGTTATTCTTTGCATATGATAAATACACTGAGAGTTTTTAAGAGATTTTTTTTATATATCAAATATTTCTGTCGCAATCATTCTCGTAAAAAACTCAAGCATATTAGATAGCTCCATTACCTAATATGGGCAACATGATACCTTACTCGTAAGTCACACTATCGCAAGTTTATGATGATACTAATTATATTTAATTCTCAAAAATAAATAAAGACCTTGTGGCTCGGTTATATAATAATATTATCTATATTTTGGTAAGTGAAAGAATTTTTCAGTATGGTTAAGACACTGGTCTCCGACGGATTTCCGATTCATGTGCCTTCGTGTATGGCTGCCCACGAGGAGGAAAAACATGATAAAATTTTAGTATGATTCAAAAGCCGAGGCCGAGTAAATACTCGGAAAACGAAATGTAGCCCGAATCTTTCAATTCTGAGATGGATTTAATATTTTAGATTTAATTTTAATAAGTCAGCAATGCAATGATAATGTGTTAATGTGACCCTCGTTTGTCAAACCAACTCAGAGAAGAGGCAGGTCAACTCAATAAAATCTTTATGAGACTACGTAGGAATGCTTACATTTCAAATGGAGACTTAAGCTGAAGAGGCGGCACAAAAGAGCTCATAGTGATGTGAGAAGCCAATGTTTGTCCCAAAGGCAATATTGGTCGCTGTCGCCCCAACATTTGACTATGTAAACTGCATTCCAGCGTTCAAAGCTAGCTATAAAACGTTAGATTCCAGTATTGATTGAACAGTCCAACATTTCTTAAGCACAAAAGCATAAAAGGAACTGTATGTGTAATCGATACTCAATTTTTTGGTGTCTCTGTGTGTTAATTATTCACGCCAAAACCAATGAACCAAATTTCATCCGTATTTTACTCGGTAAGATGCTTTTAGATTAAAGGCAGCAAAGGAACTGGGGCCAAGATAAAAAATGGTGAATATATGACCACCTTTAAAGTGTACTCCTACAAATAAAGAAATAATTTTATAAATCGACGACCTATAACTCTAATTATATTGCTTATAGCTCTAACAACGTTTTCTTATTGCACCAATCGTGAGTGTAAACTAACATTGTTAATATAAATATCATGACTACACGTAGTTTTATTCGATGATACCCGACTAGTTTCTAATTTTAACAGCGTATATAATTAAAGACAGAAAGAAAATAAATATATGAAATCGTGAAATTTACAAAAAGCAAGACGCCAGCGGTTCCCAAATGGCCGATAGCAAAAACTTAGAGCATAAGACAAAAAACAATTAGCATTTAAACACATTTAACCTAACTGAAAATAAGCCATAAACTGGGCAATATTCTCAAATATTCTAGGATACCTAAATCCCCAAGGCGCTCAAAATAATTTTTCATGTACATTCACAGAGCAGCTATTCATTACAGAGGAGCGCAGCATCTAATGCGTCGTTTGGGACGAGTCGCGCCATGAATATGATTCACACTCGACTGCCACTAACTTTTAATTAAAACTGCACAGAGATTCTAGCAAAAATGCCGCGCATAGAACAAAAGTGGTTCCCACGGGAGGACTTTATACAAATTAAAAAAATGTAAAATTAAGCAAACGGGTTCGTAGTAAGCCTATCTATTTGTAGTTAAATTCCTTCAACGACTGAATGTTACTAAATAGTGTAATTTTTTTAATAATAATAAAAATGGCAATGATACATACAGCATTAACACCGCATTCCCAAGCGTCCCAAGCTGTCCCAGCTTGTAAAAAGGCATAAAGCAAGCCAGGTAAAAAGTGATGCTGCCTTCACGATACATTCTGAGAGTAGGCTAAAAAATCCCTTTTCTTTGAATAAAAATTCAGAAAACAGTATTAACAATGCATTATTTTAATTTACTGATGAATATTTTTGACACGGTCGCCTTCAGAAATAAAAAAGTGCGCTCCACTTAGCCCCGCTTGCCCTGCGGCGTCGTATATCAAAGCGACCCTTAGCCGTGGATGGATAAACAACGTAAATTCTTTAATTTAATAGGATATTGGGTTATAATTCTTTGTGAACAAACATAGCGATAAAATTTAAAATATATATTCATTTAATAACGAATGATTCATAACAAGAACAATGTTCAAAAATGGAGATGGACATTTTGTGAAATAATCAAACTTCTACGTAAATATACTACGAAATAAAAGGTACATAAACAAATTATACCCGTTTCATGCATTATGTTGACCAAAAAGGTGAAAAGGTAAAGGTAAAAAAATTGGTTCATGTAAAGCTAGAAACACATCTTTTAAAAAATCACAAGGATATGATTGGGTTTGCTAAGTAGTTTATGTTATAAAATCTACCTAAAACCTAAAACCCAATGGCAGGTCAAGTTATTTACACGGGTTGTACCCAAACCGGCTTAACCGGGTAAGTTTCCACTGTGCAAATGAAGGGACCGCGAACAAATTTATTGTGGCCCGATTGAATCTTCAGCCAGCCAGACAACAATGGGCCAGCCTTTGTCAAAGCGGGGATATCCCGAGTTTAGGATTTGTTTCATTATGCGATTGAACTTGCTCTTTATGAATAAGGCCCTTTGGAATACCTTGCGTTATGTTTGAGGTTGAACTAACTTTGAGGGTTACAGCGTTGTTGAAGGTTTAATATAATTTACGTAACTTTTAAACGTAGATAGTACTGCAATGAATTCGAAACTAGCTTTACCTTTGCATAAAGTCTAAAGAGATCGAGTCTGTCTTTAAGAAGAAACATCCAGAATACGAAAGAACTTTACCAAAATTCAGTCTGAAGGCAAAACGAGTTAAGTTATCAAATAACCATTTGATAACTTACAACAAACACAAGAAGATTGATGCGTTCGTGAAATGTAAAGTTCTCAACTAAGATATATAAACCAGAAAATGTAAACCACGCTGAGACTACTGAACTAACTAAAAGTCTTGTACCCTAACTGGCTTATCCGGGTTAGTTCCGTCTGTGCAAATAACGGATCACGAACAAGTTCACTGTGACCCAATTGAATCTTCAGCGACAATTGGACCGGCCTTTATCAAAACGGGGGAATCCCGAGTGAAGGATTTGTTTCATTATGCGTTTGAACTTGCTCTTTATGAATAACGCCCTTTGGAGGAACGTAATGTTTGGGACTTTAGACAAACTTAGAGCAGCAGATATTGTTGGAAGTTTAATATAATGCGAGAAACTCGATGTTAGTTTTACCTAATGCATAGAACGCCCACATGTCCCGAAGTCTCCATAAAAGGTCACGTTTGTATATAATAAGATACATATAGAATACAAAAGAGCTATGGGAACTAAATTTTGACGATTAAACATGGTTTACACCTAATTCAGAAACCTTCAGGAACTCTAAGAAAAGTAGCTGAAATATAGCGGAACGGTAAATAGCTCATGCTTGTAAATAACTAAGTAAAAGAGGTGAAATCTAAGAGTCTACAAGCCTACATACTTAGTTGCTTAACTCGGGTTATTGCTTAGCCTGACTGACTTATCCGAGTAAGTTCTGACTGTGCAAATGAAGGGACCGCGAACAAATTTATTGTGGCCCAATTGAATCTTCAGTGACAATTAGGCCGGCCTTTGTCGAAGCGGGGGTATCCCGAGTTGAGGATTTGTTTCATTATGTGTTAGAACTTACTCTTTATGAATAAGGCCCTTTGGTGTACCTTGGGTTATGTTTGGAACTTTGGACTAACTTCCAGGCTTATGGTATTGTTGAAGGTTTAAAACAATTCACGTGTCTAACTTTTAGGCAGACGTTGCATGCAATGCTATTTAAAGAATAACCAAAGTCGAGATAGCTATCCGCTGGGATTATAAAGTAGACCTCATCCACCAATCCGCACTTGGCCAGCGTGGTGGACTATGGCCTAAATGCCTCTCACTTGTGAGAAGGAGTGGGACATAAAAATGTGCCCAGCAGTGGGACATAAAAAAGGTTGAAAAATAATAGCTGCCATGCCGGCAATCCAGCGTGATCAGAAGGAAAGCGCTAGGATCAGCCCCAAGAAACTGAACCCGATATCCCAAGAAACTGAACCCGTTATCCCAAGGATTCAAGGATCCTAGAACTTCTTAGTCAATATGCTATCATAACTCTTTTTTATATCTCATTAAAATTCAAAATGTTTTCCTCACTAGGTGTAAACCATTAATAAGAATTAAAATGATTTGCTTTCAAACATCAAAAAGTATTCACTACACAATATTTTAACTCCATACTTCATTATTATCTTGAGATACGGTTAAAAAGCTTTTGCTTGTAAAAATAACTTTGAAAGCAAACATCTTTTCTTCGGCGCTTGTTTTAGCAGAAGAGCTCAAGAGAGGATTTTTCGTATTTACTCGAGCGTGTCAGATTATTATATTGGGTAAACCTTTGTTTTCATCACCACCACCGTGTTGAATCCTAGATCTCTACAAAGGTTAAATCGTTTTCTTTACAAGAACGTTTCAGGATATTTCTCTAGCTTTCGGTTTTCAGAATGGTAAGATTAAAATAATCAAGAAATAATCATAAATAATAAAAAACAAGATCAATCCAAACTGACTTGAGAGAGCTAAAATGTTTTTTTAATTATAAGTTTTGTGTCCATTCCACCCTCTGATTCATTCTAAAATCCTTAATTTACTTATTTAATACTTATCAAGCATTTGATCTATTGTATATTTACTTGCCAAGCTTAATATTTAATTACGATTCTTATATTATATAATTTTTGCAAACCTGTAGACGCTCTCCCCATCATCATACAACCTATGAACATCATCCCTCCCCTCATCTATCAAAGATAAAATGTTCATACCGCCCAATCTTAAAGCAGAAGGTCCTCATGACATGACACACGAGTAAATCCACATTTAGCGTCATGGGCTACTATTTTAAAGGAGCCGTTGTTACAACTCAGTTTTACTCACAGTCCGAAAATTACTGAAGCAATTTTCTCCGTCTTGCGGTTATTCTTGGCAGACTAATTTGGTATTCATTGTTAGTACATTTTTGATCGGCTGCGTACGGATTTTTGCCACAAATGACTTTTTATAACAGAAACTTCACCCATATTAAAGTTGAGCAGCCATAACCAAGTGGTAAAAACATCGATCTCCCAGTTCTAAGTCTCAATGGAGTTTCACAGTTTAAATCCCCTGTAAGTAAATAACTATATATGTAAAATATTAATCGCTGCACAACGTTACGGAAAAACATTGTCCATTAAGATACGAGTACTATCCATCTCCTTGCATGCTCAAACGCATGTTCTGCCCACCCTGCACTGTGCTAACGTTGTGAACCAGGTCTGAATTCCTCATTTTCGAGTTGCCAAAAAATATTTTTAATAGTCATCGAGGAAACACTATAATGTAGACTCATGGGTTCTTCCTGGATAACATGGCACTCGATTTCGAAAGAAGACCTGGGCCCAGTAGTAGGAAATTAAAAAAGTTAACAAAATAGAGACGTTAAAATAAACTCTTAAAGTCTGAACAACATGAAGATATGCGCATGTATTTATTAGTACATTATACATAATGTTTAGATTGCTTATTTGATGTTTATCTATTTTCGTATTATTAGGTGCCCTGCGGCTTAGCCCGCGTCAGAAATGTCAAAAGTCAAATACATACGACGGATCTTCTTGCCACGGTAAAAAGTATCCAATGTAACCTCCTAAATATCCTCGACGCAATAAAATCATTCCATAAGATCAATACATCGCGATATGAATGAAGGACAAATAAACAAACAAACAAAACACACTTTCGCATTCGTAATATTAGTATGGATTTGGCGACAACACCGTCAATTTCTGTTAGTTACCGTAATAGCTCAGCGAAGACTATTTTATATTCGTATAAGATTAGGGTAATCATTTTGAGGTATATGTTTTCATACGATGTTTCCTTCCGTTCTTAAAAAGTGTAACAGTCGAATAAATTACGCATATGCACGTAAAAGCGACATTATATTGAAATTCTGCCACTTGTTTACTTTATAGCTTTGTTTACATTGTTATTTGAAAGTTGAACTACGGACTTTATTCACATAACTAGTAGTCCCCGTTTCGCCCGCGTTAAAAGGTATTAAATCCTTTGTGATGGATGTTTTAACACGATCAGAAGTAGACTATGTTACTGTCCAATCTCTTTACTATCTCCACGCAAAAAAAATATTCCATAAAATCACACTATCGCAGCGTGAAAGAAGGACAAACAATCAAACAAATGCACACTTGCATTCATATATCTGTATTATATATATATATATATATATATATATATAATCCCTATTTTCCTTGGTCACGGCATTACGCGTGAACGGCTGGACCGATTTTTTTGCTGTTGTGTTTCTTACTGACAGAAGAATATTTCTTATAAGGAATAAAATAAGATTTTTGAGCGGAAAATTTAAAAGTTTAAGAATACTTACCCACCATATTAAATTTTCTAATTTCTAACCTGTTTGATATAACAGAATGCGTGCTGCAAATATCGTCAAAGAGGATGTAAAATAAACTGAATATCGTTTAAAACCTAATGCTTCGGTCGGAGTTATTATATTAATACTAGACCAATTCGAATTCAATATTCATAGTTAAAACAGGACGCCTGTTGGGTCAGCTACTTTATAATACTAGTATGGATGATACCATCATTAACATCTATAAACCGTAGACGAATGCATCCAAATTGTTATTTTTATATTAGATACGATTTGGTTGCATTCAAAGTTAAACTTTAAAATCATTATTTGCAAAACCGTAACACAAAACACTTAGAAAGTCTTTAAAATGCTCAAAATGGTTATAACACGCTCCCTAAGGCGTAGTTTGGGAAGATTCTTATGGAAATGGCTCACAGTCGATTTGCACTAACTTTTAATTAAAACTGCAGAGATTCACACAAAAATACCTCTCTCGGTGGAGCATTGAAGTAAGGCATTAGAAAATCCAACTTGCAAACTATGCAAGTTATAGCAAATTGCCAATAGAGTTTCTAAAACGTCGTTTGTAACAAGTAAATATGATTCAAAGTTGAGTTTAATTAAAATTGCAGCAGATATTATTTCTAAAAATTGCATCACACTAATACTGAAATTTTAAACCAAACTTGCAACTTAAAACATTAGTAACATAACTTTCACGATAGATGTAAGTCTTGTAAAAGAAAGTAACATTTTTACAATATTTTAAATAACTTGCAATGTATATTTCTTCAGGTGGAACTTGCCACCAACCCGCATTGGAGCAGCGTGGTAGAGTAAGCTCCAGGCCTCACCAATAATTGGGAGAGACCCGTGCCAAGCAGTGGGACGCAAAAAGGGTTGCAGCCATCTTGAACAGATTGAGCTGACATTTGTTATATGTAGGTACCAACTTGTTTAGTTCGGATGACAAATCATATAAACTTAGTATTGTTGTCAATTAAAATACCTACAGACAACATAATTGGAAACAACCCACTTAATGTGGGTATCAATTGAAAGGGATTTACTAGTAGAATACAAGACTCCATAAAAAATTGTTGTCTGTTAAGTCGGTTTACGGACGATAGTTTTTCAGTTTTAGCCTTCCCAATAATGGGGAGAGACCCGTGCCCAGCAGTGGGACGCAAAAAGGGTTGCGGCCACGGACGATAGTTTAATATGACAACGTCATAACAATTCAATGAAAACCACATTAACTTTTCACTTCACTTTATAAACAGTCAACGCACGCAAAAAACACGTAGCAACACCGAACTCTCAAGCCTCAACGTGACGTACAAGCACCGATCGTAACGTACAATGAGCCATCCTTTTACGTGCATGCAGCCGGCGTTCGTAGATTTATTAGGCGTCAAAAATTGTATTATTTTTCAATTTTAAATAAAATAAACCGGCCAAGTGCGAGTCGGACTCACGCACGAAGGGTACCGTGTATTTAGGCAAAGGGGAGGATAATGTTTAATTAATACATCTTCAGCATTTATGAAGAATATAAAGTTCTCTACATTTTAAATTAGACAGATTTTCTAGAACGGTCCTCTACTGCAATCTTAATGTTACTAAATGTAAATGCTAACCTCGTCGTTTTCTAGCAATTTTCATTTTTTCCCTATTTTACATGGATACTTTTTTGCAATTTGTTTATATTTGGAATGTTCATCTACCAAATTACCTTCCATAGGATGTGTGACCCATCTGTTCAAATAAATCTCTTGAGTGAGCATGTGTTGTTTCACCTTTTATTGGACGTAGTTTTCCTCTTACGTCCGGTCGCGGCCTGTGTCCATCTAATGCACCTAATTCCGACTCTAGCGCCCGTATTTGCCGGGTAGTGCCTTATTTGTACTCATTATGCACTTTGGCTAAGATAAAATAAAAAACCGGCCAAGGGCGAGTCGGACTCACACACGAAGGGTTCCGTATCATTATCTATAAAAAAATCACGTTTATTGTATGGGAGCCCCCTTAAATATTTATTTTATTCTATTTTTAGTATTTGTATAACAATAGCGGCAACAGAAATACATCATTGCCTTTGATTATCCAAAGAAATCATTGCATTAAGATTGAATGAAAGGTAAATTGTGGTTTACGATTTATGACGTATTAAAAAAAACTACTTACTAGATCTCGTTCAAACCAATTTTCGGTGTAAGTTTGCATCGTATCTACGTACCGAGTTTCAACAGTATAGTTCTTATAGTTTCGGAAAAAAGTGGCTGTGACATACGGATCGACAGACAGACAGTCATCACGAATCCATAAGGGTTCCGTTTTTTGCCATTTGGCTACGGAACCCTAAAAACTAACATCTTTAATATGTAATGATTAATTTGACGACTTCAGCTTTCTGAATCATAAATTGAAGTTAATCTTCTTGAAAACCGCGTGGAAAAGCACACTACTCAAGGCTTGCATTAAACTTCGCGTCGCTAATGCACTTAACTCATTATTACGAGATGCAGCTTTATATGGAAGTCTACAATGGCGGCATTTTAGCATGCATTACATTTAAAGTTAGTTAAGTTATTCAAAGGCATCGAATTTTTTAAATTTAGTGCAGTAGCTTGACAAGTGGCGTAATAGTTACCATGCCGGACTGCCGATCGACCTGTGTGGTGTACCCCATATCTTAATCTGACGCGCTCAAGTAAATCCGAAAATCTCCTCTTGGGCTCCCGTACTAATCGCCTTAAGACCTATTACACCTCTAACCATTTATTTACCTTATAGGTACCGCTAACCTTTACAAATATTTTATACGTCTACCCTTCACTTACAGAACCTCACCTAAAAACAATCTATAGACAACTAGCACAAACACAAAGACTTTCAACGCGGAGCGCAGCTTCACAAAATGTCAAATAACCCTTAAGGATTCACATTAATGTCAAACGCAGACATCTCGGGGCCCCAAGATTAGGAAAACCTTTTCTCCTCGAAAAGGGACACTCCTTTAACAATTGAACAACAAATCTTATATATTTATTTTGTTACGTATCTATCGTGTTTGTCGCGATTTCCCCGGATAAAACTTGTAAGGGACGAATGAGATACTACTCGTATTTATACAGATGGACAACATGTGGCCATAAATAACATATTCGTTTTGTTTCGCATTCATTTCTAGCTTTTGTCCACAAACATGCGGGGTCCTTAGTTACGCGCTTTAATATACAATTGCCTTTTAGAAACTTTTTTAATATGCCTTTTTTTAATTGAATGGAGTAGCAGACGAGCATGCAGGCCACGTGGTGTTAAGTGGTCGCTGCAACCAATGGACATCTACATACAACCTCAAGCAAGAATAGGTAAGTCTTGTCTGAGGTATATAAGTTGCGCGGCTACTTCGGAGGCTGGTGGTCGCCTCATGTAAGTGTGGCCGGCAACTGCACCTTTCCACCGAAACACAATAGAATAGGTTCACGGCAGAAGTGGGTACAGCAGTGGTACTTCCGTGGGCGAACCATAATACCCAAAATCAACCTTCCTTGAAAATCTTTTTTTCAACCCCTTTTAAATGTCCGACTGCTAGAGATAGTTCCATTCGGAAGAGGGTTTTGAGAAATTTTGTATAGCCATCATGTCACGTTGGCAAGAAAACCGTAACAAATTAGTAAAGTTTTTCCTCAAAGTGGAGCAACGAATTTCGTCAATGGTGCGCCCCAGGATTTGAACTTGGGAGACCGGTGCCTTAACTATTACGCTATCGCTGCTCTATACTAGGGTATGTGGCTTTGTTTTTGATTGTCATCTTGTTAAATCAAAAAAGATCGTACGCTATGTTTCGCCATCATACTCGTAAATATTAGTAAACAGTTCGAAATTCGGAACCTGAGTACAGATACTTCAACTCAGTTGTGCGCGTGGCGCTATGTGTGGATAAACCTGTATATACACAGTTACTTTGTGTGCGTGACAAGAGGTACAGTGAAGTTGCTCGGACGATCACGGCCGCGTCACTGTCACACAAATTAAAGCTGTATAATTACTAGCCCACGCACACATAGCGCCGCGCGCACAACTGAGTTGAAGTATCTCTATCAAAATAGTATTTAACGAAACGAGTATGTATTTCAAAAATGTTACATTTTGAATCGTATTGTATTTACAGCAAATGTGTATAACAAGTCCATTTTTTTAAAAGAAAATGAAAACTCCAGGTTCTCAAAAGCGATTCGTCTACAACAGCGCTACTTAATGATACTCATCTGTCATATTCAAAAAGAAATCTCGTAGAAGGATCTCGCGTTGTAAGCTTTCCTAATAAAAGACGGGAGCTAAAGGAGCGCGTGAGTTATCTTTTTTTTTTTTTTTTTTAGTTTATTTCATCAAAATTAAGTACAATGTTACATAAATCAATCTCTGCCAAACTGTGAAACAGTTTGTCGGCAGTAGCTCTCGTGGATTTCTATTGAAGTAGGTACTTAATTACTACATATTAACGATATCATAAGGTAAGGTAATAAGTAATCTTAATATTAGGTACTACAATTTAGATAAACTTATTTTGACATATAGATAGTGATAACTTAACTTAAGTGCAGGTGTGTTTGTGTGGGTGTGTGTGTATGTGTGTGTGAGTCAATGTATGTGTGTGTGTGTGTATATGTTTGTGTGAGCTGACCTGTGTGGATATGTAGGAGAATGGGTGTGTGAGCAATTATGTGCGACTGTGTATATAACTGCGTGAATTATTTGAATGACTTGTTGTCTATATATGCGCGGTATTTGCCTGTTGTATACAATGTATTATAATAATATGATTTTTGTTTACGTGATTATCAAAGTACTTGCTATGGACATAGAGACAGGTAGTGTTTCCTAAGTATACGTTTTAACTGAGCCCTATTTTTTACTCCAACGAGCAGATTGCGCGGCAGATCATTGTATAGCACAGGCGTAATCCAGCGTCTTTCACGTTTACCATAATAATTTTTACTACTGGGAACTACAAATTTCGGTTTCTTTGAAGATCGGGTTGGGTATGTATACTCTCTAACTTGCATATTGTTTTTATCATTGTTGGATTGCTCACACAAAATAGCCATTTTAACTTTTAAGTCTACCGGGAGAATTTTACATATTTTAAATAGCTTTTCATATTCTTTCCCTAGAGATTCTTTTATGTTCTTATCTACTAATAGTTTTAACATTCGAATTTGTAAGTTTTTAATTTTCTCTATATGAGTAGGAAAAGTGAGACCATACACACCCAATCCATATGAAATGACTGCGTCAGCCAATGCATAGTATATTAGGTACATAATGCCCTTGCTCACAGTGAACTGTAAGTGCTGTAATTTACCAAGTATTGATCGTAATTTGTTACAAACACTGTCTATATGATATTTCCAATTAAAATTAGCGTCTACATACAAGCCTAAATATTTAAAACTAGATACAAGTTCCAACTTTAGACATGTACACTCTTTTTTATTATTATGTAAACATTCATACGAGTGGCCGATTATTTGTATGGTTATACTCTTATTTTTGTTATACGGGGACATTATTGGCATACATTTGGTTTTACTTAGATTAATAATAATCCCATTATCATGAGCCCATCGTACGACATTGTCAAAATCCTGTTGTACTACTTCTTGTATGACGTTTTGGTTTGTATCGCTGTATACAATGCACGTATCATCAGCGTACATGTAAGACCTGCAAGTTTTGATAACGTTAGGCATGCTGTTTACGTGCATTAGATACCCGACATGTCCATATACCGATCCGGTTGGGACACCATACTTAATATCACCCAGTTTACTTTCAGTCCCACACACTCTAACTTTAAGTTGCCTTTCTCTTAAGTATTCCCGAAACCATGCATTCATCGGCCCACGTATACCACACTCCTGCATGGACTGCAGTAATCCATTATGATCCAGAGTATCAAACGCCTTTTTAAAATCTACGAAGACAGCAAATACGATTTTTTTATCATTAAGTGATTTATTTACGTCATCCGCGAACTTGGTTAGAACTGTTGCCGTACTTCTATTGGGTCGGAAACCATGTTGAGCATCATTAAATATTTAATATCTCACATCATTTAATATCTCATATAACATGATCTGTATCTATGTGTAAAAAAAGTTTAAATCTCTCTAGTCTTCACGGCTACTGGTAACTATGTGTTTTCATTGTTTTCCACCAACTCGAATTGGAGCAGGTAGATTAAGCTCCATTAAGTTTCCCCAATAATGGGGAAAGACCCGTGCCCAGCAGTGGGACGCAAAAAGGCTTGCAGCCATATTTTTTCGGAAATTGGTTTTGTTAATTTCAGACTTTAACATGAAAAATTTAAAGGTTGTAAATATAAATAAATACCGCTTCACACTCATAGCCCCACAGTAGGGTAGATATACCATGTGTCGCGGGTGCCATGGATACACAAAGACCAAAACACACACCCAGACCCAGAACAGAAATTTTGAACTCATCATTAAAATTTTTGCTTCGCGCGGGAATCGAGCCCGGGACCCTCCGATTGGCAGTCCGGCATGGTAACCATTACGCTACGCGGGTCGTACTACACATCTTGTCATGAAATAGAATAATATCTATACCTGCATTATGCTTAAAATATATTATTGCACGATTTCACCGTTCGCATTGCCTATAAAAATACGAGTATTCTAGTAGATTGCAAGTATAACAAGAATTTGTTCTATTGTAAAAAATTAAAATGTAAGGCAAGAAAGTATTCTGCCTCAAAAGTAATGTTTTTCATAACATGAAAATCAATTTTTACAAGCCTTCTTTTAATTGTTATATACGCAACTTAACAGTTGCAATTTCCTTAATAACTAAGTCAAATTTAAGTTACAATAATATTTCTGGAAAATTTAAAAAAATACAATACATAAATTCTCCTCTCAGCTTTCTTTCAAGCTGGTATCAATATTCATTAAAACGGCATTCATCAATTAAAATTTAAGTCTCGCTACGTTAATACCTTCGAAACTATGTAGACCCTTGAAAATTAGCTGAGAAGTCATGAAAATAGAAATCTCGACGTCGCAACAAGTTTGATATAGAAAACGTGGAGCATTCATTTATCTAAAACTTCTCGGATCCAGAACAAAACTTGTATCGACCGCTGCAATATTCTGTGCAACTGTGAGCTTTTCGATAAAATTTTGTTCATTTTACCCAGAAACTTTCTTCCAAATAAAATATATTGACGGTATTTTTAAGTACTAACACATCCAGATCCGAATGAAAGTTTTATTATAATCGGGGATTATGGCTTGTTGGCAGTTTGAAAACGTCTGACAGCGGGTTGGCCATTAACTCTCTCGACCAACCCGCATTGCAGCATTACTCCACAGTGGGACACAAAACGAGTTTGCAGCCAAAAGGAGATTAAGCACACTTTATGAAACAGGCGTCTTTAAGGTTTTTAAATATGTATTAAACTATGTTTAAATAGGTAACTTTAAACAACTGTCAATAACGAGATAAAACAATGCTTATTGGTATATCTGTAAAGATAAACCTGAAAACAAGATAGTACAGGTACACTTACAACAAAACCTTTTTATGTGTGCAGAAGTAAACAAACCACCCGTTACAATATAGCAAACACTAGCAATAATTGAATTACAAACAGACTGGTAAAACCCTCGAAAGAAACACAAATAGAGAGCAAAAACAACTCTCACGTCCGCCCTAACTCAGTGCTGAGTGCACGCTCTGGAACGAATTAACGTAATGTGTTCACGCCGAGAATTGAGTAAAAATTAACTAGAAACATACTCGTTTCACTTAACCACCCACAAAAGAAGGAGATGGAGGATAACATGAATTGTCACACGGGTGGAAAGCAGCGCGCATAGAACTGACGAGTTGTGGGCCCCGCGTGGCATCGGCAAACTTCGGAGTAATCGAGTGTGAAGTTTATGACCGCCTTAAATTTAGAATCGAACGCCATCGTGATACAATTCCGGGTCTATTCCGGCCATCTTTGGCATTTTTCCCATCGGAGGCGATGCAACACGGCCAGAATACGTGACTCAGAGAACGAAACAATGAGTGTACTCCGCAAATTCTTACCAAGCGTTTGGGAACTAGCTCCGTAATAACTTTATCGGGGCACGTCGTCGTGATGAAGATCAGTTTTACTGCATTTTTACTCTCTGGCAACGACTCCATCCTTTTCACGTTTTATTTATGAGCGAAGAATATATGCGCTTTCAGTTGAATTCGCTTAGAATTGGATTTAATTTTATTGAGGAATGAACAACATATTTTATTGGGTCCGAAATTCGAAATGAACTCTATGAAAGCATTCGTTCAAATACGAATGAAAAGATCACGCCCTGGCTTCGAGCGCTCGTATCAATTTCTAAATTGCTAATCATGATATAGCTAAGATATTCCCGGGGCGACTTTCGATGAATAAGAGGGAGTTTGTACTTCGCTTAAATACCTTTGACCTTTTTACGTCGCAATGTGCTTCTAGTTATTAATAAAATCTAGATGGTTATTAAAATATGATAGTTTTAATTTGTTATGAGCGAATAAATTATAAGTACATGGTAAACGTAGTTATTCACTAGGTATACTTTGCGAAGATATTTTGAAAGCGGTTATAACGTCTACACCTGAGATTTAAATCTCTGGTCTACATTGTTTTGATTTATAGCATCATTGATTCATTGTAATTTATTAATTAATACTTGAATATATAGTTTGAATCTCGGAAACGCCTCCCACGATTTTCATTAAACTTAGTATACTGGGAGTTTAAATCTAGTTAGCTAGGTTTCATTTATTCCATACATATGTATATACCATACATAGTACTATATATGGAAGCTGAAGCGCTACATATCAAAATAATGTTTCAGATATTCATGTAACCGTAAAAGTCACGTGAGAACACCGAATACATATATTGTGTCAAATATCAATTTACGATATTGGGAGCAAAAAGTGTAGGTGTATGGGCGCGCATACAAATTATTGCTTTGAAATTTGAGATGCTTTTTGTAAGTGGTTGGGCGATTTGTTATTATAATGTTACTTTCATTTTTCATAGGTTTAATATCTATATAAAACACTCTCAATTATTGCTAGCTTGCCAGCATAATGTTTTCAGGAGTGCTTATCGGTTTCTGATTCGCAGTTTACCGAACTCCTTTCATATTGGATGAAGGAGAAGAGTATCATAGGCCTCGTTGTCTACGATTAGTAAAAAAATAAAAATAGAATATTATCTACGCCTGCCAGTATGGCGGCGGTTGCATACGAACGGTACTTACGTCGACTAGCGTTATTTGGCTATGTTCGAAAGTATTCTTAAGTACTAATCTAAAACCCATCAAAAACTACAAGCGGAACCTTGAAGCGGCAGACTGCAGTCTGGAAGAACGTCCAGGATCCTGTGACTGGATATAGGAGAGGTGGCTTCGATTCAAGAATTCCGTAAGTACGATATGAACACTTTATGTTGGTTACAGTAATTGAAGTGTTTCACTTTCCCAACAGTGGGCTTGGGTCATAATTACGCGCCCGCCCATCCAGTAAGTTATAGGAGTTGAAGACTAGAATAAGATAGAGTTACTTTCTAGATAAAATACAATCTTGATATATTAATTCTATTTGATAATTTTGTAACGAAGAATTGTACCGTCTTACCGATAACCCTCAGAGATGATTACCTCATAAAATCAAACTAAAATACTATATTTTTTTTAGTATTTTCGAATTGTCCTACTTTTTCGAATAGACCAATTCTCTCTAAATCAAATTCAATTCAAACCTTTTATCTGCCAGAATATAGGGCACGTTTTTCACAAATTTTTTACAATAAGGTCTCTATATTCCATCTGGGAAGGTATGCAAAACAGTTACAGTACGTTCTAGGGCTATGAAAATGTCGACAGTTTAATTTTATTTTTTATAATTACATAGAATTTTAATGTATTATTACATAGTCAAAATAAAATCCATCATTCATAAATTAATAGGTAACAGTAGTATAAACGGTCAATTGAGAGGGATTATTTATTATTATTGCTGAATGCACGACACAACGATGTGATGGCCACCGCGAGTACTGCGACAATCCGGTCATTTATCTGAGATTATTTGTTTGAAAACACTAATCTCGGGAACTCCTGATTAGAATTGAAAAAATATTTTTGTGTTTCATAGTCCATTTATGGGGGAATATTGTAGGCAATAAAAAATCACGCTAATACGCGGTTCAAACTATGTATATCTTTATCGAATCTACATCTTAGTCTCGATAGCTTACTTCGCTTAACTGCAGATCGCTCATGTTCAACACTAGCCGGCAAACATCAATCAATACCTACGGGGAATATATCTTAGCTTGTTGTTCCATTGTCAGTGAAACGTATTAAAATGAATTCGAAAACAGTTGCAGAATAAACAAGCCACTCCAGGGCGATCGAGCAAGCATTCCCTTTCATACTTGACGCTTTCAAGGGTGCCCGGGAACTGAATCGACTTCGTTATTTCCGTTTTTCTTTTATCCCCCTAAGCCTATGAACTGAGGTGCAAGAATAAATTAAAAACGCTGGGTGGTTCTCGTTTGAACCATAATAATTTTAAGATTTTTTCCAATTGTATATCCGCTGGAAACGGGTCTCTATGTTTAATTAATAATAAAAATAAACGTTACACACTCATAGCCCCACAGTTAGGTAATTAATACCCTGTGTCGAGGGTACCATGGACACATACAAAGACAGGAACACAAACACCCAGACCGAGAACAGGAATTTAAACTCATCATTCAAATTTCTGTTTCGCCGAGAATCGAACCCGGGACCCTTCGATTGGCAGCCCGGCACGGTAACCATTGCGCCTCGCGACTCGTCGGATTCAGAAGGCCTGAAGTCTACTCCACTATTCTGCAATGTTGATTTGTGGCAATTACGTACAGGTTTTGAGAGACCTCGCTGTGTCAAATTTGTAATAAAATCCCGACACGGTTTAACTTAGAATACCTAGTAGGTATATCCTAAGGATAGGATAAGGATGGTATATCCTAAGTCTATGGTTTACAACTGCTATCTGTCGATAACAATCGCGACCAACGGCTTAACGTGCACTCCGAAGCACGGAAATACAAATCAAAAAAGACCAGCGAAACTAAATATACTTACTTAATATTATTATACTACGCATCCTAAGCATCTTACTAAACCCCGCTAATAATTATCCGGGGCTCAGGAAGTATTAGTTAATATTAACCAATCGTTGATTAATTATCAAGGGATATGACATATACACTAGTGATCCGTGGCCCGATGTTACTCGGTTGATTTGAGTTTATAAGATAATACTAATGTATCCCATACACAGTACATTTTTCCGGTATGTGATACCATGTGATACCAATGAGCCTATGTGCGATTCTAGAGTATTTTTATCATTATTTTGCTTAAAAATTTTCACAGTATTTTAGAACTATCAACGGCCAACCTTCCTAAATAAAAAATTATGGTTTCACGTCTTTGTGTCTAAAAAGGACTTGTTTTTCCTGTAGGTATGTTGAATACATCTCATCTCTCATAACGAAGAAGCACCTTGATTATAAAAACCTATGCATAATATTAAGTTTTAAATGGCAGGAGACTCATTACCGTCGATATATTACGGTCATGTCTGCGCCTAGATCGCGCAGGTGTCGATACTGGCAGTTAGCCGAAGCACGGCAGGTGGGATCGCTTTATGGAATAATTCGATGCTCTTCAAGTTTTCGGTGCTGAATTTATAAATATGCAACCACAGCAGCGGTAGCCGAGTGGTAAAAGCCGCGGTCTTCTACGCGACTGATCCCGGGTTCAAATCCTCGGCGCGCACCTCTGACAAAGAAATTTGTAACGTGCGCATTTATCGCTGCTCCACGGTGATGGAAAATATCATGATTCATGATATTTTATTTATTACGATGTTCTCCATTGCCGTGCATGCCTGAGAGAAATTCATAATTTCTCGAAAGCATGACGTCCACCAATCCGCACTTGGCCAGCGTGGTGGACTTTGGCCTAAATCCCTCTCACTTGTGAGAAGGAGACATGTGCCTAGCAATGGGACATAAAAAAAGGTTGAAAAAAAAAGACTACAGAACATGTTAAAGATGTTAGAATGGAATTGTGGGCAGGGCAGACGCGCCAAGGATATGAGCTGAGCATCTCTACAGAAACACGCGTTCACGATGCGATATGCACTTGTGTGCGTGCTTAGCTTTGATTCGTTCGTTTGAAATATCAAAGATGTGCGTAAGCTTCATATTTATTTAAGTACAGATGTAGTGGAGGTGAAAGGTGGGGCTGGATCGACAACACCGGTTTTTATACGAACGGCGCATTATTGCCTATTCTACCTCTTTTAATATGTTCTGTGTACGCAACCCTTTTAAATTGAAATAAGTAAGTACAGTAGCTGACAAAATCTTTTTAATTATGATAAAACCTTATGGTTAATATAAATGGCCTACCCAAAAAACCAGTTAAGTCTATAACCCACAAAATGTGTAAGCAACAGTGTTAAAATTGACAAAGTTATAAACTGAAAATTACCAGGAGGTCCTATCTAGGTAGGTGCGTTAAAAAGAAATAAAGGAAATACTTGAGTACATAAGAAGCATTGGCTATTACTAGTATTGGCATTATTCACCAATACTAGTAAAGAAAAATATCTGCTGGCTGAAGCAAGCGAATTTGTTATAATACCCGATGCAGAATATTAAGTTTTAACCAGCAGGAGACTCATTACTAGTCATTACCGACGATACATTACGGTCATGTCCGCGCCATAGATCGCGCAGATGTCGATCTGGCAGTTAGCCCAAGCGCGCAGGTGAGCCCGCTTTATGGGATAATTTGATGGTCTTTAAGACACCGGTATTTTAGTTCTATAGCTTGTGGAAAAGGCCCAAAGTCACTCACTCACTCACTCACACACACACACTCACACACACACACACGCGCGCACACACACACACACACACACACACACACACACACATACATACATACATACATACATACATACATACATACATACATACATACAAACACACACAATTCTACGATTGTAGATAAAATTATAACAGTCCCGCAACTATAACACACTGCACGTTGTACAATTTCTCATTGTACAGCGTGCAGTGTGTTAAATCAAGGCCGTTATAAAAGTGCAACTACAACAGAAGCGCAAACTTTGAACACCAATCACGCGTTTTTAATAATAGCCGAGGTCGCGCCGCGCTGCAACTATGCAGCTAACAGCGGCCGGTATTTATGAGCCGCGCGCGTAATTTCAACTTAATGTGATTTGTTGCTTGTGTCCTCGAACTTACGAGTACCTACTCTATAGAAACGCTATGCAACGCTTCATAGTCCATGGCCCTCCCTACATTGGATTTCCCTGTGTCGTGAGCACTTAGGACAGACACAAAGATATGAAAGATGTCGCTTTTGTCTTCGAACTTATCAATAACAATCGATAGGCCAGAGTTACACTAAGTGCTATCGTCCGATGTATTGTGTATTTATGAGCGATAATTTTGAAAAAGTTTGAAGTACATATTATTAAAGATATTATATCCTAAATAGCTGTACTAAAAATATCACAACCACGAGGGAATCAGAATCCTCATAGTTATATCGATATGACAAACAGTATGACCACGAAGAAACGCCCAAAAAATAATCAACTTCTTATATTCACGATCCCAAATTACTAAAATGCAGTGAGTTGTAAAATATCTCTTATAGTACACTCGCTGCACAGTCGCAGTATATCACAAGCGAAGTGACGTGCTCGAGAAATTACTCCCTTACATGCTACCCGCTGAAATATTAGCTTCTTGATCTGTGTTTTAGGATTCATAATTTTTTTACTTGCCGCGATGTACGAAGATGATATTATTATACCTATATCTTCCCACTTTCACAGGTACATGAATAGCGGATCAGATCTTATCGCACTCAGGTCAATTATTTGAGAAAGTGTGTCATGCCTTTAAGCAGCCTTTATGAAAGTTTTCTTAAAGTTGAACTTATTGTCTCTTGTCAGTTTTACATTAAAGCGATATTTAGCGTAATGAAACATAATTTGTATCTCTCATTTCTCTTGTGTGCGAGTGCCAAGGTCGGTAGTCCTCCGTGCAACATATAAGATAATTATCTTCAGAGCTATTCTATAGAGATGAACATTCGGAGTAGCGGTGCAATTTCATACGACATCATACTAGACAAGGCCCTACGAGTAAAGTCCCTGTAGCTTCGGGATTAAGAACAGAGCTACGGTATCCCCTGCATGCTCGTAAGAGGCGACTAAAAGGAGTCTTCCGGGGTTGCGGGCGGTGAAAGTGGGTGCTCAACCCGTCCAGCCAGCAGCCCCGGGAAGGACGCTGGTATGTGGCCGCGTGCCGCTGTGAATACCTGAAGGTGCAGGAGAGCACATCTGCTCTCCCGAAGATGGGGCAGTTTTGGGGCGCCGCGCGTGGAGGACACCGGTGCGTTCCAATGGTGATCCCAGTGTTCTCCCTAAGCGCAGAGGCAGGCCACCGAGGGGGTTTTAGTGCGGTACAAATCCCACATAACTCGGTATCCTCTCGCAAGGTGCTGGGTACCTTTTGAAGGTTTCCCCCTAATACAAAAAAAAGGTTCCATTTTTAGAAAATACCGTTTTATTCGTATTTTCAGCGATAATCAACTTAAATAAATGTAATACCAGTTTTTTATGGGGATCTACTTTACACAGTTTACAGTTAAGTAACACTAAGTCAATGAGTCTTGGAAGAAAATCAATTGTTTTTATCGGAGTAAGGCTCGGTCTTCCGGGTACTATTTACCTGGATGACCGAGCCTATCTTTACGTAAGTAACACAAAATAGTAGAATATCTCTTAATAGTGCAGTTGCTGCACAGTCGCAGTATATCACAAGCGCCGGGACGCGAAGTGACGTGCTCGAGAAATTACTCCGTTACACGCTACGAGTTGAAATATTAACTTCTTGGTCGCGCTTTACAGTTTTTGGCCACCTGTTTTGTCTTTCGCAATGTGTAAGCGGAGCGCGCATGTCCCGGCAGCTAGCATAGAACGCAACTGATCTACGCAGCTAAGCCAAACGGGCACGGTCACGTGTAAAATGGGTGACTGCTAGTGGCAAAAAATTTCATTCGATTTTGATGCGAGAGAGTAGTGAAACCTTGTCGATGGCCTTATTAATCCTAATTCCTATCTCCACCAACCCGAATTGGAGCAGCGTGGTGGAAGATGCGGGCCTCCCCAATAATGGGTGCCCTCGTGCCCAGCAGTGGGACGAAAAAAAGGTTGCAGCCAATGTGTAAGAACAATACGAGCCATATTGTCATCACTCGAGCCGTATCAGCGCAGGCATTCATCAATACGGCATCTCAACGGCAAAGTTGAGTTTTAATTTGAATGTGTACAAAAAAGTGGGAATAAACTATGTAAAATGAAATTCCCATGCTCGAGATATTTTAATAAATGTCCACTTCGCACCATTCTAATGGAAACATAAATCTAAAGAGACATCGCACAGGCGGACGCCGGCCGACCGCGAACTAAGGACGAACACTAGAAGCCTGACTCTTGACAACGCCTTACTTTCCTTATCTTTCATTACTATCCATTACGCCTTATCTCAACGCAGTAAAGCTCAATTTCGCCTGATCTAAAACTGCAATAAAGTTGCTGACGTCGACACCATCTTGCACAAGCAGTTTGCTACATCCTTATCTTGTCCCACTAAAGTCTAAATTCCTAGGTCTTAGGTGCGCAGTTAAAGGAGGTAGGAGTTAATTTGGAACTGGTCACGTATCGTTGCCGACGTGGGACGCGGCAGACAGACTGACACACAAGATGTCGCCCGCCAAGTCGGGTTAGCTGCCAGATCTTTTTCATTGTAGGATATTGCAGTGTTATTGCTCTAAGGAGGTATAGTATGTATGTATGTATGTGACCGGTAGCAGTTACTAGTTATTGGCTTTATATGTAGGTCGAATGTTATTTGGTATTTAGCTTTTGATCACAGCACACAGTGTTTTGGTTATTATTGTCTGTAATCCAATTATCAAACTTATTACGTTGTTGTCTTTATCGAGCTTTTATAAGTCTAATTACAGTCGTCGCCGAGGCCATCTAGAGACCGCACGCGATGGCTCATGATGAAGGACCTCGGTACGGTACGAAACATGTCGGGCGCCCCCGAAGTAATCTGCGAGGTAAGCCGGGACCTTATAGACATAGTCTAAGGTCGACCTTAAATGTTTTTATTAAACACACTTTGAACTTAGGTAAAAGACGTACATTCGAGAAGAATAGAAGAAATATCGGTGCCTACCCTATGTTATATTCAGTTATTAACATTAAGCACTTCTTTATAGGTTTTAAATATTTTATTATTACAGATTTAAAAAAAAACTATCGGAGAGAGAGAGCGCGTAGAATAAGTGTCTAATTACCGCAAAAATGATATATGCTAAAGTTTCTCCTTATCTATTCATTTGACCCCAGATGAGAGGTTAGACCACTTCATATTAAGAGCCTACACTCCTGCTTTTTCTATCGCAAAAAACATTTTGCTATGCTTTTCTCGTAAGTGCGAAAACATGTACCTACTTGTATGTATGCAACCCAAATAACTTTAAATTTATATAAGACATTTTGTTTATACCATACATAGTACAAAAATCGAAAGCGCGACACTACACACTTGTGTAAATAAGTGTACACGAAGTCAACTATTGCGCCAACAGCAATTAATCAACAACAGTTAGGTTATTGGCAAATAGTTGCTTCAGCTATGCATGATATTTGCTCTAATCTGATGTTTGTGTCGATAGCTCCGTGTTTACGTTATCGGAACTAGTTTCAGCACGCGGTATTGTGTATAACTAGTTGATAAGATTGTAAGAGACATGGTGACTATAGTTAATACAGATAACTAGACGTGCCCAGCAGTTTTACCCACGATATAGCGTGATGTTTTATATTCTCAAATCTCCTTTGATTAATGAACTATCCAACACAACAATTAGCCAGTAGTTCTAGAGATTATATATTGATAGAGATGCTTCCAAAAACAACAAAGTCTTCAGCTATATTACATTAGTATGTGATTTAGCATATAGGCTCTCGTTTCATCAACAAAGTCTTCAGCTATATTACATTAGTATGTGATTTAGCATATAGGCTCTCGTTTCATGATTAGGGAGGTTAGAGTTTATTCTTCCATACTACTCAAATTTAGGCGCAGACGTGGTCTATTGGCTAGCCTGCTATCGGATGTTTTTAATCCGCGCATAAGGCCCGAAAGCTATGAGTTTCGACTCAGTATGGCGACTTTTATTATTCCCGGCTGCGCTCATTTCGTTTAGCTAAGTTTATTGCTTGCATTTTACTACTACGTGCGCGCTTCACTATGATATATCGAAGATCGTAATCAGTGAGGGAAATATAAATTTGTATGTATGATATTTCTCCTGTTTACTATCTAAACTAGGGTAGATGAGTAACGTAACACCTATAAGGAAGCTTCGTTTTAAAAGTAACAAATACATTTTGTGATATTTCTTTAGGAATATTATCGAAAACAGAAAATAAATACGTAATTTGAGTTTACAAAATGCGGAGGCCCTAAAATACCAAAAACTTTTATACAGTGTAAATTCGTCACCAATTTAAGGTAATATTTATTTTTAAGTGCTCCAGGTATTTGTTAATTTCGCGCCATGTTTGTTTTGCTCTCGCCTTACACAGTAAACATTTATTATATATCCACCATGTGTCACTAATTCTTCCTTCTATTATAATTTTACATATTTGTATGTAAAATAAGTTTGTTAATAAATATCTTGTGATAACAAATACCTTGTGCACTCAAGTTGATACTTGAGAGCACAAGATATTTGTTAATTTCGCGCCATGTTTATTTTGCTCTTGCCTAACACTGTAAACATTCAGTCTCTACATCCACCACGTGTCACTAATTCTTACTTCGAAGTTTCTAAGAAACGCAGTGTTTCTTACCAATAAGTAAAATTAATTTGTTTCAGTAATTTTAGGTTTTATTTATTCAGAAAAATGTCAAGAGCATCAGCTATTTGTGAATTTCGCGCCATGTTTGTTCTGCTCTTGCGTTCCACTTGGAAAATTGTAATTATATGTGGCTGCAATCCTATTTGCGTCCCACTACTGGGCACGGTTCTCTCCTCAATATTAGGGAGGCCTGGAGCTTACTCCATCGCCTTGCTCCAATGCGGGTTGGTGGAGATGCGGGTTAGTGGCCAAGCCGTTGTCAGATGTTGCAAACCACCACATCACAAGGCCTCCGACAAGGCTTAACGACTGTTATTTATCGATAACAACATGGACCGACGACTTAACATGCCGTCCGAAGCACTGAAACGCACATTGTATGAACTTTTGCTACTAGCGGTCCTACTGCTTGCTTTAAATTGTGCAAAAAAATATTAGCTGCCGTCAGCTTATTACAAGTTTGCGCGAACATCTAACACTTGTAGCGTCGTAATACTACGGTTATGTAATACGTTACACTTCGAGGACACTTCAACGTACGATGTTGAGACTGTATTGCACTTTGGCTAGTGGAGACATCTATTGAGTTAGTGCAGTGCAAACTATGACACGCTAAATTATTCTTCTGAAATCCCTATTTTAGATATAATATCATTAATATTGCGCATAATATCTGTTTAACTTTGCACAATGCCGCGGTGCAGCGATTTGGATAATGTATTTTATTTGTAAGTTTATTTATTATTATTTTTAAGATATATGTATATAATTAAGTTAGAAATTTTATTAATAGAATGTATACTTTATTACTTCCATTATAGTAAATTGTTTAAATTAAACCACTGGAGCACCTTAGAGAGAGCATTGTTCACGTCGTCAAGATTTGATGTTCGTCTATTAAGTTTAACTTTACTATCATAATCAACAACCAAATTAAAATCGTAACCAAACGTATTAATTTTCATTAACTTCAAGATGTCCAAACACTTTGTAATAGGATGACAATACAATAATTTGACATAATTTATGGTCTAAGAGCCGGTGAAGATCGACCTTCACCGATCTGGTAACTTGATAAGACATATTTTTTTTATCAAATATAATTTATAAACATAACATATATGCCTATGACCACCAATCGAAAAGTGTTCATAGATATTTTTAATTTATTTAATTTTAATCCATTTTCAAGCAAATTCTGTGTGTTAAAAACTATCAATCGAGATAAAACTCATTCGGTTATCACAAGAGGTGAAGGTGACATGAAAGAAAATTGATTAAAATTAATTAAATTAAAAATAGCTATGAACACTTTTCGATAGGCAAGTTATCATAGGCATATATGTTTATAAATTATATTTGATAAAAAATATGTCTCATCGAGTTATCAGATCGGTGAAGGTCGATCTTCCACGTCTCCTCTACTATTATACTCGTAATTCAAAAGCTAATGGCATTTCTTGGAGATACGTATGTATAGGCATCTTGGTATTTATAGAATATGTGAATATGAGTGAATGAAACTGGTGACCTCCAATAAAGATTAGATGTACAATGGCAACGACAACCTAATTTTGTTTCAGATGACAACTCAGCCAAATCACTCAAAATTATTTCAACGATTGAATGTTTTGTAAAGCAGGAACAGACGAAAAGTTCCAAAATGGTACTGTAGAATTCAGCTAATAAGTATTATCTAAATAATCTATGACAGCCAGTTCACAGCGTTCCTGCACACCGGCAATACACTGAAGGCAGTCTAGCTAACGGCTCAAAAGCGCTCCAGTGAACGACCTTTTGTACAAGGTGATCCTGTAAGCGTTGAACTTTGTAGCATGTAACTCAAAAAGTGCTCGACGAGTAACGTAGGTACATAGTCCTTACGTTGGAACCGGTGTCGAGTATGGAATTCAGAGTACAAAATCTGGCTGGTTTACAACATAAGCAATGTGCAGATCTAAGCAATGTCAAACGCGATCGAGAGTTAGGCGGGAGACTATAACTTATAGTACAAAGTATAGCGTTATATTTATAACGTTTCACTATCATAGCTCCACAGTAGAATATCCTATCGTGAATGCTATGGACACACAAACACAGATACACAAACACTCAGACCAAAAAGATCTATAAAAGAAAATCTCTCTTCGCCCGTGTGCCTGGGAAATAGACGAATATTCTGAAAAGTTTGATTCTAATATATCAAAAACTACCTACCTATTACTAGTATAATCTTAACCTAACTAAATAATCAATGTTATCCAGTTTCAAATGTCCTTTCACACCGGCAACATACTGAGAGCAGTCTAGCTAACAACTCGAGAGCGCTCCAGTGAACGACCTCTTGTACAGGGTGATCCTGTAAGCGTTGAACTCTGTAGCATGTAACGTTCAAAAAGTGCTCGACAAGCAACTTTGACTTTATGGAAATACAGCTAACAACCAATTTTGGCCCTGATGTCAAGTGGTGTATTGAATACAAAGTTCAGTACCTGGCTGATTTACAACGTCAACAGAGCTATGCAATATCCAACGTAATCGGAAATTGGATCGGTGCGTGTAATTAAGTGACCGTGCTTAGTATAAAATTCTCAAGTAACAAAAGTGTCCTAAATAGTATATCAAGCTATCCTTGCTTCAGCTACTTTTTTTTTTTTTTTTTTAAAAAACATTACACACTCATAGCCCCACAGTAAGGTAATTAATACCCTGTGTCGTGGGTACCATGGACACATACAAAGACAAGAACACAAACACCCAGACCGAGAACAGAAATTTAAATTCATCATTCAAATTTCTGTTTCGCCGGGAATCGAACCCGGGACCCCTCGATTGGCAGTCCGGCATGGAAACCGTTGCGCCACGCGGGTCGTCAGCTACTATATAAATATTTTTAATAACATGTACTTTTGAATATCCGAAATATACCTCCCCTATATTATACAAATCAACCATTCTCTACTTAGCATTATTTTCCTCCCAATACAATGATTAATAATTTCTCACTAATTATACAAATCAACCATTCTTTACTTAGCATTATTTTCCTTCCAATACAATGATTATTCATTTCTCGCAATTTAATAAAAAGAAGTTATTCAAAATCATTTCCTTTGATGCCATTGAGCATTTTGTTCTTTGATTCCTTGTACTAATATTTCCTAATTTTATTTACGACGTTTATTATTGATTCAATCTAAACATATATTTATGTTAATAATCGACAAACTTTTTGCCGTTTACAGTTCGTAGAAACTGCTTAGTTAGTAAAACTTTCACGGTTCAATCAGGGAAGTACAAACGCCGCACCCATTACTACCAAGAAAAAATTTGTCAGTAGTTTTCCCATTTGTAGTAATTTTCCACTGAAATACTATAATAAAATAATTTCGGTTAAAAAATTACAGTGACTGCCCAAAATTACGTGAAGCGACTATTATGCAGTTGACCACGAATAGATCTCAGGCAAGACACAGGCTGAGAAAGAAAATTTATGAAAGAAAGAAAGTAAATTCATGATCGAATATATACGACACGTAAACTTAATTATTTAAATAACTCATTCAGATTACAGCCTACTTAAACACGAATGAAAAATAATCTTCCCAAGAAAGTGGTTTATCAACCCTTAAAGTTTAAACAACCAGTCCTAAAATAGCTGAGTACCATTCAGAAAACGTAGCTGCCTTAAATCAACGTTTCTTTTTATCTGCCATAAAAGCTAGTTAAGTACACTCACTTAACTGGTCTCTTTATGAGGCAGCCGACTTCAAAACAGCAACCTAGCTTATCTTAGTGTCAATCTACATTCAGGGCGAAGCTTTCACGCTGTGTGAGCATCAAAGTTACGGGTACAAAGTTAACTAATAGCTTGAAATGAGCTGTGATAGCTGTTTTGAGTTGATGCTCGAAATGCCGTAAGTTGCATGTGACCACTTTGCTGGGGAGATGATTTCCGGACGTGGGATAGTTTACCAAGTCCCTCAACAAATATGGGTTTTTAATAATCCACGACCATAGTTTAATAGAAACTCATTGTAAGCACAAAGCATTAAATGAGTAGTGTTGTTTTGAATTTAGGGGCAAAATGCTATAGCTAATTTGTTGCCACTTTACTGGGTTGATCTTCGGTTGTAGGTTTTCTTTCCAGTGTCCCTCGGCAAGTGTGGGTCTGAAAAAATGCATGACCATTGCGTGATCTAGAGAAATCAGTACCTTAGTAACCCATCATATAGGACCAAAAAGTATAAATCAAAGCCTGTTGACCTATCCGTGTATAGGAGACATATCCCTTTTTAGTTTTAACAAAAAATATTTCAGATACATTTACAGGCGATTTTTTTCCCTGAAATTCCCTCGATAGCCATACAGAACATGTCAGTGAAACTAAAATCTCCAGAAGAACGTAGCAGCGCCGATTCACGGGGTTCATACGGCTATGCACGCTTGCATTCTCCGACATAGGAATTTGGAGCTATGAAAAGCTTCAGTCATTTCAAGAATCGCCCGTAACTGATCGCTGCCAATTCCGAAATCCTTCGAAATTTGTCCTTTTCTAATATTGCAGAAAAAAGTATGTTATTCATTCACTTTGTAAAACATATATCAATATGTAGTTACAAGTTATAAGGTTTGTTATAGGGCGTAATTGTTTATGCTTCGTCTGAAAAAAAGTTTTTGCAGCAATTCGCTTTTGACGTTCTTCTGATAGGTTAATACTCCCCATATAATTGAAAGGTGAAGTTTCCCCAGGATCCTATAATTAAGTAACGCACTGTTGATGGACAACAAGATGAGCGTCGCTCCACGGCTAAGGGAAAATATAATGTAATAATATTTCAATACGACGTTTTCTATGACGATGCGGACACGAGTGATTTGGTCTGCTAATGGTCGAATTTCATTCCAAGAATCTGGATTAGAGCAGTATGATTAAGTAAGATTCAGATCTACCCTATAATCGGCAGAGATCTATGCCTGGCAGTTGACGTAAAAAGGGTCTAATAAAAATTGATTCAATTGAACCGATAGAGAACTTGTCCACTTCCCAATTTTGTTATCTTTCCGTTTGAGCAGTAATTCGGTTGGATTACAAACAAGCGGCTTATTTTGACCGGAAGAATGAAGATCAATAAGAGACGTCGTCGTGCAAATAAATATTTGTACAATGTCTGCTTGGATTTTTCCATGGACAGTGAATATAAACTGAACCGAGTGTTTCGATATTTGGAGTGTTCCAATCCATATTTCTAATGGGTACTTAACTGACTATAGCGCAGATTCTAATCTAGGAGCAAAAAATAACTTTGCTAAATTAAGCTTTCCTGGTGTGATTGGAGGCCATATAGTTAGGAAAACCGACAACCGATGGGGAAGAAAGGTTCTCGAATGGCGACCACGTGTCGGCAAAAGGAGTACAGGCCGCCCTCCAACCAGGTGGACTGATGACCTAAAGAAGACAGCGGGAAGCCGTTGGATTCAGAAGGCGCAGAACTGGGAGGATCAGCGGAGGAAGCCTACGTCCAGCAGTGGACTACGAAAGGCTGAAAAGAAGAAAAAAGAAGAAGATATGATTTAATACGTAACTATTGTTGGAATTATTATTTTTACTTGTCTTTTGAATGTATTTCAATGCCCATAACGCTTTTAACAAGATAAACTGATTCCGATGGCCTTTCAACGTAAACATTAGAAACATACCTTGAATATTGTTTCCGGCTATCAAATATTAACCATTCCCGTGGTTGCTTTACTTTGTACCATTAACGTCGACCCTCTTCCCTTGCATATAATTTTTAACTGTCCCCAAAGCTGCTTTACTTTGTTAATGGTTAACGTCCACCCTATGTTATTATCAAAGTTCAAAGATTCCATTGTGGATCTGCAAAGTTGCACGATCGACTCGAAGCTCCGGGAAAATAGTGGAATAGTCGAAATTGGCAACGGCGCAGTACAGCTGTCGAACGACGCCTGCTCTGGGGATGTTGAGTATTATTTCTTATTGAATTTAGCTTTTGAAGTCCTAGCTTGTATAATTGTTACTTGCTCTATAGCTGAGTCAATCACGATCAATCTATAGAGCTAAGTTATGATGGGCGCTGTCGTTGGATAGGTTACCACTTGTAGAAACTTTGTGAAGTAAATACTCGTTCTTCACAGGTCCAATATGGCTAATTTTAAAGTATAGGTACTTTAAGCACGAGAAATGTCATGGTTGGCTCCCATTATTAGAGAGGCTTGGAGTCTAATCCACAACGCTGCTCACATACGGTACTGAAGTAATGTGAACACTAATGAGTAAAAACTGAAGGATTTTTTAATAATTGTTAATTACTGCACTAAGGAAAAAGCATAGCACTAGTAAGATGCAGCAGTAGTCGATAAAAATACGTTAAGAATTCCTTCCTAAGTAAAATCTCATACTTTTCCTACCAATCGAAACTAAGAAAACGTCAAAACAATAGAAGAATGAAATATCACTGTACCCTAATGTTTTATTTCATACCCACTCGATAACTTGTGAAAATCTATTATAACGCCAATAAAATTTATGGGAGGGATGACAGTTCGGCTCGGTCAATTTCCAGTTAACGGGAATATATATTTGTTTCAAATGTGGCTTTGCTGTTTCGTATTCTTTCGGTAGGCTCTATAAATTGTTCATATTTCAACGAGGTTGGTCGAAATACCTACGTGGATAAAAATATGAAGCTTAATATTTTTATTACTTGTTTGAACGAGCTGTTGTCAAAAATTACTGGTTCGAATAGGAAAATATATTTTTGTTGATTAGTTCATTTACCGAAGAAGGCTAAGATTATCAACCGGTTAAAGGGGGGCACAAGTAGTACGTGGACAACTTTGTAAAACTAAAGCAGTTTCACATTCATAAACGTTTCACACTCATAGCCCCACAGTAGGGTATATATACTCTGTGTCGTGGGTACCATGGACACATACAAAGACAGAAACACAAACACCCAGACCGAGAACAGAAATTTAAACTCACCGTTCAATATTCTGTTTCGCAGGGGATGGAACCCGGGACACTTTGATTGGCAGTCCGGCATGGTAACCATTGCGCCACACGGGTCGTCATTACTATTTAAAAAAAACAGTTGCAGATGATTATGCAGTCCACGTGCTATTGAGTGGTCGCTGCAGCACATGGACGTCTACACACAACTTCAGGTAAAACTGTGTTTTGTCTGAGGTCATATTGTAGTTACGTTGCCACTCCGTAGACTGATGATAATCAATCACATGCCAGTCTATCATAAATGAATGGAAGTCAAAATTCAAAGTGAACTTTCAAAGGTTCATTGATGTGTTGTTTACGCTTCTTATGTCTGAAATAAATACTTGTGTGTTTGACTACCTGCGTAGCACGATGGTTAAACATGCCGGAACGCCTATTAAAGATCTCCGATTTGATTCCCGGCGGAGCAGAAATTGAAATGATGAGTTTTAATTTCTGTGAAACATGTGAGCGAATCTTAATTACTGAGTGATTTTATTATTATTATTATTTTAATAATTATTTTATTTATAATGAACAGGTTACAATAAATATAAAGCATTTTAATGATAAAACTATTCAATATTACATACAATATTTTTGATTGAAATTCCTTTTAGATATACAACAGTACGTAGTCAGTATTACGAAAGCAATAAACGCTAAGTAGTTCCTATGTTTATAATAGGTGTGATTACTATCGGACGGCAGATGCGAGATTTATCTTAGCAACTAAGCGTTCCCAGGTGAAGACTATACACCATTGCTACTGACATTAGGTACTTCCATTGCCATTATTGAAGCTAGAAGAGGCAGTTTAGCACTGTTCGTGAGTTTTTAAACCCTTTTTAACATTTCAATGACATCACGGGTTATTTCTATAGCGTTAGAACGCCAGCTGTTTATATTACAGTGATGGCAAACGGTACAGGAAGAAGTGCGTAAATACTAATGTCTTGATAATATTACTAACAGAACAGAGAAATTTCAAAGAGAATTGTATATTTTGCTAACTCCGCGTTTATCATACCTTCTATTGTGCTAGTAATTTATAATCAAGTTGTCACGTCGTCATATTTCGGGTACAAATTAGACAGTAAAACTCATAACTTAATGGCATAAGTTAACATTGCCTTGGAAGAATAGAATATTAACCTTTACTGAACCTAAATTACCTCTTAACAAATTTCGCTAAACTTCATGTTCAGAAATACTTCCTCGTAAGTTTCAAACCACATCTAGCAGTACTATGACGTCAGTTTTATGTGTTGTTTCCTAAGTGGCTCCTAAGGCCCGCTGTAAACATCTACGGGCAAAGTTTAAGCGGCAATCTTAGAGCAACGCAGCTGCCGTCAAGCGTACATATAGTTCTATTATAAAAGGCGCACAAATAACTGACAAATGTCACGACATCATCGGACAACCTGAGTGAGTTCTACGAGAACGGTGAAGGTTGTAATTAAAGTTACTTTTAAGAAAAATATAAATTAGGGTGTGACGTTGTCGCTTGATTGCGATTGATATCTATCTTGCGAATTATCGAAATATCAATTACAGTAGCTAGACATTAATTTTCCTAGATGTTTTCTTGCCTCTTTGGCTACTTTGCCAACGATTGTTCTTATACGAATATACTATGCCTTAGGACATTGTATAACTATTTCCTTGCTTTGCTTTAAATGTTTAGAAACCTTGTCTTGGACAAATGTGTGTACACCTTGATGACTAGCAGTCGATCCTGTTTCTCTACGGCGGCAACCCTTACGAGATAGACGGCAAGTCGAGTTATTGGGGTCCTTTCGACCCTCACAAGTGACATTTGATTTTTGTCATTAAATATATTGCCCTTGAGCTCTTACACCGCTTTCATTTACGTAATCCTGGAAAGTGGCCTGTTTTGTAATAAAATGTATGAGGGTCGAAAGACCAAGAGTATGCGAGATATTTTATAGTGTTTTGGGAGTAGTTTCGACACTTTGCTTAATTAAAGGATGGATTAAGAATTGTGACACTTTTTTGTAATATTGCAAAGTTTTATTGACAAACATAAAACTTAAATACATCAGCACTTAAAACTCCATACCACATACATACACAAAGAAAATAAATGATATTGTAGTAACAATATCATTTATTTATTATTATTTTTATTATTTATTTAATTATATTATTCGTCAATAAGTAACTCACTTAATAAAGAAACAAGTCTTACAAATAAAATATATCATTATAGTGCCCACATGAGGCAAAATACCCAAGACTCTTAACAGAATAGCCTCAAAGAAATGCAAGACTGACCCATCTTCACTAACCTTAGGATAGGCCTAAATCAAATGCCTAAATATTTAGGAGTTGCCTAGAGGAAAAACACGTTTCACTAACCCTTAAGTCACGACTGACGACGTTAGGCATAACCTAAAGTTACGAAACCGATTTGAGATGGCGTAGTGCTTAGGTGCCCTCAGGGCTAATAGCAGTTTACACTGACACATGTGACAGTCGCTCAAATTAATATAATAGATTGACGAACAAAACCATGAACAACTTTCAAAAAACTAGGCTACTCATAAGGTAGGACCAACCTTTTATATATCGGTTGGTGAAACGGAACTTTATGCTATGCATTGCCCTAAATTAGGAGTTACTTAATAAGGCGTTCCCTTGTCGTTGGTAAAAACGGACATTAGGATTTAAGCAAAGTAGTCGCCAGCTCCTCAAGAAATAGGTCGGTATCAAAATGTCACACGTCACCTTTTACACGTACATTTAGGTTACAATATTAGGCTAAGTTTACACAATGCCCAGAGAATTAACGCCTAACCTTAATACTATATTAAACACTAACACTACTATATAAATTAACATATTGTTGTGTAAGTAACACTGTAATTAGTAATAAAATTAAATCCTCGTCCATTAATTAAGCATTGCGTAATTGTGTATAATTGAGAATGGGAATTAGCTTAATGTGTCGTATTACGATGTTTGTTAAATCTGTTTTCAAATACGTTCATTATCAATAAAATATTTACAAAAATAACTTAAAATGTATTTACTGAAAAAGGCGTATTACACAGTCACTGTTTTCATAAACAATTAAACGTCACAAAGGAATTCCATAAAAACATGGGAGGTTATTTTACACCGACTTTTTTCCGCTCAGTGTACAAAACCCTGTAAAATGGGTACCCAAAGCCGACTATCGGATCCAATCCGAAACATAAATAAGCAAATAAGTAAACAATTAAATATAAAAATACATATATAAACAAATTTATACATTTATAAAAGGCGCAATATGGGAACACATAAAAATAATAATACATTTGATGTAAGTGTAAATTTTATATTTTTGCTATATTTCGTCCCTTAGCTAACAACACCGCATAAGTCATATTTACCAACTTTTCAGGAGACCAAAAAAACTGCCTATTTTCAAAAATCGGTGGAATTTTGCTGTTTTTACGTAATAAATACCTTAGTTAGCGGTTGAAAAATAAATATTTACACTTATATCGACGATTTACTTTACTTTAACTGTTATTTTATGACTTGAGCGGTGTTCACTGATATTTTATTAGATTAAGGCGGTGTTGTTTGCGGAAATGTTAGGGAATAAGGTATTAATAGATGATTTACAAAGATAAGTTTTTATTAAGAAATATTTCAAGAATAATTAACAATCGTTATAACATAGGCAGTGGTGGATTAAGACCTTATGCCAGCCCTATAGCACACCCGCGACTAACTAAACTGAAGAAGACTAGTAGGAACGAGTGACACTGAAAGCTCAAACGATAGGGACTGCGGAAACGAGGATCAACCTCTTTACCCAGGCAGACTCATGATGACTGCCTCAAGGTGCTTTCACTCCGACCACTACCGTTACCCGCCGGCCGAGTCTGACTAGCAGTCCTCCTTATTATATAACGGGGTGCCTTTACTATCATTCTGAGGGTGTCATATTTTTGCGGTGGCATGTTAAGCTACCACCTGGAAAGTTGCATTCGTTTTTTACCGACGTTAACGGTCATGCCACTTATATGGGCACACGGGCAAAACATAATCATCATCAACGTCATCTTCCCACTCCTCGAGGTGACTTTCGAGGGTAAGGATTTCGTTTGTATAGAGCGCGCATAGCTTGGGCGATACACGGTTCCCCTGAGGGACACCTGCGGATATGGGTCGCCGTTTATAGGCAATGCACTCCACCGAGATGTAGAATGATAGAAGAGCTTCATCGGCATCGAAAGCACTGGGGGCCATACACGGTCGAATGCCTTCTCTGTATCGAAAAAGACACCGACAGTGTGTAGTTCGTTATTGGACTCATTTGCCAGCGTAGGCAAAAAGTCCCCTGGTTTTGGGCGAACTATTATTACCCTTCCCGTCTTCCAGATGGTAGTGAAGTGACCTGGGCGCAGAATGCCGTTAAAGCGCTAAGTCACTGAGGACAAGGCTCTCTTTGGCAGCATGGCCATCGCCACGTTCGGTATGTTGTCAGGGCCTGGAACCTTACGCTTAGGTAAAATCAAGACGACCTTCCGCGTCTCTGAGTGAGAAATAAATTCCACCCCTTCGAGCAACGGTTTCGGGCCATTGAGAATCTCCCCTACACGATCTTCTATGTGCAGGTGGTTGGCCGTTTGCGGAGCGAACTGCTCTTGCCTCAGCAAGATTCACCTGCTGCTAAACAATTCTATTGTGTTTAGGTGGAAAGGTGCAGTTGCCGGTCAGACTTACAGGAAGCGACCATCATGACATCAGGCACATTCGGAGTGGCAGCGCAACTGCATGCGATTATGATTGTCACGGAGCGCAAAGTATTTTCAGGAAAAATGTATGACAGACTAACGACTTGTGCGGTGTCACTACTTTTCGAATTACAGGTTCTAATTGGTGGAAAACGATATAATGTGACCAATGGTTAGACGCGGAATGAGCAGCTTCATCCAATGGCATTAAAATGTAAAAACCGCCAATTTTCGACTTGAGCGGTGTTAGCTAAGGGACGATTTGTGGAAAATACCATTTTTTGTGGAAAAATAAGATTTAAGTTTTACCCCTTCTTCCTTTTATCACTGTTTGTCTTTTAAGACCCATTTTCTTATGAACGCACAGATATATGAAGTGTGATGCTATGCGATGGCTGAGCGATGGCTAAAGTCCGCGGTCTTCGACACAGCGATACACAGTTTAAACCATCGGCGCGCACCTCTAACAAAGAAATTTGTTAAAGTAGTACTTATCTCGGCTCCATAATGAGGGAAAAAATTGTGATATTTAATTAATAACGATGTTTTCCAACACCGTGCATGCATGAGAGTACCTAACTCATAACTTCTCGAAAGCATGATGATGTTGTCCAGCATGGTGGACTAGGGCCTGAATCCGGCTTTATCCGAGAGGAGACCTGTGTACAACAGTCGTGACATAAATATACATATATCATTTAAGTCAATGTCGACTTCAAATGTAGACCAATAGTTTTCAGTCCGTAACCAAATATACTCCAGGAGGCCCCATTAAAAAAGAGACCCGTTCGTAGCAATGGGTCGCTGAAAAGTTTGCAGCCAAGCCAAGCAAATAGCACTATAAGACTATAAGTTATATAAATTCTTTGATATATCTGAAATATATCCAAACACACAAATATATATTCAACACATTGACCGGTTTGTCTATACGGGAAATGCGGACAATCGCTGATAGCATCGCAATTATTCGCAATAGACACGACGTGTTGTGCTAATTCCCGCTGCAATTATACATGGCAATTATAAACTAGGCAATTGATGGCGCAGATATATTATATAAGATATAATACTGCATCTGTTTACTGAAACCAATTATCTTGTAAAGTAGAAAGGTAGAAGGAAAATATCTTCATAATAATTTGGCAATGGCTACAGTTGCTGCTTCTCCTTCCTTTTTACTCCTTAGTCAGTGAATGTAGCAGTTGTCAAATAATCACGAAGTAAAAAGTGAAAATACATTTAAGGCAACAAAGACTGTCCCTTTGATATGTGGACTGTGTGAATATTCCATCACAAGCGAGTGAGCGCGCTAGACATCTTGATTTGTGTCGCCTACTCCATGATAACCTACAAATTAGTGAAAATGCCGTCACGAGTGCTATCTACGATTAAATCATGTAAAGACCAAAGGATAGTATAAAAATGACATATTTAGGAACTAATTATTCAATTACTTATTCAACATTTTTCAAAAATCTGAATGCAACGGTGCTCTGAACGCATAAACCTGTACGTTTCGATTGTGGTCTTGCGAATAAAACTTTTTTTTAACCACAAAAAAGGGCTTTTTTAATAAAACATGCTGTGTCTCATTTACGTCGTCATAAAGCGTAACACGTGTAAGTAGCTATAAAATACCTTCCTAATCATTGAAACATAATTCTCATACCTTTTATGCGGTGATCAATCCGTAGCGTCTGCCCCTTATAATAAAAACTAACTACACTTTCAAAACAACGCCTTCATTTTAGTCAATAACTCTTGTTTGCCAGTCAATGTTCGTTCTTATTTGAACACAATAAGCGTCATAATAGCTAATATTAAAGCCCCGTAGCTATACAATCTTTTAAAATATTGGAAGCTATGATAATAAATATGGATGTCCGTTGATGGCATTGAGAACATTAAACTAATACCAGAAGACACGAAAGCTATCGATTAAGTAATCAAGTAGTTTCCGGAAACTTCATTGGTTAACAAGATAGGACAAAAGAGTAACGGGAGCAACAAGGTGCTTCATTACTTTACTTTGTTGCTTAATATGAAACGCCCAAAGCCCTGCGGCTGGCATGGAACGTAAGCTACTTACGCAGCCAAACAAAACGACGATAACGTTTCACACTCATAGCCTCACCATAAGGCAGATATAATAGTGGGTGCCATGGACATGCACAAAGACAGAAACAGAAACACCCAGACCGAGAACAGAAATTTTGAACTCATCCAAATTTCTGCTTCACCGGTAATCGAATCCGAGACCCTCCAATGGCCGGCATGGTAGCCATTGCCTACACGGGTCGACAATGATTTAAGATGGGCGACAACTAGTACCAATATCGGGCGCATTTCTATGCTTCGGAGGGCACGTTAAGACGTCGATCCCGATACAGGTGCAGTCGGTAAACCTGATCGCGGGTTTTATGGGCGATGTAAGGCGACAAATCCGACAGAGGACGGACCACTATACCAAAAAAAACTCTTCATGCCCACATTGTGAAAGATTTGGAATGAAACACCGAAAGCATTCAAAACGAGACTCATTTATTTCTATACTTAGCGCTGGTAGTGTACAAGAAGTTTTAATTAACTACCCTCATATTTTAATACATTACATTGCTTCATCCGTACTACCCCCATGTGACCACTGTGTATTTCGTCGAGAATCTGCATCCTCAAGGTTACTGGTATGACTATCCTGTAACCCCATAGCACGCAGCCGCTATCTATGTATAAATTTTCTCGCCTATGAAAGAAGGGTTTCTCCTCCGCGGCGTTGACGTGAGCTGGCCATCCGCTCATGATATAGGCATATATTTTACATAAAACTTGATCATTTTTGAGTTCCCTGGCCACATCCTTGTGACTAAGTGGAAAACTGCTCTCAATGAAATGTAAATATGCCGCTTCATCAGACTCTGATTCTACCGCCTCCTTAGACAGGGGAAGGCGGGAGAGCCCGTCAGCATTTCCATTCTCTCCGGTCGATACAAAAGAAATATCAAAGTCGTAAGCCGCGAGCCGCACCGCATATCTCTGCAACCGACTAGCCGCTGTCTGCGGTATGCCCTTTTTTGGTCCAAAAATATAACTTAAAGGTTTATGATCGCTCCGCAACGTAAAGTGTCTCCCGTATAAATACTGGTGGTGGCGCGTGACACCGTACACGATGGCGAGCGCCTCCTTGTCCAGCTGACTGTAGTCACGCTCTGCGCGATTTAACGAGCGAGACGCGCAGCACACGATGCGTTCGCCGCCGTCCGGGTACCGGTGAGATAGCACCGCGCCCAGCCCGTAGGAGCTGCTGTCCACCGCCAGGATCAACGGCAGGGCGGGCTCATAGTGCGCCAGTACCGGATCGCTCGATAACGCTTCTTTTATACGATCGAAAGCAATTCCGCATTCCTTCGACCACACCCACTTAACGCCCTTTTTTAATAACGCGTACAAAGGTTGTAGAATGGTACTTATATTGGGTACAAAACGCGCATAATAATTAATAAATCCTAGAGCGGCTCTAAGCTGTGACACATTTTCAGGTATAGGCATTAGTTTTATAGCTTTAACTTTACTGTAATCTGTGTGCAATCCGTTCTTATTTATTCTATAACCAAGATAACATACTTCATTTTTGAAAAATTCACATTTTTCAAATTTAACAGTTAATCCTGCATCCTTTAATCGCGATAGGACCGCCCTTAGATTATTTAAATGCTCCTCCATATTTTGACCCGTTACACAAATATCGTCAATAAATGCCACACAGCGAATACCTGCGAGCGTTTCTTCTATGAGCTTCTGAAATATTTCCGGTAAGCATTTTAATCCGAAGGGCGCCCTACGATACACAAAAATACCGACATGAGTCGTAATTGCAGTAAATTTACGGGAATTTTCATCGAGCAACAGTTGTAGGTATGCATGTTTAAGGTCTATTTTAGAATAATGCTCACCCCCACTTAACGCTGCGAATAACTGTTCAATGCGCGGTAACGGATAATGAAATTCCTTGAGTAATTTATTAATTGTCACCTTATAATCGCCACACAGCCTTATGGAACCGTCTGGCTTGATAACGGGAACAATTGGGGTTCCGTAATCGGATCTCTCTACCTTATAAATTATCTGTTCCTTTTGGAGTCGTTCTAACTCTAATTCTACGGGTTTTCGCAGCGCTAAAGGGAGAGGACGAGCCTTACAAAATATCGGCGTGTCATCATTTAAATATAATTTAATTTTTTGCTTAAACGTACCAATTTTACTAGAAAATACTTCCGGAAAATCATCTTTTAATCGTAAAACGACCGCATCAACATTATGGTAATTTTGCATATGAAATAAATGAATAGACTGCAAACGCAACTCGCGCATCCAGCGGCGTCCGAGAAGTGGCGGGCCTCCGCCCGCGATTACGAACAGCGGCAACGTCGCGGCCGGCGCCCCCGCCGCGGCGCCCGGGCACCGCACCTTCACCTCAATTCGGCCCAATGGGACTATCGCCTCGCCGGTATACGATTGCAGTCTAATATTATCATTTATAATAGGTACATAGGAAAAATATTTATCGTAAAACGATTTAGACACCGCCGATATCTTGCTGCCCGTATCGATTTCGAACAAAATTTTTCTACCGTTAACTTCTAACTCACAGCGATACGGGCCGTCCTTTACATTCTTAACACTCAAGCTACTTAAATTGTACAATGCATCATACCCATCGTCTTCGGAATCCGACTCGTTCTCGATAAAATTTTGGTACCTAGACCTTCCGACACTCGCACTTACACGTTTAACGCAAGCCACACTCAAGTGACCTTTCACTTTACACTTGTCGCATACGTACGACCTATACCGACACTTGTTAGGCGCGTGTCCCTCCCGGGTGCACCGCCAGCAGGGCGAAGCGCGCGATGAAGCCGCCCGCGCCGGAGGCGCTGCCACCCGATGCAGCCCCGCGCTGCCCTCGCCCGCTCCGAGCCTCGCCTCGCCGGCCGCCGCGCCCGGAGCGCGGGGCTCGCGCGCCACGGCCTCCGCCGCGTGCCGCTCCGCCGCCTCCAGCGCCAGCGCCAGCTCCACTGCTTTCTTGTAATCCAAATCCGTTTCCGCGAACAGCCGAGATCGCATCTCCTCGCTGCGTAGACCCGAAACGAATTGGTCGCGAATGTTTTCCTCCAGTTTGCAACCGAAGTTGCAGTGAGTAGCTAAGTGCTTTAGATTCTGCAGGAAAATTCCGATCGATTCCCCCTCGCACTGTCTTCTTTGCCGAAAAGTGTGACGCTCCGCTATCTCTGAGCGTTTCGGTTCCAAGTGATTTTTCACTAAGGTCACTAATTCCGAAAAAGACTTTTCTTCGGGGTGTTTGGGTGCACATAGATCGCACATAAGTCCGTATGTTGCCGACCCGACGTGCGTTAACAACGTGGCCACGCGTAAGTCCTTTTTAATTTCGTTCAACAAAATGAACTGTTCGATTAAACGCACATACGCACTCCAGTTACCGGACCCGTCTAGGTCAAATTCGTGCACTTTTCCCAACGGCATCGCGAATTATTTCACAAATCGTCGCCAATGAAAGATTTGGAATGAAACACCGAAAGCATTCAAAACGAGACTCATTTATTTCTATACTTAGCGCTGGTAGTGTACAAGAAGTTTTAATTAACTACCCTCATATTTTAATACATTACACATTGGAGAGCGTGATGAAGTAAATTTCAGTCCTCCTCAATGATGAGGAGAGACCCGTGGCCACCCCTCTATGGACTCTACAAGATATGAGACGCGGTTCTCCTAAGATAAGTCCGCATTAAAAACTTCTAAGGTCTACGAAAGGTCCTCAACGGCCTTATCTATAAGGATCTCGGATATCTCGGATCCACCATTGCTGAAGAATGTCACGCAGGGGCTTTTAGTCGCGTTTACAAAGTCCGCACTACCTGACATCTCTCCTTACACATAATAATATGTATAACCGTAAACCATTTGAAAGAACCCCACATACAAAAAGGTAAAGTAAGGTAAGGTAAATGTAAAGGCGCTATTACTGACTTCATATACTCATAAAATTATTATTTTTAAAGTAACATCTACTGCACGTAATTTAATAACAAATGCGCTTATAAATAAATTAACAAATCCTCGTATCTTCGCAAACAGCGATGCACGCCGTAACGGACGCTCGTACATGGTAATAAATCACATAATTGCTCGCACGTTGACGCAGGTACAGTCCGAGGGAAATAAAAGTGAATATTCTGCAAACCAGATGAATGACGCCGGGAGAGTGACGCATTAGCGCACCGGGACCATCCGACAAGGGCCCGATTCCGGGTTCAGGGTTGTCACGAGATAAGAAGTAAATGTCATTTTTGCTTCAAAACATAGAAAGTCACAACCTCCTAAATACAAGTTCAGATCCCATATGGACCGACCATCAGAAGAAAATCCAGTAGAAGGTAGGTATTAGGGACAATGCCGGCTTAGTCAGAGGGAAAAAACTGAATATACTGCATCTAGTTTCTATAAAAAAAACCTATTATTCTCTATTATTTGTCACTAATAAACGCATTTGAACGTGTCGGCTGAACAAATTAATAAAAAAATATATGAATAGAGACAGTTTTTACAAACACTACCTATCTTATGTCATTTAAACTGCAATTTTTTGGAGTTCCGCCCTATTTTATCACACCGTAAGAGTTGGCCACCCTACCTCACCCGTGAAATTACCAGGGGAATGATCGATGGCGGCCAGATGTCATGCATCATGATTATGGAGAGTATTTTTTTTTAAATCTCACCGTCCAGTGGAACCGTGAATTATTGGCCCCGAATATGTTTGGTTAGTCAATTACGACAGAATAATCCCAGATTTATGGGGTGCAGCTCGGTGTGCTGGAGTATTAAAAAACTGCGGGTTCTGAATAAAATATGGAGTTGCGACAGAGATTTAAATCTCTGAGTTGCGATCTCGGCGTTGCCTATATCATAATTATTACTATAACTGTAGAATTTAAAATATTCAGTTTTACAGCTTCTCCGCAAATTTAGAGCATAAAAGGATATTATTAATATACATATTTTATTGGTAGTTATTGGTAGTGGTAATATTTTATTGGTAGATGATCAAAAAAATACTAGAACAATTGCAAAAAAACTCTTTCAATATGATCATTTATTGTAACATGGCGTTATATTTCATCTTCATAAAATCAAAGATTCCCAATAACAATATATGTCATAAATATCATACTTTAAATGTGTCGACATTCAAGTGTGTCGAATTCAAATCTTGAAGCAAATCCTAGTACCGACTTATATTTATTTAATTTATTTTACATCTTGTACAAAAACAATCGCATTATTGAAATTACGACAAAGAAGTTGACGAGAAGACAAATATAAACAAAGCTTTCTGAATAAAGCTACAGAAGAAATTAATTACAGCGATTGAAAAAGTTATTTTTTATGAAACTTCAGTCAGGTTTTTGTATTTAATTTATAACCTCGTTATTTTTACTAGATAACTCCATTGCTTTATCTCATACAAAAATAAATCTTAGAATATCAGTTATTAAATATCGACGACCCGCGTGGCGCAATGGTTTCCATGCCGGACTGAGAATCAAGGGGCCCGATCGGTCGGGTTCGATTCTCGGCGAAACTAAAATTTGAATGATGAGATTAAATTTCTGTTCTCGGTCTGGGTGTTTGTGTTCCTGTCTTTGTACCCACGACACAGGGTATTAATTACCATACTGTGGGGCTATGAGTGTTTATATAAATTCTCTGATTCAGGACTCTGATTCAAAACTAAACAGTCTACAAAATATGCTTTGTATAAAAATTCATTTCTGTCTAAAATTAGTTATATTTATGAAATTTATTTTACATAGTACTTACTTGATCTAAGTAGACCTTTTTTGAGATTTTGTGTTGCTTAAAAAAGAGTAGCAGAGATAAGTGAAGATTATTAAAATCTTTTTTTTCTGATCTTTGTATGACGTAGGCATCCGATAAGAAAGGATTTTTCGAAATTCCATCTCTAAGGGGTTGAAAAACGGTGGCAAAGTTTGTATGTATTGTATTTGTATCGTGATTCCTTGGTGCAATCTATTGCAAATTTTGCATAAACACTCTAACACAATTGACGGAAGATGTATTCGTATATTATTGAATCTCATCTTCTAACGGGGTTAAAAATCACTACTCCTTCAATCAAAAGTATGATCCCATAACAAATTTAAGTTTTTATTTGTCATACGTCTTGCCGTGTCGTTCAAAACTTTGAAATACATGAAATATTCAGAGAGGCAGCAACCTAAACTTGCAACCATTTTCAAATAGCATTTTTTTAAATTACGTCATATCAGCAAATTTTTTGTGTTTGAAATCTATAATGAGTGTTGCACGGTATTAAAAAAATAAGTGTTGACCATCAGTTATAAAAATATTTAATGAACGGCGACAGTTGTGAGAATTTTTTGTAAGAAAACTCAAATTTGCTACATGTTAGTACTACTTTTTACGACTTTCATACGTGACGTGATTCACCGAGTTACAAGTTATGCATGACTGAAAACCGTGTAACTTATCATTAATTGACATACTCCTCGCTTTTTAGTTTTCTAGTTTTAACAAAGTAATTGAATGGATATTTCTTTTAAATTGAGGTGAGTACCTACCTTCTGCGCCAAACGTTAAGGAATCATGCTGACTGACGAAAAAACGGCAAATTGTTTGTAAAGTAGGTTTACGATCGAGATGTTTACGTGATAACGTCCGCACGAGAAAATCTCCATTCGTTTGTATGCCGCTAGAGTGAGAGAGACGGAAGATCGGTCCACTCACTCGAACGCTATGCCAGCCTCCGCTCGTGAGGATTCCGCGTGACAAGTTTCACGGAATGACTGGCAGCGCTCGAGATGAGACGGGAGATCGGTCCGTCTCTCACTCGTTATACCTGCGATCGCGCTCGTGAGGTTTTGGTGTGACACAAGTTTCTGAACATGTCACCCGACTAAAACGATTTTAAAGACGTTATCACGTCAAAAATATTTCTATACTCCACCAATCTAATATAAACAAACTCTTCTAACGAACATAAAAACAAAACAATATGCACATACAACATATGATATAGCTAAAACAATCTTTTTAAAAAGATAGGATGAGGCGATGAATTAAAAAACATTGAATTAGTTAGTTGCATAGATGCACTAAAGTGTTTACCGCCATTTACCTTGTGGAAAGAAACCATTTTTGCACTAAAAGTTTTCAACTCGAAGTAACTGAATGGCAATATTGAAGCTGTAGTTCTACCACTTGCGATAAAGCGACCAGCGAATACGACCATTTACTTATCAAATAGTTACAATCCTTACAAAATATGTTTTTTTTATTATTTCAATGTAATAAGGGTTGCAGTCACTTATAAAGTGACTGCAGCCCAGTGACATACACTGCTTTCCTGAGGCTGTGTGCAATGGTGCTGCTATGACAGTCTGGCTGACAACTTCATCTTTCTACATACACAATCGATTTTCTTGGCTGAAATAGTTGCAAAACAGAACCTGGTTCGACCAGGAAGAGTGGTACTTTCTGGTCGAAGCATGCCAGTTCTACCATACATAAAAATGTGTGAATCATTATTCAAACACGGTATCAATGTATGTAGTTAATAGAATCAGGCGTCACTTTGCGGAGTGTCAAACTTTGCGAGTAACCATCGCAGAGTCAATAACACTGATGCTGCTCTGTTTTGGGGCGAAACACGTGTTGGTGGTGATACGTATGTTGGTTTATATTGTTCATTGCTGCATGTGCATGTATCCTATGTGGGAGGGAGGGAGGTGCTATTGCATGAAAAAAGTATACACCATCATACGTTCTGATTGCGGATTGTTGCAAAGTAGTTTTTACCTAACTTAAACGGTATCAATAATCAATTATTACAATCCTTCGCTTCGATAATTTTAATGGTATAAAATGAAATATTGAATCTACTATCGCTTTACACGTTGCACTTAGTCATTACAGCAAAAGCCTCAGCGTTCTCAACGGTCGTTAAACTGAGCGAAATATCTTTTTTCCTTTTTGTCCTGCAACCAGAGTAACCCAAAAAGAGGTATTCAGTAGAAGATACCTTTTTGTTCTGCAGTCGGCCGCTAAATGGACGTTGCAAGTGGCCATGCGCCTAAGAGCCGAATTCACACCGGATTCACAGGTGAGTGGACTGAATGAGATAGTGTAGAGACAAATTCGACGTATTGTTCGAAGCGGCGATTCCAGGATATTTTTGACATTTAAAGATGTGTTTTCACTATCCTCTAAATCTATAACACGCCCCTTATACTTGATATAACGTTGGGACATATTAAGATAAGATTAAAGTCTTATTTAAGGCCGTGTATTGTTTGCTTTTTTGCACCAGACGCTGTTGGTTACAACACCAAATCTCAACTTAATAAATACCTACTGAATACCTTTTTATAATCTTAGAAATTCATTATATGAACTATTTTCCTATAGTTTTATAAAGTGTGATTGTATTGAAATACTAATCTCGAGAAATATAATAGTTTCCGTTTTTTATTTCATCAAAATCCGTGCGACAAAGCTTTTAACACGAATGCAAAGAGAGAAAAGAGAATACACAAGTTTCTTACTTTTAAAGAACTCCACTAAATGTGTTAATTCAGAAGCATCATGAAGACACTTCGTAGTAAAAATACTTAGAGCAACTCCAACAAGTTACATACTTGCTTACAGTTACATTACGAGTACCTTTATGTTTAAACGGTTGAAACTAAACCTTTGCTGTACTAATCTCAGGACTCTGTGGTAAGTATTTTTCCAGTAGATCTAATATAAAACTAGCAATATTATTTGAGTTTACTATTATCATTACATTATTTGCGTTACTGATGTCAACCTGTTTTCTTTTTTAATGCTCCGTTGTCGAAATAAAACAACACAGAGTATATATACAAACGTTCTTTTATGTTTACCGTTTGCAAGTTTCTCGTGAAATAAGTACCATTTATGGCGAAAATATTATTTATTAGCCCTCAGAGACACAGATTGACTTCCCTGTAGATACCATGGACTGACAAAGAAAATGACGTAGACATCTGACACATACATCTCATACATTGAATCGAACCCAGAAACCGTTGGTGTGATGACCTCCATGCCATGACGGTATGTATGTGTCATTGTGCATTTATCGCATATTTTATTAAATGATAATGAAACATAATCTGTAATCTTTTCCTCGAAATTATAAAGACTCTTCGTAAATAGCAACAAACTTTAATCCTATTTCGAGATGTTCATTGCTGGCAACATTTTGCGATGTCCAGTCCGTTCTCCGAGAGGAGCGCAATGTAAATTGTGTCCAGAAAGTTCTCGTCGTTTATTAAATTACCCTGTTCTGGGACAACTTTAGTCGCACTTGTCTTGGCGCGACTTACAAGAGCGATTCAATTTTTAGCGTAACTCGGTTTAAAATAAAACTATCTATAGTCCGTACATTTTATCCATTATTATACTATCCAGATTTTTTGCAGATGTGGTGTTGTCGGATGACGTGACTTTGAGTCGCCGCGACTAAATAATGTCAATATCACAAATGTTAAATTTACATTAAAACATAAAAGATTATAGATTTTATATGATTATATTTTTAATTAGTATAATAACAATTGTTCGCAACTAAATACATCAAATTTACACAATTCAATGATTTTTAGCCTAGTCAGCCTAGAATTTAAGAAACATAACACCACACGTGTGACAGTGTACGCAGTTCGCGCAAGGCTATATGTGATGGCCTTTTTATTTAATACTTATATTTACTAGGTTTGGGATATAAAGTCCCTGTAGCTTCGGGATTAAGAATAGAGCTACGGTATCCCCTGCCTGATCGTAAGAGGCGACTAAAAGGGGACTTCCGGGGTTGCGGACGGGGAGAGTCGGAGCTCGATCCGTCCAGCCAGCAGCCCCGGGAAGGACGGCGGTATGTGCGTGTGGCCGCATGCCGCCGTAAACATCGGAAAGTGCAGAAGAGCACATCTAACCTCCGAAGATGGGCCCATTCTGGGCTCCGCGCGTGGAGAACACCGGTGCGTTCCTTAGGAGATCCCGGAGTCCTCCCCAAGCGCAGAAGCAGGCCACCGACGGGGTTTTTAGTGTAAAAAAATTAATAAATCGTAATCATTGATACATTAGATTTTACTGCTATGTTTTTTTTTTCTTTTCGAATTTTATCAAACTTTAAGCACATATGACTAAATAGCTTTAAGTGAATGTAATTTTACGGTTTCATCAGCTTCGGCAGATTGAATACAACTACTGAAGGCTGTATGTTTTTGGCTTTTTTCGTACTCCCTATAGTAAATCTATTAAAATAATACAGTTTATAATGAAACAGTTTGAAGTTAACCTTTCATTGTTTTTAGGAAAAGCTTAAGTACCTATACTGTTTGAATTTATTTATTGGTAGGTATATAAAGGTACTACGCACGAACGGTGAAAAATTGCTAACAAATATTTGCCAAGACGATGAGCGGGGAGGATTTTATCAAACAAGATTAGTTGAGCACACACAGGTGATATTATATTTTTAATAAATTGCATCTATGTTTTTTGAGGTAAGCTACCTCGCATACATTTTTTACGTGTATTATATTATATAAATAGTGGATCAATGGCGAACACCTCACACACCTTCGATTCGCCGATGATGTCTTCTTCAGATCGATTCAAGGGAATCTTGGCGGAGTCCCTCGACGTTCTCAGCACTATGCTAGGGGATCTTCATAGCGCCTCACAACGGGCGGGTCTTTAGATGAACATGGACAAGACGAAGATCATGTCTAACGCCCATGTCACACCCATACCGGGCGTTGTTGATGGCTTTACTCTCGAAGTTGTCGACGAGTATATCTACCAAGCGATCCGTTTGGGTAACTCGTGGAATTCAACTCGGTTGAGCAGCGTTCAGGAAGTTACAAAGCGTCTTGTCGTCCAGAATACCTCAGTGCCTGAAGTCGAAAGAGAGAATCCAAAGAAAGTTTTCTCGATATATTTTAAGACAATGTGGCTACTACAATTTCTTATATCCCTCACTGTATGTTACGGGAATGGAAGGATTAGATACCATGGCGTTAAAGCAAAAATTATTTCTGATGCTGCACTTTTATTTAATGTTTAACGGCAAAACTGATAATCGCACGGGGCTCGCCGATTGTGGATTTGAGATCCCATCGCCAAACATGCGCGGGATTATGGCAGGAGGCCCGGTCGGCTGCTGGCCGAGCCAGCGCAGCGATTGCAACGCACAACCGCGGCACCACACTGCGCTGGTCCTGCACTGATTAAACGCATGCTCATACTGATGCCAGATATCGATCTATTTTACGATAGTTTAGGTAAATTTATGTTAGCATGTACGGTATTTTAAAGTTGATCCATGTAATGCTTTAAGTTAACCTGTAAATTACATGAATGAGCGAATACATAAAGTCATATACACACGTACACGTAAATCTGTCTTCGTACTAAGTCTCATGAGACTTAAACCGCTTTTCATGAGTAAAGGTGATTCTGCACTAATACAATTACATACGATACTGCAAATACACAAACACATGAACACAAACAACCCGACTGAGAACAGAAATTAAAACTCATTATTCCATTTTTTGCTTCGCCGAGAATCGAACCCGGGATGATTAGCTGTCCCTCATGGTAACCATAGCGCCACACAGGACGTCAAATTTCAAGAAAAGAGTATGCGTACACATTCATTCTCATAAAATACCAGAAACTAATTTGAAAATAAAAAATATATAGAGAAAAGACATGTTAGTACGCACTCGTGCAGAGTACCAACACAGATCCATTAATAAAGCAAATATTATTATGAAAGAGGTCAAACATTGTACGGAAAGAACGAATGAGTGAGTACATAAGCACGAAGTGTGTAAATGTCAGTTCTGGTGACTGTTTAAATGGAACGAGATTAAAAAGTAGATTTAAGTACGATGTAAGTATGTATATGTATGTATGTATAACTAAGCTTTTAATGAAAATAATTACGGTTAAATTGTGAATGTAATTTTAAGTGCTGCTGATATAGAACACAAGAGTTCTAACTAAATAAGCAATGCAAAGCGCTGTATGTAAATGGATAGATGAACCCTATCGGACAGTTTCATATGTGTTTGTGCCTAAAAATTCGCGACAGTTTTTCAACATCAGACCTAAAGGGCGTTTTGAAAACGTGCCACAAAGAATGGATCTCAAAGCCTTATATCTACTACTCTAATCTAAGTTAGACAAGCGTGGTAGAGACCGATCACTCAGAGACGAAACCGATCCACAAAGAAATTTTTGTCGGTATAAATAAAAAAAGGGAAATTGTTTGTAAAGTAGGTTTACGATCGAGATGTTTACGTGATAACGTCCGCACGAGAAAATCTCCATTCGTTTGTATGCCGCTAGAGTGAGAGAGACGGAAGATCGGTCCACTCACTCGAACGCTATGCCAGCCTCCGCTCGTGAGGATTCCGCGTGACAAGTTTCACGGAATGACTGGCAGCGCTCGAGATGAGACGGGAGATCGGTCCGTCTCTCTCGTTATACCTGCGATCGCGCTCGTGAGGTTTTGGTGTGACACAAGTTTCTGAACATGTCACCCGACTAAAACGATTTAAAAGACGTTATCACGTCAAAAATATATGTTACTCAGAACTTGATTCAAATCAGAGTGTAAAGAATTCTCAATCCGTGTTTCCACGAATCGCTCAAATTATTTTTGTCGCTTTAGGCCTTGATTGCATAACTTCAATTTTGACTGCTCGGGTGAAAAATCGTTTTCAAACCGAATGCCACTCACTATTGAGTTTGGACACTCGGTGGCGAACCTCAAAACTATGATCTATATAAAATGTATGAAATTTATTTTTGTAATGGAAATATGCTATGCTTGGTGTTTCTCTATGCGATAAGAAGCAATGAAAATCGTAATCGTAAATGAATGAAAGGGACCGTCATAGGTTCAAAAATGCTAAGCTGAAATGACAGATCTATGGGGAAGAAAAGTCCTCAAATGATGACCAGTGACCACCTTTCAGCAAAGCCCACAAAGAAGAATAAAGGATTCAGGGGGGGCAGGACCGCATCAGATTATTAGGTGTCGTCTATGACTGGACTATATTCGTAAGAAGGGCTGATGGATTGTTAATACGATTTTTTTAAGTGATGCGTTGCCTATACGATTGTGTGTATGTTTTTGGAGTTAATACTTTTAAGGAGTATTAAGCAATATTCGGCAGTAATAATACTCGTATCACAGTTCCACCATCCCGGCGTGCTTTTTTGGCGTGCGGTTGTTTTAAAATCATGAGCTAGATGTAATTTATTATAGTCCAATCAACATGTCAGGGGCGAGCTACATAACCCTTCAGTACTTGAACTGATAACACTGAATGTTCCAGATGGCTACGTATGGTCGCGACGACGCAAACTGTTTGCTACACCCAGTTGTAGGCTCCTGTTAGTAAAGGAGGCACCTTTAATTAAAGCAATGACACTAATCAACGGCTTAGTGGCTTGGAACCCAGCGGTAGATATATTCTGTACACCAAGCGCCGTTCTCCGCAGGACGGCAGGAGAATATCTTGAAACGCTTGACAAACGAATTAGATAATAATTGTCTGTAAGGGTTGTACAAGCTATAGCTATAATGTAAATAAATAAATAAATAAATTTTTACCTTTGAAATTAAATTGTTGATAGAATAAAAATATGAAAATACTTATAATAACATTCGTTCCATTAACGTAAAAATACAAAACAGGTCATGCGTAGTGGTGGGAACGAATGTGTGAATGAGATTGGATTGAAAGTGTGGCGAAGTGGAATCACTTGTACATTTCATCGATACGTGCGTCGACTTGATTATTACTTTGTGCATAAGTATGTACAGTTGAAATAACTTTAGCTAACCTAGTTACATTTCTTGGAGAGCTGCAGAGAAATCGAACCTTAACTTTATTTAATTAACTTGAATTACTTCATGAATATTAACACTAATGGACGCAATCAATGCAGTGTCCGCTAACATCGCTGCAGTCCGAGATAATATTAAGATCGTGACGTCACTCTGTACCTAGAACGCTCATTTGCATCGATTCTAGATTAAGCTCCTTCACTGATTTCCGAGTTTCATTGTTGTCTATAGCATCATAATTTACAATAAGGTATATACACCAATGGGCACAACCAATTCAGTGTTGGATAACATTGCTGCAATCTGAGATAATATTGAGAGTGAGCATGCAGTGCCCATTTGCATCGATCCTAAAATTAATATGCTAGAGTGGCGTCCTTTGTTCAATGTTTTCAATTCAATAATACTAGAAGTTACAATACGGTATACAAACGAATATTTTAATATCACTAATGATCACTATTATTATTGTGTCCGCTGACTTTGCTGCAATCTTAGATAATACTGAGACAGTGACGTCACGCTGTGCCTGCAGCGCCCATTTGCTTCGATTCTAGATTAAGATGCTTCAATGGACTCCTTGTTCCAATATTCACAATAGTACCAGAAGTTACAATGAAGCATACACATGAATATTAACACTAATCAGAAAATTCGAATTGATAACCTCTTCCTTTTTTGATTGAAGTCGGTTGAAAATAATAAGTATTAAGCCATAATGTTTTTCCAAGAAAAGCACAAAGTATGTTAAATAATGAATACCAAGTCTCCGTACTGCAGGAAAAGTCAACATTTTTCCCCAACTCAATATAAATTGGTAATGATTAAATTACAGGTAATAGAAATTTAAACAAGCTAAGGTAGAATAATGGAACTTTGTCAAATACTTTGAACTCGAATAACCTTTCAAAATAAAATAACATAAAACGTTTAATGCTATTTTATCCAGGACAATGCAAAAACATTGCGAAACAAAATTTTAATCGCGATATTAAAGAAATATTGGCTTTGTAACCATAATATATTACTTAAAGATGGAAAAAATATTTAAATTACTTTCAAAATCCTTACCTACGAGGAAATGTATCAACAGGATTTATTATATCTATAATAGGAGATCGCCCTAAAAATTCAATTTGTAGAAAAAAATTAACGCCCAGAGCGCAATGTAAACGTTGTTTCGCAAATTAAAAGTAAACAGAATAGATGGGGCGAGGGAGTACCGGTATTCCCATAAATTCCGATAGTTGCCGTATTAAACGCTAATTTAGCGGTAAATTTCCGCTGCCGGTAAAGCATAAACATTAAACATTTCTTCCAAAGTTGGAGCTATTAATCACGACACGTTTTAGCAATTTTTAATGTTCATAAAAAGTAAGTAACTGCCAGCATTTCTCGACATTAAAAAAAGAAATTGGTTAGAATTCGATGCCGAAGCAAGAATCTCATTTTAAAAATCAAATATTGTGCGTAAACATTATTAAAGATTAATATTATAAATAGCAGTGCTTTTGCTTATAATAAATGCTTAAGCGTAGATAAACGATACAATTCACAGTAGTTTTGCGACCCGAAAAATACATTTTTGAATAATAATGCGAAGCTTAACTGAAAAGTAGAAATAAAAAAAATCATTTAGTTTGTAAGAAATACCTTAGACTCCAGAAAAAAAATGTAGCTTAGTCTACGCTTACCTACGTTCGCACATATGTACGTACATTTAAATAACGCAAGAGAACAGACATTGCATTAATGTAGTAAGCAAGTATTCTCATAAATATCGATGGTAACTGCGTTTAGCGCTGCATTAGCAAGTATACCCATAAATAATGATATTTACTGTGTTTGGCGCCGCTGTATAGTAATAAATTTCCGCAAAAGTTTCTTAAAGCTTGAATTGACCTTAAGATATTTGTCTTCTGGTAAGCCTTCGGCATGTCACGCCGTATGCATATATACACACACTGTATGCTCCGTACTGACCGTGGAAGAAGTGCGCACAGTGCGTTGTGATTGACACAATTAACTATAATGTTCACTAATGGCTCAGTAAAATCGAAATTAGATGTAAACGTAGGTAATCTTTACAACAACTACATTTACAAACGAAAAGGACCATTTTATTTGATAAATAGTTTCTTACAAAATACCTGCCCAAGATTTCCAAGAAAAAACTGAAGCAAAGTACCGCAAAAACGTTTGCACATAAATTTGAATATACCTATAGTAACGGAATAGACAGCGCAGTACTGCACTTAACTGGTATTCCTATGAATTGCGTTTGTAAACTGTTTTTACCGCTAAATTAGCTATAAATTCCCACAAAACGTTAAGAGTTTCTTGAAGTGAGAATGATTCTCTAGAGGTGCACTTTCTGAATAAGTCTAAGAAATCATACATGCTACACTGAGTATTAGCTGAAAAAAACTATTTGTTTTTACGTTTTCTATTTCGAAAGAATAGTTTGATTGAACTTACACGACGGTGACGGGCTTTTTAGGACTAAGGTTCGCTGACAAAATTCGTTCTTAATATTCTTAATATTATATATTAGCAAGCAAGATAAATCTGTCTTTTGCGTCCTGATAAATAAATAGGCGTTAGAATACTACCATATTTCTTTATGAAATTGAGGACGTAATCAATCAATAAATAAATATAAGACATAATAATGTAGTACTTATATAAAAATATTGGGTAGCATGGTATTTATAGTTCTAATTAAATTCTATGTTTTGAATTTTGAGAGCAAATTCATCTAATTCAGGGGATTAAAACTAGGATATTGTAAAGCGGGTCCCACACAGGTGTGCCCAAGCACAGTTTCGCTCCAATTCCGACAGCGGCAATTGTACAAAACTTTCAGTATATTGCACATTGTACAGTAACGTGTACTAATATATGAACCTGTTCAGTTTATTATACTTCTATAAATTCTTAATTACCTAGTTTTTTCGTCAATAAATAATAAGGGGAATTAGTCAAAAGATGTACTTACTACGTACTTAGTGAATGGTGTCATTGTGAAACTTGCCACGATATTTTATCCTATGTTTTTAAATACCATAATACTACAGTGCTTCATTTAAAAAGAGGAGCAGACAATCATCCACGCAACTTGATGTTAAGTAGTCGCTGCAACCTATGGACTGAAGGCAATTTTGTCTGAGATCTTCTGCGATTGAGCTGCAAAACCAGTGTACTGATTGTCATTTTTCCTTCGCTCCAGCCTTTGCAACTTTCCATCGGAGCACAACGGTATTGCATCAGATCGGGGAACTATCTTCAGTCCAGTAATAGATGCAAAACCTAAAACTGCAATACCCACTAGCCACAGCTAATTCACGCGCATAACAAAGGATGTAATACATTATAATGGATCCTTCCATGGAAACGAGACTTATTACCGCGGTAAGAAGCAGCAGAAGATTATTAAAACGCTCAAAAATCATTTTATAAGATCACCCCACAACGAGGTGAAAAGAAACACAAACAAACAATACTACTCATAGTATCCATACCTTATCAAGAACACGTAGAAGAAAAATAACAATAGCATTATAGCCGGAAGCCCAGAGAACTTCAATACACGTTACAAGTTGAACATTATTTGAAGCTACCTCCTTCAGAAAAGGAAAAAGGTAAAATATAGCATAAAGGTAAAAGCACGCCGGGTAAAAACTTCAATAATAGAAGTAAAACAAATAAACAGCACTTAATACTGCGCGACCGGGCTGATTTGTCCCCACAAGACTTTTAATTAAACCAGTGGATACTTATTTAGTAGCCAAAAGTTTTTAAACATTTAGATGTAATTCTCCCATATAAAGAATTCCACTCGTTCGTTAACTCAACTCAACAACAGCCTTATGCCACGGCGGAGGGCGCAGAGTAACCCCAAACACGTTACAAGTTAAACAAGCGATATAATACTTTGGCGAGTTGTCAGGGCATTATCATACTACATTCGATAGTCATTTAAATTGTGTATCTTTACCCACGCAATATTTTAGGTTTTATTAGTTTTTTTACTCAACCCTCGGAACGCGTTGAAAATAAACAACAACGGAGAGCGCCGAATGACCTCAATAACTCCTTAGCAAGAAGTTACAAGCAAAACATTGTGATCTAGAAAGTTACTTAGGGCTATTATCGTCAAGGAATTATCAGACTACAATCGATTAATTTAAATGTGTACAATACGATGCTAGCCCAAGCAATATTTGAATTCACTCAAATCTCAGAACACGTTAAAGATAAACAACAACAACATTATAACCTGCCGGGGGCACTCAGCATCCCCAAACACGTTTCAAGCATTGCGTTATATAATATTCTTCGGCGTATAATCTACAAGACATTATCATAGTACAATCTATATCTAATACCTTTAAACGAGGAATTCTTGTATATATCTAAATATATTTTTTGAATCTCGGAAACGGCTCCAGAGATTTTGATAAAATTTAGTACACTGGTTTCGGGGATGATAAATCGATCCAGCAAATTTTTATTGATAGAAATTGTCGTTTTATTTAATGTTTATGTCGTTAAATACAAAATTACTCTTACTGACATCTATTGGAGAATATAAATAATATTGTGGCGTAAATATTTTTGTGACATTTTTTTAAATTGGTAGCTAGGTATTTCAAAAGGCTTTGTTAAGTAACACTAAGCCAATGAATGTTTTGCTTAAAAATAAACCAAGAAAATCAATTGTTTTTATCCGAGCAACGCTCGGGCGTCCAGGTACTTAATTTAAATGTGTACGATATGATTAGTATCATAGTACCAGCCTATGTTAGAAATTTCATTCGTATGTTAAATAAACCCTCAGAATACGTTGAAAAAACAAAATCAATCTTAAACAACGCTGGGGGCACGAAGAACCCGCCCCGAACACATTACAAGTTAAACATTGCGATATTCTTGTACGTAGTTGGCGTTATCATGCTTCAATCGATAATCATTTAAAATCAAGCATTAAGTGCGTAAGTACCTAAACAATATAGAAGATATTTTTTTATATTTACAGTCTCAAAAACTGGATACCAAAAATGTTTACTGACATGGTTCCACCTGAAGGCGCCAACGCAATATTTCACCTAAACTGATACGGATAACTAATTATTCTGTTCTTATGTGACCCACAACAGCTGCATATACATGACCCTGGTCGATACAATTAACCATAGAGAATAGAATGGCTTTAAATAAGTCAGCACTACTACATCGGTTGCTATTCCATTCTGTATATAAAATATTAAACTGAGTTACTACATAATGAAAATGTTAATCGTTCCAATTCAGAATTAAATATCAATATTATAATATTCTCAGTAAAGTCCTAGACAGTCTGCTGCCAAAGTTATTAAGAACAATATACTCGTTTTATTACAATAAATCAATTCACTTGAAACTTACTTAGAGTATGATTGACATAAGTCTATCGCTGCTCGCCATGGGTATCTCTTGGGAATTTTAAAAAATATCCCTTAGCCTATATAAGTAATGCCTTTAAAACATACTAAAATTTTCTTATTAATAGTTCTTGAAACGTATTATGAAATGCGATGAAAGTATTATAATGGTTTTTCAAACTCTTGTGAACATTGATCTTGTGAATGTTATTTTACGGTTTCATCTGTTCTGCAGCATACGACGTATTGACGTACAAAAAAAATTGGTCAAAAATGCAACTCCTATTTCGATAGGACTCCTATTTCGGAGCGAAGTCCAAAATTTACTTTTCGGCTTTTCAGTCTTTATACGTGAAAAAATATGAAATGTAAGAAAAATCTAGGGATTTTTACAGGTCTCAGATAGGGCTTGAGCTCCGGAATTCCGGAATTCGCATAATTCCGGAATTCCGGTAGAATCCAATATCGTTTCCGATTCCGGAATTGGCGAGACCAATATCGAAATTCCGATATTGAAAAAAAAAATATTTTATCACTAAGGACATATCGATCTGCGATCACACGATCTGCGTGCTCATAACACAAAGCGCGTCATAAACACTAAAGAGCGGAACCAAGGCACTAAAGTGTTCTCAAAGGATTTGAGTATTGGGCAAAGCCAGTTGACAAGATTGAAGAAGTCTGGCACTATAGTTTCGTCTAAGCCGGAAGTTCAGAGAGAAATTGAGAGGTACTACGGACGGTTGTACAGCTCCTCAAAAGCTCCCGTTACCAATGTGGTGAACGATAAGAGAGCCAAATTGACCCGACACTATACCGAAGATATCCCGGACGTCAGCCTGTACGAAATTAGAAGGGCCTGCCTGTGCTAGAGTCTCTCCAGCGATGCCAGATTGACTATCGGTACGAGTACATCGAGGTGTTGAAGTGTTTATACAAAGCCGCAACCATGACAGTCCGAGTCCACGACGGAAGCAGTGGACCTATTCCACTGCAGCGCGGAGAAAGACAAGGGGATGTTATGTCCCCGAAACTGTTTACCGCTGCATTGGAAGACGTGTTCAAGCTGATGGAGTGGAACGGGCTAGTAGGTCTTAAGATGAACATGGACAAGACGAAGATCTATCTAACGTTCATGTCTCACCTATACCGGTAGTTGTTGATGGCGCTACTCTCGAAGTTGTCGACAAGTACATCTACTTGGGACAAGCGATCCGTATGGGTAAGTCCAGCTTCAAGAGAGAGGTAACTCGTAAAATCCAACTCGGTTTGGCAGCGTTTGGGAAATTACAACGTGTCTTCTCGTCCAGAATACCTCAGTGCCTGAAGTCGAAAGTTTTCGAGCAGTGTGTGTTGCCAGTGATGACCTACGGCGCTGAGACGTGGTCCTTTACAGTTAGCCTTTTCCATAAGCTCAAGGTCGCTTAGCGAGCGATGGAAAGGGCTATGCTTGGTATTTCTCTACGCGACAGTATCCGTAACGATAAAATCCGCAGAAGAACGAAGGTTACCGACATAGCTCTCAAAATCTGCAAGCTGAAGTGGCAATGGGCAGGCCTATAGTAAGGAGGGCCGACAACCGATGGGGAAGAAAGGTCCTCGAATGGCGATCACGTCTCGGCAAAAGGAGTACAGGCCGCCCTCCAACCAGGTGGACTGATGACCTGAAGAAGACAGCGGGTAGTCGCTGGATTCAGGACGTTAGGGGAGGCCTATGTCCAGCAGTGGACTATAAAAGGCTGATGGATGGATGGATGGAAGGACATATAGCGATAAAAATCTACCCTTAGTAAATTATCATAAACATTCAAAATTTTAGTATCAGAATATTATAAATCTCTTTTTACACGCTTTTTATTAGCTTCACCTGTATGTTTGTATGTTTGTAACCGACTTCTTTGGGCGCGATTTTGACCCACTTTAAACGGCCAGATTTCGTTCAAACTTTGTAGATTTATTGAGGACCGATGACAATACAATAATCTCATAACTTTATGTTAAAGTCGTAACTAGGATCATCAGGATAAAATAAAATATACGAGGGGCGGCTGATAAGTTCGTGGCCTAAGGTACTTTAACACGTCTAAGCGTCTGGTTAACTTGAAAATTTGCATAGGGGTCAAGGGCCGATGATAATGCAATAATTTGAGAATAAAAATCCAACTAAAAAATTAAAAATAAATAATGTAGTTTAAAAAACTAAAAACACGCTTTTGTGAAAATACGAACTAAAAAGTAAAAAAATAAGAAGAAAATGTATTTTACTGTAAAAAAAAAGCGTGGGGTGCATGGTGTCAACAGTAACAGTGGTAAAAACCACCCCCATAAATTACTATATCATCCTTTTGCCCATCTACATCTAAACCTTAAAAAATCGTGAAATATATTGTCTATATTATCTCCAGAATCTAATCTCTCCTATTCAGTACTTAGGCTTTATAGTACCTATAATTATTTTCAAAATCTTGGTTTCTCTGTTTGGCAGTCTTAAGTTTGTGGGCTTGATCTAGACTTTTTTAATTTAAACATCTTCTACCGCAGTACCGCGGCACACTTTGTCTGCATTTAGTGCTTGCACACCATTTAATTTTTCAGTGTAACTGATTATTAAATTTTTATAGGTAGCATTTTTTGTAACAAAATGTGAGAGCATAGTCAAAATAACTTAGAAATGAATTTTGTTGTAACACCAACAGTAGACATGCATGTCACCTTTTAGGTTTCAGACTGTTTTTGGAACTAATAATAGACACTCTTTTTTTAGAAATAACTAATGGGACCAAGAAAAAAATCTATTGTTTTCTTCAGAAATGATCCAACGTTTCCAATCAAATAAAAATAAAGGAGAAATTTTATAACAAAAAAGGATAAAATGATACCTGAGAGTTTCAAGCCTCCTTAACTAAAACAATAAGAAATGGCAGCAAATATGTATCTTTCTGTCACATTGTAAATAACAAATGTTTGTATTGTAACTTTTAAAGGAGAACTGCATTGTATTCTTGCTTTATCTTGAAACCGATGATGCTAGGAGTCTCTTGTCATCAAAATAATTGGCATATAAACAAGAACATTCTTATTATATGAGTTTTTTCGAAAGTGTTATCCTTTGGTTACCTGTCGGGCATTGGTGCTTTTACCTTATGACATTTTGGCAATTTTTTTACGCTTATAGTCTTCTTAGAGTCAATTTCAACTTTTACGTATCACTATTTTGTACAAAAAGACACTAGAGTTCCGGAATTCCGGAATTCCGGAATTGAATTATTGAATATCGAAACCCAATTCCGGAATTGAAAAAGCGTCCGATATTCAAGCCGTAGTCTCAGAGATCGTTTAAATTTTTCAACAGTGTACTTGCATTTTAATTACAGGCGTGACTTTTAGCTTGACAAAACATGGGTTGAATTTTATATCAAACTAGCCTTCCGCCAGCGGCTTCGCCCGCGTCGACCCGTTTAATGGATCCCCGTAGGATAAAAAATAGCATTTGTGCTATTCCAGGCTTCATTGCTACATTAAAATCATAGGCGTTTAGCCAGTTGCTTCAACCGCGTTGACCCTATTACCCATTTTCACGTAGCAATGAAGCATTTCCCCGCGGTAGAAAGTAGCCTATGTTACTCAGGGTGAATGTAGCTTTTTAATTGTGAAAGAATTTTTGAAATCGAAACAGTAGTTTTTGAGTTTATTCATTACAAACATACAAAAATACAAATCTTTCCTCTTTATAATATTAGAAGTATAGATGTGACCAAAAATAAACATAATTTACGAACCTCTTTAACTAGTTCACATAAATGATTACTCGAACGACAAAATTCTTTGTTTACTTAACAAGTAGAACCTTATTAGTTACACTGCGAATGAACACGCATTACAAAGGTTTATTAACACTGTGAGGTTGTTCTTCACGACCTTTCCGTTTCATACTACCTAGTTACATTTAAATAATAATAGTGCGCGACGGTCTTGGATTTTTAATAGTTTTTGAAGCGAAAACTTCTTTAGCGGCGTTGTGCACTTTTTTGGTATGGGTAAAAATGATAAACTCGCGTCAGGACACGTGGCCTGATCGAATATTCGTAAGACGGAGGGGTGACAGCTGATGACGGCTCGACAGTCTATACATGTAAAATTCGTTTATATCAAGTATTTATAAATATGGACATTGAACAAAGTGCATCTATTAATAAAAAAAGTGAAGAAGAAATAGTGAAAGAAAATGAGTGAGTACTTTATAAAGATACTGGATGAAAACCTACTGAAAATATTTTTTTTAAATCCATAGTTCGATAAATAGTACTGCCAAAATTGTTTACCATATAGTTATGTAAGAAAGGAGTACCTTTAAATAAATAAAAAACTATTTACACTCAAACCCCCACAGTCGACACACACAAAGACATAAACACAAACACCCAGACTGAGAACTGAAATTGAAACTCATCATTTCAATCTCCGCTTCGCCGGGAATCGAACCCGGGACTTTCGATTGGCTGTCCGGCGTGGGAACCGTTACGCCATACGGTTGTCAAAATGGGTTGCACGACTTTGGACAATTCAGAATATCTACAAATGACAGAATAAAGTTTGCATTACCTACGTATATTTTAGTAGTTGCAGTATTATACTGGAACTATGAAGTTGTCAACTCGCTTTCATTTGAGTGATTCCTGATCGATTTTCTGTAAAATCGATTCATATCATTCATACTTTTTACCAATGCCGACCGACTATCGCAAGGTCACAAGCTGACTTTACTCACACGAATGCATTCTCATATTTGACGGCCGGCAACGTAACGCACAGGTGTGTGGTGTTATGAACGCTTCACACGCAATACAGACACAGGAGTAGATAAACGACCAGAGTGCAAGCTTCTTAAGAACGGGAAAAATTGTTACCTATTCTGGTAGGGTTGTCACATTAGGTTAAGACAAATAAAATAAAATAAAAACATTTGTTAAATAGTTTTATTATTCAGTATGATAGAATACTTTTCAAATTACTTACTCTAATAATTTTCTTTTTACTATTTTTGTTTTTTAATAATTTATTGTTTCTTTTAATGGTGTGGTAAATTCTAAATCTAACATATAGTTTTTTCAAGTAATCTAATGGGAAACACTCACATGGCATATCTTTGCAATCTTTAATATGTTGAAGTATTTCGTTGCCAACATTGACAATATTTACTTCAAGATCAAAATATTCCCGAAACTTTTGCTCGAGCAATTCAACAAATGCGATAAAATTGTCAGGAGTTATATCTATCATTATTGGATTGTCACCAAAGTTCCGCAGGTAAGTATACAACATCGGGAAGTGGTTCAAATCTTACTTGCGATATTTCAACTTAACACACATACTAACCCACCCACATACCTACAAATGTTTTGTAAAATTTCGTAATAATAATAAAAAGGTAAAAGCACATTGTGTAGTATCCTCTTCTTATTAAAAAAAAGAATCATACAATAGAATACAGGTACCCACTTACTTGAAAAAGCAATAATCAAATATTTACTTACCTATTGTACTCCTTGGGATAGTTAAAGTATGATATATTTTTATTTTTTCTAGTATTATTCATACAAACAGTACAGTAAACAACCATTGTTATTAATAAAATACCACGTTTTTATATTAAGTAAATATTCAAACTTGCAAAATTAAATAACAAAACAAAAAACGTACGTCGCACAAACCCTGAGATTGTCAACTGGCTGTGCCAACGTAAACCGGTTTTTTCCAGTCTCGCCGCGTACGCGACAAGCAGCCAGTGGTCACGCACACATGCTCCGCGTGCTTGTGGTAGTGCAACCGATTCGCGCGGTTGTATGAAGCTTGCACTCTGGTCGTTTATCTACTCCTGTGATACAGACTCGCTAATGTGGATGTGTTGCACGTGCCAGCATTTAGTAATCGACCCATAATATCAGTTACGTGTTTATCGTCTTCTTCCTTACATTATAAAACTTTTGTGTTTTAGCAACCCCGAGGCCTCTCACGTTTCAAACATTAATTAATTAGCCCACAATCTAATGTTCCAACGTACTCCAGGAGCTAGTAAGCAAACTCCCTAATCGTGTACCTATCTATCGGGTCAATACCCCAAGTTAATATACGAGGCATGATCGCGTGAAGCCCATCCCACACTTGGCTGGCTTTGATAAAATTTGAGCAGCTCAAAATATATACACGTATGTATACTTAACTTGATTGACGTACAGATACAACTATTGGTGGAAATGGTGTTTATGATTCATGACTTATTCGTATGGAGCAATGGTACTCAAATCAATCAAGGGGTCTTGGGTTCAATTCCCGCCGGGGCGCATAATTTGAATGGTGAATTTAAAATTCTGTTTTGGATCTGGGTGTTTCTGTGAGTCTTTGTTTGTGTTTATAGATCCCACGACACAGTGACCATATGCGGGGATATTAAATTAAGCATCGTAGTGTCACTGTACAGTGGAATTTAGACAGCAATAAACCCCTCGAATGGCCCTCTTAGCCACCTAGGTAGCTTCGAGATTTCCTCAGAAAGAAAAGAAACATAAAGCATCTCAAAAAGTTGCAACAAATGCTTCTGGAGGTTACGACATCGTTTGATCACACACGCAAACACTGTCATCCCTTACGACAGGCTGGGAACAGCATAGTATATACTGGTCCGGAGCTACAGATGAAAGACCTTAGTACCTCAAAGTACATGATCTTTTACCGGTTCACTTTATAAAAAAAGAAGAAAAATTCCATTGAGTAGTTTTTACCGCTCCACTGTGTTCAAAAACATTATAAAACTATATATTTTTTTCAACCTTTTGTGTCCCACTGCTGGGCACAGGTCTCCTCTCACAAGTAAGAGGGATTTAGGCCATAGTCCAGCACGGTGGCCAAGTGCGGATTGGTGGACGTCATGCTTTCTAAAAAGTTATGAATTTCTCTCAAGCATGCACGGCGATGGAGAACATCGTAATTAATGAAATATCATGATATTTTCCATCACCGTGAAAGACGCGTCGTGTGGAAGACCGCGGTTTTTCACCATTTGGCTTTGACTCTCTCCAACTATTCATCAGCAATTGTGAGGAAAGAAGTGGGTATTTGAGGAATTGCTTTCGACGTGGGTAGACACCGTGCAGAGAAACCTTATCAGATACTGTGTGAGCGGGACGCCATACATGTAAGAAAGGAATAGCGGATCGCCTCCTAGAGCGAATTAATAAAATAGAGTAAAGCCATCGCAATATAAATCATTTTAACATAAATGGTTTTGCACAGGAAAACTCAGACATTAGCCTATCCTATAACGGAATTTTCTTATTGACTGGGGGAGACCGGTCACTTCAATCTTTTGCACGTAAGGTAAGATATAGAAAATGCTGTAATAATACGGTGCGGCAATCACCTACCACATCAGTTTTTGGTCAAAGATAAATAATGTTTTAAGAATTTTGGCCCAAAGAAATTTGGCCCACTTAGCACCATACCTCTCATGGCAGAATGACGAATCTCTAAGAAATTTACAGAAACTTTTAAAATTAACTATATGGCATAACGTAACCTTTTTAGTTTTTTTTTATTAGTTCACTACGATCACCAATTGAGGATAGATGGAAATGTGTATGAATATATGAATATATAGTACGTATAGTATAGATCTACAAAAAGAACAAGATTATTTCACATCAATGACTGTCCAACATCACTAATATCAATATATAATTACACTATTATTTTAATATCTTTCACTCGTATGTTTGTTAACGAAATATATCGGATTTTTTGCTTTGCTACGAAAAGTGGAAATTAGTTTTGTTTATAAATATTGTTATAGGATTTAATTAATTACGATATTTTCCATCACCGTGCATGCCTGAGGGAAGCTCATATTTCGATGGCATCATGTCCAAAAATCCGCACTTGGCCAACGTGATGAACTACTCGTATGACCTAAATCTGTGACTGTCACTTGTGAGAGGAGACCTGTGCCCAGCAGTGAGGCATAAAAAAGGATGAAAAAGGACCTGCTAAAGTTAAGGTGATATCTGTTAAAGTATTCTTCTTCACATAAATGGCGGCCCAACATCACTTGGTAGAGACTTACAGTACCGAAACTTTTTAATAGAAGAGCGCACTAATAAAATACAAGAAAGACATTGAATCGAGCTGAAAGCCGCACAAAATCTATCAGTGAGAGTGATATCAAGTTCCAATTTGTTTGCCTCTAATTCATTGAGTAAAATTGGATCGCTTTAATGACCCCGTCAATGAGCGCCTGATAATGGATTGCCGCGTTAAATTTGTTTGACGACAAAATTGAAGAGAACCTTGAAATATCTGGCGGCCGTCGCTTCCATCTGCCACTCGTTTTTTTGTTAACGAAATATATTGGATTTTTTGTTATTCGACGAAAATTGGAATTTAGTTTTGATTACCGAGTTGGGAGTGAAATTTATTGAATAATGTTTAACTATACTGATACTATATTGAATACTAATGAATACTGTGTAACTGATTCTACTTTATTACTATTTTATCCTACATACATATTTAGACCGTGTGAGCATATTCGTACATAGTCGCGTTCGAAATATTGGTACCTAATATGGGTATTGTATTGACTAATGTCTAAAGGTATTTGACTAAATGTCCATCCGCACTAGGATACTTAATATATACTTCAAAACGAGCATTTATAGCGAATAGTAATAATATTCGTAATCAATGTCTAATATTTTCTGCTGATGAAAGTTAAATGTTCTTTCGACTACCGAGTTTTATATGCTCACCCTCGGAACAATATCTAGTAAGAGGCCGTATACGAAATTTTGGCGATTTAGCTGATTTTACATCTGTGATTTCGCAGTTAAAATACAGTACCTACTTCCATAAGTTTTTTTGCACAATATGAAATAAACTATTAAATTGGCCACTTTTGCATTTCTGATACGTTGTTTTGCTTATTATTACATATTTCCGGATCATTTAATAACCTAAAGTAATCGAAAAGAAAATTTGGCATTAAAAATCTTTTAAAGTAACCTACAACTCGCATTGTTATTATTGACGCAAGGTAAAAAAAGTGGCTAACGTATTCGATTTTATTGAAATGATCCGTTATATTGTGCAATGAAGCTTATGGAAATACTATATTTTAACTGCAAAATCTTATGTAAATTAGCGAAATCGGCAAAATTTCCTATAAGGCCTTTAACACTCACATATTTATATCTATAACTAATCCATAGGTCTGCAAATTGCATTGCAGTTCAGATCCTATCGCAGCTTTTAAACATTTATTGCATCCATATTGGATGCACAAAACCGTTTATTGAAAAGTTTCGGGTTTTTTTGTTTCTTTTTGATCGAATGTACACGGACGAGTAAAAAAAGTAAGGACTCCGCGTCACCTACATAAAATATGAAGCACCCAAGATAAGCCAGCTACGTGTAAATATGAACCTACACGCACACACTCACATAAAGATAAGCCGATCGACCGCCATTACGCTTTCAACCATCGCTTGTGGCAGTGCAATTTTCTGGCGCATCAAAAATCGAAATAATGCCGTCGTGTGTAGTTAAATGGTGTAAAAATAATACCACACTACTAAAAAAGTGCCAAGGGATAACTTTTCACAGGTAAACGAGATCTTATTACATTATTTTCTGCTTTTTTCAAATAAAAATAAATAACAATATTTGAAACACAAAACCTCCACTACACGTGATTTGCCCTTGACCGTAACAGTCAGTGTGGCCAGGATATAAATAGGGACTTTACCCGAATTATCGGGTAACCTAATCCATAACGTTCTTAGTAGATAATGTTGTGTTTGAATAATTGAAATGAAATACGTTTACTGATGACTGTTTACAAAAAATTTTGGTGTTTGCGTTTAACAATAGTATTTAAACATTCTACCTTACTCAGGCATCCAATAATCACTTAATTAAACTAAAGTTATTTATTTACTAAATTAATTACAAATTGTAACTTAATTAAAATTTTTAGTTTATTTTAATTCGTCATATTGTCTTCATTTTATTTGTAGGTTTCCTTGAAGCATGGAAAAATGACTGGATATGAATAATAAGGAACTGTAAAGGTCAAGAAGATTGGATCTCATCCATGAGCTAAGGGATGTCTGGTTCATGCGTCAAGCTCGTGAACGGGGCACCATTAGGTTTCTTTTGACAGTTGAAGCCTAAAATGACCATATAATAATATGGTCAATCAACTGCCAAATGAAGCCTTTACCCATGTTTTTTGCGCGGTAGCCCTGAAATCTGAATGTGCCGTTAGTGGAGATCATCTGTCTTAACGCGGCGCTTACGATATAATTTCATTTAAAATAAATGATTACTGACTCGTCTGTATGTACAAGCTGTACAGCACAGCAGCACCAGAAGTATTGAGTAATCTGTAATTCGTGAAATTTTGTAGTGTATGTTCTGTCCTGTTTAATAAGTATTTAATTTCTTTACTACCTAGTTGAAATTTTATACGGTTACGTAAAAAATACATTATATAATAATCCATATTATTATAAAAATAAATAAAATAAAACATTTTAGTATTTTCTTTTGTGATGGAAAGTGACCTTATTTACGTGGTCATTTTCACGTGTATTTACTTTGCAAATAAATCAGTCAATCGCACATAGTATTTATTTCTATGAAATCTACTTCCTTAATTATAAAACATCAATAGCAAACAAGCAAAGTAATAAAATTCGTAAGTACTTTTATCATATTCAGACAAAACAAAGATACTGAAACCCAACCAGTAGAATTATAGGTATGTAATTTATATAGCCATTTTGATATCAGGTTGGCGGCTCACTTTCTTTTATTACACGCTTTTTATTAGCTTCACCTGTATGTTTGTATGTTTGTATGTTTGTAACCGACTTCTTTGGGCGCGATTTTGACCCACTTTAAACGGCCAGATTTCGTTCAAACTTTGTAGATTTATTGAGGACCGATGACAATACAATAATCTCATAACTTTATGTTAAAGTCGTAACTAGGATCATCAGGATAAAATAAAATATACGAGGGGCGGCTGATAAGTTCGTGGCCTAAGGTACTTTAACACGTCTAAGCGTCTGGTTAACTTGAAAATTTGCATAGGGGTCAAGGGCCGATGATAATGCAATAATTTGAGAATAAAAATCCAAGTAAAAAATTAAAAATAAATAATGTAGTTTAAAAAACTAAAAACACGCTTTTGTGAAAATACGAACTAAAAAGTAAAAAAATAAGAAGAAAATGTATTTTACTGTAAAAAAAGCGGGGGGTGGTTTTTACCACTGTTACTGTTGACACCATGCACCCCACGCTTTTTTTTACAGTAAAATACATTTTCTTCTTATTTTTTTACTTTTTAGTTCGTATTTTCACAAAAGCGTGTTTTTAGTTTTTTAAACTACATTATTTATTTTTAACCATGGTGTTTAAAAGGCACATTACTTCTAACTTACGCACATTGTTCACGAGCATAAACCAGTACCATTTGAAGACTAACACCTGCTATCTCAAGCACACAATGAAGGGGAAAATATCTGTGCGAACTGGTATCCCCGTAACGCACACATTTACAGCATAAATGTTGCTTCACTTGCTAGTATCGCGGCGCGGAGTCCTTACCTTTTTTACTCGTCCGTGCGAATGTAGAAGGAAATTCTCTGTATAGGTACTATTAGTATTAATTTAATGGATCTGACTGTGTTCGTTTAGAATTTTTAAATGTAGGTACATAAGAACTGGGTTAGGTAGGGTTACATTCTAATTTAGGAGCTATATAAAGTAAGTTAAATCTATGTATATTCTGTGTCCAAGTTTTCTTTATTATTATTACATTTCTCACTTGCTTAATATGTTTAGAGAAGTATGAACGAAAGTGATCAAAATGTTATGTGAGGGTACAGGTTGTAGCAACTTGTATCCTACTCCATACAACTAGCCTTCCGCCAGCGGCTTTACCCGTGTGGACCCGTTTTATAGGTTCCCGTAGGATAAAAACCATCCTATGTCCTTTCCCAAGATCCACTCTAACTGTGTTCTAAATTTCATTAAAATTGGTTCAGTAGTTTAAGCGGGTAAGCGTAGCAGACAGACAGAGACAGAGTTACTTTCGAATTTATAATATTAAGTATGGATTATGCGGACGAAATTGTTAACTTAATTAAACGCTAAAAATATATCATTATCCTCTATATTAACATAGCAAAAGTTAATTTAAAACATACTTTTTCTTTAAACCTTTTCCTGGCACACTGAGAACCAGCTAACAAGATTAAACGTAAGTCCGGCGGCGGCAGAGCAAAACTAGGTGTTTTTATTATATCATAACACCTAAGCTTAGGATCTTTGTGAGGTTTCTTTAACATTTTTACTGCTGTTTCCTGGACTGAATAGCTTGAAAAAACCTGTGGGTATTCTAGCATTATAAAAGACTGTTATTTTTAAATATTTGCACAAGAAAAGAATACATTAATATTATCAGTATACTAAAGGAAATTGTCAAAGTAGTATTTTCATACTATTGACGTACTAGACTAAAAAATTAAAGCAGAAACTATTTTTTTTAAATATCGATAAACTTATGTCTAAGTCATACTTACATTCATATCCATATAATGATTCATTTCATTCATTCATTTATTTAAAAATTAATATTATCAGTATACTAAAGGAAATTGTCAAAGTAGTATTTTCATACTATTGACGTACTAGACTAAAAAATTAACGCAGAAAATATTTTTTTTTAAATATTGATAAACTTATGTCTAAGTCATACTTACATTCATTACCATACAATGATTCATTTCATTCATTCATTTATAAAAAAAATTGAACAAGTGTTTGTTTATTTGTCGATCTTTCGTGCCGCAACGGTGCTACGGACGGAATGGCCTGAGCTTTTGTATTGAGATAGTTTGAGGGTTGCTTTGTGACATAGGCTACTTTATCTCATTCCCATGTGGCGTGTAGCCAAAAGACTATTACTTCGACTATTACTTACTAAATGGTGAATAGAATACTATAAGCACCAGACAGATCATAATACGAAAATACGTATCCTCGAATATATTAAGATATAAACGTCACTTTGCCGGCAATAAACTTCGCAGCACACAAAAGGTAATGATCTACTCAACGTCAATTACGGCAATTAGGCTCCACCGCTACTTGACTTGCCGCAGTTATGGCGTCACGTCGCCGCCATGACAGTTCCCACTATCCACTCGCTGTCAGAACACTCGGGTTCAAACAGCAGCTAATGGAGTTTAACGGAAAGCACTACATCATTAAAATTTAATAACGTTAGCGATCCAACGACAAATTCATGATTAATCAACTGTTGTCAGTCAAAAATCATCGTAGTTAAACCTACGAGTAGTAAGAGAATAAAACAACTCTTAGGTAAGAAAGATTTTTTTTTCATCTTTTTAGACCTTTTATAAATATAATATAACCAGCCATCCGCCAGCTGCTTCGCTCGCGTGGATCCGTTTAAAGGGTCCCCGTAGGATAAAAAAATAGCTTATGTGCTATTCCAGGCTTCATTGCTAAATTAAAATCATAGGCGTTTAGCCAGTTGCTTCAACCGCGTTGACCCCATTACCCGTTTTCACGTAGGAGTGAAGCATTTTCATAACATAATAAGTAGCCTATGTTACTCAGGGTGAATGTAGCTTTCTAATGGTGAAAGAATTTTTGAAATCGGAACATTAGTTTTTGAGTTTTTTCATTACAAACATACAAAAATACAAATATTTCCTCTTTATAATATTAGTATAGAAATATAAACGTTACACACTCATAGCCCCACAGTAAGGTAATTAATACCCTGTGTCACGTGTGTGTGTACCATGGACACAGGGTATTAATTACCCTAATTATGCAAAGACAGGAATACAAACTCCACCAACCCGCATTGGAGCAGTGTGGTGGATTAAGTGGAGCCAATGATGGGGAGAGACCAGCAGTGGGACGTAAAAAAGGTTGCAGCCAGGAAAACTAACACCCAGACCGAGAACATAAATTTAAACTCATCATTCAAATTTCTGTTTCGCCGGGATTCGAACCCTGGACCCCTCGATCGGCAGTGCGGCATGATAACCATTTCGCCACGCGGGTCGACGGTTTGCAGAGTAAACTAAGCTACAAAGCACTATAACAGATGAAAGCAATAAGAATCACGTAGTGATTTGAATCACAGTACAATAAGTCTGTTACGTACAAGCAAAATTCAGTGGGTGAAAGAATAAACTCGTTTTCGTAGCACACACAACATGATCTACTCAACGTCAATTACGCCAATTAGGTCGCTTCCGCCATTTGACGCCGCAGTTATGACGACATGTCAGCGTCGTGTCGCCTTTTACTACCCACTTACTATTATGTATGTACATCCTTGGCTTCTTGCTTGCAATTAATGGAATACTTCTCATATTATGAAAATTTATCAGCAATAAAAATTACTTTTCTGACAACAATTTCAATGATAAAAAGAGAGAGTAAAAAGTCATGGGATCCAATCAGAAAATAACAAACCGGCGTGGTTCAATGTAAACAAAAAAGTTGGTTGCCTGTAATCGTATAAAGACGATATTTTAACGTGACAACGTAATAACAAAACAATGAAAAACCACCTTAACTTTCCACTTCACTTTGTAAACAGTCGACGAACGGCGCAAGCCAAACGCTCAAGCCTCAACGTAACGTTACAAGTGTAACGGTACAAGTTTTACGTTACAATTATATTAGACATTGTCACGTCAAAATGAAGAAGCTCTATCCAAAAAAATTACCTACACGCTATTCTTGTCTTCGTATTTGCAGTTTATGAAAAATTGTAATATTATAAAAATTATTTAGGTACCAAAACAGTAAAGTAAACGATAAAAGAGAAAGAATAAAAAGCCATGAACATCAAACCACAGAAATATGAATGAATCAATATAAATTTTCCGCGGAGACTAGGTTCGAAGCTTATGAGAAAGACTTACAAAGGTTTTTAAATCGAATATTTTTGGAAACGTAATTACGAAAACATATTAAGGTCATCATCAAAGACCGAGAAAAAACCTCGTCAATCCTGCTCATTGGAGAAAAGAGAATGATAAATTGAAATTTTCCGACATAGTTAAATCAAGAGAGACTTTTCAAATACAAGGAGCGTTCGTTAATAGGATGAAAGGGAAACTTACAATTGTTGCCAGCTTTGAGAACGCTCGGAAAACAAATATGAACAGGGGAGGTAAAAGAAAACAAACGCTTTCATTTTTCTTCAAGGACTTTAAAAGAAAAAAGAAAATATGTTTTATTTGTGTAAAGTTCATCTGATGAAATTTGTACGACTTGAATGTCTGAATTAGTTTCGTAGCTCGCGAGCTGGGAAATGTTTATCTCCTGTTGTCTGCTCCGAATGTCTGCTTAATGAATTCACTTGCAATTAATTTTAGCAAGTGTAAAAGGTAATTTTTATAAATATCAGAAATCCTTTCAACGGTTAGTAGTTGCTTGGACTACAAATAATTCATATAAATGATGAGTCTATTCAAGAAAAGATAGACGTAACGACTGATGAAAGGCCAAAATACTTAGACACATGTGCTTTTATGCACAAGCAGAGTAAGTGAAATAGTGACCCATCGGTCCAGACGTAATCCGTATATAGCATTCATAAATCATTATTATACGCAATATTGACGTTTTAAAATAACCGACAGTGGTCGTCGAGTTTCGGGTCAGCGAAATCTGACTCCTCACGACGGCACGTCAAAAATACCAAAAGACGAAATTATGAGTAACGTCAAACAGCGCCCCCGTACTTGAATACTTACTCTATTAATCCAGTAACTGACTTTCAGCATATATTAACGTAATTATTTTATCCTTCACACATCTAAATTACAGCCATCGCGTGTCTAAATAGAATAGAAGCGCGCATGGCCCGGCGGTTAGCGTAGAACGCTATCGATCTATGCAACTAAGCAAAAACGGGCGCGGTCAGGTGTGAGATGGGTGACCGCTAGTGGCAAAAAAAAATTCATGCGCGTTTCCGTGCTTCGGAGGGCACGTTAAGCCGTCGGTCCCGGTTGTTGTCGATAGATAACAGTCGTTAAACCTTGTCGGAGGCCTTATGGGCGGTTTGAAAACATCCGACAGCGGGTTGGCCACTAACCCGCATCTCCACCAACCCGCATTGGAGCAGCGTGGTGGAGTAAGCTCCAGGCCTCCCTAATAATGGGGAGAGACCCGTGCCCAACAGTGGGACGCAAAAAGGGTTGCAGCCAAAAGGTAATTTTTATAAATATCAGAAATCCTTTCAACGGTTAGTAGTTGCTTGGACTACAAATAATTCATTAAATGATGAGTCTATTCAAGAAAAGATAGACGTAACGACTAATGAAAGGCCAAAATACTTAGACACATGTGCTTTTATGCACAAGCAGAGTAAGTGAAATAGTGACCCATCGGTCCAGACGTAATCCGTATATAGCATTCATAAATCATTATTATACTCAATATTGACGTTTTAAAATAACCGACAGTGGTCGTCGATTTTCGGATCAGCGAAATCTGACTCCTCACGACGGCACGTCAAAAATACCAAAAGACGAAATTATGAGCAACGTCAAACAGCGCCCCCATACTTGAATACTTACTCTATTAATCCAGTAACTGACTTTCAGCATGTCGAATAACAACGTAATTCTTTTATCCTTCACACATCTAAATTACAGCCATCGCGTGTCTAAATACCTCCAAGCTTAACAATCATTTAATGTGACAGTTTAATGCGTACAATTAAAAACAGAAAAACAGAACCGTCAGGAAACAAATCACGCAAGACATATGTCATATTAATCCTTTGTACGTTCGCTGTGAGTAGGGATACGTTTACCTAAGTATTTATGTCATCGGGTAAGGTCCCCGGAGTTTCATAGTCACATAAATTACAAAACAAAACGGACGATTTATGATCATTACCAAATATGACTCTATTCGGCCGAGGTTGTCGTGGCTGAGGTATATAATGCGGTGGAATTTATGTCATGTAGTTCTGACGAAGTCACATGAGTTATGGGATGTAGGGACTTTTTAGTTTTGTAATTATAGGTAGTAAAATGTTGTTAATCGACTCCAACAAATAAGTATTCACTTAGGCCCATTAACTTGTTTATTATTCGGTTCGGGAGGGTAGTTGTTAACCTTAAGGCTACTGCGATCAGTAAGTGCTTTATTGTAGTCAAGCCCCTCATTTTTATCAGCTGATTCCCTAAGTTAACGGTTTTAAGGAACCGTGCACTTGGGATCCATATGCGCTAATTAGCAATTAGGCAATTCCAAACAAAAATTTCATTCTGACGAGGCAGTCAACACTCTTTGTTCACCGAATAATTTTTTTAATGTTATCTCTAACATAAGAAATCAAATCTTTTTCAATCTTCAGTGTGTGGCACACTTCGCATATTTCATAATCAACGTTATTCTCCTGGGAATTTCATCTCGATTTATCTAATATCGTAAGCGCTGCTGCATACCTACATTTTTAACGCGATGCATCAACCGGAGTGCAATTTATGAAATGCACGGCTACGCTACTGGTTACAGTGTATCGATACAAAGCTACTTACAAGATAACATCGTCGCATGTGCAAAGTTTATTTTTATAAAACGTGAGTAAACTTTCTGCTTTAGATTTTGGATTAAAGTTTAATTCAAAACTGCGAGCTCCCCACCCAAACCCCAAAACAGAAAGAGTAAGAAAACAGCAAGTTAAATTGAAATAAATACTAGCTGTAAAGAAGAAAGCAAATATTGTACGAAGATCGGAAAAAAAATTGTAGTATGGCTGAAGTGATTTCGTCTGGTTTAAAAATCTGTTGAGGGTAGAATAAATCAATAGAATTGACGACGACGACCTGTTTGGCGCAATGGTTACCATGCCGGACTGCCGATCTGAGGGGCCCGAGTTCGATTCCCGGCGAGGCAGAAATTTGAATGATGAGTTTAAATTTCTGTTCTCGGTCTGGGTGTTTGTGTTCCTGTCTTTGTATGTGTCCATGGTACCCACGACACAGGGTATTAATTACCTATGTGAGTACCGTTTATTTTACTTATTATATGTATTGTATATTCAAGTTAAAATCCAAACAGTTTTCAGTACGTTGGACAAGACAAATTTACTGTCGAATGTCGTCGCTTGCGTCCGAAACGGATTTGTACCGGTCGCCGGCACCCGGGCACGGAAATGGGAGGCATCCGCGAACTTCCATGTTTAGCGTTACAGCAATCCAGCAGTCTGTTACTGTCTTCTGGATTTCAATTCTTAGAAGGAAGTCCTCTAGCAACCAAATGCGGATACTAAATTGCTGCAATGTGAGTTGTAGGTACTTGCGAAATTTATCGGTCATCCTATTTTTTACCATTTGCGTTTCTATTGCTGCACGCAAGAAATAGCAAGTGGTTTCGTTCCAAATCATATTTCCAAACGCTCGTAAAAAACAAACATTGATAGGAACTTACGGCACAATACAAAGAGCATCTATACTTTTATCTCTATTGTGCTTACGGTTTACGCTAGCAAATTTAAAAAGGCTTGAATACAGGTTAATTTAGAATTATAATCCGCCAAATTGTCCTTAACGGAAACTTAAACTAATTATTTAAAGTGTCATTGTAAAACTGAATTACCCTGTTCTTGCATTATGTGACTGGCAAAGGCAAAGTAACCGTACGGAAAAACTAAAAAAAAATAACCACTATTAATAAAATTTAACATTTCCCATTAACATTAAATATTTTTACAACGCAAGATTTACTTGCACTAAGAATATGTAATGAAACAATCTCAACAAAAGATTTGCAGGATATTTGACCAAGCACACTGCAGCATCATCCATCGTGGACACAAATCCTCAGCGCAATGCGCAGTACGGAAATTGGGAATGTCCGCACTCGGTGACACCGTGACAAACAGATCGGACGTTCGAACAATCTGCTATAGATTGAATTGTGACTAAGATCAACTATAAGAATAAAAAATAACCACATTTTTTATTCAAATGAAGTAAGATTATGGATACAATGTATTGGACATCTAGACACAACCTCAAGCTAGCCTGATTCTTGCCAACTCATATTAATTATGCAGTTCAAGGGTGATCGACGCCTTCTAGAAGTCTGACCGGCAACAGCATCTTGCCATAGAAACAGAAAAGAATACCTTGAGGCAAATATTGGTGTCACTCTGACACTTTCCCGGTCGAAGCATGAACATTCTACATAGTACCACCTACAACAACATAACGTATATACGAGTCTTATACTTCAAAACTATTCAACGGATAATGATCAGAAAATTATTTGCGATCGTCACGTATCAATGATTACCAATCATCAATATACTGACAGAATAAACGACAGAAATAAAATATGTGCTAGTTCTGAAAACTCCTCCATATCTATAAATATTTGAGCATCAGTGAGTAAAGTGACAGTAAATAACGAGATCAATTGGAACGTGCAAAAATATTTTCACAATTTTAAAACTTGGCATCATAAAATACTCATAGTGAAATATTTGAGCGACAAATCCAGCTCAATGCAATGGCGACCGGAACCGGATATTGCTAATATCCGTCTACTACCGTTCTTGTTTGTATCTACTACCTAACTTCTCTTTATTGTTGAAGTTTTGATTACCAAAGTTAAGGTCAGTTGTTTAAAATATACTTTAGGGGCATTACCTAATTAGGTACTATGCAAGTATACAACAAACTCAAATACCGTTATTTTTCTCGTCGCATTCATTGATTTATTAAAGCAACCTAAGTTAATTATGGTCGTAAACTTTATTTATTCAGCTTTAATTTGGAAAGTTGAAAGCCTTTTATTAATATTTTTGTCCTTGACTATTACTTTAAGTTCTTATTAAACAATTCAAATGTGAATATCTATATTGTATCTATAATACAAACAATTTTATCGCTATTCCCTTTTTTCTATTTTGCTCAAGAAGCAATAGCACCATCTCTTTTAATATTAAGATAATCTAAGAAACTATTTACAACCCTCCCACGTTTATGAATAACAAAATTAACAGTATTGTCAGGGAGTAGCCCCGTTAGCGCCGCAGCGATGCACGGAATGCACAATAGGTTGCTAATAAAGTAATTGCTGTAACAAAGACTGGAATTTACTATCAATGGGATAAAATCGGGTATTTTGTACAAAATAAGATTTTATGAACGCAGCTTTTGTCATATTTATGTCTAAGGTCTGGTTTTTTATGAAAGTAAAATAAAGAGCTTTTTAGGGTCCTATAGCAGAATGGCAAAAATGGAATCTTTTGTAGATTTTTCATGTGCGTCTGTCTATTCGGACGAAACGGTGTGATTGAATACGGACGTATATCATCATATCATAGCCATTTTATTCCGAAACTTTAAGAAATACAGAGTTGAAACTTGATAAATAAATACCTATATATATATATATATATATATATATATATATATATATATATATATATATATATATATGTATTATATATATATATAGGTATTATATATATATATATATATATATATATTATTAGGAGCAGCGATGGCCGAGTGGTAAAAAAACCACGGTCTTCGACGCGACCGATCCTGGGTTTAAATTCTCGGCGCGCACCTCTTACAAAGAAATTTGTAAAGTGCGGATTTATCGCTGCTCCACGGTGATGGAAAATATCGTGATATTTAATTAATTACGATGGTGCATCCCTGAGAGAAACTTCATAATTTCTCGAAAGCATGACGTCCACCAATCCGCACTTGGCCAGCGTGGTGGACTATGGGCTAAACCCCTCTCACTTGTGAGAAGGAAACCTGTGCCCAGCAGTGGGACATAAAAATAGGTTGAAAAAAAATTATTATTATGTGAACCGCTTTATGACTTTGTACATATAACATGAAAAAAATAGGGGATAGGAGCTCGCCATACATGGAACTAAAACTCAGATTATTTTTAACCTGTGTATGTGCATGTTTTTTTTTTTTTTGTTTAATTTGTGTGTTTTAAAATTATCTTAAGGTACCTAAAACTATATTTTCTCAAATTCAGATTGAAAGATAGAACACTTTTAAAGTGGTAAAAAATTAATGCTAGTGACCTGTCTATGCTATTACTACGGAACTTCTGCTACATAACACTTCATGGGCAAGATCAACTCGCTCCTGTCCACATTTCTTTAATCTTAAACTATTTTTGATTTAATACAATTATTCATAGCCTTATCAGGAAAATAACATCTTACAAAATATATTTATTTTTAACTCTTTAAGTATTTACTATCCGAAAACACAGGTTTCAATACAAAACAAAAAATTAAACCCTAAACACTCAGTTTCTGATATTAAAGCCATCTGGATAAGTTGAGAAAGCCGGAACTGAGACAATATATCTTATAGTCCAGCAGCCCCCGAACATTTTTTTTAGTGATTAATAACAGGCTGAATCTTCGTGAGTTCGTTCAGTTCGACGAGACGCCCAAGTTTTTCATGTGCCCAAATTCTGAAAGAGGTATGTAATGAACTGCGCAGGTGTAAAACATGTCGATTTGGTAGGGTGTTAAAATTGTCTGACTAACAGTAAATTTTGGATTGAAATTTTGAGATAATATGATAATAAACTCGGAAAAACAGTTGTCCTACAAAATCGATGATTTTAGTTGGAGCGTCCTCCACGCCGAATATGTCGAAATAACGAGATCATAAAACTTATTAATAACCAGCTGATTTTTTGTATGCAGCTTAGTAAATATTAGCATAATTGAATGGCCACAAAGTCCTACAAATATAGTGGTAGGTTTTCCTAGTCCTACGCTTGGAGTTTGTTGATTCCACGGTAACACTTTTTTCATTAATAACAACCTAGATTTGTGTTTATCCTATCGGGAATAAAGGGTAGAACACAATTTTACCACTGTCCTACACCAAAAGTGGTATGTATTTCCAGGAATTGATATATTTTGTCCACATATTCAACTTTACATTTCGATACAGAGTTAAATTCTAAAAACAATCCCGAGTAAATCACATTGTCGTTACACATTAAAAAAGAGGCCCAAACACAATTCTCTACTCCCTAAAACTGTAGTATATGTATATCAAGCGGCCCTGACAGGCAAGTACTCTGCTCTCACCTCAGAGGCACAGTGTTCGATCCCTCGGGGGAGCGAATTTATTTTTTCATCTGGTGAAAATAAATTGTTAATAATGTTTGAACAATTGATATTATTTAAGAATTGAATAAATTAAGAACCATTAGTTAATTATTAATTATTTTTTATTAATCAAAACATGCGCGTTTCCGTGTTTTGGAGGGCAAGTTATGCCGTCGGTCCCGGTTGTTATCGATAGATAACAGTCATTAAACCTTGCCGGAGGTCTTATGGGCGGTTTGAAAACATCCGACAGGGGTTGGCCACTAAACCGCATTGGAGCTGCGTGGTGGAGTAAGCTCCAGGCCTCCCTATAATGGGGAGAGACCCGTGTCCACCAGTGGAACGCAAAAAGGGTTGCAGCCAATCATTACGTTTAATGTGTCCAATAAATTGTTTAAATAAAAATTAAATTTAAAATTTAAAAAAAAACCCCGACCCTAAAAATGAACTCTAAAAACTAACAAATAATATATTAAACCTATTATAATTATCATCGTCCCATAATTATATTATGTTAGTTCAAGTATTTTTATTTTCCAAGCGGCGTCGCGTCGGGAATCTACACCTTTTTTCTCACTTAGCGGTCCCCCAACGCGACGACGCTTGGAAAATAAAAATACTTGAACTTACATAATATATGTTGTATGTGACGATGATAATTATGATGGGATTAAAATATTATTTGTTAGTTTTTAGAGTATATTTTTTGGGTCGGGGTTTTTTTTATTTTTTATTTAATTTTTATTTTAAGCTTTTTAAACGGAACTAACCTATAAGGCAATACATAAATATAGAAACGTAAGCCAGTATGATAAATAACGATGACATAAGCTGGGAGGTACTTCCAGCGGCTGGCTGCAGCATCAGGTCAACGTGACCGTGTTGCAAGATCATAAACTGCAAGAAAATTACTCTTTAAAAGTAATACACTGAATCCAAACACGATATGTCTGCTGTAAGTTTTCGAGGAGTTGGATTCTCTCAAGACCATCCAGCTTGTTACTAGGTCAACGTGACCGTATCGCAAGATCTTAAACTGCAATGTCTCTACAACTCATTGAAACTAATATATTGAACCCAAATACGATAAGTCTGCTGTGAGTTTTAGAATAGTTGGGTTCTCTAGAGGCCAGGTGACCAGGACTCTGATGGTTGCAGCATCAGGTCGAAGTTATCAATTAATTGTCATTTAATGATGATACTGGCCACAAAAAGCACATCGAGTAATCGTACGCCAAAAATGCCTTCCAACATTTTGAAAAAACGCTGATACTCTTAAACTGCTGGACCGATATTAACCAAACATGGCTAAGAACCACCGGGCGGAAACTGGCTTTCAAATAAAAAAAAACCGCAGGGAAATCGGTCCATTCGAGTCCATCGGTCCATTTGAGAGTTACGATGCCACAGACAGACGCACACACAGACAGACAGACATCGACGTCAAACTTATAACCCTCTTTTTGCGTCGGGGGTTAAAAATCAACAATATTAAACGAATAGTTGATAATATGAAATTATTGAAGAGATTGAATACTTTTAACTAATAATTTTTATTAATTGCTCATTTTTTAAATATTTTTTAATGAAGTCAATAATATGTGCATAATTGACTCGATTCAATCTTCTCAAAAAAGTTGTTGATATTCAACGCTAAACTGATGAAACGTCGACGTTGGAATCCGACGATGATTAAGATTGTATTTACCTATAATTATATTTATAATTATTGTATTTTTTAGTTTCACTTTTGCCAATTATATACTTAATACAATTCGTACAACTACAGTTATTTATGTTACAGTTAGTTAGTTATGTTTAAAAAAACCGGCCAAGTGCGAGTCGGACTCACGCACGAAGGGTTCCGTATCATTATCTATAAAAATCTTACCGTGTGGTGTCTGGCGTTAGAATAGCACCACTCCCACTCTTCCCACGGGAGGTCGTAGGAAGCGACCGAGGGACAAATACCAGGAGATGGGCAGCAGCGTCTTCCTCAGGAACATACCATATACTGCGGTCACCAACACGCAGTGCCAAGCGCGGTGACTATGGCAAAAACCCCCTCATGACAAGTACACATATACCCCGGCCCCCAGTCCCCGGCGGCCCCGCTATTGCTGGCTATGACAGCGGCCATGGTCACGGCGGGGCAGGGGGTTCTAGGAATCTCCGGCAGAGATTCGGCTGTCGCAAACGACGACCTCTGCACCTGGCAACATATAACACCAGGACACTGCGAACCGACGAGAAGATACAGAAGCTGGACAAGATGATACAGGAGCTGGAGAAGAGATAGACAAGTTAAACTGGAGCATCATAGGATTATCCGAAGTCCGAAGACAGGGAGAGCACACGGTAATCCTCAAATCCGGTAACTTGTTCTATCACCGGGAGGGCGAACATCTGTCCCAAGGTGGTGTCGGGTTTCTCGTACACAGGTATCTCGTCAACAACGTGACACAAGTCGAAAGTGTGTCAGCAAGGGTAGCGTACCTTATACTCAGAATATCTAAACGGTATTCGCTGAAGGTTACACAGGTATACGCACCGACCGCGACACACCCAGACGATGAGGTTGAGGCAATGTATGAGGACATCAGTAGAGCCATACATGCCTCTAAGACTCATTTCATGGTGGTGATGGGGGATTTCAACGCTAGACTGGGCACGCGAGACGGCGACGAGCAGAAAGTAGGGCCCTTTGGGTTTGGACAACGGAACCACCGAGGCCGCTTGCTCGCTAACTTCTTGGAGAAGGAGAACTTCTTCATGATGAATTCCTTCTTCAAGAAGAAGCCACAGCGCAAGTGGACTTGGATGGTTCCACGAAAAGCGAGATAGACTTCATTTTGGCAGACAAACGGCACATATTTAATGATGTCTCCGTGATCAACAGGGTGAAAACCAGAAGTGATCACCGAATGGTACGAGGCACATTAAATATCAACATTAAGCTGGAAAGGTCACGCCTAATGAAGTCTACGCTCCGATCAACACCTGTCCAAATCTAGAAGAATGCAAATCTGTGGACGAAATTAACACCAGGTTGGTACAAACCGTCCACGAGGTAGGGTCAAAGTTCTTTAAGACCCCCTCCAGTAGTAAACCTCAAGTGCTCTCTGAACATACCCTCGGTCTCATGAAGGAAAGGCGTGAACTATGTGTCCGGTCCCCGGCTTCAATGTCGAAATACAGGCAGCTAACTCTTGCAGTAGACGACGCGATCTGCGTGCTCACAACACAAAGCGCGTCAAGAACACAATTGAGCAGAACCAAGGCTCCAAAGTGTTCGCAAGGGATCTGATTGTTGGGCGAAGCCAGTTGACGAGATTGAAGACGGAGTCTGGCGCTATGGTTACGTCTAAACCTGAAGTTCAGAGAGAAATTGAGAGTTACTACGGACGGTTGTACACCTCCTCACAGGCTCCCGTTCCCAATATGGCGAACGACAAAAGAGCCAAATTAACCCGACACTATACCGAAGATATCCCGGACGTCCTGTACGAACCTGTACGAAACCTGTCAACCTGTACGAAATTAGAGGGGCCCTAAGTCAGCTAAAAAACAACAAAGCACCGGGAGATGACGGTATCACATCAAAGCTACTAAAGGCTGGAGGCAAACCCCTCCTAAAGGCGCTCCAAAGACTGTTCGATACCGTCATCAGAAACGGAACTATCCCGGAGGCGTGCAGCGTGGTGGTTCTGTTCTTCAAGAAGGGTGACAGAGCCCTTTTGAAGAACTATAGACCCATCGCGCTTCTGAGCCACGTCTATAAGCTGTTCTCAAGGGTCCTTACTAATCGTATTGCGCGCAGGCTCGACGACTTCCAGCCTCCCGAACAAGCCAGATTACGAAAAGTCTACAGTACCATAGACCACATACATACCCTGCGACAGGTTATACAAAAGACCGAGGAGTATAATCTGCCGCTATGTGTTGCGTATGTGGACTATGAGAAAGCCAGATAGACTATCGGTACATAGTGTTTATACAAAGCCGCAACCATGACAGTACACGACGGAAGCACTAAACCTATTCCTTTGCAGCACGGAGTACGACATGGGGATGTTATATCCCCGAAACTGTTTACCGCTACACTGGAAGACGTGTTTAAGCTGATGGAGTGGAAAGGGCTTGGTATTAACATCAATGGCGAACACCTCACACACTTCCGATTTGCCGATGCTAGGTGACCTCCATAGCGCCTCCCAACGGGTGAGTCTTAAGATGAACATGGACAAGACGAAGATCATGTCTAATGTCCATGTCACACCCATACCGGTCGTTGTTGATGGCGCTACTCTCGAAGTTGTCGACGAGTATATTTACCTGGGTCAAGCGATCCGTATGGGTAAGCAGGGTAAGTCCAACTTCGAAAGAGAGGTAACTCGTAGAATCCAACTCGGCTGGGCAGCGTTCGGGAAATTACAAAGTGTCTTCTCGTCCAGAATACCGCAGTGCCTGAAGTCGAAAGTTTTCGAGCAGTGTGTATTGCCAGTGATGACCTACGGTGCTGAGACATGGTCTTCTATAAAGTTAGCCTTTTCCAGAGGCTCAAGGTCGCTCAGCGAGTGATGGAGAGGGCTATGCTTGGTATTTCTCTACGCGACAGAATCCGTAACGATGAAATCCGTAGACGAACGAAGGTCGACATAGCTCTCAAAATCTGCAAGCTGAAGTGGCAATGGACAGGCCACATAGTTAGGAGGACTGACAACCGGTGGGGAAGAAAGGTCCTCGAATGGCGACTACGTCTCGGCCCTCGGCAAAAGGAGCACAGGCCGCCCTCCAACCAGGTGGACCGACGACCTGAAGAAGATAGCGGGAAACCACTGGATTCAGAGGGCGCAGGACCAGACGGAGTGGCGAACATTAGGGGAGGCCTATGTCCAGCAGTGGACTCCAAAAGGCTGGTGGATGAATGGATGGATCTATAAAAAATCACGTTTATTGTATGGGAGCCCCCTTAAATATTTATTTTATTCTATTTTTAGTATTTTTATAACAATAGCGGCAACAGAAATACATCATTGCCTTTGATTCTATTAGTTTACAAAATTTAACTTTTTGTCTGTTGCCGCGAATTCGGTGGTTGATAATGTTCACTTATGACTTGTTTTTGTCAAATCTAACATCAATTTTTTTTGAGCAGCTCTAGTTACTTTGTTTTTGATTTTTATCATTTAAGCGTATATATTAATCGATAACAGGCGTATTTTACTGTGTTAAGATTAGTATCTGCAGTTTTTGAGTCATGAGTAGTTCAAGGAGACGTTGTTTGAATAATTCAGATAATTTTTCCTACATATGCTGACAATATGTGCTTAACGATTGTAGAAAAGTTATATTAGAGTTGGTAAAAAATACCTATTTTGAGTATTTTGGGATGCGCTTGGATAAAAATGAGAAGTCTTGGGCTCCCAATTGTGTTTGTAAAGTCTGTGTGGAATATTTAAGATTATGAAAAAGCGGTAAAAGAAATGGCTTTAATTTGAAACACCGACTATTTAATAACCACAAATAAACACCACGAAATCATCTCGAAGACTGTTTTTTATACCGTGAACGTAAACGGTTTAAATACTAAAAATCGAGCAAATAAATGGCAGTAACCAAGTATTAGTTGTGTTTAACGTCCAGTGCAGCGTTCATCTGACTCTTCAGTGCCTAAAATATATCTGAACCCTTAGAACAAGACATTGAAGGACCAAACTCATCACAAAATGATGCTGTGATTTGGAAGGTATGTCAAATGAGCCAAAATGCTTTTCCCAAAATAAGTTGATATGATCTTTTAAGAGATTTAAATCTTTTTAAACAAGCTTCAGAATTGAAAATTGAAAAAAAAAATGGTTTCCTCAGATAGAAATTTTATCGTGAAAAAGATAAAGAATTACGGCGTTATTTTTCCGAAGAAAACGGTACAATAAAAAATATGAGGTGCAATATGACCATAAAACTCCACTTCCTCCATATTCACCTGGACAGTTTTCCGGAAAATTTAGGAGATATGAGCGAAGAGCAGGAGCGTATGCATAAGACTTATGCGTGATGGAAAGCCGCTATCAGGGTTTCTGGGACACGAATATGATGTCAGACCTACAATAGAGGTCTCTGATATGTTATTTTCCAAAGTCTACACATCAGAGAAGAGCTTTAAAAAGAAGTTTTTAGAACTCAATTATTAATTATTTTTTTAAGTAAATTTTTTCGTAGTTAATGCGTGTTTTTTTCTGTTTTATAACTACACACCTGAAGCTCAGAAACTAGAGCTGATAAAAAAAATCTAATTATATTTTTTAAATAGCATATCATATGTAGTCAGCAACAGCTGAAATTTCTTCGGCAACAGATGTACTGTAAACTAGTGAATTAATTATCCATAGAAATCATTGCATTAAGATTGAATGAAAGGTAAATTGTAGTTTACGATTTATGACGTATTAAAAAAACTACTTGCCAGATCTCATTTAAACCAATTTTTGGTGGAAGTTTGCATCATAATGTACATCATATATTTTTTTAAGTTTCATCATTCTCTTATTTTAGAAGTTACAGGGGGGACACGTTTTGCCACTTTGGTAGTGTCTCTCGCGCAAACAATTCAGTTTAGAAAAAAATGATATTAGAAACCTCAATACCATTTTTGAAGACCATAGATACACGTTTGGGTTTGATGAAAAAAAATATTTTGAGTTTCAGTTCTAAGTATGGGGAACCCTCAAAATTTATTGCTCTTTTCTATTTTTGTGTGAAAATCTTAATGTGGTTCACAGAATACATCTACGTACCGAGTTTCAACACTTTAGTTCTTATAGTTTCGGAAAAAAGTGGCTGTGACATACGGATGGACAGACAGACAGACATCACGAATCTGTAAGGGTTCCGTTTTTTTGCCATTTGGCTACGGAACCCTAAAATATTGATTATGCTTACAAATATATGTGTCCCAACCCAAGTTACCAAATCTACAACTACGAAAAAATTTTGTTTTCAATATTTCTGTAGGACTAGCGATACATACCCATTTTTGGGTAGGACACTGTTTGATTTAGGCAAAGAATGCACTAATTGAGCATGTGTCTTTTTGTCCTACGGTTATTAATGAAAAAAGTGTTACCGTGGAATCAACAAACTCCAAGCGTAGGACTAGGAAAACCTACCACTATATTTGTAGGACTTTGTGGCCATTCAATTATACTAATATTTACTAAGCTGCATACAAAAAATCTGCTGGTTATTAATAAGTTTTATGATCTCGTTATTTCGACATATTCGGCGTGGAGGACGCTCCAACTAAAACCATCGATTTTGTAGGACAACTGTTTTTCCGAGTTTATTACCATATTATCTCAAAATTACAATCAAAAATTTACTGTTAGTCAGACAATTTTAACACCCTACCAAATCGACATGTTTTACACCTGCGCAGTTCATTACATACCTCTTTCAGAATTTGGGCACATGAAAAACTTGGGCGTCTCGTCGAACTGAACGAACTCACGAAGATTCAGCCTGTTATTAATCACTAAAAAAAATGTTCGGGGGCTGCTGGACTATTAGTTGTAACTTTAATTTGTGTTTGTGAAACTGTTCGGGCGGGGGCGTTTGGAAGGAAGATACATTTTTACTATACGTTGCCGTTCGAGGATAAAACACGTTTACAGATCCACAGGACGTCATTTCTTGCGCGTTCTGTATAAATTTTAATGGCAGATTTGTTTCTATGTATTGTATGTTCTCTACTACTTATTATGAAGTCCAAATCATCGTAATCTTTACTGAGCTCTTTGCTGAGGCTAAGTTATTCGTGAGTTATTTGTAGTTGTTATTTTTACTACATATATGTAAATTTGGTCGTTGCTCTGACTGGATTTATTTTATAGGAGAGAAATGCAAGTTCAATCATAAATCTTTTTCATCAGTTCTAAAGACCCCTTGTATGTCCGCATATTTTTTTGACACTGTCAGTACCACTACCACATGGAATGAACGGTTAAGGGTCGCTATGTGAGTAGTGTCGGTCACACTAAGTTTTTCTGCTTAAAACAGTCAGAGACAATAGAGGGCGGGTCTCCGTCCAGGAACCATAAATCATTGGTTGATTAATGAACCGGAACATCGCGGTAATCGTATCATGGTCGGAGGGACCTCATTTGGTCACCAAGTTGCTTATAATAGAAGTATATTAGGATGATATGTGACGTTGTATTTTAGAAGTAGTCTAATCTTAAACTTAGGTTCATTTGACATGTCTTAATAGTTGTGAAAAGACATAAGTACCTATTAATTTAAATTTTAATGAAATCAAATAAAATTACAGTTTTGTGCCTTCATTATACTGCCCTCTCCAGTAAGTTAATCATATTCCATTACGTCACGTCTTCGGGTAAAAAGTACGTCACTAAACTTCGAAGTGCGATACAAATTTAACCCTACGAAGTTTTGAGTTTGAGTACCTATCTTTCTCAAATAAATAGAAACTTTAAAAAAACTTCAACAGCAAAAATTGTGTATTTATTTTCCCTTAACGCAGAGATCTGAGAATATCCGGAGAAAAAATATCCAGCTGCGGTTTACTTGCTAAACTTTTTTCAAGTTAGGATTTTAGTGGAACGATACTTTGGAAGCCCATCCGGATATAAAGGCGTATTTACATTGCAAAGTTATGACCGCTCACTTTAAGTTTAATTTGAAACAAAAATATCTTTAAATATTTAAGACATTCTGTATTAGTAGACATTATTGAGATGCGGAAGAAGGCTCAGCATCGATCATGATGAGGCTCAGTTACCGATAACGTTTCACACTCATAGCCTCAAAGTAGGGTACATGTAGCCTGTGTCGTAGATACCATGGACACACACAAAGACAGAAACACAAACACCCAGACCGAGAACAGAAATTTTAAACTTATCATTCAAATTTCTACTTCCGGGAGTCGAACCCGAGACCATTGCGGCACACGAGTCGTCAACGGGATCGATGAAAAAAAAGTAAAAAAACTAAATTAGATTTTATTTTATCTAATACATACATACATACACATATTTCAAGTGTGTGTGCGCATGTGATTATGATGAAAGCTTTTGTGTGTGTTCAAGGGGATTTGAGAATGGTTTAAATTCACAATTTATTCCACTAAAAAATGATTTTTAATTATTTTTTTATGGTTCCTCATATAAATTTTGTAAAAAATTGTTGTATAAAAAAAACGTTTGACAGGTAGGAACACATGTCAAACGTTTTTTTTTTTTCGTGCCGTGTCGTTCTAAACTTCAACACAGTCAGAATAACAGGACAGATCTTGTCATTATTTGTTTTATGTTTTTTGACAGTAACATGAAATCTCTTTTAGATAATAAAAAAACAAATCCTCTTTCAATACTTTCAAGGACCAAGGAGTAAGGACCGCTGTCTCCGACGCGGGAGATGCCGGGTTCAAATCCTCAGCGCGCACATCTGGAAATGAGTAATTTGCACACGTCATCACTGCTGATGATGGAAATTGATTACGATTTTTCCATTAATCCGCACTAGACCATCGTGGTGGACTATTGCCTAAATCCCTTTCAGTTATTAGAGGAGACCTGTACCCAGTCGTGGGACATAAAAAAAGCTTGGAAAAAAAATTTAATTAACATTATGAACCGTCAGAAACATATATTAAAGAGGAAAAATTTGTATTTTTGTACGTTTGTATTTTTGTAAGTTTTGTAATGAAATTCTTTCACCATTAGAAAGCTACATTCACTCTGAGCAATATAGGCTACTTCTTACCGCAGGAAAATGCTTCATTTCTACGTGAAAACGGGTAATAGGGTCAACGCGGTTGAAGTAAGTGGCTAAACGCCTATGATTTTAATATAGCAATGAAGCCTGGAATAGCACATAGGCAATTTTTTATCCCACGGGGTCCCATTAAACGAGTTCACGCGGGCGAAGCCGCTGGCGGAAGGCTAGTATTTAATAAAGTAGCATTTAGCATACATTATTAATTATACAATACTCAAATACAAAATACTTTAGAACATTGTCCGAAAAATATTTTCCTCCCAAACAACGGTTAAAGTCAACGTTCAATCAAGCTACACTATCTCGTAGTTATATTTGGTTTAACCCGTCCCGTCGCCTGGCAACCGCAGAGACCGTCGCCGCTGACACGGCTGCTCGAGACCCCACACGCCCATTCCGGATACAGTTTTTGCGGGTTAAGTCTGCGTCGGACTTGCCTTGCCTTTGTGTATCCGAAATAAAACAATGTTTAAATTAATAGATGTTTTTTATTATTGTGTTTTTAACGCCCCCATTGGAGTAATGAAAGGTTACAGTTACAGTCACCTTTACAAGTTTCTTAATTTCTAAACGATGAACTTTAACTTCGTGAGGGATTACGGGATTAAAAACCTGGGAGGTTTTTTTTTCCGCCGGCTTTTTTTCCTCTCAGCGTATAAAAACCCAGTCAATTGGGTGCCCAAAGCCGATGACGCTCATAAAATACCGAAATTACCAAAAACAATATGGGACAAACATAAATCAATAATATGATTAGTAAATTTAATACTTAAACAAATTTCTAGTTAGATTTTAGTCAGTACTTTTATTTATTAATAATATTTGCATACCTTATTGAGGTAAATACGGCGGATTATTAAATGTATAAAACAACTTTTGTAATACCCACATTGAAAACACACTAAAAAAATACAGTCCGAGTCTTTGGCTGCAACCCTTTTGGCGTCCCACTGCTGGGCACGGGTCTCTCCCTATTATTGGGGAGGCTTTAGAAATGTTATAAGTAGTGAACCACGTGAACAAACACACAATTTACAAAATTTCACATGATATGCATCACATTTACACCACTAACTCGCTCATAAACATTTGAACAAATTTACATATTTGAGAAAACAAAATATCTATGAGTCGATAATGGATACACGTAACAGGTGATCGTGTGAGACACTATACATACTACATTTTAAAAAATTGTAGTAAATAAAAAAGTAATAACTCAATGTCAATACGAATAGCTACTCAACCGCCTAAGTAAAACCTTGTACATTACATTTACTTTAGGTAAAAAAACACTAACATAAATAAAACATCGTAATTTTGTTCACCGGTCAATAATCACTGTCCATTAAACGATTTTCAGTATTAGTAGATGTAGTAGCCGATAAAATAAAGTAGCTATTACGTGGAATGAACATGTAACGGTTTACACGGCGAGCATTCCATTAGACAAATTGAAGATCAGTACAAACATTGTGGTTGTGTGTACACCTTTATGTCTGTTCATTTGACTTTAATAGAAACGGAGAGAATGAATTAATTGTCTTTATTTAGTGTTACTAATTTATAATCTATAGGGTTATATGTATACCACAAGTGGTGACTGTAATATGTAATAAAATAACAGTTTTATAAAAATTGTACTCTAAATAGATTTAAATAAATAAAAACACAACACAAATATATATAACTAGCTGTGCCCCGCGGTTTCACCCGCGTTAGAAAGAGAAGTGAACCAAACTTTACAGGATTACTCGTTGGACCAATCTGAAGATTCTCCGAGAATTTCATTGAAATCGGTCCAGCCGTTTCGGAGTCTATAAGGAACATACATACACACTTTCTCTTTTATAGATATGATTTTAAGAGCGTACACGGTGAGCGGTTTAAACGGAAAATTGTTTAAAAATGGTACCGGTCTGACCGTCCAAAAGCGGACTGATTTTAACATGAAATTTATCCGCAGAAAACTGATGCACAAGTAATTTTGGCAACAGCACATAACATTTTAAGAAAAATAAAAAAGTTCCACCAATAATATCCCAAAAATCCGCCCAAATCTTAATTTTTGGTTACGATCCTTTCTGCAAATTTTGAAGCAAATAAGTGAGGGCACTCGAATCAGGCACGAGAAGTAACAAACTCGAAACAAAATCTAAGGTATAGATATTCTATTTCACGAGGTCCGGTCGGCTCTGGTTGTAGTAGTAATGTGTACTGACAAGCGCGCTTGTATGCGCAGTCTTTTGAAGCGTGAGCCAAGAAATCTGAACATCACTGCCATTAGTAAATATTTTTTTGGAAAATATTTACCATTCTTACACAACTCTTCTACGTTTATTTGTATGCAGACGGTAGCGCTCTCGAGGTTACGCACACTAAAACAATGTGCATATGCATGCCTCACAACATTCATAGTAGAGCGGATCCATACTTTAAATAACGAAGGTTAAGCAAAATAACAATTTATCTGCGCTTCAAATAGAGCTCAGTCGACGTTGCTCGTGAAGCCTAGTCTACATCCAAAAAACCGTTATTGAAGCCCTTCATTTTTAATCTTCTCTGACACTTAATTGGGATTAGCGCAAATCGATCATAAAACAAATTAGAGGGTCCCTCCGACCCTCTTCATAACGAATTCGGTGTCAAAAATAATGTAACTCCATCAAGGATAAAAAACTGCGCGCCGCATGTTTTTGAACGGTGTTAAAATATAAGTACATTTAAACATTTAAATTACTTTTTATTCGATTGTTACCGCGTTATTTTCGCAGGGTTCGTTTAACTACTCGTATTAAAAATACACGCTTTTCAAGGACTGATTGGTGAACTTAACGTGTACGGAAAAGTTTGTAGGTACCTAATGAGAGTAAAATTAATATATTACCGAGTCATTTAATGTACCAGAATTTTAAACCAAGCCAATGGATTTTGCAAAATATGTTACATATGCTTTCTAAACAATTTTACTCGTCACATGTTTATATTATAGTTCCTCAAGGATCAGTTATGTGACAAAACACCTTAATACATCATAGCCTAAAAACACACCATCTTCCATTAAATTTCTTCTCCCCTTTATTTAAATATAGAAGAGTTTTAAAACAAGAATTGTCAGATTTTTAATTGGGAGTTTTAAGCGATCAACCGAACAGAACTTCAACTAAATATCACCAAGTTGATAAATTTCATTAAGTTGATTGGACAGACGTTGAAATACCTTGACGCGAGTTGTTAATGGTTTCATTTAATGATAAAAATATTTTATTCAATTTCGGGCCGTACGCCAGGCGGGCTGATATTAATTAAGATAAAAAAACATCGCGATGTACATTTTGAACTACACATTTGTTTTATTTCAATCATATGTACGCCTCACGTATCTGTGCAAAACACATAATACAGAGTTATAAGTAGACAGTTCAAGTTTCTATGTTCGACCGTAGAAGAACCACTAGTGCACGAATTTCTGCCATGAAGCAATTCTAGTTCCTGTAAAAGTGTGCGGTTGCCGACCAGTCCTATTAGTTTATTTAGTTAGTCCTATTAGACCAGTATTAGTTTTCGTAATTACTCGCATCTGTAAGCAGGTGGAAGTAGGTTGATTGATAGTGTCTCACACGATCAGCTGTCACATGTACCCATTATCGACACATAGCCATTCTGTTATCTCAAATATATAAATGTACTTTTTTAAGAGAGTTCTGCTGGGAGTTCTTTTCCGCTGTCTTTTTCTCTCAGCTCAACATCTAGCTCAAACGGGCACCTAAAGCTGATGACCGGGAAAAAATGACATTCATTTAGCGAATATTTTGTATTCCTAATATGAATTTTTTTTTTCTCTTCTTTCTTTTTCTATATGAGTCGACCTGCATTCCAGAGTTGCTACTCTGAATAGCCTTTAACCTACTCCGATAGCCTAAACACGGTCAAATTAAATATATTCGGGAGACTTCTTTTACTGTGTTTCTGATGTTTTGTTTTCCTTTTGCATATTCGTTGTATTATTTAGAGGGCTATAAAACTTCTCAATTATTTATTGCGCAGTTTCATAATTCAATTAAAGCATAAAGACGTCAATAAATTTCATATAAACCAGGACAATCTTAGATTAATGACTCATATCTTCCGCAATAATACCTATTAGGTTATTGTTATGGTTTGTCTTTGTGTTTTGTCAAGTTTTATGCTTATTTTATTTCATCTTTTTACTAAGATAACGGACTATAGTATTACTAGCTATATCCCAGCATGATAGTAACTAAATCATCTTTTGGCACACACTTTGGGACTCGCAAAGATTAGGAATGAATTTTTAAAGCGACAAGGGACGGCAGCAAATTGGACCCGCCGACGGATAAAAACATTTTTAATAATAACTCGGGCTATCTATCCTGAACTTTCTTGTATTATATAAAGTATTTTTCTACTAGTATACTAATTTATAAGTACCTATCGCAATGTATACCGTAATTTCAGTATTAAAAAGGTCTGCCAAGGCAATGGATTGTTTTTATGGCGTAGTTACCCTTATAAGGAATGGTTTTCGATATTTTATACGATTCACGACGTGTATTGGTATTATTTTTGAAGAAACAATATAGAAAATGAAATAATTTAAAAATAATTACAAAATTCCTATTTCGGGTCGCTAGCAGAAGTTTAATCAACATGATTATATCGGTGCCAGTACAACAACTTTCATTACTACCTAACGATATCTCCAGATGATCTTTAAATCTATGGTTTATTTATGTATTATTTAGTAACTACCTTAAACTACAGGGTAAACTTAATGCCTAATGGCATTCTTCACGAGTCGATAGAACATAAGAATTTATGTTCCCACATAAAACAGTATTGGTGTTATTCGTATTTTACTAACGTGAGTAAAACATAGAACCCAAAATCAAAAGTATACCATGCATCTAGAATAGAATTAGACTTATCTTAGACTAACAAAATGCTGTAAAATAAATTTAACACAATATCTTCTGAGAAGATAGTGTGTAGTTTCTCAAGATCAGGCTTCAGTTGAAATGCAAGCAGTGAGGAGTTAAATTAGAAGTGTCTGGCGCAGGAAGAGCAGTTTTTGCCGACAGCACAATCCGACTGGCTTCACCAGCAATGTATATACGACTAGAACTTAAAAGATTATCGTTGTAGTATCTTTTACTTTTGTAAATAACCTGCGGTTCCTGTTGACATCAAACGATTCACAAGTAAATGATTAAGTCTCAGTGAAATGAGCTCATCCGAGAGTAAGATAGGTGACCGCTATTGGCAATTTTACATGAGTTTCTATGTATGCTTCGAAGAACATGAAAAGCCCTCTGTTGTTGCCAGGACAAATAATTTTTAGACATTATAGGCGATTTAAAAAATCACTTTGAAACAGGCTATGTTATATGATTATATGCAATCCACGCGTTTGGCACCTCTTTATTCTTATGCTTCTGCCCTTTATACGGCAGTAAACTAATAGTGTCGGTATATAAGAAATGCGTATTTAATACAACGAAACTGTCTTACATCAACCATTTCTGATAAAACATATTGTATATCTGCCAGGCAAACAATTTAAAAAAAAACATCGAAATTAAACATCACAATTTTAATCTAGACTGGTGTTTAAGCCCGGTGTCTTAATCCCAAAACTATCACCCTTGACATCGCTCCACAACAACAATGTAACTAGTAGCTAACCACCGTAACATCGGTCGAACATCGCTGAAACTTTGCCAAACGCCACGCCCACGGCCGTACATCACAAGCCGTATTTAAATACATTTTTCACGGGATCATAAATCGCGGATGAGAAGCAACTTCGCTCATTCGTTGTCGGAGCTCCCGAATTTTGTTTCGTAGTTTGTTCCCAAGTTGCTAAGAAGTTAGGGAGTGACATGGCTGAATTTTAAATTAGGGTTCTGCGATCTCCTCGCTGCGGTATTCGGTGTCGATTGGTACACAATTTGATTTTATTCTTGTAGCAATCGAGGTTCAAATTTTATTCAACCTTTTTATGTCCGACTACTGGTCACAGGTTTCTTCTGGAACTGATTTAGGCCATAGTACACCACGCTGGCCAAGTACCGATTGGTGAACCAGCTTCAAATATCATGATGATTATTCTCTTATTATTCATACTTATTCATGACTTCTTTTTTCTTACGGAGTATATAAAAGTAATCGGTCGGGTGTGAGATGGGTGACCGCTAGTGGCAAAAAATTTCATGCGCGTTTCCGTGCTTCGGAGGGCACGTTAAGCCGTCGGTCCCGGTTGTTGTCGATCGATAACAGTCGTTAAACCTTGTCGGAGGCCTTATGGGCGGTTTGAGAACATCCGACAGCGGGTTGGCCACTAGCCCGCGTCTCCACCAACCCGAATGGAGCAGCGTGGTGGAGAAAGCTCCAGGCCTTCCCAATAATGGGGAGAGACCCGTGCCCAGCAGTGGGACGTAAAAATGGTTGCAGCCAATATAAAAGTAATATACTGTAAAGATTTCATTATGTAAACCAAAAACGATTATAAATCTCCGAGGAGTTAAGCTTGGTCAGATTAGAAAATACGAGTACATGATAACGGATGTAACATAATATGAATGTCTGGTTTGAGAAACGAAATTTTCTATTATTATCAGAATTATAATTAAGCTATATTTCCTAAAATTATTATAACAATAAATATCGAGTATCAACATGATAATTTTCATTTAATTCAAACCCTTCTAACGACTAAGCAAGAATCGAGTTACTTTAAGGGTTTCAAAGTCATAAATATTCGTTCTGAAATTAAGGCTAGTTTCGCGCTGAATAGGCATAATAGGAAGACACTGAGTAAAATATGTACGGAATAAAATACTAGTCGCCCGGAGCGAAGAAACGAAGTCTCCAGGAAGTTGGTTAATTATGTAGATTGTGGCGTGTTCTCTGAAATATGGGCTGGATTCACTCAACCCGAGCTAGCAGATATAAGCCAGACTAGGCCTATGTTATATATGCAGATCACACACTACTCTCTTACTCTAAGGAAATAAATTGAATAAATAATACGTAAATAACTCTACACATTCATAACGACCCACTCGTGGTTACCATGGACACACACAAAGTATACAAACACCCAAACAAACTCATCATTCAAACTTCTGTCTCGCGGGCATTCGAACCCGGGACCGTTCGATCAGCAGTCCGGTAACCATTGCGCCATACAGTTAGTAAAAATACAGAATCGTGTGCTGATGTGTAACTCACCACTTGGTTGCATGCAAAACCTATTCTAAGTTCTATCATTTTTTAAAACTTGATCTGCAAAATAATGACAAGAAAATTAAGTCTTTGTCTTCAAATACCAATTTGCAAATGCTAATACTGAGATATTAATGTAGAAATATCTCACAAGCTTAACAAAACTAGGCCGATAACAGATAACAGATGCCTTACGGCGAAATATGGACTGAAACTGGAACTTTGTATAAAGTTCTATCCCCCGAACATTTGTCTTTCAGCTCTAATTCCGCAAATTAATTCCAATCCCGGCCTTATATTAAACAAGTACCGTCATCAAATCGCCGTTAAACCTACCGCTCTTTAAAGTTATAATAAAGGTAGGGATATCTCAAGAGCTTAAGGGTAGCTACAGGTTAGACTTTTTTTTTGTGTATCCGATGACATATTCAAGGATTTTTGTTGTGTCCAAATGTAATAAAAGAGGTGTCCAAAATGTAAAACCTCGGATTTTGTATACACTAGCCAGGATAAGGATTCTGATTGCAGATCCGACATCAGAGTAAGATATCTTTTATTGCATGTAGAAATGAGAGAGGCTAGGCTACGATGGTAAGTTTTGGGAGTAAGCTTTGGGATTAATAATAGAGCTACGGTATCCCGTGCCTGCTCGTAAAAGGGGACTAAAAGGGGGCTTCCAGGGTTGTGGGCGGTGTGAGTGGGAGCTCGATCCGCCCAGCCAGCAACCCCGAGGACGGTGGTGTGTGCGTGGCCGCATGCCGCCGTAAGCATCGGAAGGTGCAGGAGAGCACATCTGCTCTCCCGAAGATGGGCCCATTATGGAGACTTGAAAAAGACATTTTCAGGAATGGCTATTTTAGGAGCAGACTGATAATATTTCTTTTTTTATTGAAATGGAATAGCAGATGAGCAACTAACATAAGTGCTATCACCAATAACGGTTTCGCCCAAAAACAAGGGATCATCAGAGTTATAGACTCTACGATGGTTACATGCAAAGACTTTGCGATGTGTATATTTCACTTTGTTTCATGTGTATGTTTATATATATGGGAGAGAGCGAGGGAGATGCTATAGCATGAAATACATCGTTACGTGTTTTGATTGCTGGAATATTGCAGAGCCACTGACACAAGTAACTTGAACGGATGAAGATTACCCTAAGGAAGTTACAAAATAATCCTAACCTATAAAAGCTCAACCACAACTGCCTATAAAGCACGGCGAAGGTTGTATCGTCGATAGCGCTAACCTGGACGCGCCCTTATCAGTAAATTCGCTGAAATAGTAACGACCCCTAATCCTTTACAGCTCTCACTTGGAAGTAATCTTTACTAATGTACTTCAGCGAGTATGACTGTACGTTTGAGATACTGCTTAGAAAAATTGTGTGTGCTGAGCTAGAAAGGGTTTATAAACATTTATTTGCTCGAGTTGTTAGTAAATGTTTATATACAACACGCGGCCTTATGATATACTCATCCAGTCGGGTTATATTATTTACGTTTTAAAATCATGTTTGAATTTACACGGCGTAAACTTATTTCCAAAGAGCATCGAACATATTTTTATGAAGCCTGGCATACCTAAACTTTAAGGTAAGGCTTTAGCCTTACAAACAGTTTTTTTTAAATAACATTCCTGACGTTACAGTTTGTTTTGCTTCCTATTAGATTTTTAAAACATGTATGATTTCGTGAATATTGTATCATTCGGTTCCGCTTCCGTTATACCCACCGCTTGGGGTTATTACAAAATGTAGCAATATTGTTGAAAAAATATATTCAAGCGATCTGTCCCCCGCTCGAGTACAGCGCCATTAAGGAGAGTGTGTTTGAAGGTCTTGAAATTAAAATAAACACCCACAGTTGGGTGCTTCGCATTAATCATCTTCTATGATTTTTTTTTGTGGTGCACTCACCTTTCTTGCTACAAAGGTACTTATATAGTACTTACTTGTTATTAAAATTTCATTATTTTATGTTTCATGGTTCTGAACCGATGCGAAAAAATGCCTAATATCGTCTTTGGAATAGCCCTTCATATTTTCGTCAATTTTTTTAAGTTGTAATTAGTCGACACTTAAAAGTTTATATACTACGTGTGGTCTGTTTCGTGGCTGCAACTCTTTTTGCGTCCCACTGCTGAGCACAGGTATCGCCCAATTTTTGGGGAGGCCTGGAACTTTATTCCAATGCGGGTTGGTGGCCTGTTTCATATTATGTTCTATCTCAAGAAAAATTCAAATTAATATTATTTATTTATTAGTCGATTTTTAATTTAAGTTGCAGACGAGCCGTATGGTGGTTAACGAATACTGTTACCTACGGTGGTTCGCTTTATAGGCGGGATAATTACTATATAATAGCTATAGCAGTAACTAAAAACGCTTGTAATTTTTTGCGGCAGTTACTCTAAGGCATATGAGCCGTATGGTGGTTTACGAATAATGTTACCTATGGCGATTCGCTTTATAGGCGGGACAATTACTATATAATAGCTATAGCAGTAACTAAAAACGCTTGTAATTTTTTTGCGGCAGTTACTCTAAGGCATATACGCAAACAATCCAAATAGATTCCGACATATTCCAATCTAAACTCATTGAGACTTTTTGAGTCTTAGTGTAAGAAGCAGCAACTTAGTTCTGATTTTAAAAGCCTTGGGGTTTGCATTTCAGTGCGTGTTGAGCAACAATTTTGCGATATTTCACCAAATACCGCTGTAATAATTAACTCGAGTTAGTCTTCGGTTGTTACCCAATGGAGAAGGACAACATCAATGCAGAACAACTTGTATTTCAGTGGTCAAACCAATTTATATGGTGGGTATTTCAAGTTTAAATACAGTACAATGCAGAGCTGTCCAAAGTAGGGGCAGTAATTAGAAGAACCATTCCCAACTTCCAAGAAGCCATGTAGCTGTTCACTAGTTTTGAACCAGAACACTTACATGCAGTGAGTATCTTGTGGCAAGCTTATAGCGTCTTAAATAATAGTTCATATGTCGAACTACGACACAGTAATTACTTTAATATAATTAGTTGCGGTACTCACTGTAGCTCCTTCCGGCAGTAATTAACTATACTAATATTATAAAGATGAAAGATTTGTATTTTTGTATGTTTGTAATGAATAAACTCAAAAACTACTGTTCCGATTTCAAAAATTCTTTCACCATTAGAAAGCTACATTCACCCTGAGCTTCAATGAAATGTACGTATTTCACGTAGGAATGAAATAATGTAGTTTAAAAAACTAAAAACACGCTTTTGTGAAAATACGAACTAAAAAGTTAAAAAATAAGAAGAAAATGTATTTTACTGTAAAAAAAAGCGTGGGGTGCATGGTGTCAACAGTAACAGTGGTAAAAACCACCCCCCGCTTTTTTTTACAGTAAAATACATTTTCTTCTTATTTTTTTACTTTTTAGTTCGTATTTTCACAAAAGCGTGTTTTTAGTTTTTTAAACTACATTATTTATTTTTAATTTTTTAGTTGGATTTTTATTCTCAAATTATTGCATTATCATCGGCCCTTGACCCCTATGCAAATTTTCAAGTTAACCAGACGCTTAGACGTGTTAAAGTACCTTAGGCCACGAACTTATCAGCCGCCCCTCGTATATTTTATTTTATCCTGATGATCCTAGTTACGACTTTATTAAAGTTATGAGATTATTGTATTGTCATCGGTCCTCAATAAATCTACAAAGTTTGAACGAAATCTGGCCGTTTAAAGTGGGTCAAAATCGCGCCCAAAGAAGTCGGTTACAAACATACAGGTGAAGCTAATATAAAGCGTGTAATAAAAATGCTTCATTCCTACGTGAAAACGGGTAATAGGGTAAATGCGGTTGAAGCAACTGACTAAACGCCTATGATTTTAATATAGCAATGAAGCCTGGAATAGCACATAGGCTATTTTTTATCCTACGGGGACCCATGAAACGGGTCCACGCGGACGTAGCCGCTGGCGGAAGGCTAGTCACATATAACACAGAAAATCATAAGCAAAACCGAAAATACTCTACACACTCGAGACTTAGACCTAAACACCTGTTCAAAAGCCCATGAAGTTTTGATCACTAAAACTAGGTTATGTTCTCTGAAAACCAGTAAACATCGGTATCGTCGTTTATGCCAAGTGCCTCTATGACAAGTTAATGTTCTAGGCATTACGTAATACCCTCATAAAGTAGGATACATAAGCATTAAATAGAGTACGCAGATGTGTCTAACCTAGAGCTAAAAAAAGGGTACATTCAATGTCTTCACAATGACAGTTTTAATACAACATAAATTGTTTTTTTTTTTTTTGTTACTCTCTTTTACGCATATTTTAAGCTTTTTTAAAGTCCAACTGTTTCGCACGGGTCCTCTCAGAATTGCGAAGATTAGGACGATGGTCCACGATGCTAATTTATTGCACAATAATAAATAAGTGAATGTTTCACACTCATAGACCCACAATGCAGATATACCCTGTGTCGTGGGTGCCATGGACACATACAAAGACAAAAACACAAACACCCACACCGAGAACAGATATTTTAAAATCATTTAAATTTCTGCTTCGCCGGAAATCGTACCCGGGACGCTCCGATCGGCAGTCCGGCATGGTAACTATTGCACCATACGGGTTGTCAAGCCCCAAATAATAAATGACCTAGTATAAGCATACCACGGAAAGTAGTAATAATGTTTTTTCTGTCCGCTCCTTTCTTCAGCTCATCATTTCCATACCGAACCGTACCGTTTGTAAAACCGCACAGTGAATAAAATATTTTCATTTCATTTCAATATTTTTCAAACAAAAATATTACATCTATGCATATGTACAATAATAATAAAAATATATAACTAACTATTTACAAGTAAAAAAAACTGTACATTAAAGGAAATTACAAATAAAAAATTATAAATAAAAAACTTCTTCTAAAATGTCTGTGTTCGGCATGGCACCCAAGACGCTGGCGGCATTTCCCCGATGTACGGCGAGGCTAAGTCTTTGGGCGAAATACTCACCAGCTCTTGGGTTGCCACATGCTAGAACAAGTTTGGACGACATTTCTGACATGAATTTTTTCATGTCAGAAGACCATGGGCCCTAGGTCTCCACAGCAAGCGCCGCAAACAAGTAATTGTCAGATAAATTGCTGTATTTACGGCGCTTGAGGAGCTGGGCCTGATCGGCGGCGGACCCGGCCCTCTCCGCAGTGTCGCAGATATGCGATAGGGCCAAGGTATCCACACAAGTAACATCCCATACCAGGGGACGCCCCAGATGCCACGGTACTAAAGTTATTCCATCAGGTCTCTTGTCATCGCTTCTTGGTTCTACGGTTCTAACGTAGCTGGCTAAGAAGCGGTGACAAGAGCCCGACGAACTAAATCATTAAGCGTACCGTGGCGATATAATCTGCCAGCGCTCCTGGTACAGGACAAGCCATGTCGACCAAACTTGTCCACCTGCTGCCCACACGGACATAAGTGAGGCTCGCATATTTTAGCACCGAGCCGGAGCCCTACCTTTTAAATAAAAAATACTTTTTTTTCTTTATATTTTATTCCATGCTGACAATGTTTAGATTGGTCAACATGACGTGCCCTTGATAAAGACTGGCCGGCAGAAAACATCGAAATGAAATACTATGGAGTATTCCTCTGCTATGGAGTAAGGGATTCACACGCATTCGCACAATGACATACAAATACGTTTTTTTTTTCAGACGTACATTTTCTACCTGCGGCAGGTTTTAATATCTTTAGTACCGCTCATAATAGCAATAAATAGCATACAATGCTTAAGAGGCCGTATACGCAATTTTGCCGATTTCGCTGATTTAGCTGATTTTACACTGGATATTTTTCAGTTAAAATACAGTATTTCCATAAGTTTTATTGCACAATATGACTGATCATTTCAATAATAAACTATTAAATGAGCCACTTTTTAATTTTTATTTCGTTATTTTGCTTAATAGACCTGAAGCCGGTAATGGTTTTGTAAATTTTACTGTAATAGAAATAGAATATCAAATATTTCTGGATCATTTTAAAATCTAAACAGATCGAAAAAATGCCATGTATTGCTTTAAAAATCACATACATAGTGTATGAGCCACTTTTTGTCACTCTCATACGAAAAATATTAGAACAAAAAAACATTAAACTTAGTCAATTTTGAGAGAAAATGGACCAGAAATTGCATTTGATTTCGGAAAATTTAAAAATCTTTCATAAAATTTATTTTACATAAATATACTTCAGTTCATAATCAATCCGTTTCCTGAAAATTAATCAAATTAATAATGAAAATTTGGCATTAAAAATCTTTTAAAGTAACCTAAATCTCGCATTATAATTCTTAACGTAAGCTTATAACGTGGATAATGTATTCGATTATTAATGAAATGATCAGTTGTATTGTGCAATGAAACACATGGAAATACTGTAATTTAACTGCAAAATCTCACGTGTTAAATCAGGTAAGTCTATGAAATCAGCAAAATTTGGTATACGGTACCTTAAGCTACGAATTACTTTTATATAAATCCGAGTAAAATATATTTATTAACGAACGATACCAGATTTCCTATTGACTTTGCGTGGAGCAAGGGATTAGTAACGTTTTTAAGATTACCCCCTAACATGCGAACAAATAAACAACAGTCTTTGCTTTGATTGCGCTGATTTGCCCCCAAAAAATCTGGTTAATTAATAAAAATAAAAAAAGTTTTGGGGTGGTAGTAAATTGTTCGGAGTTACTTTAAAAAAGAACCTTGTGTCTTTGGTTAATTTGAATATTGAAATTCAGAGCATAGATTTTTAAATTTCATCAACTTTTTATTAGGAAATTTTTCGTTGAAAAGCGCACATATGCATTTACGACTTATATCACTGATGAATACTGAAAGAACTGTCATACCTGTTATTTTTACTCTGTTTCCAAAACAACCTAATGTTTATTGATTGCTGATGATGAACTTACTAGGCCTACGGACCGTGTTGTTGTTTTAGATGTTGTTGCTGTTGATGTAATAAAGTAATTTTAACAACAATAGCTCACATCGAACAAGTTCGAACAGTGGCTTCGACAGTAAAGCAAAACAACTCACACATACATACGTACCTACGTACTTACTGCCGTACGTGACAGTAAGCTACAAGCTGCATTATCGTGATTAGATGCAGCTGATGTATAGTATAACATTTTTTCGGTTTTATAACAGCTGCTTCTATAATGCTCTCACTCAATACATCATGAAGATCTAGCCGTTTTCCAAGATTAATCTCAACTTTAATATTATACCCAATTTTATTTATACTTGGTTTTACTAGGCTCGCTGACAGGAGTCCCTATAGCTTCGGGATTAAGAATAGAGCTACGGTATCCCCTGCCTGATCTTAATAAGCGACTAAAAGGGGGTTTCCGGGGTTGTGTCAGAGTGGGAGCTCGATCCATCTAGCCAGCAGCCCCGGGAGTAGAATATCTGGTAAATGACCAATAAATCTATTTGCATTGTTTTATTTCAATAGATATGGGAGCTCGATCCGTCTATCCAGCAGCCCCGGGAGTAGAATATCTGGTAAATGACCAATAAATCTATTTGCATTGTTTTATTTCAATAGATAGTACATACATAGTTGTAGGTATGTAAGAATATAAAAGGTAAACCAAACCCCATAAATTTTTCTATCAGTGATTGAACTACACCACTCATCTTATATATTGAACAAAACATAAGTTGTTAGCGCATGTTTGTTGTAGAGAGCAAGACGGCAGATGGCCGGTTTTGTTTCCAGAGCTGTCGTGCTAATTAAATGAATTGTAGCGGTTTTACGCGCTCGCTCGGTAAACACCGGTTTCTGCTGTCAGATAAAGCTTTGTACTTCTAGTTGAAATCTGGTTGCATTTTATAGTGAAGGCTTAACTGTTCAAATGAGTGGTTTAGGCTTAGATAGTAGTTCTAGTTGAAATCTGGAAGCATTCTATAGGGTAAAGTCGTAACTGTTAAAATAAGGGGTTTATGTAAGGTTTGTTGTAGGCGTGTCACTATGCACTATTTTTATAAAACCTCAAGAGAGCTACTGTTTTTGAGTTGTTTCGCATTTGTGTTACGCATTATGTTAATTCGAAAGACTAGCTCCTAACTTTGCTATGGTCAGTTACGTTCAGCTATTCGCATATTCACAGAAACTCAAAATAAATGCTTTACTGCATACAATTTTATTGGTGCAGCAGTTAAACTCGACTATGATCGAGTTATGCCGACCTTATTCTAGCGGCAATATATTATTATTTAAGCTAAAATAAAGTATTTCTTACATACCTCGGTAAATTCATGTAACCAGACAGGCGTCATAGTAGATGGCATAGTTATAAGTAAGTATTTAAATATTTTATACTTTAACAGAACAAAGCGCAGGTTGTTAGCGCATGTTTGTTGTACTGAACAAGACGGCAGATGGCCGGTTTTTGTTTCCAGAGCTGTCGCGCTAATTAAATGAATTGTAGCGTTTTTACGCTCTCGCTCGGTAAATACCGGTTTCTGCTGTCAGATAAAGCTTTGTACTACTAGCTGAAATCTGGTTGCATTTTATAGTGAAGGCTTTACTGTTTAAATTAAGATTTTAGAGAAGAATCAATCTTATTATATATTAATTATGCGCCACGGTGTTTGACCGCTAAACACTTCTAAACTACTTAACCTATTGTAATCATTTGCATACTGTGCCGTACTGTTTGATCCAACTGATATAGATAAGATAGCATATACCTACTTACAGCGAGGTACGCTAGTTGTTTATAGATTTGCAACGGTTTTTGTACCATTTTTTATAAAATAGTTGATAATAATTTTCTGGTTCTGGTTTAGCCCTGAAAGAGTCTAAGCCACTCGTTCCGCTCGTGATCGAAACTAAGAGTCTGTTTCATCTATAAAAATTAAGTGTGGATTTTATCACAAATACGCGTATGACACATTTGATCGCAAAGTTTTGATTAGTAAACATCTGCTCTGATTATGGTCGCAAAGTTCAAGCTCACGTATAACCACTAATTCGATACTAAATACAGCATAATTCCCAAGCGACTTGACCATGTGATCACCACGTCCGTCGTAATCGAATTGCAGCCAGTTTAGTCTGTTTGTGTCACGTCATCTACTCGTTGCTTTCATTACACAAATAAACGAGCCTCCGATACAACGTTGTATAAGTGACTTCATGTGAAGAACAATAAAACAACTAATTCGATACAAAATGCAGTGCATTGCTCCAATCGGCTTGACCGTGTGATACGCCGTTATCGCATTGCAACCAGTTAGTCTGTTTGCGTCACGTCATCTACTTACCCCCTCTTCATTATACTAATAAAACAGGACAATGTTACCGTTCATGACAAGTGTCCGTAAGAGACTGCATGTGAAGAACGATAAAATCACTAATTCGATACGAATTGTAGCACATTGTGCCAAGCGACTTGACCGTGTGATCACCACGTCCACCGTAATCGCATTGCAGTCAGTAACTATTTTTGTGCCACGTCATCTAGTTGTTACCTTCATTACACAAATACACCAAACCTTTGGCCCAATGTTGAACAAGTACGACAATAGTAGTTATTGCTGTTTAAAAATTTTCCGGCTTTTAGTATAATTTCTTTATACATAGTATAATCATACCAAATTATCTTCCATACCAAACTATTTATATATTATCATACCATGTTATTTTCAATATTTTCCTCGCTTTTACAGAATTGAATTTGTTTTATTACAAATTTTGGAATTTGATATTTAAAAAACAAGTTCTGTAATTACTGCCAAATTCTTACGACATGGGATGACATGTCTTTAACTCCTATTTGTTTGGACTTGTGAACAATACTTTCGCAACTTCTACACATCGGTGTAAACATCATCGCCAGCCATTAATTAAGGCCAAAGCTACAGTGCACGTAAATAGGGTTTATAATGCTCAGATGACTTCCCTGTCGTTGCCCGTGACCAGGCGACGATGATTGCTTACATCACGCGTCCCGACCGCCTTTTCGTCCGGTTCATATATAACAAAAAATATACGAACAATCTTTGTGAATACACAAATTGCAGAAATAAATCTTTATCTTTTTCAACATGACCTAAAATTCCACTTCCAAATGGTTTATTGTATTTTATATTTTTTTGAAATTATTATTCGCCTCCGCTTCCGCTTATCACCAAGCGCGTCAACTTGATCGGCAACGTCATTATGGGCGACGTGGCGAAGCACTCGTGCCGCCAAAATTTGCGACGTCCCTACTAACACATGCTATGCACATAGGCGAGCTTTTAGCTTCAATAAACTAGCGGCGCAACTTACGAGCAAAAATAATCATAATATTACACGATATTTTTAGGGTTCTGCACCATAAAACGAAATGTTATTAGAATTAATTGACTGTACATCCGTCTGTTTTATTCGCGTGTCTGGTTGTGTATCAGCCCCTTTTTTCTGTAAAGCGTGAAGGAGGTGTCCAGAACATTTGGAACTGTGAAAAAAATTGATATAATTTGGCAATCTAATAGGCACAAGTAACAGAAAAAACTAAAAACCCTAATCAAGAACATTGTGATACTATCTTTAATAAATTTATTAAGAGGCATTAGCGACACGGACTATTACGGATCGCTCTTTGTATCATTTCGCCTTGCACTCAACTGGTTTAGCCTTACTTACAGTAACATGCCTCGTTAAACAGGGCTGCTCGGGTAGTGAGTGAAACCGCACGCGCTTGAGGTTACCCCGCTACTCCCGGATCGCCCGATGGCAGACAGAAGAATGTTACATGAGGCGAGCATATAATCGTTTCTAGAAAAATGTTTTGAGACATACCTACTCAACTGGATTTTGTTCATAAATCTAGAATCTGATGAATGCACTCGTACTTAGATAGATACACAATACGTAAGCTACATTGTTATGTATTGTTATGCATCTAATCACGATAATGGAGTACGAAGTCTAGAGCCACGGATGGCAATACGAAATATTATTTGTTTTGTATGAGCTGTTTTGCATTTCATATCTGCAGAACTGTTTGAACGTGTTTGCTTCGTTTGTTTCGAGCAAAAGTCGGACAACCTGTACCGCGGGTGCTACGAAGACACACAGACAAGTATAAAGAACAGCCAGATCAGGACGACATCTAAATTCATCATTTAGCTTCCTCGCTGCGAATTGATGTGGTGAGTGGTGACCACTACGCCATACAGATCGTAGAGGATTTTGAACCGCCCTCGAGGAACGACGAGAGCTTCACCTATTAAAACATCGGCTACAATCTATTTGTTCGACCGATGTCACATTGGGAATTTCGGTATCACTCTTAATATAATAATCAATATTTTTGTAATCCCTAAAATTAGAGCCTTTTAACATTTCAGACAATATCACAATTGTGTTAAACAAAGAGCACGTTTAATTTATGACCATAAATGCAATCTCAAAATTTTAAAAAGATTAAACCACGTCTAAAGATTACAGTCCAATTACTTTCAGCTCTAACAAAAGGTTACAGAAAGAACCCTATAGTACCTTTTCTTAGCATCAAAAAGATTAGAATAAAAAGATAATGCCGTAGAAGCTTGACATAAAAGTTCGTAAAATGATAAAGCCATCTGAGGCCAGTGCACTCAGATCATGGCAGATATAACAAGCACCCTCTACAGGTTCAAGGATCTCAAGGGTTAATTGTAGGGTAGCCAACGATGCTAAATGTAGATTTACTCGGGCGTCAAGAAGTTTTTAGTTTTTCGTAGAGCACCTACAGGTTTTTAAATTTATTTTAAAAAAGCGCTTTATTTGTTGTAGGAGTAGGTACTCAACGTGTTGCGAGGTATACCCCATATATTATACTGACTTATGACTTACTTATTTTTCACTTTTTCATTGATGTAATTTAAAAACGTGTTTTTATAACTATATGTATATATATATTACATATTTTTTTAAAGAAATCGTCTAACAATAACGGCATACTATATTTAATCTAAATAACTGAAACTTAGAAAAAACATCCAAAAACTAGCGTTTCTTTGTAGCTAAAATTAAAAAGCGCTTTTAAACCGTGGGAGTAATGAAGAGGGTGCGAGGTATACCCCCCCCCCCATATTTTAATCTGACGCACTCAAGAGAATCCGAAAATCCCCTCTAGGACCCCCCTGGGCATAATGGATATTGCCCGTTACACCGAAGGTTGTGCATCGCCTGTAATGTTTGGCCCGTAACGTCATTTCTCATTATCTGACAGAACATTTCGGTGCGACACGCACAGCCGTATCTTTTATCACCAGTGTAAAAGTGAGCACTTAACCAATTGCTGTGGTAATGACGAAATGCTGTTTGTTTATCGGGGTTTTAATTGAATGAAGGGTGCTTCATGTCATAGCACAGTCAGTACTTATACTTCACACAATCAAATTATGATTCTGAAACGGTATTTAGATGTTTTCCTATAAAATTTTCCTATAATATCACATTTAAAGTCCTTCAAAGTAAGAATAAATTTCGATAGTGCTGGAGAGAATGAGTCCTCCAAATATGGAAGGAACCATACTTGTACTTTCAGATGTAACTCTAAATGCACATTTTTAGTTTACAATGTTATATGTATAGGTACATACTTCTGTCAGCGTACTTGTATAAGCATAAAGTTTTTTTCCCTGCGGAAGGCTAAAATTTGTGAATTTTTACTTTGTTTTGGTTTAAAAATATATATTTTTAAACTAACTTTTTCCATAATGGGTATCTACTGATAAGATCACACGTAAAATGCAACTACATATGTCTAAAACTTTCATTATACATTATTATAGATATTTCGTAGTAGTGTTATAATAATAGAGCCGTAATCGAGAAGTGGAATCTGTACTTTACAATAACGATACAATTATAGAATTTACGTTTTTATTTTTTATTTTATTTGAATAGAGTAACAGACGAGCATGCAGGCCACGTGGTGTTAAGTGGTCGCTGCAGCCCATGGACATCTACATACAACCTCAAGCAAGCATAGATAAGTCTTGTCTGAGGTCGTATGCAGTTGCGCTGCTAGTCAAGAGGCTGGTGGTCGCCTCATGTAAGTGTGGCCGGCAACTGCACCTTTCCACCGAAACACAATAGAATTGGTTCACGGCAGAAGTGGGTGCAGCGGTGGTACTTCCCCGGGCGAACCTTAATAGTTCTACCACCTGCAAAACGTTTTTTTCCAATCTCAAAATTTATAATGATTGAAATAATACGTTCGCGTGTAACGAAATGTTAACCGGTAACTTGGAATAAGCTTCAGAAATTCTAATTAAGTCGACGGAAAAGTCAAAAGTCTACACGTAAGTGACGGGGTTATTTATTTTGAAAATAATGTGAGTTTTCGCAACGTAAATATAAGGCGTGATTAATAGCGGCATGTTATCAAAGTACCTACAGACTTTATGTTATTTCGTGTTGTGTTTTATGCAAATACTGTAGACACATAAAAAGCATTGATGCTGAAGCTTAAGTTTAAAACGAAATTATAGACTTAAAATATTAAATTCAAAGGAGCATTAGTCAACAATGTGAAACTACCGATCAGCAAATTTAATTTTAAGCGCGGGAATTGCGTAGTTGACAGTATCTACAAAAAATTCATAATGCATACTTTAGAAAGGATACCTTAGAAAGCGCTAAATTTGGATAATTGTATAGGCATCTAAAAAGGTAACTACATATTAATAAATCGATATAAATATTCTTCCAAATGCCAAATAAATCAGTATATATTTATAATTATTTTTTCTCGTCTAATTTCTATCTAGAAATAAAACTTGAATAATGGTAAAGCAATATCTATTGTAGTTGTACCATTACGGTACATTGACAAGTTTATGACGGCACTAAGATCGCGTGACACGACGAGTTAATCTTGATGGGGTCGATCTTGCGTGTGACATTGTAAGTATGTCAACTGTATATGGCATAGTTATGTTTGATTGATGTGAAAATAGTTTGGATACATTGTATATTGATAGATCTAACCGTAACAAAAGAGCAGGCTCTTATAAACCACAAAGTCCAGCATTCTCTTTAAAAAAATAATCCGTGTCTAAGAATCAAAACGCAGATCATACCAATGCATCTAATGAAGCCCGTAAGCCCTAAAGAGTAACTTGTGTCGAAGTAACTCTATTGATTCTCGTAGATAAAGACATACTTGCAGGCTGCTACATACCGCGTGAAAACATACGGATATTTTATTGTAAACCTCTAAGCATGTTATTTTATGATACACTAATTTCATATTATTCATCTATCTTATTTATAAATATAAAATATAACATATTTGTTATAATGACCGAAAATTAGTGGCGATTTCGATGTTGCATACAGAATTAAGATCGGTTATTGAAGCGAACCGCCTATTGCGACTTTTAATAGTGGCCCCTTTGATGGTGTTGTAACATTTCTACTATATGTTTATCTTATTATTCGCATTAATTCGTCTTTTGATTGCTGTTTTTCTCCTAAACATATAAAGTAAACAATCTTTCGCTTTCTATCACCACCCAAAGGTTGACTGATAGAGAATGTTCATAGAATTAAGTCCACCTTTGTACACTTAGTTTAAGGTACATAAAGAAAAAATAATAAGAACATTACGTTTAATGTAGCTCTGACAAGTGTAGCTCCATCAATTTTCGTAGCGACGGTACGTCGACAACCATATGACGGAACTGAGATCGCGTGACATGACAAATCTTGTGGGAGACTAGATCGACATGACACATTAGCGACGCACTTGCGTGTGACATCGTAGGTGTGTGGAACCATGTTATCTTACGAATAACATACGATTAGTGTCTTGTTTAACTTCTTAAAAGGAACTACATAACTGATAAAGTAAAGATTAAACACATACTAATGTCAAGGTGACCGCTAGTGGCAAAAAATTTCATGCGCGTTTCCGTGCTTCGGAGGGCACATTAAGCCGTCGGTCCCGGTTGTTATCGATGATAACAGTCGTTAAACCTTGTCGGAGGCCTTATGGGCGGTTTGAGAACATCCGACAGCGGGTTGGCCACTAACCCGCATCTCCACCAACCCGCATTGGAGCAGCGTGGTGGAGTAAGCTCCAGGCCTCCCCAATAAAGGGGAGAGACCCGTGCCCAGCAGTGGGACGCAAAAAGGGTTGCAGCCAATGTCAAGCTCAGGAGTTGCAACGAGTTAGTGCCAGCACAGAATAGGCATGATGACACTATTAAAGAATCAGAGAATAAACGGTTTAACAGAAAAATATATGCTAAAAAAGTTCTAAAATGTGATCCCGTTTTAATATAAACATTAAGATTAATAAGATTTTCAATAAAATAAAAGTATTAAATACAGCAATCGGCCATGGTATCTGAAACGCCAATCAAAAGGAATGACGTCACGTCTCAGTTAATGTCATCGTGTTGCTTGAAGTTTGATGAGCAAGCCGACGCCATGGCGTCAAGGAGCAATCAAGGCGCAAGCGAAGCTTAATTCAAATTACATAGCAGAAAATACATTAATTTACGTTTAAAGTTGAGTTTATTGCTGAAATAATCTTTTTTTCGAAACTAGGAGACGTGTACCTACAATAAGGAAAGGTATTTAAAAATCTGTCATCATGCCCATTACCTGTAATGTTTATAATACACAAAAAGATAGGGTATTGCTGATATTGTGAATGTTATAGATATTAATTTAGACTGTAATACATATGTACATTATAACCTACTAAAACGTACGTAGCTATTACCCTCATGAATAAATTAGTCATTAACGCTATGTCAGCAAATTCGTAAGCGATGTAAATTAACCTTAATATTGCTGTAGATCTCGTAGGACCCTTATCTATTAATAGCCAAGTATAACATACATCACGTAAACGCCCACACCGCTTCCATTATTACGAAGAACGTGTCAAGTTAAAGCAACCTTACGGATAAACCAAGTAAAATCCTTCTACATTGTGTAGCTTTTGTTTTTTATAATAAAGCGGCTTGTCTAAATAAAAGTAAAAAAAATTAATTTTCAGTAGCCATGTTACTCTCCAGCATCCCAACTATATATGTACTGGTAATCTGTGAAGTCGGTTTACGGACGATAGTAGTGGCAACGTCATAACAAAAAAAATGAAAACCATACTAACTTTCACTTCACTATATAATCAGTCGATGAACAGCGCAAGCCGAACGCTCAAGCCTCAACGTAACGTTACAATGAGCGTAACGTTACAATGGGTCATCCTTTTCTGTGCGTGCAGCCGGCGTTCATCGATTTATTAGACGTTGTCACGTCAAAATTGGGTCCATCCGTAGCACCGTTGCGACGTGAAACATGGACAAACAAACTCACATTCAAATTAATAGTACAGATTGAGGGTTTTGCGATATAGATAGTTTTCGATGATTTTTGTTTGTTTTTTTTTTAATTACTGTAGTTATTTCAGTGTGTAGCATATACATTATTTTATTAACCCTTGAACCTCGGCACTCAAGTTAAAGGACGTTGACTCTAATCACACAGTGAATTATACCTAAACGTAACGTAATATATCTTACAGCTAACGCCCCTGCGACTCAACAAGTCCGCCTACAGGTACGCCGGTAAGGACTCTCGAAGTACACATTTATCTTTATTTATTGTGAGCTCTGGACTACTTTCGTATAAAACTAAGAGGGTATAATGTATAATGCGTAATACTGTTATAAATAAAGGTTCAGTGGATTTTTAGTTTTTATGTACCTATGTTACTATTTTGATACGTTTAAGTTTATTTAATAATTTCTTAATCTTTTTATGAAAACGGAACTATCCCTAAGTCTATTCTTACTCATTTTCATCATCTACACTAAGATTATAAAGAGAAAAGATTTGATAATTTATTTGTTTGCTTGTTTGTATTGAATAGGCTCCGAAACTACTGGACCGATTTGAAAAATTCTTTTACTATTAGAAGCCGTCATTATCTTTGATGAACATAGCCTCATTTTTACCACGGGAAATTGCTTTATTCCTACGGGTAAACGGGTAATAGGGTCCACGCGGTTGAAGCAACTGGCAAAACCCCTTTGATTTTAATATAACAATATATCGTCTTACGAAATTTCAAATGGATGGAAAAAAGTTAGAGATATAGTCTGGAAAGCACAGCCTATTTTAGGACTACGAGGACCCTTAAAACGAGTCCTCGCGGGCGATGCTGCTGGCGGAAGGCTAGTCTGTAATATAGATTCAAGTAAATATAAAATCGCACAAAGTATGTAACGGCTGCAACCCTTTTTGCGTCCCACTGCTGGGCACGGGTCTCTCCCTATTATTGGGGAGGCCTGGAGCTTACTCCAATGCGAGTTGGTGGAGATTAGTAACAATATGAAACAAGTATGAAATACTAATAACTAAAATAATTACAATCGGAATGTTTGTCTTCATTAATTGTAATGAATTAGTTCCTTAGCTCCTTAGTTCCTAATTTAAGTAAAGGCACTATGCGTCTTTAGCTAATATATAGCACCGATTATAAATTGTACTAACATTACTGGTATGGCAATCGTATGGTATGGGTATAACATTATACCCATACATTAAAAAGAACCATTTTCTGCTGTTGTTTTTAACGATATTTATTTTCCGATCAAAATAAACCGAGTTCGATATTTCGAACATTAAAATTTAAAGTATAGGTCGTAACTCGCCGTGACACTTATGTCCCCAAACGATGCAAACTTGAAAGGCTTTTACGCAAAAACCAATATACATATTTCCCCTTTATGTGTTGATCCGACAATGCATGAAGTTATACAAAGGGATAGTCGCAATGATAGAGCAATAGTTTACAAACTGCTACAATGGTTCGATAAAGTAGATCAAGGTTCTACTAGACCACTAGAAGGAACAATAGAATCTAATGGGGCTACTTTCCGTAATGAATCTCTGTATACTATTGAAAAGCTATTGAATGGAAGATTATGTTGTCCCCTAACCGAAGAGACGGGAGTATAGTCGCAATGACGTATTTACAAGTAGATAAAATGCTATTGGATTGGTTGTAATCATCGAGAAACGGCGGATTTATCTATACTAATATTATTAAGAGGAAAGATTTGTATTTTTGTGTGTAGGTATATTTGTAATGAATAAACTTAAAAAGTACTCTTCCGATAGCAATATATACATCTTCTTACGTCGTATTTCAAATGGATGGAAGAAAGTTAGAGATAGCCTGCAATAGCACATAGGCTATTTTTTATACAACGGGGACCCATTAAACGGGTCAACGCGGGCGAAGCCGCTGGCCTAAGGCTAGTGTTACTACGTTGTTATATGTTACTATTTCCAGTTAGTATGGTTGCGATGAGACAAGATAGATAGAACAAATTGCTATTATACACTTACCTATAGATTTCAAGTCTCTAATGCTACCTACTACATCTCTTCAAAGGCATTAATATTCATATAAATAAAAACGCTGAAACTTAATTTTTATACTAGTAAAGATAGTTTGTTACATGCAAAATAATTTAACATATTAAAATATGCAAATCAAAATCAATACATGATAAGCACAATGTGCAATCAATACACGCTAGTATAAACAACAAACGTATTCTCAGAGGGCGACGTGGATTCTAGAAAAATGGCCGTAATTAAAAACTGAATTATCTCAAGTGCATGCAATTCGTTGTGACGGCAACGATCCCGCACGAACGTGAATTATAAATTGAATAATTTAATTCAAAACTTTGAATTAACTGCATCGCAGCAACGGTGATGATAAATAACATTATTTCGTTGTAGACAAAAACAACGAAGTGTCCAGTTAGTTGGATGTGGACAAAGTCGGCGAACATTTTAATGAAACTCTCACTGAGGTTTTTATGTCTGGTAATATTAATACGTTGGAGTTATAAATGTAATATCTCACAAATATAAATCAGAATTAGTAATAATAGGCTTAACTTCTGAGCAACATTAGTAAAGACAAACGCATGACAGGATTAAGGGATAATAATTTATTAAGGAATGCTTAGCGAGAAACAAGTGTAAAATTTCAAATTCAAATTTATTTAATGTTGCATACTGTGTTCATGAATAGTTTTTACCGACTTCCAAAAGGAGGAGGTACTGTATTCGGCTGTAAGTATTTTTTTTTTATATATGTTCACCGATTACTCCGCCGTTTGTGGACCGATTTTCAAAATTCTTTTTTTGTTCGTATGGTTATACTCCCGAGGTGGTCCCATTGTCACCAAATCAGGATCTGATGATGGGATCCCAGGGAAATCTAGGGGAACTCTGAAATTTTATAGGCACACACATTGATTTTCTTACACTTTCTGAAGCATAAGAGATATTGGTGCATAGTAATCATGATCTCATGTTGCTGAGCTGATGATGGAAGGTACTGCGACTAATAGGAGTTGAGAGCAAATTCTTTCAATAAATTGTTTTTTGTTCGAAATCTTACATTCCTGAGGTGGTCCAACTGTCACCAAGTCCAAGTCTGATGATAGGATCCCAGAGAAATCGAAAGGAACATTCAAATTTTATAGCACAACAAATGATTTTAATATTTTTACCAAAGCAAAATAGGCATTTGCGTATAATTACCATCATATCATGTTGCTGAGCTGATGATGGAAGGTATTACGACGGTTAGGAGTTGAGAGAAAATTCTTTCAATAAATGGGTTTTTGTTCGAAATCTTACATTCCTGAGGTGGTCCAACTGTCACCAAGTCAAAGTCTGATAATGGGATCCCAAAGAAATCGAAGGGAACATTCAAATTTTATAGCACAACAATTGATTTTTATATTCCTACTAAAGCAAAAAAGACATTTGCGTTTAATTATCATCATGTGATGTGGTTGAGCTGATGATGGAAGGTACTACGACGGTTAGGAGTTGAGAGCAAATTCTTTCAATAAATGGTTTTTTGTTCGAAATCTTACATTCCTAAGGTGGTCCAACTGTCACCATGGCAAAATCTGATGATGTGATACTAGGGAAATCGAGGGAAACACTGAAACTTAATAGGCACACACATTCTTTTAGTCATATTTTTTAACATAATACAAATATTTATGTCCGGTAATTATCACCTGATGTTGATGAATTATTAAAATTACTAATAAAAAGAGTGAAATAAATTAAGTTTTTAACAAAAAAATAGAACCGACTTCAAACGGTAAAAAATAAAATTGTTCAGTACCTACTTCTTCTTGCTTATGGTAATGACTCTTAAAACTATTTTTGGAGTCGGGCCCTTAAAAAATGTCCTGTCTTAGTAAATATAGTGTACCTTTCATTCTGAATGGTAACTAAGTAGGTACTGTCCCACTGTCTGTACTGTTTTTGCCCATTTAGAACGAATGGTACGACATTTAAGTAAGGGCCCGACTCCAAAATTGTTTTAAGAGTCATTACCATAAGCAAGAAGAAGTAGGTACTGAACAATTTTATTTTTTACCGTTTGAAGTCGGTTCTATTTTTTTGTTAAAAACTTAATCTTAAATGAGATGCAGCATAAAATTAATATCTAACAATGTATTACATACCTTCAACGGGAAACTTTTAAGGTAGAAATCTTTACTGGTCAGCAAAAGGTTTTTTCCTCATAACATGTTGTAGAAAGATGATTTATTTTGCAACATAACGTTTTTAGGGCTATCAGAAGCGGTCCTGCTGTCATCACTAAATGACACTCCCTAAGAGGGCCAAAAGCCCAACACGACATGTTAAGTGGGATCTTACCCGGGGCTAAAGGATTATGTACATAGATATGTAGTTAACACATATATAAAATTAGTGATTACGTAAAATCTGAAGTAAAAGTAGTATTAAAAATGTAAGGTATGAAACAGCTCATTTTCTAAGCAACACGACTGAAATGAAGTACAAAATGTTCAACCGTACACGAAGAAGAGAAGGTCAAAACGAGCAAACCCTAAAGGGTATTTACGCTAAGCTGAGCAGATAGAATATAAAATGAAGGTTACTATTTAAGTGGTAACATGAGCTAGGGCGCTTTTTACACAATACCGAATTCCCTCACCGCCGAACGACGTGTTTACTGAGAGGGGTTTTGTTCCGAGGAATAAAGTGGAAACGCCGCCGCGCCGCCCCAATTTGGGCGACAAAAAGAGTCATAAACGACACAGTAGAGCCACCATAACCGCAAGTATCGCCCGTTGTCGAGACAGCAGCTGTAAGCGACAAAAGGAGTAATTAATACTAAACAACGGAACAACGGCAAGTAAAGTCCGCTCCATTAGCAAACGTATAAAAACGGGTTTTAAGCGTACCACGAAAACACAACGGAGAAACAATTTACAACAACCCCGCTGTGAGCGACGTGTTAACGCCTCTGATTTAGACACTATTTTTATCCGCAACGAAACGCAAACACAAACAGGAAATATTTGTTGTATTTATCTAAACGGTCCGTGTTGATACAACTGCGCTTTATGCTCTGATAGACTGTTGCGATCGATTGAGCTCGGACGCAATGCGTGTCCCACAAACAATAGGCTTGCGGAACTTTACCAACAAAATAGGACGAAACTGCCGCCATATTGTCGAGTTTACGAGATATTTTATACACTTAACATTCTTGGGGAAATTTTATGTAAATCCTTCCAGTCAACTTCCACTGCACCACATGAAAATTCGATCAGGGCTTCCGAGACTTTGCGTCTCTGTTACGGAAGAAAGTTTTTATTAAACTAAAGATGAATACAAAACCCTAAAGGTAAGTTCGTACTTCCAAATTTATTCTAATGTCTTTTACTCTTCTTTGTTCCTTGTTGCTTAACTTTGAACAGTGGAGTTATGATGTTCATTAACCGTTATGTATTGACGTATTTTCAAAGTAAAAAGTGCGTATACAATCTGAATTTAATAAGTTAAATAGAAAATAATACAAAAAGTTGCAAAGCTGAAAGCAGCTAAACTTCGTGCTCTTCATACAAACTAAATCTCTATGTTCAAAATTTTCGAGTAAACATAGTAACTAAACAAAGCATCGCCAAAGTTTTACTTATTCTGCGGGAGAATTTCGCGATAAAACCACACTTCGGGCGCTGCATATAATTTTAAAAGCGTCCTGCATTATTGCGTTTTATGGGAAGATAAAATGGTGGCTCAATAAGTATAAAATAAGAGAGGCAACGTTCCAACCGTAATTTATCTGCAGCCTGCAGCCTCTGGGACACATTTTCTTTAACCAAGTGTCAATGCGATATGAACATGCGTCGACGGAAAGCCATATCTATATTGAATTTCCAACTAGACATCTTATCTACTAGATACGACTTTAATATTGAAGATATGTTTACAGTAATTTTAAGAGAGGTATTTCAATACAATTATACAATACAATACAAACACGGCATTTACGAATATACTTTTTATTTTTTAAAAGAATTGATAAAATCGTTACTTTCTTGTTGTTTATTAAATAAAATTAGTTTTGCCTGTTCCGAATTAAATTAAGAGCGGTTTCAAACTTGTGAATTTTTCGGCGCATAAATTTGGTTTTTGAAGCGCGTCGAAACGTCGAGATTTGACATTTACAGGTGCATAAAATAACACGCTTGTAAGCGCGAATTGTTTACGTTAAGCTCTAAGACGTAAATTTAGTTGTAATCATTCATAATTTCAAAATGTAAGAAGGAGGATTCTAGGAAATCATAAATATTGAGCAGCACCACGTAGCAAAGCTTAAGACCGTAAAGGTAATTTGTACAAACATAACAAATGTTAGAACGTAACAAAGGTATTTTCCCCTCGGCTTATCCCATACAAAGGGCTCCTTATCTGTGCAGTGACAGTGAACAATAACGCAAGGAGCCAGATACCAACACTAATCCCAGGACACACTTGAGCTGTGACGCAGACTGTGACCTATAAATTAACATTAGACAATTTAGGATAGTTTAACCAGACTAATCGTCCATCACAAAAATGAAGGGTTAAAGAGTTGTAATGGGTAGACACCATTTCGATGCTAGAAAAATTTTGATGGGCAGACCGGATTTTGATGTTCAAAAAAAATTGAAGACCCTGACATTCTGTTAGTTCTAATTCAATTTCTGAGTAAAGTAGGTCTCCTCGTCATGGCTAATTATTGCAAAATCTATCCAAGTTTGACGGAAATTAAGTAATACTTATAACACTGATAAACACGAATCTTATGAATCAGATTTGATGAGAGAATAGTTCACTTAAAAAAATACCCCAAATCATTGATATTCTTCTTACAAACAATAAGTAGAGCTTTTACTTCTTTTTCTACGGATAAAGTCTGCATTTATGTATGTGCCGAAATAATCGGGCTTCAGATAGACTTTTAGACTACGTCTTGAATTCTTTATAAGACTAGATCGACCGTTCTATCTTTTGTGTGGAGTAATATCTCAGACGCTCCTACCTTGAAACTGGATGTTAAGAGGCCGTATACGAAATTTTGCCGATATCGCTGATTTAGCTGATTTTACATAGGAGAGTCTTGAATTCTTTATAAGACTAGATCGACCGTTCTATCTTTTGTGTGGAGTAATATCTCAGACGCTCCTACCTTGAAACTGGATGTTAAGAGGCCGTATACGAAATTTTGCCGATATCGCTGATTTAGCTGATTTTACATAGGAGATTTAGAGAGATGAAGCGCGCATGGCCCGGCGGTTAGCGTAGAACGCAAACGATCTATGCAACTAAGCCAAACGGGCGCGGTCGGGTGTGAGATGGGTGACCGCTAGTGGCAAAAAATTGCATGCGCGTTTCCGTGCTTCGGAGGGCACGTTAAGCCGTCGGTCCCGGTTGTTGTCGATAGATAACAGTCGTTTAACCTTGTCGGAGGCCTTATGGGCGGTTTGAAAACATCCGACAGCGGGTTGGCCACTAACTCGCACCTCCACCAACCCGCATTGGAGCAGCGTGGTGGAGTAAGCTCCAGGCCTTCCCAATAATGGGGAGAGACCCGTGCCCAGCAGTGGGACGCAAAAAGGGTTGCGGCCAACATAGGAGATTTTGCAGTTAAAATACAGTATTTCCAAATACATAAGTTTTATTGGACAATATGACTAATCATTTCAATAATAAACTATTAAATGAGCCACTTTTTCATTTTCATTACGTTGTTTTGCTTAATAGACCTGAAGACGGTGATAGTTTTGTGAATTTTACTGTAATAGGTATAGAATATTACATATTTCCGGATCATTTTAAAATCTAAACAGATCGAAAAAATGCCATGTATTAATGTAAAAATCACATACATAGTAAATGAGTCACTTTTTGCCACTCCCATACAAAAAAGATTAGTAAAAAAACATTGAACTTGGTCAATTTTCAGAGAAACTGGGCCAGAAATTGCATTTGATTTCGGCAAATTGGAATAATCTTTCCTAAAATCTATTAGACATAAATGCAATTCAGTTCATAATCAATCAGTTTCCTCAAAAAAAAATCAAGTTTATAATGAAAATTTGGCATTAAACATCTTTTAACATAAATCTCGCATTATAATTCTTGACGCAAGCTATAAAAGTGGTTGATGTATTAGATTATTAATGAAATGTTCAGTTATATTGTGCAACTTATGGAAATACTGTAATTTAACTGCAAAATCTCATGTAAGTATGAAATTTCTTTAGGCGAAAAAACAGTGAATGCTACACAATAGCGTGAATAAAAAATTTAAAAAAAAACTCCGACACAAAAAAAAACACTTTAAAACTAACAAATAATATTTTAAACCTATTATAATTATTATCATCACGTATATTATGATATATAAGTTCAAATATTTTTATTTTCCAAGTGTCGTCGCGTCGGGGGATCAATCTCCGTAACACCGTATTTATACTTGGTGTTGTTTGTTTCCGTATTACGTTTAAATCATATTATAGCAGATTTATTAACTGCATGTTAATAAATCCTTTTTGGGCCTTTCCAATTGTGAGGAGATACCGGTGCCCAGCAGTGGGACGTAAAAATCGTTGCAGCCCCACGTGAGTTTTATAAACTGTAAAATGCGTGAAATAGTGAAAGTATCGTTAGAAAAATGGGGCCTTGATTTAAGCGGTTCGTAATGCGGGACAGGGAGGACAGTTTTTAGTGGCTTGACAAGGGTTACTGGACATCATTTCGCGCAATTTACGGAAATAAAATATAGATCGATCGCGTCGGGCGTCAGCGGGCTCACAACGATATTCCATTACGAGAGCGGGCGCAGAATATCAAATGAGAGTGACCCTCATATCTTCTGCCTGATAGGTGTTTGGGTTGAGATCATAATTGTAAAACGTTTCACAGGGATTGGTTAACATGATAACTCAGTAACCGGCTTTAATCACAAGCATTTTGGGGACGCACGATAACAAATATCAGACCTGACTGATCTGATATTACTACTTTTGTAAGCTAACAATTTTGTTGGAGCGATAAAACCAATTATTCCATAACCAAGCTTATAATCGTACATCGAGAACGTAATTGTACTTCAGCAGAATATATCATTACCTGTAATCTTCGTAAGCTTGTACGTTATGTCAATTGTAACTGAGATGCTAATTCTAATTACTAGAGATCTCATCGGATTACGAACATAACAAACAACTGAATGGCTTTGTTTTAATAGAACATTAAGATCCTTTATGAAACGGTATAAACATAAAGCTAATCATTACAATTCTAGATAAATTAAGGACCCAACGATGTCTTAACTCTCATTTGTTAATTGCACGACAGTTAAGTTATCAAAAGACACTAGGATCCCCTGTGGTAGACAAGAACACAAACAAAGAAAAAAAAAATCCAAACATAACTAAAATTTCCGTGCTGCTTGGAATCGAAACAGACATATTTGATGGTAGTCCGGCATGTTTACCATTGCGCGATAAGAATTGTCAAACTTTATACCAAAACTTCTAAACTTATCATCAGCTCATCTTAATAGCTCAATCAGTTCAAAATTATGTGAACTCGAGTGTACCTAAGATTTGAGATTTGGGAGCGGAAATTAAGTTCGTGTAACCCAGAAGGTAATTAAATCAGGACCATTAGGGTTGCAGATGCTCCAGTTGGGGCTTGAATGAATGGAGCTAATTCGCTGAATATATTATATATAGCGCTACAGCTCTTCAAATGGCCTACCGAATAGGACAGTGCGAGATATTGTATTGCTACAAGCATTCACTCAATTGGAACTAGTTCAGCAGCAGCAGTGGAACTAGTCTGATGATACAAGCCATCAATAAAGCCTCCTTTCTACTTTCCTTCCTTCCTTCCTTTCCTTTCCTTACTCCTTTCTGTAAGTAGATCGTGAATTAGTTGTTAATGATTTTTAAGTTTTATATTTTATATATAACTATTTTTAAGTGGACGTAGACAAAGTTGGGACAAAAATAAACAGAACTCATTTTAGCGAACACCACATCTATAGAAATAAGTATTGAAATGTTTTATTTAAAATAATTAGCCCTTAGTATAAAGAACAAAACAAACACTTAACAAGTTTGATTAGTGATGGAAGCTATTATCTACGTGATTAAAAGTAAATCATCAAAAATAGCTTTCCTGGTCAAAAATAGCTGCTACAAGCATTTTGATGATGATGTAAGCCAAAAGGTCAACAAAATAACGAATACCATTTCATTACTTTAATTTAACTTGTGCAACAAATAACTTCGCAAATTATGTGATCTGTCGGCAACTACAGCTATTTAGGAGTTACAGAGCAAGTTGCTTTATCGAATTTTAAGTTGGTAATACCCGTAGCTTCCCTAATGGACGGCACTTTGTCACGGTCGCCATCTTAGCGTTTATACTGAAGGTTGGCAGTATCTACTAATCCGGGATCACGTGACGCAGGTGCGCGGATCCCAAATGGTTAGAGCCGATCATTTTACTGCCCACTTTATCATAGTGTAAGAGCGAGCGGGTTTCGGCATCTCCTTTTAGCCTTTTGTGAGGAAACGGGAGAGCGGAAACTATAACAACTGCTTGTTAGCACAAAGCCCGTGTATTTGCAGCTGAGCAGGTACGGAGTTTTTATCTACACGGATACAATTTATGGACTATCTGCACAAAGGTTTTGAAGAAAGAGGTTTCTGCGAAAGCCATTTTTATGATTCTCAAATAAACCGCGTGATCGTTACTCAATTATTTTAATGTTACTCTTCCTACACTAACACTGTGAGGAAGGAAAGCTTGTTATTTTTTTTAATTTGCAATGGATTCATGCAAAAAGTACAGGGCTAATTTCTATAACTCTATCATCTATAAAAAGCTCAGACAGCAACGTAACATTGTGTGCTATATCTTATTTCCAAAAATTAAGAATTACCTACAGATTTGCACCATCACCCTTAAATTTTAACAGTATTTTTAAAAATGTAGAGCGCCCTGCGAAAAAATTAGCTCTGAAATAGTATTTTAGTACAGTTAAAGCTACTAGCAAATAGATAGCAGATTCTGCACCGTTGCTGCACGCACGCAACGTCCCATTCAGTGGCTGGCGAGTGCTTCCGCAAATTTATCAATCTGCCACGCCCGCTCTGACCTCTAGTACAAAGATTTAAACTGTGCCGTAATCGTAGAAACGTTATTGCACTATACTTATAATAACAGATATAAATAGACAATTAAGGGCACATAGCCCAGCGACTGGCATAGAACGCAAGTGAAATGGACGAGGTAGGGTGTGAGATGGGTGGACGCTAGTGGCAAATTTCATGGGCATTCCTGTGCTTCGAAGGGCACGTTAAGCGGACGGTCCCGGTCACTATTGATAGATAGCAGTCGTTTAACCTTGTCGGAGGCTTTAGACGCGGTGTGAAAACATCCGACAGCGGGTTGGCCCTTTACCAGCATCTCCACCAGCCTGCATATGAGCAGCGTTGTTGAGGCCTCCAGCCCACCCCAATAATGAGAAGAACCTGTGCCCAGCAGTGGGATGCTAAAAGGAAAGCCAATAGATACATATTGTTGCTATTAGCAAATACTATACAGTGTTATAGCAAGAATGGTTTAAACAATTACAATCTAGATACTAGTTAATGGCCGTCAGATTCTGCATTGTTCCCTCCGTGGCCCGTCCATTCAGCAGCGAGAGCTTCCGCAAATGTATCAATCTGCCATACCGCAACACGCCCCTTCCAATCTCTTACACCGAGATTTAAATGCGACGAGATCGTAGAGTAAACGTTGCAATATTACTGTATCAGTAGATTTACAGACAGCATTTGCATGAAAGTACTGAATTTTGTTATACTAATTGTACCAGTGCGTGCAAATCGTCATACGCATGGTCCATTAGGTGGCACACCTGCACTAGGAAATAAACCGTGCCGTGATCGTAGAAATTTATGCTTGTATCAATAAATGTATGCATGTATTGTAGACTATTACTAGTACTGTAGTCAGTAAAAGCCACTTCTTGTGAATGGCTAGCAGATTCAGCATTGTTCCATCCGTGGAACGTTCATTCAGTGGTGAGTGTTTCCGCAAATTTATCAATCTGCCACACCACGACACGCCCGCTCCGACCACTTTCGCCGAGATTTAAACGACGGCAACGTAAAGGGAACATTACTGCAATATCACTGTAAAAGATATAGGCAGACGATTTGTACTGAACAGTGCTGAAGAACAGTTTAGTTACTTAAACCGTTCAGGCTACAAGCGAATAGGTTCTGCAATGTTCCTGCATCTACGTCCCATGTAAATGCGAGTGCTTCCGCAAATGTATCAATCTGCCATACCGCAACACGCCCACTCCGACCTTAGACACCAAAATTTGAATTGTGCCAGGACAGTTTAGGAAACGTTATGGAAATGTCACTGAATCAACAATTATATGCAGTCATGATTCTTATTATCGGTTTGTAATAAGATGATATAATATTAAACTTAAATATTTGAAAAATTTAACGTCCCCAATGTAAATCTATTAATGTCTACTTTTATGTTTTTTTATACCTATAATTAATACAAAACACCCCTCACTGGGCTTTCGACATGTAATCCTTGTTTTGTCTGAATGCTGTTGACCAAAACATTAGAAAAGGCTATTGAAAACTATAGAAAATTCAAGAAGATAAATGTTAATTAAACGGATTACTGACAAGTCCTTACTTCAATGGATTGATTTATCTTATGCCTTGACAAAACCGTTTCAAATACCTATCAGAAAACAAAAAATGTTTGATCTACATATATTTGTGTTCTCATCAAACAGATGAGAACATGTTGCAATATTAGCTTAATGCGGTATGCTCACTTTAGTGCACATTGCAATTTCAATGTCTCTTCATAAAATAAAGTGAAAGCAATGATGAAGGTTTTACATTTTTATTATCGCTAAGTAGTTCAGCATTTCCATTCATTGTTCATTACTGTCGTGAAGTCTGCAATAAACGAAATGTAACACAACATTGTACGTATATGTAATGTAATTTACGTTGCCGTTTTAATGTTAGCTAGAGCACCATAAATTATTATTAGAACGCGCATCGTCTAGTTTATTGCAAACTAGACTTTAAGCAGAAAATATGATACAGGAATTTAGTGATAAAAACCTACTAGCGGCCGCCAGCGACTTCGTCCGCGTGGACTTTGGTATTAGGCTTTCCTCAATAAATGGATATACTATACAACACAAAAATATTTTTTAATTCAAACCAGTATTTTCTGAGATTAGCGCGTTCACAAATAAAACAAACTCTTCAGCTTTTCCCCGTTTTTGCAACATTTTTGACTGATGCTTCGCTCCTATTGGTTGCAGCATAATGTTATATCCTCGATAAATGGACTATCCAACACAGAAATAATTTTTCAATTCGAAAGGTACTGAGTTTGGCGCGTTCAAACAAACATACAAACTCTTCAGCTTTATATATTATTATAATGGATAATACGGGAAATGATAACAAAAACCGAAGATTGATGGTACAAATAACAAAACTTTTTATAACATGAAATAAACTATGCAGTACATTTCATAATAGGCATGATGACACTATTAAAGAATCAGAGATTAAACGGTTTTACAAAAAAATATATGCTAAAATGTTTTAAAATATGATCCCGTTTTAATATAAATGTCGCAGTCGGATCGTATAATCCGCCGTATAACATTACAGCTAGCCGGTTCCTAAAACAGGGCCGTTCTGTATTGTGGCGTGTCCACGATTAGCCGGATTGTTATTGCGATACGTTCTACAATATGGCGGCTCACGTTTAGCCTCATTGTAATGAAGCCTCGTAGGCACCCTGAAACACATTTTCACTATAATTATTTATTCGAAAAATACCCAAACCGAATCAGAGCACCCCACTATCCACGTGGTCTTGTCTGTACTACCCCTAGAGTGTATATAAAAAGCCGGAGGCGCGGAGGGAGACCACTCCCCGGCCGCCGTAGGTAAGCGCAGGCAGGCATCAAGAGAGAGCAGGCAGCAAGTGCCGCGCTTTCTTACGCTGGGGCGGAGGGAGTGGTCTTCCCGCAGCGCCGGAGATGTCACAGAGCCACTTTTTTTATTACATTATCCAAGCCTTGGAAAGTGATTAATTCATTGTCAATTATCACTTTATCTAAATTGAGTAGATATTATAAATAATGGCTAGATGATACCTATATAATATCCGGATTTATTACTTTGGCTGTAACATATAGGCAATTGGGCGGCACGATATTACGCCGCTTTGACGAACGCGAAGAGCTCATACAATACAACGTTCGCTAATTTAGCCGAATTGCAATCCGGCTGAACGAGAGTGCGCCGCATTACAATACAGCCCTGTTTTAGGAAATAGCTAGCCGGAATGTAATACGGCGGATTATACGATCCGACTGCGACATAAACATTAAGATTAATAAGATTTTTAATAAAATAAAAGCATTAAATACAGCAATCGGCCATGTTATCTAAAACGCCAATCAAAAGGAATGACGTCACGTCTCAGTTAATGTCATCGTGTTGCTTGAAGTTTTACGAGCAAGCCGACGCCATGACACCTACGAGCGTTTTCGCGCTTAATTCAAATTACATAGCAAAAAATACATTAATTTACGTTAAAAGTTGAGTTTATTGCTGAAATAAACTTTTTTTCGAAACTAGGAGATGTGTACCTACAATAAGGAAAGGTATTTGAAAATCTGTCATCATGCCCATTCTGAGACGTGGTAGGTAAATGAAAGTACAAAAATGTTATAAATTAAACGAAAATGATACAAATATTATAATTTGAAATTAATTTAAACTAATTCATAACATGAACAAATAAATAACAAAAAAACACGACTTTCTGGTATATTTTACCCTCCATATCAGTTTCAAGTATATTCTTCAAGAGAACTTCGAACGATTGGACCGTGTAAACAAAACCGAAATGGTATAAACCGATATGAAATGTAAACGATTGGTTTTTGAATAATTCGCATATGATCATCATAAAACAGTAAATAAGAAAGTTAAGTATTATGAATTTTCCCAAGTACGTATTCTTTCTTTGTTATTCTACAAATAAATGAATTGAATTGACACCATTATTTGAAAAACAACGAAAAAGGAAATAAACCCTTAATAGGAAACGACAAGAGTAGTCGTCACGTCAACACTGTGGTTTACGATGTCGTGGTGATGTGATCCCCAGACACCGCGGACGTTACGTTTAAACAGAAAGCCATTTCGCCGACATTCGTATAAAGCTGCTAGTACAAGCAACGTCGGATGTCCAACCGGCCGCTTCATTTCCCTGATGGCAACCCATTACACCGGCCAAGATGGACGGTGGATAACAAACCGGCAATTACACTATAAACACAATGACAATTGAATGTTTTCACTAATTGAAAAAGCCACCCTCGATCCCGCCATCGATTCTAAAGCACTATGTGAAATGAAAGTTACGTTGGAGTGCGTGACATGACGGCTGGCTTGATATATTAACTCCATCGACTTTACGAGTTCAGGTGACGTTTATTAATCTAATGGGCCAGCACCGGACGGTGCGTTATGAATTAAACGAGTAGAATCAAGTCACGAGGCGCTAGAGTTTTCATGGGACATAAATATAATTTCGAAATAAAGTAACCGGTTAAATTAGCTAACACTTTACGAATAGATAAACACTGATGTATAGCTTTAGTAAACAGTTTAAACCCTCTTTCAAATTACTAAAACTTGAGCGATAATGGCAGAATTAGCAAGTTTGCATCACTTGGCAAAGAATCCTAATCATAATAACTCAAGATCGTATCGTGCGGAGCAGGCGATGAACAAAAGACGGCAGCGCAACAATGGCGCCCAACTCGGGACCCGAGTGGCGCGCTAACAAATTACCAGCCCGCAGATAACTAAGCAATATTAAATCATAGTAATTTGTGGCCGGGACAGCCTCTTTCTAACAAGCTGACCAGACTTCAAGATATTATTGTTACTTCTTCTCCACGATTAAAAAGATAAGCGGCTTTTTTCATCCAACAAAGTCTGCATTACATTATTTCAGTAAGAAAACTTTGGAGTCGTTAAAAATAATAATAATAACCCCTCCCTAAAGCGAAACATCAGTCGTCGAGGCGTATAGTTTGAATTAGTATAAATAACAAAACCCAGTTTTAGTTGGGAACTCAGCGTGAAACTGCAATTTCGCCGCTCATAAAACAGGAAACCGGCAGGCAGCGTCGAGCTGGCTCGGTGCAATCGCATCTTTTCACTGTTCCTTCGGCGGCGCATTAGCAATTCCAACCAGCGCAATACTTGCTAGGAAATTGTAATATTTAGTCTTAATAAAGCTATTCGTAACGTTGAATATCCGGGGCGGGAGTGCTGGCGTCGCTCTGCGACTTGCCCGAGGCGGGGCACCTCGCACCGCACTTGAATTTACGACAAAGCTTTATTCGCAGATACGCTAGATTTTACCATAGGAAACGCTCCATCCGCTGTGCATTTACATCAGTGTGAATAGACGTATTCAATTTTAATTAATTGAAACGCTATCGACGCAACTCGTAAGACCAAAACGACCTATGACAATTCTAACAATGTTCTGGTAATACTAAAGCGATCCACCTATTGTACTGTGAGATTCTGTGCATTGTTTATTTATACTTAAATGAACCTATAGCGGGTAATATCAGGCGACATGCTCACTATAAAGTTATCGACTATCACAGCGTGGACAATGGATACTTAGCCCGTGGGTCCCACAGTGTCGTGTGCGATCGTTCACTATATTTAAAAGTTAAAATCCCGTTCCAAAATGTTTTAATTCAACGATTATATGGCAGGACTAATGTGGCGTGGGGCTCACGAAACAGTGCGAAAAATGACGCTCGTTCACTTCATATGGAGCATTAAATTGAGCTCTCCCGTAGAAAATCTTTTAGATGATGTACTTGAATTTTAAAACGTTGTAAAATTTTGCAGTTGGAATATTTTCTTAATAATATTTTTGTCCTTGAAAGACTTAAGTACTTCTCAGTTTCTCAGTAAATAGCCATTAGTTTAACGAATGTTCGTCTGCAATGATGGTAAAATGAGTTCGTAATCGTAGTCGTAAATAAGGTATGTATGTATGTATATTCCGTACCCACCCGATGCCCGCTTTTCAATTAGATAACAGAGTGTAGTTTTACTTTTACAGATTAATTTAGATAATATTTGGTAAAACATGCTTAATCTAAAAGATTGTAAAAAGGCATTTTATTTTTACAAACGTTGGAAGTAAGCATGACATCTAGAGCAAAAGCTTTAAACTTTTTACTTCCCTTGTAAAGTAAATAACGTCAAACTGAATAGCGCCATCTAACAGAGGGAGTACAAAACGGTTGACTAGCCTGTACGAAGTAATGTCGTGTACCGATTTAGTTCCAGTACATGTAAGTAGTTCATGTGGCGCCCCCTACAGGCGATCACAGCGCATTCGAACCACCGCCATCTAGCAAGCGATGGGATGGATATTTACTACGAATTGAAACGAACCCGAACCGATACTTTCTACGCGCAACTTTCACATGGTTTGTTACTTATGCAATAGGTGGCGCTGTACTCAAAAACCGTGATTGTGATGTGTTATAAAAGTCAATTTTTTTTCTTAATAACATTTTTACTAATAGTTTATTATTAAATATTTAATAGATGTAAATCTAAATTTATGTGCGGATTTTTTTGAATAAAAATTAAACTGCTATATAAAATTTATTCTAAGTACTTACGGGTGTGGTCTCGAGGTCCATCTCACAACCTCTTGTTACTGCAACTAAATGTCTGAAAATGATAAACATCTCAAGTTAGAAATCAAATCTTTCATTAAATAGAAGACCCTATTAGTCAATCAATTTCAACATGTTTTGCGTTTCTAGTGTAAATAAATTTAAATTTGGCTAAGTAACGGTAGATCAATTCAACTCAATTACCCAAATAAATGTGTGAAATAAAAAAATCTGCAGTAAGAACAGTTAGTAAGGATAAAGGTTTTGTTATTAAAAGGGCAAATTTTGACAAACTTATCCCTTTTCGAAGGAAATTATGTGGAAGGAACGTGGTATGAATGAATTGAAATGTGACAAAATTGATGTACTTAAGTAGGTACTAATACCTAGTAATAAACTAGTAATACTACCTACGTCATTACTAATAATTCACAATGTATATAAATACACAATGTTTCACGCTTATAACCCCCCCAGAGGGGTAGGTGTGTCGTACTATGGACATTAAACACACACATAGACATGAACACAAACACAGAGAGAAGAGAAAGTGAAACTCTTCATTTCGAACTCTGCTTCGCCGGGTTGAGAGAAAAAAGGAAAAAAACTTTCAGCAGCCCTCTTTTAAAACAAAACTTACCTATGCTTGCTTGAGGTTATATTATTATGTAGATGTTCATGGGCTACAGCGACCACTTAACACCACGTGGCCTGCATGCTCGCTACTACTCCATTCAAATAAAATAAAAAGTACGCTATATATTTGAGATAACAGAGTGGCTATGGGTCGATAATGAGCTCACGTGACAGCATATCGAGTGCAGTAGACAGTATAAGTAAGGTCAGTTTTTCCAGTATCCCATTTTAATACTCGTCATTCATAGAAAAAATTATAACCTTTTTGCCCTTGTTCTATTAACTGACGAGTACTAAGACAATGACGACATAATGGACGTTTACCTTACCTACTACTTAAGTATCAATTTCATCAAATGTCGATAATCTGGTCTTGGACTACCAAGTCAATTGAGATACTTTTAATGAGCTGTCAAAACGTGACATCCCCATACATTTTGTATGAGAAAATGATAAGTGCGTCACTTATCATATATAGTCAATTAATTGACTTCATTGTTATTGATTTAATCGGTAATAAAAATCATGTATAAAAAAGGATTAACAATTATATTGATTTCTAAGCATGATTTAGTGCAACCTTTTTAAGGTAAGGTTTTTGAATTTTTTTGTGCATAGTGTCCAAGACCCTATTGGAGGCGATCATACTCCTCAATGGTACTATGTCGGAAACGATAATTTAAGTTTAGCAACCTGCACTAGCATATTGCATTCAATGTGATCGATCGCCGATTACGTTGCATCACGACCATTTTTGTGGTTTGACTGCTATTTTTGTGAAGTCTGACACGGGCCATTTAATGCAGAGTGGTCACCGTCCATTCCAAACATTTGCAATAACAAAGATGCTAACGAAACGATAATAGCCTTCACATTTAAAAATAATAATAGCAAAATCGTTCTATTACAGCCCTGGACGACGAAGGCAATGAAACCATAATGCCTTCATATTTAAAAAGAATAGCAAAACCGGTCTATGCCAGCCCTGGATCATCTAACCAGTCTATCTATTGGTTGTAGAACATGAACGATTCGACGGGGGAAGTAGATACTTCCCACCGCTGAATTTATTATTGATGTGAAGCGAATATTGTGCTTCGGTAGAAAGATGCGATTGGCAAGACCGGCAACATCTTATTAAACTAGCCTTCCGCCAGCGGCTTCGCCCGCATGGACCCGTTTAATGAGTCCCCGTAGGATAAAAAATAGCCTATGTGCTATTCCAGGCTTCATTGCTATATTAAAATCATAGGCGTTTAGCCAGTTGCTTCAACCACGTTGACCCTATTACCAGTTTTCACGTAGGAATGAGGCATTTTCCCGCGGTAAAAAGTAGCCTATGTTACTCAGGGTGAATGTAGCTTTCTAATGGTGAAAGAATTTTTGAAATCGGAACAGTTTTGAGTTTATTCATCACAAACATACAAAAAAAAAACAAAAAAAAAATCTTTTCTCTTTATAATATTAGTATAGATAAATAAATAAATAAACGCTACACACTCATAGCCCCACACTAGGATTCCCTGTGTCGTGGGTACCATGGACACACAAAGACAGATAACAGAAATGTAAACTCATCATTTACATTTCTGCTTCGCCGAGAATCGAACCCGATACCCTCCGATCGGCAGTCCGGCATGGTAACCATTGCGCCAAACGGGTCGTCTAATTATTATTATTATTGGTTTGGTAGGGAAGGGTACATACAACCCTAAGGCCACTGCGACCGGTAAATGGTCCATTTTAACCTTTTTTTTTTGGTATCGGGGGGAAACCTTCGAAAGGTACCCGACACCTTGGGAAAGGATACCGGGCTATGTGGAATTTGACCGCAATAAAACCCTATACGAATTGCCTAGGGCGACGGTTGTTAGGAACCGTGCGATGCGCTTGACATCTTCCGATGTGACTAGGCTGCCGCCCAGTATCCGACTTCTGCTATGGGTGAGTGCGACACAGTCGCAGAGGATGGGGAATCCACTTCGCCATTGCAGAATTTGCATATAGCAGTGAAGCTTAGGTTTAGTTTGAACATATGCTGTTTAGTTTTACATTTAACCTTAATCGGTCTCTCTTCTATAGAATGTGTGTTTCGCATAATTCGATCTGAGACATACCTTCTTCCGCTGTATTCATTTCTGTCGTGAAACAATTCTATTATAAACGTAAATCTTACAGGAGGCGACCATCTGCCTTTAGAAAAAAAGTGCTATCACCTACCACGACTTCAGCTTTGCTTAAGGTTGCGTGTGGCTGCGTTCATGAGATGCAGCGACCGCCAGATACACTTAGTGCTACCGGAGGGACGGGTACACATACCAGTTAAACAAAAAAACATGAGAAGGGCGCTCACAACCACCGTGACTGGAGGTTTGAATGTTTATACACCGGCGCCCTTAGCATTCATAGGATTCATCCTATGAACAACCATTTCCTTGCTAAGTACGGAAACCTGTATTGTTAAGCTTTCATTTTGTCATTCACTGTAAAAGGCAATATAGAGCTTTACTTCCACAGAGCGATTACGCGGGGCTTTGCCTCTATGCACTCTGCCTCTGCAGTCTAACTTCTCTCCTTTAGTACAATACTGGAGTATTTAATCCTATTATATTCGAGGTTCCTTGAGAGTCACGCCACTTGTCAGTGCTTTCCATATGTCCCACTTTCGGTTCACAATAAACGTATCATATTTTTTATGTCATCGCAAGCAGATACAAGTGATTCTATTAGACATCTATTTTGAGATTTGATCACCGAAGAAATCAAGACTGAATAAGTTTTGTTTAGAAGTTACCTTTTGGATCGAAACTTTCTAGTACTCACATTGATTTGTTATAGGAATAATATTTCTTTGAATATAATGTATAGTAATCTATACTAATATACAAAGCTAAATAGTTTATTTCTTTGTTTGTTTGTTTGAACGCACTAATCTCAGAAACTACTGGTTCGAATTGAAAAATTCTTATTGTGTTGGATAGCCCATTCATCGGGGAAGGCTTTAGGCTATATAACATTACGCTGCGACTAAAAGGTTCAAAGCATCAGTAAAAAATGTTACAAAAACGGGGAAAATCCATACTTATATACAAAGCTGAAGAGTTTGTTTGTTTGAACGCGCTAAATATCAGGAAGTATTGGTTCGAATTGAAAAAAATATTTTTTGTTGGATAATCCATGTATCGGGGAAGGCTTTAGGCTACATAACATCATGCTATGACTTATACAAAAGTCCACGCGGACGAAGTCGTACTAAAGAAGAAATACCTCTGAGAATGTTGTAAACACATTCCCGTTTTTCCTTTACTCGACCATGTACTTATATTTTTTGTAACGCTTTCTTTGATCTCAACATTGTAGGAAGACAACGTCGATTAATGTTTTTCTTACACACATAAGAACTGTTAAGGTGTTGAACTTACTGGTGGCGAATAACTGATAGTGAAAAAAGCGATAAAGTAGTGGTAGTGGAAGTGGAGGTAGTGAAAAAATCGATTATTCACAATATTATGCGCCAATTGACCGTAGAGCGACAAAATATAGCTAAGAGTAGCAAACAAGCATGCAGGTACTTAACGACATAGTCCTTGTAGCTTCGCGATTAAGAATAGAGCTACAGTATTCCCGGCCTGATCGTAAGTAGCGACTAAAAGGGGGCTTCCGGGGTTGCGGGCGGTGAGAGTGGAAGCTCGACCCGTCTAGCCAATAGCCCCGGGAAGAACAGCGGTGTGTGCGTGGCTGCATGCCGCCGTGAGCGCCTAAGTGTACAGGAGAGCACATCTGCTGTCCCGAAGATTGGCCCGTTTTGGGGCGCTGCGCGTGAAGGACACCAATGCGTTCCACTGGAGATCCCGGGGTCTTCTCCAAGCGCAGAGGCAGGCCACCGACATATATTATTAACTAGCAGCCGCCCGCGACTTCGTATAAGCCTTCCTAAATAATTTGACTATTCAACACAAAAATATTTTTTCTATTCGAACCATAAGTAAGATTAGTGCGTTCAAACAAACAAAGAAACAAAAAAACTCTTCAACTTTATATTACATATTACTATATGTATAATTTCCTTATATGTATAACTTACGACAATTCTTCAAAAAATGGACTGTACAACTTCGGCTGTAGTTTAATGCATGCAAAAATAATATTGGATCGTGGATACAATCCATAATTACTACTTGTAATTGTTACATCTAAAATAATCGCTTGAAGCTATCGCCTATCGTAGGACACGAGACGTAAAGAAGTGGAATCGCCATAGACAGGGAATTTTCTCGATTAGGATTATCGGCGTTACAATAAAGGCAGTTTGCTAGTCTAGACTCCGCTGTATTAAGGCTAAGCAATCGGCTCGGAATGGGTTCAAGTTAAAACTACATCTCGGATAATGGACTGAAGTCGGGAGAAGGCTTTGAATTTGTTTGTTGTTTGAAAATTTTAATTATTTAAAGTTTCTGTCGAGCAATCAAGGGCTAATTAAGAAAAATCAATAAGTGGCTAGCGAAATTTCAGTAACTATTTACTGTTATAACCTCGAGCACTATTTTCAAGTATCCTTATTTTTCGCGCTGAAATCTTAGAATACTCTGGAAAACTAGTGACGTAACTACAAACTTATGAACGTACATCAAGTAGAGAGAAGTTGGACCGCAGCGGCAAAGTAAATATTGCACAGAGGCAAAGCTTCACGTAATCGCTCTGTGGAACAATGTTCTATATTGCAGTGAGATGGCCAAAGTAATCGTACCAGAAAGCAACTCTGACAACTTTAACTACAGTTACGACTTAAACATTTAAAAATAAATTGGTCATCTTTGACAAATGTTAAACATATCCAAAGTAGATTTTACATAGGCAATGGTGATTTTTTGGCTTAGACCACGTCTCGGCAAAAGGAGTACAGGCCGCCCTCCAACCAGGTGGACTGATGACCTGAAGAAGACAGCGGGTAGTCGCTGGATTCAGAAGGCCCAGGACCGGGAGGAGTGGCGAACATTAGCGGAGGCCTATGTCCAGCAGTGGACTATAAAAGGCTGATGGATGGATGGATGGATAGCTAACCTATATCGAACAAAATATCATCAACTTTATCCGATACAACTCAAAGATACACCAAGAAAATGATACAAAACAAAAGCACATAATGCCTTTTTCGACTTCCCGCCAAAACTATGAGAGTGGTGATTAGATTGTCCTTTACCTTCCAAGCTCAAGCAAGACTAATCCTGTCTGAGGACATATACAGTTGCACTACTAATCCAGAAGCTGATGATGTCATCATGTGAGTATGGCCAGTATCTGCACTTATCCACTGAAAGTTGAAACGCATAAAGACAACTCCTCGGCAGGAATTGATGCGTCGGTACAATTTATATCTATCGAATTATGCTAGTTTCTTCAATTGCGATGGCAGATAAATAAGAATAACACAGTAATACCATTACCGCAATGACACAGTTGGAAACTCCGGAACATTAAGCGGAGAAGTTACCCGCAGCGTTGAAGTAAATATTGAATTGAGGCAAAGGCCCGTATAATCGTTTGCATGTTCAACGGACGTTACGTACCAATGAATGAATGAAAGAATGAATGAATGAATGAATGAATGAATGAATGAATTTATTTATTTGTTTTTGTGTTATGCGTATATATTATTTATATATATAAAAAAATACCGACATACTTTACTGGATACACCAGTGTACAAATATTTTATGTCAAAGTTATCAAATTTTATTTTACATAAACATCACGTTTAATTTAAAATACTCGTAACAACTTCAAATATCGGTCAATATAAATCAACATCAAATATATCAATAAAATAACAGTGCGAAAATATGTTTTTTCAGCTTGCCTCCATAATTCCATTGGTCACGTTCTGGTAAAGAAGCCATCACTTCTAGTCTATCACTTCATCACTAGAATGTCTGACTGAATTGACTGACTGATTACTGACGACTTACTGACTTTACCTACTATGTCTGACTGAATTGACTGACTGATTACTGACTTTACCTATTACAACTTGTCCAGTTTCAACAAAACTCGCAAAAACGTGATGCAAAAATTATACTTGACACTGGAAATATGCAGAGTTTGCGATGCCATAGTTGCAGAAGACAAAATTAAATTGTACCTATGACATTACATGTTCACTTTTAATAATTAATGTCAAAGTGAAAAATGTTAATCTTAGGTATGTCAATTTAAGTTATGTTTAATTACAATGTTTAGTAATTGAAATTATCACTAAAAACTATTTTACATCATAATATAGTTTTGTTGTAGAATATCTAATAGAACTCTTTTAAACTGTTTAAGATTTAAGTCATACTAACGCTATGGCAAGTGATTATAAACTTCTACAGGCATACGGTATGATGATGCATTCGTTTACTATAACACTTATTTATGTAGCTGTCTATAAAACTACTTCAATGTCCTTTTTTACATAAAATCAAGTTCAATTACAAACGAGCACACCAATCTGATTCCAAACTCAGGCGAGTCTATTTAGCAATCTATGGCGGTCCTGTTTTTTATAATAAATAAATACGTATCTTTGGACAATTCACACAACACCATCTAATTCCAAACTAAGCAGAGCTTGTACTATGGTAATCAGAAAGCTGATAAACATACTTATATAATTCTAAATACATACTTAAATATATAAATTAACACCCAGACACAGAACAAATAGGTATGTTCATCACACAAATATTTGTCCTGGGTGGGAATCGAACCTCACGCTTCGCAGTCATCTCATCACCCACTACGCCACGGAGACTGTCAAAGTAGGCTGTTTTATGTAGGTAAAAGGAAGTTCTAGTGACAGACGTGCAAGCAATGGTCGTGTCTGAGGCTGTACTATTCCAGAAGCGGGCTATGGGATCATTTAATTGTGAGCGAAACAGAACCTGTATCAATTGTACAGAATTATTACATGGTACCAACAGACGTATACTTAAATCTTCAGTAGTAACGCACGTAGGAAACAAACATACAAACGGTACAAACAGGTTCAGAAATGGTGTCTTCACGATGGAGTCAAGCACGTTCTTTCACCTTCTTTTATGATCCTTATTATGTAAAAGTCACTTCACTATATTGTCTTCAAAGGATCTAACATATGACCACAATAGGACCATCACCGCAGTGCCACAGTTAGAAACTCCGGAACAAACATTAAGTAGTGAAGTTGCCCGCAGCGTTCAAGTAAATATTGCTTTGAGGCGAAAGCCCGTATAATCGCTTTGCTACAACGCTATACTTAATTTAGTAGATAGACAATACTCATATCTATTGGCTCATATATCGATGTCCTGCGATGAACTATAATAATCAGGAGCAATATGCTTTATTAACCACTATAAAAATCTTCAGCAGTATTGAACTACACGTGAGAATAGGTTTATTTATTTATTACATTTGGTTCCAGAGTTTCCAATTTTTCCGAAGAATCCTGGGAAAATAACAACCAATACCTCAAAGTACACAAGCAAATTGTGTGTTTCTTGTAACAGCACTAAATTCATAAAAAAAATCCCAACTCCTACAAAATAAAATAACCTTCCAAGAGAATGATTCTCTAGGGAAGTATCATAGTGAGCTCGAACGTAATCAAAGTATAAAGCTGGCTTGAAGATAATCAAACTCCCTTAGCAAATCTGAAGTAAACAAATAAGAAAATTAGTACGGGATCATCTTTCTCGATACAAACTCGAGCCACGGATGTTATTACTCGCAAATTGCTTGTTTACGACGACAACGCGATACAAAATATTTACTACAAAATTCCTCGGAGACAATTTAAATTTACAGATAGTTCCTTAGTGTTTTAAGCTTGTGGTTGTGGAACTTAAGAAACGTCCTTTCTTTTCGTGAAAAGTTATAAGACGGACAGAGGAAAGACAATTACACACACACACACACGCAAGCAGAGTAAAGCTTTTGGACGGAAATTGAAACGAAAATTAGGGCGACCAATTGTGACAAATAACTTCAATCTGCGCACATTAAGAGGCTGTTTACGAAATTCTGCCGATTTATCTGATTTTACATACATAGCATTTACATAAATTTTATTACACAACATGATCAAATTGATCATTTCAATAATAAACTATTAAATTGGCCATTTTTTCGTTTTTATTACGTTGTTTTGCTTAATCTGAGTGCTTAATAGACCTGAAGACCGTAACAATTTGTGAATTTTACTGTTATACATAGGTATAGAATTTTACTTATTTCCGGATCATTTTAAAACCTAAACGGATCAAAAAATGCTACGAATACCTGTAAAAATCGCATACCCAGTAAATTAGTCACTTTTTGTCACTAATATAAAAAAATATTAGTAAAAAAATATTGAACTTGTCAATTTTAAGAGAAAATGGTCCAGAAATTGCATTGTTTTCGGCTTATTGGAATAATCTTTCCTAAAATGTATTACTCATAAATACACCTCAGTTCATAAATCAATCTGTTTCCTGATTAAAAAATAAAATTATTAATGGAAATTTGGCATTAAAATCTATTAAAAAAACCTAAATGTTCTTGACGCAAACTTAAAAAGTGGCTTTAATTAGTGGCTTAAAAAGTGGTATTAGATTATAATTAATATGATTAGTTATATTGTGCAATTATGGAAATACCTACTGTATTTTAACTGCAAAATCTCATGTGTTAAATCAGGTAAATCAGCGAAATTGCAAAATTTCATATACGGCCTCTTAAGCATTCCTTTTGGTTGATGACATTAACTAGTGTTGAACCACGTCGTGGGCTTATTACACTAATCGTTACTAGCTAGCAGTGAGACAAAAGAGCTGTAAAGAGAGCATATATTCAATTCTCATTCATCTTTAAACCCCTAACGATTGAAGTTATCTGATACCTTATGATAAACGGCAATTATTGTATATACTTATATTAAATCTGAATCTCGAAAAAGACTGACGATTTTTATGAAATTTAGTGTGCATCGGTTTATGGGGGCAATAAATCGATCTAGTTAGGTTTCATTTTTAGAAAATATCATTTTATCCGTTTTTTCAAGAAATAATCAACTTAAACATAAACTAAAAAATAGTACTCTACCGGCGCTAAATGTAATTCAATTTTTTTAGATTGGAAGCCAAAGTAGATGGCGTTGTTAAGTACACAAGCCATTGAGTCTCTGACAGAAATTAATTGTTTTTATCCGAGCAACGCTCGGTCATCCACTCACTAATGGAATAAACAGACCTAACTACTGAAATACCTGAACAAGCTTATTTTTCCTCTCAAAATAAAAGTGACCTCTTTATAGAGCTTTGATCCAAGCTGGTATAACACAAGTAAGTCCAACTTAAACCATGGTACGAACTATGAAGAGACACATCTCACAAACTCTGAAACAACTTATGCTTGAAAGCACTCGGAGACGTGCAAGACATCTTGATACAAAAACGTGTGCGAGCACTGGTTTTCTGCAATCCTTAAGACGAGCACGTCTACTGACTATGACAGATGTGTAGTGGCCACTACTTAAGCCCTGATAGTTTGACACCTGGCAGCTATAAAAAATATATGAATGTAAGGAAATATATACATTTGTACATATATAGATTGAAAGGAAATATCTCGTACGTTACGTTAGTATAGATATACGTTAATAATAAATAGTATTCTGTGACCACGGTTTGTTATCGTTAAGTGTTACTGCATAGGTTGTATATTGTAGTGTAGTATTTTGCCGAAAACCTCTGTAGCCCTCCGCATTAGACGTTTCACATCAATAAAAACATAGGTCATCATTATTAATTATTATTATTGTTACATTTATAATTAGGCTGAAGTGAGTGTCGTCCTCGTATGTAACAGGAATAACAGACCTAACACTTAGTACTTATGATATAGACTTAGCATCCAAAAATCAGACACGTAGGTTTCAACATGGGCAATGAAAAAATGCGGTAACAAATTTTGGTCAAAGGTGCAAGCTGAAAATTCGAGTTTTGATTTCCAGGTGGCACCTTTGCATAATATGCATCACAGATCTTAATAACCTATCACAGCTTCAAAGAGAAAACATAAACTAATTAGTCTCAGAAACTGAAGTGAGCGACAAGCAGTAGGTTTCCGAAGACAAAGACACAGGAGCGAATGGAATTGCGTACCTACAGTAGAAGCTATTTAAGTCCTGGGGTTTCTAAGGCCTGATGGATGGAAGGATGACCTATTCGTTCTTATCCATCGACGATACACCAATATATTAATTGACATGTAAGAATAGTGTCGTTACACAAAAAAGTTTTTTAGACATAATACAAAACACTAGCGGCCGCCCGCGACTTCGTCCGCATGGACAGTCGGATGTTATATAGCCTAAATCTTCCCCGATAAATGGACTATCCAACACAAAAATAGTTTTTCAATTCGAAAGTAGTTCCTGAGATTAACGCATTGAAACAAACAAACTCTTCAGCTTTATATATTAGTATAGATAAATATAGAAACAACCTAACGTTTTAGATGACTATCAACAAACTTTCCCAAGAAGAAAAGAGTGATTTTCATCTTTCACTTTTATTTACAAGATCCTTTATAAAAGTTCCCTTTCCAACTACAGTTGTTAGAAAGTTCAGAAGGAGCTTGATAACGCCGCTTAGACTAATTGGTTAGCGTTAAGATTCTTATAAAAGCACTGTTTTATACTTGGTCAACTTGTGTTTGTTTTTTCACTGTTACGTACGTTACGTCACGTAAAAGAAAGAGTGAGGGAATTATTGCCAAAACGTTATAATCTGATTATAGCGACTAGTATCTAATAAAGAAAATGGCTTGACATTATACATTATTTACTTAACAGATTTTAAAGCAATTGAATAGTAGCTGCAGACACTAGACATCTACACAAAAAGGCCTATTATGAAACCAAGGACTATTTGAATGAAAAAAGGCTTCAGATTAAACTTAACTCATATAAGGCTGTTTCTATATACCATGTCACAATTTTAACTTTTTTGAAATTTGTGAGCGGATGACACGATAGCTGTCTCGTGTGCTCCTTGTCGCCCCACAGTCATGTTAAATACCTTTGTACCTGAAAATGTATTTAAAACAGGGCTGGAGTTTTTTCCGCCCACTTTTTTCTCTTAGCCCATATATGCCTCAGTGCACCCAAAGCAGATGACTATCAGCCGATGACCGTACATCAATTACAACTTACAAGCATCAAGTGTTTCAAAATTTTTACTCAGGATGTTAATAAACTATTTCATTTCCTACTGAACGGCAATTTCATGTGTAATATTTGTTCGTAAGAAACGTGTGACGTCTGAAATAACAACGCGACCTCATGAAGTTGCGCCGCTACTCCAGAAGCTAGTGTCGCCTCACGTAAGTGTGGCAAGGGATGCAGCTTCCACAGAACATTATTAAGGGAGGTAGAACGGCAATAATGCGCCATTCGTATGAAGACTGGTGTCGCCGATCAAGCCCCGCCTTTCATCTCCATTACATCTGTATTTAAATAAATACGAAACTTACGCACATATTTGCAATTTCAAATCTAGCCAATCTTAGCGCCGCACAATCACGCGATTTCAAATGAACGAATCACACCCAAGCACGCACACAAGCACGCATATCGTAGCACGATCGCGTGTTTCTGTAGAGGTTTTGGAATTTTGAGCGTTTGCTCAAATTTCCTTGGCGCGTCTGCCCCGCCCACATTTCCATTCTAACTTTTCTTAATAATGTTCTGTGGCAGCTTCTTACTAAAAACACAAAGAAATTTTCAGCAGCAATGGGTGCCACGGCGAAACATCCCTGGTCAAACAATAAAAGTTCGACGTACCATGGAGGTACCTGTAAATCTATTAAAGTAATTATTAAAGATGTAGTAGTAAGTGTGATTTTGCGATACTTATAAAAATAAAAAATAACATTTCACACTGATAGCCCCCCACAGTAGGATACATATTCCCTGTGTCGTGGGTACTATGGACACACACAAAGACGGAAACACCAACACCCAGACCGTTCTGTTTCGCCGGAAATTGAACCCGGAATCCTCTGATTGGCGGTCCAGCATGGTAACTATTGCGTAACGCAGGTTATTTATTTATCTAATATCTTTGAACGAGCAATTGTTGTATTCAAATTTTGTATATACCTGTATACAAAATCTGCATTTGGCTATGGAATCCTAAAAACTGTTATAATATCAATAGAACACGTTAGTAAATTTTGCCTATCTAAAAGGTTATAATAGCTCAAATGGAAAATCGGGAGGTCCCAAAACCAGAATACCCCGGTTTGGATCCAGATGTCACCGAACCAATTTTTTAAGTTCCTTTTTGCGGTTAGACGAAGAAAATAGGGATCAATAGGGACTTGGACACTATATATTTAAAAAACTCTAAAAGCATACGTCAAGAAGTTTGCACTAAACCATGCTTGAATTGTAATTGTAAATTTATTTTTATACATCATTTTTATCGTCTTTTAAATCAATAAAAATTTAGAAAACTGAATATAGACGACGTCACAAATCATTTTCTAATACTAAGTGTATCAGGACGTCACGTTTTGACAGCTCATTAGTATCTCAAAGGATATGGTTGTCCAAGACCGGATTGTTTCTATCCGAGAAAAGCTCGTTAACACAGGAAAAGTACGAGTAACATAAAACAACATCTGAGCAGACTAGATATGAGCGCCGTGGGAGGTCGGCGGCCGCCGTTCCTTCCACTTGACACCACCAGAACGACACCACCGGTGGTATCATATGGAATCTCTAGTCCACATGACACCACCCTAGTGATGTCTAGAAACGCGTTTTTGACAAACAGCTCCCAATTCATTATTTTAAGTTATCTATTGTTAAACGATAAAGAATAACAGAGTTTATGACATATTAATTTTTATTTAAGTAATTTTCATTTTAATGTATTTATTTATATTATTTTATTTTTCTTCAGTATTAGTATCCATGTCGATTTTGAAAAAAAATTAAAGACGGAAAGACAATAATATGCAACTTAGACTGTACTTACGTACTTACGTACATATGTAAAATATTTTTTTTCAATTATGGCATCGCAAACACTGTGCATACTGCCAGCGTCAAGTATAATTTTTGCATCAATTTTTTGCCAGTTTCAATGAAACTAGACGAAATAATAACAAAGTCAGTAAGTAAGTCGTCAGTAATTAGTCAGTCTAGTCAGTCCAACATTCAAGTAAAGCGATGGCAACTTTACTAGAACGTGTCCGATGGAATTTTGGAGGCAAGCAGAAAAAACATATTTTAGCACTGTTATTCTATTTCACAAACACTCGTGCACTGTAATTAACCTATATCAATCAAAATGCCATCAACTTCATCCAATATAACTCAAAAATATACAAAGAAAATGAAAATAAAACAAGAGCACAATATGTCTTTTTCGACTTCCCGCCAAAACTCTCTGATATGCAAATTGCAATGAACAATGTCAAGATGACCATTTGAGTGACAGATAAATATATACTTTTTCAAACTACCTACTTTATCTTAATTGCAGTTTTCATATCAACAACAAAGCAACTTTGATGAGTTGTTGTTATAACGCCCGGGATGGTTCTAGTAGGTAAAAGTCAATTTTGCTGTATGTAACATCACTAATAGTCGGTGGTGTCATGTGGACTAGAGATTCCATGTGACACCACCGGTGGTGTCGTTCTGGTGGTGTCAAGTGGAAGGAACGGCGGCCGCGCGCCGACTTTTTGGTGTCGGCGGCGGCGGCGTCGTCGGCGGCGTGACCTCCAAAGGATTTTTAGATGTTGGCAGATAAAAAATAAAAAAAACACGTATTTTATCGATAAAAATATTAACATTTATTAAAACTTAAAAATAAATAAATTACGGTTCAGGAAAGTGTGACATTTTTGACTCTTAGGAAAAAAACAACGTAATTATACAATTTCGAATAACAATTCGCCGATATTGCAGGTCGGTGTATGACAGGATAGGTTTTTTTTATATAAATGCACTGAGCCTTGGGGGAACACCGGTGTTAATGGGCTTCATATCTGAGCAGCATCCGTCAATAACGACCTTAATCTGCCGCTCAGACAGAAAGCTTGCCACCCAGTTGCATAGACTCACGGGAAGACCGTAAGATGGAAGCTTCGCGAAAAGGACCCTGTGCCAGACCCGGTCAAAGGCCTTTGCGATATCCGGCATCTGCCAGATAGTAGATTTTTGGAAATTTGCATACGGCCACAAATGCATTAAGAGGCTTTAGAGGATAGTTTTCGTTATTTTTTTAGTTATGGTGGTAAATTAAACCCTTCTGACCACAAATCTGCAATAATATCAAAAATAAAATTAAAATAGATGAGGAAGTATAGCCATAAATAGCAGTCTTTTCCTTTGCATTTCTTAAACATGCGTCACAAAACACTTAATCGTTGAGAACTGTTCTTTCTTTTTCATCTTAATTTACAATTAAGTTTTCAAAATAGTTCCATCAGTAACTGTGCTTTGATTTCACTCGGTCATAGCGTCCGTAGCGACATCACTGTATTTTTTTCTTTTTTCGTTTTATAAACGTACACATTTTCTAGAGCCGACGACGCAGCCATTTTTCATAGCTAGCTGCTTAATGCGTCCTATTTCAACAACGAGCACGTTCATACTATTTGACTAGTGACCGATTCAACTATCTCTCTCGCTCACTCGGCGCGCCGTTACCTTTTCGCGGCGGCGGCGCGGCGGCGCGGCGAAATCTGCGGCGGCGGCGGCGCGCCGGCGCGGCGCTCATATCTAGAGCAGACGCATACTCAATTGCGAATACCGTACATAAGAGCATGAAGCTTCCGAGAGCGATGTGAGTCACCGAGATGGGATATCTGCGTACTATCTAAATCGATATTTCAAATAAATATTTGTTGCTGTTTATTGCGCAAGCTGTTCTTAAAGCTTAGAACCATGAAAGTATCGCGAGAATACGAGAACGTTTTACAGTTCTAAGTTTTTGACATTTACGAATCATTTTAGTCCAGGGTAGAAGCCTTTAAAAATAATGAAAAGTGAAAAAAAATTATAATAGAATGAAACCCATTAGAAAAGGAGGGAAATATGATAAAAATGAAAGGAAAAATAATTTACGGGCGATCTGAGGTTGGGAAGGGGATGGGGGTGAGTTTTTAAGGGTAAAAAACGGTTTTTCTCGATTTCCGGCAAAACTAAAAGTCCTATCGAAAAAAGTCAAATGGAAAAGTTGTAGATAATAAAAAGATCTAAAACTTTTGTATTTACACTTTTTTCACTTAACCTCAAAATTTATGTGAAAAATTCAAAAAACCAAGTTTTTGGTTTTTTATTTTTATCTTTTACAAAAATTTTTTGTTTTTAACGAAATTTTGTGAAAACTTACCTTTTTATGTCCCAAATACGCTGTAATTTATTTAATTAAAAATATTTATTTTTTCACCTTATTTTGAATTAATATCGAAAAAACAGCCTAATTTTCAATCGAAAATTCACCCGTCAAAATATCAGCTTTTTTCAAAAAGTTGGTGTGGTTTCTGTTCGTTGGAATCTCTACTTTCCGATGGTAAAAAAAAATATATGTTACTATGGTAAATCTTCTCAGAAAATGCAAAAATTCAAAAAAAATTTTATTGCATACACTTGCTTATCATCTGCCTTATTGCAAATGATACAAACAGATTCATCCATACTGATAATCTGAAAAGACAAAATCGAATTAATAATGTCTTCACTATTTAATCGTGAATAAACTCCCATGAAAAAAAAAATATTAAAGAAATCAATGTCAAAATGTATAAATAATATATTTAAAATCTATAAAAAATATATAAAATATATATCGTAAATATATTTCTAATAAAACAAACTTTTGGCCGATTTTCATATATATTTTATACTTTTTTATAGATTTATAATATATTATTTATACATTTTGACATTGATTTCTTTAATATTTTTTTTTTTCATGGGAGTTTATTCACGATTAAATAGTGAAGACATTATTAATTCGATTTTGTCTTTTCAGATTATCAGTATGGATGAATCTGTTTGTATCATTTGCAATAAGGCAGATGATAAGCAAGTGTATGCAATAAAAAAAATTTTGAATTTTTGCATTTTCTGAGAAGATTTACCATAGTAACATTTTTTTTTTTTTACCATCGGAAAGTAAAGATTCCAACGAACAGAAACCACACCAACTTTTTGAAAAAAGCTGATATTTTGACGGGTGAATTTTCGATTGAAAATTAGGCTGTTTTTTCGATATTAATTCAAAATAAGGTGAAAAAATAAATATTTTTAATTAAATAAATTACAGCGTATTTGGGACATAAAAAGGTAAGTTTTTACAAAATTTCGTTAAAAACAAAAAATTTTTGTAAAAGATAAAAATAAAAAACCAAAAACTTGGTTTTTTGAATTTTTCACATAAATTTTGAGGTTATGTGAAAAAAGTGTAAATACAAAAGTTTTAGATCTTTTTATTATCTACAACTTTTCCATTTGACTTTTTTCGATAGGACTTTTAGTTTTGCCGGAAATCGAGAAAACCCGTTTTTTACCCTTAAAAACTCACCCCCATCCCCTTCCCAACCTCAGATCGCCCGTAAATTATTTTTCCTTTCATTTTTATCATATTTCCCTCCTTTTCTAATGGGTTTCATCCTATTATGATTTTTTTTGGTTTTAAAAATTATCGACCCTGGACTATTTGTAGAATCTATTTTTTTATTTAAATGGAGTAGCAGACGAGCATGCAGGCCACGTGGTGTTAAGTGGTCGCTGCAGCCCAATACATACAATCTCAAGCAATCATAGATAAGTCTTGTCCGAGGTCGTATGCAGTTGCGCTGCTACTCCGGAGGCTGGTGGTCGCCTCATGTAAGTGTAGCCGGCAACTGCACCTTTCCAGCGAAACACAATAGAATTGGTTCACGGCAGAAGTGGGTGCAGCGGTGGTACTTCCCCGGGCGAACCATACCTAATAGTTTCAAATGTCTATTAGTTGAGATTCGATTTATCGGTCGGTCACCCATTTAATCCGACCGAGTCCGTAATAGCTTAGCTTTTTCTGCTCTTCAGTAGCATCGTAATAAGTTTTAAATATCAGCTTCTAAATTCCGAAGAAACAATATTTTTAAGGATTAAAAGTCAAACATTTTTATGGACGCTTCTGCTACACGGAACTATTACGAAATACAAAATAACATTAGGTAATTATTTGTAAAGGCACTTGTTTCACAATGTCAGCATTACTTAGCTTTAAGCATCGATCAATCGTTCTTTTCTTCCCATTGTGAGGCGTAAGGTCAAACACCCGAAGAAGTTTTCCATGTTTTATTGACAGAAAATTCGCTAGGCTTTGTATTCTCCATTACCCATACATTTTATATCTCGCTCGAACATTTGTTGAAGGTCATCGACATGAGAATATATAGTTTAGTGCTGGTTTATATTCTTGTGTGCGTAGTTCTTAAGAAATTTAAGAATGGCGTAATGTGGTTGTAATTGAAATAATATTTTGTTAAACTGAAAAAAAAATTAAGGTATATAAGATATTATTATGTAAGTTATACAATCTAAGATGCCAACCAAATTAAATGTATCTATTTCAGTACTATTGACCAAAGAAATAACAAACATTGTTCTGAACACCATCAGTTTCGAAGGGACCACGGCTAACGCAACAACAATATCTACAAATCAACCGTATGTTAGAAAAACATTATTAAAAGCGATGAGACTATTCTGCCTTTTAATCTGGATGTTCATAGATATAAAGAGATTAATTCGATAGGTATTTAGGCCAGGCTTAGTCCAGTCTGCGAAATTTTGGCAAAAATCACTCGAGTTCAATATAACTAGTATCTTCGTACCTCCGACAGCCAGTCTAGCGTAAACTAGCTCAGCGTCGGAATATTATTCACATACCTGTCGGTTTTCATATAAGAATTTCTGAATGTCATATACCAAAAAGATGTATTTTTATATTCATACTTTATGTTGAAACAAATTATTCTAACTTCTAAATCTCTGTTTGTGTGTGTCAACCAATTGTAATGAAAATTAGTACACATATATAATGGGCCTTGTGATATGACATAGGATAATAATTTTTATCGTGAAAAATAGGATTAAAAGCGTTAAAATAAGGGATGAAAATTCGTATGAAGTGTTGTCATCGTCAAAGATAAAACACGAAATTTTGTATTAAATGCACTGGAGAGTGTGTAAATTGACGTCTCATGTGGCGCAAATCGGCGCAACGCAATGCTTATCATGCCGGACTGCCGATCGGAGGGTCTCGGGTTCGATTCCCGGCGAGACATAAATTTGAATGATGAATTTAAATTTCTGTTCCCAGTCTGGGTGTCCTACTGTGGGGCTATGGGTGTGAAACGTTATTATAATTATTATTATATTATTATTAAACAAATGTTTGTACCCTACAGTTTTTGACATTTCGACCTACATGGGAAAAATTGCAGATGAAAATTCATATGGAATAATAACCGTATTTCACGCGGGCGAAAAGCTAGTATTATAATATAAAAAAAAACCTAGTCCAGCCTCCGAAATTTCAGCAAAGGTCAAGCGTAGGGGTCAGCAAGCAGCCCACTTTGGCCGGCTTCCGATGGCCAGTCGAGCGCAAACTCGGTCTGCTGTAATATATTGTTGTCATACTTCTAGGCTTTCATATTGCTTGCAGTTATACATGTTTTAAAAATAAATAAAAATGTAACTTAGACAAGGCGCAAATAAAGTGTAATTTAGGTGAGAGGCAATTAAAATTTGATAAAGCGCAAATGAAATGTATCTCAGGCCTGGTGGAAACAAAACATAATCCAGATCCTACGCGAACAAAATGTATCTTAGGCCCTGTGCACTTAAAAGTAGAGGTGAGACGTATTTACTGGAATAGGTTTTTGGAATAGGTTTTGGCCTGGACGCGTAAGTACGCGTTCCCGCCCGCGCGTCTTTTAGCGTATCGAGTCTTTAGGAGTACGACGACTCTGCCTACGCGCGTTCGGAAGTAATCGGAAGACGTCGCCGCACTTCGGGTAATGCGAGTCGTCGAGTCGCGATGGATTCCGGTAATTAGGGGCGAGTTATTGTTAGCGTAAATAACACTTAGATAAAACGCAATAAGGCTCTGTATTCTTTGACAAAATTATTTGTTTTGATTTGATGCTAGTTTCATAAAAAATGTGCTTTAAAGTATTTTTTAGATTGAAGTTTTTACAGAAACTGCTGGCAGTCCTAAGCCTGCATAAAGTATGAAGGGAAGTTTTTGATCGTTATTTATATTAGAATTTATTTATTTATTTATTCATTGCATCAAACATGGTAATACATAATATATATTATAGATGTTACAAATTTCAAAGGTACAAACATATTTGGCTGATTTAAGCATGCAATGTCAATTAAAACTTAAAATTATATAATGTCAAACTAATTTTATCATAATTGAAATTGATTACTGAATATAATGTCAATACCTTAATCTATTCAAATTTAATAAAAAAGAAAGTGTAAAAATCTTTATACTTATATACCGAAGTCGTTTTATCCAATTTGTTAAGTATTCTCGTGTATACATTTTCTTGTTACCTACGTTACGTACATAAATGTATATTCCCGTTTATCCATATTTAAATTTGTAGACCATCCATATGAAGTACGAAGGGAAGTGGAAATGTTAATGTTTAGTCGTATCGTATCGTAAGAAAAGAAACAGAATTAAAGTGTCAATATTTAGGTATGTACCTACCAATGTATGTACCTTTTTAGACTAAACTTACTTTGGAACACTCGCTACATTCGACATTAGCGTGTCGTACAATTTCGATACTCTTAAAACTACAAAAATTAGTACGTATTCGCAAGACCCGCATTTACGGGAATCACTTGTGTACGTGATGAATGACGTACTCGTAAATACTCGTGGACCTAGTTTTTGGATCTAGTATTTTTGTGGACGCGTACTCGCAAGACTCAGTACGCGTTTTGCCTAGTACGTCTCACCTCTACTTAAAAGGTAATATAGAACCGACGCAAACAAAACCTTACTAAGGCCCTGCGCAAATTAATAGTGCAAATAAAATATTGCTAGATACCTAGTGCAAATAAAATGTAATCTGAGCCCAAAGTTAATAAAAAAAATTTAGAACCACTTAATAAAATGTTACTCGGGCCCTACGCAAATAAAATGAAATTTAGGCCCTGCGTAAATGAGTAACTGCATTAAGCAGTTTCTTCTTACAGGCGCGCCTCCGAAGGCCAGTCAAGCTGAAACTTCCTCTGCGGCAGTATATTGTTGTCATACTCGGCGACTTTCATATACTTGCCATTATATACTACAGGCACTTAATCTACTGTACTGTATCAGATTCAGTCCAGTCTAGAAAATTTCGGCAAAGGACATGCCACGGGGTCAGTAAAGCAAGCAGTTTACATTACAGGCGCGCCTCTGAAGAAGTCCGAAGCGCAAATTCGTTCTAGGGCGACATCGTATTATTGTTATGCTCGTTTGTCTTCATAAACTTTGGTTGAATACAAATCAGTGCTTCAGCCCAGCCTTCGGACCAGGCAACGCCATTCTGACAGTACCTCAAATAACATTTTAGCAAAAACTAACATGTGAAGTTAATGACGTAGTTGAGCATGAATAATTATGTATACAGTGTATGAGTTATCCTATATATAAAATTCTCGTGTCACAATGTTAGTTACCATACTCCTCCAAAACGTCTCGACCGATTTTTATAAAATTTTATATGCATAGGTATAGTAGGTCTGAGAATCGGCTACTATCTATTTTTCATACCCCTAAGTGATAAGAATGACCCACCCCAAACATTTAAACGCGGTACGGAGTTTGCGGGGTCAGCTAGTTTAAACTTAAAAAAATTACCACAAAGGCAAACCGCTTACTTAATATTAGTATTAGCAAAACGATCACATGTTTTATTTCATGCACATACTAATGGTCCGAATAGAATTTGAAAGACATTTTTCTTGGAGCGATATTCGATGTGATTTGTATTTATGGACTAAAATATTGAGGACTAGCAGTGTAGAGATTTGGTTTTCCTATGCGACCAGATTACCATCTCATTTGATATTGAAGTCGTATTTCTACGAATAGAACCTAGATGCCTACCTACCTACCTACATAGCTAGTATCGTACATTACAAGGACCAAAAGTAAAAAGCCTTTTGGTGTAACTGGATTCACACGTCAATATATGGAATTTGCGACAAATAAAATACTCAGGTACGATGTGGGTTTTATTGTGTTTCGATAGAATGGATGTTTAACGGCCAGGCTTACATAAGGGGAAAACAAGCTTTCTTAAATAGTTGTATGTAAATGCATACGACATCAGACTCGGGCGCGTTTGAGGATGGATGAAGTCGATGTAGAGTAAGTTGCAGAATTATTGCAGCATTTTCAAAAAACTATCGTATTAACTTGTTGATCACACGACCTTCTTCCGTGAGCACAACACACACTAAGAAATAGATAAAAACGCACAACTTGGTTTATTTCTTTTCTAAAACATGAGCATCATTCAGTTATTAATTTATTGTTCTTTTAGACACCAAATCTCAAAAAAAGTACTAAAACTATTAGCGGTGGCATCATTACTAAATCATAATTAAGTAAATAATAAATTAGCTTCACAGTAAGCAATGAAAAAAAAACGGAAACACTTCTATTTCTTCTAACTACACAGTTAATTCAACTCTGATAAATTTACTAAGAGATATTACGAGTACTTAATAAAACGTTATTATATAAACGAAATAACTAAAGTTATATTCATTTGCAATTAATTTAGCGAAACCGCATACATCTCTTTGCAGAACAAATAGAACTAAAACATGCGCCGGGATATTATAACCCTAAACAAATAACGTTCCAACATTTATTTTTCACCCATTGACCGGAGGGTCGGGTAGTATTAAATTCAGGCAACGTGTGAAATTCCATAGAAACAAAGCGTACTTCCTTGCGAATCAGCCACCATCTGACCCCGTAGCCGTAACGGAGAGGTTCGAATTTAGTTTCGCTGAACTGATTCGCTTATTCATCTTATTATTTCGCTGAGGCTTTTGATATAGGTAGTACTCATCCAATCATTGAAAAATAGAACGAGGAGAACAATTAATCTTTTTGAAAAGGCGACGATATACGCGAACGTAGAAATCTGAAATCAAGTCTCTTGCTAACGTTATATTCAAAGTTTTAATTTCCCTCAGAACAATGCGGATTCTCCCACAAATTAGCTACTTTCTGATCTCATGGACACCGATCGGTGTAAAATGGTACTCCACGGCTGAACTCAGTCGCTTCTCTAATTGGTATACAATCGTCAATGAAATAATTCAACAGCAACAAGCATACTGAGTAACGTCAAATCATATTATTATGTATACTCTTGAATACGCTGAAATTGAACATCTTTACTTTTGTAGACAGCTGGAAAGAGCACCGATTAAAGTTAATAACAAATCCAAACAAAAACAATCAAACGCGCAATGACATGTAAGACCTAGGAATTATCAGGAAACAAAGCCTAAGGATCGGGTTAGGCCATTATATTCAAAGTGTGAAATTCTCCAAGAACAATGCACATTCCCTCGCGAATCAGCCACCCATCTGACCCCATGGCCGTGCTAACGGCGAGGTCCGAGACTCAATCGCTGACCTGACGCGCTTGCACCTTTAATTGGCTTAACGGCAGCCGTCGCGACGACAATGAGGAGCTTATCGTAGCTCTAGTGTAAATATTGACGTTAAGCGTATAGTGAAGTACGGACTAAAGCTCAGTGAAGTAGTCAAAGGGCAAGATGTTTCACCTTGGTTCTGAATAGGTATCATTAATTGTTAACGCAGATTGTAAGCAAGACTCTTCCAACTTTCGAATTTTTGTGTAATAATTTATACTTGAGCAGCGATGGCCAAGTGGTGAGAAACCGCGGTCTCCGACGCGACTGATACCGGGTTCAAATCCTCGGCACGCACCTCTGACAAATTAATTTGTAATGTGCGCATTTGTCGCTGCTTCACGGTGATGGAAAATATCGTGGTATTTAATTGATTACGATGATCTCCATCGCCGTGCATGCCTGAGAGAAATTCATAATTTCTCGAAGGCATGACGTCCACCAATCCGCACTTGGCCAGCATGGTGGACTATGGCCTAAATCTCTCTCAACTATGAGAGGAGACCTGTGCCCAGTAGTTAGACACAAAAAGGTTGAAAAAAAAATATTTATACTTACGTCAAATTTAGAGACGGTAATGTCAGCATCCGTGACTGACATGACGTTTAAAGAAATAATGTGTAGCGATTAAAATTTGAGAAACAAAAACACGAGAGCGAAATTCCTGGCAAAAGCTATAAAAGGGCACGATCCACAACGGCGACAGACAGACGGCACAAAGGGTAACGATGACATAGAACGAAACTAATCATCGTAGTCTCACACCATGATGCGTAATGGCAGCCGTCCGGTACGTGTTTCAAAGGCACATTGCCTCGTCAACCTTACTAGATGAGATATGGAGGAACTAGCTATGCCCGTAGTTTCACCCGCGTTAGAAAAGATCATTACCACAAAATAGGAGGCCTCAAGAGATTTCATAGGAGTTTAATAAACAGTTAAGGTCGCTTTAAGTGATTTTCCCACGGAAATTCATTCCTACTGTAACAGTTCTAAATAGTAGGATTATGACCCTTCCAGGTCTCAATACTCTCAATCTGCCAAATTCCAATCGTATTACCAATAAATCATTAGACGTTTTAATTTATATTTCATTACGTAGACATACGTCTACGTAGACAAAATATAAATATGTAACGTGGCCTAATTGCTAGACATGATGTTACTGGAAGACTCAATGAATCGCTGAATCGATACTCGAATAGTGACATAATTGACAGTTGCTGTCACTTGTGCCGCTCGATTATTATATTCTATGCCCATTAATGTACAGTATTTATAAATCAGAAATTGCATTTCTATTAAATCATAATATAAAACATCTCATCCATAAAACCAAAACTATTTATTGCACAGCTTTTAAACGAAGTGCAATTAATCTGTAAAGGATTCGGGTAGGCGGAGAAAAAAAGTTGTAAGAATTCTGGTGGTTATATAGTTCTATATTGTCTCTAAATTACACTGCACACACTCGGCTAAATGATCTATGGTATAACAGTATAAGTTTAACTATGGTACAAATTACGCGACGGTGATAGGAAAATAGTTAATGGTAATGATATACGCGGCGCCTCGGACGGCTGCTGGTCACGTACTCACTTATTCCTAAATTATAATTATTTAGGTAAAGTGATTGCGCGTCAACGCAAACTCAGCAAATATGCGCAAACGCTGAGCTATTCGAAAACCATGTTCTCGAACATGATCCATTCGCGAATCTCTATCCACAAAGATGCGTATTGTGTACAATAGAGAGAACAGAATATTAAATATTTACCTTTAATCCCCAAGAATTGCCACCTGCTTAGCTACGTTCAATAGTAATGTTTAGAAACTACGGAATACTTTTGTTAGAAAACATGCTCAACACCTTAATAATTGGATTTCTTCGGGTAAAAGAACATTTTTTATTCATTTTCCCTGTTTCGTTTATCCCGAGTTCCGGTCCGGATTCCGGCCGCTTGTAGGACTGTTTAGTATCCGACAACTAATGTGAGGAATGTTCGTTCTCGATACGACTTTGGGAAGATGAGGAAAATGAGAAAAAGTAGAAATAACCTTATAGGGTTTAACGCTTGAACGGTGAATGTAACGGTAACAGCGAAAATATTTATGGTATTGAAAAGAAATTTAGTTTTAAATGTATACTGTGAACGGAGCTTTTTGCGCTTGAATGAGATTGACAGTCAGGTCAAATGAGACATATAACAAGATTTTGTTCACGTGCTTTTAGCACTTAGGTGTCATTATATTGTAGATGTTGGTTGACACATCCAAGATAGCAACATACGAGTAGTACAAAGAGTTTTTTTTTTCTTTCTAATGATTGCGCTGTTCGTCCTGATTTAAGCCAAATGATCCAAGTTGCAATATATGTAATGCTTATAATAGAAACAATTTTAGTTTTTAGTCCACGAATCAAATACAATTTAATGTAGGTGTAGTCTATTGACTAGACATTGATCAGTCTGCTGATAGATTGATTGCCTTCACTCCATCCCGGCCAATTGTTTTCGTTATAAATTAAAAGATAAAACAAATTGACACAAATTGAATCCAGATTTCAACAAAACTAAATTAAATTCACAATTTTTTGTTCTGTTCTATAGTCTTTCAAATCAGAGTATTTTCAATTGTACTTTTCGAGTGGTTCTTTCGTAACGAACGCTGATATTAAAAACCTTTTAGACAATGCTGTGACCTACACAGAAATTGAAGTAGGTATTATTTCATACACACAATAGAAACACAAGTATTAAAAGTTTGACCAAATTTATACCTTCCGTAAAGAAAATATTTTATGTAAATTGTAATTGTACAATATTCATTGTAAATTGTAACACAAAAGTTTAAATATATTGTGGCACAGTGAATCCACATAAAATTTTAGAAATTACTTAAAAGAAATTAATATGATAGTTTATCGTACTCGATAAAAAACTTAACTTTTACGGAATACAAAATTATTGCATAACAGTGACGATTGGAAACAACAAATTTCTTATACCTAAACCTGTATCATACGAGTGTGTGGATAAAAATAAAAAAATTTCTTATATATAAAATTCTAGTGTCTCAATGTTAGTTACCATACTCCTCCGAAACGGCTCGACCGATTTTTATGAAATTTTATATGCATATTCAGTAGGTCTGAGAATCGGCTACTATTTTCAATTTAGATCGTTTTCAAACACATACAGAAAGAAAGAGTGTTGGCAGATAGACTTTGGCCAGCTCTCCGAATACTGGTTCACTGTATAGAAATGGTCCACCCTGTTCTACTATTATCTGTTATTTATGTACTACATGTTTTTCATCCCCCTAAGCGATAAGGGTGGCCCAACCCAAACATTTAAACGCGGTACGGAGTTCGCGGGGTCAGCTAGTAATAATATAACAGAGCGCATGGCACACCGCGGTTCTAGAAAAACGAAAGAAATTTACAAAGCCATGCAATATACGGCCCGGTCAGAAGTTGGAATGGTGACTATTACTATGTTTGTTTATCCATAAAGCAAAAATAAAGCAGAAAGACCAGGATGTTAAGCATTTATTGTCGCCTATGGACGAGCAACTCCAAGGGTGTCATTATAACTTTATAACATCGCCGGCTTTGAAAGAGAGCTTTTTTACAGCTTTCTTGAACAACCCCATGTCATAGTCCACAGGAAACGTCACATTGGGAAGATTAGTGACAATTTAATAAGGCCTAGGGGACTGATATCGACAGATAGCAGTCCTTTAGATACAAGATTTTAATGTTATGCTGAATAAAAAATAACACTTCAAGGCTTTAAAGGCAGTTTAAATGAAACTTGGTGGTATCTCTGTATTAATTTATAAAACTATTGGCAGAGTAAGTTCTTTATGGAAAGGCGCATAAAAAGGGTTGCAGCTATGAGAAAGAAATTATATTTCCTTTAAATGGGTATGACGGCACGGACTGTCTACTATTTCTATAGTTCGTTGGATTGATATTTAACGAGGAAAAATCATAGCGATTAATCTTCTAAGTCTAAGTTTATTAATAAATTTGTTGTTCTGTAATATTTTTTTCAGAAAACTATTAGCTATGATGATCAATGCTAAAGTTTTCCAAGACAAACAAAATCCTACTTTAATAAGGCATATTCACTATTCCACTTAAAAGAATGACACAAAAAAATGTCGTTCGCAAAAAATCAATAACTATTACCCTTCCGTAGAATTTATTTCGCTCCCGTTGAGTTACCTTCCTACCTTAACAAGTTTTAACTTTCATCCGAGAATTCCAGGGAATAAAGCACGAGCGGGTTTCCCAATAAAAACGCCCACTCCGAGCGTGATAAATATGCATCGCGCTAACAATACTGTGAAGGGTGACAGCGCGGAAATGAACACGGTCTCGTTTAGATACACGGTAACTATTTTAACGTTATGCTAAATGTAAATAAAAATATTTTTGCGCACGTATCCATAGGGCGCAGTAAGATAATTACTGAGAGTAATAGTACGTCTGATGAGTTTGTAGCTAAACGTTGTAAACCTGTGAAAAGTGACTCTGAGGAAGATGTTTGACACACATAGATCGTCACAAACAAGCATGAAAGGAGGAATAGAAGAATAGAATAGAATAGAAGTTTATTGTGCATAGCATTTAGTAGGTGACAGTACAACTGTTACGAGGCTGTTACATAGTATATTATATACAATAAAGTTCTTAAATGCTACCTTTGCAGGCGTTTGCACATTCTAGTTGAGGATGACTTTTCTTGCTGTCACATAAATTCAAATAAAACTATTTTTTAAAAAAAAACAGCAGAGTCATAAGGTTTTAAAGATTTTTGTCTACCACTTTGAAGGACAACGAAGTTTAACTAATATTTTGCACTGTGATACAGGCAAGTGCTATACAATATGCTATTGCTCTCAATTTCCAATTTGAAACGTTCGTATCTTGAATATTTTTAAGTTATTGAAATTTGACTTTTATTTATTTATTTAGTACACAAACAAATTGTTAGAAACGACAATAAAAGAGAAATATGTACAGGGTACTGCTTATTCCTAAAAGAAATTTCTTCCAGCAGCACCAGGCATGGATAGAAGATATGAAAAAAGGCCAATTTAGTGTGTACAATAGAAAGAATAATAATTAAATACAACCGTACATAAGAAAAAAAACAATAATAATACATACAAACATACATACATAAATACATATATACATACATACACATACATACATACATATAAATATATACGTACAATTATACTACTATAATTATTACTTTTGTTTTCTCATCATAACTTAATACTTAATAAAATTAATTAAGTCAATATCCCTGGGCAGCGGTACCTCCTCGGTCAAATAAAGACACACCTAGTTAAGATTTGGTTAGGTTAATATCTAGTAACTTGTTGAGCCCACTTCTTCTCATTCCTAAAAATAATCTTACAATAAATACAAAAATAAAAGAGAACAATAATAAAAATACCATTGCTCAGCAGTAACAGACACATCAACACGTAGAATGTAACGATAGTAAGAAAAACAATGACTCTACATTACGCAAGTACATTGAAGCCACACAAAAAAGCTTCCATTGTATGAACTTTTAAATCGGGCCACAATTTTTCATCCCCTTATTGCACTTCATCAGCGCTAGAACGTGTGATTTCGGGCTCTAAAAATGAACGCCATTTATCTGAAATAATGGAAGCACTCGCCGATTTAACCACTCATCCTCTCGGCCCAATGATATATCAGATTAAAATGTAGTGATTTTTATTAACACGCTTTTATTAACTTGACCTGTATGTATGTATGTATGTAACGGAATCTTTTATCTTCATTTTCACTTACTTCTAGGAGTCTGATTAACTTGAAAATTTGCTCAGGGGTCAAGGGCCGATGACAATACAATAATCTCATAACTTTATATTAAAGTCGTAACTAGGATCATCAGGATAAAATAAAATATACGAGGGGCGGCTGATAAGTTCGTGGCCTAAGGTACTTAATGAAACAAATATAAAGTTTTATATTTTTAACACGCCTAAGCGTCTGGTTAACTTGAAAATTTGCACAGGTGTTAACGATGACAATGCAATAATATGAGAATAAAAATCCAACTTAAAAATTAAAAATAAATAATGTAGTTTAAAAAACTAAAAAACACGCTTTTGTGAAAATACGAACTAAAACGTAAAAAATAAGAAGAAAATGTATTTTACTGTAAAAAAAGCGTGGGGTGGTTTTTAAGTAACTATTGACACCATCCTCCTCGCGCGCTCAGGTAGTAAGATGCAAAAAAAATTGTCTTAATTATACTACAATACACATAAAACAATTTGCCTTTGTATCATAGGAATTTATATCGTTAATAACACTTTCCCGCATTACACGCCAGATATTAGTCACATCTGGTGAGCAGACGATAAACTCGGGCAGACGACTCGACTATCGGTACCTACTGTCTGAGATCGATCCATCAGTACATACAGGCTAAGTTCAAAACTTGTATAAGTGCCCATAGTGTAATAAACAGATTTAAAGTATTTCAGGACCATTTGGAATCCCTACTATCCCTACTAATATTATAAATTCGAAAGTAACTCTGTCTGTCTGTCTGCTACGCTTTCCCGCTTAAACTACACAACTAATTTTAATGAAATTTGGAATACAGATAGAATGGAGTGTCCTTGCGAAAGGACATAGGATGGTTTTTATCCCATGGGAACCTATAAAACGAGTCCACGCGGGTGAAGCCGCTGGCGGAATGCTAGGAACAATATAAAAAGCGTTAATTAATCTATCTTACGCAAACTCCAAATTTAGACTGTTAGTTTTTGTAAAGCGTTGAATATTTACTTTCGCGATATTATGTAGCCTTATTTTCGACTGAATCTTTACAGAATGCTATTAAAAGTTTGGCAGTAAGTTCGTCTACCTACTAAAACGTAGTCAGACCGAATTAGTGGCAAGTTTTGTAGAGATTTTTTATAATAATAAAATCAATATTCAAGGTGGTCTTAACAATAATGACATTAATAACACAACACAATTAAACAAATATACATGGTTGAATGTCTCTTCGAACTATCACTTCAATCATTTGCCGTAATCAGATTCGATTCGGTGGAAAGACATCATGATGCTGTTCAGACTCACATGAGGTGTCCATTAGGATTTGCGTATTGTATGCAACAGCATAAGACTTCAGACACAACTCAAACCTTGCTTGATAGGTTGCGTGTACATGTTCATGAGTTACAAGGAGTTTTTACAAGAAAACTCTTATTCACTTCTTTCGCATAAATATATTGTTAAAGCAAAGAAACGTATTAACTCTCAAGTAAGTATATTCGGTTTACCTACTTAACCTTAATGTTATGGATCAGCAATATATATTTAACAATACATATTTAACAACACGCCTATTTTAGGAGCAACCGCTCGGTATCACGTGCCTCCACGAACGAAATTACGCATACTTATACATGTCTTATGCATTAATGACGTACTCTTTGTCTTTACTATCTTCGGGATAGTAGTGTCTGAACAGTTATACTTATAAGAGTTACACAGGTATATCAGAAAAGTATGTATCAATAACTACTACTCCCGATACAAGTAGAGCTTGTGTGGTCCCCAAGCTTCAAATCAATTATGAAGCAATAAATCTCAAACGCTAATAGGATGATAAACACTTTCATATTACGCATACATATATATGTCGCGGCCATCTGGTTAAATCAGCCACTCAATTAAAAGGCTAGCTCGTTCATTATACGCCGGCATTCAATTCAAAGCCTGTCCCTATAGCTCCGGGATTAAGACTAGAGCTTCGGTATCCCCTGCCTGACAGTAAGAGGCGACTAAAAGGGGGTTTTCGGGGTTGCGGACGGTGAGAGTCGGAGCTCGACCCGTCCAGCCAGCAGCCCCGGGAACGACGGCGGTGTGTGCGTGGCCGCATGCCGCCGTGAGCGCCTGAGGGTGCAGAAGAGCGCATCTGCTCTCCCGAAAATGGGCCCGTTCTGGAGCGCCGCGCGTGGAGGACACCGGTGCGTTCCACTGGAGATCCAGGAGACCTTTTGAAGGTCCCCCCCCCCCCCCCGATACCATAAAAAAGGCCGATAGTTGATTGAACTAGCATCACTCAACGGTCAACTAACTAGTTGGCTTATTGTATATTTTGTTATTTTTTTACACTGATGCTGCGTTGGTGTCATCAAAACAAACATGGCGTCAGAAAGTTAGCAAAGCAATCAATGTTTTTGAGTTTCTTTTATTATTACAATTTTAACAATTTGGTAATTAAATACTTATACAATGGCCGCAACCCTTTTTGCGTCCCACTGCTGGGCACGGGTCTCTCCCCATTATTGGGAAGGCCTGGAGCTTACTCCACCACGCTGCTCCAATGCGGGTTGGTGGAGAATCCTTATACAATAATAATTATAAATATAAATAATTTACAGATTATTAATTTATTTCAATAAAAGGATGTCAGTATTTTAGTTATGCATGTCAAATCTTCATAAAATTTAGATTAAATAAATAATATATTTACATGTTTTTGTTACAAAGCAAGTAAGTAATAATTATGTGTATATGTCGCAGTTGAATTGTATATAAACAATACGGACATATACAAAGCCTAACATAACCTCCATTCATCTATGGGTTTTAGAAGACTAGGTACTGCATGACATAGACCAAATAACATGGTTGTCATTTAGACTTTTCTTTTTCTCACGATTTGCCTGCCATTTTCAATTTAACTTGCAAATTTTAAAACGCCAAAAACCTTTATTGATTAAACGTTAATCTAGGACTGGTATTTATTTCATTTATTTATCATTTCTTTCGTAAAATACCAAGTAAAGCTTTCGTTAATATTGCATATAAATTTTTCATGTAGACAGGTATGTAACGATAGTACCTAACCTATTACCCAGTTATCTTGTTGGTCACTACAGTCGCCGTGTGAGTTGCTAGAGCCGTATACGCTTATCTTTTATAATGTCCTCTCCGATAGCCTCAAGCTGCCGTAAGGTTAGTTACTCGTACATTGTGTTATGTAAACACTTTGGAGAAGACGCGCTAATGAGGATCAGTAAAGTTTAGCAAATTCAATCAAACTACAATCCACTTTATTCTATATGACATAAGAATGATATATCTTTTTGAATTATCCAAATCGGTCCATAACTTACGAAGATATTAAGTAATAAAGTTGTGCCGTTCCTCTCGCTAAAAGTACACGTGTGACGTCACAATTACCGAACCGAGCGCAGTCGGCATACGATTCAACGAGACGGATGTTTGAGATTCGAGTGTAAAGTGTAGTTCGAATGTAATTTTGTAATAAAAGTATAAAACTTACCTTAATACTTAATATTAGTGCTAATAAAGTAGAAGTTTTGTACAAGCTCAATCAGATAAACGTCCGAATACCTACCTAGTACCTACCTACTCGTACATATTGTACTGATCTTTTAGGGAAATTCACGTTTTTTAGCGTTTTTGAAACTAGTTGAGACTTAAAATTACTCATCTCTTTAATTTTGATTACCTACCCACGGAAGTTTGTGGAAATAAAACTTTATAAGTAAAAGAAACGAAAGCATTTTTATTTTTACACTTTGAGGCTAGATCGTAATAAAAATAAAGTATTACCTTATACATAATAAAAAATCCTGTAAATTAACTAAACCACAGGCTATCGTTACAATATTATCCAAAAAATATTCATACATACTTCACACCTATATTTTTTTATCGAGACGAGACCCGTGACGGTGACGACCGACCCGTGGGGCGTAATGGAATGCCGATTGGAGGGCCCGGGGTACGATTCCCGGCGTGGCAGAAATTTGAATAATGAGTTTATATTTCTGTTCTCGGTTTGGGTGTTTGTTTTTCTGTCTTTGTATGTGTCCATGTGAAAACGACCTCTGCACCTGGCTACATACAACACCGACCTGGCTACATACACTGAGGACCGACGAAAAGATACATGAGCTGGAAGCAGAGATAGATAAGTTACGCTGGAGTATCATAGGATTATCTGAAGTTCGAAGAGAGGGGGAGGACACGGTAATCCTTAAATCCGGTAACTTATTCTATCACCGGGAGGGTGAACATCTGTCTCAAGGTGGTGTCGGGTTTCTCGTCCACAGGTCCCTCGTCAACAATGTGACGAAAGTCGAAAGTGTGTCAGCAAGGGTAGCGTACCTTATACTCAGAATATCAAAACGGTATTCGCTGAAGGTCATACAGGTATATGCGCGGACCGCGACACACCCAGACGATGAGGTTGAGGCTATGTATGAGGATGTAAGTAGAGCCATACATGCCTCTAAGACTCATTTCACGGTAGTGATGGGGGATTTCAATGCAAGACTGGGCACGCGAGACGGCGACGAGCAGAAAGTAGGGCCCTTTGGATTTGGTCAACGGAACCACCGAGGCCGCTTGCTTGCTAACTTCTTGGAGAAGGAGAACCTCTTCATGATGAACTCCTTCTTCAAGAGGAAGCCTCATCGCAAGTGGACTTGGATAAGTCCCAACGGTTCCACGAAAAGCGAGATAGCAGACAAACGGCACATATTTAATGATGTCTCCGTGATCAACAGGTTTAAAACCGGAAGTGATCACCGAATGGTACGAGGCACATTAAATATCAACATCAAGCTGGAACGGTCACGCCTAATGAAGTCTACGCTCCGACCAACACCTGTCCAAATCCAGGGTTCCGAGAACTTTCAGCTTGAGTTGCGAAATCGTTTCGCGGGCCTAGAAAAATGCGAGTCTGTGGACGAATACAACACCAGGATGGTACAAACCGTCCACGAGGTAGGGTCCAAGTTCTTTAAGGCACCCACCAGAAGTAGACCCCAAGTGCTCTCTGAACATACCCTCGGTCTTATAAAGGAAAGGCGTGAACTATGCGTTCGGTCCCCGTCTTCAATGTCGAAATCCAGGCGGAAACAGATCTCTTGCTGCAGACGACGCGATCTGCGTGCTCACAACACACAGTGCGTCAAAAACACTATTGAGCGCAACCGTGAAGTGTTCACAAGAGATCTGAGTGTAAGCCAAAGTCAGTTATTGAGATTGAGGACGGAGTCTGGCGCTGTAGATTCGTCTAAGCCTGAAGTTCAGAGAGAAATTGAGAGGTACTACGGACGGTTGCACAGCTTCTCAAAAGCTCCCGTTACCGATGTGGTAAACGATAAGAGAGCCAAATTGACCCGACACTATACCGAAGATATCACGGACGTCAGCCTGTACGAAATTAGAAGGGCCCTTAATCAGCTTAAAAACAACAAAGCACCGGGAGATGACGGTATCATATCAGAGCTGCTGAAGGCTGGATGGAACCCCCTCCTAGTGGCGCTCCAAAAACTGTTCGATACCGTCATCAGAAGCGGAACTGTCCCGGAAGCGTGGAGCGGAATCGTGGTGGTTTTGTTCTTCGAAAAGGGTGACAGAGCCCTTTTGAAGAACTATAGACCCATCGCGCTTCTGAGTCACGTCTATAAGCTGTTTTCAAGGGTTCTTACTAATCGTATTGCGCGCAGGCTAGACGACCTCCAGCCTCCCGAACAAGCCGGATTCCCAAAAGGCTATAGTACCATGGACCACATACACACGCTGCGACAGGTTATACAAAAGACCGAGGAGTATAATCTGCCGCTATTGCGTATGTGGACTATGAGAAAGCCTTTTATTCTATCGAGACCTGGGCGGTGCTAGAGTCTCTCCAGCGATGCCAGATTGACTATCGGTACATCGAGGTGTTGAAGTGTTTGTACAAAGCCGCAACTATGACAGTCCGAGTCCACGACGGAAGCACTGGACCTATTCCACTGCAGCGCGGAGTACGACAAGGGGATGTTATATCCCCGAAGCTGTTTACCGCTGCACTGGAAGACGTGTTCAAGCTGATGGAGTGGAAAGGGCTGGGACATCAATGGCATGGCGAACACCTCACACACCTTCGATTTGCCGATGATGTAGTAATCTTGGTGGAGAACCTGGAAGAGCTCAGCACTATGCTAGGTGACCTCCATAGCGCCTCACAAAGGGTGGGTCTTAAGATGAACATGGACAAGACGAAGATCATGCCTAACGTCCATGTCACACATATACCTGTCGTTGTTGATGGCGCTACTCTCGAAGTTGTCGATGAGTACGTATACCTAGGACAAGCGATCCGTGTGGGTAAGTCCAGCTTCGAGAGAGAGGTAACTCGTAGAATCCAACTCAAAACGGTATTCATTGACACTGATTCACTAGTTAGCCATATTTTTTTTTATTTGAATGGAGAAGCAGACGAGCATGCAGGCCACGTGGTGTTATGTGGTCGCTGCAGCTCATGGACATCTACATACAACCTCTAGCAAGCATAGGTAAGTCTTGTCTGAGGTCGTATGCAGTTACGCTGCTACTCCGGAGGTTGGTGGTCGCCTCATGTAAGTGTAGCCGGCAACTGCACCTTTCCACCGAAACACAATAGAGTTGGTTCACGGCAGAAGTGGGTGCAGCGGTGGTACTTCCCCGGGCGAACCATAATAGTTCTACCACCGCCAAATATATTTAGTGAGTACAATCTATGGGGAAGAAAGGTCATCGAATGGCGACCACGTCTCGGCAAAATGAGCACAAGCCGCCTTCCAAGCAGTTGGACTACCTGAAGAAGACAGGGGGAAGCCGCTGGATTCAGAGGGCGAAGAACCGGTCGGACGTAGTGACGAATATTAAGAAGCCTGTACAGCAGTGGGCTAAAATACATTAAAATAATATTTACAACAGTGTCTTGTAGTCTGGGTAGAGGCATAAGAATAAATAATTATTCTTATTATGGTAGAGGCTGTAGTTTTATCATCTCTTTTTACAACAGAAATAATTTTTTTACGAAGTTTTGGGTCTCTCGGCACGTTAACAAATATTTTTCTGGCATTTTAACGATCGTATTTTTAAATTTGACACTATACAATATTAATACATAGTTGAAAAGGTGAATTAGATACCAATCGGACACTTATTTGTTTTTAAAGTCAAAATTAACCACATAAAACACTGCGCGCCTTACCGCTGCTAAAGCCTAACGGTAATTGTGACGTCACAGCTATCGCGGCGGCCCTCAATGTATTTTCGTTAGTAATTTGGTCATAACTTCGTCAATTTTTGTAGTAGAACAAAAAAATTTGCACTGTACGTTAAGGATTTCATAGCTCTATAAATCTGCATTCTCAACTAAAAACGTTACTGATCCTCATTAAGAAGAGGTCAAGCCATACTTCCACTGTAAGGGGGGCTTGAGAGAGTTACGAGATTTTTATAGTAAGTCGGATACTTAATAAAGTTATTTGTGTGCAAAGTCTTTCGTAGGGGTTAAATCATACTTCAGATAGGTATAAGGGAGGCATAACAGAGTTAAGATATTTTTAAAGTAAATCGGATCCTAAATTAGTGATACTTATTAATTTTACTATTACTTGTGTAGTTGTGTGGAGAGCTAACAACAGTGCTAACGTATGTACATACATATTATAATTGTAGTATACACAAAACAAAATTTCCGACGTGTTTAGTTATAATATACAATATCGATGGGTTTAAACATAATGTTTCGACTTATGGGATTTTTTAAAGACTACAAATTTCATTCTATTCTTCGATTTAAAAAAATCTTCCGTTTGTTCTGTCGCTTACTGCCGTATTTGTCCATTTATTCGAAAGAAAGTGTTGCCCTAGTTTGCAATCGAAAGTGCTAATCTGCAAATGACATTTTCGCTATAGAGAATGCTATTGTTTGTTGCGTTTCTTATCATAAGCCTAATAGCTTTTGAATATAAATACAACCAGTCTTATTGCAAACTAATATCATAAATCATAATAATGATGTGTTTCTCCTGGTTAAACCCGTTAATTAAATACGACTGCAGATTTATTTCACTGCATTAAAAACTTTATACTTAACCCGGCGTCATGGGGGTTGGGTCTGTGAGACCCGTCACATGTTATTTTGATTCTAGTTCGGTTACAATGCGTGCAACGTTGCCGTTGTTCTCAATAGCTGGATTTATCGAGTTTTTTTTATGCGTTGCAATTAAAAAGTAAGTTGTGTTGTGCGACAGCCGCCGATGTGCTGCTCCTGGTTAAACCCGTTAATTAAATATGACTGCACATTTATTTCACTGCATTTAATACATTAGCGGACTATTAAGTATAAACTTAATAGTCCGCTAATGTAGGGACAGCCAGTACCATCTATAGACTGTGGCATTATATTCTTCATATTTCTTAAAATAATTTCATAGTACATCTAAGCTAATTTTTCGTATTTCGTTCTTTTCGGGCCATAGATAGAGCGTTATGAAAACATTTTTTATGATGATTTATGTTGTAAAGTATTAGTACTATATTTATTATGGAAGATTACATGATAAATCATAATGTAACACTTTAAGTAATATGTTCCTATTTAAGAACCATAACCGCAGGGTACAACTAACTATTAAATAAAGCTATTAGTTACGTAATTAATGCCACTAACACCGTGTGTTAACCCGCCACTTCAGGATAAAAAGAGAACAAGTGTAGTGTTTACCGCTTCATTAGCGTAGAGATTTATCGCTTCACAAGTGGCGTTTGAGCTCTTGCTTGCTTTTTTTACATCGGTGATGCTAGTCTTTACTAATATCGTAAAGAGAAACTCAAAAACTACTGTTCCGATTTCAAAAATTCTTTCACCATTAGAAAGCAACATTCACTCTGAATAACATAGGCCACTTTTTACCGCGGGAAATGCCACTGGCACTATAATGCCACTAAAACCCGCCACTTCAGTAAAAAAAGAGAAAAAAGTAGTGTTTTCGCTTCATTAGCGTAGAGATTTATCGCTTCACAAGTGGCGTTTGAGCTCTTGATTTCACTTAGCCGCTTTTATATCGGTGATAGTCGATAATAACTTTCTAATAACATTGTAATATTATTACATGAACACCTTCTTGCATCGATATCGATGCATACGGAACCCTTCATGGGCGAGTCTGACTCGCACTTGGCCACTTTTTTAACATGCTTTTATAAGCTTTATTTGTATGTTTGTATATTTGGTTGCGTGATATACAAAAAGTATACAAAATATAAACAATAGTAAAAGAATGTTGATTTTATTACGCTCCAGCAGGCTGGAGCTATAGTTTCCCGATCTGGGTTGATGCAGGCGCACTTGGAGTTCAAACTATGGAGCAGTATATGGGCTTTCTTATTATATATATAGATAGTGTCTCACACGATTAGCTGTCACGTGTGCCCATTATCAACCCATATCCATTCTGTTATCTCAAATATATAATGTACTTTTTTAAAAGAGTGCTGCTGGGAGTTTTTTTCCGCCGCCTTTTTTCTCTCAGCTCAAAATTCTCTAGCCCAAACAGGCACATAAAGGCGATGACCGGCAAAAATGATATTCATTAAGCGAATATTTTGTATTCCTAATATGAAATTTAAAAAAAAACTTTTTTTCTTTTCTTTTAAACAATACTGAAGTAACACCGTATTCGGTATTCGGTACGAAGACTTGTCAAAAAATGAATTCTAAAACGTATAGGTTAAAGTTAAACACCGTATGGTATGCATGAGTTGCATGACACGTGGCGTTTGAGTTCATGTCTCTTCTTCTCAACTTCGTCCGCGTGGGCTTTACTTTTAGTATTATTCTAAAATAAAAGTAGCCTAAGTTACTGATTATATCGGCTACCTGCCAGTGAAAGTCCCGTCAAAATCGATCCAGCCCTTTCAGATATTAGCCGGAACAAACAGGCAGACAGACAGACAGACAGACAAAACACACACTTCAATTTCATTTATTTGTATAGACAGTAGCAGATAAAAACTTCTCCATAACATTATTATATTATTATAACATGATACTGTACCATGAATATTTAATTAAGGATCTGGAAATATAAATAAAACCAGAGGAATTTTATTTTTGTAACGCTCCCACTGATTGATTCGACTTTAATTTTGCATTCATATGGTTTAGTTAGAATATGAAAAACCATATCCTTTATTGTTTTCACGCGCTCAGTTCATTTTGGCACACTTGGAGTTCAAAATTAAAGCATAATTAGAGACATTCTCACTATGAACTCACTCACGTGGCACCGATTGCATGTATAGCTTTTTCACCCTTACTTACTTGACACAGTATAACAAATTAAATACATAAATTAGCTACCAGGGACTCAATGATGTAGAAATATAGTCAATAGCAGAAGAATTATTTTTCCTCCACCTTTGTCACGTTTGCCATATATTAAGGAGATGGAAATCGTAAGGTTTCTACGGTTCCATACCGTACGGTAACCAAGTGAATCCATTTGCGTGTACTTACTCGTATTAATAAATTGAGTATTGTTCTCCCGATCTCAACTGATTTTGACATAGAATATTTCAAAGGATGGAGAAGCAATATAGGTTTTTTACTATTTATTTATTTATTTTATTTTATTAGGATACAGTGTTTTATGTAAAATAATATCATAATAGTATATCTATACACCATTGAAATGTTTCCGCATATTGTAGCTAAATAACACTTTTTTGTTTGCTACTTTTATGTTTTTATCTTTTCGAAAAAAAATAGCTTATAAGAAATTAGTGAATTTTAAACAAGTCATAAATTGTAAATGATGAGATGTAAAATAAAAGAGAAAAAGTACTAATAATAACAATAAGTTTAAAATTACAATTCTTTTAAATTAAAAATCACTTCTTATAGATACCTTACTTAAATGCATTAGGTGTAGAGCTAAATAAATCAAGTTCGGGAGAGTCGTCCAGTTTGTTTAAATACTTTGTTTGTTTTGTAGGTGGTACCACCGCTAGTCCCTGTAGATTCGGGGTTAAGAATAGAGCTACGGTATACCCTACCTGATCGTAAGAGGCAACTAAAAGGGGGCTCCGGAGTAGCAGCGCAACTGCGTACGAAGTACGACCTCAGACAAGACTTACCTATGCTTGCTTGAGGTTGTGTGCAGATGTCCATGGGCTGCATACATAGCGGATTTTATAAGAAAAGAAATGTTCCTATACTTTGTGAAACTAGGGGGTACAAATATCTTAAAATGCGAGTCTTTTAATAACATCTAACATGGAGAGTACTCAATAAACAAATATATTCTGACGCATAGAACAAAGCTAAACATTGTATGTTGACTCGACAATTGAAAATAAAAAGAGAACACAGTGTTTATCGCTTCATTAGCGTAGAGATTTATCGCTTGACAAGTGGCTTTTTAGCTCGATGAGGTTCTGCTCGCACATAATTATCGTCTCTATTTATATCTGTGATAGTTGTTGAAGTGCGTGATAATTTATTTAGGGCCTTTTTTTATTTATTAAAAGGGACTTTGTCGCTGTGCCTCCAGGGCCTCCTTCACCACCTTCAAGTAAAGTGACAAGTACGCTAATTGTCGGTTAAAGTCACCCGTAACTTCAATTTCAATTTCACGATGTTCGAGTAGCACTAATCATATGATAAACTGACCCGTACTCATAGCTTGCGTACTTAACTAATCAAAACTTTAGTTGGAGATGGTGAACGAGGCCCTTATTGTTAAAAATATCTACTTACGGCCAGGGCCACACTAGCTAATTTTAGCATCGGCGTTCGGCGATTTGCGCGTGCATCGATGCTGCGTGCATCGCATTTTTTTTTTTGGGCACGGCAACGGAATAGCGCGTTGTAGATGCTGAATCGATGCGTCTATAAAGCGATTAAATCGTTGATTGCCGGTGCTAAGAGTAGCCAATGTGGTTTGGTCGATACTACAAGAACTTGGGAGATAGAATGACGTATATTTTTATATCTTGAAAAAATGCTTACGTAGAAATACATAAGTCGTTTATATCATTTGTGGTAAACAGTGTAAAACTGTCTGTAGCTTTGGAATTTATCGCATCACAATAATAGAATTTAAATTGTGGCTCACACAAAATTAATCATATTTATTTTAGTGATAAGTAGTAGTCAAAGGGTATATCGCTGCATTTACGTCCAACTAACACTTCCAATATGTATTATTAAATTGTTTGCTTTCCACTAGCGTTAAGATTTATGGCCCCACAATATAGTTTAAGCCCGAGATTCACACTAGACCGACACTATTTATATCTGTAATAGTAGTCAAAGGGCATTACTAATGCGTGTATAATATGCATTTAACTCATTCTTCCGTAGTGTGGTAGTAGTACGTGATACCGAGCGATTACACTGCTCTAATAATAGTATTTTTTGACGTGATAACGTCTTTAAAATCGTTTTAGTCGGGTGACATGTTCAGAAACTTGTGTCACACCAAAACCTCACGAGCGCGATCGCAGGTATAACGAGAGAGAGACGGACCGATCTCCCGTCTCATCTCGAGCGCTGCCAGTCATTCCGTGAAACTTGTCACGCGGAATCCTCACGAGCGGAGGCTGGCATAGCGTTCGAGTGAGTGGACCGATCTTCCGTCTCTCTCACTCTAGCGGCATACAAACGAATGGAGATTTTCTCGTGCGGACGTTATCACGTAAACATCTCGATCGTAAACCTACTTTACAAACAATTTGCCGTTTTTTCCATAACATTAGGGTTCATTGTAACGGGTACAGTCTACAATTGTAAATAGGTTGAGGTACCCTGGGCTGATACAGCCCGAGCGTTTTTACCCAAATAAAAAAGGTTCATTGTACATATATGACTTGCATGGGTTGTATATATGTCGCAGCCATATAAAATTGGTTCCGTAGTTTAAGCGGGAAAGCCTAGAGGACAAATATTATAAATGTAATAAAATAAATAATAATATGAAAAGTGGATATACATATTATGGAAGTATCCTTTCACTTGTGTAGTAAGAATGCTTGATATGTAGAATTGCTGATTTTTAGATAAAAGGCAGGGCTCTAAATAGATTCATTCATTGCGAATGGGTCACAGTTTGGAATGACAAATAACAGGGTAAAGAAAACAGCGGGAGTCCTCCGGATATAGAGGGAACGGGACCGGATAAAGTGGCGCAAATTAGGGGCTTATGTCTAGAGGACAGATGACCGTGAAAACGCTTGCGTGATATGACTCTCCAATCGAAAGATCCATGCCATCTTGTGTTTACCGGTTTTACCTACCTAACTACATACCTAAAATTCAACACTCTGAAACAGAACTGCCTTAGATTAAGCTAATTAATCAGTCCTGTCCTGTTGCTTTAAAATCACAAATGGATATAATGAAATTAAGATCTCATAACAAACCAGCTTTTAATACATTTTCTGTTCTTTCTCATGTTCTGTACCAGGAATTGGCTGGCTGGCTGCAACCCTTTTTTTGCGTCCCACTGCTGGGCACGGGTCCCTCCCCATTATTGGGGAGGCCTGGAGCTTACTCCACCACGCTGCTCCATGGCGGGTTGTTGGAGATGCGGGTTAGTGGCCAACCCGCTGTCGGTTGTTCTCAAACCGCCCATAAGGCCTCCGACAAGGTTTAACGACTGTTATCGATCGACAACAACCGGGACCGACGGCTTAACGTGCCCTCCGAAGCACGGAAACGCGCATGAAATTTTTTGCCACTAGCGGTCACCCATCTCACACCCGACCGCGCCCGCGTTTGGCTTAGTTGCAGAGATCGCTTGCGTTCTACGCTAACCGCGGGACCATGCACGCTGGGCGCCAGACTTACATGAAAATGATTTGTAGAATATTTTTTATGACGCACAGTGCATTTATCAGAGAGCATTCTGATGATAATACAAAATTTAAATGTAACAAAAGAACTTCTTCCCTACGCATAAAATATATACAAATCTAAAGATGAGTAGGTGATTGGTAGAAATCTTTCAATCTTTTCTTTGATTATTAAATTACTAAAAATATTAAAACAGTAAATGTTGAAATCTACGAAACAAAGCCAAACGGGCCCGGTCAGGTGCGAGATGGGTGACGGCTAGTGGCAAAAAATTTCATGCGCGTTTCCGTGCTTTGGGGGGCACGTTAAGCCGTCGGTCCCGGTTGTTGTCGATAGATAACAGTCGTCAAACCTTGTCGGAGGCCTTATGGGCGGTTTGAAAACATCTGACAGCGGTTTGGCCACTAACCCGCATCTCCACCAACCCGCATTGGAGCAGCGTGGTGGAGTAAGCTCCAGGCCTCCCCATAGAGACCCGTGCCCAGCAGTGGGACGTAAAAAGGGTTGCAGCCAAATGTAGAATTAAGTTGTTATCAATAATTAGGTGCCAGACGACAACACTCTTTGTTTGTATGCTATTGGAACATTTAACATTAAATTGACCACTACCGCATCTTGTGAAAGTAAACAAAAGTAGGTATATCCTCATAAATCCTCACTTGTCACCAAAGTGACGTAAAAATTCTCGAACATTGTGTCTCATAAATTCATAGAGTACACTCGGGGATATTCGGAGCTTTTCCTTTGAGATCCTCCTGAAAACAGCCATAAAACTGTTGCTTTTATGTGGAATTACAGAGGTTTGACAAGCTGTGAGCGTGTTTGGATCTTTAACACTTGGATTTTATCACTTTTTTCGTACACTTTTACAAATAAATAAGCCTCATAAGTATGAACATACTTATTAATTAGCTTCTGTAAATACATATTATACTCGTATAAGTTACAAGCTTATAATAATAACAAGAGGGTAAAATTAATTAACTATGGAGTGACTATATAACTTCTGAACAAGTGTAAAAATATTAAAAATAACAATAACTGTACCTACACTATATGGTAAACACAGATTGTACCTATATACATATTGATGAGTAGAAAATCTAACTTGACTTGACTATTAAATTGTAGAAAAATACGAAAAATTTTTTTTTACTTTTTAGTGCACATTAATTTGTTTTGGAATAGTTTTCTTTTGAAGTCGGTTTTTCTTTTTGTTAAAATTTTTGTGTTTTACCAAAATGAATAAGGGACCCAAAAACATTACGTTGGTAAGAGTATGAAGGCATAGTTATGGGACAGTTAATCTACAATATATTAAAATCTAAGGCAACACGTTGGTGACTCAGTTAAATTGAATATTTAACACTTATTATAGGCCTATTATTACGGAATGCCCTATCTCGTGAGTAATTTCCGGAGCGATATCCGATGAGCTTTTTTAAGGTTTGTTGACAGATTAATCACTTCTCTATAAATACGGAACTTGTTAAGTGATGTAAAAATTTCCAAACATTGTGTTACACAAATTAATGGAGCACATTTGGGGATATTTGGAGCTTTTCCTCTGAGACCCTTCCAAAAACGGCCATAAAGCTGTTGCTTTTATACGGTACTAGCCTTGCGCCAGCGGCTTCGCCCGCGTGGACCCGTTTATAGGTTCCCGTAGGATAAAAACCATCCTATGTCCTTTCCTAAGGTCCACCCTATCTGTGTTCTAAATTGCATTAAAATTGGTTCAGTAGTTTAAGCAGGAAAGCGTAGCAGACAGACAGACAGACAGAGTTACTTTCGAATTTATAATATTATAAGTAGGGATTACAGAGGTTTCACAAGCGATGAGTGCGTTTGGATCTTTAACACTTGAATTTTATCACTTTTATACATATATGTACTCACAAATAAATAAGCATAATAAGTAGATACATCAGCATACATATTGTAATTAGGATGAAGTTCATTAACTATTGGTGACTAAAGAACTCCTGAGTAAAGTGTAAGTAGACACAATTTTTACCAAAATGGCTAAGGGAACCATAAACATTACGCTGGGAATATGAGGGCAGAATTAGGGACGGTGAATCTACAAGATATTAAAATCTAAGGCAATACGTTGGTGACTCAATCGAATTGAATATACGGAATTCTCTATCTCGTAAGTAGTTTCCGGAGCGAATCCGATGAGCTTTTTTGTAAGGTTTGGTGACAGATTAATCACTTCTCTATAAACACGGGATTTGTCCATAAAATTTCCCGAACATTTATTTATTTTATTTATTTAAAAACTTTATTGAACCCATAAAAGGTGGTACAATAGGCGAGCTTAATGCCAAGTGGCATTATCTACCATCTTACCCCAGGGAGTGCAGAGAAATTTGAAGACGGTTAAGGAAGAGACAAGAGAAGAGAAATAGATATAATATAAGTGATAAAATTGTATGTAGATAAATAAAAAAAGACAAAGTAAATATATTAAATATATAAAAATAAGCACATATATCCATAAATACATATAAATGTATAAATATGAAATTGAATAAAAGTAGGATTATTACAAAATTAAATATTCTTTGAGAAAGTGAGCCTTTACATTTTTTTTAAAGGAAAGCTTGGAGTGTGATTTCCTGATATCAGCGGGCAGAGCGTTCCAAAGCCGAACCGATTGAAGTGAAAAAGAATAAGAAATAAAACCGGAGCGGTGAAGAGGAATTGTTAGAAGAGAATCGGAGGAACGAAGATGACGTTTGTAGGAGTCACAGAGGTACTGAAATTTACACTTCAAGTACTCTTGAGAAGGAGAATCAAAAAGAATGGTGAACAGTGTATTAAGTAGTCTAACCTGCCTACTTTGCCTGACATTGTTTCTCACAAATTCATAGAGTACGCTCGGGGATATTCGGGGCTTTTCCTCTGAGACCCTCCAGAAAATAGCTATTAAACTGTTGCTTTTACGAGAAATTACAAAGGATTGACAAGCTGTGAGTGTGTTCGGATATTTTACACTTGGTTTTTATCACGTCTTTACCAATACTTAGATGTAAAAATACTAAAAATTGTATATTTATATAAAAATACTTATTAGCTACTAAAGATATTCATAATAGGACGTAGTCAATGGAGGTCAACATAAACTACAGGGTAATGATATATAACTGCTTTGTGAAGTGGAAGTAGACGCATTTTTTGGCACAATTTTACACCGACGTGAAGTTTGTTCCTTAGGTTTGCCCTAACAATATTGAAGGGCAGATATCACAGCATGGATACACCAATCAAAAGTTGATTTTTTGCGATAGGTACCCCTAATTAAAGTAGGTATAAGTTCGATAGTAGCCTAAAAACGGCAACATTAATAAGCCCCAGAGCTTATTATTAATTGGGTTAAAAAGCGTGGTACACGGCGATTTACGGCAACAAAGCAGGCTGCCTGATATCTATTGCACAGCAGATTAAGCAACATGGACTCTACAACCTTAATTTTAAGGAAAAAAATTTAAATACCCAGTCCTGTAACTTAAGCACGGCGAGCTTACTTAATTAATAAATTCTGGAATGATTGGGTTTTAAAATGTAAAGGCATTATGGTAGATTACGTAAGCAACAGGCATACACATTTTAACAGTATTTAAAAAAAATGGGAAAAACACTGTTTATACATTATTAACGAGCGCCTGCGACTTCGTCCGCGTAGATTTCAATTTTTTTGCCCCTATAGCCTTCCTCAATAAATGGACTATTCACCACAAAAATAATTTTTCAATTCGAACCAGTAGTTCCTGAGAGTAGCGCGTTCAAACAAACAAACTCTTCAGCTTTATATTATTATAGATAGATATATTAGTATAGATAGAATACATGACCAGGTTAAGAAACCCTGGACTGATTGGGATAAAGTTGACGGTATACGGCTTTTTATACCAACAATCAAGGCCGCATCACATTACACGGCTAATTAGAGCAAAATAAAACCTGTAAGTACATATTTTTGGATTTTTACGAAGGTGATATGTCATCCTATACATACTTTGCCACATTTACTTACTGCGAAGTACGTATGCAAATATTTAATCAATTTCTTATTATTATTAGAAATTTCCTTTGATTAGTACTAGTAATACTTAATACTAGTCTGACAATTAAATACATAAAAGAAATCCATAAGTAATATTAAAACATTTTATTTTCAAATTTTATTTTGCGTTGAACTTTATATTTTTCTTATCAGACCAAATTCGATCATCGGATTTGTATAAGTATCGTTTCATTGTTGTTTCTTTATTTGTACAATAAAAATTACATTAAAATATTTTAAAACAATTTCGTTTGTTGGGCACTAATAAAAGACAACTTTAATAAGCTCTGTAATAATTGGGTTAAAACGCACCGCACACCGGCATTTTACAGCAACAATGGAAGCGTGATATTGCACGGCGGATGAAAATGACCACGTGCTAATATTGTCCTCGCAGACTGAAATTTATATTTATTTTAATGGATATCCTAAATATCAGTACCAACTAACATTATAACGTAAGAGACACTGCATTTCAGCGCTGGATCAGCACTGGATCAATGTATGTTTGCATCCAATCCAATTTCAATCCAGTACAGCGTCCAGTATCCAGCGCTGGATCGGAATACAATCGTTCCTATTTTTCAATCCAGTGACCTCCCCCCGCATTCCGCGCACTCCGCGCCACTGTTACCGGATCCGTGTAAACGCCTTCGCCTTGTACTCGTATAGTGACCACACTTCTGTTTATCTGGTATACAATACATGTTTGCCAAAAATGTCTAAATCATAACAGGGTCTGTTTTGGCATTTTTTGAAGAACTTTAACAATCACTTATCTATTTCCTATATATATATTTTTCGCGTAAAGCACTGTGATACAAAGATTTTTTGATAGTATTTTAATTGTCTGCGCTTTCCAAGACGCCCATTATACATACACATACCCATTTTTGCTGCATACTTGTTGTCACCCTAACAAAGTAAGAGTATCTACTGGATTGAATGTAAACGGCCTGATCCAGTTGCAATACCAATCCAGCGTTGGAATGCAGCGACGCTGGGTCCAGCCATTGGATCAATGTAAATCAGCCATTAATGTGAGTTTTTTTACAGTACACGTACATGTTGAGTTTTGCATTTTGGGTAGAAGAAGTTAAATTTAAGTTAAATTAAGATAAAATTAATTGAGTTTTGCATTTTGGGTAGGAGAAGTTTTGTGCATTGTATGAACGGGTGAAGGCTTCGATCAGGAAGGACCGTATAGTTATATATTTTACCTAGAATAAACACAAAACAAGACGGTTTATGTGACAAACAATCATAAACACGTAATCTAGGAATTGATTTAAGTAAATGGGACTTGGAGGTCCTAAAGCTTAAAGCTTCTCCACCAACCCGCATTGGAGCAGCGTGGTGGAGTAAGCTCCAGGCCTCCCTATTAATGGGGAGAGACCCGTGCCCAGCAGTGGGACGCAAAAAGGGTTGCAGCCAAAGCTTAAAGCTTAGTAGACGGCCAAATTCCTTATAACACTAAATAATTATTAATACCTATGCAATTTCGAAATTCCCTAAATAATTTTACCAGTTCACTGAATTAAATGTTCTCATATCAAGCAAAATTATAAAAAAACATGCCAACTTTCTGTAGCTTTAAAACTGAGGTTACGCAACGTCTCATATCTTCTGGCACAGGATATCAAAATGAGAAAAAGTATTCACAGTGCAGAAAGATTTCCAAGATACGTCAAAAGTGCGGTTCTCAAAGGAAACTCCGACCGCTCACAGCACAGCCTACGGTGCCTTTGCCGAGCAACGTGCGGAACTTGATGGAAAATGTAATTTTTATAATTTTCATTAAGTGATTTAATATTTAAAATATTAAAAATATTGCGACGACCTGCGTGGCGCAATGATTACTATGCCAGACTGCAAATCGAAGGGTCCTGGATTCACTGCTCGGCGAAATAGAAATTTGAATGAAGAGCTTAAATTTCTGTACTCGGTCTGGTTGTTTGTGTTTCTGTCTTTGTGTGTATGTCCATGGTAACCACGACACATATCTACCATATTATTCGGAATGAAATATTTTCTTCGAGTAAAAGAAGCCTATATTACTATCCAAAGTCACCAACCCAAAATCCGTCTCCATACAGATCAATCCATATTACCGTTGCCGCGTTGCAACGTGAAAGAAATTTAATAAACAAACACATTCTCACGTTTATAATAATACTATTACTTTATAGATTTAAAAGAAATTTTACAGTTTGACCGGGAAATTAACTACCTTCGCTACAACATGGCGTGCATCATTTCCGTTATTTTTTTATACAATAGCACAACTGCATATGACATCAGACTTGTCCGACAATATCAATAATGGGCTACACTGGCCGCTTTACTACATGAAGCACAGTGCATGTGTATACTACAGACTATGTAAGTTTTTTACTTACGAGATATTGACTTAGGCACGTAAATTTAAGGTAAATCGGAGAGACATCCGTGCCCAGCAATGGGATCCAAAAAGTTTTGCACCCAACTAAACAGAAAATTAATGCATCGAGATCAAATTTGTAGTATTTTACGCAATACATACACATATAGGTATGCATACCTTTATTCTTAAAACTCACTTTTAGTTAAAACATAGTTTTATAAAATTACGATACATACAACTGAAAGTTAAAGTTTCATAACTAAAGCAGGCGAGTATTTTCCCCTTCGTAAAGCAATTACGGCGGTAAAACTGAGAGCAAACTAGGCGATCCATTTGTACACCGTAAACCTGAAACTGGGCCGAATCTCTAACGTCTATCTGCCGGCACTTTACGTCTTGAGTGAACACTTCAGTACAATCCTACCGAAAGTTTTTTTTCATTTTTTTGACAATAAAAAGTACTGGCCGCTTTACTGCATGAAGCACAGTACATGCGTAGGTATACTACAGACTATGTAAGTTTTTTACTTACGAGAGATTGACTTTGTCAGGTAAATCGGAGAGATATCCGTGCCTAGCAATAGGACCCAAAAAGATTTGCACCCAACAAAACAGAATTTGCAGTATTTTACGCAATACATACTATACGTATGCATGCATACCTTTATTCTTGAACCTCACTTTTAGTTAAAACGTCTTATATATAAAATTCTCGTGTCACAATGTTATTTACCATACTCCTCCGAAACGGCTCGACCGATTCTCATGAAATTTTGTGTGCATATCGGGTAGGTCTGAGAATCGGTCAACATCTATTTTTCATCCCCCTAAGTGATAAGGGTGGCCTACCCCAAACATTTAAACGCGGTACGGAGTTCGCGGGGTCAGCTAGTAGTTTTATAAAATTATGATACATAAAACTGAAAGTTAAAATTTCATAACTAAAGCAGGCGAGTGTTTTCCCCTCCGTTAAAGCAATTACGGCGGTAAAACTGAGAGCAAACTAGGCGATCTTGTACACCTGAAACTGGGCCGAATCTCTAACGTCTATCTGCCGGCGCTTTACGTCTTGAGTGAACACTTCAGTGCAATCCTACCGAAATTACATGATTATGTCTGGATGGATTATAACCCATAACTAGACGATCCATTTGTATACCGTTACCCTGAAACTGGGCCGTATCTCTAATGTCTATCTACCGGCACATTTTCGTCTTAAGTGAAGTTCCCACTTTAAATAAAGGCGAAAGGCATCCGAAATTATAAAATTCTGTTTTTTGTTAAAATAATTTAAGTAATTCACATTTCATGTAGGTAATCATCACCAGTACTTATATATAATTACAAGTTTTCTTACTCTCATGGCTGGATTTCTTTGATTTATGATATACCCCACCCAATAAAAAAATCCAAAATGGATTAACTTCTCTAAAAAGTTATGCTCTATAAGATTAAACATTAAAAAAAATAGAACGCGTCGAGCAAATGGATTTTTAACCACCACCTTTTCAGTGTCTTAAAATTGACTTTATCTACTCGTATTTCATTTTACACCTGACATTGTACGCATTCAATTAAAAAATATAAGTAATATTCGTTTGATTGGTACGTATTCCTTACACGTAGTCCTGGCAAAAAGGTTACCTTTTATTCATAAAAATGTGGGTTGTACTGTGCTACCTCCACGTAGCAACCAAGCTACGTTTTTAGATGGGTCATTACTTAAGTCTCAAAGACTTTTTTAAGTTAATTCCGGAGAAATTCCGTAACCATAAAAATGAATTCTGATAGGTACGTCATTCTGCTAAAATTAGTCTTTTTACCTTTTAGTCTCCTAAAACATTCGTGAAATTGTCTTGACGTAAGCTTAATTAAGCCGAACTTGGTCAGTGTGCTGATCTTTACCCTGAATACCTCTCAATTCTAAAAAAAACATTCAGCAAAATATCATTAAGATAAAATTGATTTCTGTTAAGCAATTTTTATAAATCAACAGTGTAAGCTAATTCCTTACATTAAACTATGCCGTAATTACCTTACAAACCCACTATTATACCAAAAACTTTGTTGATAATCTAAAGAAGTAAGTATTACATAAATTCAATCATATTTAACGTTATGTTAGCAGACGATATTAGAGTGATCGTAATATCATAAGCAGTTACATCAAGTACCCATACATAATGAGATCTCTTGGGAATAGGTACTCGATTACAAACCAGGCGGTTCGTTTAAATGCCTACTCATTTTCAGTTCGGATAGTTTAATGAACTCTAATAGACTTTTTACGTCTTACGCAGCCAGTCCTACCAATCCGTAACACGTAGCAGAAATGGTGGTGGTCTACCAACTAGTAGAACTTTCATATTTCGTTCGTGAAAGTACCACCGCTTCACCCATTTCTCTCGTGATAAAATTCTGTAGAATTTTATTAGAACATCAGAGGTGGGTCCCACAGCATTCGGTAAAAGCGCACACGACCTCTGGGAAGATTTAGACTGAACTTCCTCAGCCTTACCTAAACAACTGCACGCAATTCAGATAGAATTCTTGAACTACAATGAGGTTATATGCTCTTTAAATTTATCACTTATTTCCGTGTACAAAAAATCCATGCACTTCATTATACATTCCAATAATTTCTCTTATCCAAATAAAACCAATTAAAAGATCTTCCACGAACGAACTCAACATCCAGTGTGGTCTTCATACTCAAATTCCACTCCACTTTGGACAAAAAATATTACCATGCAAATTATGACAAATATTCCTCTAATTTTCAAAGACAAAGACTTTTATTTGCACAAATATGGGTGTTTATATTTTTATTCCAATCATATTCATTTGTAGACAAGTAGTCCCTACTCCCAGTCCCGGATAGCTGCTACTGCAAAGAATCTAGTAACTACGTCTGCAAGCCGCCTCGTCTCCGTCCGACAAGTGATTCGGATGTAGTGCAATAATGGAAATAAATATGACGCCACATCGCCGCCACACTTATAAAACAAAGTACAATGTCTGAGGAAATAATATTGTACTAGGAAAATACATCTATGGTTACTACTAGTAGTACTTAAGTAACTATACATAGCTGCAAAGTCTTCTAAGTATAGTACTAACAATATGTAGTGCAAAGATGTCTATGTATCCTAGTTACTTGCCATATTCATGCATTTGAAGGACAATAATCAAACTGAAGTACCATAAGTAATATATATGTATTTTCTAAATAAGGTCATTGATATCAGAAAAAACAATTATGGCTAGCTGCAAAACCATATTTGACTACTACTTATACTAGACCCTCATGTCAGACTCTGTCTGACAGTTTTTTTGTTTTTTATCTTTATCAGTGTTGTTAAGCCCATCACATTGGCGGTAATGGAGTGTTTTAATTTATTTTATGTTGGTACCTAATTTAGTAAAAATAAAACAAAAATACTTGCAAAAAGGACAGACAGAGCCTCGCTCAGATAAAAACAATCAACACCATCTGAAACTGCTCCCAAAAAATATTGTCACAAAAAAAACAACATGCTTGCTTGAAGATTGAACCCGGTCTGTAGCTCCGCAGTCAACCTACGTAACCATTCAACCAAGGTAACTATAATTCCATCAATGAAATTTTGATAGAGCTCATTCTAATCAACACTGTCATTTGTTTAAAATGGCAGATTGGCATATGACATTTTGATGGCGTCTACACAATATTATTAATATTCTCCAATAGATGTCAGTAAGAGTCTCATTTCTCAGATTATATTTAAGTGTTTTATTGCTGAAAATTCGAATAAAGCAACAAATTCTAAAAATAAAACCTAGCTGGATCAATCTATCACCCCCCTGGACACTAAATTTCATAAAAATTGTTGGAGCCATTTCCGAGATTCAAAGTATATGTGAATTATTTTCATAATTAGCATTAACAATACTACATATTGTTTCTTAACATTAAAATATTATTTTGTCTTAAGTATTTTCTTCATGAGTGTACATGTGCAGACAGCTGCCATTTGAAGTCATCTTTTGTAAACCATACTACATGTACTTTTAAATGCTACATTGTAAATGTAAAGAAAATAATTTTGTATTGGTGGAACTACATAATTGGATTTAATGAAGTCAAATCATTATTGTTTATTTATATTTATACTATTTATTCAAGTAAAAACTGAAAGAAATATCTACTTAATTCAACTTGAGTGCCAGTTCATCAAAGGAAAATTTTGCAGAGGTTTAAGGGTTAAATAAGTTTGAGCATAGTTTATCAAACTTTCTATAAAACATCAACAAGTCAGAAATATTATGAATCGTCAACATTACTTGATGTTATGGCTATATGATGTCAGTATATGCTTAAATGAGGTCATTATCCTACCAACTAGAAGCATAATGCACCCAACCTCAGGCAGGACTTGCTTGATTGAGGTTGTTGTAAATGTTCATGGGCATAAGCCACTAAAAGCCATGTACATATAATGCAGTTTAAATAAATAAAGAAGCAAAATAATATGTGATATATATAAGTAACTGACGTATGTGATAAAAAGATCAAATGACAAAAAAAAAATCAACGGGTTGCACTCTGGTAGTGCTGGCAGAAGTGTAAACTTGAACATTAATGTTGTGCATTTTTGATATTTTGGAATCGTAAGGGAATAATTTCGCACAAATTGCTTTTATTATCAGTATTATTTTTCATCTAGTATTTTCAGTAGGTTTTCATCTATTATTTTTATAAAGTACTTACACATTTTCTATCACTATTTCTTCGTCACTTTTTTCATTAATTGATGCACTTTGTTAAATGTCCATATTTTAAATACTTGATATAAACGAATTTTATAAGTATAGACAGTCGAGCCATCAGCTGTCACCACTCCATCTTACGAATATTCAATATTTTGGAATCGTAAGGGAATAATTTCGCACAAATTGCTTTTATTATCAGTATTATTTTTCATCTAGTATTTTCAGTAGGTTTTCATCTATTATTTTTATAAAGTACTTACACATTTTCTTTCACTATTTCTTTGTCACTTTTTTCATTAATGGATGCACTTTGTTAAATGTCCATATTTTAAATCCTTGATATAAACAAATTTTACAAGTATAGACAGTCGAGCCATCAGCTGTCACCACTCCGTCTTACGAATATTCAATCCGGTCATGTGTCCTGATGTGAGTTTAACATTTTTTACCCATCCCAAAAAAATTGCACAACACTGCTAAAGAAGTTTTCACTTCAAAAATTCTAGCATTACCCAAAACAATTGTTAACTTAACAAGTATGTTATAGAGGATAGATGTTTGCTAAGTTAGTTAGTTTGACTAAGGAAGTTTACTATGATTTTGCCATGCATTTATTCAAAAAAAGTAAAGTAGTAGTAAAAAAGCCTTAGATTTTAACCAAGCTCTATTCTTCTTCTAATCTGTTAATAAAGGGTCAGTGCATTGTAAAGAATGTATGAACATTCCTATGAACACACAGAAGCTTTACATGCATTACTGATAAAGGTTATAGTAGATAGGAAGGTAAGTACAGAAGTTTTTTGATAAAGCAAAAGATATCCAATCCATACTTAAATGTATTATAAATATGTGACAGTAACACTGTCTCTGTGTGTGTGTGCCCAATACATTTTCAATACTAAACAACTGCACCAATTTTAATGAAATTTTGTACTATATAAAGTGGGCCTTGGGAAAGGCCATAGAATCCTTAGAAAGATGAACTGTTCCTGGATTAGTTAAATCATACAAACTCAAATCACTGAGCGATGGCAGGTCATATCACTAGTACTTAACGAAATAATTCATGTGAAAATCAAATTTACTTACATTATCAGAGTAATTAAGTATATTTCAAACTCAATTATGTTTATTTAATGTTTTTATCAGAGTTACAACACCAAACAAATCATATTATATTGTGATAAAATCTTTACTTGGATACTGAATAAGATGTAATAATTATGCAAATTAAATGATCAAATTAAATACAACTACTTAATTATTATATATATTTTGTTACTTGTATACTGCATTCATTACCTATAATCTGTTGAAAAAATTTATTACCTAATTCCACTCACACTTTTCACAACATGTGACTCAGTTACAAATAGAAAAAACATAGATAACGGAACATTGTCACTTAAAAATCATAGCCTCATTTCAATTTTATAAGAGGAATGCAATAAATCACTGGAAACATATGGCACATGAATCATGGGATAAAGATATCTTACACATGTGTCAAATTCATAAACATACATACAATGTTCTCAGATGGTAGGAGCTTTATAAATAAATACTTCCAAGGTTTATTTCTTTTTTACTTTTGATTTTGCTCATTTTGGACAGCAGTAGCTGTGTTATTGTTAAAAGTAGGATTTGTTATTAGTACGTTTATTTATATTAAATCTTAACTACTTTAATGGCTTTTATAATGTACACAAGAAAGCTTTCTAAAGCTGCTTAAGTAATAAGCCTGCTTATTGTTATATTCGAGAATTAATGATGTTTAAATTTATTACTTTATGAGAAATTTTATATTCGAGAATTAATTGAGGTTTTAATTTATAGTAATAAATGCAACGATAAATACAATTAAAATTGAAATTAACACAACTAAATATTATAAAAGATGTGTTTTAGTCAATATTTTAGAATTTTTAATATGTTGTATCAGATAGTCACAGAATTGATGTATATTATAAGTACTCTATTGTATGTTTTAGGAACGATTAAATATTAATTATTTTTAATTTAATATTTATTTATACGTTTACATTTGGTTGTAAAATATTTACGAATAAAACTTTTAAGACTGGTGTAGCAAAATTTCCGAAAAATTGTGTGGATGCTACAGGACTTGATGAAAAATTTGTGATTTTTTATTTTTGAGTTTGTCGGTTATATTGTAAGTTACTTGTATAAATATTTTGAGAGATAAGAATATTATATCGCGAAAAGTTGTCAGCTGGTGATAACCTACGATACTACACAAATTCAAATGTCAAAACTAATTATTGAAAGTATATAATGAAACCATTATCCTATCACGAACCCAACATAATCTTCTACTCAATACCCCCTAGCTCTAGCGAATAAAACATTTCAGTCACTCCTAAAATATATAAAGAAACATACAAAATACGTACCCTTATAAGTACACCGAAGTTACGAAGCAGCTCATAAGTCCGGGCACAAAAAACATTATCACCAAATAAACACTTATTCACAGGTTCCACTAGCACATTATCATTAAATTATTTGATAAACCCTCACCCGCGTAAACGAAAATCAGTTTCTTATTGACATAAACACAAACTGAGCGTCCGCCATATGCAGGTACGTTCAGCACATACGTGATCACAAACTTTTTCTCTCCAGTCGTTCAAAACATTGACTCACTGCGAATGCCTGATAGTATAGAGAGGATGCGATTTGGATTACAATAAAGAAGATTTTAGCCAAATTCCTATCGTATAGTTTTATATCGTTCATAAAAATGGCTATTACAAATAATTAATGCAAACTATAATGAACTATTTTAAGATAGTTCAGACATTCATTTATTTACATTGGGTCTCATGAATACATGTTTCGAACGCGCGCTTACTTGCGTCACACTTCACAGTCATGGGAACAACAGACAACTTCACTACGCTTCAATCGCGACGAGCTTTGATTTCGATTTACGGAGGAGTGCAGCATGCTTGAGAGAAAGGGACAAATTGCGATGTATTTTTTAAGTCAACGGCCTCTGTGAAGATACTGCTTGAACTACGCTATTAACTGAGCTGTGGCTTTTTCGTAGCGGTCTTACTTTTCGTAGCAATTAATTAAATGTATTTTATTTAATCTTTTATCTTATTAAATGTACTGGCACAAGGTCTTTAGTTTTAATTTTGTTCGCTTTTGATAATCACTGCTAAGCAATATTATTTTTATCAAAATAAAAATCATGTAGGTGTCTAATCTACCTAGGTACTAGGTATCCTTTTTTTCGGTGGTTTCTTTCTTTACACATTGTTTTTTTTGCATAGGTACCGATATTAATATTATAAACTTTTGCTGTAGAATACCTACGAAAACAGTATTTTTTAAGTTACGGGGTGATGGTCGCTCGAAATAATTAAATAATTATTCAAGTTTAATTATTCAAGTAACTAGGTTCCGCAGCGATTAAAAATGAAACAAAAATAAAAAAAAATACTTAGAAACCTGTATTTTATAATATATTTTTTTACGAAAATTGTTTTTATGCAAAGGGCAAATTCGTACAGCGCGTAGCAATTATTTTAAATTAAAATTATAATTTCAATTTAATTAAAAAAAATCTACTTTTTCCTGTTATATCAGATAAAGATTCAGTGAGGGTTCCGTTTTTTTTTCTTTTGAGGGGATTTCGCCATTCCAGCGCTTTGACCCATATAAATAAACTGACAATCAAATAAAATCCCGTCATAGTACCTTTTTTGGTATCGGGGGGGGGGGGAAGGCCGATACCAGATTATGTGCGATTTGTACCGCAATAAAACCCCCTCGGTGGCCATCTCTACTGGAACGCATCCTCCATGCATGGCGACGGCGTCCAGCACTGGCCCATCTTTGGAACACCATTTTGGCTCTCCTGCACTGTCAGGTGTTCACAGCGGTATACGGCCACGCACACACCGCCGTCCTTCCCGGAGCTGCTGGCTGGAAGGATCGAGCTCCCACCCTCACCGCCCGCAACCCCGGAAGCCACCATTTAGTCGCCTTTTACTATCAAGCAGGGGATACCGTAGCTCGATTCTTAATCCCGAAGCTACAGGGACTTCCCGTCATAGTACCTAGGTGTCTAGATAAAGCTGCTTGTAAAATGTTTTTAATTCTTTCACTTTTCATTGATACATAGCAGTTGTCTACGATGTTTGTAGTGATGTGACTTTAATATCTTAAAAAGCTATTTAAGACCTAACTCTTTTATTATATTAATAAAGAATATGTAAGGTGCAATTTCATTTGCAAACTCTATCGAATTAGTAACAACTTACTACACAAAGGCACCCTATACCATCTTCAAGGTGGGGGTCAAATCAATTCGATAATGGGCCGGGAACACGCTAGCCTAGACAGTGAAAGTTGATAAAAAAGCTTTCAAAGTTAAATACAATCCGATCCAATGGGCAGCTTAGGTAAAATTTTATTTTATTTTATTTATTTATTTAAAACTTTATTGAACCCATAAAATGTGGTACAATAGGCGAGCTTAATGCCAGGTGGCATTATCTACCAGCTTACCCAAGGGAGTGCAGAGAAATTCAAAGGCGGTTAAGGAAGAGGCAAGAGAAGAGAAATAGATACAATATGAGTGATAAAATTGTATGTAGATAAATAAAAAAAAGACAAAGTAAATATATATTGCATAAAAAAAGCACATATATCCATAAATACATATATATGTATAAAAATGAAATTGAATAGAAGTAGGATTATAAAACATATTCTTTGAGAAAGTGAGCCTTTACACTTTTTTTAAAGGAAAGCTTGGAGTGTGATTTCCTGATATCAGCGGGTAGAGCGTTCCAAAGCCGAACCGATTGAAGTGAAAAAGAATTAGAAATAAAACCGGAGCGGTGAAGAGGAATTGTTAGAAGAAGAGAGTCGGAGGAACGCAGATGACGTTCGTGGGAGTCACAGAGGTACTGAAATTTACACTTCAAGTACTCTGGAGAAGGCGAATCAAAAAGAATGGTAAACAGTGTATTAAGTAGTCTAACCTGCCTGCGTTGACGAATGGGGAGCCATCTAAGTTGGCGACGATAGGAAGATATGTGGTCGAATTTACGCAGACAGAAGATGAAGCGAATGGAGTAATTAATAAGTCGTTCTAGCTTGTTTAAAAGATTCTCATTCAGATCGGAGTAACACACATCTGCATAATCAATCAACGGCAGGACAAGTGTTTGAATTAAATATTTTTTGGTTGTTATCGGTAAAAAGTTCCGTAGTCTATTGAGCGAGCGCAACGTTGCAAAGACTGACCGACTAACTTCATTTACCTGAGCCGTCCAGCTAAGGGTGGCGTCAATGTGGAGACCAAGGTTTTTGACCGTGGGTAAAAATGGGACGATATAATTATCAAGCGTGACCGGTGCGATGGATGAGATATCAAGCCGACATAACTGGCGTGAACTACCAATAACGATAGCCTGGCATTTGGCAGGATTAATGTTGATGCCAAATCTACGAGACCAAGAACTTATATTGGAGAGATTTTTATTTATTTTATTTATGCCTCCGTTAATATCGGAGACGTCGACTTGGCTGTAGATCTGTAGATCATCTGCGTACAAGTGATAAGGGCAGTCAAGAGAATGAGTAATGTAGTTAATAAAAATGGAGAACAGTAAAGGCGAAAGAATTCCACCCTGTGGAACACCACACTTCAGATCGCACCAATCTGAAAGCACTCGTTTGAATCTTACTGCCTGTTGTCGACCGCGAAGGTAGGAGGATAACCAATTCAATGCAGTGGATGAAAATTTTGACCGTTGAAGAGCTGCGACGAGAATGTCATGATCCACTGCGTTGAAGGCGTTGGAGAAATCGATAAGGACTAAGACGGTAACATATTTTTTCTCCATACCTTCCCTAATATCGTCGATGATTTTTAGAAGTGCTGTTGTTGTACTGTGGCCAGGCCTGAAACCAGACTGAAAAGGAGAGAGAAGATTATTTTTGAAAAGAAAAGAAGAAATCTGCTTGTGAGCAGCGGCTTCCAAAATTTTGGATAAGAAAGGTAATATAGAAATAGGTCGATAGTTGTTGAGTACACGGGGATTAGAAACTTTTGGAAGTGGGATTACGAAAGCCTTGCGCCAGATTGATGGAAATGTCCCCGTACTCAAAGAGAAATTAATGATGTGAGTGAGGATGGAAATAATGTGTTCCAAAATTAAAAGGATCATATTTCTGTTGACGTTATCGTAACCAACTGCTTTGGATTTGATAGAAAGAATCAATTTCCTAACTTCATCTACCGATACTGATCTAAATGTAAAGGGAGCGACAGCAGGTTGAGGCAGAGAAACAATTTCAGTGATGGTAGCAGACTTAACAGAAGGAGTTATGGAAGAAGCTAAAGAAAAATGAGAATTGAGATCGTTTAAGGGGAAAGAAGGCATCGACGTTTCTTTAGTTATTTTACCAATACCAATGGAGTTTAGGAATTTCCATATATCAGCAGAAGAGGAGGAGGAAATATTTTCGAAGATGTATCTTCGCTTGGCGGCCCTTACCACCTGATTGCATTTGTTACGAGCAGTTTTGTAAAGTTGCCAATTCTCCTCACACCTGTCACGCTTGAACCGACGGAAGAGCTTATCGCGGCGTGTCATGTACATTCTTACACCACGATTAATCCATGGAGCTGGAGGTCGCTTGAGTTTAACAGCCCTCATGGGTGCATGCGCATCAAACAGCTTCAGAATGAGACCGTTGAAAAGAGAAATTTTTTCATCAACTGATGATGCGCTTTCTATTTCGGAGAAATTAACGCGTTCAGCATCTGACTTTAACGCATCTTTGTCAATCTTAGCAAAGTTGCGCATCCACACTATTTCGGGTTTGGCTCTGGGTGGTTTGAGTTTATATGATAAATAAATTAAATCGTGTCTTGAGAACCCAGGAGCGTGAAATTGTCCTTGCTGAAGAATACAGTCAGCAGAAGAGGTAAACATTAGATCTATGCACGTGTCAGAGGAGTGAGGATTACAGTGTGTGGGTTCGTAGGATAAGAGAGTGAAATTCACAGAATTTAAAATGTTAATGAGTCTAGCTGATCTGCTAGAGTCACTACGAACGTCTGTATTTAAATCGCCCATTATGATGTGATGTGTGTACTCCGAACATAGAGACTCAAGGACGTTTTCAAGACTAGAGAAGTAGTCGATAGATGGTGGACAGTATACAACTCCAAGGACGGCTTTGGCTCTCCCAACCCTGACTTCAAGGAAAATAAACTCACAAGATCCGGAATAGGAAGAAGGGGAAGTGGCGAGTATTGTGTAAGAAATGTTACTACGTAGGTATATAGCGACTCCACCACCACCCTTGTCAATGCGGTCATTTCTAATTAAAATGTATCCGGGAAGACTATAAGAGGCAGAACTTAAATTTGGCTTAAGCCAGGATTCGGAAACGAGAATCGCATGAACAGAGGACGCTGTTGTAAAGGTGTCCAAAAGGTCAGCATAATGCGAAGGAATGCTTTGTGCATTTAAATGACAGACGTTAAAAGAAGTTGAAGAATTGTTCAGAGCATTCTGCAATAAGTTACCAAGTGTTGAAGGCTCATAAAATGAATCATCACTAGAGTGTGACGCAATACTTAGCTCGTGAGCAGAGTCACTCTGAGCAGAGTGAAATGATTCACTGTCGGACATAATCGAGAAATAATTAACAGATAGAAATATAAGTAATATATAAATACCAATAGACAAGATAGAAAGAAAAAAAAAACAATGGGAAGCTCAGTTACTAGTTCTACTGCATGTCCCGTAGGAAAGTTGTAGTTACAACAAGAAAGAAAAATAAAAGTCATAACAAAGACCTTAAGACAATATAGTGAATTTTAAAACTATTACATCAGTTATATATTAGAGAAAAATATAAGCATGTAAAAAAGAGGGAAAAAAAGAAAGAAAGACAATATATTTTACAGCTTGGCTTCATACAATCACATTTCACAACTCCGGTATTGCTTTGTACGCGGTAATCAATTAATAATGCTGTTTTAAAATGTAATACCAATAAATAATAATTTACGGCTAATACACACAATAACACAATAAAAATAAAAAAGAAAGTTAAATAGGAACATTCCGGTATAAATGTTTGCTATAGCTAATTTAACGGAAGCCAAGTCTGCAATAAGGGAACAAAATGTCAGATGTCAGATTGTCAAATTGACATATTGCTACTGATGACATTGATTTACTTACTGACGTAACGTCATTCATTTACCTAAAGTAAAAAAGACAAAATTGAAAACTTAAACTTAGTTAGTTGAGTGAAAATTAATATTAATTTACCCTCGAAATACATTACTATGTAACAAACAGAATAGTAACAGGCAAAATAATATAAACAATCGAAACTAAGGACTATTGTTACTTCTTACTCCTTGCGGCGCGCTTGGAGTTGGAGTGCTGATCGGAATGAACTGTAGGCACCGGAGAGGCCGACCGAGAGCTGGCATGGGCACTAGAATCATCCTGAGTGTCCTCGGCGGGTGAAATAATAGCTTTAAAGTCGTCTTCCGAAACTATGCGATGCCTTGTGCCATCAGACAATTTCACCATGATGACGCCATCAGAGGTCCAACAACTTCTCATCCCAAATTGCTGACGTGCTTTAATAAACAACGCTTGTCGATTACGAGTAAGGAACTCGGATAGGACCAACGAAGTTCCTTTGAGAGCCGTTTTCTTTTTCCAAACCGACGACTTATCAGAGAGATCAGCAAATTGCACAAGAATAGGACGGGATTTACCTTCCTTGATGGCGCCGAGACGATAACAGGCCTTAAATTTACCGCTGGCCATGTTACATAGACCCAGCTTATCTTTGAAAAGCTGGGCAATGTATTCTGGCAGGTTATCTGTGATGTCTTCGGAAACTCCACTGATAAGAAGATATTTTCTGCGATGTCTCATTTCAATTGATTCTACGTTTCGTGTGAGCTCTGAAATCTGTTGTCGAAGAAGATCAAGTATAGACCAAACACAAGTTTTGAAATCAGTGATCTCTTCTTGCAAGCGTTTTATTGTACTGTTACCAGGAGCTGTTGTCTTCATCTGAGACTCGAATTCAGTGAATTTCTTCATAATTTTCTGTTCCAAAGCCTGTTGTGTCTCCATGACTGCTGTATAGTTGGCCATTGTGTGATACCGGTGATGTGATGTAGTGGTTGCAGAGGTGTCAAAGTGAAGAAATGGGACAGTGCAGTATTGAACTGTTATTACTGCATTTATGGGGCTACTAACACTTGTGAGTAATTATTATATAATGTAATACAAAATCCAAGTATGTAAAAGAGAATAACAGTAATTAATTAGATAAAATTAAATTTTCTTGGAGAGAGCACAGTCACTTTATTTTCGCCTACCGCCCAAAAAAAGTTTTATTGACTTACTAAGCAATGAAAATCATTTACGAGAATAAAAAAAACAATTATCCTGCTTTCCAGGCGCAGTTTACTGCAACGTTTTTTAAGATGACACATTTTTTTATAAAGTGTCAACATCCCAATTCCATTTGACGTTATGTTGCATACCTACTGTTAATGAGATAAATAAGAAAACCATGTATTTGTAATATTGCATCACCAACTAACCTCCATTGGAGCAGCGTGGTGGAGTATGCTCTGGGCCTCCCCAATAATGGGAGAGACTCATGTCCAGCAGCAAAACTCAAAAAGGGTTACAGCCTTAGAATAAATACGAATAGAATGAGTGTCTTCATACAAGCGCGCTGTCAAAATTGAACGGCCCACGTTTGGTGCCATTAATGGCGCCAATCAACATGCTTCAATTTGGGCGCGCTAACTTGGTTTCTATAATGTAATTGTAATTATTCTAAGGTTACAGCCATCACGCGACATTATCGACTCATTTATGTGAAGCCCTGGGAATAAGACTCACATTTTCCAAAATATCTGTTTTTCATGAGCACTTCTTCATTACTATACAATTCTAGGTGCAAGCTAAGTGCGTTCAGGCTATAAATTTCAAGCTATAGGCGTAGCGGCTTCAGGCTATAATACTCCCCATCGTAAAATATTATTATCTTTATAACTGGTTCGCACAATTTTATTGTCTTCGTCTTAAGTAGTAATTGGCGTTCATGTCACACATTATGCAATCATATAAAATTAACCTGTTTATTGGATAAGATATGAATATGAAGGTATTTTTTTAAACACGATAGGCGACCTAATTTATTGCAACACTAAGATTGGGCCAATATTTGTTTTATAATTTAAACGCATTATTTTTATTTTCATGATTAAAATAGTTTGAATGAATAGAAAAAATCTAAAATATATCATTTGAAAGATTTATAAAAAGAAATCTAGAGAAGGAAATAACTATGCGTAGCAGACGCAGGGTTTACTTTTGAGTTAAAACAAATGTCTTTATGTATAAAACGGCAATGACTTTATTAATGAAAAGTACCTACAACAAAATACACTTATGACACAATACAAAGAGCTTTTTTCGTAGCTTATGGGCTTAAAGTTTCGCTTTCAAATAAATATTAAATACAAAAGTTATAGGGCATGAGAAAAATGATATTTTTTGTTCTATAACATTTTTCGTGTAGGACCAGAAAAATATTTGAAATTTTTCTCTAAAATCTATATTTATCGCAATACATGCGAAAAACATCGAAAAATTCGATTTTTTGTCCGTTTGACCTTGAACATTTGGCAAAGGGAGATCTCCCGCCGGGCAAGGTGGTCATGCCCGGGGAGCGGCCGCGCTCCAACTAACTCAATTCGGAGCTTGTATATATGCTCGGATATTCAGAAAACTTCGATAGCGTGATGCAGGAATACCAGTGGGGCCATCTCTTGATGAGTAGCGGAAGGTCGCTACATCACCCCCTGCTCAGACCGGAGGTCGATAACTTCTATCCATGCTTGAGTAATCTTCGCTTACAAGCGCCTTGAATGCCCTCTATCTGCGGTGAGTCGAGATGTGAGGGTGCAGACCTTGTGTCGCCCTCTGTCCACGGTGAGTCGGGATGTGAGGGTGTAGCGAAGTGTGGAGATGCCCTCTATCTTCGGTGAGTCGAGATGTGAGGGTGGGTTGGAATGTGGAGGCGAGTAGAGTGGGTACTCGAGCCGTCCACGACGTCGCAGGAGGCAGCTTGATCAGGAACAGGAAGCGTGTGCATGGTGCGCTGCGATGACCCTGACGAGCTGGTGAAGTGATGCTGCAGTCCATCCAGGGAGTGAAGGTGCGACTGATGAAGGTCAGAAGGGACGTATTCTTGTCCGGGGTCACCAGTTTGACTAAGGGAGATCTCCCGCCGGGCGAAGTGGTCATGCCCGGGGAGCGGCCGCGCTCCAATTGACTCAATTCGGAGCTTGTATATATGCTCGGATATTCAGAAAACTTCGATAGCGTGATTCAGGAATACCCGTGGGGCCATCTCTTGATGAGTAGCGGAAGGTCGCTACAAACATCAAATTTGCGGGTATTTTGGGTATGATATGCTTGATCAGCGCATCAAAATACATGAGTGTACCAAATTTCAGATCGATTGGAGGTATGTTCTAAACGGAAGTACACCCTTTACATTATCAAGTAAATTCGACATTCGTCGTCACCTACTTAACTAGTTTCTATTTTTATAAGTCGCTTACTTTATTAGTTTCGATCAATACTTATTTATTTAAAAAGTCTGTTCATATTCAAAGAAAGAAGTACTGTGTTATTGATACGAGATATTGATAAAATGATAAGCGAGAGACATGAGAGCGTCGTCTCAGTAGTTTGGAGATTAGATAAGAGGTCCTTGACTCGTCTTTAATAAGTAACTAGTAAAGTTTTGATTAATAAAATCCTGCTTAATTTTATAACAAATCGTGAGTGTAGCTTAACAGGATTATTTATAACCGGTTTTATTAATTAATAAGGCTACACTGTCATAGTCCCACACTAGCTTTCCATATGTCGTTGGTACCATGTTCTGGACACACACAATTAAAAACAGAAACACAAATACCCAGATCGAGAACAGAAATTAAAACGCGTCATTGCGATTTCTTCCTCACCGGATTGAATACGGGACTCTTAACCTCTACCCTGAACATTCCTTCACTAATCGCCAATCATTAGGTTTATGTATGACTAACGATCTTCGTATAGGTCCGAAACTGTACGGTCAGTACATTTATTAACCGTTATACTGTTTATAAACAAACTAGCTTAGCGCGTTTTAATGTTTGGGATGACCCCTTATCACTTAGGGGGATGAAAATATAAAATTTCATCAAAATTGATTCAACCGTCGAAGGAGTATGGTAACAAACCTGTGATACGAAATATATATATACGGGAACTTGAGCGCGCGCGCGTGTGTGTGTGTATAGATAAAAACATGAATAAAATTTTTCAATATTTAATTTAGGTGTAAAATTCCGTCAGTGTTAAAAATTTAGCTCGCTGTTTTACCCATGTTAATGTCACCTCATTTGGAGCGAATACAAAAAATACCTGTCTAGTTATTACTAAAAATTCAGTACCTAGTACAATTAGGAAAGGTGCAGTTGCCCGCCACACTTACATAAGGCGACCACCAGCCTCTGGAGTAGCAGCGCAACTGCATATGACCTCAGCCAAGACTTACCTATGCTTGCTTGAGGTTGTATGTCCATGGGCTGCAGAAACCATTTAACACCACGTGGCCTGCATGCTCGTCTGCTCCTCCATTTAAATAAAAAAAATCTAGTACAATTAATTTTTTTCTTTCTGTCATGTCAATAAATGAATTATCAAAAAAACATTCTTAAATAAGCTTAGATAACAAAGGCCTATTTTGTGACTGCACACGTCGTCGTCATTTTTCTTCCCAATTTCCCTTCTTTTGTGTCTTACGTACACACAATAAAGATAGCCGCTAACTGTCCTCTGGCCTACATCGCATGGCCTCCGCTTTGATTAAAGCATTCTGGACCTTGACCCATGCTCATTTTGCAATTCAAGTCAAGAGAGCCAATATTATAGCCACAAATGAAATTCTGAAACTGTTGGAGAAATCCAGTTTAAATTTCCAAAGAACATCAAAATAAATTATTATGTTTCTTACGACCCAGTTGATAACCCGTATAGCGCATTGGTAAGCACTCTGCAAGAGGTCCTGGATTTGATTCTCGTTAATTCGGGTTTAACTATCATGTCGCCGGGTGAAACTTATTGACATTAGCAATATGCATGTAGGTAATGAATGAAGCCCGTACCAAAAGAAAAATAATAGGGGTTTTAAGTAGTGCTTACCTCAAGACATATTAACATCTTTTTTAGATGTGATACCTTTCACAAATTTAATTCATAAATGATAAACACAAATACATTAAATAGTGTCATAGTGTTATAATAGAAAGAGCCATATTTTTTTTCCAACCTTTTTTATGTCTCACTGCTGGGTACAGATCTTCTTCTCACAAGTGAGAAGGATTTAGTCCATAGTCCACCACGCTGGCCAAGTGCGGATTGGTGGACGTCATGCTATCGAGAAATTATGAATTTCTCTCAGGCATGCACGGCGATGAAGAACATCGTAATCAATTAAATATCACGATATTTTCCATCACCGTGGATCAGCGATAAATGCGCACATTACAAATTCCTTTGTGAGAGGCATATACGAGTACATAAAAACTTTCTTCCCCGCCATCCAATTCAAGTGTTGTCCACAAATCATACCACTTCCGATTGGTATACCCATTCTAAAAGTTCCGTTTCCATTGAAGCCGGCACGTTCTTTGTCACTTCAAGTGATCCCGCAATCCATAGCAGTCAGTAGCGCGCGTTTGAATGCATTCCCCTCACTTATTTATTCATATACGAATACCTATAGTCCGCAGTTACTCTCATATTAGGTGCCAGGATTCAAATTCTGCTTAAAACTTGTAAAGTGCGCATTTAACATGGTCCACGGTTATTAAAATATTAATCAATGTTTTCCGTCATAGATAAGCGAAATTGCACAAAAAGTCCACCCCGCACTCATTTTCTAAATGAGTCATGGAATCAAATCATGGAAAAACTCAACTCTGTTAGAGACAATAAAAGAATTAAAAAAACACTAACATGTGACGCAAGCTTAAAATAATAAAAGCCAGGAACATTACAATAATATAAAATTTCATTTCCGTCATCCAATTCAAGTCTTGTCAACGGTTCCGTTCTTATTCAAGCAGGCACGTTCCTCGCGACTTGAAGTGATCCCGCAATCCACAGCAGTTAGGAGCGCGCGTTTGAATGCATTCCTTCACACTTGTGTATTCATATGCGAATACCATTGCATTTCTGCAGTTATTAGTGATAGACTAGTGGTTAAGACAACAGACTCTCATGCTGGGTGCCAGGATTCAAATTCTGTAGCGCAATTCTGATTAAAAGTTGTAAAGTAGGTGCTAGAAATTTTAGTCCCTGTAGCTTCTGAGCTCGATCCGTCCAGCCAGCACACGGCAGAACTTTTTGGATCGTTTTGTTACAATGGACGAAATCTGGGTTCATCACTATACGCCCGAGTCCAAACAACAGTCCAAGCAGTGGAAAAAATCAGATGAACCAACCTCAAAGAAAGCAAAAGCAATTTTATCGGCTGGCAATGTGATAGCATCAGTTTTTTGGGATACTCGTGAAGTCATAATGGTGGACTATCTTTCAAATGGCCAAACAATGAACTCTGTAAACTATTGCACCCTATTGTCTCGTTTGCGTGAAGAAGTTAAAGAAAAACATCCAGGATTACTGCGAAAGAAAATGTTGTTTTCCAGGATAACGCACGCGTTCTTCTGTCGAAAGCATAATAATAATAAATATCTTTGGACACTTAGAAAAACACCTTGGTGGCCAGATATTTTCATCAAATGAAGAGGTTGAAGCCGCAGAACCAGTATTTTGCAGACTTAAAGAATCATTTTTTAAAACCAGAATAGAAGCTTTGCAAAACAGATGGAATATTATTCTTTCTATTGTACATAGGTACTATATTTGTCTTTTTTCTTCCATCCATTCCTGGTGCTGCTGGAAGAAGAAATTAGCAGTACACTGTACATATTTCTCTTCTATTGTGGTGTCTAACAATTTCTTTGTGTACTAAATAAATAAATAAAATAAAAAATGAAAGAAATGCATTGAGTTAGGTGGAGATTGTGTTGAGAAGTAAAAATATTTTTGCATGCAATTTATTTTGTTTTCTTTTTAATCTACCCTCGTATAATGAAAATGTGATCTCAATTTTGTGCCCAGCAGGGGCTATAAAAGGCTTCGAAAAATATAACATTATGTTTTTGATATTACCGTAATAGATTATTTCCCGTCGTCCAATTCAAAACCTGTCAACAAGTTATAATGCTGCCAATAATAATTGGCATAACAATTCCTATTCAAAACGGCACGTTTTTCCCGACTTGAAGTGATACCGCGATCTATCGCAGTTCCGAGCGCGCGTTGGAGTGCATTCTTACCCCCGCTATTGGGCTTACAGCGCCCGCGGGAAATCGGTAGAATCGCTCTCGTAGTAATTACATCACGAGGTTCTTAGTTACGTGTTGTTTTTGGTAGACATGTTCCTTTAGTCAGGAAAAGGAAATTAATATAAAATAGTGATATAGATTAACACTACAGACTGACACTGGGATACCGTGGACACACACTAAGATGGAAATACCAACATCCGGATCAGAAAACCAAAATTTATATCCATACCCTCGACCCATCGACGAACCCCTGTGACGCAATGGTTACCATGCCGGATTGCCGATCGGAAGGTCCCGGGTTCGATTCCCGGCGAAGCAGAATTTTGAATGATGACTTTTTTTCTCAGTCGCGAAAGGAACGCTTGTTATTCCTATTTCTGCCTCACCGGGAATCAAACCGTCCCTAAATTTCTGGTCCTGCTATTGGCAGTCTAATAGATACTCGTAGCTTCAATGTCTTATTTGTGTTATATTATTTCATAAATGCGTGTAGGTGCATCCCGACCCCTATGCCATTGAGGTTACAGCGCCCGCGGGAAATATGCGCGAGTATCCCCCGAGTTTCTTAGTTGTTCCTAGTTGTCGATTGTGGTAGCCAGCTTTCAATGTCAAAAATGAGGATATTGGAAGTATGTCCTGGTGACCATTACGCCATGCCGTCGTCATATTGTTAATTTTGAACCTATATTACTTTTACGATAAAACGCGTTCGTGTACATTCGGTCCCTCTGCCATCGAGCTTACAGCGCCCGCGGGATATCGTATTCCTATCGAAGAAATAGTATTCCCCGCATCGTACATTACGAGTTTCTTAGTTGTTTCTAGTTAAGTATTGGCTAATGTAGCTATGTTTTTGAACAAAATTAGGAATTTTATAAAATATAGCTTACTTGAGTTTTCTGCTTATACTTGCAATATTCATGTCACCCTATAAGTTGTGTGCGAAAGATTCATGTTATAGTCCTTCCATGGGTGAGTTGGTTAACATATTATTATGACCTCTCAGACATGCACGTTGAAAGAAAAGTGGGTGAATTAATATCAAGTATATTTTCCAATTATTATTACTTTTTTCTAGTCAGAGTTAAAGCAGAGATTTGTAAAACTCCGTAAAAATCTGAACACATCTCAGAAAAAAATTGGTGGTAAGTGGAGATGTACAATATTTAAATGTATAATTAGCCCTGTAATAAAATGTAACACAACATTTACATATATATCTTTCATCAATAGCACAAAACCACTATCGGATCGAATCTTCAAATTGTGTAGTTTCAAGTAATTCATGATGTTAATTTCATTCTTTTCAGCTTTGTCCTGAACGTTGTAAATGTTGGAAGCATTAGTCGAGTTCGGATGTGAAGTTGTGGCTCGCATTTTGGTTGATTACTGTTTGTGAATTTACTGTGTTAACATTTATTTGTCTGTACGTAAGCATATTTTCAGTCACCCACTATTTTCTTGGGAAAATTCATGCGTTTTTAATCGTTGCCCTCCCGCCACTTTGTTTTAATCTAAGACCGTTGCTCTTTGTGAATTCAATAAACACATCCTTCAAATAAAATGGATTTTATGTATTGATAGGTTTAATAAGTACGTTCTGTTATTTTATAGTTAATCTTATTAATAATTTAATATTTTTTAGTTAATCTTTTTTAAAGTGTGAAGTGATATTTTATTTTATTTATAGGTATGCTAGAGAAATCTTTGCGTAACGTGTTGTTTATAACTACTCAGCTAAGAAGCTGTGTTTTAGTGATTTTCATTAAAAATCAATCTTGAATTCAAATTTACCATTAGAACAAACAATTTCAAAGTTTCACATAAGTACTACGTACTTAAAAAAATCAGTAGGGATTATTACCATTAAAATATTTTAGTTTTTCTGGTAATCCTAAATTCGTAATAACAAATAACAACATTTTTAGAGCTTTTCGTTTTATTCTGAAATATATTATGATTTTTTCATACCTAATGTGACAATAGAAGCTACAGGCACTTATAGATCTTCCAAACTTTTCAATAATATTTACCAACGATGCAACTGCATAAATTACACGGTATATGATTTCCCTATGTTTTATTTAGCTTCATTAATGGAATAATGCCACGTGCGCAGTTCACGAGTCAATGAACAAATTATATGGAAGGTAACACCTAATTCACCCTTCACCCTCACTATCAACCGTCGGTGCGTTTATAGGGATATTTAAACAAAATTATTGCAGTCTATAAAATTTAATAAAATTATATTTTAGGTTATTTTTTGTTCGCTATTATCTTTCCCTTCCTTTGTATTCAAAGCAATCTTTTGTAGCACAACTATTCCATTACACGTATCATTTTGAAAAAAGGATCAGTTCACTGCCAAAGTTCTTGTTTATAGCAAAACAAATCGATAAGTTTTTGACAATTTAATGTCACTATGAAGCGCGCATAGCCTGGCGGCGAGCGTAGAACGCAAGCGATCTACCCAGCTAAGCCAAACGGACGCGGTCGGGTGTGAGATGGGTGACCGCTAGTGGCAAAAATTTCATGCGCGTTTCCGTGCTCTGGAGGGCACGTTAAGCCGTCGGTCACGGTCGTCGGGTGTGAGATGAGTGGCCTCTAGTAGCAAAAATTACATGTGCTTTTCCGTGCTTCGGACGGCGCGTTAAGCCATTGGTCTCGGTTGTTATCGATAGATAACAGTCGTTAAACCTTGTCGGAGGCCTTATGGGCGGTTTGAAAACATCCGACAGCGGGTTGGCCACTAACCCGCATCTCCACCAACCCGCATTGGAGCAGCGTGGTGGAGTAAGCTCCAGGCTTCCCCAATAAGTGGGAGAGACCCGTGCCCAGCAGTGGGACGCAAAAAGGGTTGCAGCCAATGTCACTATGAAAAATAATGATAATACTGCTCGTACTCCAGCACTTTGTTGTTAATATCAGTTACTCCATGATAGGGCCAACGACCGATCATAAAACGTCCGGCAGATGTTTATTGTTTAAACAGAGGTCACTCGCAGGCTTATAGCATCGAAGTTACTGACTCGCCCTTCAGTAGAGACGGTATAGCGCCGCGCTTCGATACATATTTTTTGTGCCAAATCTGGTGCGCACATATATTGTTTCATCGCTACAGACGCATACATTTCTAAATAAGTCGATTTCAATTAACGTCATTTTCTATGCACCGTCAACAGTGACACCGACACACTCCTCTGACGGGTGTCATACCTTGATGCTCTAAGCACACAGGGGAGTCCTTTTAAGGGCTTTCGGAGTGGTATCATCAGTTAAAGTTCTGCAAGCATTATTACAATTCTGAATCAAATCCGTACGGTTTTATGGATCTCGGTAACCTTAACTATAAAAACCGATATAAGATTGTTGAATAATCTTACTATAATAAATCTTTATTATAGATTTACATGATATATTTTATGACGACTTTGGAATTCGTAGGCCTCTGATAGTATGGGAGAATTACTCCCAAGATGATCTCACTTGTTTTGGCGTTTCGCTGGTTATCCCGGAGTTCTCCTAAAGATCGGCGGCAGTCCATCGAGGAGGTCTCTGTGCGGTACAAATTCCACTTAACTTGTGTTTTTCTGCCTAGGTCCTGAATTTCGTTTAAGGTGGGTTTTAAAAAGCAACGAAAGTAATTTTTAAAATAGTGTTACCTTGTTATAAAGCTAGTGACATTTTACCGTCACCGCGCATTATAGAGCAGCGTTGTCTCCAGCCACGTTGTTTGGAATCACGCAACATGTTCGTCTACATTCAACAGGACACGCCGAGTTAAATTTCATAGGTACTACTGGAAATACATGACAGGTACTAATTAGTTTCCGAGTAAGTATGGTTGAGCACAAAAAGTAAGTTTATTCTTTACTAGTAGCCGCCCGCGACTTCGTCCGCGTGAACTTAGGTTAGTCATAGCTATGACTAACCTAAGTTAACCTAAGGGGTACGTAAATTTCGCAAATAAAAAATCGTGATTTCGCATTTAAAAAAAGACAAAATAGAAAATTTCGCATTTATTTCGCAAAAAAAAATACAGTGTTAAAAATTCAATCAAAGGAGCATTGTTGTAATTTCTACATTTTAATTTTTCATTGTTTGTCTGCGATCAGATACTAAAGTACCTCTCAGCATCAACGTATGTAATTTATGACGTGTACTATTTTTCACGAATATAGGGACCAGTATCATTTCAAACAAGCGCTCCTTTAATCACCAAACAAGTGACAATGTCATCTTGTAACGTCATATTACAATTACCGTGCATTTTATAGAGCAGAGTTGTCTCCAGCGACGTTGTTCGGCGTCACGTAACATGTTCCTCTACATTCAACACTACACGCCGAGTTAAACTTTAAACTACTGGGAATACCTACATGACAGGTATTAATTAGTTTTCGCATAAATATAATAAAGTCGACAGTTTGTAACAAAACCAGACTTAATTTTTACATATGCATCCGCGGGTCCTCAATTTAATTCATTTCCATTTTCATTGAAATAAAAGAAAATAATAATAACTAGTTTTCCGTCCGAACAGATCTAAAGTCAACATGATCGGTGTTGGTATCGATATTAGCTCTACGATTTTTATTAATTCTCGTATTATCCGCATCGAGAAACGTATCGATTCATCACTAATACACACCATGCATTACTTCTTTAACACTTAAACCCTAAGCTAAGATATCGGATGCACATGTATCACTCATTCTGACTTCGAAAATGTGATGTGTGAGTAATTACTCAAGGTTATAATTACCTCGTCTACCGTTACGATAAGGTTAGACATAATGCCAACCTGACGCCCCGCGTGGCGCAATGGTTACCATACCGGACTGTCAATCGAGAGGTCCCGGGTTCGATTCCCGGCGCAACAGAAATTTGATGAGTTTAAATTTCTGTTCTCGGTCCGGGTGTTTGTGTTCCTGTGTTTGTGTGTGTCCATGGTACCCACGACACAGGGTATTAATTACGTTACTGTGGGGCTATGAGTGTGTAACGTTATTTATTATTTATTTATTTATAATGCCACTTGAAAATTCAATTTTAGTTGGACAGTGTGGTGAATATCTGTCAAACTCTTCTTACTGATAGGAGACTGCATGACATTATAAAGGTTGCAAATATTTCGAATTTGGTTGTTGACTAAATTATTTTTATTCGTTAAATTTCTTATTCAAAGCCTTTTTAAAGAATTAGCACACAAATTTTAAATTTTGATTAACTTAAAAAATATGCATGATACAAAAGTTTAAAATGGAATAGAAAGATCGTGAATTTGCTATAGAGGGATAGAAATAAACCTTTATAAGGTCTGTTTTGTATTGAATATTCATTTTGATTTTAATTTATTCGATGTTAGAAAAACTATGTTCATATTTTATTGATAAAAATCACATATTTAGTATTAGTCAACTGCCTAATTATGTGTTGCTAGTCGCTTGAATAAATCAATATTTTTAAGAAAATCCACAATACCTTAGTAATAATTAGACACGAAAAGTTAGCGTTGCGTGATCAAACTACCCCTAACGACCGACAGGGATCTGTTGGATAGGTTAGGGATGCGTCATTTGCATTGCGGCGGGACACAATTCTCATTTTTCATTCGTATCTAATAATTATTAATAGTCTGCGTTATTATTTAACTCAACCTTGTAGTTAAATGTACGGTATTTATTCACTAGGAAACAATTGAATCGCTTATCATGAGTTGTAGTGAAATAATATTAAAGTATTACTTTATTAAATTAACATTGGTAATATCTATTACTTTTTGAAGAAACTTAGTTTGGCTGCAACTCTTTTTGCGTCCCACTGCTGAACGAAGAACTCTCCATAAAATTGGGGTGGCCTAGAGCTTACTCCACCACGTTGCTTCAATGAGGGTCACATAGTGACCAACCAGCCGTCGGATATTTCAAACTGCCCAGAAGGCCTCCAAAGTTTTCACGACTGCTATCTATAAATGATAACCGGGACAGATGGCTTAACGTGCCCCTTGAATCAAAACATAGAAACACGCATAAAATTTTCCGTTAGTGTCACCCATCTCTCACCCGATCGCGCCCGTTTGGTTTAGTTGCTTTTTATTTCGTAAATCGCTTGCCTTCTACACCAGCTGCTGGTATATACGCGCTTCTGTAGATATTTAATCTATACTAATATATAAATTTTGAACGCGCTAATCTCAGGAACTACTGGTTCGAATTGAAAAATTATTTTTGTGTTGAATAGTTCAGTTATTGGGGAAGGCTATAATAGGCTATATAACATGCTATGACTAATACCAAAATCCATGCGGACGAAGTCGCGGACGACCGCTAGCAAACATATAAACCGCAAGACCGGGAGGAGTGGTAAACGTTAGGGAAGGTCTTTGTCCAGCAGTGGACTATGAAGGGCTGATGGATGGAAACACAAAAAGTTATTTTAGGACGAATGGTCACTTAATTATTATTTTTTTGTTTTATATTAATAATGTCTTAAAAACGTTAACAAGAAATAATTCAAATAAATCGATGATAAATAATTATAAACTTAATGTTAGCGAATATCTAGATTTACATTTACATTTTGACATTTTTTTTTATTTTTTTTTTATTAATTTAATTTGATTTATTTATTTCAGACAATGTCCATATTGTTTTTTTTTTGTAAGTTTTCTATTAATTGACTGAGTCGTAGTCCATTTCTTTTCTCTATTATCTTTTAAAACAGCGATATGCCAGGAACTAAGGTAATCAAAAGATAATATAATCTTTTTTTATTTGAATGGAGTAGCAGACGAGCATGCAAGCCACGTGGTATTAAGTGGTCGCTGCAGCTCATGGACATCTGCACACTACCTAAAGCAAGCATAGGTAAGACTTGTCTGAGGTCGTACGCAGTTGCGCTACTACTCCGGAGGCTGGTGGTCGCGTCATGTAAGTGTGGACGGCACTGCACCTTTCCACTATAACACAATAGAAATGCTTCACGGCAGAAGTGGGTGCAGCGATGGTACTTCCCCGGGCGAACCACAATAGTTCTACCACCTACAGAGATCGATTCTACAGACTACAGAGATCTTCGATTAGGCAGCGTATAGTAGTTCATAAATGCAGTATGCTTTTAGATTTAATTGGCTGCGAAATTGCATTCCGCCCAGGTCGCCGCGCCGCGCAGGTCGCCCGCCGGTGCCTCAAATTAGAAGACTGCAATAAGAATTTTGAAGCGAAAGCCTTTCATACAAATTGGCCTTTATTAGATGTCTAGCTTCTATGTTGTTCAGATTTTTTGGAAACTCCATTAACTTTTGACTTGAAAGTAAATCAAAAGAGATAAATGAATATATTACTATATGTGTATTAAAAATATCCGGGTCGTAAAAACGTCTGGTTATTAGATTAACTAACGAATATCTGACCAATTCAATATCAAAAAAAATATTGACTTTGTTTAGGGTAGACTAAACTAGGTCCTTACATATGAAATTGCCGATACTCAATACTGGCAACTTTAAAATCAAATATCTTGAGTTTGATTAGGAATTCCAAATTCATATTTAATTCGAAATAAAGCCAGAAAAATATTGTTTTAAAATTCGTATTTCATTTGTTACGTAAGAAACTGGTGTACTCCGGAACCTACGGTAATTAAGGGGTAATGGAATCAGAAGGAGGTAATAGGTAATAAATGGAATCTCCTCTGATAAGGCAACATACGGCGTCCTGTTCCCTTTTAGATTTAATTGCCTGCGAAATTGCACTCCCGCCTAAGAGGACGCTCGTCGCTTTGAAGTGAACAGGCTACTACGAGAATTTTAAAGCACAGGGTTTCTTCAACGTGTAATATAGATTTTCATGCGGCATTTTGATGTTTTTTGATCCTGCGCCTGCAATGTCTTTAACCATTTCGATATCAAAAACAAATCTTAGTTTGATTATTAAAAATGGATTGAATGAAATAATTGTATTTCACTGAAACCTAAAAGGACCCATACCTACGTTGCCTTGTCGGAGCAGAATCTATTTATTACCTATTACAAATTTTAATATTGTGCTATATCGGAAGATTATAAATTTGCGGCGCTTGCAATGGAGACGTTGGGTTGATGCATGAACCCAACGTCTCCGATGAAAAAATGACATGAAAAAATTCTGCTTGTCCTTGTTTTGGGTGACCACATGGCTGGCAGTTATTTTGTTAAAAAAATCAGTCTTTTGATTCAACGAGGGAATGCTGCCAGCGTTCTGGGCACCATGCAATCAAGTCTTTTGGATGGCATATACATTTTGTAAAATATGTATTATCTTTTCCTTTTTATGTAGTTTTAATTGCAATAAAGTAATTATTTATTTATTAAAGATAATAATTAAGAAACTGGGATACTCCGGAAACTATGGTAATCAAAGTGTAATAGAATCAGAAGGAGGTAATAGGTAATAAATAGATTCTGCTCCGATAACGCAACGTAGATATGGCGTCCTGTTCGCTTTTTGGTTTAATTGCCTGCGACTGAAAAAACTACTTACCTACTATAAGAATTTCATCAACGTCTTATTTACAATTTTCATGCTGACTGGTAATTTTTTTGCCCCTATGCCTATTGATGAATTGTTTCAATACACAAAATTATGGGAAGAAACAGATAGACACAAAACATAAAACATATTATAGTTATGACCAAAAGTATAAAAACGTATTTTCTTATTGAACGAATCGTGAGTGTACACTAACATTGTAGTTATATTTTACCGGCGGGAGCTCCTGAAGAAGGTCCTCGGTCAGGACCGAAACATGTCGGCAAATCCGATATAATTTACGTGAGTACAGTCGTATAAAATATAACTACAATATAAAAACGTAGAAAGAATATGCCACTTATTTCTATTCAATATATTAACGACCGACGCTGAAATTCACAAAATGCAGAAATATGTAGTTCTTGTTAAAGACTACATATTTCTGCCTTTTGGCGTCGAAACTATGGGGCCATGGGGTTCAGATGCCAAAACTTTTGTCAAGCATCTATCCAAACGGTTAGTCCAGGTTACGGGTGACCAGAGAGCTGGTACTTACCTCGGCCAGAGAATAAGCTTGGCCATTCAACGAGGTAACGTTGCCAGTGTTCTGGGTACTTTTCCACATGGAAGTAATCTGGATGAAGTTTTCTATATTAATTAGTATTGATTTTTTTTTTCTTAATGTGTTATATTTATAATTTAATTTAAGTAATTTAGTTGTATATAGTTATTTTTTTTTATATTTACATTGTAATAATTTTGTTTCCATAAATATATAATTCAGAAATTATAATAAAATAATATAGTACCAATCCATATTATATATTAAAAACTTATTGGCTGCAACTCTTTTCGCGTCCCACTGCTGGGTACGGGTTACGGGATAAGAGCCCCATTATAGGGCGGGCCTGGAGCTTAGTCCACCACGCTGCTCAAATGCGAGTTGGTGGAAATGCGGGTTAGTGTCTAACCCGCTGTCCGATGTTTTCAAACCGCCCATACTAAGGCTCGACAAGGTTTAACAACTGGTATCTATCATCCGGACCCAACGGCTTAACATGCTCTCCGAAGCACGGAAACACACATGTTTTTTTTTGCCACTAGCGGTCACCCATCTCACACTCGACCGCGCCCGTTTGTCTTAGGTGCATAGATCGCTTACGGGCCGTGGCTGGGCCATATGCACTTCAAAAAACTTATTAGACGGAGAGCAATAAATATTAAATTGTGGTTGTCATAAATGGAGCCTCGTGAAGAGCTGTCTAGCACTAATTAATGCTGATACCAGTGCGGTATTGCAAGATAATCCTGATGAAGCTGCAATGAAGAATTTTTTAATTAAAGGTCCTTAATACTTTCAATGCGTTAGTATTCGTACGCATACTTACTATTAAGTAGTAGAAGCCGTATCTGTTGAATAGTTATTTACGGATTATTTGAAGTCCCTTCACGTGCAATCCCTAAGAGGTACATGGATACTTTGAGAGTATCACTCTTTTGCAATCTTGGTATTTGTAAAACTTTGAAAATGGTAGTAGAACTGGCATGGTTCGACTGGAAAAGTCTGCTGTAAAAAAACTGCTGTAATAAAGGCGATGTTGCCCGCCATACTTACATGAGGCAACTATCAGCCTTCGAAGTAACTGCATATAACGACCTACACAAACTCACAGACAGACAGATGATTCAGGAAAATTCCAGCTTACTTCAGTTAGAGAGTAAATGTTCATCGGTTGCAGGCTGCGGTAACCACTCAAAAGCGCAGCCAGTATGCTTGCCTTCTATTAGAAAACAACTGTAAAACAATTATTACTACAATTATTAATAGAACTTGATATCAGAAAGAAAGCCTTTAAAAGTTTCCTTGGTACAGATACCAATTAATTTATCATAGGATTGCTTTAACACTTAAAATCTATTGTGTTTTTTAATGGTTTTTTTCTCTTTATGTTTTATCGGTACCACCCCTTGCGCGTTATTTGTAACTCCGTGGTGGCACACGAACCATCGTCAGAATAAGATTATACTTGAAAATTATATAACTTATAGAATCTGTACATAATTGTTATTTTGATTTCATAAACTATCTTGGGTATCTATTACTTTAAAACACTTGTCTAATAAATTATTTTTAACGTCTTCGAAACCGTAATACAAACAAGTCTTATAATTATAACATTATAACCTTAACATTTTTCTCTTTAAATTTTAAGTAAACAATATCTAACTTTTATTTAAAATAGGTACCTTACTTAAAATAGTTACGAGGTCTAATTCAATTAATAATGCAATTAAGGTCCCGAGTACACAATTCCGCAATATCGCAAGGGGTGAATGGGGCTCCAAATGCAATTACAGTGCAGTTTCGCCCCAAGACAATAATAGCGGGCCACCCCTTAATAGGCTCACATAAAACTTTACTGAATAGCATACACAACTAGGGGTTAACTGGTTCAGCTAGTGCCTGAAGAACCAGAGGATATTACAGAGAAGAAAATTTGTAAGTCATAAGTCATGGCTGTGGCGACACTTGGTAACGAATCAAACACATTAAAAACCTATTTTTAAATTAAAATTACAATATTACAATAAATTAGAAATAAAAATTATAAATTCAAATGTATACTCTTATGTAGGTACGTTTATTGATTATAGCCTTCCGCCAGCGGCTTCGCCCGCGTGGACCCGTTTTATAGGTTCCCGTAAGATAAAAACCATCCTATATCCCTTCCTAAGGTTCACTCTATCTGTGTTCCAAATTTCATTACAATTGGTTCAGTAATTTAAGCGGGAAAGCGTAGCAGACAGACAGACAGACAAATAGAAAGACAGACAGACAGACAAACAGACAGACGGACGGACGAACGGAGATACTTTCGAATTTATAATATTATTGGCCTTCCGCCAGCGGCTTCGTCCGCGTGGATTGTTTAATGGGTCCCCGTAGGATAAAAAAAGCCTATGTCCTATTCCAGGCTTCATTGCTATATTAAAATCATAGGTGTATAGCCAGTTGCTTCAACCGCGTTGACCCTATTACCCGTTTTCACGTCGGAATGAAGCATTTTCCTGCGGTAAAAAGTAGCTTATGTTACTCAGAGTGAATGTAGCTTTCTAATGGTAATAAAAATACAAAAATACAAATCTTTTGTCTTTATAATATTAGTATATTTGTATTTACAGAGCAACGCATAGTTTTATTTAGTTCCAAATATAAGAAAAGTAAATCTAATTGTCTTATAAATAAGATGGTCAAAGTTTGCAAGCTGAATTTGACCAAGTAGTTCAAGTTCAGCTTGCCTACTCTTGGATAGAGCAGAAATTCCGCATTAATTTACTGGCTTCAACTTAGGCGTACACTGTTGAGAAAATGTAGCTTTTATTCTACTGTAAGAATTAATAATAAGTTGGACAAACAAAAACCATCCAATTTTCTAATGACAATGAGTGATTTAAATGTAGCACAAACCAATTTATTTCACTGAACAGGTTGTTTTTTATTATTTTTGTATCATTTTCCATCACAGAGTCTTTTAATATGTTCTGTGCCTTCCATTACTTTTTTGTCACGATTATGTGCACCATTGCGAAATAAGAAACATGACTGAATTTTAATTGCATTTGGCTCTGTCTCTACATATAAGTGACTCATTTTCACTAACCATAGGATACGCCTAAATCAGATGCCTAAATATTTAGGAGTTGCTTAGAGAAAATACACGTTTCACTATCAGTTAAGTCACGACTAACGACATTAGGCATAACCTAAACCACAACCTAAACTTACAACACCCATTTGGGATGGCGTAGTGCTTTGGTCACCTGTTCTGACACATGTGACAGTTGCTCAAATTGATAATAGATTGACGGACAAAACCATAGAAAATTGTCGAGTTTTGGCGGGAAGTCTGAAGGGGCAAGTTGTGCTCTTGTTTTATTTTCATTTTCTTGGTGTATTTTTGAGTTATATCGGATAAAGTTGATGGAGTTTTTTCAATATAGGTTAATGACAGTGCAGGAGTGTTGTAAAATAGAATAACAGTGCGAAAACATGTTTTTTCGGCTTGCCTCCAAAACTCCTTCGGACATGTTCTCGTAAAGTAGCCATCGCTTTACTAGTAGTTGATGGCATTTTGTTTGATATAGGTTAATTAACAGTGCACGAGTGTTTGTGAAATAGAATAACAGTGCTAAAATATGTTTTTTTCTGCTTGCCTCCAAAATTCCATCGGACACATTCTAGTAAAGTAGCCATCGCTTTATTTGAATGTTGGACTGACTAGACTGACTGATTACTGACGACTTACTTACGGACTTTGTTATTACTTCGTCCAGTTTCATTGAAACTGGCAAAAAATTGATGCAAAAATTATACTTGACGCTGGCAGTATGCACAGTGTTTGCGATGCCATAATTGAAAAAAAAAAGATAGGACCAACCTATTATATATACATCGATTGGTGAAACGGAACTTTATAAGCATTGCCCTAAATTAGGAGTTACTTAGTAAGGCGTTCCCTTATTCGTCGTTAGTGAAAACGGGCATATAGTACTTACAATTCAGCGGCGTTAATTTAAAAGTCTGCAGGTTTTATTAAAGGCCCATTATATGTTGTAGGATTATCCTGGAGCACAATACGGGCTTAATAGCATTTAGAGTGCCTACGTTACTTCAATATTTTTATTTAATTATAGCTAAACATTCTGGCTTTGACTACATTACAGGGCGTTCAACTTAGTAAAATATTACGGCTGGCTGGAACTATTTCTTTGAGTTTTTTGCACAGCTGGGCATGGATCTCTTGCACTCCTCTCCACAACATTGGGAAGGCTTGAAGTTTACTCCACGCTCTGCTCCAATGTGAGTCGGTGGAGATATGGGTTACGGGCCAACCTGCTGTCGGATGGTTTCAAAGCCCTATTCTTCGATAGAGCGGAAATTTTGCATCAATTTATTGGCTACGCTCTTGACAAAAGGTAGCTTTTTTATTGCAAGAATTGAGTTGAATAAATAAACTCAATTTTTTTTAATGGAAATTAACTATTTTAATGTAGAACAAACCTCGTCAATTAAAGGAACAGCTTATTGTATTTTTATTTTATTTTAGTATCACTTTACATAGCTTTTTTGCCACGATTACGTGCACCGTTTTGAAATAAGAATCTCGCTGACTTTTGTATAGATAACACTCTAAGAAAAGCATAGGTAACCAGTTCAACGACCTTGGCGGATCACGTTAACTTTTCCATAAGACTTCCGACAAGGTTTAACGTCGCGCAATGACCCACATTTTAAACAAGTCTCCCCAAAGCTTGGCAACTGAACTTTAATTGCATTTGGCTCTCTATGATCTGCCTATACGTAAGTGATATAGAGTACTTGCAATTCAAACGAAGTTAATTAAAATTCGTCTGCATTGGTTTTATTGAAGGTTGCAGGTTGTAGAAGATTGTCCTGGAGAACAACATGGGCTTAATAGTATAGCAAGAGTGCCTACTTTGTTTCAATATGTTTATTTAATTTCATCTAAAGATTCTGACTTTGTCTACCTTACAGGGCGATCAACCTAGCAATATTACGGCTGGTTGCAACCCTTTTCTGCGTCCACTGCTGGACACGGGTCTCCACACTTTATGGGGGAGGCCTGGAGTTTACTTGGGCCCTCAGTGCGAGTCGCTAAAGTTGGATGTTTTGAAACCGCCCATAAGACCTCCAGTAAGGTTTATATGTCGATGACAACCGGGACCGATAGCGTAACGTGGCCTTCAAAACACGGAAATGCAGATGATTTTTTAGCACCAGGTCACACATCTCATACCCGACCGAGCCCGTTGGTCTAGCTGCGATTGCTTGCGCTCTACGCTAGTCGCCAGGCTATGTGCGCTTCCATATTACATTTTTACTTTTCATATTGACATGATTATATAACTAGCAGCCGCCCGCGACTTCGTACGTGTGGGCTTTATCATAGGATTATGTTATATAGCCTTCCTCAATAAATGCAATATTCAACACAAAAATGATTTTTCAACTTTAACCAGTAGTTCCTGAGATTAGCGCGTCCAAACAAACAAACAAACTCTTCAGCTTTATATATTAGTAGAGATGAGTTATAGAAAAAAAGATTACCTACGATGCTACTGAATCAAAAGTTTTGATTGAAATCTAAAAATACATAATTCCATTACTTAGAGCATTAAACGTATTGACAGCTCATCCCTCATTAACAGCTAATACAGTCATCCTTCGATACTCTACGCGCCTTAAGGGCACATTGGTAGAAAGGCAAGCGCTCCTTGTATTGTGACATTGATGATTTGAGTCTATACGTGAACGTGTCTCAAACTTCACTGCAGTTCATTTAAGCGGCATATTGTCCTCAGACTCAGGAGACTTCCTTTAAATCTGAAACCATCAGTCAATATTGCCTCCGTCACTGTTAACTTGTCAATTTTTATTAAATGATTCTTGATAATAGTATTAGTTAGTAGCAAATATTACAGTGTTATACTGTTTGTAATTGGTAACTTTACTGGTCTCAATAAAATAAATACACACAGAGACACTAATCTTTTCAATAAATATGTCACTTCCTATGGTTTAAGAAAGCACTGTAAAGACACTGAGCGGTAATTTTTAAATAGTGTCAGATTAAGACAATTTATAGTAGTAGCAGTGCCACTTTACTGCAATTCATTAAAGCGGAATATTGCCCTCAGACATAGGAGAGTTCTATAAATAAATTTCTATAAGTAATCGCCAAATCTTAAAGTTGGAACTTAGTAAAAGTCGATAGCGATTACATCTTTTTCAACAATTTTCTAGAATATAAAAATAGGTAATTTCAAATGGAGTTTTGCAGTATGTTTCAATTCTACAAAATTAAAATCTTTATTAAACTTTATTTCTTTAAAGAGCTTCAAAGCTGTATCAATTCAGACAGTTTATTAGCAGTAGTTGCATTGCCTCTTTATTACAGTTCATTTAAGCGGAATATTGCCCTCGGACGCAGGAGAGCGCTATAATTACATCTGACGCCTTCCAGCCAATATTCTAGTGTTGCACTCGGTGTAATTGGTGACTTCCTTAGGTCCAATATTAGGTTAAAGTAATAGATGCAAATTACATACGGTGATAGAATTATGGATTCAGAATTTAAAAAAGGAGAAAGAAAACAATATAATATTAGTAGACAAAATGCCACTCCTATTTTGCGCACTTTTTTGGGATGGGTAAAAAATGTTAAACTCGCGTTAGGACACGTGGCCTGATCGAATATTCGTAAAACGGAGGGGTGACAGCTGATGGTTCGACTGTCTATACTTGTAAAATTCGTTTATATCAAGTATTGAAAATATGGACATTGAACAAAGTGCATCTATTAATGAAAAAAGTGACGAAGAAATAGTGAAATAAAATGAGTGAGTATTTTATAAAAATACTAGATGAAAACCTACTAAAATACTACATGAAAAATAATACTGATAATAAAAGCAATTCGTGCGAAATTATTCCTTAATCATTCCAAAATATCAAAAATTTTCACTTCTGTCGGCACTACCGGAGTGCAACCAGTTGTTTTTTTTTCTCTCAACAGATTGCTTTTATAAACTAAGTTTACTTAATATAAGAATTCTAGTAGGTACATTCTAGCAAAAAAAGATAAACACTTCTAAAGATTAAAATTAAATGTTTGAAATTTGTGAATGTGTGAGTGTGTGGAATTAAATCTTTAGAAGTGTTATTGTTAACTAGAAACATAATCATATTGGATAATTATTTAATTATCTGTCTAGTTTCTTGTTGCATGTTCTTCGATCAGTACTTTTATCATTCGAAGATATATCAGCTGTAGTTCTGCTACATCCATGTATATGTTATTGAGTATTTCTATGTCTACATCATCAATATAGAACAGTTTTTTAACATTGTCAGAGAGCAACACAGTAAATACTACTCGGACGCGGGACGAATGTAACATAACGCCCGAGCACTTTAAATTACGCCCGTATCCGAAATTTGGTGAATTTTTGAGTAAAACTTACGAAATTCTAGCAATATTCTATAGAACTCAAATGATTTCGAAAATTTTATTCCATAGTTTATAATCATGTGCCTGATTTCACAATGAGTCTATTGTCTAAATACTTCTACTTTACCTGTAACTTTCATAAGACGACATAGCACACAGAAAATTGTGTCGTTAATGTATGTAAATGACAGGTCTAGCCAGTATAAATTTAAGATAGCTAGTCAATACGGAAGTTCATAGTTATTACCAAAACAGTAGTATCTTCTAATATAATTAGTACACAGTTAATTTATACTGTCCCAGACCCGCAGAGTTCATAAAAATTACATTTGCAACGCCCGCCATATTGGCGCACTCGACAACCGCCGACAGCTTGACAGCATCCATTTTAAATTGATATCGACGCTTCTGCTCCATTAGCTCTCAATGTACGGCCACCAGAGTGCTTTTCATATAAATGGAACCACTATTACATACGGTGACATTTTTTGGAGTTATTTGCGTTATTCGTGAACATTTTAGACAGAAAATAAATAACAGTAGGACTCTTATAAAAAAATTACAATCTTTTAATTAAATTACCATCTTTCTTTTTTTTTACTTTTCCTGACAGACAGATATATGCGAAATAATAAAATATGAAATTTGGTGCAGAAAATACAATTCAGTTACAGCTTGATATATCTAAGATCTAGAATTTATATGAAAAGAGAATAGGCTTATTGGCTAAAAAGGAGCGCTGATTGTTGCTTCTTGTATATTCGTATTTTTTTTTCAAAATTTATAATCATACCCTAAATTTCTTTCTATACTTCTACTACAAGTTATACTTGACTTTTACTCCCTCTCTCAAAATTGCCAAGGACGTTATGCCATTTCAAATTTCAAAGTTACAAGTCAATACGAAAGTTCAATTTTTTATTACAAATATAAGAGTATTTCATAATATACTTTGTACACAGTTCATTTATATATTTGCAACGCCCGCCATATTGGCGCACTCGACAACCACCGACAGCTTCACAGCATCCATTTTAAATTGATATCGGCTTTTCTGCTCTATTAGCTCTGTATGGATGGTGACCAGAGTGCTATTCATAATGCTAATACATACAATGAAAAGAGTTTGAAGTTATCAAAGTTAAACGTGAACGTTTAAGCAAAAATAACAAAACATTTTCTTACTTGACACCATTAAAAAATCTTGTAGTCTTTACTCGTACATTATCTTTCATCCTTTTTTCGTTATATTATTATGTAATTGTTACCGATCTCTCCACTTGAGTAATCAAATTATACATTTATGCGTTGCGTATACCTACTACCAATTAAATGGAATGTTATAGTTGCAGATCACCTTTTTTGAATTCCAGTTAAGAGACTTTATAAGTCGATATTGTAATCTGTAGTCATAAGAATAAATAAGTTATTTATTCATAAAACAATAACAAAATATGTATTGTAAGTTCAAGAAAGCTATGTATAATTATTTAATTATATAGGCTACAAAAAATTCAAAATAAATCTTCCTAGCGCGTGAGTCCAACTGCGATGTACGAGTACCCATAGGTAGTTATTTGAACGAGCCTTCTGAAAATAAAATGAATACATTTTTTTTTAATTTGTGGGGTAATAGACGAGCTTACAAGTCATGTGGAATTCATCCTACGGACCTCTACACCCACCTTCAACTAACAAAAAATAGTTGTGTATTATAGAGACGAGACATTGATACAAAATAAATGTTTCTAGCGCAGGACAACATTAACGGAGAGGTAAATAGAGCGCGAGATACAAGATAGAGCTTTTCCCGTCCAATGTTGTGTAGCCTGAAGTAGGGCACGAGTCTTCTGGAAATGAAATATGATAAAAGAATGGGGCTAAATATAATGATCACCATAAAAAGCTTTGATACCCTTAGTTCTTTTACCAAAAGTATATACTTAACACCAGAAAAATAAAGTCTAAAATTACAATAGTACTATTTTAGTCACGGCTGCACTTCAAATTGTATTCGAACACCAAATGTAGTAAATGATCACCAAATCTTAGCGAGCAAATTAATGCGCTATTTCTGCCTAAATAAACCTCCGGCCACCAAAGGGGTTTTTGTGCAGTTAACATCTTACATATCAATCACAAGGTGTCAGGTTAGTTTCTGAAAAAATACATATACAGATATAAATATTGATTTACAAAGATCTAAGCTTCTTTACTATGAAAACATTCAGATGAAAGCGAAATTGATGAACAAAATTATGCTTAACTTTTAATTAGACCTTTTTTTTTCAAACTTTTGTTTTTGTATCCTTTGCAGTTAATGAGAAGCTTTTGTTTTGATCTTAGGGCAAAAATATGTATGAGATGTAAGGATTTATCTAACAATTTCTTTTTATTAATATAATGTGTATAGGTCGCGTCATGTAAAAAGAACGCTGATGGTCAAGCTGCGCATCAGGCGATTTATCGGTCTATTTGGTGGTATGAGGTTTTTCAATAACCTACCGATAACCAATACATGAAGTTGCGAGCGAAACGTTAGTTCAAGAATAAAACCATAGGCCTAGACTTTCGTGTGCGAGTGTATCCATGCGCACTCCGCACCTCCACTTTCTTCCAGCGTTCTTTTTACATGACGCGACTTGTACTTAGGTATATTAATAATGTAACTATATAATTTTGAATAAATTAATTTGAACTGCTTCTTTCTTGTATTATTATAACCCTAATCCTTAAACCTCTTGTTGATGAACACGGAATCATTTCGAACTATACTTAATTCCGCAATATTGTCTCTTTGCATATATATTTTTTAATTTTTTGTAACTGTAAAAACATTTTGCAAATGTCTATATTGAACATTTGGAGCACTTTATAATTGTTATTTTTTTTTAAATATGTACTGTTTAGTCGATGTAATTTGTTGACATTGACACGGATATGAAACGAATATCATTTCAAAATTGAAAGAAAATGGTTAAACAACTTACCATTCTGGTACTTGCTGTAAAAATGAGTTTTTCGTAATGTTTCAACAACATTTGTGTTAAGTGGTTTATCGACTAAATTAGTTGACGGATTAGCAAAAGCGGCGAATCAACCTCGGCTTACCGGCTTACCGCCGCTGTGTTAGCGTAAACCGATAGAATAGGTTTGGTCTCATCATTTCAATTGAGTATTAGTTGCATGAGTGGACTAGCCTTGATTGAGGTCGTTTTCACACACGTAACACGTTTTCGTTTAAAACTCAATTGTTAAGTTTATAACTGCAACTATTTTTGCATCCCACAGCTGGGACCACCTACCAAGTTTCAACTTTGAAGTCCTTATAGTTTTGTAATGAAGCAGCTGTGACATACGGACGGACAGACAGACAAACAGACAGACATGACGAATCTATAAGGGTTCCGTTTTTTTGCCATTTTGGCTACGGAACCCTAAAAACGTCACAAAAAATAAAAAAAATGCCACTTGCCTACTTGAGGTTTGAACCCGGGTCTCTAGCTCCGTAGTCAGCTTTCGTAACCATTCGACCATGAACGCTTTAGTTCCGTTGACGAAATTTTTATAGAGATCTTTCATATCGACATTGTCATTTGTTTGAAGTTTTGGCGGTCGACATTTGACGGTTTTCTACGCAACAATATAATTAAAACTCTCCAATAGATGTCAGTAAGAGTAATTTTATATTTAACGTCATAAACATTAAATTAAAAAAACAATTTCTATCAATAAAAATTTGCTGGATCGATTTATCATCCCCGAAACCAGGGTACTAAATTTCATCAAAATCTTTGGAGCCTTTTCCGAGATTCAAAAAATATATTTAGATATATACAAGAATTGCTCGTTTAAAGGTATTAGATTTGCACTGATTAATATGTAGACGGATAATTATAACGTCTTCAGTAGAATAACTTTGTCGATTTAATTTGACAGATAGAATTAATGTAAGTATCTAGAAGTTAATCTGAGCATATTAAGTACTTGTTTGTACATTTTAAGATAATTCTGGGAAAGCACTTTGGTTCCTTAAACAATTTCTACTTAGTTTTTTTTATAGACTAAATTTAAATTAAATGGATTAATTAATAAATAAAAGTTCCTTACTTATTTTGAATAACAGACATTTACATTTTTATAATACTTACCTCTTACCCGAATGTTTTAAAACACAGTTTTTGAGAAAGATCTGTGTTTCAAAGGTAGCATAATAAGCATAATTTGGATCATGATCTAGATTATGAAAAAATAACTTTTTCCTTTTAAATATTAAACAGTACAGAGCTTTCAATTGCTAAAGACTAGTATTATGTCTGCTTTGTTAGAAAAGAAAACACAAACAACTCCAAACTTTACACTGAAGCCATGTGTCGTCTACATGCGTAAAGCAAAATCTACATGCGTAAAGCAAAAGACAAAGCTTTTCTTTTATTAAAAAAACAGCCGTAGGCAGCCGTACGACAAACTTCCAAGAGAGATTCTTGCGAAACTAAAAAGATAAACATATTAAATAAAAATATTTTTAATGATTTGATAGGAATGGTAATATTTATTAAAAATCTAGCCTTCCGCAAGCTGCTTCGCCCGCGTGGACCTTTATAGGTTCCCGTAGGATAAAAACCATACTATGTCCTTTCCCAAAGTCCACTTTATCTGTGTTCCAAATTTCATTAAAATTGGTTCAGTAGTTTAAGCGGGAAAGCATAGTAGACAGACAGACAGACAGAGTTACTTTTTAATTTATAACTACTCTTAATATTATTAGTAGGGAAGTACGGATATTAGCAGGGATAACTGGTGCCATAACACAGTAAATATATATAAATAGAACTCTAGGCTTGCACTGCTTTCTATGTTACACATGTAAATCTCTCTGTTTTCACCGTAATATAGAAATAAAATTTACATTACCTTGTTGGACATAGAAGCTTCCTTGAGTTTCAAATGCGTAAAGTTCTGAGAATCCATGAAATTTCAAATCGGCCGCAGACAACATAACCGCTGTATAAAGAGAGAAACGAGTAATTAGGGATCGGCCAACCCGATAAGACGTCGGATGAAAAACTTGAAAGAATTCTTATTAAGGGATGTCGTCGCCAGGCGCCTTTTGCAGGAATCTTTTGGGGCGAAATTTATTTATAGTTAGTTTTATCGTTGCATATTGGACATGTTTACATCTTATACTAAGGCAGCTTAGGGATAAGCTACATATTATCGTGCAAACTTGGCTATGATCTTAGCTAAAGTTTGCTGAAGTTTCAACGAGCTGTCAAATCATAATTTAGTACAAGGATCTCGCGTAAATATGGTTTTAATTCACAAAAGGCTCAAATAAAGCGATTTTAAAATCTTAAGTGATCAGCTGGTAGTGTGGAGTAAGCATCCCAAAAATTAAAAGAACCCGTGCTCGGTGTGTCTCACTGCCGAGCAAGTCAACTGGCACTACACCAACGCAATAAACAGCAGTTAATCTAAACTATAGAACTAAACGGTAGCTAGAAGGCCAGATTATCTACTTAAACAGACCATAATGTTTTAATTGTAACTCTTCCTATGAAGACTCCTTAACAAGAGTATCCATAGATAAAGAAAGAAGTATTACTACAGAGTGAGTTAAGTAATTAAGGATCGGTCATCACGATAGGGCGTCAGAGGAAATCCTTGAAAGAATTCTTATTAAGGTATGTCGCCAGGCGCCCTTTCCTGGAATCGATCCACGTTGAATTTTTACATTCTACGGCTAGGTTGGGCGATGAGTCAGGAATATCGCTTTGCATGTTGGGTGGGCCGTCTAGGGTGTTTGATTTATGTAAAAAGATATTAAAGTTAAATAGAGTAGCAAACGGATGCAGACCAATTGGTGCAAAGTGGTCGATAGAGTCCATACAACTTCAAGCAAGCTTGAGTTTTGTCTGGTTTCGTATGTAGCACTGTTACATCAAAAACTGATGTAAAGCTGTTGAAGTCACGTTCTTTGTTGTAACGCAGGCCATACAGAACTTTTTTTCTAGTATTTTAAATATAGTCTATGTTATGTAAGTAAGTAGTTTGTAAATATTTTATGTTGTCATGAATAAAATCTTATAAGCTTTACTACTAATTTATTTTTACACCACACAACAACCTTTAAAAAAAGGGAAGATTGAGTATTGCCGATCACAGATCTGCTTTCTGCCCTGAACGTTCCATCACCTTTGAGGTAATGGAGGTAATCGCTATAGGCTTGTAAGTGGAGGGGTCACCCCGATCACCCTTTTTGGAAATAGGATGTAACCGGGCGGACTTCCAGATTTTTAGGAGAGAGAGAAAAGACGAGTCACAACTGGTGTCAACTCGGAAGCGCACATCTTCAACACTAGAGCAGGAATAAGTAGGCGGTGTGGTGCCTCCGATGTCAAGAGTTGAGTTTGAGGCAAAAAGACCGCGTGGCCTAAATGCACACTTTTGTAACGGTAGCCAAAGGCAGTAACCTTTTTACGTCCCTCTGCTGGGCACTAGTTTCTCTCCATTATTTAGGAGGCCTGGAACTTACGAATGATAGTTTAAAACCACCCATAAGAACTCCGAAAGTGTTTAACGACTGTTATCTATCAAAAATTATCGGGACCGACGGTAAAATTGGGTGCCACTGGCGGCCACCCATCTCACACACGACCGCGCGCGTTTTGCTTAGTTGCATAGATCGCTTGCATTTAACGCTAACCGCCGGACCGCGCGCACGCTTTTGTTTTCAGCAGCCATATATGCCTTTTATTTTGCGCTTTAGTTTTCTAAATGTCCATTGTGTGCATCTTCCCGGAGTTGAAAATTCATAGAAGCCTCGTTCATCGTGCCGAGTAACTTTGTCCAGCAATCACACATTTGTACCGAAACACAATAGAATTACTTCGGAGCAGCAATGAGTACATATAGCGGTAGTATTTTCAAAGTCTCAAGGGCACCTTTTTTTTCTACCTTTTTTATGTCCCACTGCTGGGCACAGGTCTCCTCTCACAAGTGAAAGCGATTTAGGCCATAGTCCACCACGCTGGCCAAGTGCGGATTGGTGGACGTCTTGCTTTCGAGAAATTATGAATTTCTTTCAGGCATGCACGGCGATGGAGAAAATATTTTCCATCACCGTGGAGCACGTGGGCACCTACACAGGTGAGAAATCTCCGTACACAGGTGAGAATTCTCTGAACTATTTTAGTGACTGAATCAGTGGTGTACACAAATAAAAAGGCACCTAGATCCCATAACAGTAGTCCCTGTAGCTTCGGGATTAAGAATAGAGGTACGGTATCCCCTGCCTGTTCGTAAGAGGCGACTAAAAGGGGGCTTCCGGGGATGCGGACGGTGAGAGTGGGAGCTTGACCCGTCCAGCCAGCAGCCCCGGGAGGGACGGCGGTGTGTGCGTGGCCGCATACCGCCGTGAACACCTGAAAGTGCAGGAGAGCACATCTGCTCTCCCGAAGATGGGCCCGTTCAGGGGCGCCGCGCGTGGAGGACACCGGTGCGTTCCAATGGAGATCCCGGAGTTCAGATCCCGGACAAACTCAGAGGCAGGCCGCCGAGGAGGTTTTAGTGCGGTCAAATCCCATATAACCCGGTATCCTCTCCCAAGGTGTCGGGTACCTTTTGAAGATTTCCCCTCCGATACAAAAAAAAAAAAAAGATCCCAAAACAGTGGGGCTATGAGTGTGAAATGAGTAAAAATCTGAACCTATTTTGCTATGTAGTTTTCTAAAAGTCCATTGTGTGAATCTTCTCTAGTGTTGAAAATTCATTAAAGCAGCTTTCACTGAGCCGATTGCACTGGCCTTTCGCTTCCGTTTCATTTAACAAGAGGCGAGAATATCTCTTTTGAGAGTAAATCAATGGATATTTCAGGAGGGCATAGTTCAGAAGAAACAAACCATTATAGAAATAGACCACTTCGTTGTCACCTTTTTATTTCAGGACATAAACATCTAACAATGAAACATTTAAAGGAAACGGCAACATATAGCGCCCTGATCTCTAGGTCTAGGCTCTAGGTAAGGCTAGGGCATAGAGCCAAGAAATTAGTCCCTGTAGCCAATGTAAATAAGAGTCAAGAAAGTATCAGACGCTACGTCTATTCTTAATAAAAAGTGGTCAGTGTTGTATTTGAAGTTATAGAACAAATAAACACCTTGTGTCACGAGTTTTTGTAGGGATTACTTTGTTTACATGTGAAATAGGATATAATTACTTTGCGTTTCAGACAGATTGTCGTGATACTTTGTGTCGTCAAAAAAGTGTACGAAACCATATAATTGCTGAACGACAGAAATGTAGTACATTGGTGTTTGGGGCAGCTCTACACAAACGATAGAATATGGAATCGCTAGTGACCAGTAAACTATTTATTATTAGAGATGACTGCGTATGAGGTACTCGTAATTTGTTTGATGACCTGCAGTGGTTACAAGCCGAACTGCAATTAAGAGTCCCGGGTTCGAAATCCGGCGGAGGCAGACGTCTTGAGTAAGTTTAAATAAAAAAGTATTGTGTTCCTATGCTGAATCCATGATACCCACAAATAATTCGATTATGTTATTACGTGTAGGAAGCATTTCTTTTTAATCGAGTTACAATGAAAACTTCACCAAGTTCCAAGCATTAGCGACTAATACTCTTAAATAAAAATAAACATAAACAATAACTAATGTTATAGCCGCTCTATAATGTCTCCTAAAATGTAGTCATTTGATCTTTTTTTTTTTTATTGAAAACCGCTGTATTATTTTCTATTTTTTATTTTATTGCTATAATCGTTCGAGCGAGCCCTTCGTGGGATAGTTGTTGAACGAAATTTTCATTCACAAAACATGTCTACGTATTTTTTCTTTCAATGCACAATGACGCTGGAAATATTACTCCTTACAAATTTATCCTTGGATATTAAGTTCGTGATAATAATTAATTTTATTAATGTAATACGGAGTCAAATTTGCTCGACAGACAGTAATGTAGTTTGAAGTTCTATATTAGTTCGCGAAAACGTGTAACCTGACATTATTATGACGTTGCCGACAGAATAGTCTACTGCGATAAATTTCCACATAATATGAAACAGCGTTTCTTCTTCGTGGTCTTACTACGTATATATTATAATACTAATACGCTAATAGCTGTCTTGGGAATCAACGTCGGTAGTTGAATAAAAAATGTGACCTTGTAGGGGAAACGCTTATAAAAGCGAGCCCTCCTCTATGGAGCGGGCATTATAACGTTGATACTAGTAGTGGCAGTAACTCTGCCCATTTGCGTACTGAAATTGTGTATTTGTGCTTACTTATTATTGAATTGTAGTTGTATACGGAAATGTTAATAAGAAACCTTAATCGTTACCTTTAAATTGTATAGAAGGCTTTGTGAATTAAATGTTAATTTAAATATTCTGCTTCTGGTTTTTCTTCCTAAAAGCTGTTAGAACCTTATAATCAAAAAACATTTGTCCATTTAACTTTTTATTTCTTTATTTATTTTAACACTTTATTACACCACCTAACAAAATGGTATAAAAGGCTGACTTAATGCTAAAGCATTCTCTGCCTTTGGGAGAAGCAGAGATTGTTGTAAGCTAGATAACTCTCTTTATAAGGACAATGTATGTATATAAAACAAAGAAAGATATAAACAATACGATGTATGAATACATATATACTTAGGAAAATGTCCATAGATTAATTACGTAGAGTATTATTTAGGCGACTAAACTAAAACAGTGAGCTGTGAAATTGAATTGAAAATGAGCATTAAAAGATTTTTACTTCTGTTGTCATTGTTTGTAACCCAACCCTTCAGATATGACACGAGCTTATTATAATTTTGTTGTAAATATCCAAAGGTACGAATTGCATATCGTATCCATTTTTATACTTATAAAAAAAAACCTGAACAACTAACAATATAATTTTCAAAAGAAGTCGTTCTTCTTAAACATACGCAAGGCTGAAATTTAAACGCGACATAACATAGTTTACAAGTTGACATTAGGTAGTTCAGTTTACATGACGCATTGTACACCGCCCGCGGCTCGGCTCTCAACACGGCGAAGGCTTTCAAGGAGCGCCGTGTTTACTGCACACGTGATAATATCATGCTTTCACTATTCAAAGGTAATGCGTCTAAAATAATGACTTGCCGTTTTATTGCATCCCGTGGTAGTAATAGGGTGCTTTGAAGGTGGTCTGAAAAATGCCCTTCAAGGTAGAGTGTTCGATTCTCACCTTTACTGCATCTACTCGAACGTTGACAATTGGTTTTTGATGCTCTTGGTGCAACTGAAATATAAAAAAAAACATGAAATGAAGAACAGAGTAATCTCTTTACATAAATAAATCACAATCACTTTACATATACAAATAAATAAAATTGAAGTTTTTGTTTGTAATAATAAAATAACCACTTTTTAATAGGTACATGTATATGAATGTAGATACGGTACATATGTATACCAAATTAACATTTTTTACAATTTTTGTCCGTCTGTCCGCCTGTCTGTCTGTCTGTTTGTTCGAGCTAATCTCTGAAACGGCTGGACCGATTTTGACGGGACTTTCACTGGCAGGTAGCCAATGTAATAAGAAGTAACTTAGGTTACTTTATTTGTAGAAAAAATTTAAAACTAAAATCCACGCGGACGAAGTCACGGGCGGCCGTTAGTGTTAAATAAAAACTCGAAAATGGTTCACCGACACAAGCTTCCTTCAGATCACGTGGACTGTATATATTTTTCGTAATACAACAAAAAACCTGATGTATCAATAAAACTATTTGCACATGCTTGTTTAATTATACCCAACTTAATTGTACTTAAAAATACTCGTATAACAATTATTTACTTAAAAAACATCGCATAAACCGCCAAAACCTAAAAGTGATATAACGTAGCACATGGACGCTCTACCCAGCTGGACTTTCACACGCGAAAAGGTTTGAAGTAGTGTCGTGTTTACTGCACACATGATTACATCATGCTTTCACAATCCAAGGGTAAGGCGACAAAAATGAATCTCCTTTTTAATGCATCCCTCTGTACTATATACGGTAGGGCGCTTTAAAAGATGAAGAGTCCTTGAAAGTAGGGCGTTCGGGAGTCCCCTGTGCCGCTTCTAGCTGATGCCAATTAACATCAGCCCGTCTGTCTTTCAAACTTTTGGCTTGACGGCGACGAAAAAGCTTTTATTCTATACTAGCCTTCCGCCTGCGGCTTCGCCCGCTGGCACCTCACTCACTTGGCGACGGTTTGGCAACGTCGCCAATTTGGAAGCGTAGCCACGACGACGGATCACTTGGGTGGAGACTGGATACTTGGCAGCCTGGCAACGACGCCAACAAAATGTATACGAGCAAGTTGCGTCTCACGCACTCGGTAGCCACCGATCCGCCAAGCACGTTGGTACCATACCAAATTCGCGGTCATTGTGATAGATGATATTTGTAGATTATTTTCTCAAATCTTCGTATAGTTTAGAAAAAATACCACTTCGGCTTCGATCTGATACAAAAGGATGGACCCAAAGTTTCTTAGGTTTCTTTCTCTTTGCGACGACGCACGTACCAATAAATAAGTGCGATTTCTTCTGTTGACAACGTCTATTGACAACGCGTCCATTTTCTACAAGCCGAGAGAACTGACTGGCCACTCCAATGGCTACTCCATTTGGCATCCGAAAGAAGCCAGAGGTAGCCATGGCTACGTAGCCAGCGACGTAGCCAGCGACGTAGCCATAGCGTACCAATGAGGTAGGGCACTAAGACTGTACGCCAGATAGATGGCATCTTAATGTAATTGTTGGCTATTTGAATAAGCAATGATATTCTTTAACTGAGATTTTTTACGTGCAATACATCGCCTTAGATCAGAAAAACACCTCTCAGCTCATTATCAACCGCTCAAGATTAAACGTGCGAACAATTTGTTTAATGAAAAGAAGAACCTACATTACTCTTCGAATCCCGTTATCGATAAAACATTCAAATTAAATATCCGCTCTAATGACGTTCGCTTTCAATCCGAAGGAAACGGGCGGCTCCTAATAACATTAATTCGTCAGACAATAACACCCTCGAATCATTTCGGTCGATGCCGGACTAAATTACATGTCAAATGGTTGGAAATCCAGAAATATTCCCCGATAATTTCGCGGGTGCCTCACCCCGGCCACCCCATCCCAGGGCTGCCTGAGATAGATTGCAGCGTCTAGATCCATTATTTCGCAATATTTCACGAAATTACCTAGAAAATTTCTATTTAAATCTCCATTCTACTGATGCTGTTTTCAGTAAAGTGTTGCGGTGTTGATATTGTACCCATCTACAACAAAGTATGAATATAAAAGTTTGTGTCGTTTTAAGAATGACATAAAGTATCAAATTTAAAATTTATTCCATAGAATTGCTCTGTAATTAAAAAAAATATTGTTCATGTAACGATTTTGTATTGTAAGGGCTAGCTAACATACGATTGCTCGCCAAGCAAGCTCAAGAAGCTCCTCCTTTTTCTTTGAATAAGTGAAAATATCTTTAATTCGTTTTGATAAAGCTTACTTTATGGGTACGATATGACAAAATTTACATTATTGTTAACTTCACATTTTTCACACTCATAGCCCCAGAGTAGGGTAGATATACCCTGTGTTGTGGGTACCATGGACACACACAAACACAGAAACACAAACACCCAGACCGAGAACAGAATTTAAACTCATAATTTCTGTTTCGTCGGGAATCGAACCCGGGATCCTTCGATTGGCAGTCTGGCATGGTAACCATTGCGCCACGCAGGTCGTCTACTATTGGTACGTTTGTTGATTTTAGAGTAATTCTTCTTCCTCTTTTACTGAAAGGTGGTACACATTCACATTTACGAATGTCTCTTGTCTGTAAAGCACACAAGTACACACGAGAGTTGTATAGTACGTCGCCGTCACAACATGTAAAAACATTTAATTTTGTGTGAATTGTCAGTCAGTTCTTCCCAAAGGTACTCCACTCGACAGCCCTACGCCCCCGATGACAAGAATATCTAAATGTCATTATAAGTTTGAGTGGAACGCGCGGAATTCCGCGCCCAGGGCTGTTTGCGGCAGTTATCAAGTTTATACTATTTGTTAAAAACTTCCACTATATTTGCAATCAGATCCACAGCTCTATACTTTTCTTTTACTTTTATTGTGGCCTTCGTATGAGACTACCTTTAAATTGCTAGTAAAATAAATCAATATATACTGATTTCGCACAATATTTGAAGCAAAAGACACTTCAAGATGTGATAAAAGAAATGAGGCCAAATTACAACGATTACGATTAGTAGAAATTAGCTTTCCGCCCGCGTGGGCTTCGTCCACTTCCAACTTATATCCACGGCTTTGCTTTTACTTAGTTAAACGATACTAGCAAAGGTTCTTCTAACCTTAAAGCCAAAAACATCACGGCGAATCTTTAGATCAATCGTATCAACACTAAACCAAAGATTTCCTCGTAGGTATTACAAACGGTTCTGGAATATAAAACTGTAGTACTGTATACTCACGGAATGCTTGTTAAAAATATTTTTTAACCCCGTCTACTAGTTAAGTTTTTAAACAAATAAATAAAGCACGCTCACACTAGAATTCCCTGTGTCGTGGGTACCACGGACACACACAAAGACAGAAACACTTTCTGGGTGATGTAAAATCTTTCGAAATACATCTTTTAAAATCCAAAAAATATATAAGAATAAAAAACTTCATACCACGCAAAATTTCAAAACCTATTCACAGTTCTTCAGACGTCAGAACAAAAGGTCAATTGCATCAAAGGCCATTTGCATCAAATCCTTTTCCGAGGCGAAGGTAAATCAACCGAAAGAGAATGGCATCCGTTATTTGCCCAAAGGGGACAGAACAAGCTAATCAATAACAGAAAATACTCCCGTTGGCGTAGATGGAAGACGTCCGCGATATTTTACTTAATAAAAATTAAGGCAGGTAGACACAATATATAATTTACAAAAATATATACAATGACTAAGAGTGAAGCGCGTATGGCCCTGCGACTGGCGTAGAGCACAAGCGATGTATGCAGCTAAGCCAAACGGGCGTTGTATGAAATGGGTTGTCCAAGAGACGAGCAAGAACGTGATAGAACTGGGACACTTTATATGGTTTTACATAGTTGCATTAGTTTCATTAATAATCATGCTTTGTAACAAAATCTGGAACAGAAATAAAATACAAAATTGGCTCATGATAACGATCAAAATAAGCCTAATTTGTGTCCCACAAGATTATTATTGTTGGGAAACAGTCTTCGCCACAATATTGGCCATCGTATGAAGCCGACATAAGATAAATTCTTGGGCACAAAGTTCGTTTCAACAGTATCAGTTACCATGCAGTTTATTTCGTTATATAATGATTGATAAACAAACATTTAAATGCCTCTATAAACTTTCAGATGTAAAATATTATCAGAATCAAAATTTTAACTGCCCAATGGGGGCGGAACAACGCAATCTATAGCAAAACATGCTCTCATATCACCATATCATAGAAGACGTGCTCGACATTTCACTTAATAATAATTAAGACATGTTGAAGTCACTATTTATAATCAACAAAAATATATTCGAACGACATTTTTCAGAGTCACAACAGCGTGGGAACTTGGACGCTGTTTTAGGTTTTCATAGCTATGTATGTTTATTTGTTTAATATTTTTTACTTGAAATTTGAAATAGAACCAAAATATCAGTTTGATTCATGATAACGATAAATATAACCCTAAAGTACTTATATCGCATCCAGCAAACTCTTCTGACAAAGACTTTTATTTGCACAAATAATATGGGTGTTTACTAAAGGTGTTTTTATACATTTGGTTCGCCATATTTACCTTCATGAGGTATGCAAATATTACAATAATTAAAAATTTTACTAATTACAAATATAAAAATGTACATTGAATCAGTGTTATTTATTTTATTATATTTATACTACTTTTATCATTATTAGTACCCATAGCGCAATATTTAATTTATTTATTTTTCCTTGTCCGATCGGATCCGATGGTCGGCTTTGGGTACCCTAATTGCAGGGTTTTTATACACTGATAGATAAAAAAGCCGGCGGAAAAAAAACCTCCCAGGTTTTTATGGAATTCCTTTATGCCGTTTTATCGTTTAGAGATATTCTGTCATTCAAAAATCCTGAAACTCTTATTTTTTTCTATAGAATTTAATTGTTTTATTGTTTAATTTAATTGATTAACTGTCTCTTTCTTTCATCTCTGTCATTCATCGTGCAGTTTACTTTTATATAATGATAGGCAAACATTTTAATGTTTTTATAAACCTTGACATGTAAAATATCGGGATAAACACATTATGCGTCGTAAACATTATAGGACCCTTTTACAGTTTACTAGTAGTCGGAACAAAAGGTCGATGTACATCCTTATTCTTGGCGAAGGTTAGTCAACGGACAAAAAATGGCGTCCTCTATTTCTCCAAGGGAAAGAAAATGCTCTTGGCGTTTTACTTTTACGATTGATTTCAACTCTTTACAACATTTGACTGTATAGCAAGCTAAATCATTGCACTACAAAAATACTCCGGATTACATAATTGAAGCATGCATGACTCGGCGGCTAGCGTAGAACGCAAGCGGTCTATGCAGCTAAGCCGAACGGGTGCGGTCGGTTGTGAGATGGGTGACCCTAGTGGCAAAAAATTCAGTGCTTTGGAGGGTACGTTAAGCCATCAGTCCCGGTTGTTGTCGATGGATAACAGTCGTTAAGCCTTGTCGAAGGCCTTATGGGCTGTTTTAAAACATCCGACAGTGGGTTGGCCACTAACCTGCACCTCCATCAGCCCGCATTGGAGCAGCGTGGTGGAGTAAGCTCCAGGTCTCCCCAATAAGGGAGAGACACCTGTGCCCAGCAGTGAGACGCAAAAAGTGTTGCAGTTACATAATTGAAGTATTATTTTCTCTACTTTTCGATTCCATCGCTCACCATTCTGTTTGCTTTTTGTATGATTGACAGACAAATACTAGTACAAAAGGAAATTTTCACTCACTTATTTAAGTGAAAATATTGTTAAGATAAGATAATGTATTTAACAAATTTAAATCAAGCAAACATTTCGCAATCCTTTCATAGTTTACTAGCATAAGGAATAAAATATCGATGTAAATCCTTTTACAAGGCAAAGGTAAATCAATTGACAAAAATGGCGTCCGCTATTTTTTATCGGAAGGGGACTGACCGAATCAATCAACAACAAAAAATGATCTCTTGACATTTTATATCAATTGAGATGGATATCATAAGATATTTTGACACCTTATTTATTTATCAACTGAACCGAACTGTGTCGTGGGTTGCATGGACACATGTACAAATACAGAAACACAAATACCCAGACCGAGAAATTTAAACTCTTCATTCAATTATCTGTTTCGCCGGAATCGAACCCGGGACCCAACGATTGGCAGTCCGGTATGGTAACCATTGCGCCACGCGGATCGTCAAATTAGTTAATTAGTTATTTAGTTTAGATATAATTATTATTCTTTTTAAGAATGTTGATTGACGACTTATGTCACTTCCGTATTAAAATGTTGAAAGCAATAATGCATTTTATTTTGAGGCCAATTCTGACATTTCAAGCATCGACCATGTAAATAAATAAATTTAAACGCATGAGCTAGCTCTTACCCGCAGCTTTTTTAACAATCTATTTTTTATTTAGATTTCTTATTGTTTTCTTTTTTAAATCTAGAACTATGCTGGTCAAAAATTCGCCACAACGAACAAAAATAAACAAGGTAAACCAACGCTTAACTTCACACAAAGACCAAGGAATACAAAATTGAAGTCCCATTCTCTATGCTTTTCAAGCCCATCATTCACCATTCAATTTCCTTTTGAATGAACGGCGGACAAACATTCTTATTACCAATGTAAACACATACACATGAAAAATATTATCTCAGGGAAAACAAATTTCACATCGCGCAAATATTTCAGAACCCTTCCACAGTTCACTTGCATTTGGAACAAGGTAGTCGCGAAGGTAAATCAACCAACAAAGAATGGCGTCCGTCGTTTGTCCTCGGAAGGGGACGGAACCAGTCAGTCAATTACAGAAAAAGCTCTCTTGACGTTTAACTAATGTTAAAATGGATGTTTTAAGCTATTTTAATACCTCATGTATTTCTTAATTTACTTATTAATCTACAGAAATATATATAAGAAAGAACTAAGAATCACAATAACGTTGTACCCATATGTACCCAAATGTATACATAGGAAAGAACTAAGAATCACAATAACGTTGTACCCATATGTACCCAAATGTATACATAAGAAAGAACTAAGAATCACAATAACGTTGTACCCATATGTACCCAAATGTATACATAAGAAAGAACTAAGAATCACAATAACGTTGTACCCATATGTACCCAAATGTATACATAAGAAAGAACTATGAATCACAATAACGTTGTACGCATATGTACCCAAATGTATACATAAGAAGGAACTAAGAATCACAATAACGTTGTACCCATATGTACCCAAATGTATACATAAGAAAGAACTAAGAATCACAATAACGTTGTACCCATATGTACCCAAATGTATACATAAGAAAGAACTAAGAATCACAATAACGTTGTACCCATATATACCCAAATTTATACATAAGAAAGAACTATGAATCACAATAACGTTGTACCCATATGTACCCAAATGTATATATAAGAAAGAACTAAAAATCACAATAACGTTGTACCCATATGTACCCAAATGTATACATAAGAAAGAACTAAGAATCACAATAACGTTGTACCCATATGTACCCAAATGTATACATAAGAAAGAACTAAGAATCACAATAACGTTGTACCCATATATACCCAAATGTATACATAAGAAAGAACTAAGAATCATAATAACGTTGTACACATATGTACCCAAATGTATACATAAGAAAGAACTAAGAATCACAATAACGTTGTACCCATATGTATCCAAATGTATACATAAGAAAGAACTAAGAATCATAAACGTTGTTGTACTTCTTTCAAAATATTTTTTTTCTTATATTTCTTTTATATTTCTTCTTTGATTTTTATCCACCCACCCGTAATGGAGCATCATGATAGAGTAAGCTCAGAAGTCTTCAATAATGAGGAGAGACCCGTGCCCAGAAGTGGGACATAAAAAAAGTTGCAGACGTTATTTGTTTTTTAGCTGGAACTTGTAAACCAGTCAAATAAATCATGCCGACTCTCCACAATGTTTGAAAAAATATTAACCTTTGTATCGCAGTTCAAATCGATGTAAATCCTTCTCCGAGGCTAAGGTAAATTAACAGTAAAAATGGCGTTTGTTATTTGTCCTCTGAAGGGGACAGAATAGAAAACGTGTTTAGAAATTGTAGAGTAAATGCTTTAATGTATGTTATTTAGGAGTGCTGCACAAAAATTAAAACCGGCCAAGTGCGAGTCGGACTCACGCATGATGGGTTCCGTACTTTATCTACAAACATGAAAATCACGTTTTTTGAATGGGAGCCTCCTTCATACTTATTTATTATTTGATCTGTGAAAATTTCTAATGTCTAGCCATCACGGTTCATGAGATACAGCCTGATGACAGACAGACGGTCGTACAGAGGAGGCTTAGTAATGGGGTCTCGTTGGCACCCTTCGGGTACGGGACCCTAATAAAAAGGACTCCAAAGCCACTTACCAAAGTAACCAAAGTTACACTTTACTTTATTTTAAGCGATTTAAAAATTGTGGAGTCTTTTCACCATAGCATCTTCTGTACATACAGTTTTAACTGTTATGTTACTAATACGCACGCATGTATACTCCACTGCATTTATAAGAAAAATAAATTAAAATCTTTTAAATATTTTAAGTAAATTAACAAAAATCAGTCATGTAAGAATACCGAACAAGTCTTACGAAGATTTTGTGATCAATATATTTATTTAATATTTTTAATTTGTTTCAAAACACCTGATATTTGAGGTAAGTAGTGTATCCCCTTTTGAGCTGTTCCAGCTACTCCATTCCTTAGAGCATCAAAGGTACGAGTCAACACCTGTGATGTTCTAAGTATAATTCACTCAACACAACAAATGACAGCAATTAATCAAGCTATCACCAAACCTTTGAAAACTGTGCATCACATTCAAAACTCATTGTTAGCTCCCCAGTCTTTTTAATCTACATAAATAGAGACCCATTACTATTATTCCACAGTCTGAACATGGGGTGGCGAGCCGAGAAACCGCGATCCATTTACAAATTGTCGAGACGCACTTCAAGGGTAAATTCACAGGAATTCATGCAACGGTTTATATTTAAAAAAGCGGTTAGGGAAGAACCCCTTTTTTATAAGTTCATGAATACTGCGTCGTATTTTGATTGTTAATAGTTGTTTCGGTTGAAGGCTGGCGTTGAAGAAAGTTATAAGTTTTCCAATATATAGGTAATTACCAATATACATTAATACGTTATAATTTTGCGTCTCACTGCTAGTCACGAGTATCTTCTTATTATTATGTATATGATGCTGAAGTTTATTACATAACCGCTATATATGTACATATGTGTTATATTAGAGCAGTGTGATGGAGCCTCATACGAATTGTGGCCAAACCGATATAAGTAAGATATTTTTGCCCATAGGCCGAAAAGGTTTTATGTATGATATTTTTAATAAATTAGGCATTTACATTAAGATATTATGTATAAACATTTAATATTTATTTTGGTCGCTGAAATTATCCTATTTTTTACCGACTTCCAAAAGGAGGAGATAATGTATTCGGCTGTATGTATTTTTTTATACATGTTCATTTATTATATTATCTATAGATAATGATCGTATCGCTGCTAATGAACATCTAACATTGGGTTGGCCAATAAGTGATGAGTGATGACACGACGTTATTTTGTTTTCGTTATATGAAAAATAAAGATAAATGTTTGTATGTCTTATAATACTTAAAATTATAAGTAGGTAATTAAGTCAAGTATCGGTAACAAAAGATGCTCGCACTTACTTATTTTCTAGCGTTGACTCTAAAAGATGAAAAGGAGCCAAGCATTATAATTAAGCTGAATAATTTTCTCGTTCTTCTAATTAGGAGCGTTCCAAAGAAGCTTTTACTAAAGGCCACGAAACAAAAGCCTAGGCTTTCTCGAACTTTCTGTTGCAGATAGTGCTAGTGCAAGAAAGCACCTAAAAAGTACGTTATTCAATTCATTAGTTAATTAAACGTTATTTTAACTTTATTTTAATTGAATGGAGTAGCAGACGAGCATGCAGACCACGTGGTAATAAGTGGTCGCTGCAGCCCATGGACATCTACATACAACCTCAAACAAGCATAGGTAAGTCTTGTCTGAGGTCGTATGCAGTTGCGCTGCTACTCCGGAAGCTGGTGGTCGCCTCATGTAAGTGTGGCCGGTAACTGCACCTTTCCACCGAAACACAATAGAGTTGGTTCACAGCAGAAGTGGGTGCAGCGTTGCTACTTCCCCGGGAGAACAATAACAGTTCTACCACCTACAAATTCTTTATTTTAATTAAATAGAGTAGAGTGCTATTGATGTATTAACGCATTCACAATGTTTACAATAAAAATCAGAATGTAATAATGGCGGTATATTTCGTTAAGAATAACAAGGTTTATGTTTTTTTTTTTGAGACATAAAAATGTTCAAAGATTTTTCAAGAATTTTTATGATAGATATTTTAATGCAATGACCAAATTTCAGTTAATATGTATGGTTAAATAGATGCGCTGTAAAAGACAAAGATCAAGATTTTTATTTGCACAAATTTGTTTGTAACAATTTGCTTGTAAGTAATCGTTATTCAATGCTTCGTCTTCCTCTTAAAATTTCGTATAACAGAGCAAAACACAACATTTTAAAACTAATTTATAAATGTAGAAAGCTAATAAAACTTTTCGTGTTCTTATATACAGGTTACCGTCTACATTGGATAAAAATGACGTAGCGCTCGTTTTCTTTTTACTTCAAGCTTAGATAGTTAGCTTAGATAGAGTTCCCTTACTACGATCTGGTCACCGTACAAATATCCGTAACCCACACAGAATAGTCCACTCATCAACCTTTAAAAGTCCAATGCCATTCCAGCTTTTTCAGGCGAGGTCCATTCGTAGGAGGGCCGGTTGATTCTTATGCAGAGACGTCATGACTATTCCAGGACCTTTCTACCCCATCGGTTACGATAAAGTACGTACACGAAGCAAGGACACTGAAATAGCTCTCAAAATTTGTAAGCCAAAGTGGGAATTCAAAGGCCATATAGTTAGTAAGACTGTCATAGAATAGTCTGTTTCATTTTCAATGTGGGCTTGAGTGGAATCGTTTTACATAAAGGATTCAGTGAATTTTAATATTTGCCTATATTTGTATAATGTAATATTAAATACAACCGCTCAGCTGGTCATGCGTGATTGAGAAGCAATATGTTTGTATTTTCACGTTTATTCTTGATATTATCAAGAAAATAATATTGATATCAATATTAATTTAAAGGTCACTGAATTCACAACTAGAGCAGAGAGAGCTTTTCGGATGAAGCGATATAATACTTATATATTTAATACTAATTGTTAATACAGATAAACAAAAAGTTTACACGTAGATATCCTTGCGTATAAAATAAGTAACAGAATTTTAAAAATATTGATTTTGGTGATAAAATAGGCACATTTCTTCAAGAATTTTTATTGAATCTGTTAATTAGTTTAAACCGAATCATGACTACTGATTTACCTCAGGTTCTTAAATATGAAGTTATTTTGTTTCAAAAAAATAAAATATAAGTTGCATTTGTAGAAGTTAGCAAAATAGTACCCATTTTATATCAATTAATTAGGTTATGTTAGTTAAAATTACACCTTTGACTTTCTTCAAATTCGCGGTTATTTTCGTGTGTATCAACAATCTGATTAAAATTATCCAGACGTTGTCTCAGCTTATATCTAAGCTATTAAAGTCACATTTTACTTTACTTATATTACAAACACGAGATAACTCAATCTCTACCTCAGAAATCGAAACACTACGAAGTACAGTTTCAAAAGATTTTTTATATTCTACTGAAACAACATTCTTCACAAACATTTTAACGAGCATCTTAATACAGTTCGAAGTATCATAACAAAGACACGTTTGAGCACTACATAAATATCATGAATTATAGTCTAAGATCCTAAGAAAAAGTTTCGCAAAACAGCTTTCAAAGACACTTTAAAAGTTTCATCTCGCAAAGATTTTCGTACAAAGTGTAAGCGGCAAGAACCACTTAGTACTGAACTGAACAAAGGGCAAAGAACTCTCGGATACGAAAACGATAGGCATACGACGCCGACGAGTGCCAACACATGAATATTTTTTAAACAAAACTTGTACGATATGAACAGATTTATTTATTTGTTTAAACGTCGTAGCAGATCGTCTTGCAGGCCAGTGTTATTTGGTAGCTACATACCATAAATACTGAAATTCACATAATGGGTACGTTTCAAACAGATTTGGAAAAAGAAACGGATGGAGATGCGGGTTAGTGGTCAACCCGCTGTCGGATGTTTTCAAACCACCTATAAGGCCTCCGACAAGGTTTAACGACTGTTATCTATCGACAACAACCGGTGCCGTCGGCTTAACGTGCCCTCCGAAGCACGGAAACGCGCATGGAGTCTTTTGCCACTAGCGGTCACCCATCTCACACCCGACCGCGCCCGTTTGGCTTAGTTGCATAGATCGTTTGCGTTCTACGCTAACTGCCGGGCCAAGCGCGCTTCATACGTGCATTAAAAATAGGCTGATCTACAAAACACTGTAGCAGATGAAAGGTTGCGGATCCCACGTCAGTTTATTACAAGTAATGTCAGTTAACCCTGTTGCTGTAAGATGGGCTCTCTTGGCGCCATGCCAGCGGCTGAGTGACCCGTAACCGTTTGGAAAATCGATGGGGCTATTAAATCTCATTCTGTGGTAATAGTGTTTGCCAACTAATAGCTGTAGGATACGATGGGATTTTAACATTGTTATTGAGATTTTGGCGTAGAATTAGTAACGTAGACCGGTAAACATTAATTAATAATAACGTTATACACTCATAGCCCAACAATATGCTAGTTATACCCTTGTGGGTACCGGACACACGCAAAGACAGAAACACGAACGCCCAGACCGAGAACAGAAATTTAAACTCATCGTTCAAATTTATGTTTCGCCGGGAATCGAACCCGGGACTCTCCGATTGGCAGTCTGGCATGGTAACCATTGCGCCATGCAGATCTTCAAATAAATATACTACCCAAACCAAGTGCTTGTTGGAAGAAAAAAATACCGGGTTATGTGGGATTTTAATTGCACTAAATCCCCTCGGTGGCTTGCCTCAGCGCTTGGGCAGGACTCCGGGATCTCCAGTTGAAAGAACCGGAGACGTGTGCGCGCGCCGGCAGAAAACAGGCCCATCATCCGGACAGCGATAGAGTACCGTCAACCAACCAACCAACCAACAACTTTCAGTGCTAGCGACGGAACGCAGTGCCGTCCTTCAACGGGAACGTGACTGAACGGTTCGAGCAACTACTCTCGCCATCTGAAACATTTAAGTTGCGTCTTGTAATATATTACCTTATGATATAATAATACCTTTAAAGGAGCAATTCTTGTATATACTTCAATAGGTATATTTTTTGTATCTCGGAAACGGCTCCAAATATTGTAATGAAATTTAATTACCCTGGTTGGGGGGTGATAAGTCGATCCAGCTAGGTTTTTTTTTAAATTAATTTATAAAAAAATTCAGCGATATCTATTACCTTTAAAGGAAGAATTCTTGTACATACTTAAATATATTTTTTTAATCTAGGAAAAGACTCCAACGATTTTGATGAAAATTAGTATTCTGGTTTCGGGGGTGATAAATCGATCCAGCTGGGTTTTATTTTTAGAAATTTTAATTAAAAGAAATATTTTCAACGATAATCAACTTAAATATAAACTGAAAATACGACTCTTCCTGACATCCATTGGAGAGTATTAATTATTAATAGCCCTCCGCCAATCAACGTAAAGAAATGACAATGTCGATTTGAAAGAGCTCTATGAAAATTTTGTTCATTGTACTATAGATTCCTTGGCAGCGAATGGTTACGTGGGCTGACTGCGGAACTAGAGACCCGGGTTCAAATTTCTTGTGGGTGGTGTGGGTTTTTTTTTTGTGAAAATATTTTTGTAAAATAAATTGTTTTTATCCGAGCAACGCTCGGTCGCCCAGGTACTAGTTTTGAAGGGGATACCGTAAGCCCTATTCTTAGTCTAGAAGCTACAGGGACACAGCGGTGGTACACACACCTACTACGACGAATTACTTGAAATGTACTGAGAGTGCAGTGCTAATACTTACTTGTCTAACGCCAGTGCGTTCAATCTGATCAGTGCTGATGATAGTTTATTATGTATTATAATTATATCTTCCCGATAGAGTCTGCTTGGCAACACGCCCGTGACTAAGTGACCAGTAACCGTTTGGAAAATCGATGGGACTATACAGTTTTATAACGATTTAACAACAAGTATCTACAATGAACAGATCAGAACAGACAGTATCTATAATTTGGTGCGAAACCGAAATAGGTATATTTCATTCATTACATTTTCCTAAAATTCCATAAACAATAAGTATACAGCATTATTATGTCTCACGAAACCATATCAGTGCTATTACTGATTATATATTTAACAATTAGATAATTGGACTGTAGCTTAATTTTTTCTCTATAAATGTAGATGTATAGGTGCGTGCCCGGCAATGTGTCATATAGCTCGCATGGCCCTGCGGCTGGTGTGAGATGGGTGACCGCACGCCAGTGCTTTTTTAGTTTCGGTTCGGAAGGCACTCTACGCCATTGAGAATGAATATTGTTATCTTCGTTACAGATTATTATATTGTTCACTTCGTTATATAATCCGTGTTTGAAAACATCCGACAGCAGGTTGGCCACTAACATTGAAGCAGTGTGGTGGAGTGTCCACCACTCTAAGTAAACAAAATGTACAAACGCATACAATGAGGGTTGAAACCCTACAAGTTAGACCCAAAAGGACACCTAAAGGCGTTGACCTGATAAAATAATTGTCCTCCTTACCAGTGACTGTACGAAAAGCACCAAATCTCGCTTCCTTTAAAAACTTGGTCAAGAAGCATTACCTTGCTACTCTAATGTGAATACTACCATAAAATTGCAGGTGTGTGTGTTTAAGTTATTGTAATAATTATTGTATTTTATTTTAATGTTACTTGTAATGTTGCATTACCTGTATGTTTTAAATAGGTACATTGTTCTGGTGCTTTTTAGGGTTGCATGTAAGAAGACCGCCCATTCTTTGTTTTACTGTTATTTTGTATTTTTATTTTATGTCATAATGATTGTTGTGCATTACAAACAATAAAGAGTTTATCTATCTATCTATCTATTTAATGACATTCATTTATGACACAAATATTTCTTCTTCCAATCTTTCTTACTTAAATTCCGTAAACATCTCATGTAAATGAGCTCTGAGCGGGATCTGCAATTGATGAAAACGTTGCCCGGAACAAATTAGTTTAGTATCCAACCAGGGCAACTCCCTGGGCATTTCGCCTAGAACGAAAGCACCTACTTAAATTGTTTAATATGGCAACCCAGTTACTGCATTGGCTTTATTTTCGACATAAAATTTGGACACTACTAGTCTTTTGGATGGTTGATGGTCTATGGATTTTACACTGAGATTTAAAAATAGCTTCTTTCAGAAAAACAATGGACATATTTTTTTTTATTTTTCAATTGGAAAGAAATTGATAACAAACACGATAAAAACAATCAATTCGTCAATCTTCCGTGCCTATTCTTTTTTTAAGCAAACTGTACTAGAATTAATATATTATATATATGATAGATATTAAATATTATTATATTATATCAATTAAATATAAAAAGCAGCATCCAAATTACTGTCTTTAGGCAGTGTACCCAAGACGCTGGCTATATAGTTTATTAATTTTTATTATGTTATATTATTTTTAGTATGTTGAGGACTAGGATAACACAATTTATACTTTAAAAGATGTTGGGGCTTCTGTAGAAGAAAATATTTTTTTGTTTATTTTGATCTTTTTAGTTTTTCGTTTAATTGTCAATTTTATTTAAAATATCTTTGTTTTTTCATTGTCAATTTGTAATCCAGAAAAATGTGTGCTAAAAAATATAGATTATTTCCGAAAACCTACTATATCTATTACTAGCTGTGCCCCGCGGTTTCACCCGCGTTAGAGAGGATCATTAGCATAAAGTGAAGTCCCTTCTGAAGTACCGTGGACCGGCTTTTTTGTAGGACTATATAAGATAAACATTAACATCATACATTACATAGGTGTACCTCTAGCGGTTTTGGCGGCGCATGCCAGAATAGCTCGCAGATGGTAGATTTTTTCCTACTTACTTGACACTTATCGTCATATTTTGGACAATTCACACAATATCTTTATAAATTGTAGCCTATATGTTATTCTGATGTATAAGCTATATTGTGGTAAAGTTTCATTCAAATCCATTCAGTAGTTTTTACGTGAAAGAGTAACAAACATCCATACATCCATACTTACAAACTTTCGCCTTTATAATAGTAGTAGCTACTTTTACTCGTAGCATCGGCAATCGTCAATTTAATTGTGTATCTTTGTTGGCGACATCAATGTTGTGCCGGGTGGCGAGAAGTAACTGGATGCGTAGAGCCGAAGATCGGGTTCAGTGGCACACCTTGGGAGAGGCCTATGTCCAGCAGTGGACTGATATAGGTATATAGTTTTATTTGCACAAATATGGGTGTTTACAAAACGTGTTTTAAAACATTTGGTTCGTCATATTTACCTTCATGAGGTATGCAAATATTACAATAATTTAAAACTTAACTAATTACGAATATACAAAATGTACATTGAAATCGTTTTATTTATTATATTGTATTTATATTATTACTAGTGGACCCCGCAGACGTAGTCCTGCCTTAAAAGTTTTGTAAGAGGATTAGTTTCTTTATCATCTCAAATATTTTTTATGTTACTGACAAATTAAAAATTAAAAACGAATAGTGACAGATGAACTGTTATTTCTGAATAACAGTTCATAGTCTGCTATGTTAAACTTTTGGACGATGGCGCGAAGAACCAATGTTTGACAATTACTGTTAGATACTAACAGTGTATATAGGAAAATAAAATAAGTTATTTTACTATTAATTTCGCAATGCTCCCAAATTTTCGCACCGTGTAAACCTTCCCTGGACTTCTACTAATATTTCAAGACCAATTTAGCCACATCAGTTCAGACGTTTTTGAGTTTTAGCGAGACTAACGAACAGCAATTCATTTTTATATATAGAGATTAGAAGAATATTATATTAATTTACAATTATAATATAAAAAACATGAATAAGCCAAAGACAATACTATACTTTTTTAATCTACTAGCTGTGCCCCGCGGTTTCACCTGCGTTATTATGCGTTGCGATCATTAGCATAAAGTGAAGTCCCTTCTGAAGTACTGTGGACCGGCTTTTTTGTAGGACTATATAAGATAAACATTAACATCATACATTACATAGGTGTACCTCTAGCGGTTTTGGCGGCGCATGCCAGAATAGCTCGCAGATGGTAGATTTTTTCCTACTTACTTGACACTTATCGTCATATTTTGGACAATTCACACAATATCTTTATAAATTGTAGCCTATATGTTATTCTGATGTATAAGCTATATTGTGGTAAAGTTTCATTCAAATCCATTCAGTAGTTTTTACGTGAAAGAGTAACAAACATCCATACATCCATACTTACAAACTTTCGCCTTTATAATAGTAGTAGGTTTGTCCGTTACGGCAACTTCTCATTGAAATTCTCCAGCCAGCATATCCAGGAAAGAACAAGATGCATGGCTCTTTATTGAAGGTTTCACTTTCTTTGTAGTACTTTTGTTGATCTTTTTAGTTTTTCGTTTAATTGTCAATTTTATTTAAAATATCTTTGTTTTTTCATTGTCAATTTGTAATCCAGAAAAATGTGTGCTAAAAAATATAGATTATTTCCGAAAACCTACTATATCTATTATTGAAGCCACCTAAATTGTCCGCTAAAGACCATACAAAAGACAATCTAACTACACTATTGCTATTCGACGCACTCTCTAAAGTCAAAAAGCCAAAGATAAATTCACTAATATAAAAGTTACAAGGTAAAGAAGTAAAAGTAATAGTTACTGCTAAAAATCTTACAGCTGGATCCTTTTACATCTTTTTTGACATAAAACAAATTACGGGTTTATCGTCAAACTTCCAGTCTATTAAAAAGAGAATGCCGTATTTGTTTAACACCAGCATGTAGAATTTAAAAACATAAGGTCTTAACAAATACAACATTTTAAATAGTAAAATAAGGTTCTTTTACAGTTTCCAGAACGCAAATAAAAGCAGTTTTTGGGGCTATTGTATCCCGGACATTTAGAGTAGTTCATATTTTAGTACTTGCAGTCAAAAAGCTTCATTAGCAGAGCGGGCCTTAAACATGACCCACATAGCTTCCTTTCACCGTTTTTTCAACTAGTATTGAGACAAATTGTCTAAAAATTCAGAATGTCATATTTTTTTTTTCAATTATGGCATTGCAAACTCTGTGCATACTGCCAGCGTCAAGTATAATTTTTGCATAAATTTTTTGCCAGTTTCAATGAAACTGGACGAAGTAATAACAAAGTCAGTAAGTAAGTCGTCAGTAATCAGTCAGTCTAGTCAGTCCAACATTCAAGTAAAGCGATGGCTACTTTACTAGAACGATGGAATATTGGAGGCAAGCAGAAAAAACATATTTTAGCACTGTTATTCTATTTCACAAACACTCGTGCACTATAATTAACCTGTATCAAACAAAATGCCATCAACTTTATCCGATATAACTCAAAAATACACAAAGAAAATGCGAATAAAACAAGAGCACAATACGTCTTTTTCGACTTCCCGCCAAAACAGTCATATTATTTTCGATAATATTCTCTCTCATTTTTTCAACCCGTTTAAAGATCCACTACTGGGCACAGGACTCCTCTCTGCTGAAAGGTGCTTAGGTCATAGTCCACCACGCTGGCCAAGTGCTGATAAAAATGTGCAATAAACACGTCATAGGTATATTAGCAGCGTATAATATCAAAAGTTAAGTAGCAGTTTCTATAAAGAGTAAGTCCTGTTTTAAGAGGAGAAAATGCTTTTTGAACGTCTTTTATGAAATACTAGCCTTCCACCAGCGAATTCGCCTGCGTGGACGCGTTTTAATAGGTTTCCGTAGGATAAAAGCCCATCCTATGTCCTTTCCCAAGGTCCACTCTATCTGTGTTCCAAATTTTCTAGCCTTCCACCAGCGACATCGCCCGCGTGGACCCGTTTTATAGGTTCCCGTAGCATAAAAACCCATCCTATGTCCTTTCCCAAGGTCCACTCTATCTGTGTTCCAAATTTTCTAGCCTTACACCAGCGACATCGTCCGCGTGGACCCGTTTTATAGGTTCCCGTAGCATAAAAACCCATCCTATGTCCTTTCCCAAGGTCCACTCTATCTGTGTTCCAAATTTTCTAGCCTTCCACCAGCGACATCGCCCGCGTGGACCCGTTTTATAGGTTCCCGTAGCATAAAAACCCATCCTATGTCCTTTCCCAAGGTCCACTCTATCTGTGTTCCAAATTTTCTAGCCTTCCACCAGCGACATCGCCCACGTGGACCCGTTTTATAGGTTCCCGTAGCATAAAAACCCATCCTATGTCCTTTCCCAAGGTCCACTCTATCTGTGTTCCAAATTTTCTAGCCTTCCACCAGCGACATCGCCCGCGTGGACCCGTTTTATAGGTTCCCGTAGCATAAAAACCCATCCTATGTCCTTTCCCAAGGTCCACTCTATCTGTGTTCCAAATTTTCTAGCCTTCCACCAGCGACATCGCCCGCGTGGACCCGTTTTATAGGTTCCCGTAGCATAAAAACCCATCCTATGTCCTTTCCCAAGGTCCACTCTATCTGTGTTCCAAATTTTCTAGCCTTCCACCAGCGACATCGCCCGCGTGGACCCGTTTTATAGGTTCCCGTAGCATAAAAACCCATCCTATGTCCTTTCCCAAGGTCCACTCTATCTGTGTTCCAAATTTTCTAGCCTTACACCAGCGACATCGCCCGCGTGGACCCGTTTTATAGGTTCCCGTAGCATAAAAACCCATCCTATGTCCTTTCCCAAGGTCCACTCTATCTGTGTTCCAAATTTTCTAGCCTTCCACCAGCGACATCGCCCGCGTGGCCCCGTTTTATAGGTTCCCGTAGCATAAAAACCCATCCTATGTCCTTTCCCAAGGTCCACTCTATCTGTGTTCCAAATTTTCTAGCCTTCCACCAGCGACATCGCCCGCGTGGACCCGTTTTATAGGTTCCCGTAGCATAAAAACCCATCCTATGTCCTTTCCCAAAGTCCACTCTATCTGTGTTCCAAATTTTCTAGCCTTACATCAGCGACATCGCCCGCGTGGACCCGTTTTATAGGTTCCCGTAGCATAAAAACCCATCCTATGTCCTTTCCCAAGGTCCACTCTATCTGTGTTCCAAATTTTCTAGCCTTCCACCAGCGACATCGCCCGCGTGGACCCGTTTTATAGGTTCCCGTAGCATAAAAACCCATCCTATGTCCTTTCCCAAGGTCCACTCTATCTGTGTTCCAAATTTTCTAGCCTTCCACCAGCGACATCGCCCGCGTGGACCCGTTTTATAGGTTCCCGTAGCATAAAAACCCATCCTATGTCCTTTCCCAAGGTCCACTCTATCTGTGTTCCAAATTTCATTAAAATCGGTTCAGTAGTTTAAGCGGGAAAGCGTAGCAGACAGACAGACAGACAGAGTTACTTTCGAATTTATAATATTAGTATAGATTACTAGGGATAATTATTATTTTGCTTAATGCGAAATTAATTCGAAAAAATAAATCTACTAACTAACACAACATATTTTTCTACATTTTTACAGTACAGTAGTGTACGAGTACAATAGCCCAAACAATGTCAATTTTCAAGCTATTGTATTCCTCACATTGGATGTAACGGGGTAGTTATATCTCACAAAAACGTTCAAACTCAGAATGTTTCATTAGCAGCTTGTTCCTTAAATTACATGACCTATATCGTTCTGTAACCCGTGTTATGATTTAAAATATAAAAACTTTGGTTATTCTTCGCATAAATGTGAACTCTTTCAATTAAAGGAATGTTCTTGAATAGCTCACTCCTAATTTGCCTACCAAGTGACATGTAAACATTCTTTAACGTACGAATAAACTGATTTATAGCAGTTAAGATGAATGCGCAATATGGGATCAAATAAAAATAAATTTGATAATAATGTAGATTTTTATAAATTGTGTTATTATTATTTCTTTTATCTTTGTAATATTTGCATACCTCATGAAGGTAAATATGGCGTACTAAATATGTTTTAACAACTTTTGTAAACACCCATATTTGTGCAAATAAAGTTCTTTGTCTTTGTCTTTGAAGATATTAGGGCTAAGAAATCGTAAAACCTAGTATAATAAAACAAATTACTCTTACGTTCTTGTGTAGTTTTTAAAGCGAACAAGACCCATTTTCAGGCTAGTGTACCCGTACATTGAGTGTTATTGAGGTATAATCATTTCAAATATGTGAAATGTAAACTAAGCATTTTTATTTCTAAGAGCGGTTTCTATCTATCGTATTTTTTGGAGCGTTTTTAGGGTTCCGTAGCCAAATGGCAAAAAACGGAACCCTTATAGATTCGTGATGTCTATCTGTCTGTCCGTCCGTATGTCACAGCCACTTTTTTCCGAAACTATAAGAACTTTGAAACTACGTACCGACGTAGATGTATTCTGTGAACCACATTAAGATTTTCACACAAAAATAGAAAAAAACAATAAATTTTGACGGTTCCCCATACTTAGAACTGAAACTCAAAAATTTTTTTTCATCAAACCCATACGTGTGGGGTATCAGGAGACACTTCCAAAGTGGTAAAATCTGTGTCCCCCCCGTCCCCGTCCCCCCCCACTAACTTCTAGAATAAGAGAATGATAAAACTAAAAAATATATACGAACTTCCACCAAAAATTGGTTTGAACGAGATCTAGTAAGTACTTTTTTAATACGTCATAAATCGTAAACCACAATTTACCTTTCATTCAATCTTAATGCAATGATTTCTATGGATAATCAAAGGCAATGATGTATTTCTGTTTCCGCTATTGTTATACAAATACTAAAAATAGAATAAAATAAATATTTAAGGGGGCTCCCATACAATAAACGTGATTTTTTATAGATAATGGTACGGAACCCTTCGTGCGTGAGTCCGACTCGCACTTGGCCGGTTTTTGTTTCTTATTTGTTGCGCGTGTAGGTGCGAAACAGCGTGATTTGACATTTTCCGGTACAAAAACCGGATACTTGCCGAAAAATACGCCTAGTTTGAAAACTTTGAAACCGCTCTACTTCTATTAATTTCGGTTTAAAGAACTTTATTCTCACACAAAACATAGTTTAATTCATAATGAGATAAAATAACCATCTCATGTCAATTACATATAATAATTTGCCTCTGGAGCATGTTATATTAAAGCATATAAAACAGTTAATAATTATTTTACAATGCAGAAATAATATACAAATTACGATAATGTCAATTAAATTAAAATAAAGTAATTAAAATTTGTGCAATGTCAATACGAATTAGGGTAAATTAATGTCAAATACAGGAGAATTATACATTAAAATTACGTTGTTAATAGATGGTTTTTTTTTAAATTTCTAAGTCTAAAGGTGAGTACAGATTAAATAACATGTTGTATAACTTGTGTTTTATAACACGTTCACATTATCTGACATTGTTTTTCAACTTTGCAACATATAACAATACTGTACACATTAGAATAACAAAGTTGTATAACATTTGCGTTAGTCGTTCCTATTCACAATGCCCCGCGCACCACAAATAATAACATGTTAAATAACTTAATAACATGTTTTATAACATTCAGTCTCCACATTACTGTACGCACCTTAAAGCGTTAAAAACCAAAAGATTAGTTGTTTTCTTTAGAAATAAACAGAAAAAATAGTTTTTTTTAGTTTTTAATGTTATGTTAACAACAAAGAAAATATGAATATCTACTACAAATATATAAATGTTTTAAAAAAATATACATACATTACAAAAGAAATATTTATGCCATCCATAGCTCAACTTGTGGTAAAGTGCAACGCTGGCAGCATTACCTCGCTGAACTGCTCAACTAATTTATTCTTTGTGCAGTGTCTGCCAGTCCTCCGAAGATGAGCTTGGTCGACGTGTCTTTAATGAAACTTATCATGTCAGCTGACCATGTACCTATTATTTCTATTAGATGCGTCGCAAATTCATAATTTATTTCAGCCTGACAAGCCAGTCGCATAAGCAAAGACTCATATTTACTAGCCATTTTTTTCATATTTTAAGACATAAACCGGGTGTAAAACTATGTAGGTTAGAGGAACGCACGCTAATGAAACATTCTGAAAGCAATGCAAGTTCTGGTTACGGACGTTTTGTGAGCGCTCCATTGTTTTACTTAACGGATACAATAGCTTGAAAACTGACATTATTTGCTTTCCAAGAACAATTATTTTATTACCTTTTCCCAAGGTTTTGTTATACCCGGTATTGTGTTTTTAATATTCTAATTCTTCTTAGTAACTGGAGACCTGAGTTACTGGATACGGAGACTAGGTATATAATGGAAATGTGCATTGATATTTATTTAAACAAGAAGTATATTTTCCTCTGGATTTTATAAAAGTGAAAGTTGTGGTTATAGCTGCTCTTTCTTTTTATTAATGTGCAGTACAAGTGCAACACTTATTTCTAAAGGCGGCGTAAGGCTTCGGTGTCGTGCAGAGAACATTATTAAGAAAGGTAGAACGGCAATAATACGCCGTTTGTATGAAGACAGGTGTCGCCGATTAAGCCCCGCCTTTCACCTCCATTACATATGTACTTAAATAAATACGAAGCTTACGCACATATTTGCAATTTCAAATCTAGCCAATCTAAGCGCCGCACAATCACGCGATTTCAAATGAACGAATCACACCCAAGCACGCACACAAGCACGCGTATAGCACGATCGCGTGTTTCTGTAGAGATTTTGGAATTTTGAGCGTTTGCTCAAAATTCCTTGGCGACGTCTGCCCCGCCCACATTTCCATTCTAACTTCTGTTAATAATGTTCTGTGGTGTCGTGGGTGTCGCCTACGGCCTCGCAATACATGGGGCCTCTTCCGTAGTAGCGGGTCCAGGCGGAGGGGAGGGTCTTAGGACGAATTTTCATTGGTCGATAATTCGGTCGATATACAGTATGCGGGGATTCCCCGCAGGCGGGCTTACAACCAATTAAATCAACAATTCAATATAGTGATCGTTACCGCGGTCATTCCCTATAGATCATAGAAAACGATTCTTCACATGTGTATCTAACGGCATGTATTACGGACATCTCTCGTATCTCGACTGTGGGCTATACTGACCAGTGAAAATAGTTCCCCTAATGTGAGAAATCGCATCCCAAATGCGAGCCAGAACGAACAATGAAAATGAGTCCTAAGCGGCGCTAGCTCAAACCCATCCGAGTTCATCTTTTAATAACTATTAGATATAAGAATAAAATATTTATTCTCCTCTTCCACTTATTTCAAGCAGTATTTAAAAGAAAGACGTGACTGTTCGTTCGATCATTATGATTATTGCAATGCATGATGGATGGATATCACTCCGGATTTAAAATCACCTCTGCTCAGAGGGCTTCGCCAAATATAAACATGAAAAGACACAGTTAACAATTCTGTAAAGATCTTGAAAGTTTCTTTATTATGTCGTTAAAGAATGGAATAAACTATGTGGGTCATGTTTAAGGACGGCTACTAATGAAACATCTGACTATAAGCACTGAGATAGGGGCGCTTTGTGGAACTGCCTCGTTACACTCAATGTACGGTTATAACCACTTGAAAATGACAATTTTTCGCTTTTTGAACTACAGAAGGTAAGAATCATTTGTTTCGAATACACCAGTACTTATTATATAACGAATCGTTAGTGTAACTTAACATGATTATTTACTGCTGGCAATACTCACGTTAATAATCACACCACACACATCACGTAAATAATCACACCTGAGCACTTAGTGTAAGTTTGTAAACGCGCAAACGTTACTCCTGCGTCCGAGTTAAAATTGGACAGATAGATCTTAACCTAAAAGGAATAAGGTCGATAATTAAATTCTTAACGCAAACGCGTTAGTAACGTTTTCGCGTGTGCAGACTTACACTAAGACCTCAGTATTTAGTTATTTCATGATTTTATATTTTAGTCTTAGCTACAGATTAGTATGTTTATATCTTAAGAAAACAACTAATCTTGTGGCGTTTTGTGCAGTATGAGTTGGTTGGAAGTTCAGAGAAGTCTTAGAAGTAAAACATTCATATTTAAGTCATAAAACGGGTGCTAGAATTATATGGATCACGTTTAAGAACGGCTTCTAAAGAAACATTCTCACTCTAGGCACTGAAAGGTGTTTGTAAGGCTTCTTTACACTCTTACTAGGTACTATAATTTGAACAAGGCAGTTTTCGCTTTAAAAATCCACAGAAGAACTAAGCATCATTTGCTTTGTAATGACAAGATCAGACGAGGTTACCTGTAACTGATGTCCGATCTTCATTATACGAGCGTCTCATCCGAAGTGATCACTTTAATTACTTGTAGTCGTGCTTATCTGGACTACTACGCTGCACAAAGTTTAAAAATAAAAAGGAAAAAACCTCTTCACTCCAATGTCATCTGTCCACATAAACGTCATTAGTTCAAAGACATCAGCAATTTTATACAGGTGATGAAAAAATAATGATAATATTAGCATTGAATCATGGGTGGTTGAGGGAGTGATCACTTCGGATGAGACGCTCGTATAATGAAGATCGGACATCAGTTACAGGTAACCTCGTCTGATCTTGTCATTTTACTTCGCATCTCATCCTCATGATCACTTTAATTACTTGTAGGATGTTAAAAGAAACTATAAAATTGCTGAATAACACAAAGTAACATATGTAAAATATGTTAATTAAATATAAAAGCCTTATTTTTGTTAATATTAATAGTATAAATAAAGAAAATGGGTTAATGTCTAATTTAATCATTTAGTAATTGTCAAGAATAGCTAAAGAGGAAATAGAATAAATTAGTTTTTAAGGGTCAAAAACTGGTTGACTCTTATACTTATATAATAGCAATATTTATGTACTGAAAAAAAATATTCATGATACACACGCATTGCGCGTACTACTACAGGAACTAAACATAGAAATTTAAACGCCGCAAGCTTCAAAAAATCCTTTATCCATCTGCTGATAGTGATGGGTAAAGCGGCGTGGTAAGGCTTCTTAAAAATAAGAAGTATCGTTATTTCGCCTTCAAAGTTCAGTAACTTGAATGTTATTGAAGAACAATGCTGAACAAATCATTAGATTGTTATCATATGTATAATAGTTTGGTAAAAATATTAATGAAACGAATGTTTCGATATTCATATCTATCCAATTTAAATAATGATCTCGTTACATAATTAAACAACATTTGACACTTCTAATAAAGCTATTGTTTAAATTTAGGGGCCAGTACATAAAGCGATTGATGATAAGTTTTTTTTTGTAAGTGACTGAAGACTAAGACGTTCATTTGGAAACTCAGAAGTAAGGTAATTTAAAATAATATTGGTTTGCAATCCGTTCGTTCGATTCCAAATCATTATTTAGGAGCACGTGGCTTCAACTTTGCTTTATACTTGAAAAAACGTTTGTATCTGTCATCATTGTCCTGATATTAATCTAAGGGCAGATCTACATCTTTTAAGAGACCTATGGCGTAGATCACTTTCATAATTACAAAGTAATGTCAAAAAGAAATAACAATAATAACTATAGTAACCGATCCTCGACGTCCTTCTTCCCATAAAACTTATTCCAAAGTTTTGTAAAAATAAACTGTATCAGTTTTTCCTGAAATTGAGGCTTACATTACATTTAAGCATGCTCTACGATTCTAGTCGACTTAGCGATTTCCACATAAAACCGCTGAAAAGTGAAAGTAATTAATTAGTATTTGGTTTTATTTTCAGTTAATCATGTAAACAACCAAAGGTACAATGGCCGAGGTGGTCAATCTGTTACAACCATTATTTTTCGTGCATAATCACATCATCAAACTTATGTGAAGCTTTTAGCGTAAAATAAGTGCGAATGAGGAAAAAGCAAGATAGTAATGCTTGGACCAATGAATAGTAAATGCATCTATATAAATTTAGCTTCTGGGTCGGCATGTCATGTCATGATACATAAAATGTACATTTTGAGTTAGATTTGATGACAAATATATCTTCCTCCAAACTGATTATATAATATGGTAATTTCTTTTAAATTAACTTCAGAACAAGAACATCTAGACATTTCCGTTTGTTTTCTTACAATGGAATGCACAATGCATATATTTTTAGTTTCGAACCCTGCCATGAGTTAAAGCTAAATTACATATGTAAGTCTAGAAGTCTAGTACCGCCCATTTTGTTGCCATAATACGATTACAATAGGTATATCAATAAATTCTGATTAAGATTAAAATCACGCAATCATGCGAAGCGGCCAATAACTCTACCTAGAGTTCATAAATTACCTAATTAAAGTTGGGTTGTTCAAAAAGAAAACCTCATCCTGATATAAATTTTATGCATTCGAGTAAATTTCTTCAGCAAAATAAAACTTTTGAATGGAATTGTTTGTTTTTAAAACACCTTTCTTCTACAATTCACTATGGTGGAAAATACAAATAAACACAAAGTTTATTGCGTACGGCTTTCAATATTACCAATATTTTTATCTTAGTTTCATTTCAAACCTTTCAAACATATTTGTGTAGAGAAGGCTATAAAGAAGGAAGGCTATGCTGACATTGTTGCGATGCCTGTAACAAACTTTTAATAAAATTTATTATGAATATCACATTCAGTAAACACCTGCTTTCTTGACTTGGATTTAAGGTAGCCCCTATTCGCAAAATGTCATCTAAGTAGATGCACAAAATGAAGTCCCGCGAATACATATTTATATGTGACACACTACTGGTTTCATATTTTTATTAATATATTATAATGGGGCTGTGTTTAACCCAAAAGGTAAACAGATTAATGCATAAAAATATAAAATATTCTATACTAGAGGAAACGAAAGTATTTTTCTGTTTTTGCTAGATACAGAAATTTAAAAATATGCATTCTTTAAATCTATTTTGCCACGTAATAACCATTTTTTTTTTGATCGGCATAGCAACCATTGCGCCAAACAGGTCGTCAGCAAGGCTTAATCATTTTAAATCTGTCATAATATCCTCTAAAATAGAGTGGTTAGTAGGAATAAAATGGTATTTTTTTATGGCTATAAGCCTTTTAGTAGGCTAGTTTTGGAACCAGAAAAAACTAGAAAGAAACTGTCTTGCATTGCATTGCATTTGCAAGCTCTATGGCCTGGCCTGTAAAGCCAAAGTTTATGTAATTTCTTCAAAAATTATGTAAGATTCCTTTTAAATGAATTAATTTATTAATTAAAAATATTGTTGAAACAGGGTCTTCTCATAATAACAGGATTTCGGGGTCACAGGGCTTTTCACTAATTAACAAAAAATGAAAGCCTGCCAGCCTATATAGCCACGTCTCTGTTGTCGTTAACTGCTGCGTTAACGGCGGCGCCGACGTAGTTGTACGGCAGGACGGAAGGGAGGCCCATTTGGACAAGGTTGCACTGCTAACCTCTCCCCCCCCTTTGAGTTTAAAGCAACTGGCCTTTTACTAAAGGATAGAGAGTGAGATAGTTTTTAAAACCTTTGCCGCTGTGGCCTTAATTATCTCTCGTAATTCATTAACAAACATATTTAGTACCTTACCAACCTTACCAAAGCGACTCTTTATATCTTTAGTAGAACTGATCCAATAAGAGATCTTCCAGTAATTGTGTCTGAAAGAATAACATCTCATAGCAAGGGGTAAGAATCGCTTAAGCCTTAAGGTTTCAATAGTTTCCTTGTTCTCTTGCGAGTTACAGTTTAACAGTTTATATATAGTTGTACCCACAGCTGAAAAAAAATATTTCTCTTCGATTCTTATGCCTTTATTTATGACAGCACCGTTAAATACTTATTTTATAAGATCATCTAATAACGGAGGTGTTCAATTTGTACAGATTTTCGAAATCAGATACCTTTTTATTATCAGAGTTTCCCGGATTCTTTGTTGAGCCATCTTAAAGAATAAAATTAGTCGTGTAATATAGTTACTGGATATAATTTTCTGTTCTTTATTTACTTCACTTAAAAGGATAAGAATAGATTGAATCATAGATTCATCTAAGGTATGATCTTCTAACAAGACAATTCATAAAAAGGTTTTCCAGTACATAACCCTTCATTTCTGTTTCTTTTAAGATTGGCTTATTTTATACATAGTTTTCTTGAAAAGAACAGGGTTCTCTTTATGTACGAAAGTATTTTTCTGTTTTATATATGTATGTCTGTGTATACATGCTTATCGTGTTTTCTTAATTATTTACCCAGGTCAACCTCTCATGAAGACTCCAGTGGATCGAGACAAGAATAATTCTGTAGTTAGATTTCGATATAAGTACATTGTGAGTAAAAAATTAGATTATGGTACAAATTCTTACAATTTAACCTCCCGTGTTGAATTGTAAATGTATGTTATGTACATTATTTATCACATAACGTATTCAAAGACTGATTGTTTCATATATTGAAACAACATAAACTAATCCATTTTTCTTACCGGGATCGTCGGTGTTGTTCGTAATTTTACCAACTTCTTTGCCGGTTTATTAAATTTTTCTTTGATTTTCCGACTCAACCCGGATGTTTTGCACTTCGATTATTATCCATTTTAAATGTAAAATGAGTTATATTGTATTTATAACACAAAATGTACAAAAGCATTTCGCTAAATGTATTGCAGCGAAGGAGCACAAAAAACACAATGACGTTTATGTGGACAGATGACATTGGAGTGAAGAGGTTTTTTCCTTTTTATTTTTAAACTTTGTGCAGCGTAGTAGTCCAGATAAGCACGACTACAAGTAATTAAAGTGATCATGAGGATGAGATGCGAAGTATAATATCAGGTTTTATATTTTCATTCTTTACTTACAACGTCTTAACAATTCAATGAAAACCACATTAACTTTTTTCTTCACTTTATAAACAGTCAACGAACGGCGCAAGCTGAACGCTCAAGCCTCAACGAAACGTAAAAGCGCCGATCGAAACGTACAATGAGCGTAACGTACAATGAGTATAACGTACAATGAGCGTAACGTACAATGAGCGTAACGTACAATGAGCGTAACGTACAATGATCGTAATGTAATTGAGAGTAACGTACAATGAGCGTAACGTACAATGATCGTAATGTAATTGAGAGTAACGTACAATGGTCATCCTTTATCGTGCGTGCAGCCGGCGTTCATCGGTTTATTAGACGTTGTCACGTCAAAAATCACTTTTGTGCAACGATCCGCTTAAATTTTCTTATTCTACCATAAAACGGATAATATAATTTTGGGACATGTTAAAGGACGGCTGATAATGAAACTGCAGCTTCTGACCATAAGCACTGAGATACGGGTGCTTTGTTGGCTGCAACCCTTGTTTTGTCCCACTGCTGGGTACTCCCCGTTATTGGGAAGGCCTGGAGCTTACTCCACCACGCTGCTCCAATGCGGATTGGTGGAGATGCGAGTAGTGGCCAATCCGCTTTCGAATGTTTTTGAACCGTCCATAAGGCCTCCGACTACGTTTAACGACTGTTATCTGTCGATAACAACCGGGAACGACGACTTAACGTGCCATCTGAAACACGGAAACGCGCATAATTTTTTTGCCACTAGCGGTCACCTATCTTACACCTGACCGCGCCCGTTTGGCTTAGCCGCATAGATCGCTTACGTTCTATGCTAACCGCCGGGCCATGCACACTACAAGCAGCATTAAGAGCTGTTTTAAAAGCTAGTAATGGCTATTTTAAGCTAGGTATAAGTCTGAGCGCATGCTATCGTAATCATACGGACATTCTATATTTAAAATGAAGAGAAAAAAAAACTTAAGACCCGGACAAAAAACTTATAAATTATTCGTAGAGTACCCGTATAAAAAGTAACTTCTATTGTATCTGTATCTGTATCTGACGACCCGCGTGGCGCAATGGTTACCATGCCGGACTGCCAATCGGGGGTCCCGGGTTCGATTCCCGGCGAAACAGAAGTTTGAATGATGAGTTTAAATTTCTGTTCTCGGTCTGGGTGTTTGTGTTCCTGTCTTTGTATGTGTCCATGGTACCCACGACACAGGGTATTAATTACCTTACTGTGGGGCTATGAGTGCTATAGCTTAAAAAAATGTGCATTAATCAGTTCGAACCAGTAGTTCCTGAGATTAGCGCGTTCAAACAAACAAACATTCTCTTCATATTTATATATTAGTAAGATTTTTTCAGAGAATCATTGGCTTAACTTAACAAATGACTCGCACTAACTTCTGGAGGGTGAAGCGAATAACTGGATCGAGGATCTGGAGATCTAGGATTTAAGTTTGGGGGGGGGGGGTGATTGGTTTTGAATGCGACTGGTTTTGAGAGCTTGATTTTAGTTTGAAGGAATTAGAAGTTTATCAAGGGTGAACCCGAATAGTTTTGGGGGTCAAGAGTCCCCTAACCACCACCCTGGATCCGCTAGTAACAGTAATAGTACCTGCAGTCAGAATATTACAACAGCAGAGAGTTTTTTAAACATGACCCATATTGTATTATATTACATTTTATTACTCAAAATAAAATAAAATAAACTTAATTCCTCAAAAATTATATGGTTTGTCTCTTATGTTGTCTTGAAATTAATAGTAAATAACTTGTTTTTTCACTATTAATTTATACTTTGGTGAGAAATCCGGAGACCCTGATCAACTAAGAGATAGATATTGTTACGACTTTGAGCACCTATATCTCGAAAACAAAGCGTCGTACAGCAGAACCCCAAAAACGCATAAACAGGTATTAGGTCTACTATCGAACAGTGAAGAAAGTTCTCGAAAAATCAGTCATAAGAAAAACATCGATTTCTACGAGTAAACAAATCCGCGGTGAGTACGTACCTATATATAGCGTACATGTATAGGTTGTTTACATCGCGGGTCGCGGCTATTGTTAATGACTACATAAGCTGTACATAGGTGCGTAATAACATAAAGGAAGGTTCGGGACGGGCCTATTGTATTTGGTGGTTCGGGAAATTTCTAGACAACCATGGGTAGCCGTATATAAGGCAAGCGCCGAGCCGCGACTGAGCAGTTTATTTCCGGAAGTGAAACCGAAGCGATCTCTACCAAGCGACAAGGAAGAATTATTTCGACGACTCAAGCGAAGATATTGGACTATAGTGATTGTGCATTGTGATTCGGACTCTGTGAAGTGGATTTTTGTGGAAGCTGACAATAAACGCCTTCTACGTTACCAACGGCATTTTCATTACCCATAGCGCGTAACAATTGGTGTCAGAAGCGGAATGCCGTTAGTACAACGAGACGAAGAGGGGCGCACTCCGAGGACCAGGAGACAGGTCGGTATGGATGCTGCGCGACAACTTGCGGCTGAAGGGGAGGACGAGACCGCTGCGCCGGGGTCGTCGTCAGGGGCAACCGCAGCACCGGCTCCGACAATGGATATGGCAGCGCTACTGTCTGCCATACAGGGGATGCAGGCCGATCTAGAGGCTCGACTAGAAGCTAGCCGCCGCGAACAGGAAGCCAGCCGTCGGGAAATCCAGGAGCAGATCCAGGCCAGCCGCGAAACTGTCATCGACAAAATTAATAGTGGGCTGACTGGACTTGGGGCAAAGCTCAAAGAGGTGCAGCAGGAGGTAAAGGAAATTACGCTGAGGACGGATCATTTGGAGGAGCGAGTCGAAGGTCATGACAACCGCCTACAACACCTTACCAACGAGGTCGTTAAACTAAAGACTCGCGAGCCCGTAGTTGTTCCGTCATCATCATCGGCGAGGCTCGACCTTCCACATTTTGATGGAAGCTCTTCCTGGTCGGCGTTCCGATACCAGTTCGAGACGCTCGCAAAAGCAAATGCCTGGGGGGATGATTACTCTTTTACTGCTCTAACTCTGGCCTTAAAAGGAGACGCCTTGATGACTATAGATAACCTACCGAAGGAAGGCCGGACACTGGAAGCTCTAATGGAAGCGCTAGAAACTCGCTATGGCGAGAAACATTTAGAATATGTGTACCGAGCCCAGCTTCGAGAGAGGACCCAGAAGCCCAACGAGAACCTCCAGCAGTGGGCAACGGAGGTTGAAAGGCTTGTAAGGCGTGCTTACTCTTCGACACCAGGGAATATCGAAGTGTACTTACTGCAGGCATTTGTCGACGGGATACGAGACCTAGAGGTCAGAGCTGCTGTGCGTCTGGGCCATCATCAGACTCTGAAGAGTGCTTTGGCCCATGCCCTGGAAGTCGAAGCCGTGAGACAAGATACAAGGTACCATAAAGTAAGGGAAGTGGTAACGGAACCGAAGAGGCCACGTTTTATCCCCACTTGCTACGAATGCGGGGAAAAGGGGCATATTCGTTTGGAGTGTCCTAAGAAAGTTGCGAAGGGAAGATGGGTTTCTTACTCCGGGACCCATGCTGAAAAGAAGGTATGCAAACCTGTCTCAGCAGAAAAGGTTTTCGGTGCTACGGCGTCAAAGGACCGCGAGATAGAAGAGCGTTACCGAAAGCAGGCAGTTGGGGCCTGGCGCGAGACTGAGGGGAAAGAATGTTGGAGGTGCAGAAATGGCGACACCGGGGAACGATGTGGAGGCAAGGATTGCGGGAAGGACACTCGCAGTTACAGCAGGGATTGGCCTAAGAGGAACCGGTATCTACGTCCAGTGACGCGAGAAGCTGCAGTTCAAACGGAAACTGCACATGGAGTATCCTTAAGTGGAAAAGGACACAGCAACGCCGATGCTTTATCACGAAGACCTTGTCCTGAAGATTGCAAACACTGTCAGAAACAAGAAACCACCGGACATGTGAAATTAATAAGGACGCAAGGCTTAGACGATGAATGGACCAACGAAAACATGAAGAAGGCTCAAGAAGAAGATGATGATCTACGGTTAATACTGGACTGGAAGCGAAGTGAGAACAAACCCAGCTGGAATGATGTGTCAGCATGTAGTCCAGTCACTAAAAGCTATTGGGCTCAATGGGACAGCTTAGTCTTGGAGAATGAAGTTTTACATAGAAGATGGGAGTCTAACACCGGAAAGGAAGTAACCCTACAGATCGTAGTACCAAGAAGTATGGTGTCGTCCGTCCTAAGGCACATTCATGATGGAACTTCTGGTGGGCACCTTGGCGTGAAGAAAACACTAGTAAAGCTGCGAAAAAGATTTTATTGGGTACATTGTCGCGAAGATGTGGAAGACTGGTGCCGAAAATGTACAGCTTGCGTTTCAGTCAGAGGTCCCCAAACAAGAAGTAAAGGCAAATTAAAGTTGTATAACGTTGGAGCACCTTGGGAGCGTATAGCTATTGACGTAGCTGGGCCATTTCCAGTAACCGAAGATGGAAACCGATACATCGTAGTTGTGCAGGACTATTTCACTAAGTGGCCTGAAGTGTTTGCCACTCCCAATCAAGAAGCACACACCGTGGCTAAAAAGCTCGTGCAAGAAGTAGTCTGCCGATATGGTGTACCTATGGAAATCCATTCGGACCAAGGACGTAATTTCGAGTCGGGGCTTTTCCAAGAAATGTGTAGTTTGCTGGGCATGCATAAGACACGCACGACTCCTGCTCATCCACAGTCAGACGGTATGGTCGAGAGATTCAACCAAACGTTGGAAAATCACTTGGCTAAGGTAGTGGATGAACATCAAAAAGATTGGGACCAATACATACCTCTGTTCCTTATGTCGTATCGTTCGGCAATCCACGACAGTACAGGATTTACGCCAGCAAAGGTAAACTTTGGAAGAGAAATGAGGCTTCCGATAGACGCCATTACTGGAACTCCACCGGAAGGTCCCAAGATTGTGACGGAGTACGTAAGTGATCTTCAATACCAGCTAAATGAGGTACACAAGATGGTTCGGGAGAACAGCTTGAAAACCAGCACAAGCATGAAAACCCGATATGACAGGAAAGCCAATTCCAAGGGATTTGAAGAAGGAGCTCTAGTGTGGTTTCACAATCCGCAGAGGAAGAAGGGGAAGTCTCCGAAATTACAACCTCGCTGGGAAGGACCTTACACTATTGTCACAAAGATTAACGACATCACGTACCGGATTAAGAAGGGTCCCCGCGGCAAGCTAAAAGTAGTACATGTAGACCGACTGGCAAAATACCACGGAAAGAATCATGCTCGGGACGAGCATGACTAAGGAGGGGGTAATGTTACGACTTTGAGCACCTATATCTCGAAAACAAAGCGTCGTACAGCAGAACCCCAAAAACGCATAAACAGGTATTAGGTCTACTATCGAACAGTGAAGAAAGTTCTCGAAAAATCAGTCATAAGAAAAACATCGATTTCTACGAGTAAACAAATCCGCGGTGAGTACGTACCTATATATAGCGTACATGTATAGGTTGTTTACATCGCGGGTCGCGGCTATTGTTAATGACTACATAAGCTGTACATAGGTGCGTAATAACATAAAGGAAGGTTCGGGACGGGCCTATTGTATTTGGTGGTTCGGGAAATTTCTAGACAACCATGGGTAGCCGTATATAAGGCAAGCGCCGAGCCGCGACTGAGCAGTTTATTTCCGGAAGTGAAACCGAAGCGATCTCTACCAAGCGACAAGGAAGAATTATTTCGACGACTCAAGCGAAGATATTGGACTATAGTGATTGTGCATTGTGATTCGGACTCTGTGAAGTGGATTTTTGTGGAAGCTGACAATAAACGCCTTCTACGTTACCAACGGCATTTTCATTACCCATAGCGCGTAACAATATAATTCGGTTTATATTAAAAGCATTTGATCTGAGGTTGAAAGTTTAACAATTAAATAAATGTGCATTTTCCCGTGAAAACAATTTCGTCTCGTTTCTACATTTTAACTCCAGAGAGCTTTATTGCGAAATCTTGTGGACATTAGAATGCAGTTAGGCGTTAGTGATTTAATGGAAACAGTTTTAGTGCAATTCCTTTTTTTTCGTCGGAAAGAAAGTTCTCTATTACAGTGAAATCTTCTTTTTTTATATAAATAAACCGAAAAAAAGGCAGACGTACCGCGTGGTGTTAAGCGATCACCGTCGCCTATGGACACGGGCAACCCCAGGGGAGCCACCCGAACATTGCCGGCATTGGAGGAGAGCTTTTTTACAGCTTTCTTGAAGAACCCCATGTTGTAGTCCACTGGGAATGCCTCAGCTGGAAGGTTGTCCCATAACCTACACGTCCGTGGTAAAAAGGTTCTTTATCATAATCACCTCATTCATTTCATTTCTAGTCATGGGCCTCTTAGGTGAGCTGTATGCGCTTTTTATACCATGGAAAGGATTCACTGACTGATTCTTTAAGTTACATCGGTTACTCTAATTAGCTGGTTGTTGGCTGTCGGATTTTCTAGTTTCTAATTTTACCCAGCCAGTTTGAAGCTTTAATATGGCTTGGATAAGTGTAAATCATCGTTTCAGAAGTAACGCATGCAGCCTTAGAATATTTCAATTACATTTGAAACCAAGTTGGCGCGCCCAAATTGAAGCATGTTGATTGGTGCCATTAATGGCACCAAACGCCGGGAAATTTTATCACAACACTATTTGAAAATCAAGAAATCTAATAAAATAACTTTTCTCAGTGTTTTCAATATTTTGTAGTATTTTATAGTTAATATGGTCAAAGTAAAAATATTTTGTTTGTCAGATGTGACAGCTGTAGGAATCTATTTAGTGCTTCATTTGACATTTTGACAGCGCGCTTGTATGAAGACTGACGTTGTTAACGTTATTATTCTAAGTATGCAGCTAATTTAATTTGACAAACTGCGTGGCGCAATGGTTATCATGCAGGACTGCCAATCGAAGGGTCCCAGGTTCGATTCCCGGCGAAACAGAAATTTGAATGATGACTTTTAATTTATGTTCTCGTCGTGGGTGTGTTTGTGTTTCTGTCTTTGTGAGTATCCATAGTACCCACGACACAGGGTAAATCTACCATACTGTGAGGTTTTGAGTGTGAAAGGCTGTGTTCAATGAAATCTTGAAGACTATCAAATGCAGTTCTCCATTTAAGATCTTGTTTGTTCCAATGGTCATCCGTTCTATGACATGTATGACGCGTCCATTTGCCACTTCTGTGCTAGTTACCTCGATAAAGAAAGAAATATCCTAATTTGAAATTCTGTCACCCAAAAAATCCGTTACTCAATTTTCTCTCTCTCTCTATTGAGTATAATGACATCGCAAACTCTGTGCATATTGCCAGCGTCATAATTTTTGCATCACTTAGTAGTCATAGAAAAAATCAGTATATCGTCAGTCATCAGTCAGTCTAGTCAGTCAAATGTTCAAGGCAAGCCGAAAAATCGTGTTTTCGCACTGCTATTTTCTTTCACAACACTCGTACACTGTCTAAACTTATATCGAACAAAATGCCATCTTCTCAACTCAAAAATACGCCAACAACATGTCCCTTCAGACTTCCCGCCGAATTTCCCGGGCAAAAATTGTTACATTTTTTAAAGAGAACGTGCGTCATTTTAAAAATCCTTGGATTCGCGGTTTTCAGCACTGAGCTTTATTGCAAAATCATGTACACTTTTAAATGCATTTTGCGAGCCACATTGATTTAAAGGGTGGTTTTAGCACAATTTATTTTGTCCCAGAGAGGAATTTCACTTTGTAACAATTTATTATATTTCATATTTCAAAATAGTCACGTAAATGGATATTTTTTTCCACCTTTTTTATGTCCCACTGCTGGGCACTCCTTCTCACACAATTGAGAGGGATTTAGGCCATAGTCCACCACGCTGGCCAAGTGCGGATTGGTGGACGTCTTTTGAGAAATTATGAATTTCTCTCAGGCATGCACGGCGATGGAGAACATCGTAATCAATGAAATATCACGATATTTTCCATCACCGTGGAGCAGCGATAAAATCGCACATTACAAATTTCTTTGTCAAAGGTGCGAGCCGAGGATTTGAACCTGGGGTCGGTCGCGTCGAAGACCGCGGTTTTTTTTACCACTCGGCCATCGCTGCTCAAAATGGATATAGAATACTTTAAATTGTAAGAAAAAAAATATTGTAAACTTTTTGCCTTTACTCGTGCTACAAATTATTTGATTAAGATCGGCGGATGTTTTGGTTTTGATAAGTTTATGAAATGTACAAAATTTGCATCATAAATGCTTGTATATGATTAATTACGTATGAAGTATTACAATGTAAATTTATAAATCTTCTGCGCCGCAAGGCGGGACATATCTATAACTCTGGTAAACAGGGTGACATTTCGGAAGTTTTCCAATCTCCCTAGGAGCTTGAGATCCAAGAGATTATAAAACTATCAAAAGAAGTTCTCACCTACGATATATCTAGATGACGTTGATACTATTATATATTCCACATAGCTGTAGTCATGAACTGAAATAAAGTACTTTTAAAGTTCGATATAGAGTTTTGGCGGGAAGTCGAAAAGAAATAGACATACATATTGTGCTCTTGTTTTATTTTTACTTTCTTGGTGTATTTTTGAGTTATGTCGGATAAATTTGATGGCCTTTTTTCGATATGGGTTAATTAAAGTGCACGAATGTTGTGAATTAAAATAACAATACGAAAATATGTTTCTTCGGCTTGCCTCCAAAACTCTATTGGTCACGTTCTTGTAAAGAAGCCACCGCTTTACTTGAATGTCTGACTGATTTGAAGATTGAAGTTCAATATACAAATAAATTTTTTTAAGGTTTTTCTTTTTTATGTGTAAATATTAATAAAGTATAATTTAATTTCATTGTAATATTAATATAATATGTAATAATACTATACTTATTATATCAATAAATTAATAATATATTATATTCAAGATCATTGTTCAATTTTATCTAAATAAACACTATTTTATCTATTTAACAGTCACTTCAAAGTCAAAATAAAATACTATTTGGTAATGAAATTGAACCTAATTAATATTTACGATTCGTGTTCATTCATGCTAGCCCGTGAACTGGCCAGGGTACAAAGTTTAAGAAATTCGCGCCATTCTTGAAGAAGGCCTGTGTTCTGTCCACTGTGCGCCCCCGCGGTGGATTTTACTGCTGACACGCCAGGACAGCGTGTATTTTTGAATAATAAATAATATAAAAATAAAATTGAGCCCCCTCAATGAGAAAGTACACTCATATTATGTGTAACAGTATGACAATAGTTTTATATGTTGTGATTAAACTTTACATCGTTACCCTTAACATCTTTATTAACTGCGCGGCTTAAATTTTTCGTTACATCGTTTGTAAGTAAATATACACAGAGTAGCACATTTATATACATTATTGATATACACAGTTCATATGTGGCGACCGCGGTGTACATAATTGGTTTTGGACGCCGGAAGCTGGCGCCAATGTCAACACATGTGGCAATAGTTATGGCTTACCAAAATAATTATATTATATTGCAATCATGACAGCTTTATGATTAAGGCCGATTTAAATATAATGATTTTATATGAACTACATGTTAGTAGATTACATACTAGGGTAGTTTGAGGTGTCTACTTACTAACAATAAGACGGTACTAAGATGTATCATGTATCATGAAGTACGCAAGGTCAGCGTAGTCCGGTTAGCGTAGAACCCAAACGATCTATGCAACTAAGCCAAACGGGCACGGTCAGGTGTGAGATGGGTGACCGCTAGTGGCAAAAAAAATCATGCGCATTTCCGTGCTTCGGAGAGCACGTTAAGCCGTCGGTCCCGTTTTTTGTCGATAGATAACAGTCGTTAAACCTTGTCGGAAGCCTTATGGGCGGTTTGAATACATCTAACAGCAGGTTGGCCACTAACCCGCATTGAATGATATGATATCTTATTTACTAGATTAAAATATAGAAAATGTAAAGTTAAAAAATGTTTTAAACTAAAAAAAAATGTAATTCGATGTATTTCTGTTCAATAGGTTTTGAATTATGGAGGAGTCAAAGTAGCTCGAAATGGTTCTTATAAATATACACACGGCGCTGAGTCGCTAGTTTTTTTGCTTGAACTTGGCGTAACACGCTGCCGCGTGTCTAGATTTGATAAAGTTGATGGCATTTTGTTCGATGTAGGTCAAATATAACGCCCAAAGCACGTCTTTTCGAGCTAACTCCAAAACTCCATCCGACCCATTCTGATAAAGTAGCTATCGCTTAACTTGATTTTCTGACTAACTTAACTGACTAATTATCGTCGGCTGATTTGACTCTGAATATATTATGAATATAACTCCGTGGCGCAGTGGGTGATGAGCCGACTGCGAAGCGTGAGGTCGTGTATTCGATTCCCACCCAGAACAAATATTTGTGTGATGAACATATCTATTGGTTCTGTGTCTGGGTGTCAATTTATCTATTTAAGTATGTATTTAGAATTATATAAGTATGTTTATCAGCTTTCTGATTACCATAGCACAAGCTCTGCTTAGTTTGGAATCAGATGGTGTTGTGTGAATTGTCCAAAGATATTTATCTATCCTGAAACCCATTATCAACGAAACCGCAAAAAATTGATAATAGTTTTAACATTTTAGAAATACTGAAGTCAACGATGAAACCAAACGCAAAAGTTAGTATAGATCAAAACGATATCAATTTTCTATCTTCAAGAACTTGAGAGCCTAAATCTTTGTAGCCATTAATCGACGCTCAAGTTGCGAGAAGTTCCCAAGTTTGAGCCGTTACCTCCGATCGCTATCAATATTCTTTGGAAATATTAGCAAACTTTACTTTCAAAATCAGGTGTAATTGATTTCTGTAACTTGAAGGTCCGTTTCAGGCAAATATAGCTATGGGCTCATGTTATTTTAAATTATTGTTGGTAAGAAGCTTTAAAAGTCAATCACTTTTTAGATACGAAACTCTTTTTTTAAATGACAATTAATACAACACCATCTGATTCCAAACTAAGCAGGGCTTGTACTATGGTAATCAGAAAGCTGATAAACATACTTATAGAATTCTAAATTTGTACTTATATAGATTATTAACACCCAGACACAGAACAAATAGTCGTGTTCATCACACAAATATTTGTCCTGGGTGGGAATCGAACAGAGACGATCTCACGCTTCGCAGTCGGCTCATCATCACCCACTACGCCACGGGAGCTGTCAAAAATTTACTAAACTGTAAATCCATGGCTGCAGCTCTTTTTGCATCCCACCGATGGAGAGGGTCTCTCCCTTTATTGGAAAGGCCTGGAGCCATCGTGCCCTTACAATGCGGGTTGGTGGAAAGGCTGGTTTGTGACCAAACCGTTGTAAGATGTTTCTAAACCTCTCATTCATGCCGCTCATATGGCCTCCGACAAAGTTTAACGACTGGGATCTATTGATAACAATCGGTTGTAGCTATAGTTATAGCTAGTTATATAACCGATATCTTAACATGCCCTCCGAAGCACGAAAACGCGCATGACATCTGCCACGGTCTCCCCATCACACATGGGACCGCGCTCAATTCGCTTAACTGCATAGATCGCTTGCGTTCATATACCTACATACTCAGACTAAATAAATAACATAACTTCATTGGCTTACACGAAACACATTTTGGAATTTGGTTTCTTCAAAGTGTTCTTATTTCAAACGCTATTGGTTATTAAAAGTTGCCTAGCTATGTAACATGTAACAACTGTGCATATTGCCAGCGTCATGTATAATTTTTGCATCACTTAGTAGTCATAGAAAAAATCAGTAAGTCGTCAGGTATCTGTAAGTCTAGTCAGTCAGATGTTCAAGTAAAGTGATGGCTACTTTACCAGAACGTGTCCTATGGAGTTTTGGAGGCAAGCCGATAAAAACATGTTTTCGCACAGTTATTTTATTTCACAACACTCGTGCACTGTCATTAACCTATATCGAATATAATGCCATCAACTTTATCCGATATAACTCAAAAATACACCAAGAAAATGAAAATAAGACAAGAGCACAACTCCCTTCAGACTTCCCGCCATAACTCCAAATCAGGAGTTACAATTCGTCAATTTACTGCAGTAGGTACCTATTAGAAATAAGCTAATTTTAAATAATATACCTAATCGAATATATATTTAAATAGTACAGTAAATCTTTCTAGAACCGTTGATATGAAAACAATCTATAAAAATACGAACTCATTCGTTCGGGGATTCGTTCCTCATTGATTCGTTCAGGTTGCTACTAATATCAGTTAACGTTATCGTTATTTGTTCGTTTTTTTGTAATCGTTTATTTGTAAATAAATAATGTAGTTTTAAAAAACTAAAAACACGCTTTTGTAAAAAAAAATAAAAATAAAAAAATAAAAAGAACATGTACCTAATATACTGTAAAAAAAAGCGTGGTTTGCATGGTGTCTATAGTTATGCTAGTCATATATTAGTACTCGTAGATAGAAGGATTATCATTTATCTCAAAAAGCAACACACGCTTTTTTTTACAATAAAACAGGTACAATTTCTTTTTATTATTTATTTTAGTTCATTTTTCACAAAAGTGTGTTTTTTAGTTTTTTAAACTACCTACATTATTTATTTTTAATTTTTTAGTTGGATTTTTTCTTCATATTATTGCAGCGTCATCGGTCCTTGATGAGTAGGTATGTAAAGACTCAAATTAATGAGACGTTTTAAAGTCAGTCAAAATAACGTTCAAAGATTCTGTTACATACATACAGTTCAAGCTAACAAAAGCGTGTTAAAAACCCTAAGCTTTATTAGGTATACCCGTCGATGCCGTTTTTCCCATATGAATGAGATATGTTTGCCTCGTTAAAAGTAGCCTATGTCACTTTCCAACCTCTAAACTACTTCATAATAAGAATCAGAATTCAGTTCTTAAAGTAGGCCGTTACATCACGTGTACAAGACTCCAATGCTAAAAGTGTTAGAAGTGTTTGTATTGCGGTCCGATCGGCTTATACGGATTATGTGATATTTTCTCGAAGAACTAGATTTATTTCCACGCAGTTGTCGCAGTATGCTTATTCATGTGGAAATCTGAGAAACCTTGCATCGATCTTGCCTACTTATGTGAATGTTCATAACCGCTTAGAGACCAACTTTTTATAGTTGGGTTCTTTACACTATGAACGAATATACACTTATTTATTTATTTATTTGAATCTTATAGTATAACTTAATGCCTAATGGCATTCTCTCCCAGCCAAACCTGGGTGATAAGAGAAAACTTGTTTAGTTAGCTGCAAAAATTTATCGCCTCCTGTTTGATGTGGGTTTTTCTCCGTAATTGGACCTCGTAGAACAAGGCTTCGAAGCGTAGAACAATGTCCTCACAGTGCTTTAAAAGCGCGCTGTGCGTGCCCATCTTTCTTGAGACTTATAGCCAACACTCGTACTACGGCGCCAGTAGGGCGGGGCCTCCGTAGTACCTACTACGAGCTACGAATGTTCTCGAACCTACATTTCGATGGCTTCGATGTTGCATTTTGGTGGGTGGTCAAAGTCAAGGTGGTGGTTGTGTTGTATGTAACACAAGATACGAGTACAAATTGCTTGTACATGTAAACTTCCATGTGCTACAGCGACTATATGCTCGTTTATTACAAGAAGGTATAGTGAACCATTAGAAAAGAAGAATTAAGAGTGTGAAACTCAAATGCCTTTCTTGCTTCAACGTCAACAATCTCGTTGTCGCGCATTGTTTGATTTATGGACCTCTCGATTTTACTACATACTTTATAAATTATTGAGACTTCTTTTACCTCTTAGGAGCATGCACTTACAATTTTGTATCACAATACAGTTTGGTTTGATGGGGAAGTACCCGCTTGACCGATTTCTGACGTAGAGCAAGTGTTGTGGCCGACTAGACTTACATGCGGCAACCATTAGCCTCTAAAACAGCTGCGCAGCTGCGTATGGCCTTGGACAAAACTGAAACTTGGGGTTGTGTTGTGAACAGATGCATAGCCGTTCGTTGTTTCATTTAAATAAAATGCGAGTCGCGCTCATGAACGGTTACGCAGTAGCAAATTAGGAAGCCACTATCATTTTCTCAACCTCATGTTGATGGAAAAAGGCGGTCAATGTTAGGGGCTACTTAAATGCCCCGCACGTCTGCAGCCACGGCTCGCTCCAGCATCGGCCGGAATCTCGTTGTCGCGCGATCTTCTTGTTTGACTTATGGACCTCTGAGGACTATTTTATAAATTACTAACTTTGCCCGCAGTTGCACCCAATTTAAAAAGGATCATTAGCATGTCGTGAGTATTATCTATTGATTTCATGGGAACCAATTGCAAACTCCAACTTTTGTTTTTACTTTACCCTAAACTAAACCCTAAATGGTTTATTTTCCAAAAGTTGCTGTTATCACCAATTGTTGATGAACTTGAGAAATGGTTGCCTGCAAATCTTACATGAGGCAATTATCAGACTCTGAAATAACAATGCAACTAAGTAAGACATCGAGCAAAGCTGAAGCTTACTGGCTTGTGTAAATTAAAGAGCTGCAGCGACAATTTAATTTGTGTCAATATGATATGCATGTTATTTATGCGATGAAATGAAATGGAATGGAATGAAATAGAATGGAATGGAATGGAATGGAATGGAATGAAATGAAATGAAATGGAATGGAAGAGAAGAGAAGAGAAGAGAAGAGAAGAGAAGAGAAGAGAAGAGAAGAGAAGAAAAGAGAAGAGGAGAAGAGATGAGATGAGATGAGATGAAATGAAAATATTTTATTGTTGACTGCTGGCATACAATATTGTTAATTAATTAAAGTTAACTAAAATGTTTTGTTTAAAGATCCGTTAAGAATAATCTCAACGGATCATCGGCTTTTGATGCCTAACCACCGCTGGGTCAATGAGAGAAAAAAAGCCAGCGGAAACAAACTCTCAGGCATTGTTTAGAGTTATATTTTATATTTTACGCGGAAGCTCCCCAAACCACTCTACTTCCATTCCTCTGCTACTCCATTAAAGTTAAAAAATAGCCATGTACGAGTCGAAGTCGCCCATGAAGGGATACATAGAAACTAGCGCAGATTAGATCTGTGTCATGTGATAGCAATTGCAGTCGCGCGATCTACTTGTTTAACTTCTAGACCTCTTTTTAAAAATTATTGAGACTCCGTTTATCTCCTTGGAGCACACACTTGCAATTATGATTACCAGTCAACCTATACGGGTGAAAAAAAGCATTATATTTAACGTCAAAGGTACTACAGATGGGCATCACACACAATTAAAGTACATATGCCAATAACATTTATCTTATCCATTCGTTTAACGGACGACTAGATAGGGGAATTAGTACGAAATGAGACCCTTAAGAGGGAATCGCTGTAAAATGCATATTTTTCGAGGTAAACTAAAGATAATGGCGATCTCTACTAGTATATTTAGGCCATAGTCCACGACGCTGGCCAAGCGCGGAATAGTGGACATCAAGCGTGAGAAATTATGCTTGTCTCTTCGGCACTTCAATGATGGAAAACATAAATAAAATAAATAAATAACGCTTCACACTTAAGGCCCCACAGTAGGGTAGATATACCCTATGTCGTGGGTACCATGGGCACACACAAAGATAGAAACACAAACATCCAGACCGAGAACAGAAATTTAAACTCATCATTCAAATTTAATGTTTATTTCGCCGGCAATCGAACCCGGGACCCTTCGATTAGCAATACGGCATGGTAACCATTGCGCCATTTAGGTTATCATCGTAATTATCGTATGTATCTTTATTAATTGGTGCGCGCCGGAGGTTTGAAGTTGGTATTTCCGTGTTGAAGACCGCGAGTTTTACTGCTCGACCATCGTTCCTTCGAAATATAAAAGGCCAAAATTTACTCGCGCCCTAAAATAGCTTTGAATTACTCCACTCCATAGCGCCTTCGTTAATATTATTATGTAAATTAAATAGAGAAAAATGTTCCAGTACATTCGGAGCTGCCAGTGTGAAAACTGAAACTTATTACTTGGACTACCTCCAAATCTCTTAAAAATGTGTCCTTATAAGAAAATGATGCCAAAAATATCCTAGTTAAAATCTAAAGTTACGTCTAATTTATAAATTAAACATATCAAATATAATATATGTACATTAAACATACACTGTATTATTTATTATAAATAAATTGTAAAAATTTGCCATAAAAGAAAATGATGCCAAAAATTACCTATTTAAAATCTAAAGGTATGTTTAACTTATAAATTAAACATACCATATATACATATATACATTAAACAAACAATAAATTATTTATTTTAATAAATTGTAAAAAAATGTCCTAATAAGAAAATGATGCCAAAAATATCCTAGTTTAAAACTAAAGGTAATCGCTTAAATTAAAAGAACATTACTATTAAATATAGTTATGTAAATTTTGCTTTATATCACTGTTACAGTAAGGAAAATTGAAAACGATTGACAAAAAATTTTTATGAATATTTATAGAATGCAAATAAGCATTTGTAAATCATTTGCATGGAGTAACAACGCCACCTGGCAGCGGTTACCGAACTCATTACCTTACGAAACGAAACGTTTGATTGAATTAAATTAATCACAACAGATTGGAAACCAATGGCAATGTAAGTCACGCTTGACCAAATACAAGAAGCTTTAGTATTTTATTGAATTAAGGAATTAAGAGACACGCACATTCTGACCGATATAAAAATGGTAACGCCGTTCTATCCTCACAGGTGAGAAGCGACAGTCAGTCGGACTACTCACTTCGTCACTACACCTCAGTTATTTTTTATTATTTGTAACTGGAACAAAATTAACTACGTAACAAATGGTACAATAGAACGGAAGTAGAGTTCAAAACTTCAGCCATTTTGTTTATAGGCGAAGCACAGAATGGCGATCAATTTCACCGAAACTATCGGGCCGATGGCCTATCCCTTAAAATTGTAAGTATTTTCTTTAATTTATGTTATATATCATATTTGTGTTTTATGAAGCGCGCATGACCCGGCAGTTATCGTAGAACGCAAGCGATCTATGCAACTAAGCCAAACGGGCGCGGTCGGGTGTGAGATGGATGACCGCTAGTGGCAAAAAAAAATCATGCGCGTTTCAGTGCTTCGCAGGGCACGCTAAGCCGTCGGTCCCGGTTGTTGTCGAAAGATAATAGTCGTTAAAACCTTGTCGGAGGCCTTATGGGCGGTTGAAAACATCCGACAGCGGGTTGGCCACTAACCTGCATCTCCACCAACCCGCATTGGATCAGTGTGGTGGAGTAAGCTCCAGGCCTTCCCAATAATGGAAAGAGACCCGTGCCTAGCAGTGGGACGTAAAAAGGATTGCAGCCATGTTATATATTGTTCTTATATGTCAACGAACCAAATTTCTTCCAAAATATCGCCGGTCTAAAAGTGTATGCTCATACAATTTAACATTATTAACTCAATTCTGTTTCGAAGTTTTGTTCAAAATATGTGTAACGTATATTGGGGGCAGCGATGGCCAAGCGTTAAAGACAGCGGCCTCTGACACAGAGACACCGAGTTCAAACCGGAGTGCACCACTGACAAAGAAATTTGTTAATATTAATTAATTATGTATTGACGACCCGTGTGGCGCCATGGTTACCATAGTGGACTCCCGAGTTCGAGTCCCGGCGAAGCCGAAATTTGAATGATGAATTTAAATTTTTGTTCTCGGTCTGGGTGTTTGTGTTTCTGTCTTTGTGTGTGTCTATGGTACCAACGACACAGGGTATATCTAACCTACTATTGGGCTATGAGTGTGAAGCGTTATTTTAAAAAAAAGTATTATAGTAATACTATTAATGATATGTTATATTAATAACAATTTGTTACATTAATAATTACAATGAGTTCCGTCCTCGTGCATGCCTGAGAGTTTTTCATAATTTCTCGAAGGTATGATGTCCACCAATCCATACTTAGCCGGTGTCGTGGACTATGACTTACATCCCTCTCACTTCGGAGAGCAGATTTGTGCAGTGCAATGCAGTGGAATAAAAAAGGTTGATAAAAAAATATTGGCTCGATTTTGTCGATTTTTGATCAGCCACTATACCTTCTTAATAAACTTGTTGCAAAATAATTCTATTGTTTCTGTTTCTTACACCAGGGTTGCAGAAGAGATAGAGACTCATATGCTGGGATGGAACATCCCAGAGGAGCACCAGGACCTGGTACTGGACCATTGGAAAGCATACCCAGCGGTGAGCAAGTTCTGGCACTACGGCCTGGCCTTCATCTACACAATCCTCATGTTTGTGTCCTTGGTCGGCAACGGCATCGTCGTTTGGATTTTTACCACGTAAGTTCATTTTTAAAAATCCGATGAAATCCGTAGACGAACGAAGGTTACCGACTAGCTCTCAAAATCTGCAAGCTGAAGTGGCAATGGGCAGGCCACATAGTTAGGAGGACTGACAACCGGTGGGGAAGAAAGGTCCTCGAATGGCGACCACGTCTCGGCAAAAGGAGCACAGGCCGCCCTCCAACCAGGTGGACCGACGACCTGAAGAAGATAGCGAGAAACCGCTGGATTCAGAGGGCGCAGGACCGGACAGAGTGGCGAACATTAGGGGAGGACTATGTCCAGCAGTGGACTCTAAAAGGCTGATGAATGGATGGATGAAGTTCATTTTTGACTACTTTCATCATCATGCTTCACTTCACCCATTCTGTTGGTAAAGAAGCGCTTCACTAAGTGGGACTTGTGTGACCAAAAATGATCTGCACTGCAGTCGGTAGTTGAATCTGTGTCCGCTGGAGCCAAATTTCTTACGTGTTTTTTTGTTCTTCGGAGAAAGTTTCAAGCCTTCAGTAATGGTTGTTATAAGCACACATGTAGCAATGGTGTAATATTGTTGGATACCTAATGGGCGCTTTAAAAACTATCAACGTCTTAATTAACTTAATTACCTTACCTTATAGCAGTGAGTTATTCTTTTTATGAAAGGCACCCGTCCTCGGTAGAGGTCATAAAATGATTTCCAGCCAATTACGGTATGTAACACTTAAGTTATTATTATTACCTATATAATATCTTAGTAGGTGGTATAACTACTAGGTTCGAACGGGGAAGTACCACCGCTGCACCCACTTCTGCCGTGAAGCAATTCTATTGTGTTTATGTGGAAAGGTGCAGTTGCCGTCCACACTTACATGAGGCGACCACCAGCCTCCATGCTCCATTCAAATTTAAAAAAATTGTGTCGGCTCATGGCCTCGAAAATATTACAAAAAAAATCCTTAAATAGAAAATAAAGTAAATTAGTACATTGAAAATAAAGCTACAAGTAATTTTATAAGAAAAATCTTTTTTAGGACTTAAATTCAGAGTAAATGTAGAACAAAAATGTTAAGCCACCTTTAGAGCCCTCTTGCCTTTAACATGTCTGCCTTTCATATTCGTCTTCATACAGCAATTAAGACAACATGAAATAGCTAATCTTTGCAAAGATGTTCTAAGAATATTTAGTGAATAGACGTAATTACGAGGTTCAAAAAATGAGTATACTTATCAAATTTTAAAACATATGTTCGTAAAGGTAAATTACATGGTGAGGTTTGTCACGCAGTTTTACACTTGTAAATATCTGTGTGCAATGACATTAGAAGTAAAGAAATCTTTAATATGTTGTAAGTATGAAAATTCAGTTCAATTATGAAAGAAAGAGAAGGATGCTCTTAGCACAATACAAAAAGCTCCTTTCCTTAGCAATGCTGCGATATTCATCACATCGATGCTTGTGATATTTGTGGAAAAGTATTATATAAATCATATTGTTTTAAATAAAAACGTATCAATATATGATCCGTCATTCTTAAGAAACTGAAAGTAATAATTCGTCTAGAATTTTACTACATTCGGCGGCATTTTATCATTAACATTTTCGGTTTTGATGTAGTGCACAACACGTGTCATGTCAAGATACTGGATTCTTAAAATTAGGGAAATCTAGAGTACTCTACACTCTAGATTTCGCTTCAGTGCCAAATTGCTCTACAATTTGTTGTCCTTAGGAAACTTTGAGACAGTGATGGCACAGAGAATGTTCTCAAATTGTCCGCCATTATAATTATCCCGGTACATCTGCTACCAATACTTGGAAGTGTTAATTCTCGCTAAAACTTGCCACTCTCCGACTCAAGTGATTTGAGTTGGAGACTCACTTTGGATGTTTGTTTTGAATTTTGAAGGGACTGGTGATGAGAACTTATACATTTACTGTAACTTAAGACAATTTTATATCCTACTAGCGGCCGCCCGCGACTTCGTCCGCGTGAACTTTGGTATGAAATTTTTCCTGAATTTTCTTTACTATAAACCTCACGCAGCCCGAGACCTTTCCAACGAATGCAAAACCGTGGAAATCGGTTCGTGCGTTCTGGAGTTATAGCGTCAGGAAGGAAAACCCGACTTATTTTTATATAGTAGACTAGCTTTCCATTCGCGACTCCGCCCGCGACGTTACACCTTTTTTTAGGAATTTTGGAATGAGGTTTTTCCCCTATCCCCTATGTCACTCTCCAACCCCCAAACTATCTCCATAAAAAGAATCAGGTCAATCTGTAATTCCGCTGCGACTTGAAAAAAGAACGCACTAACAAACAAAGAAACATTACATTTCGATACCTCGTACGTAATTTGTTGTATCTTCAAAACAGCAACTTTACAGGAGAGCGTTATAAAGATTCAAATTGACATTAAACTTGCATTTATCCTTTTATCTTTATGAAATTTGGTATGTAAATATAATTTTTAGTATTCTTGACTTTGGCTGCAACCCTTTTTGCGTCCCACTGCTGGGCACGGGTCTCTCCCCATTATTGGGGAGGCCTGGAACTTACTGTACCACGCTGCTCCAATGCGGGTTGGTGGAGATTCTTGACTTTGATGAACGATAATTATAATGTAAATTCTAAGATAAAGTGCTTACAACATTTTACTGTGGAATACAAGCTTCGCCAGCCGCTGTATCTAATACTTAACATTACATTGCGGAGTTTAGGTTCCATTCGTCGTTGTATTTGATGACTACAACAATATACACTGAAAAATGTAAGCTATATTCCGTTGTATGTGTCAACATTATAAATTAAGGTGTGTTCTTATTTGCATGTGCAAAAATTTAGGTTACGAAATAAAAAAGGAATATAAATAAAGCCAAATATCTTTACTTTAACTACATAACCATAGTCGTAATAACATGATATTTTTTATTTTTATTTACAAACAATACTTATTATTGTCTTGATATAGTAATAAAATGGTAAAATATGGCAAAAGACCATGTAATGTTGGTAGAACACGCAGGGAGAAGCTTGAATCAAAACTAAGCAAATCACTAAGTTTACGACAGACAATACTTTTTATTTTTATTTATTTTTCGACTCAATAAACAGTGCTCCCATCATGCCTGCGGCTTCTCCACTTTCTAACGTAGTATGTTGTATGTGACTCCGTGTAAGTATGTTCATTACTTATATAATTCTAAATACGTACTTAAATAGATAAATTAACACCCAGACACAGACCAAATAGCCATGTTCATCACACAAATATTTGTACAGGGTAGGAATCGAACCCACGACCTCACGCTTCGCAGTCGGCTCATCACCCACTATGCCACGGAGGCTGTCATAATATTATTATATACAATACGCGAAGAATTGTTTAATTACGTTAGTATAATAAGTTTATGGTATAAGCTTAAAAAACAATCGAGACTTGTCAACGTCGTTTTTCCACCTAACACCTTTATGTTAATTAGATTTGCCTTCTAAATCAGGTCAACCAGTCAGCCTTAAAGAATACAAATAAATGTACATATCCTATTGAAAGAAATTTTTTTCACCTCTAAGAACGTTATGAACGATTAGATATCCTTCACATGAGAAGGTCTTATTTTGTGTCTGAGTTATGAAATGTTTATGTAATCAGTAAGCTAATATTTAATAACAAAAATTAAGTATGAAAATTTTAACTTAGGTTTATTATTACCATGTTGACTTTGTATAAAATTTAAATAATATACGACATTTTTTATGTAAATCAGAATGACAAAAAAATATACATTCCTATGACAAAAATTAATTTATAAAATGCTAACTAAAATATTTTATACTGACCAAACTTTGTAAAGTGAGGAATTAAAAGGCTATTTTTTTTATCAGCGGAAATTGTACAGCTTAAGAAAATACAATAAATACCTATAAAATCTTAGGGTTTTCAATCGATCGATCCCATTATCAGGTCCGATAAAAATAGAAATGAAAGAATTCAGACGTATGCTCTTTTTTTTAATAAATAAAAAATATTTTCGTGTACTGAAAACACACATAAAAAATAAATATGGCTAAATCTCCTTCTTTTGCAAAGTTGTTGTTGTTGAAAATTATAATTAAATTGTCCCTCACATTTAATTTCGCGTGCTAAGGTACAAATTATTCCAACTAATATTTCTTCCTCATTCAGAATTGAACTCAGAAACTTTTGAATATTAGGTCCTTACATATGAAATTGCCGATACTCAATACTGGCAACTTTAAAATCAAATCTCTTGCGCTTTTTTTTCAATTATGGCATCGCAAACTCTGTGCATACTGCCAGCGTCAAGTATAATTTTTGCATCAATTTTTTGCCAGTTTCAATGAAACTGGACGAAGTAATAACAAAATCAGTAAGTATCTAAGTCGTCAGTAATCAGTCAGTCTAGTCAGTCCAACATTCAAGTAAAGCGATGGCTACTTTACCAGAACGTGTCCGATGGAATTTTAGAGGCAAGCTGAAAAAACATATTTTAGCACGGTTATTCTATTTCACAAACACTCGTGCACTGCAATTAACCTATATCAAAGAAAATGCCATCAATTTTATCCAATATAACTCAAAAATACACCATGAAAATGAAAATAAAACAGAGCACAATATATCTTTTTCGACTTCCCGCCAAAACTCCTCTCTTGCGCTTCATTAGGAATTTCAAATTCAAATTTATTTCGAAATACGGCCAGAAAAATATTGTTTTAAATTCGAAATTCATTTATTTTCACATCACTGCTTTGAGATTCAACATTGCTATAACAACAACGACTATGGACAACTGGACTATGGACTGCCACCGTGGCACCAGTGTTGCAGAAACGACTCAAAGAGTTAACGAAGTGAACGGACTATGCACCGCTAAAGAACAGTGCGTTTTAGGTTTCAACGTTTCCGTTCTGGAAGTTTCGATTTACACAATGAGCCTCGTGGATGACCTGATACTCAAGTGCCATAACGAATAATTGTAGGCGATAGTGGAAGCAAATTCATCTCAAACCACTTCTGAATTAGCAGCAGCCTTCGGCGTTAGTGACAAAAGGATACTTATCCATTTTCTCCTAATCGAAACAACTTGAAAAGTGGGTATCGTACGAATTATCTGAAGCAAACCAACAAGCACGCATCGCTTGTTACGTTTCCTTCATTGAATGATAGAATTTTGAACCGTATCGTGACGACGAGAAATCGATCTTGTACGACAATCGGATGCGATAATCACAATGTTGTAACCCTGGAGAACCGACAAAACTTGGCCCTAAGCGAAAACTAACCAAAAAGAAGATTCTGGTTAGTGTTTGGTGGACCAGTGCTGGTGTTATCCACTAGAGCTTCTTGAGATCAGGCCAGACGATTACTGCAGCCTTGTATTGCCAACGATTGCAAACAATTGTGGGAAAGCTCGCCATTAAATAACGGAGACTGATGAATTGCTCTAGCCCACTGCTCCTTCAGGATAACGCTAGACCTCACAGTGCACATCAAACGGTCGCCAAGCTAGAAGAGGTGCGACTGGAACCTCAGCGTCATCTACCATACTCTCCAGATCTTGCCCCAACCGATTACCACCTTTTTAAAATTTGTAAATTTTTTGCAAGGAAAATAATTCAAATCTGATGAGGCAGTCTAAACCACCTTCAAATAGTTCATACACTTTCGCCCCCAGGATTTTTTTTCTAAAGGGATCAATGATCTGCCTATAAAATGGCGTAACTCTATCAATAACAACGGCGCAAACGTCGATTGATTAAATAATAATTTTAACTTGTTTCACTTTTTTAATACTGAACGGCAATTTCATAATAGGTACTAGTAATACGAGTAAATGAAGTTTCGACTAAAACTTTCTCTTAGGAGTTTTGGCGGGAAGTCGAAAAAGATATATTGTGCTCTTGTTTTATTTTTACTTTCTTGGTGTATTTTTGAGTTATATAGTGCACGAGTGTTGTGAATTATAATAACAGTGCGAAAATGTGTTTTTTCGGCTTGCCTCCAAAATTCCTTTAGTCACGTTTGTGTAAATAAGCCATAGCTTTATTTATATGGCTGACTGACTTGACTGACTGATTAATTACCGACGACTTGCTGACTTTGCCTATTATTACTCGTCCAGTTTCGCCGAAACTGGCAAAAACGTGATGCAAAAATTATACTTGACGCTGGCAATATGCAGGGTTTGAGATGCCATAATTGAAGAAAAAAAACTTTCTCTTAAAGGCACCCTGCAAATGTATAGATGGAGTTGAACTTGTGAAAGCTGTGCCATCACTTGACTATTTAATTAAGTCTATAACTTAGACGTGACCGAGGACGTTTTCGACAAGAGCTATAGAAATGTAGACGCATAACGACGTAGTTTTGCAGATTTCATTATATATCAATATCTTTAGACACCATATCACATTTGTGGTAGATGGTTGGTGTAAGATTTAATCTTTAGCTGACCGACAACCGCAATTTTCCATAGAAAAAAAGATTTTTTTTGACGAGAGAAATGAGTGCAGCGTTGCACTTCCTCCAAACCATAAAATTCTTACCAGCTGTATTGCGGTACGGTTGTAGAAACAGTGTTTGAAACACAGCATTGCAAGTGTTGTGGAGCGATTATTGTAACTTAGAGCGTAAAGTAAGTGTATAGTGAGACATTAAAAGGGCGCAAAATTAGTACCTTTTTACTGTTGCTAAACAACATGTCGGGATTGATAAGTCCGGTACTGGAGCAGCTGAATTAGGTTACATAATTTAATGCAACTTCAACGAAAAACGGAGATTTGCAGCATCAATTTTTAGCAATGTTCCCTAGGTACACGTTAATCGATTTCGATGATTTATTTTATATTGAAGACGGTCAACCTTTAGGTTTTGTCTATTGATTTACTTCAGTTCTGATTATCCCATTCCATCAGAATCAGAAAACAATCAAGATGGAACAAAGTCTCAGTTCCATCATTCTGTAACGTGGTACGGAGTCGTAAAAAGCAAACAAAAATACAAATAAGAACATCTTATCGGCTTCAAAGATTTTCTGTAGAATCGCTCAGTTTGAGAGTTTGGACAAGTTAATTAAATAGTCAAGTGTTGGTAGGCGTCAAATTGTTCCGCTTTATTAACTCAGGAAGTTCGTAGCTCGCTCTAACAGACCTTTGCAGCTTTTTATAGATTTTTCTTCCTTCATATTTCATCGTTTTACGATAGTATTTAAAAATAATTACGCTCTAATCACTATATATGTACGAAATAACGTTAATAATAAAAAAGAAATATATAAATATGAAACTCATATATGAGCGGCGGTGTATTTTTATTTTAAGAGGATCTGCTGAGATCTAAGATCTAAAATGTGTGCTCATCTAATGGGTCCCGGGTTTGAAGCAACACACAATGGTTTTTTTTATCTATAAATTTGAATTAACATAATACTTAAAAATACCTTTACTTTACCTGCTTTTAAGTTCACAAGTAATGCCCAAATCAGGTTTGAAAATCTTAGCTTTAGACTAGCTAAGTTTCCTTAGCACCGATGTGCAAAGAGATCCGAGATTACTCACAGAGTTTGGTTTTGAATACTATGGCTTTAGATTCGCTCTTTAAATTTGCTTCGTTAAACTAGGAAGTTCTGAATCACATGCCTAATGAGGTAGTTGAATGATATCGTATATGTGATATTTACCAATAAAATTAATCCTTTTATTAGTATTGCTAAGGTATCTTTAAATACCGATATAATCCGGTTAAGTAAAGTATTTTAACACCGAGCGAAATAACTCGATTTTCTCAGAGACTGTGCAGTGATGTGCAAAGAAAACTTGCGACATACTTCAGCGTTATCCCAGATTATTCCGAAAACACGCTTCGTATAAACTGGGAAGTTCTGACTCTTGGCTGAATTATTGTAGTAAATCTTTAGACTAAAGTCAAATTCAGAAGGTTTGGAGCTTACTCCAACACTCTTTTCCAATGCCGATAGTGGAGATGCGGGTTAGTAGCCAATCCTGTGGCGGATGTTTTGACTGATATCTATCGATAAGTTATGAACTTAGGTAAAAACTACTTTGCAACAATCCGCAATCAGAACGTATGATCCTCCCTCCCTCCCACATAGGACGCATGCACATGCAACAATTAAAAATATAAAGCAACATACATACGTACCACCACTAACACGTGTTTCACCCCAAAAGAGAGCATCATCAGGGTTATTGACTCTACGACGGTTACTCGCACAGTCTTTGCTTTTTTGGGGCGAAACACGTGTTGGTTGGTGTGTGGGAGGGAGGGAGGTGCTATTGCATGAAAAAAGTATACACCATCATACGTTCTGCTTGCGGATTGTTGCAAAGTAGTTTTTACCTAACTTTATAATCTTGGAGTTCCGCAAAGTAACCTCTGATTCTATTAATTCTATCGATAAGCACCAGGATCACAGCTTAACCTGAATTCGAAGAACTAAAACGCGCATGAATATTTACCGGTCACCCATCTCACATTTTCTGCATCTGTTTCGCTTAGCAGCGTAGGTCACTGGCGTTCTAGTCCCTGTAGCTTCGGGATTAAGAATAGAGCTACGGTATCCCCTGCCTGATCGTAAGAGACGACTAAAAGGGGGCTTCCGGGGATGCGGACGGTAAGAGTGGGAGCTTGACCCGTCCAGCTAGCAGCCCCGGGAGGGACGGCGGTGTATGCGTGGCCGCATGCCGCCGTGAACACCTGAAGGTGCAGGAGAGCACATCTGCTCTCCCGAAGATGGGCCCGTTTTGGGGCGCCGCGCGTGGAGGACACCGGTGCGTTCCTATGGAGATCCCGGAGTCCTCACAAACGCAGAGGCAGGCCACCGAGGGGGTTTTAGTGCGGTCAAATCCCACATAACCCGGTATCCTCTCCCAAGGTGTCGGGTACCTTTTGAAGGATTCCCCCCCGATACCAAAAAAAAAAAAAAGGTCACTGGCGTTCTACACCTTCCGCTTGGCCATGTACGCTTAAGTTTGTGTTATATGAAGGTACTCAAACCTATTCCTAGTATATAAATCGAGGTCCCTCCCTCAATATAATATAATAGAAAAAGAAAAATGAGCGAGGTGGGACGTAACGGAAAAACACTTTATTACGATAATAAACCCTCGCTCCGTTGCTATTTGTCTTCCAGTTCATTAAGGGTTAGATTAAATTCTAAGGGTGATATGTGATACGTATATTAGTTTCTGAGCTCTGTTTACTATTTACTTACGCAGTCGAGTTGGGAGGGAACTACTGTACCATTGTAGATCCAGATTGACTTCTCTGATGACGCAGGAACGGATATAGATAACCAGCGTTCCGCCCGCGGTTCCGCCCGCGTGGTCTACATATGTTTTTTTCCGTAGGAAGGACATTTTCTCCGTGTAAAATCCATGGTCAATACTCAGCACAAAAAGGACAAACAAAAAACAATCAAGCACACTTTCAAATTAATAATATTAGGTACTTATTTTATATCTCACTGCTGGACACAGGTCACCTCGCACAAGTGAGAGGGTTTAAGGCCATAATCCACCACAATTATGAAGTTCTCTCAGGCATGCACGGTGGACGGCGGTGTGTGCGTGGCCGCATACCACCCTGAGCATCGGAAGGTACAGAAGAGCAGATCTGCTCACCCAAAGATGGGCCCGTTAAAATGCGCCGCACGTGGAGGTCACCGGTTCGTTCCAGGACACTGAAAATCCCGGAGTCCTCCCCAAGCGCAGAGGCAGGCCACCGAAGGGGTTTTAGTGCGGTACAATTTCCCCCCCCCCCCCCCCCCCGATACAAAAAAAGGCATGCACGGAGATGGAGAACATCGTAATCAATTAAATATCACTATATTTTCCAACACCGTGAAGCAGCGATTAGTACCTACACACATTACAAATTCCTTTTTCAGAGATGCGCGCCAAGGATTTGAACCCGATATTTGTCGCGTCGGAAACCGCGTTCTTTTACTACCATCGCTGCACCTGCAATAATTTAGGCTTTTTAATAAGTCTACTAAAATATCATCAACAATGATCAACAGTCATCTACATCCCTTTTTATGTCCATACTAAGCAAAGCTGTTCTTTCAACTTGTAATGTTTATGCCGACATTGACTTACTAGTACATGGTTTAGTTCGGAACTAATCCATACTAGATAATCTAGTCTTTACAACATACTCGTAGATAATGCTGGCATTCCCTAGAGATAAGTATCTAAGTATTATTATAACATTGTATATGTGGCTGCAACCCTTTTTTGAGTCCCACTGCTGGGCACGGGTCTCTCCCCATTATTGGGGAGGCCTGGAGCTTACTCCACCACGCTGCTGCTGCTGCTGCGGGTTGGTGGCAGATTGGTTATATTATGTATAAGATATTATATACATATATGATATTTTATTTTGTTATATTATTATTATTATTATGGTTATTGCAGTTTGTCGGTTGGTGAGATGAGAGGCAATTCCGCTGTCGGATGTTTTCAAACCGCCCATAAGGCCTCCGATAAGGTTTAACGAGCGTTATCTATCGATAACAACCGGGACCGAGGCTTAAAGTGCCCTCCGAAACACGGAAATGCGCATGAAATTATTTTTTTTGCCACTACCGGTCACCCATCTCACACCCGACCGCGCCCGTTTGTCTTAGTTGCATAGATCGTTTATGTTCTACGCTAACCGACGGGCCATGCGCGCTTCATTGTATATGTATAAATGTGAAAGTGTATCCTTTTTAGAATCATTTTTCGGAAACCCTCGCCTTAAATGATATATAAGAATACATAATACGTACAAAAAAGCACAACAAAGCCGAATACTATGTCCTTTTGTTCAAGTAAACATTTGTATTACTGTTTTCAATTGTAAGTAGGACATTGGAATTGGAGTAACCAGTATCGAGCTTATTTGTAGGTTAGCTTATTTTTATGACACGTTAGATTTGCAAACTAATACTCTTGTTTACATTAAATATTTTAATTTCCGGTTTCATTTAATTCGTATAGAATATTCTATATATTAATAAGTATAGAAATTTTAAAAACTAATGTTAGTAAAACATAATAACACACAGCTCCACATACACATGACAAACAAATCTAATTTATAATACGCTCTATATAGAGATCTTAGTAAAATTTAGAGAAGAAATGCCTTTTTAGTAACGGGGAAAACCTTCAAAAGGTACCCGGCGCCTTCGGTGAGGATACCGATTTATAAGGGATTTGTACCGCACTAAAACCCTCTCGGTGGCCTGCCTCTGTACTTGGGGAGGACTTCGGGATCTGCAGTGGAACGCACCGGTGCCCTCTCGGGCCTATCTTCGGGAGGGCAGATGTTCTCTCCTGCACCTTCAGATCATGGGGGCATGCGGCCACGCAACCACCGAGTCTTCCTGGGGCTGCTTGTTGGACGTACGGAGCTCCTACTCTCACCGCCTGCAACCCCGGAAGCCCGCTTTCAGTTGCCTCTTACGATCAGGCAGGGGATACCGTAGCTCGTTCTTAGTCCCGAAACGACAGGGACTAGAGAAGAGATGCCTACCCTATCTAGAGAGCAATTTTAATAATTTACTACGTTTCGGGCCCTAGCGTCTAGTTGGCTGAAGATGTCATCATCCGCAATGACAACCAAACTCCACGTGGTGTGCATATTCGACTTTCCTTTTATCTTGTGATTACCTACATACCCACATATGTATATAATCTGAATCTCGGAAACGGTTACAATGATTTTCATAAAATTTAGTATATAATATGCTAACATGTACGTAACTTTTATTTTCCTCCTACTTGTATTGTAAGTTCAAAATTACTTTGTTACATCTCTGTAACAGACTTCAAGCGTCGGAACGGAAGTTAGCGGCGCTACGTAACTTGGAAACGCTTCCTGTGTTTCGTAAACTCTTATTTCAAATGTAAAGCTCACCATTTACTGGGGAATATTTAGACAAACCCTTTTTTTAAAATAAAGCCTCACACAAGATTAAATGTTCTTTGCACTGTCAATTTTTGTGTAATTAAATATTGCGAATATATTGCCATTTGCAACCTAACTTAAAAATTTACTACTAAAAACTCCAAAAAAGTTTACAGTTTGTCATTTACGTTACGAATTACGAGTACTTTAACAAGCGCGGATTATAATTTGTAATGACGATAAATGACAGAGCTTTAAAGAGTCAGTCAGTACAATATAAAAACGGCACCTGCTACGGCCGTCGACTTAAAGATATTTGCTTATGCATATTTAATTTTATAGGTTCCGTATAAACAAAAAAACAGGTGTCTGTCCGTCTATCTGTAACAGTACAGTTTTCTTCGATTCTACGAGACAAAATAAGTTGAAATTTGATATAACATAAAATATGGTTTTCTAACACATATTTTTGTTATACCTAGTTATACCTATATAATTCATAATTTTAAAGATTATTCAGCTCCTATATACGAAATGAATTATGAAATTTTGAAAAAATACAAACAGTAGTCTTATTATGTGGCTGCAACCCTTTTTTGCGTCCCAGTGCTGGGCACAGGTCTCTCCCCTTTATTATTAGGGAGGCCTGGAGCTTACTCCACTCCTTATGTTAGTGGCCAACCCGCTGTCGGATGTTTTCAAACCGCCCATAAGGCTTCCAATAAGGGTTAACTACTGTTATCTATCGATAACAACCGGGACCGACGGCCTAACGTGCCCTCCAAAGCACGGAAAGGCGCATGAAGTTTTTTGCCACTAGCGGTCACCCATCTCACACCTGACCGCGCCTGTTTGGCTTAACTGCGTAGATTGCTTGCGTTCTACGCTAGCCGCCGAGCCATGCGCGCTTCTTATATAAGTATTTTTATATATTGTGGTAAAATCCATAAAAAATATTTGGTTTTAAAAGAAAACAGGAAAACCCTCAAAGAGGAAAGTGCGGACCAGAACAATTGGCATTCTACTCGTATTAGCGTAAATACTATGGAATAGAATGAAAAATGTATGGATTTGACGTGAGCTAACTAAATGTCACGTGATTTCGATCGTTTGCTAAATGTGAGGTTTTGGCGGGTAGTCTGAAGGGACATATTGTGCTCTGGTTTTATTTTCATTTTCTTGGTGTATTTTTGAATTATATCGGAAAACATCTGTGGCATTTTGTTCGATATAGGTTAATGACCGTACACGAGTGTTGTGATATGAAATAACAGTGCGAAAACATGTTTTTTCGGCTTGGCTCCAAAACTCCATCGGACTGACTAGACTGACTGATAACTGACGACTTACTTATTTCTTCTATGACTACAAAGTGATGCAAAAATTATACTTGACGTTGGCAATATGCATTATTTAATAATAAAACAAAAATATTAAATGGCTGCAAGGATTTTATCCAATGCCGTAAAACGCGTTTTAAAAAATTGACTTAATATCAATCCCATAAATTTATCATTCAATACTCAATACTCAATTATTTATTGCGTTCATGGTACATATATGGTGTTACATTAATTTATATTATATACAGTTCATACATGAACCCTATTAGGGTATTGCAATAATGTAGTGAGAGCGGACCGACCTGTTTTACAATACTGTTCTATAATACCTTAATTCATAAAATATTCATTTATATTGTAAAAACAATTGTTTATTAGATATTGACGTAATTTTTTTATGAAAGTTACTTCATTATTTAGCAATCGGATCTCATTTGGCAATTTATTGAAAATTTTTATACACATCGCGTATGGTCCGGAGCTGTACATTTTGAGTTTTGAGGCAGGCTTTACTAATAAATGTTTTTGTCGACTTTGGTATCGTCGCGGTTCGTCGTCGCGTAGTGTAAAGAAATTTGGGTATTTTTTAATAAACTTACAGGTCTCCAATATATATATAGATGTTAATGTCAAAATATTATTTTTAATAAAATATGGTCTACAAGTTTCCTGTTCTTTTAAATTTTCAAGTATACGGATACATTTTTTTTGTAGTGTGAACAAATGGTGTATATCTACGCTATTGCCCCATAATAGGATTCCGTATGTTAGCCATGAATAAGCGTAGGCATAATAGGCAGATAACGCAGTCTTAAGGTCCGTGACTTTTCTAAGCTCCTTCAGGGCATATGTGAAGCTCGATAGCTTATTTCTGACTTTCTGCACATGACTTTTCCATTTTATATTCGAGTCTATTTCTATACCCAACAAAGTGAACACGTCGACGCAATCTATTTTTGAGTTATTATATATAAAATTTATGTCAAGAGGTTGTTTTTGGTGGGGTCTATATTGCATTATTTTTGTTTTTTTAAAGTTAATGTCAAGGTAATGGTCATTCATCCAGTCAATTAAAGTATTAAATATGTCAGTGAGTTTTTCATTTAAATTGTCATAATTTTTACACGATGTCAAAAGGGATATGTCATCAGCAAAAAGAACACAGTAGTCATTTATTATTTTTGGGAGGTCGTTTATGTAAATTACGAACAGGATACATCCAAGCACACTTCCCTGAGGAATAGAGTTCTCTATTTTTAGTGTGTTAGATCTAACTAATTCTATTTTACATGTGTCGGGGTCAAAATATTCAATTTCTACTATTTGTGAACGATCTTTGAGGTATGACCTGAACCAGTCGTGTGCTATTCCACGAATTCCTATGTCATATAATTTTTGTAATAGTATGTCAAATTGTACTTTGTCATATGCTTTTGTCATATCTAGCAGTATTCCAATGGCATTATTTTTATTATTTATAATGTCAAGTGCTTTCTGTATATATTTATAGACGGCTAATGTCGTTGATCTTTTTTTCCTAAATCCATATTGGCAATCATCGTATAAATTATATTTTTCACAAAATGAATTTAATCGCTTTTGCATTATTTTTTCGAATATTTTTGAAGAAGTAGGCAGTAGGGCTATTGGTCTATAATTACTAGGATCTGTCTTGGATGCTTTTTTGTGAATTGGTTTGACGAGCGATATTTTCAATAAGTCCGGAAAAGTGCCCTCTAATAATGATTGATTTATCAGCGTATAGTAAGGTAAGGTCAATTCCTCAGCACATTTCTTAATTATATTCTGCTAGCGTTTACGATAGTAGATTTCCAGTTGTCTAGCCCCCATATTCATTTTCAAGGTAAAGGCAGAGAAAGCCTCTAGGCATTTAGTCCACCCTTTGTACTTTTTTATATAAGTGCAAAGGAGCAGAAAAAATGAATTATTGAAATATACATATACCTTTTGTATTGTATTTGTATATTTGTTTGGAAACATTTCCAGATTAAACCTATGACAATTTTACCGCTTCTGTATTATTACGTGACTTGTGTTACTTCAACTATAGTATATAGTCGGAGTTTTGGCGGGAAGTCGAAAAAGACACATTGTGCTCTTGTTTTATTTTTACTTTCTTGGTGTATTTTTGAGTTATATGGGATAAATTTGATGGCATTTTGTTCGATATAGGTTAATTAAAGTGCACGAGTGTTGTGAATTAAAATAACAGTGCGAAAATATGTTATTACGGCTTACCTCCCTAATTCCATTGGTCACGTTCTTGTAAAGAAGCCATCGCTTAACTTGAATGCAGTCAGACATTGACTGTCTGATTACTAACGACTTACTGACTTTACCTATTATTACTCGTCCAGTTTCACCGAAAGTGGCAAAAACGTGATGCAAAAATTATACTTGACACTGGCAATATGCAAAGTTTGCGATGCCATAAGAAGAAAAAAACTTACTGTCAACCCTACTTATTATATCGATGCTGTCAACTTTAAAAAAGACGATATTCTCCTGTTTAAAGTTGATTAATAAAAACTAAACCTATGAAATCTGAAGACTCTACAACATTGCACTAAAATAAATCACGAACATCAACGTATTGTAAAAACACATTTTTCTAATTTAAACAGTCTTTATTGCCGTTAAACAACGGCAGTTGTTGTGAGCGGTCCATTTGGCAGGGATCTATGAAAAAGTGTTATATCTATTTCACACCACATGCCAAAAATCTGCTTTATGTTCCCACGATGCCAGTAGGATAAAATAAAAATTTTGGTAAATCAATCAATCAATCACATGTATTTGTTCAATAAGGTCACAAAAAATGGAAAAATTTTCAATTTAGTGGTAGTGCCGCTTATTCTACCGCGATAGGCGTATAAGTTTTCAATATGGCTGGCTGTAATCCTTTCTGCGTCCCATTGCAGGGCACGGGTCTCTGCCTATTATTGTGTGCTTTCCCTATTATTACCATGCTTCGAAGGGCGCACAGTCGTTAAACCTTGTCGGAGACCGCGGTATGGCCACTAACTCGCATCTCCACCAACCCGCATTGTACCATCGTGGTGGAGTAAGCTCCAGGCCTTCCCAATAATGGGGAGAGACCCGTGCCCATCAGTGGGCCGTAAAAAGGGTTGTAGGTTCAGCCATTCAGCTGTTCTAAATTATCTTGCAATTATTAACAGAGTTTTTCAGTTCATTCATTCATTTATTAGTTGACATTCATAATATAACAAATTAGTAATTATCTAACAGTATATTATTACCCCTTTCAGTATTTCTTTAAATAACTTAAAATTAATTAATTAAAATTTAAATAACTTTAGACAACTCTTATCGTACAGAACGAAAGACAACTTGCTGCAGAAAACTTGAAATCATCTTATAACAAATACCTTCACCTAAAGGACTATTTCTGATTGGATAACCCAAATAAAACACGCGAGTGCATACACACGCACACACACACACACACACACACACACACAAACGCGCGCGCGTCTCGGAAGCACAGCAATACTTATTTATTTGTTCCATAATTAATATAATTAAAATGTTTGTTATTATGTTTGTTTGTTTGTTATGTATGAATGTATTTCTTTTCATTTCTTTTCATTTTTAGCTTTTAAATTTTGTATGTACCTAATAGTATTTTTTTTATTTAACTTTACATGTAATTAGTTGTATGCTATTTCAAAAACTGATTTTTGTAACACTTAACATAACTTCAAGTGCTCGAAGCAGCGGTACGGGGAGGTACGACATTTAATTCCCGCATAAGATCTCAGGGAACTCGGAGCGGCTGAAAATCAGCGCAGCCCAGGTTTATAGATCTTGGGTCTGCTGTAGCTGAGCCGTTTCCTTTTGCTTCCAACAGTAGGTGTATATTGTAATTGTAAATTGTAAATATTTAAGTGTGAAATCTGAACTTCTTTTGTATGCATTTATGTATTGAAGCAATAAACCATTTTTATTATTATTATTATTATTATTAAAAATCTTACACACGCGAACGAAATGTTGGCGGACAGTATAACATATTTAAAATATTATGTTATTGTTAGATTTAATAATATTTAAATTGATTTATGTTTAAAATAGCTAGGTACGTATAAAAATATTATTAATCGTAGAAATTCTTGGTGCCCTTAACATAATTACGTTTACTTTAATAAGTACGTTGTTAATTACTCAATTTCATAAGCAGAGTTCAATGTAACCATATGCCCAGCTTTAAAAATATGTGCACACGTGTCAGGAAACAGTGCAATATTCCCACGATACTAACGCTAACGCTAATACTCGGTACTTAGACCATATTAGCCGATTACGTTACACCTCTTTGGTTCAGAATGTTCTAAATTAACAGCAAGGTACACATTGATTACATTTACGCGTACGACGGTAAACGCTGAGCCGGTAATATAATCTACTACCAGTATTCCAACTTCATACAAACGGACGAAGCGCGAGCTATGCCTACGCGCCTCGATCTCGGCATGCGCTCGGCATGCAGAAAGTCACAATTGTGCCGCAGTGACGAACGGGCGGTGTTGTTTTTTTTTTTAACAATAACCGCGAGATTTTTTTACTAAAATAAGTTCAATTACATATTTAACACCTTGGCTGCAGTAAATAAAATTATGAACCTTCTCCTGGTGCGGCCGCGGGTCGAAATGCGCCCCCAACGATATTTTAGCCAGTGCGTGGCAGGTCCTTCTCGACCCACCAGCACCAGGGTAGTTTAAAATGCTATAACTTTGCGAAAACTTGATGTTTACAATCTTTTTTTTAACTATTAGAATAAGCTTGAACTTCCTTAGGTTTAGTTCGCCACGGGATCTACCTAACAAGAAATGAGAAATAAACAAAATAAGACAGACAAAAATATGGGGATTTATTTATCGAAAATAAAACAGAATTATCGTAAAAAAATAAAAAAAAATATTTATTCACTAATTATGTCTGTCTTTAAAACACGTCAAACAATGGTGTTGATTGCATTTCCTACAATTATTTTTTTTATTTTTTTAACTTTTGTTTTTGTTTTGGTACTATTAAATATTCTCTCTTGTAGCACCCTGCACAAGTTCTTCTTCTAGCGCTCATCTCAAGGACATGATCATCGTCCTTAGGTTTTACTTGATGTTCTGAAATAATTTTTTTTTAAACAAGAGTACCCGAAACTATATACATATATTCAGAACTCAGGGATAATGCAGTTACATATAAGTGAAAGAAATTTAAGAATCGGCTCAGTATTTTCAGAGATTAGTCCTTATACACAAACTTACAAACAAATTGTACCTCTTTCTAATATTACTATAGATGTGTAGATAGTAAACAAAACTTACCGCTTTTACTTGGCTTTCCATGCTAATTAAGTATATTAGGCCAGTCATTATCGACATCAAACATCGCAAACGCGCATGTATCTACGACTCTTTTATATGTTGTTAGGTCCCCTAAGAGTAGTCTATACCAAAAATTGCAACCCTGAAAACCTTGTGCTGCCACCATGGTGCTCGAAAAACTGCGAAATTCTGGCTCTTGTTTCAGTTTTTTTGAAATAAGGTACTTAGTGTTTTAAGGAAGCGTTTTTCGGATATACTTGTCATATATTTTATCAAGGTAACTAAATTTACTACAATTTAAGCCCAACATGAGCTCTCTAGGTCTATTAGTTGCGGAGGTAATGCTAGTCAAAGATGGGCAATTTTTTCCAAAACGTGGAAAATTGTCGGTAGGGTTGTTTGTCAAGACATTTACTGGCTATACTAATGGTCCTAGAGAATAGCCATGAATTCCTTCCAAAAAGGTGGCAGAGGTGGATCAGAGTGCGCCCAATATCCAGCAAATTCTTTCACATGTGGAGAAATGCAGGTACCACGAGGGATGGTTTTATTCCTGCATGCTGAGGCGGCATCGGGTCGCTAGCGGCCTGGTAGGGGCTGGGGGAAATAAAGCATTTCCTACGTATCAGTCAAGCCGCAAATATTTTTCGGTCGCAATTTTATAAGGCCGATTTGTTATTCAAACATAAACACGGTTTTTTAATCTACCAATCAAAAAGCAACAGGCATTTTTATTGAACACTTCCTATTCAATTCACAAAGTATTTTATTTGTTTATATAAAAAAGTATATTTACAATCACAAAAGTAATACGGCCGAGTATACTGTATAGTAGATAATATTACCGTGGCTGAGTGCTTAGACCGATGTTTACAAAGTTACAAAGTAACAAACGATGGGTCTAAGTACTTAAGGAGTGTTATCGATGTACTTAAGTGTTTGTTTCGTTGAACTTTCGTTTGTTTCGTTTTTCGTTCAACATCATAATTAATGAAACTTTCAATCGTCTTTTTTGGTGATTTCTTACCAAAAAAACACATTTTCCATGACGACGGTGTTGCGGTGATTTGATAAGGGTATTGGGTTCGGTAGCAACCAGTAGAGAAGTCCTTATAATGAACTAGCTTTCCACCCTCGGCTTCTCGGCGTGAACTACACCTTGACTCCCATAACAATGAGATATGCAGATCATTGATCCCTTTGAAAAAAATGAACTGTTTGAAGGCGGTTTTGACTGCCTCATCAGATTTGAATTTTTTCCTTTCAAAAAGTTAGGTATCCAAATTTTAAAAAAGTGGTAATCGGTTGGGACAAATAAATTTGAATTTGGAATTTCTCTGGAAGGCAAGATATTTGATTTTATAGTTGCCAGTATTGAGTATCGGCAATTTCTTATGTAAGGATATTACGTATATGTGGTAGAATTTTCTGCCATCATTTCTGCCAGAAAGAAAATTCTGATGCCATTACCGGCCAGACGACGAAAGTAACCATCAGCCTTCGGAGTAGCAGGACAACTGCATACGACCTCAAGCAAAAGATGTCTGCTCTACTCATCTCTCGATTATGCTCTCGACTTTATTTATATAAAAACGGTTAATGTAGATGTCCATTAACTTCAAAGCGAACATTCAACATTATATCATCAGCATTATCCTCTACTAAAACAGTTTACTAAAAATACTTGAAACTCCATTGTTCCAGATCAAAATCACTACGAAGCCCGAGCAACATGTTCGTCATCAACCTGGCGATCTTCGACCTGATGATGATGACCGAGATGCCGTTGTTGATCATCAGCTCCTTCTACCAGCGGGTGGTCGGCTACGAGCTTGGCTGCGATATCTACGCGGCGCTCGGAGGATTCTCGGGGATCGGCGGGGCCATCACCAACGCAGTTATAGCTTTTGACAGATATAAGTACGGCTTTATTCATTTTATTGATAAAATATTAATTTAAAAAAACATTTATAAGAATATTATGACAATAGCTATTAGAAATAAAAACGTCTGCGTCTCTCCTTTCTCAAATTACAGTGCCTTATAAAACATATATGTATTTTGTATTCAATGAATTAATAAAATATATGAAAAGAAATGTAACATTCCGTCTGCGTATTTACTAAGAAAATTAAAAGTAACAAACTAGTCTTGAATTTAAAGGATTTCTTGAGTATTACTACTAAAAAGGTGTTTTTGTAAAATTTAGTTTGCCGTACTTACGTTCACGTTTATGCAAATAAATAATATAAAAAACAATGATGTCATTATATTAAAAATTTGTACATGTTTATATTTATTTTTACAAGAATTAAAAAATAAGACATTTGGATTTTGGTCCCATATTACGCCTTTTTTCTACAAATTAATCGTAAGTTTTGTACTGAATCCGATCATTGCGTTGGTGCCCAAACAAAGGTGCCCTTGTGATTACAATACAAGAAGTATTCTAAGAAGGAGAATAACCGGTGAAAAATCACAATGCATTAATTCCTCATAACGCTTTATCGTGTACGAATTCAGTGTTAAATTCAATTTCCGTTATTTACTATATGTATTTACTTTACAGAACCATTTCAAGTCCCCTCGACGGGCGGATAACAAAAGTACAAGCACTGCTACTTATTCTCTTCACGTGGATCTGGGCCATTCCCTTCAACGTGCTTCCCTTCTTCAGGATATGGGGGAGATACGTTCCTGGTAGGTACCTAAAAATAAACTTAGTAGATTCTTTTAACCATATTTAAGTCCTTTTAAAACTATGAGGTATTCAGGAAGTGGAATTGGTTAGGACATATTGTAAGGAGGACCAATAATCAATGGTCATGTAACCCTTGAATGGCAACGGTGACTCTTTGGCAAAAACAGTATAGGCCGCCCCTGACCAGGTATGCTGATGACTTGATAAAAAGAGAACGAAAAGCCGTTGGATTCAGAGGGCACAGGTCGGATGGACTGGCGAACGTTAGGTTAGGTTACGTTAGGTGTATTAAACAGTATCTGTCGGGTACGCGTCCGCATGTGCGCTCGCGGCAACTCCTCCATGGGAGCTGGAGGCCAGGGTGCTGGCCACCGTCTATGATTGGACGGCAGCGCAAAAGGCGTTGGGTGAGTGGCCAGCCCCTGAAGAGCGCAACGCGGTGAGGCGGGATGCGCGCGAGGCTATGGTCCAACTGTGGAGGGAGGACCTAGCCTCCGCGCAGTTTGGACGCCGCACTCTCGACGCCCTTGGTCCTGTGATCGAGGCGTGGGAGGAGCGGCCGCACGGATTCCTCACCTTCCGCCTGGTGCAGGTACTTTCCGGACACGGATGTTTCGGCAATTACCTGTACCGAATCGGAAGGGAGGAGTCCCCGTCGTGCCACCATTGCGGTGCGGCGGAAGACTCGGCGCAGCACAGCCTTGAGAGTTGCCAGGGCTGGGATGAACAGCGAGTCTTGTGCACCGTTGTCGGCCGGGACCTTTCGCTGCCGAGCATAGTTAGGGCCATGCTCGGAAGCGAAAGAGGCTGGAAAGCCGTTGCTTCCTTCTGTGAGGAAGTTATCTCACAGAAGGAGGCGGCGGAGCGGGAGCGAGAGGACGATCCGTCCCAACCCCCGCTCCGCAAACGAAGAAGGGGAAGGAGAAGACGGCAATACGACCGTTCTCTCCCTCCCCCCGATGGTGGCCTGCAGGTTGGAGGTACGGGGGTGCCTCCACCTGCATTGCACAGGCCATCACTGATGGACAGGAATGACCCGGCGCTCCCGGTCCCCTGTAGCCTCCCCATAAGGGGAGCGTGTAGGGCCTGCCAAGATAGGCAGGCAGTCGCCGACGATGTTGTGGAAGCAAAGGCTCTGCCAATTTCCCACGACATCGTCACGATGGCGATGGAGGAGCGCAGTAGGGTTTAGTGGGTATACTCCTGCCTCGTAACGGCAGGGGGGAGTCCCACACACCTCCCTCTGTCCCCTCGACAGAGGTCGAGACGGTGCGTAATAGCATTCCCTACTTAAAAAAAAAAAAAAGGTGTGTGAAACAGTATGGATGTGTAAGTAATACAGTAGTAGGCTATACAAGTTGGTACTTCGAGTTAAACGCGTAACTATTTACATGCATATTCTCTTTCTGAAGAGATTCTAATAAAACAGATTCGAGAAGACAGACAGACAGAACAAAAAAACGGTCATTAGGTGTTTGTAAATAACTGTACAGTGAATGAAATATTTCATTTCATTTCTGAAAACACACCAATAAAATCCGCACCGTAGGTATACATAACTTGCCTTAAAGTGCGAAAAATGTAATAAAAATTTTAGGTCATTATGACAGAAACGATTCAATAAAAAGTGACGAAGTGCCCAAAATTTCATATTTGATCGTCCATGGGTCTCTAACGCAATTCACAGCCAATTTAACCAGAAATATTACCTGAGGAAACGATAAATTCTAATTCTGAGTTACGAGTGTTACACCGCTTTTATAAAATCTAATAAAATGCGTTACTTTATGTCCTTTAAACCTTTAGGTTTTAAATACATATCAGGTTAGGTACCAAAAAGGTACATAAAAATGTTTATCAAATAAAGAAAGAAATTTTTGAACTCTATAGAAAACGATAACCGGATCCTGAGTAATTTTTATTTTTTATTTATTTTTATTTAATCGGGTAACGAGAAACCAAGGGTTATTATACATTTTGATATTTTAACCTATGTTACTTGATACTAATTAAAAAAGAGTACCTGGACGACCGAGCTTTGCTCGGATAAAAACAATTTATTTTCTTGGTTTAGTTTCAAACGAAACACTGATTTGCTTAGTGTTACTTAACAACGCCATCTGAAATAGCTCCTAATAAAAATAGTTATTTTCATAAAAATGAGAAATACACAATAAGGTTTTAATTGAGGTTTGAACCCGGGTCTCTAGTTCCGCAGTCAACTCACGCAACCATTCGACCACGAAAGCTTTAATTCAATGGACGAAATTTTCATAGAGCTCTTTCAAACTGACATTGTCATTTCTTTGAACGTCGGATTGGCGTATGGTAATAGGGGAGCCCAAGAAGGGATTTACGGATTTACTCGAGCGCGTCAGATTAATATATGGGGAACACCTTGCATCCTGTTCAGTGCTGCCACGATTAAAAAAGACCTTCTATGTAGGTACAGTTTTTTTTTCTTACTTCTGGATGTCAAAATGGTCAGATTAGAAAACCCCGTTACCGTTGAGACATGAATTTTAAATAATAAAAATTCGAACTCTTCAAAAGTTTGCCAAAATGCCGTTTTTTTATTTCGCTGTTTTGTATACATTCATACTAAAATCTTCAGATTACTGAAATATGACTTACCATGCATTTAAGTTACTGAAACATGACTTAGCATGCATTTAATTTATTCTACTATTTAACCTGGACCTTTCGTATAAAATTTTTGAAAACCTATAGGCGCTCTCTCCACCGGTTAAACGCAAAACGTCATGAAGTATAATAATATTAAATAATATAATATTTTAATCTTACTACCACCCAACCTATGAAAAGCACAAGGTCCTGATGACGCTTGAGGAAATCCACAATAAGCCTTGTGGGCTCCCCAGTTTGACAGCGTTTACGCCACAAAGTTATTAATACTCTCCAATAGATGTCAGGAAGAGTCGTATTTTTCAGTTTATATTTAAATTGATTTTCATTGAAAATATTTTTATACAGCTAAAAATTTCCATCAATAAAAATTTTGTGGATCGATTTATCATCCCCGAATCCAGGGTACTAAATTTCATCAAAATCTTTGGAGCCGTTTCCGAGATTCAAAAAATATATTTAGATACATACAAGAATTGCTCGTTTAAAGGTATTAGATAATTAACAATTGAATATTACATAATTCTATTTTTTATTTAAAGTACAATTTATTTTAAATGTCTATGCACCCAAGTGACATCAGACTGATGACAGTTTCCAAATAAAAAATGATTCATCAAAATCCAACCTTATAATAGTAACACGTAAAAAATACACACGAATTGAGTATCTCCTCTCGGCCGAGATTTTTTTAACTCGCACTGTGTAAATAATCATAAAAAGTTGTTGTCGTAAAAAGTGTACTAGTATCTTTAAAGTTAATCCATACTTCCATACTTATAGGTAAATAATTATAAATTCGGAAGTAACTCTGTCTGTCTGGTACGCTTTCCCACTTAAACTATTGAACCAATTTTAATTAAATTTTGAATACACACACCACTGTGGTGGTGTACCACAGATGGAGTTGACCTTGGGAAAATACATAAGCTATTTTTTATCCTACGCCGGGGACCCATAAAATGGGTCCAAGCGGGCGAAGCCGCTAACAGAAAGAAGGCTAGTACAGTGTAATTGACAATTATGCAGAATAAATAAATCAAAATTATTGGTTATACTAGGCTACTTGTAAGAATATACTTATTAAACAAACAATAAAATAAAACGGGTGGCATCAAAATCCTTTGGTTCTATGAAGCAAATAAGCTCTCTCATGATCTAATAAATTTTCAAACAACACTGTCTAGTACCTACTATTGTTTATAAAGCTACAGCTAATTTAGAAAAGCAATTGGCTCAAAATTGTATGTATCCGGCCCTAACATAACACGTTGTTCAGAAATGAGCTGGCGACAATTTGATGAGCACCAGACGGTCTACATCCTTAATTTGAAAAATTTATCTCAGTTCAAAGCACTGTCGCCGGTAATTGGTAATTGAACTGCATTGACGGTAAGCTTCAACCAAAATATATTGGATATTAGCCCAATGATAACAAAAATATGCCATTGCATGAAATCTTAATATATCTCAAAAGTACTCGTAATATGTATTAAATGAAATTGATTATTTTGAAAGCCAAGTCAACATATTTATATAAATATAAAAGACTTTTTAATATTGATATTATTATGTTCACTACAAGATGTTGTTAGGTTAGCTATTTACTTAATAAGACCCTTCAGAAGAATAAAAGGACCGACATGTAGTGCCACATAGTTCTCACAACTATTTACTGTGGAAGAACTGAGTTGCGACACTTGGGTTTTTTACAAGTTATGTTTTTGATGGAGTCATTTCTTTTTGCAGACTGCAAATATAACTTTGTTATCATATATTTTTATATGGGATTACAAACACAGTTTGTGTATCTAAAAAACTGAACCAAAATCACAAATCTTTTTTTTCCTTTATTTACACACTAAACACTAATAGAAGCTTCTCTTTCGGTAAGGTTCCCTTAGAGGTTTGATAATCAAACAGTACAAACCAAACGGTCAGCTGTTAGAATAAGATATAAGATAAAATTAAGAAACTTTGACGACTTATAATTCTAAAACTTCTAGTGTAAATTGAATTAAATTAGAAATATACTGTGTTTATACTATGCCTGCTTGATTACTGCAAATCCATGTTCTAATTTTATCCACAACTAAGTTATAGGGAGGTTGAAAATGGTCTGAACTGCTTCGAGAAAAGGATGGGACGGCCTGCCGCGTTTTTCCTTGTCTTGGTACTGGCTGCAACCCTTTTTGCGTCCCACTGCTGGGCACGGGTCTCTCCCCCTTATTGGGGAGGCCTGGAGCTTACTCCACCACGCTGCTCCAATGCGGGTTGGTGGAGATGCGGGTTAGTGGCCAACCCGCTGTCGGATGTTTTCAAACCGCCCATAAGGCCTCCGACAAGGTTTGACGACTGTTATCTATCGACAACAACCGGGACCGACGGCTTAACGTGCCCTCCGAAGCACGGAAATGCGCTTGAATTTTTTTGTCTTGGTACTGCCGTACTCCTAAATAAGCAGTAACTAAGCCCTTGACTTTTTGCAGAGGGCTTCCTAACCACGTGCTCGTTCGACTACTTAACGGACGACCAGGACACCAAGGTGTTCGTGGTCGCCATCTTCGTGTGGAGCTACTGCATCCCCATGGCACTCCTCTGCTACTTCTACTCGCAGCTATTCGGAGCTGTAAGTATTATTATTTTTCCTAAAAGATCATGACCAGATCATCACTATGATTATGAATTCACTTCGACGCTGTTCTGAATTTTAAATTCGGAAGAATCATCAAAATATATCCAGAGATAAAAAGGTTATGACCGAACATATTTCTGTCAATAATGTTCTATCAATAATGTGTATTAATCTTTATTGAGAATAATTCAAATACTACTCTTCAAATATGAATAAAATTTTAATAGGGGCCACACATGGAGTTCCAAATAACTAAAATAAAATAATAAAATCTAATAACATAAATATCAATATTGGTTCATCCAAAATGAAAATTATTTAGAACCGAATTTAGAACCTCCACATTTCGAAGACTGTTAAAAATCAAGCTCTAGATATTATTTTACTATAATACCTAATATATGTAGGTATATGTATTTTTGATGAGAACTTTACGTACCTTTTTTGTTTGTAGATTGTATTTGTATCGTTGAGTGAGGGGAGTTTTATAAGCAATTTTATGATAAAATTTATTTTAAATGTGACAAGTTTAGTCAATAAACATGTCTCAAATTACACCATTCTGATCGTACAATTCCGATCGCCCGGCTTTTGTAATCATTAGGCTTCTGCTTATCCGCTTAAATCGATCGTGATTTGGATAATAAATTAATTTTTATTATCGGTTTGTTTCCATCGGCAACTTTTTTTTGTTACGGATGTTGCACTTAAATAATCTATCGACAACAACCGAAAGCAACTACTTAACGTTTATAACTAACGGATTTGCTTGAGGCTCCCGCTACGCTTTAAAGTAATGTAAAATACTATTTATTTACTTATTTCTTTTTTAATAATGTAAATAAAACATTTCTTTGACAAAGACAAAGACATTTATTTGCACAAATATGGGTGTTTACAAAGTTGTTTATATATATTTAGTTCGCCATATTTACCTTCATGAGGTATGCAATTATACAATGAAAAAATATAAAAGGAATAAACTTAACTAAGTATAACTCGGTCAAGTTAACATGACACCTGGGAGGCTACTCTGTACGCCCGTATCCGAAACTTCGTGAATTTTCGGGTCTCATTTTTGAGTAAGACTGATGAAATGAAAAAAGCCGGCGGAAAAAAAACCTCCCAGGTTTTTATGGAATTCCTTTATGCCGTTTTATCGTTTATGAAATCAGTGACTGAGTAATACGCCTTTTTCAGTAAATACGTTTTAAGTTATTTTTTAAATTCGCAAGAATACAAATTTTAACGAGACTGGGGACTTAACTGTTTAGATCTATTCGGCACCAATCGTAAGTGAATGAGCGCTCAAGTCACTTTATAATTTTAGCTGCGATCCTTTCGGAGTTTCACTGCTAGGCACAGGTTTCTTCTCTGGGAAGGCCTAGAGCTTACTCCACCATGCTGCTCCAATAAAAGTTGATCTTATCTTGGGTTTCCACTTACATACAGATAAATTATGCAAAGTTAACTCTTTGAGCAGTTCTTTACACAACACATTCTAGTGTACTTTATAAACTAACAAACTTTTATATCCTCGTAAATCAGATTTAAACTACTTTACACAAAACCGTGAGTAAATCCCTATCAAACTAAAACTACTTTACGTGAAAGCTGGGCGACTGTAATTCTATTTTATGCGTGGGTGCAACCATGTGTGAAGTACATTGCTTATATATTGACTTTGTTCCATAGATATAAAATCCAATTGTTCGATATCTATGACTTTTGACACTTCTTCTATAAATTTTAATAAATACATATAAATATGTTACAGCTGCCTTCGAAATGACTTTTGGTAATGTAGTTAACGGACTACTTCGCCCTCTTATCCATACTTTAATATTATAAATTCGAAAGTCTGTCTGTCTGTCTGCTACGCTTTCCCGCTTAAACTACTGAACCAATTTTAATGAAATATGGAAAACAGATAGAGTGGACCTTGGGACAGGACATATGATGGTTTTTATTCTACGGGAACCTTTAAAACGGGTACACGCGGGCGAAACCGCTGGCGGAAGGCTATAAATGCTTTGGTGGCCTCGAACCTATGACGCAAGCTCGACATCTGACCAAATCTGTACTAATATTACATGCGAAAGTTTGGATGTATTTTTGCATGACTTTATTGCTCAATAACGCAGAGATTGATTATAGTCTGGATTGCAATTGCAATGACAAATAAAAAAATGTACATAAATATGGTCCGATTAAATCTGGCACAAAACATATTTGAGTGAACATTAAACGCGTCATCTCCTTCCCTTACAATCTTGACTTGGGTCATTTCATACTTCATCAAGAAACACATTCAAGACATCTAGATTCGATTTAACTAAATTATCATTTATACATTTGTCCACTAAGAATCTAAATTCTTAGCGTTGTCACATCGACCCATATGGCGTAGGGCGACTTTCTTTTAACTTTTTTAAATGACCCACTGCTGGGCACAGGTCACTTCTGCAAAGTGAAAGGGATAGACCATAGTCCACCACCCTGGCAAAGTACGGATTGGTGGACACCTTGCCATGAGAAATTGTGTATGAGTTTCTCTCAGACACGGTGGTGGGAAACACCGTTATTAATTAAATATCACAATATTTACCTCCTCCATGTAGTACCCATAAATACGCACTTAACAAATTTCTTCGAAAAAGGTGTGTGCTGGGGGTTTGAACTCTCTATCCCCTTATCGGAGACCACTGGTCCTACCGCTCGGCCATTGCTGCTCTGCATATTACCACTACTAGCTAAGATAGTCTAGCTATCCTATATATATATGATTATATCTATATAAAGGATTATAATCCTTTAAAGATACAGCATTGAAATCAGGAACGCAAAGTCCCGAGCAGGAAGAGACAAGCGTATCCGTACGATAAAACATTTCAACCAAAACCACATACTTTGGAGACTGCGAACTGCGTTCCTGGTCGGAACTATGTGGACTGTTCGAGGGCCCTTTGGACTGAACGAACATGTTTGACATACTTGTTTGTTACAGCTTAGGGATGCGAGTATTTGTTCTCTTCTAAATAAAATTATTTATGTACTGAAGCGACCCGGTGGCTAGAACACAAGCGATCTTCGCAGCTAAGCCAAACGTTCGGATGTGAATCGGGCACAAAACATATTAAAGGGGTTAGAATGGAATTGTGGGCGGGACAGATGCGCCAAGGATATGAGCAATGCTCATATCTCTACAGAAACACGCGTTCGCGCTGCAATATGCGTGCTTGTGTGCGTGGTTAAGTGTTATTCGTCTATTTGAAATCGCATGATTGTGCGGCGCTAAGATTGGCTAGATTTGAAGTTGCAAATATTTGCGTAAGCTTCATATTTATTTAAGTACAGTTGTAGTGGAGTTGAAAGGTGGTGCTGAATCGACGACACCGGTTTTTATACGAACGGAGCGTTATTGCCATTCTATCTCTTTTAATATGTTTTGTGGAAATGGGTGACCGCTAGTGGCAATTTATATGCGTTTTCGTGCTTTGGAAAATAACAGTCGTTAAATTGGAGCAGCTTGATTTAATGGAGTAAGCTCCAGACCTCCCCAAAATTGTAGAGAGACTCATACCGAGCAGTGGGACATAGAAAGGATTATAGCTTTTGTTTTTAAGATTTACTAGAATTAGAAAAATATCAAAGCAATTTGCAGTCATATTTTATTAAAGTGAAAACTTCTTTTTTAGAGTGTATAGATAGACCAATCAAATTATTATTAATCAAAATCTAACGTGTAGATACGAGCAGTTTTACATTGTCACGGTAAATGCCTGATTATTGTGTAAATGTTTATTTTACAGGCAGTAAGATAACTAACGTCCTAATAAATAATAATATATAATAATAACGCTTCACACTCAACGCTCCACAGTAGGGCATATACACCGTGTCGGACATGTCCATGGATACATACAAAGACAGAAAAACAAACACCCAGACCAAGAACAGTAATTTAAACTTATCATTTAAATATCTGTTTCGCCGAATCGAACCCAGGACCCCTCGAGTCCATGCAGTCCGGCATGCTAACCATTGCGCCGCGTGAGTCGTCATAATAAATAATGTAGTTTAAAAAACTAAAAAACACGCTTTTGAGAAAATACGAACTAAAAACTAAAAAAATAAGAAGAAAATGTATATTACTGTAAATAAAGCGTGGGGTGCATGGTGTCAAAGTGTCAATAGTATCTTAAAAACCACCCCACGCTTTATTTACAGTAATATACATTTTCTTCTTATTTTTTTAGTTTTTAGTTCGTATTTTCTCAAAAGCGTGTTTTTTAGTTTTTTAAACTACATTATTTATTTTTAATTTTTTAGTTGGATTTTTATTCTCATATTATTGCATTGTCATCGGCCCTTGCCCCTATGCAAATTTTCAAGTTAACCAGAAAATTAACAAAAATCATATTTTGCAAATTGAAAAATGGAATAATTTTATCAAATTAGTGTATTGTCATCGGTCCTCAATAAATCTACAAAGTTTGAACGAAATCTGGCCGTTTAAAGTGGGTCAAAATCGCGCCCAAAGAAGTCGGTTACAAACATACAAACATACAGGTGAAGCTAATAAAAAGCGTGTAAAAAAGTAATAAAAATCTTACTTTTAAAATGAAACAGTGAGAATGTTGGATGATGAAATAATGCTATAACGGTCTCAAAATTTTATTATTAAAAATTTTGCTTGATCAATTGGAGCAGCGTGGTGGATTCTCAACCTAGTGCGGATTGGTGTAAAAATCACAAAATAATAGTCAAAATTTTACTCGGCAAAGGCGTGAATAAATTGAAACATTTTTTCTCATGAAAAGTATATCAAAATGGGGGCTAACGGGCCGAGGTAAAGTCCAAATAGTTCATTAAATCTGTAAGCCGGTAGTCCCAGAACAATGTCTGTTAGTCCGCAAGTATTTCAATTTGGTTAACTGCTCGGCATTCGGTTCCCACATTCAGAACTTATAGAATTAATTTAGTAACTAGTTTAAAATGGACATTTAAAGTTGGGTTATTATGATGTAATGAAGAAGAGGAAAAGTAGAACTTTATTAATTCGACCGGGAAAGTACCACTGCTGCACCTTTTCTTGGTATCGGTGGGGGGGGGGGGCTTCAAAAGGTACCCGGCACCTTGGGAGAGGATACCGTTATGTTATGTTATGTTTTATTTGTACCGTACTAAAAACCCCTTGGGCTGCCTCTGCGCTTGGAGAGGAAGCCCCCCAAGCGCAGAGGCAGGCCACCAAGGAGGTTTTAATGCGGTACAATTCCCACATAACCAGGTATCCTCGCTCAAGGTGCCGGGTACCTGAAGCCATAGAGAGCGTAACTTAGAGAGTTTTAACAGTCTTTTAAAAAATGAATATCCTTCAGATATAGAATCATTGACTTTCACATCAAACAATCCTTACTATCCCTACTATTAATATTATAAATTCGAAAGTAACTCTGTCTGTCTGTCTGTTACGCTTTCCAGCTTAAACTACTGAACCAATTTTAATGAAATTTGGAACACAGATAGAGTGGACCTTGGGAAAAGACATAGGATGGTTTTTATCCTACGAGAACCTATAAAACGGGTCCACGCGGGCGAAGTTGCTGGCGGAAGGCTAGTATTATAATATTATTAGTCAAATGAAAAAAGTACAATATCTACTCTACATAATATTAATTATTATTTTATCGTTGTTATCGAACTATATCCTTTTTTTTTGGTATCGGGGGGGGGGGGGAACCTTCAAAAGGTACCCGACACCTTGGGAGAGGATACCGGGTTATGTGGGATTTGACCGCACTAAAACCCCCTCGGTGGCCTGCCTCTGCGTTTGTGAGGACTCCGGAATCTCAGATGTGCTCTCCTGCACCTTCAGGTGTTCACGGCAGCATGCGGCCACGCATACACCGCCGTCCTTCCCGGGGCTGCTAGCTGGACGGGTCAAGCTCCCACTCTCACCGTCCGCATCCCCGGAAGCCCCCTTTTAGTCGCCTCTTACGATCAGGCAGAGGATACCGTAGCTCTATTCTTAATCCCGAAGCTACAGGGACTATCGAACTATATCCTGTCCATACAAGTGTACGAAACCTTCAATACGTAAGCCTGTGTCGCACTTGTATGATTCGTTCTATTCATTTGTAAGCTTTGAATTTCTTGTCGAATCCAATTTACTTAAAGCAACGTCTACGTTGATAACGTTCGGACCCCTCTGCATTTTAGCAATAAATAAGACCCCAAAGTTCTCTTTGATCGATAAGGGTAATTTAACTGGATAAAAACTTTTGCCGGGTGGAAGGATTAAAGAAAAACCCCTTCTGGGGTCCATACTTAGTTACGTTCTTAGCATATTTATAGTATCTACTAGTGGCAGCCCGCGACTTTGTCGCAAAACAAACGGGCACCTAAATAACCGGGAAAAAATCACATTCATTATGCGAAATATTTTTTATCTATACATATAATAATTCCTAATATAAAATAAATATTTTTTCTTAATGTAGTAATAATCTACTTTTTCGGGTTCCGTACCTCGGAAGGAAAAACGGAACCCTTATAGGATCACTTTGTTGTCCGTACGTCTGTCTGTCAAGACCTTTTTTCTCAGGAACGCACGGCGTATAGGTCAAGTCCACTGTCTCTTTGAGCAGTATAAAAATCAAAATTCTAAACCGGCGCAATCAAAAGATACAGCCGTTTATGCCGCAAACCGCAAATGTTCGACACTCACAAGGGGACTTTATTTATATTAACTTTCAGCTGCCCTAGTATGTAACTTAACGAGCAAGAATTGATTACAGTCAAATTTTCTTTTATGAAGCAATTCTTTTTATTGTGTTTCGGGGAAAGGTTTCGTTGCGTGTGTTGTGATGTTCAGAGGCTGAAACGACCACTTAACACCACAAAGTCTGCATGTTTGTCTGCTAAATAAAAAAAATCTTTAGCAGAAGAATTCCTTCTTTCTAAAATACAAAATGGAAAATAGGAAATTCGTTGGTTGAAGCGCAATTCGCGAGTAACTTTGCTTAAGTTTCGAAAAGGCTGAGCACTAGCTTAGTGCGGGCGGATTACAGCTCCATTCTGTTTGGCGGATTTTCGGGACAAATTTAATGAAACATTTCTCATGACTTAGCCATTTCGTTTAAAATTAATAGTTTGCACATTTTAGCTGACTCTGTTATTAATACGTGAAGCAATAAACTTGAATCCCTTTTTTCGATAAGTACGCAAACGGAGGATTATGAAAATTCAAATAGAGAAGGAGTGCACAATACTACTTTTATCATGATAATAATGTTTCAATTAACAATATTAACATTAGGTACACATATAAAAATATAAATCAACAGCGCAGATACACACTACCATGCCTGCATTCGTTTGATATGAAATATTTCTGTTGTATTTATGTAAAAATCCGAATTTTAATTTAAAAACAAAATATTTTATAGTTTTTCCCGAAAATCCGCCAAACAGAATGTAGCTGTAATCCGTCCTGCTAAACTAGTGTTTATCCATTTCGAAACTTAAGCAAACTGACTCGCGAATTCCGCTTCAACTAACGAATTACCTACTAACTGTCCTTCTTTTATATTGCAAAAAAGAAAATTTCGGATTTTCGTAAGATTTTCCTATTATTTATCATTTGATATATTTGGTAATCAAAAATACTGTTACATTTGCCGGCATTTATTAGTGTTATTTATCGGTTTCATAAGTAAAGAATTCTTCACACATCACATTTATCACATTCGTTTTACGTGTGATGCATTTAATGTCATTAATTTCTGAAACGATGATTTTCTTTTGTTATTTAAAATTTATTTTTCCAAATTTCACCGGAAAGTGCCCTAAAGAAGATCATGTAAATAACAGTACAATTTTCAGATATCCCTGAGGTCGCCTCGGGGTAGTCTTGGTTGTAAGCACTAAATTTACAAACATTTAGGTGACCATAGGCTATAACTATTAATAAGAAACTGTTTTAGCCTCGCAGCCATTTCTACTATGTCACAGCTGTGTTCAAATAGTTCAAATCCATTTTTCGTCCGGCTTGGAAACTTCGGGAATGAAATACGGCCAAGCTACACTAAATACTTTTGACACTCTCCACCAACCCGCATTGGAGCAGCGTGGTGGAGTAGGCTCCAGGCCTCCCCAAAAATGGAGAGAGAACCGTGCCCAGCAGGGGGACGTAAAAAGGGTTGCAGCCAGACACACGTTTTTTTGGCATAAAAACACTAGTTGGTAGATCTAATATTCAACACTCTATAATCTTTCATCCCTGACAATGCAAATTGATATTAAATTCCCTAACCTCATCAAACACCGTCTGAGAATATAAAAAATATAGAAATCGTCTAAAAATACCTAAGTTATATATACCTAAGTATAAGTAGTAATGTACCAAAAATTTGAGGTCTTAAGAAACCAAGTATCCTAATAAATCTAAATCTAATATATTAAATAAATATATTTGCTTATTTAGGAACCAAGTCCATCAGATGATTTAAATCAAATTTGTAATTTTTTGCTCAACTACTACAAATACTACAACTCATCCTTGCTAAACTGTCAACGATTTTTTCATGAGCACATTTTTCAAGTTGAAGTTTTCTTCGTAACAATAATGCAACAAAGTAATTTTAAGTGGTAAGTTAATTTTAATATTATAATATCTGTGTGGATGCATGACGCAATTTAAAACGGATGCCAAAAGAGCGTACAGCAAGCACACGATCTATTTACAGTTTGTGATCAATGTCTTGCACGAATTATGCATAGACAATTTCGCGCGTCTTAGACAAACTGTTCTCTTACGCCCTCTAACAGTATTCATGAGGTAAGCTTAGTTTTCCCCAGGTAGATACTGCCTTTGAATATATTGACACCCTATTGCAGATTTCACCGTAGACTAATTCCGATATTTTGTTTGTACGTTGTTTTTGTAAAGGTATCCAAATTAACTGTTAATTATGTAACGAGTGCGATACTCACTCGTAATATAATTAACAGTTAATTTGGATTAGCTTGCACTCAAACATGGACTCACTTGAGTCCGTAACATTTTGCGCTTTGAGTTCTGGATTAGTTACCTAAGTGTGAGAGACTAAAGAGAGTGACGTGAACTTGAATCAAGGAAATCGTTTAAAGTTAATAGTAGTTTTCACCGCATTCAGCTTAAACACCAAATAAACATCAAATTAAAGTGTAGACATTTTAAATTTATTTGCAATTACAAACGCGTAGTTTTAGCGGAAATTGGAAGAAGGTACATATATCGTAGACTTTCATTTTTATATTCAGTGTATTTTGAGCTAAATTGAATAAAAATGAAAAAAGTTTTTTTACTTATATACGATATTGAAAATCATATCTATTTCATATTTTACTTTGCTTTACTCAATTAACATTTGCTACCACAAAACGTTATAAACTGTAGTAACCATAGATTTATTATGACTTTGACTACGTAGTATATATAAAAAATCTATGGTAGTAACTGTCAGTTCCGTTTAATACTTGTAGCTTGAAAGATAAATAAACGTCTTCCTATCCAAACAACACTCTGCAGTATTTATAAAGACATTATTTAGGAGCATTAAACGTTAATTAAATGAATAACAAACTCCACCTCACTCTGTTATGGTTACGCTTAACTCGTTACAAACTTATCCTTGCATTCAGTTACAGATCCCAGTTTAACTGTTAAAGGTATTAACGCCATTATATTAACTAACTTTAATAATGTTCGACTTCATTACATTGTACTCTTTTATTTCCATGGTTAGAGTAAGTTAATTTGACTTTCGAGAGGTGTTTCATTGATTGAAGAGGCTTCTAACCTCTTCCAAGTTAACTTAGAACATTACTATTTTAACACGCTTTTATTAACTTGACCTGTATGTATGTATGTATGTAACAGAATCTTTTAACTTCATTTTCACTTACTTCTAGGAGTCTGATTAACTTGAAAATTTGCACAAGGGTCAAGGGCCGATGACAATACAATAATCTCATAACTTTATAATAAAGTCCTAACTTGGATCGTCAGGATAAAAAAAATATAAAAAGGACGTCTGATAAGTTCGTGGCCTAAGGTACTTAATGAAACAAATATAAAGTTTTATATTTTTAACACGTCTAAGCGTCTGATTAACTTGAAAATTTGTACAGGGGTCAAGGGCCAATGACAATGCAATAATATGAGAATAAAAATCCAACTAAAAAATTAAAAATAAATAATGTAGTTTAAAAAACTAAAAAAACACGCTTTTGTGAAAATACGAACTAAAAAGTAAAAAAATAAGAAGAAAATGTATTGCTGCCCATAAGAGAGGTGTTTGCCCATTAGTAGACGTGAAGAATCTACAAATATATTTCCATCCAACCAAGTTGCGCGTGACTTTTTAATATAATATATTTTTTCAACCTTTTTTTTTATGTCCCACTGCTGGGCACAGGTCTCCTCTCACTACACTAGTGAGAGGGATTTTAGGCCATAGTCCATCACGCTGGCCAAGTGCGGATTGGTGATATATTATATATTATCTATAAATGATTAGAAGAATTAAACATAAATTAAGTAAATAACACCTTCCATCTGGAATGGTTACTAAAGCCTTTACAAAGTTATGCTCGTTTTCGGTTTTCGATCCCCATTTTAACTGTTAATTGTATTAAGAACCGTTGTCAAATTAACCGGATTTAAGTTAAGCTCTCAACTTTGTTCTACTGTCTGCTTTTAACTCCTGCTAAGAACAGCGGCTTAATTGAAGCGTTTTACCGATTACTTAAAGGAGTTTTCTTCACGCGCAAGTGCTCTTTAATCATCAACTTGCGAAAGATAGTCAAGTGATTAAAATACGGGACTTCCACGTACAATACCCGAGTTCAAATCCCTGCGTGCGTGGCACCACGGAAAACATTGAAAAATTCCACTGTGATTTTTATACTCATTGTTCAAAAAGAAGACTGAAAAAAGTTTTGAAGGCATAATTACGAGTATGTGCGACACACTGCGAGGCACTACCAAGGTGGATTTTAGTCCAAAAAGTTCTCTTGGATTTCATATCCAATATCAAGAATATATACGTTACATACATTTTATACCAGTCAGTAGTAAAATTTACTTCTCCTATCACCTTCACTGCAATTTAGGGTGCGTTTTGTTTTATCAGTGGCTGCACTCATGTGTACCCTAAAGGTTACACTTACGAGTAGTTACTCCAATATATACTGGTCTTCTGTCTCTGGAGACAGAAAGATCATTAAATATATTTTATTTCTATAAATATCCAGTGTCCAACATCCGACCTCATTAAAAGGAAAAGGGGCGTGAAATTAGAGCCGTTAACAAGACGAGTCTCCGCACGCGTGAGCGTGGAAACCCGCGGAATGGTTCAACGAGAAATGTAATTACAGTGCTTAGCGCGCTGTACAGACTGACTTATAGTAGAGAGCTACAACAAAAGTTATACATACCGATCACTTTCATTGGCAATTTCCTTGGTTTGACTTTAGACACAAACAGTTGCAGTGGATTCTTAGAATGTCAATCAATCAATCAATCAATATTTTATTTGTCAATAAGGTTATACATGGTCTTACTGTACTTACTTATGTATTGTGTTCTACGTTAATAAATAGTAGCTTTCGCCTGCGGCTTCGCCCGCGTGTGTTACGCGTTTTTTTTTCCTTTGCGAATGAGATTATTTCCCCGAGTAAAAAGTAGCCTATTTTAGTGCAGTCTTTTTTCTTCAAATAGAAATGAAATAGAAATGAAATAGTTTATTAACATTCTGGGTAATAATATACACTTGATGTTTGTCATTGTTGTACGGCCATCAGCTGACCGTCATCCGCTTTGGGTGCGCTAAGGCTTATATGGGCTAGGAGAAAAAAGCGGGTGGAAAAAAACTCCAGACTACAACAATATCTCTTTTTATGTTTGTCACACTATTGATATTTTTTAAATGTATGCATTTTGTAGTTTTAAGAAGAAATCAATATTTTTCTTTCTATTTTCTTCTAATCTATTCTATTTTTCAACCCCAAACGTATGTACATAGGAGGACACCGTACAAAAAATCTAATTAATCTTTAGCACTGCTGCTACAAATGAACCTGATTTTTGTATGGAGACAGTTTGGGTTTTGAAGAATGACATAGGCTACTTTCTACCCGGAGAACATATCTAAATCATATAGGTAAAAATGTGTTAACCACGCGGACGGGGTAGTATTTTATATAAGCAGTGACCTCATTAAAAGGAAGCGGGCGTGAAATTCGAGTCTCCGCACGCGTGAGCGTGGAAACCCGCGGAATGGTTCAACGAGAAATGTAATTACAGTGCTTAGCGCGCCCTTCACTGACTTATAGATTTCTGTATAGAGCTACTAAAATTCGTAGACTAATACGGTATGTTTACAAAGTAAACTTTATTAATATTATTCGAAGCGATTTTGATAGAAAGGTATTGATTAATACATTAAAGTGGCACTACATATAAAGAAAACATTAGTCTTTTTAAAAACTGACGGCAACTCTATTTATTAAGCACTAGGCACAGATCTCTTTCAAGATTAAGAAAAAGGGAGATCACAGTCCACCTTTCTCAACTAATGCGGGTTAGTGAACACAACCCCTGTTACTGTCAGTTTTAGTTCTTAAATGTCAGGCATAAAGCAAAATAATTGTAATTCATCCATCCATCCATCCACCAGCCTTTTAAAGTCCACTGCTGGACATAGGCCTCCTCTAATGTTCGCCACTCCGTCTGGTCCTGTGCAATCTGAATCCAGCGGTTTCCCGCAATTTTCTTTAGGTCGTCAGTCCACCTGGTAGTAGGGTGGCCTATGCTCCTTTTGCCGAGACGTGGTCGCCGTTCGAGGACCTTTCTTCCCCACCGGTTGTCAGTCCTCCTAACTATGTGGCCTGCCCATTGCCACTTCAGCTTGCAGATTTTAAGAGCTATGTCGGTAATCTTCGTTCGTTTACGGATTTCATCGTTACGAATGAATTGTACTTTTTTTTTCAACCTTTTTTATGTCCCACTGCTGGGCACAGGTCTCCTTCTCACAAGTGAGAGGGATTTAGGCCATAGTCCACCACACGGGCCAAATGCGGATTGGTGGACGTCATGCTTCCGAGAAATTATGAATTTCTCTCAGCCAGAAAATGGATGGGCGGGCGCGTAATTATGACCCAAGCCCACTGTTGGGAAAGTAGAACACTTCAATTACTGTAACCAACATAAAGTATTCTTATCGTACTTACGGAATTCTTGAATCGAAGCCACCTCTCCTATATCCAATCACAGGATCCTGGACGTTCTTCCAGACTGCAGTCTGCCGCTTCAAGCTTCCGCTTGTAGTTTTTGATGGGTTTTAGATTAGTACTTAAGAATATTTTCGAACATAGCCAAAGAACGCTAGTCGACGTAAGTACCGTTCGTATGCAACCGCCGCCATGAAGAACATCGTAATCAATTAAATATCACGATATTGTCGATTACCGTGGAGCAGCGATAAATGCGCACATAACGAATTTCTTTGTCAGAGGTGCACGCTGAGGATTTGAACCCGGGATCGGTTGCGTAGAAGACCGCGGCTTTTTCCCATTCGGCCATCGCTGCTCTTTTACGATAAATAATAACCTATGCGAATTGTACTTTACTGTACAAAAAACTGTTATTTAAAAAAATACACAATATTAATTTACAAAAACACTTAAGTGTTCTACATAAAAATACCTGTGAAGTAAAATTTAAGTAGTTTCATAAAAAACATTTCACCAAAGAAATTTGGAAATGGATTCCAATTTGTGTTTGAATGGAATTCTTCGCCTCGGGCGGAATTGCTAAGGAATGTTATAAAAGGAAATCGCTTCGCGAAGTCCGAAGCACTCTAAGGGTTCCTTGCATACTATGTTTTATACTTTTCAGCATGGTGACATGATCATGCCGTAGTACGTTCTCTGTAGTCGTCTCCAAACTCTTTGCCTACACAGTAACAATGATACTGTGAAACAGAAACAGATATAGCACCATTAAGCTTGTCTCGATATGTTTAAAGAAATATACCTAAACCTAACACCATTTTACTTTATTATTATGAAACTTTAATAAAACAAGCCAGAGAGCGAGGCTTCTTAGCTTACTTTTATTGCAGACCTGACGCAAAATCCGTTCTCAGCAAACGTTTACTAACAATTAACTATCTCCCTGCTTAGTTTCAATTTTGTAGCACAAAAACTGAAGAGCTTTCATTAAAACTTCCAAAAAACCTCCTAAATCTGGCCGTGGATTTTGCGAAAATCCGTTCTTAGTAGACGTCTACTATCTATCTATGTATAAACTATAAAGGAAGTTTATAGCTAACCAAATTCCATTATTATACGTCAAGCGGTCTTTGATATTTCGTAATAGTACGACAGATAGTTTTTGAAATACTTGAACAAAAGCATATTTTCAAACCAAAATGGTGGCATTCTCTGAATCCTAGTCATTTGAACTCGATATCTCCGTAGCGGAGACGGCGGTCAATAACGCGCGGCCATCGGTACTCTTAAAAATATAAGTAAGGTGGGTGGACCATGAAAGGCCACTCTAGCGTTTAAACACCTTTTATTCGTTTATTTACTGGATAAATGAAGGAAACAAATTATTAAGTAATACTTTGTTTTGTTGTGCTCCATAGGTATATATGGAGACTTTTATACCTAACTTCAATCACTATTTATTAAACTTGAGTTTTATTAAGCTCTTCTAAATGACCTTGCAAGATAAATAGCTCCAAACAAGGCCAATATTGTACATCAGTCATTAAACTTAAAAATAGAGTTTTAACATTAAATATTTACTTACGTACTATAAGTTTTACTAAAATTACATTTTAATACATTATCATTCATTTAAGCGAAACATTAAATGATCAATATATTTTTATCAACTATAAAAAAACTCAACGACCATTTCTTAAACACCATCTTATAACTAAGAATATATTTTTGGAAATTATTTAAAAATGTATTAATAATGAGTATTATATTGGCATCAAATAACTTGCCAACGCGTTTTATAATGAAATTAAAAACTTTTTTAAACGGTTTTATTTAGCTCACCCCGTTTGTTTTATTTATTTTCTTGGGTCAAATTTAGTAATTCAAATTTCACCCTCTTCCTGTCAACCGATTAATCTGAAATTTTGTATACACTTTGGATTTTGGTGACAATACAATTATGTTTATTCATTATCATTATAAATTCAAGATGGCCGCCGCTACAAAATGGCGGATAATTTATGTTTTATTAATCCCATCAATATGGGTATCAAATGAAAGGGCTCAACAAGCAGAATACAATATACTATAAAAAATTGAAATACAAGATGGCGGCCGCTACAAAATGGCGGATAACGTAGGTTTTATTAATCCCATCAATATGGGTATCAAATGAAAGGGCTCAACAAGCAGAATACAATATACTATAAAAAAATGAAATACAAGATGGCGGCCGCTACAAAATGGCGGATAACGTAGGTTTTATCGATCCCATCAATATGGGTATCAAATGAAAGTGTTCAACCAGTATAATACAATGTACTATATAAAATTAAAATCCAAGATGGCGGCCTCTACAAAATGGCGGATAACTTAGGTTTTATCAATCCCATCAACATGGGTATCAAATGAAAGGTCTCAACAAGTAGAATACACTTTACTATGCAAAATTTAAATCTAAGATGGCCGCCGCTACCAAATGGCTGATAACAATTTTTGATCAATCCCACCAATATGGGTATCAAATAAAAGGGCTTGACAAGAAGAATACAGTGCACTATACAACCTCAATATTTAAGATGGGCGCAGCCACCAAATGGCGTATAATAATAAGATTTAAATTTAGAAATTGAATCTGTAATTTAGGTATCTGAAGGAATAAACAGAATGCGAAATAAAAACTAAAAACTAGAAAATAAAAATAGGTAAAAAAACTTTTTAAGTTAAACGGTTTTATGTTAAACATACATTGCAATGTTTAAGATAAATGTACTAAAAACCAAAAAATAATAAAATAGATACAGTCGTGGGAATTATAAACATATGCATAGACTAGACTAAAATAAAACCGTGGGGCACGTCAATTGTCTACAAATTATCGACTTAAGAGGCCGTATACAAAATTTTGCCGATTTCGCTGATTTAGCTCATTTTATACAGGAGATTTTGCAATTAAAATACAGTATTTCCATAAGTTTTCTTACACAATATGACTGATCATTTCAATAATAAACTATTAAATGAGCCAATTTTTAATTTTTATTTCGTTGAAGCCGGTGATAGTTTTGTAAATATTACTGTAATATCTATGGAATATCACATATTTCTGGATCATTTTAAAGTCCAAACAGATCGAAAAAAATGCCATGTATTGCTGTAAAAATCACACATATAGTGTATGAGCCACTTTTTGCCTTTCTCATACAAAAAATATTAGTAAAAAAACATTGAACTTAGTCAATTTTGAGAGAAAATGGGCCAGAAATTGCATTTGATTTTGGCAAAATGGAATAATCTTTCGTAAAATTTATTTGACATAAATACTCTTCATTTTATAATCAATCGATTTCCTGAAAAAAAAACTCATTAATAATAATGATTCTGCATTAAACATCTTTTAAAGTAGCCTTAATCTCGCATTATAATTCTTGACGCAAGCTATAAAAGTGTCTAATGTATTAGATTATTAATAAAATGAAAAGTTATATTGTGCATTGATACTTGTAGAAGTACTGTAATTTATCTGCAAAATCTCATGTGTTAAATCGGGTAAATAAACAAAATCGGCAAAATTTCGTATACGGCCCCTTAATGTGCGATAGAAGAATCGTTTAATTCGTCGTTAAAATAGGCAGTTGGCCCGCAGACGGTGAGGAAATTACTTACTATTTTCTTGCTCATGGAAATTCCAATAGTTATACACTCCATGTAAATAAAAGAGATGTTTCAACTGTTTATCGTTGGACATTCACACTGCTGGCTGGCGAGGAATCGTTTCACTGCTCGTAGTTTGTCTTTAATCGACAAAACATATGATAAAAGTACTACTCGCTCACCACTATGAAACCCTATAACTCGCTTATAATCGAGCTTGCTAGCTTGTTTCCACATTCTAGCCCTACTTATCACACGTCCATCGTTGTTGGTTGAACAACTGCCTAATTATAGTGTAACATTACAAAACAAACATTTTAATCAACGATTGTAGACAATTGACGTGCCCCACGGTTTTATTTTAGTCTAGTCTATGCATATGTTTATAATTCCCACGACTGTATCTATTTTATTATTTTTTGGTTTTTAGTACATTTATCTTAAACATTGCAATGTATGTTTAACATAAAACCGTTTAACTTAAAAAGTATTTTTACCTATTTTTTTACATTTTAAATTGGCCTTCATATGGGGTCCGTACTTTGTAAGGCAAAATGTTCCTAAGAGTTAAAAAGTTTATTAACGCTTATAAATTAAAATATTATAAATATAAAGCAATGCTTTAACAGGTACGTTAGGTATGTATTTATAACTAAAAAGTAAGTGTTCATAATATTAATGGTTTGTATGTGTATTATGATTTTGATGGATTGAATTGTTGGCCTTCAAAGGAGCGTGGCATTTCATTGTCCACCCACTTTATTTGTACATCTTGATAAAATATAGCACCCGTGAAACATCAAACTACTTACATGAACCAAAATGTTTTGCACCTTTTCACCTTACGACTTCCAGAGTAATATCACAAAGTAGCAATAACTTTTCTCATTTGAAATTAAATAAAAAGTTTGACATATTCTACGAGTTTGGTCATTAAATTACAAAAGCCGGAAGATGGCGATAAAAGTTGGATAAAATTTCAAACTACGAGTAGATCACTGAGGTTTTTAAGATGTTTTGAGGCTACAGCAGAAAACTTTAAGTTTATACTTAAGATTAATTAGAAGACGGAAAAGAAATAAGAAAGTAAACAAATACAAAAAAAAATTAAAAGCAATTATGTACATAGGTAGAAGAAAGTATTTTAGTTAAGATATTAGAAATTGTATCGAATGCATGAAATCGGAGATATTTGATTACGTTTAACTTTTTATAGTTTCACCTTCCAGCACAAATGTATATAATATATACATTATAGTGTACATTTTTTTTGTTTTTACATCTTAACATTACATCAAAGAGTTCTTAATGTCATAATAAAAGCACAAAATCTCTTTACAAAACATCAATTAACAATTTCTTTTATTGTATACTAAATACTCATTTCATCAAGAGTAATGTAATGTGTTTTTAATTACCTCTGGCCAGAGTGATGATAGCTCGTAACCTTTTTTCGCTCCAAATGTTCTGTTAACTAAAGATTTCATAAAGCCTGCTGAAATTAGACTGCCAAAAAAATGTTCGCAATCATCTCTTTGAATCGTTGAGGTTTCGCATGAAAATTAATTTATTTCAGACATCAAAGGGATTCGCCGTTTTGCGGAATCTGCCTGTCTTTAAACAGAGCTTCACGTACTTAAAACCAACATTGACATCAATTGGACCTATTTATGCAAACCGGAACCAACCCACACATGATGATCATGACGATAGTTTTGAGAAAAAGCTGTTTAAAATATTAGACATCTGATGTTTTGTGGATTGGTAAACATGTCATGAAAATGTTTTGTTCTGTCAAAATTTTCAGATCATTTTGATCTTTACAGGGTCGATAGAAGGTGCAATTTTAAGCTTTTTGTGTACCTAACTCAATTTCGGCATGAGTGTGGATTGGTTCCGGTTTGCGTAAATAGGTCCAATTATAACTCATGAATAAGGTTGGGTATTGGTATGATGGGGTATCGTGTAGTAATTACAAATTTAATCAACTTCAAAGGAGGCTTAATTTCGATTAATACTTCTGATAATAATAACAATTTAACTAGCAAAAGTAAATGCTTTTGCTTTTAAATAGAAGCCGACTCTTATAGACGCATACCAATCTTAATTAAATTGTATTGGTATTGGTCCACTTTGAAAATTTGTAAATTCCTAAGTGCTTTACGAGAATAGGCTATGTTCACTTAAAGAAGGATTGTACCGATAATTTTGTCCCTTACATCAGAGTTTTGTAAGGATCAACTTCATTACCCTTCCGTATCACCCTTTTCGTAAATAAATTCTGGATGCCGTTATTAGCATACGAGGTCGGCTTGCATCTCTCGCCATAATTGGAGAGGCTTGGACCGCGCCATTACGTTTGAGGCGCTAGTTAATATGAAAATAAAAGCCAAACTTATCTTCTCCAGGTCCGCCACCATGAGAAGATGCTGAAAGAGCAAGCCAAGAAGATGAATGTCAAATCACTCGCATCGAACAAGGATGATGCCGGCAAGAGCGTGGAGATCAGGATAGCTAAAGTCGCGTTCACCATCTTCTTCTTGTTTGTGTGCGCGTGGACGCCGTACGCTATCGTGGCGCTCATCGGGGCTTTTGGTGACAGGTAACTTTAGTTTAACCAATGTACGACTTATTTATTTAATTAAAATGCTGTAAGAAGAGCCACAGTCCACGTGGTGTTAACTGATGCAGCCCATGGACATCTACAGACAACTTCATGCAAGCCTGAATATTGCCTGAGGTCATATACCTTTTTTTGGCATCAGGAAAACCTTCAAAATGTACCCGGTACCTTGGGAGAGGATACCGGGTTTTGTGAGATTTGATCGCACTAAAAACCCCTCGGTGGCCTGTCTCTACACTTGCGGAGGACTCCAGGATCTCCAGTGGAACGGACCGGTGTCCTCCACGCGCGGCGCTCTGAATGGGCCCATCTTCGGGAGAGCAGATGTGCTTTCCTGCACCTGCTGATGCATACAGCGGCATGAGGTCACGCACACACCGCCGTCCTTCCCGGGGCTACTGGCTGGGCGGATCGAGGTCCCACTCTCACCGCCCACAACCCCGAAAGCTCTTTTTAGTCGCCTCTTACAATCAGGCAGGGGATACCGTAGCTCTATTCTTAATCCTGAAGCTACCTACAGTTGCACCACTACTCCGAAGACTGTTGGTCGCCTCATCTAAGTCTGGCCGGCAACTGCACCTTTCCACCGTAACACAATAGTATTAGGTACTTCTCAGCAGAAGTGAGTGCAGCGGTAGAACTCAATCTCAATCATAAAAATTCTACCACCTATAGTTCTAGTATTAATACTTCTAAGCACGGGTCCCCCATACTAGAGGAGGCCAGGGACTCCTCGACTATACACTGCCAATCATTACCGAGATTGAAGTCACCTTATATAAATAACGCAGACATGGCATAAGACTTGATTCACGCTAGAAACTAATGCAGCAGTGATACTTCGACGATAGAACCCAAGTACTACCAAGTAAAACCTGAGAATTGTTTACCTACAATGGTAAACGGATAACAAGAATATTGACAAACGAGTGTAATGAAAATTTATGATAAAAGTACATCCCCATATGTCGTAGCTCAAAGTACCGTCACTTCTTGGGATGTTTTGTTCTTAACTTCACTAATTATACGCGGCCGTAAACTTTGTACATCGCATAATTAATGAACTTTTGAACACGGCCGAGATTACAAAAGTGACATTGTACTTATATACGTATAGTACATATTTAACTTTTAGGGTTTTGTCTTAAATTGGCTGGATCCCTTTTTACGATCCTGTCTCCCTTAACAATGTCTATTATTAGCCGTCGACGTTCTAATCAACTATTCTCTAGATGTTTTAATATGTATTGGTTGGATCTTAAATCGGTGGACTTATACACTTTAAAAAACACCTTATATGTAAACTATGTATATATGTAAACACTAAAAGCATAGAAATCATTTTTAACCTCTAAACAATCATCTGATTCTCAACTATTACGTAAACGCAAACCTTAGTATGGAACGCAAGCCATGTAATCAGCTGAGTATTATCAGCCGAATTGCATCGGTGCGGTAATATTGGATGACCGCTAGGTGTTTTTTTAAGACGGACCTTAAGCCGTCCTCCTATTTATTATTTAGAAAAAACAGTCGTTTAACCGTTTTGAAAGCCTCAAAGTTGGCTTAAAAGCGTCTTCGTAAGTGTGTTGCCTTCAAGTTAGTTATTAATATGTACCTCCACGAATTCGTATTTGAGCAGCATGATGAAGGGATGAATTCATTACCTGATCATAAGAGTATAATCGCTCTTCGAAGATTGGCCCGTTTTGGGGCCCACTAGAGATACTGGAGTACTGGATACCTAGGGCCGCTAGATATCCGGCTTTAGCCGGACGTGTCCGTTTTTACAGTTGTGTCCGGCCAAATTTATATATCCGGCTTGCCTGGCCTTTTTTTGGATTTTGACGAGTTTTCCAAAAACCTAACAAAATTTCACGCTAGATTTGTGCGTGTACAAGCGGACTATTTTGAAGACACGACTCACGAAGCATTTTCTTTAAGAAACCAGTGTGTCTGGTTTGAGGGCAAAATTTCCGGCTAGATATGAACCTGTGTCTCGCTTTTTGATCCAGATTTATGGCGGATTTTTGGGCCTAACCCTATCTCCAATCCTAGATACCGTTTTTAACCATTTTACAAATATTTTTTCTAATTTTCCAGGACTTTGCTTACGCCGGTTGCGACCATGATCCCGGCTGTGTGCGCTAAGATCGTCTCCTGCATAGACCCATGGGTGTATGCTATCAATCACCCCCGATACAGGTAAAATTACTATGAATACCTACCTACCTTAACATACTGATGTTACTTATTTTGTCGTCGTAAATAAAGTGTAAATAAATAAAATATAAATAAACTCCACCAACCCGCATTGGAGCAGCGTGGTGGAGTAAGCTCCAGGCCTCGCCAATAATGGGGAGAGACCCGTGCCCAGCAGTGGGTCGTAAAAAGGGTTGCAGCCAGGCAAATAAAGTGATAGCATAATTCTTTGAAGAAAAAAACCTTAAACCTGGTTTCAAAATAGTTTCTTTTTTAAAATTTTATGAAGTTTTAGACAAGCATGCACACGTAACGTCAAACTAGTCTTGCCTTAAATAATTATAACATGCAGGTGCGCTGCAGAGACTGATAGACGCATTATGTTAATCTGTTCTGCAACTGCACCTTACACCGAAACATAATTGCGACATGGCGCGTTAAATGCGCAAAACGATGATACTTCCCTGATCGAACCTTAACATTTTTACACCTTCAAGATCTTTAATTTGCTCCACTAAGGAGACTTTTCAGTAGCCTAATTACTTTTTTATTCCATAAATAAGTGGGAAACTCCAAATTTATTATATATATTTGCACTATTTTTTCCAGGGCGGAATTGCAAAAGCGAGTGCCATGGATGGGAGTCCGGGAAGCAGACCCGGACAGCGCATCAAACACCGGCTCCACGGGCACCAGCGTGGCAACCGCCCAGGCCGATGCGTGAAGCCCGACTGAAAATGAACCGCTCCGAAACTACTGATATATTTACCTTAGATCTTAACGATTTTGTACCAATGACGCGGCTTGGACACGGATACCGATTATAGCTAAAAATGGTGCAACCTTTCATGATATTTTAGGGTTAAGTTTTTTAATAATAGGGCTGCCAGTACAACTATATTAAAAACCTGCACTAGTTTGTAGTCATTTTTAAAATGAATTTTTGATTCCTTTATAATTAGGACTGAATATTAGCAATCCTAATATAGCTAGTCGCGAATATTTGTGTACAAATTTGCAAATCGTGCCACCTCAAACACATAAAACATTTAGGTACTAAAATTTTTACCGAAAAGTTAATGACGCTTTGAGAAACAATGAATATGACTGTTATCGAAGAAAATCATATTAAACCTGTGTAAAATTCTACCCTCTGGCAGCCCTGGTTTATACAAACAATTTTTAACCATTATGATATGTGTTTACAACAAGTATCGTTTTGGATTCTAGTTATTTTTGATTTGTTGAAAAAGATTGGTCTGTCGAAGTTGTGGCACTTTCACCAATACTGTTTCACGGACGCAGCTAGTGAGTGACACTTCTATTTCGTACTGAAATGAATTCGGTTGGCTTTGGTTTTTATCTGTTGCAATGATGCAAAAACTTTTAGAGAAAGACTGTTATTGAAATTGCTTTCAGGATGTTTTCTATTTTATACCTTTAAACTAGCAATTCTTGTATATTCTCGTACCTACCTTTATATATCTTTATATATATCTCGGAAACGGTTCCAACGATTTTCATGAACTTAACTTAGTATGCAGGGGTTTTCAGGGGCAATTAATCGATCTAGCTCTGTTTCATTTTCATAAAATATCGTTTTACCCGTGTATTCAGCGATAAACAACTTAAACGTAAACTGGAAAATATGGCTCGTCCTAATATCTATTAGCGACTTGTAAAACAATTTTTTTGGAACCAATTTCAGTATATGGCGTTGTTAACAATAAGCCAATGAGTACCTGAAGAGTCTGAAGGAAATCAATTGTTTTTATCCGAGCAACGCTCGGTCGGGATACTGTATATTTATGTTGAATGAACGGTGTAGGAAGTATGAACGTTGGTTTTATAAAAATTGAAAAAAAAAAGTTTTAAACATAATATGTATACTTTCAAACGACACTGTAAGTATTCGTATATAAAACGCCAGTTTGTTGTATATAAACGCCAGTTTTGGATCAATTATTTAAATTAATATTGAATTCTATTTTAGCAATATTGCATCTATATCAAACGCTAACTTTATAAAAGTCTTACAGTGATTTCAATTGATGCAATAAATAAATGAAACGGGTTGCATCATTTTAGTTTCTCGCTTTATAAAGTTTTTTACTAAATATTTTGCGCAAAGCAAAGTAAAATATGATTAATTTATTTAATAAATAAGAGCAGGTTAGAGCATTTTTCATTTAATCAAACTGAATATAATTTTATTTACTATAGTAACGTATTTTAAAATATTTAAATGAAAAATGTTCTTTTTCGCTCGAGATAATCTCATGCAAGCAAATGAAAAAAACAAAAAAAAAGTAAACAGATGATCCCGACGACTACGGCGAATATAATTATTATTATGAAGCAAATAAAGTTATGAAACTTGTTTTGTGGTTTTATTACACGAATTTCTTTTTGCTTTTCTGCCTAAGAAAATTTGATGCCTCCTCTTCTAACCGAAAACCTTTTTTTAATTTTTCCATAGAAGTAAAGGTACCCTAGCATCTTCAGTTTATACCATTTGTGGCGATTTACGCGAATTATATAGAGATGGCGCCACGGGTATCCTGAATCACGCTATCGAAGTTTTCTGAATATTCGACCATATATACAAGCTCCGATTTTGTCATGTAATTTATGTGACATACCATAAATCGCAATGTCCCCTCGTCGATAGAAAACTGTTGCATACCCTTGTCGGAGGCCTTATAGGCTGTTTAAAAGAATCCAACTGATTGGCCTCAATCCTCTAGTCAACTTGTACCAAAACCGTACTGTACGCTTTCTTATTAAAAACTTCTTACAAACTTCGTGGCACGTAACGTCGGGCTTCTAATTGCCACGCTACATTTTAAAAAGTGTTATAAGACAAACGAAACATTTTTGTCAAACAACTTACATTCATACTAACAGATATATATAATACTCATATCAAATTATTACTTGACTTATTTTTATAAAATCCCTTACAAACTTCGTAGCACGTAGCGCTTAGCAGTCTTGCCACATGCACCAAATTGCTACGGTTGTGTAGCGAGCGCTACAAAAAGTGCTACGGAAAAACGACCTTCGCAAGAGCAGCTTACAACCGTAGTCGCTCGCATATATTTCTGAAACTGTACCGAAAAAATATTAATAAAAGGACTGCCCTAAATGTTGAATAAATATGTCAGTCTCGCGAATATTTCTTTAATTTTAATTTTATATTAATTTCGAACATACATTAGGTAAGATAATAAAATGTTGACAAGGAGAAAAATAATGAATATTTTGTGGAAACCCTATAAAAGAAAAACTATACAGAAAAAATGTACCCAGGAGTTTTGCGATAGGCATTTCATAGTCCTGTTTTATTTAACCGTGTGAAAAGTTGAAAACAAAGCTTTTCGGGCTACCTCCAAATCGGACACGATCTAGTAGCCATCTCTTTACTTTAATATCTGACTGAATTGACTGACTTTCATTCGTTGAGAATGCAGGCTGCATATTTAGTTTTTTTTTCAACTTTTTTATGTTGCACTGCTGAGCACAGGTCTTCTCTAACAAGTAAGAATCCCTCTCACTTGTTAGAGGAAATAGTCCACCACGTTGGCCTACTGCGAATTGGTGGAATGGTCAATTAAATATCACTATATTTATGACCGTTTTATTATTATCACCGTGGAGCAGCGATTTTGTCAGAGGTGCGCGTCGAGGATTCAAGTTCAATTCAAGTTCTTGGTCGAGGGGGCGGGGGGCAAATTATTGGTTCTAAATCAGGGGGGAGGATTTTTTTTCCAACTCTACTTAACTCCTGTTTTTTTATGCAGCCTAACAGCGCCAAAACTTCAGCTTGCAAGTCGTCACTAAGTCGTCGATATGTATCTTGCCACACTTTCCTAATTGCAGCGCTACAGTTTTGCAAAAATCGCTAACAAAAACTGCTGCAAAAAAACGGTTGGACATTAAAGCAGCTTTTCGCTATAGTCACCAAGCTTTTAAACTGTACAGGACATCTTCTTATCTTAATATTATAAATGTGAAAGTGTTAGACCTTCTTTCACGTTGCAATAATGCTAGGGATTGATATAATTTTTTGGATAGAGATAATTAAGAATTGGAGAGTGATATAGGCTACTTTTTACCCGCGGAAAATAGGTAGGTATTTTCCACGGTTAGTAGTAGTACCTAGTCTTCTTATAAAGCAGAGGGAAAGTGTTGTGATAAACAGATCAAAAACGACTCATGTTATATACTCTTAATTAACAATAAATTGCTTACGGCTTAAACTCCGTGAAAAGTTATCTACTTACTAGTAAAAAATTAAAATTAATTGTATCAGTATCATTTATAAATTAACTGCGAAATTTATAAAAAAATGTAGTCATTTAATATTGCTTTACAGTTTATACTGTATTGTAGTTCTAATCTACATATAGTCCTAATTGTCTTCTTTCCATTTCTATGACCCTGGTCTTCCTACTCAATGGCCCCGGGTTTTTAGAGGAAAATCATGGAGCACTCTAATGAGCAGTGCGATCGAAAGACATTTTTATGACTACATTTCTTTTCATAGCTTTTGTTTCGAGATTACAGATTCAATGGAGTGAACATTGGTTGATTTGTGAAGGAACGGTTTACCTACTTAAAGTTTATCTTTTTTTGATTGCATTATAATCCATGAGCCAAGAACAAAGGATAATGCTCAAAATAACTAGGGCAGGCACAAATATTCTCGGCCTAAAAGGGGGCGACAAAAAGGGGGCTTTTGAGGTTCGGGTGGTATGCTTAAGCACCTCCTCCCCCAAACCATGCGCTAACCACCATACACGTTATGCGTCAGCCCCCCCCCCCCCCTTCCGTTGACAAATTTTTTTGACCTTCACTCCGCACCTACACCGAAGACCTGACTCATGCACGAGAAAGGCACCGGTGCGTTCCATTGAAGATGCCGGTGCCCTTCACAGATTGTGAGGTGTAGTGAGGTAAAAATACCACATAACCCAGTATTTTTTCCCATGGCAAGAAAATATAACTGTAATCATAGGTATGATTGTGTAAATAAATACATACTGCATTAGATAAAAAAAAAGTCGCGTAATTTCTGTCACCCAAATGATCCCCCAGTTACAAGTAAATAAATCTTAAAATCGATAGTACCCCTTTTCAAGGTTATTTATAGTCCTGGATTAACACATCCCGTCTTCGAGACACCAGAACCACACCTCCACGCTGTGTTAGTGCGGATTGGTAGAGGTATAGGTTAGTGGCCAACCGCTGTCGGATGTTTTCAAACAGTTCCAGTTATGAACTTGCTCAGACAAAGCGATTGCTATCTATCAATAACCGGTACTGACGGATTTACGAGCCCGTTTCGTTAGATATAACCATTGTTAAACAAGCTAACTTGCCGCATCTGTAATAAGGGCACAATTTTACAAGGGGTGCCAATTTTTTGGAGGGCACGATACGACGTCGGATCCATTGCTGTCGCTAGATAATAGTCGATTGCCCCTAACCTTCCATCTGTACCAAACAGTGTCAGTTTAAAGCCAAGCTTCTGAAGTTACGTTGTGACCCAGTATAATAAAAAACAGATCTATTAAAAATGTTTTATTTGAATCAATGTGTTTATCCGTGCTACAGTCATTCGAACATTTTAACAATACAACTCTTCAAATAGCTAAGTACATGGCATAAGTGTATGGAATGTAAGTCAAATATATTGAGAACAATACAAATTGAGGCTTGCTACAGAATTCAGAACAATATGACACGATTTTTACCTTACTTAGAACAGCAAAACAATTTCAAACAATATGTTGTTACGTAACACAAGCATAATCAAATACAAGTCTGGGCTAAAGCTCTTACAACAGACACTAAAGTTACTAAAAAGAGTATTATTGTGATAGTTCTTTAATATCGCAAAAGTTCATTTACCAAGGTTTTGGGAAATGCAAATTCTCTAAGCGCACATTACCTGAGAAGCTGTCAGTAACACTCAAGTGGCTGGCTAGTCAACTACTCGTACGCACTTTTCAGGTTATAGTAGTTGATGACTGAGGTAACAGACGCAGACAATATGCTTACATACACCCTCAGTCAGGTGAGTCACAGAAAAATAGCATTCATGAGGTAAAAGGACCATACAGCTTACAAATTTTATAATAGCCATAACTAGAGTTTCTCTTCGAGAGTTCTTGAACCGAGAATTCCCGGGAAATTTTGCATTACTCGAGACGAGAAAAAAGTGGTCGAGAAATCGAGAAATTCAGTCAAAAATTTTAAAAACTTAATAACGCGCTTGCGCTCGCTTATTGTTATTCGTAATTATGAAGCTACTCTAATTATTATTTTTTATACCTAATTGAAAAACTGTCGTTTCATGTTACATAATTGAAAAGTTTGTAGTACAGACAGATACTAAAGTAAATTATTTAGTGTGTAAGGTACTAAATTTAATTGTGGTGACATGATGACTTTGTTTTTAGAAGATATTTTATTTGTTTTTTCCAAAGAAGAAGACTATTTAGTCCTAAAATTGTTTAATATCGTTTTACCCGTGTATTCAGCGATAATCAACTTAAACGTAAACTGGAAAATATGGCTCGTCCTAATATCTATTAGTGACTTGTAAAACAATTTTTTTTGGAACCAATTGCAGTATATGGCGTTTGTTAACAATAAGCCAATGAGTACCTGAAGAGTCTGAAGAAAATCAACTGTTTTTATCCGAGCAACGCTCGGTCGGGATACTGTAGATTTATGTTGAATGAACGGTGTAGGAAGTATGAACGTTGGTTTTATAAAAATTGAAAAAAAAAGTTTTGAACATAATATGTATACTTTCAAACGACACTGTAAGTATTCGTATATAAAACGCCAGTTTGTTGTATATAAACGCCAGTTTTGGATCAATTATTAAAATCAATATTGAATTCTATTTTAGCAATATTGCATCTATATCAAACGCTAACTTTATAAAAGTCTTACAGTGATTTCAATTGATGCAATAAATAAATGAAACGGGTTGCATCATTTTAGTTTCTCGCTTTATAAAGTTTTTTACTAAATATTTTGCGCAAAGCAAAGTAAAATATGATTAATTTATTTAATAAATAAGAGCAGGTCAGAGCATTTTTCATTTAATCAAACTGAATATAATTTTATTTACTATAGTAACGTATTTTAAAATATTTAAATGATAAATGTTCTATTTCGCTCGAGATAATCTCATGCAAGCAAAAGAAAAAAACAAAAAAAAGTAAACAGATGATCCCGACGACTACGGCGAATATAATTATTATTATGAAGCAAATAAAGTTATGAAACTTGTTTTGTGGTTTTATTACACGAATTTCTTTTTGCTTTTCTGCCTAAGGAAATTTGATGCCTCCTCTTCTTACCGAATTCCTTTTTTATTTTTCCATAGAAGTAAAGGTACCCTAGCATCTTCAGTTTATACCATTAGTGGCGATTTACGCAAATTATATAGAGATGGCGCCACGGGTATCCTGAATCACGCTATCGAAGGTGGTTTTTTTTAAAATAATAATAATCTTTATTTGACACACAAAACTTAATGATATTATATAAAAAGCATGATAACGATGATCCTGCGAAAGTTGTAAAACTGTGTTGAGTTTTCTGAATATTCGACCATATATACAAGCTCCGATTTTGTCATGTAATTTATGTGACATACCATAAATCGCAATGTCCCCTCGTCGATAGAAAACTGTTGCATACCCTTGTCGGAGGCCTTATAGGCTGTTTAAAAGAATCCAACTGATTGGCCTCAATCCTCTAGTCAACTTGTACCAAAACCGTACTGTACGCTTTCTTATTACAAACTTCGTGGCACGTAAATAGTCAGGCTTCTAATTGCCACGATGTAGCTTCAAAAAGTGTTATAAGACAAACGAAACATTTTTGTCAAGCAACCTACATTCGTACTAACAGATACATATAATACTCATATCATATTACACTTGAATATTTTTTATAAAATCCCTTACAAACTTCGTAGCACGTAGCGCTTAGCAGTCTTGCCACATGCACCAAATTGCTACGGTTGTGTAGCGAGCGCTACAAAAAGTGCTACGGAAAAACGACCTTCGCAAGAGCAGCTTACAACCGTAGTCGCTCGCATATATTTCTGAAACTGTACCGAAAAAATATTAATAAAAATACTGCCCTAAATGTTGAATAAATATGACAGTCTCGCGAATATTTCTTTAACTTTAATTTTATATTAATTTCAAACATACATTAGGTAAGATAATAAAATAATAAAATGTTGACAAGGAGAAAAATAATGAATATTTTGTGGAAACCCTATAAAAGAAAAACTATACAGAAAAAATGTACCCAGGAGTTTCGCGATAGGCATTTCATAGTCCTGTTTTATTTAACCGTGTGAAAAGTTGAAAACAAAACTTTTCGGGTTACCTCCAAATCGGACACGATGTAGTAGCCATCTCTTTACTGTAATATCTGACTGAATTGACTGACTTTTATTTATTTGTATTGAGTAAAAGTCGAGAATGCAGGCTGCATATTTAGTTTTTTTTTTTTTTTCAACCTTTTTATGTTGCACTGCCGAGCACTGGTCTCCTCGGTCGTAGGTCGTAAGAATCCCTCTCACTTGTTAGAGGAAATAGTCCACCACGTTGGCCTATTGCGAATTGGTGGAATGGTCAATTAAATATCACTATAATTATGACCGTGGAGCAGCGATTTTGTCCGAAGTGTGCGTCGAGGATTTAAGCCCGGCATTTCCCGCGTCGGAGACTGCGGTACTCACCGCTCGGGGATCGCTGCTCTTAGTATTTAGTCATGGGCGTACCCTGGTTATTGGTCGGGGGGGGGGGGACAAGTTCTTGGTCGAGGGGGCGGGGGGCAAATTATTCGTTCTAAATCAGGGGGGAGGAATTTTTTTTCCAAACCAGGTACGGCGCGTAAATTTGGTAAATTTGCCCTCCACCACTCGGATCCCTGAATCTGGACCTTAATCAGGAATAGAGGGGGGGGCAGCAGCTGTTCCTGCCCCGTACGCCCATTTATTTAGTTGTACCTAAATTGCGCTGTATATCAATGGTAACCTCGCCTAGACTGCAAATTGTAGTCTGCAATTCGGAGGCTCGATTACCTATCCTCCAGACAGAAATTATCTGTTCTTGGTTTGTGTGTTGGTGCGTCCATCCATGGCATCGACACAGGGAATCCTAGTATGGGGCTGTGAGTATGAATCGTTATTTTTACAAAACTCTACTTAACTCTTGTTTTTTTATACAGCCTAACAGCACCAAGCACTTCAGCTTGCAAGTCGTCACTAAGTCGTCGATGTATCTTGCCACACTTTCCTAATTGCAGCGCTACAGTTTTGCAAAATCGCTAACAAAAACTGCTGCAAAAAAAACGGTTGGACAGTAAAGCAGCTTTTCGCTATAGTCACCAAGCTTTTAAACTGTACAGGACATCTTCTTATCTTAATATCATAAATGTGAATGTGTGTTTGTCCTTCTTTCACGTCGCAATGGTGCTAGGGATTGATATATTTTTTTGGATAGAGATAATTAAGGATTGGATTGTGACATAAGCTACTTTTTACCCGTGGCCCATTTCTGGGCAGGAGCACCTAAGTACCAGCTACACCCATTTAACTCCGTTGGAAAGCGCGCAGTCCGAATCATCAAGAACCCGAGATTGACCGACAGGCTAGAACCGCTTAGTTTGCGAAGAGACATAGGCTCGCTCTGCGTGTTCTACCGACTTTACTACGGTGCGGTGAGTGCTCCGAGGAACTCTTCAAATTGATGCCTACATCACCATTCCATGTTTATACTACCAGACGAAGGTTAAAGTTCCACCGGCACCATCTGGACTTGTGACGGTCCTCCACAGTCCGCTTTGCACGCTCCTTTTTACCACGGACGTGTAGGTTATGGAACAACCTTCCAGCTGAGGCATTCCCAGTGGACTATAACATGGGGTTCTTCAAGAAAGCTGTAAAAAAAGCTCTCCTCCAAAGCCGGCAATGCTCGGGCGGCTGGTCATTTAATATTGCTTTACATTGCAGTTCACACTGTATTGTAGTTCCAATCTATAGTCCTAATTGTCTTCTTTCCATTTCTATGAACCTGGTCATCCTATTCAATAGCCACGGGTTATTAGAGGAAAATCATGGAGCTCTCTAATGAGCAGTGCGATAGAAAGACATTTTTATGACTACATTTCTTTTCATAGCTTTTGTTTCGAGATTACAGATTCAATGGAGTGAACATTGGTTGATTTGTGGAGGAACGGTTTACCTACTTAAAGTTTATCTTTTTTTGATTGCATTATAATCCATGAGCCAAGAACAAAGGATAATGCTCAAAAAACTAGGGCAGGCACAAATATTCTCGGCCTAAAAGGGGGCGACAAAAAGGGGGCTTTTGAGGTTCGGGTGGTATGCTTAAGCACCTCCTCCCCCAAACCATGCGCTAACCACCTTACACGTTATACGTCAGCCCCCCCCCCCCCTTCCGTTGACAAATTTTTTTGACCTTCACTCCGCACCTACACCGAAGACCTGACTCATGCACGAGAAAGGCACCGGTGCGTTCCATTGAAGATGCATTGAAGAAGGTAAAAATACCACATATCCCAGTATTTTTTCCCATGGCGTGAAAATATAACTGTACTCATAGCTATGATTGTGTAAAAAATTACTGCATTAGATAAATAAAGTCGCGTAATTTCTGTCACCCAAATGATCCCCCAGTTACAAGTAAATAAATCTTAAAATCGATAGTACCCCTTTTCAAGGTTATTTATAGTTCTGGATTAACACATCCCGTCTTCGAGACACCAGAACCACACCTCCACGCTGTGTTAGTGCGGATTGGTAGAGGTATAGGTTAGTGGCCAACCGCTGTCGGATGTTTTCAAACAGTTCCAGTTATGAACTTGCTCAGACAAAGCGATTGCTATCTATCAATAACCGGTACTGACGGATTTACGAGCACGTTTCGTTAGATATAACCATTGTTAAACAAGCTAACTTGCCGCATCTGTAATAAGGGCACAATTTTACAAGGGGTGCCAATTTTTTGGAGGGCACGATACGACGTCGGATCCATTGCTGTCGCTAGATAATAGTCGATTGCCCCTAACCTTCCATCTGTACCAAACAGTGTCAGTTTAAAGCCAAGCTTCTGAAGTTACGTTGTGACCCAGTATAATAAAAAACAGATCTATTAAAAATGTTTTATTTGAATCAATGTGTTTATCCGTGCTACAGTCATTCGAACATTTTAACAATACAACTCTTCAAATAGCTAAGTACATGGCATAAGTGTATGGAATGTAAGTCAAATATATTGAGAACAATACAAATTGAGGCTTGCTACAGAATTCAGAACAATATGACACGATTTTTACCTTACTTAGAACAGCAAAACAATTTCAAACAATATGTTGTTACGTAACACAAGCATAATCAAATACAAGTCTGGGCTAAAGCTCTTACAACAGACACTAAAGTTACTAAATACGATCGAGATGTTTACGTGATAACGTCCGCACGAGAAAATCTCCATTCGTTTGTATGCCGCTAGAGTGAGAGAGACGGAAGATCGGTCCACTCACTCGAACGCTATGCCAGCCTCCGCTCGTGAGGATTCCGCGTGACAAGTTTCACGGAATGACTGGCAGCGCTCGAGATGAGACGGGAGATCGGTCCGTCTCTCTCTCGTTATACCTGCGATCGCGCTCGTGAGGTTTTGGTGTGACACAAGTTTCTGAACATGTCACCCGACTAAAACGATTTTAAAGACGTTATCACGTCAAAAGAGTATTATTGTGATATAGTTCTTTAATATCACAAAAGCTAATTTACCAAGGTTTTGGGAAATGCAAATTCTCTAAGCGCGCATTACCTGAGAAGCTGTCAGTAACACTCAAGTGGCTGGCTAGTCAACTACTCGTCCGCACTTTTCAGGTTATAGTAGTTGATGACTGAGGTAACAAACGCAGACAATATTATGCTTACATACACCCTCAGTTAGGGTTGCTATCCGTCCGGGTTTCCCCGGATTTGTCCTAGTTTAGAGGGCGTCCGGGGAGCGTCCGGGCCGGACTTAATTGGTAGTCCGGGTTTAAAAAAGAATAAATTCTTGGGCCGCCCGCGACACACGCACTGCGCCCGCACGCCGCGGTCAAGCGACGAACCGACTCGCTAAATTCACTGTCCCCCCGCTGCTGACAAGTCCGGGTTTTAACGCGTCTTGTCCTGGTTGACAAATTTTAGAGATGGCAACCCTACCCTCAGTCAGGTGAGTCATAGAACAATAGCATTCATGAGGTAAAAGGACCATACAGCTTACAGATTTTATAATAGCCATAACAGACTTGAAAGATAAAAGAAAGTAAACATTATGTGCCTGATACCTAACTACAAATATGTTTTGAACTTGTAACATAGACAAAGCCAAAAGCCATTATCTGCAGCAAACCCAAGTCAAATGTTGAAATCTCTAAAAGCAGTTCGTTAACACAAAAAATACAACTAGCTGAGTCTAATTAATAAAACATCATATTTTAACTTACAATTAAAAATCCACACTAACTTACTTAAAATACCTAATCAGTAATCTCCTACGTCTTAAGAATAATTTTGAATCAGCTCCCCTATTTTATATGAACAATAATTTGTACGAAAACATACACAATTCGGGTCTAAGACCTATAAAATTGATAAAAATGAGTGTAAATACATCAATCGAATTGTATGTTTGAATAGAAATAATGGGAAGAGTTATTTTGCGATTTGTGTGCAATATAATATTGATATTACGTGAGTCAGAAAACTACTATCAGGAAGACAGGTGCTATAAGAAATTTCATTGAGAGAAAAGTGAGAAGTGAAGTTCTATGCAAAGATAAAATTCAATTTAATGTTTTCACACAATTGCACACGTCATATTCTTATTCATTTTGGATAACTATTTATATATATTGCTCAATAATACTACGCCTTCGCTTCGAGTTGGCCGCTCCCACCCTCCCCGCTTCACCCAACCGCGCTCCTAGACAGACCCTATTAGTACCGTTAGCAAAGCAACGCTATCAAGTACACACTTTAATTAAGTTGGTCGATCTGTAAGACGAAGCTAGGTTGTAACGCTGTGATTTGCTAATTCAAGGCCACATTGAAAGATAGTGATACGTACAGAGCATATTTTTTAGGTTAGTGATACATTTTCGATTTTGTTCCAAAAGAACATTGATAGTGGACTTTTTATCGGAAAATCGGAACTATAAGTCAGATGTGTTGACAGAACTATTTGCCTGTTATGAGACGTCTAGAGGCTGTGTGGTCGGTGGTCTGGACGCAATCATAAAAAATATTGCAATAAAAATACGCTTATTTTTTTGTCGACGTTACCATTGATGTACCTGTGACGTCATTTTGTAACGGTCATTGACGGTCAACTTGAAGCGAACGAGTAGTAATCACATGTTTCATATTAATATATTCAAATATACACAATAACAAACACATTTAGTCCCCTTTATGTACATATTAATTTGATACAAAGAGAATTGGTTACATAATAAATAAATTAATGCAAAATTGAAATAAATAACGCGATGTTATCAAAAATTAAAATGCAATAAATAATTTAAATACAATTTTTCGCACAATAGCTAATCACACTATTTAACTTTATTGCGTTCATCACTTTTGTTTTACCTATAATTATCGTAAATATAAGTACAAAACAGTTCACATATTGTAGGGAAACCCTATGATGTCATAGGAGGATTGACAAGTACATTAAAATTTGAAGACACTTGATAATATCTCATTGTAGCATATTATTTTTCATAAATCCATCACACTAAGATAACCAATTATGATTACAATTTAAAAGATTTCAGTATCAAATCACGATTTCAATATATTCCTTTAAAAGGCTTAACACTACCAAAAATTAGCACACATAATTTTTCTTTCATATTATTCATTAGTCAAAATGTCTCCAATATTCAGTTTTCCTCTTGCTACAACTTTGACAGCCATTCTAATGTTTAACCAACACTGTAGGTATTCCATAGACAATTTTTCAATTTTTCGACATTACATGTATAATATGTGGTTTCTAATTCTTTCCAATGATTAAGACTGCTATCTCCAGGTGTAAATCACGTCCTAACATTGACGTCATAAATATGCAATCTACCACTAAAATTCCACTTGTAACACATAAAATTATACTGTTGTCCTGCTCACTCACAGTATAGTACAATGAGATAGAATCACGAAGGGGCAATCTACGAACTAAGATCGGTGTTTATTGCGGTTTATGCTCTGCAGAAGCCGTCGGCCCCACCACTCCTCCAGGTTGAAGGGCCTGAAGTTAGCCAGCTGCCGAGGAGCTATAACCTCCTGGTAGTACCTCGCGTCTTCGCTGCCTCGCTCTAGCTCACGGGTTACCTGCAAAATTATGTTGTGCTTATTACATTATTTTAAACATCAAACCCTACAAAAGAGGCAGATGGGCGTGATTTTAACCGATCACTGTTGGCTATTGACGTAGGCCAAGAGAAACACAGCGCCAGGGGAAACATTTGGTAATTGGCTATGAAGGAGAATTTTATTGCAGGTTTCTTTTAAAGAATCCTATGTCATAGTCAACTAATTAATCAATCAATTGCAAAAATGAGTGGGTAGATGAGGTATTACCAAATGAAATAAAAGTGCTTTATTCACTGTGCATTATTTTTTTCAAACACTTAGTGATTGTCATTTTATACTTTTGTTTCCTCAGGATGTGCTTAGGCAAAGATGACCTAAAAAAGAGCAGAAAGAGAAACACTTCAGTCCTATTATGTTTGTTTCAAAAAATGTTGCTATTATTATTGTTGGTATACACATTGAGTTACATGGGGTTCTTCAAAAAAGGCCTCTAAAGAGCCCTTGAAAGTGGACAATGCAGTGTGCAATGCAATGAGCAACTCGAGCAAGGTGTTTGCCAGATTTTTAACATAAAAAAATAATTTAATTTCAAATCATTTCAGCATTACAAATAGCAATATAAAAAGTATTGTTTCTTCTTAGTTAAAAGAATTATAATTTTCCATGTAAATTATTTATTGTTTTTGAAAGTGAGTAGTCACATGATTAGATTTTATCTGAACATCTGTTATGGAGTTAACACAGGATTGTATGTACAAGTGTTAAAAAGTCATAGTATTACCTACAATAGAGCAAAAGTACAAGTGATTCACGGATAAATAAATTGAAATTTATGACCATGTATTAATAAATACAGTAGAACAAATGTAGTAATAACGCTTATGATTGCCTGCATTTAAAATAACACATACTGGGCTCACATTATGCAATAAAGTTAGTAAAAATAGTGTAAAGGCTACAATAAATCACAGACTGAAACTCCTTTTCGAGGATAAAGAGTTTGAAAGCAAAGCAAACAAACTTATAAGTACTTAAGAATCTTTTATGTTTCTTCTGGAGAAGTACGATCACAGCACCCACTTCTGCTGTGAAGCCAACCTATTTTTGTTATGAAGGGAAAACCTACAAAAGGTACCTGGCACCTTGGGAAAGGGGATACCAGGATTTGTACCACAGTAAAACCCCCTCGGTGACCTGCCTCTGCACTTGGGGAGGACTCTAGGATCTTCAATGGAATGCACAGCAGTACGGACCCGTCGTCGGAAGAGCAGATGTGCACTAGTGATGCAACGGATCTCTGTTTCTGTTTCCGCAAGTGCGGAAGTTCCGCGCGATTTTCAACATCCGTTTCTGCTTCTGTTTCCGCAACTTTTATAACGGAGATTTAAACGGAAGTTTACAACCGACGGCTGAGAGTTACGCATGCGCGGCACGAGGCGCGTGCGAGTCGCTGGACGGTTGAACGCGCGGGGGAGGGGTCAGCCAGCGAGCTGCGCAGGCACTTGTCACATTTGTTTGTTTACGTACTTTTTGTGAATGTAAGCGCGTAATATTTTCTGCTGCTGTTTGTGTCAATACTTTTGTGTCATGTGTGTAACAAAAAAAAGAAAAGACCTTTAAATGAAGATTCTCTTGTGTGATGGAAATTAAATTCACACAAATACCGTAATCTTTTGCCATTAGTGCGCCAATATTTGTCGGTACCCCCCAGCAGCGTCGCCAGTGAACAATTTTTATTTTTATTTATTTATTTATTCTTTATTGCACGTAAATAAGGTACAAAGGGCGGACTTTTAAACAATTATTTAACGGAGCTGGTCTTATATACGAAGAACACCGATTGTTAGGTGCAAAAGCGGCCAAATCACATAATTTTTATAAAATATAATGCCACTACTAAATTTTGAATTTCAATAAAATGTTCAGTTGCAAAGTTGCAATATTGTTCTCTATAATAGATTTCTAATATATCTATTTCTAATCTAGATTCGGTGTATTTGATACTTAATAAAAATTATATTTGTAAATTTATTTATTTTTTTCCATATTATTTACACTTCCGTTTCTGCATCCGTTTCCGTTTCCGTTTCTGCTAAAATTTACTTTAGACATCTGTTTCCGTTTCTGGTTCCGCTAAGACACTTCCGTTGCATCACTAATGTGCACTCCTGCACCTTCAGATGCTTACGGCGGCATGCAGCCACGCACACACCGCCATCCTTCCCGGGGCCGCTGGCTGGACAGGTCGAGCTCCCACTCTTACTGTCCGCAACCCTGAAAGCCCCCTTTTAGTCGCCTCTTACGCTGATCGTAAGGGGATACTGTAGCTCTATTCTAAATCCCGAAGCTACAGGGACTGTGTATCGGTGGAAAGGTGCAGTTGCCGACAAGACTTCCATGAGGCAATCATCTGAATTTGGATTAGCAGCGCAACTGAATATAACCTCAGGTAAAACTCAGGCTTACCTGAAGTTACTACTCGTTCGTTTCGAATTGACTGCTCCCACCCTCCCCGCTTCACACCACCGCGTTCCTAGACAGACCCTATTAGTATAGTTAGCAAAGCTATCAAGTACTATCTGATTGTTTGATCATTTTGCTAAGTTTGATTATTTTTAAGTTTAATAATTTTTGTTATTGTTATCAGCGTGGATTTGTGGAAATGCGTTTGCATTTGTGAGTTTACGAACTGTTTTTAATTTTAAAAAGCTATTTTAGTTTTTGGTGCGTAATTCGTATATCGTGCGGTGTTTTTTACAATGAGTGAAAAGGGATATAGTAATATTGTATAGTGCAGAGCGTAATATGTTACAAAAATTAATTACTTTTTTTAAGGAAGAGGAAAAAAAGAGACTATCACACCATATAGTGCTGAAGATGTTATTGTCATGAAAAATATCACCAGGACAACAAACTCGACACAGTACAGAGCATATTTTTTAGGTTAGTGATACACTTATTGATAAATTAAATTTGTTCCAAAAGAACATTAATATCTGACATTTATATTGGAACATCGTAACTATAAGTCAGATGTGTTGACAGAACTATTTGCCTGTTATGAGACTTCTTGAGGCTGTGTAATCTATGGTCTGAATGCAATCATAAAAAAATATTGCAATAAAAATACACTTTTTTTGTTGACATTACCAATTGATGTGCCTGTGACGTCTTTTTGTAACAGTCATCAACTGCCATCTCGAAGCGAATGGGTAAAATGTGGAGATATCCATGGGTTGCAGTGACCACATAAAACCACTTGGAATGCATGATCATCTGCTACTCCATTCAAATAAAAAACAAATCACTTTTGTAATAATAAAATAATATGATTACCTTATTCCAAGAATCATAGATATAATTGATGAGATCATCATGTTGGTTAATGTTATTGTTATTGATATGCATGTTGGGTGGGGTCTGGGCTGGAGGACTTAGCCTTGCACCATTGTGGCCGTTGCCATTGTGGCGTTTGCCCATGTGAGGAAGGGAGCGAGTTCCACTGTTAATGTATCTGAAAATATGGACAAGAGCCTTGTTAAACAATAGCATTAAAATATGTATAGATGTTCTATGTCATGTAGTCTGTTCAGCTATGAATTTTGTGAGGTGTTCACATGCACATTATTATAATGTGTGTAAGCTCAAGAGTGCTCAGTGTGCAGCAAGCTTGTCAGTACACGTCAATCTGACTTCATGAAATAGAAAATCTACAATAGGATGAAATATTCATGTTAGGCTAGTTAGTAATTGTTTTAAAATTAGTAAACCTATTTTTATAATGATACATTAGGTATTTTTTGCAATAAAATATTGTACTTATTTAATTAGAGAAGACTTAAAAAGATATTTCATATACCCTTAAAACTAAGTGGAAGAATGTGTATTCCAAGTTTTTTTCTAAATGTGTCTCAATCTGTTGGTACTTTATTTTTTATTTTTTTCCTAATAATTATTTTTTATTTTTTTCCTAATATATTTAATTTTTAGGGACACCCAGATTTAGACAGCTATGATAATGATGGATAATATGCAGAGTGTATAATAAAAAGCTTACAATACTTTGCCTGCTAAGTAATTAAGATTGTCATAAATAATTTGAAAATTAAAAAAATAATTATTATTACACTCTTGGTGTTTCTTTCATTTATGGTAGTACCTAACTAATATATTTTAGAGATAAGCAAAACTATCCCACATTCAAATCAGATATAAATAAGGGGCCATCCATAAATTACGTTACACAAATTTCAAGACTTTTTAACCCCTCCCCCGTCCTTGTCACAGGTTGTCAAATTTTTAGAACCCCCCCTGATGTGATGTCACACATTTTCTAATATTATGCAATTGTATTTAAAATTAATCAAAATAAACAGTTATTTTCATTTTCAGAATGCTAAAAATTATTAATAAAAAACTAATGAGTTCGTAAATATTTAAAGTTTATCATTCAAATATAAGTTTCGCGTTTGAGTGTTTTAAATTTTAACATGTGACATCACAAAGCTTTTGACACTACAATGTCACATTCTGGTGATACCCCCCCTCTTTAAGGTGTGACGTAATTTATGGATGACCCCTAATAAACTGAGTGTATAAACATAATGGTATACCAATGAAGACAAGGCTAAAAAAGTAGGTCAAGTTTTTACCGCATTTGGCGCCCATTTTCTTTTATCTAAGAAAAACCCAATAAAACCACAGATAAAGTAAAAGTAGGTAAATATTTAAAATAAAGCAAACCATCACAAAATCATCTGGTATGCAATAAACAAAGGATATCACCGCATTATAGCATTGTTTACAATATTAAACAGTCAATCGATAACAGATAGTAGAAGGTAATCAAAATTATACAATGCAGAACTTAAAAGCTAAATATAGATGAAATTATCACATCGAACCGGAATGAAAACATCACTGGCTCTTTGTTAGCTAAAATAACGGAATAGTATGCACCAAACCTGATATCATATCTCAATTACGACCGTCCACAACATTTGGTTATTTCCACTATGTTAAACTTCAATTAAAATCATATAAGAATATTTTCCACATCCACGCCAACATCCAAAATTAGTTATATGATGCGAGATGCGTGGCAATCGTGAAAGTAATCCGAATAGAAAGGACAATAGAATATCTCAGCTCACCTCATATTTCTATCCATGTTTAGGATTAGAACGACCGCGCCAGGCACTTTCTAACTTAAAAATTACAATATCCACTAACAGCTAAATATCTTAAATACTTTGTATTTACACAAAAACAATTTGTTACAAAATTATCCTAAAAACTACAGAATTCAATAAAATGGACAGGACGCCAAAAACATCATGACATAAAAGTAAAACAATATAGCATTTGTCATCTTTGACAACAAAGGTAACAGCTGCCATTCGCGCGGTTACTCTATTGGTCAGAAGTAAGTTTAAACACATTTGGGCCAATCAATAAGTCGCATACGTTGTTATAGCCAATAATAAAGAGCATGTTTTGTAATTAGTCGTCTATGCCATTAATCTTTATTGTTTATGGATTGCTATTTTCTTATTCAAGCAGTATGATGCGTATAATGAAAGGATCAACATCAACCATAAGAATAAATAATACTACTATTTATTCTTATGGATCAACCAAACTTAATTTAATTGAGTGACCAGGATGTTAGTTTTCTTTATAAATTCAAATAAAATTAACTATTTTAACATGGAATTATGGTGGAAACTGGAAAGAGGCATGTCGTAGGGTCGTAGCACTCATAGCCTTGTCGTTTCATGTGTTTTCTTGGTGTATTTGTAAGTTGCATAAAATAGAGTTAATCATCATCATGAGCTGCTTTGACTGGCTACTTACAAGTGTGATTCCTTTAGCATGATTCATTCATCTCATCACTAATTTTATTTAGTAATTTTAGTATACGCTGGGTAAAATAGAAAAAAGGAGAAATAAATATATAGAAATACCCAAGAGCTGGCGGTTATTTTGACCAAAGGCAAAATGACAAATAAATAAGCCTTACGATTCAACGTGGCAATGCCGCCAGTGTCTTGGGTACCATGCCTCACACGGGTTTTTTAGATGAATTTTTTTATTTGTAAACTTGTTCTTTTTATAAATAATTTTATGTATATTTCTATTGTGTAATCTTAAAATATAAAATTCTCGTGTCACGGGGTGCGTAATTGAACTCCTCCGAAACGGCTCGACCGATTTTCGTGAATCTTTGCAAGGATATCGGTTGGGGTGGAGAAAAGGACAACATCTATTTTTCATCCCCCTAAATGTTAAGGGTGGTCAACCCTTAATTTTTTTATTTTTTTTTGGACTAAATTTTTTGTTTTTATTTTTTTATGATACATCATACTAAAATGCATCATATAAAAATACTCATCCAGCAAACATCACGGAGTAGGGGTGAAGACGAAGCAATGAGGAACGAATCCCCCTAAAGAGACGAAGCCGGTCTCCTGTCTTACTCACTATACATTTTCCAGCCACTTTTTTTTTTGGTTATATTTGTGTATCAATCAATCAATTATTTTAATTTTTCTGTGCAACTCTCATGTTAATTTTACTGTCATCGTAAATTTGTTTGATATAGGTTAATTACAGTTCGCGAGTGTTTGTGAAATAGAATCAGTGCTAAAATATGTTTTTTTCTGCTTGCCTCCACAATTCCATCGGACACGTTCTAGTAAAGTAGCCATATCGCTTTACTTGAATGTTGGACTGACTAGACTGACTGATTACTGACGACTTACTGACTTGACTTTGTTATTACTTCGTCCAGTTTCACTGAAACTTGCAAAAAATTGATGCAAAAATTATACTTGACGCTGGCAGTATGCACTGAATTTGCGATGCCATAAATCATAATTGTCATTGATGCCATTAATTGCCATTGCGAGTTTTGGCGGGAAGTCTGAAGGAACAAGTTGTGCTCTTGTTTTATTTTCATTTTCTTAGTGTATTTTTGAGTTATATTGGATAAAGTTGATGGCATTTTGCTCGATATAGGTTAATGATAGTGCACGAGTGTTGTGAAATAAAATAACAGTGCGAAAACATGTTTTTTCGGCTTGCCTCCAAAATTCCATCGGACATGTTCTGGTAAAGTAGCCATCACTTTACTTGAACATTTGACTGACTAGACTGACTGATACCTGACGACTAACTGACTTTTTTCTACGACTACAGTGATGCAAAAATTTTACTTGAAGCTGGCAAGGCAATATGCACAGAGTTTGCGACGCCATTATTAAAATTGAAAAGTAAATATTGAATGGCTGAAAGGATCTTTATCCAATGCCGTAAAATGAAATTAAAAAAAAAAAAAAAAATTGCCATTGCCATAGCTGTCGCGCGCGGACGCTGCTGAGGCATAAGATAAGAATATTATTCTTTTCTTATGCCTGAAGCATAGAGAAATTAAACACTACAAGACAAATTTAATGTACTCTGTGACTACAAGTTTCTAACTGACTGAGTGTGCTGGCTGTGCTTTGCTTTTTAGCTTTTATTTTACCAGTTTTACCACCAATTTACCACACACACGGCCACGACAGCCACCGCCGCAGCAGCAGGCAAAAAGTAAAATTAACTATTTGTTTGTTATAGTTAGTTGATACAATAATTTATCAAGTAACTCAATGCAAGTTCAAATATTTGCACCATGACAGATAAAATGGGATTTGAGGAACTACGAGCAAAGTTTAAGGTAGTAAACTAACAATATGTTGTAAATTAAGTTGTATGTCTTATTTTTATCATGGGCTGTCCTTTTTACTTTTTTTATTATTACAGGATGTACTGTCTAAAGCATTCGTTACAAACAACATTGACTTGCTCGATTCTTTTTCCAAGAATACAAATGAAACTGATCGAAAAGCAGCAATGGACCAAGCGTTTAGAGATAAGCTATTGGAGCTCTTGGTAGAAGAACCGGATACTTTAGAGAACTTCATCTGTTTTTGCATAGAATCGTGTAGGCGGCAGATGGTAACCCCCACAATGCCAGTAGTCTTACTTGGAGATATATTTGACGCATTGACTCTAAATAAATGCGAAAAAATGTTCACTTATGTCGAAAACGGCGTAAATATATGGAAGGAGGACCTATTCTTTGTTGCTTGTAAGAACAACCTATTGAGAATGTGTAACGATTTATTACGCAGATTATCGCGTTCACAGAATACAGTTTTCTGTGGAAGAATCCTTCTGTTTCTGGCAAAATTCTTTCCTTTTTCTGAACGTTCTGGCCTCAACATTGTTTCCGAATTTAACTTGGAAAACATAACAGAATTTGGAGGTGATAATTCTAGTACACTAAAGGATACATTGGATGAGGAAATGGTTGTGGATGATCAGAAAAATAAACTGAACATAGATTATAACCTCTACTGTAGATTCTGGAGCTTACAGGACTTCTTCCGGAACCCAACTTCATGTTATAATAAAATACAATGGAAGACATTTGTAGCAGTAAGTCAAATTATCTAATTTAGTTATCAGTACTGTTTTCTTGTGACTTCTGAATGTAATATTTTAAGCTTTATTAGCTTAAGTAGCGTTAGTGCTCCCTTTGTTTGTAAAATTTCTACTGCCCGATTTGACAATTATTTAGAATGTTTTAAAGTTAAGATATTTTGATGACCTTTGGCACCCTCAACATAGGATATATTTTTCTGGGCAGTTAGTATGAAGACTATCACTATAATATTATTTTATTTACCTACCTTGGCTCTGAGTAGATAATAAATAGTAGTTCATACTTTCCACATAATTTTAACACTCTGTTTTTGTTTTGAAGCATTCAGGCAGTGTCCTGTCAGCATTCTCATCTTACAAGCTAGAAGCTGTCGAGCTACAGAAGTCTAAGTTGAACAGATTGAAGCCTCTCAATGCTGATGTGGAAATGCAATCCAACGAATCAAATAAGGAGCAGCACTACTTTGCCAAGTTCCTGACCAATCAGAAGCTTCTAGAACTGCAGCTGTCAGATTCAAACTTCAGACGATGTGTGCTTATACAGTTCCTGATTCTGTTCCAGTACTTGACATCAAATGTTAAGTTTAAAACGTAAGTTATCTGTATGTTAGGTTTCATGCACATGTACATTGTGAAATATTAAAAAAGTTGTAATTGATTAACGTTTAACACTTCACACTCATAGCCCCACAGTAGGGTAGTTATACCCTGTGTGCCATGAACACATAAAGACAGCAACATAAACACCCAGACCGAGAACAGAAATTTGAACTCATCATTCAAATTTCTGACTTGCTGGGAATGGAAAACGAGACCCTCTGATCAGCTGTCCAGCATGGCAACCATTGTGCCATATGAGTTGTCAGACTATATTATGCTGCACCCATTTCTGTTGTGAAGCAATCCTATTGGATATTGGTGGAAAGGTAGTAACCAGCCATACTTACAAGAGGGAACCAACTGCATATGACCTAAAGAAAGATTCAGGCTTGCTGGAGGTTTTGTGTAGATGTCCATGGGCTGGCAGCAAACACTTAATAGCACTTGGCTTGCATGCTCATCTGCTACTCAATTCAAATTTAAAAAAAAAGTAATTTGGTTGCTTCTTATGTAACACACACATATCTAACATCTTTATCACACCATTAGAATTACAGGGACGTTATCCAAAAATTCATGATTTTGACTATATGTCATGAAAAGAACTAAAACAATTATCTTCTTCAATTCTTACTAAAACAGGCCTGATTTGGTGTAGAAAGCCACATAACTTATACTTCAGTCTCATTCATTTTCCTCCATTCACCATTTTTGTTCAGTTTTGGCGTGACCCAAGCTGTAACATGCCTGTGCAGGCCATTCCTTTTTTAGTTTAGTGGTGACCTTATCCAAAATTGACAGATGTAGAATTACATAAGTAAGTAAGATAAAGAATTACATAAATAAGTAGTAAGTAAGTAAGTAAATTCAATTAAATATAGACCTTATTTATATTCTGGTCAATAAAATCAAATATTTTAACTGAATATTCAGAAACAGAGAGACCTATATAAAAAATGAGTCTTGAAAAATCTGTGGCATTAATATTACAAAGAACTAATATTAACACCTTCTAATTTTAAATAATAAAAAAATATGTTATTTACATTTTCTTATTAAACTTTCTTATTAAACATGTAGATAAAGAATTAAATTAAATTAATAGAATCAGGCTTTACTTTGCGGAACTCCTACATAAGGAATTCTGATTGCGGATTGTTGCAAAGTAGCTTTTACCTTACTTTATAAATTAAATTATAATTAATATGTGTTTTATAATTTTTTACACTCATGACATCCATTCATTAAAAATAGTGTTAGCATACAAAACTTTATTTAATGTTTCCCAAAAATTTATATTTTGCATTAGTTTACTATAATTCTAAGGGTGCAATATATTCTTTTTATTACAGGGAATCACAAGAACTGAAATTGGACCAACAAGAGTGGGTCAAAGAGACCACTGCACAGGTGTACAGACTTCTGGGTGAAACTCCACCAGATGGCAAAAGCTTTGCTGAGTGTGTAAAATGCATATTGAAACGAGAAGAGCATTGGAATAACTGGAAGAATGATGGATGTCCAGGTACAATTAAATAAGAGTAAATATAACTTAAATGAAGCGGGCATAGCCCGGTGGTTAGCGTAGAACGCAAGCTATCTATGCAACTAAGCCAAACGGTTGGGTGTTAGATGGGTGACCGCTAGTGCCAAAAAAATTTATGCGCGTTTCTATGCTTCGGAGGGGACGTTAAGCCGTTGGTCCCAGTTGTTGTTGACAGATAACAGTCGATAAACCTTATTGGAGGCCTTATTGGCAATTTGGAAACATCCGACAGCGGGTTGGCCACTAACCCGCATCTCCATCAACCCGCATTGGAGCAGCGTGGTGGAGTAAGTTCCAGCCCTCCCCACTTAGGCGGAGAGACCCGTGCCTAGCAGTGGGACGCTAAAAGGGTTGCAGTCATTCTAATTTTTACAATCAAAGACAGATTTTGGTTTACTTTTCTGTATTTTATTTATAAAAAAACCTAACAATAAGGCAGACAGACCGCGTGGTGTTAAGCGATCACTGTCGCCTATGGACACGGGCAACCCTAGGGGAGCCGCCTGAGCATTGCCAGCTTTGGAGGAGAGCTTTTTTTACAGCTTTCTTGAAGAACCCCATGTTATAGTCCACTAAACTACCAAAACTTATATCTTTGAACAATGCAACAGTATGCTGCCTATTTTTCCCCGAGAATAACTATTGGTCATTAGTTGAACTGCTTTGATCCCAAATATGAGTTACTAAGTATGCAAACGATACACATTCAGAGTCCCACACTACGTTTTCCTGTGTTGTGGGCACCATGGACACAAGGGGAGGAAAACAAACACCCAGACCAAGAACAAAAATTCCAATAACAAAAATTGTCATGAATCAAACGATTTTCTGTACAATTTACTGTATTCAGAAAATTTCATCAAAGAATATTGTTTTTATTGTCAGCTTGCTTCAACTGCATTGTCATTCACGACAAAATTTCTTTGTGTCTCAACAAGTTTCCCGCTTAGTTCTAATTTTGTTATAAACTAAAATGAAGCCCATCTGTTAAGTTAGTTATCATGCAAAATTAATACAAGTAAAACTAATCAGAATTCCAGAAACCAAAGCCCCCTGTGCAAGTTGATGCAGAGGAAGTGAGAAAAACCAGAAAGCGAAGGAAGCCAGTTGGAGATATCATACAAGAATATGAAGCGCAGAAGAAGTTCTTTATGGGGAAGTATGTCTTTCTTTTTTTTTTTTTTTGTTGTCTAAATGTGAGAATACAAGGTGGGAGGCATGGATATTAGATTAAAACAAAAGTAATGGAAGATATGTGACTCCCTCTAGTGTGTAAATCAGGTCCCTGTTGCCTACTTTTACTCAGTCGCAATCAGCAAGTGACATTTTGTGGAGCGAGATAGAAATTTGGCTGCAACCCTTTTTAGCGTACCACTGCTGGGGAGGCCTGGAGCTTAATCCACCACGCTGCTCCAATGCGGGTCGTTGGAGATCTGGGTTAGTGGCCAACCCACTGTCGGATGTTTTCAAACCGCCCATAAGGCCTCCGACAAGGTTTAACGACTGTTATCGGTCGACATCAACTGGGACCGACGGCTTAACGTGCCCTTCGAAGCAGGGATAACGCGCATGAATTTTTTTGCCACTAGCGGTCACCCATCTCGCACCGGACCACGACCATTTGGCTTAGTAGCATAGATCGCTTGTGTTCTACGCTAACCGCCGGGCCATGCGCGCTTCGAAGATAGAAATTTACGATACAATAATGTATGACTGGTTAAGTAAGTTTCATGGCAGGACCAGGCTCTAAATACACTATGATGCACACTTTAGTAGCACAGTTGCTTCACTCACTCTATCAAAACCTGTTGGTTTGTCTCTGTCTTTCAATATAGTGTTAAACAATGTTTAATAGAACCAAAGCTGTGTATGCATGTAGTTGTATGTCATCCCCGTCTTAGTTGTCAATTATAAAGACGCAATCTTCAGCTGTTTTGTTTTAATCAAAGATAAATATATATAGTATACTGCTGGTTCTGCCTTTAATCCGGTGTTGGACTACCAAATCAATTGAGATACCTTTATTGAGCTGTCAAAGTGTGTCATCCTCATACATTTATATGAGAAAATGATTTGTGACGTCATAACTCATTTATAGTTTTCATTTAAAAGGTAAAATCAAAACTGAACTATAAAAATAAATTAACAATTATCCTGCTTTCCAAGCGTGGTTTAGTGCCACGTTTTTAAAGAATGATTATTTGATTTTTCTGTGCATAGTTTCCAAGACGCAAAAGCAAAAGGCACCTAAGACATATCTTATGTATGTCAGCGTGGAGGCTAACAAATAACAGAGTGTGGATATTTGTAACGAAACTGCTGTATAAACTACAATTATTGATTTCTGCTGATGTTTAGTGAATGCAATGATTACCAACTATATACATAAATATAATATAGAACTTCGTAAATTTTGAAACTGTATGTTTAACGTGAAATTATTTATTCCGTTTCAGCAATGAATTAACGAAGTTGTGGAATTTGTGTCCAGACAATCTTGCTGCCTGCCGCACTAAGGAGAGAGACTTCATGCCATCTTTAGGTATGTTATCTTTGTATGTACTAGCGGCCGCGCGCGACTTCGTTTGCGTGGAGTGTAGTTTTTTTTTTTCTAAAATAAAAGTGGTTTCTAAATTAAAAGATTTATTCACTATGAAGCTTATTCATATGACAATGTATGTGTTCATAACAACATACATACTCGTACCTATATTACAAATTAATAAAATCGGAGTGTCTGTTTGTAATATTAAAATAACCACTTTTTACATGAATATGAATGTATACAGTACACATACCAAGATAACATTGTTTACAATTTTTGTCTGTCTGTCCGTCTGTCTGTTTGTTCCGGCTAATATCTAAAATGGTCGGACCGATTTTGACGGGACTTTCATTGGCAGGCAGCTGATGTTATTGAGAGTAACTTAGGCTACTTTTATTTTACAAAAATTCTAAAACTTTGGTCCACGAGGATGATGTCGCAGGCGGCCGCTAGTCTATTGTATACTCGTAATTTTAATTTAAATAAAATTGCGTTGGTTGGTTCATACTGTAGTGTGTACGTACACGGAGGTTTTGGCGGGAAGTCGAAAAAGACATATTGTGCTCTTGTTATATTTTTACTTTCTTGGTGTATTTTTCAGTTATATCGGATAAACTTGATGTCATTTTGTTCGATATAGGTTAATTATAATGCACGAGTGTTGGCGAAAATATTTTTTTTCGGCTTGCCTCAAAAATTCCATTGGTCACGTTCTGGTAAGGAAGCCATCGCTTTACTTGAATATCTGACTGACTTGACAGACTGATTACTGACGACTTACTGACTTTACCTACTATTACTCGTCCAGTTCACTGAAACTGGTAAAAACGTGCTGCAAAAATTATACTTGACGCTGGCAATATGCAGAGTTTGCGATGCCATAATTGAAGAAAAAAAAATAGTGCGTACAAGAATGCTGTATGATACACAGAGTCGTACATGGTGGGCGAGCAGGCGGCGGGCGCGGCGCGGCGCTCGGGCGGCTGGGGCTGGCGCGCGCTGCGCCTCCTCGCGCGCCGCTCGCCGCAGTTCTTCGTGCACACCAACAACCCCATCGGCCGCCTGCCCGACTACCTGGACGACATGGTAAGTGCTCCCCACCTGCTGCCCGCTGCCCGCTGCCCGCTACCCGCTACCCGCTACCTAGCGCCGCTCGCCGCAGTTCTTCGTGCACACCAACAACCCCATCGGCCGCCTGCCCGACTACCTGGACGACATGGTGAGTGCACAAATTAGTGTCTATACTTTGGGATTAAATATAGAGTACCATAACCCTTGCCGTAAAAGGCTACTAAAAGAAAAGGTGGATTTTTTCTTTTCCTTCGGGGTGGCTAGAGACCGTCCAGTCAACGGCCCCGAGAAGGACTGCGGCGTGCGCGTGGCCGAATGCCGTCGCAAGCACTGGAAGGTGCAGGAGAGCACCATCGCTCTCCGGTCGATGGGCCCGTGTAGTGGCGCGTGGAAGACACCGGTGCATTCCTCTGATGATCTTCTTTTGTAGGTGGTAGAACTATTATCGTTCGCCCGGGGAAGTACCACCGCTGCACCCACTTCTGCCGTGAACCAATTCTATTGTGTTTCGGTGGAAAGGTGCAGTTGCCGGCCACACTTACATGAGGCGACCACCAGCCTCCGGAGTAGCAGCGCTATACGACCTCAGACAAGACTTACCCATGCTTGCTTGAGGCATGGGCTGCAGCGACCACTTAACACCGTACGTGGCCTGCATGCTCGTCTGCTACTCCATTCAAAAAAAAAAAAACGAAGTTCACATCAAGCCCTGAGGCAGGTCACCGAGGGCGTTACAGTGCAGTAAAAATCTCGCATAACTCAGTATCTCTCTCAAGGTGTCAGGTACCTTTAGGTTTCCTCCTATACAGAGACCAGCACGATATGGTAATGACATGATTATATTAAATTTAGACAATACATTTAGAATTGGTAGAACTTGTAGTTGTAGCTTCGACCGTTTGAGTACCATCGCTGCACCCATTTCTGCCCAGAAGCAATTATATTCTGTTTCATTTAAAAGGTGTTGTACAGGATTTTCCTAGCAATAAATTACTTCTTTTTTTTTATAAAATTGTTTCGAACAACACACAAATTATATCACTTTACTCCGGAGTTTATAAGTACATAGATAATAATTGTGATATACAATCTCAGCATCATTTTATGGAAATATAAATTTTAAATTAATATCCATTTCTCTTTCTCTACCAATACAAAAATTATGTAATATCTCCTCTAATTTGGTCAAATTATGTACGAAAAAAAAAATGTATGATACGTAAGTTTACATAAATAAATAACGGTAGACTTTCTTTTGTTTCTTCTCATTAGGTTAAGCGTATCTCTCGCGAGGTGGCAGCTAACGCGGCGGCCGCAAACACCAACGGCGATTGTTCCAGCAACTCCAACGACAAACCTGTCAAAACGGTAAGTCAATGGTGTTATACTCCAGGGTATGTTTTCAAACATGAATAAATAAAAGAATAAAGCTTTAAAGTCAGAGCTCCTCCATAGATGAACACAAACTTCCAGATGGTAAATTTTTTGTGTCTAATTTGCTAGTAACTATAGTAACTTATGACTGACTGACGGCTTAAGTAGAACACACAATGACACCATGTCATTTCATATATCCCTACAGCCTCGGTAATTCGGCATTCGTGATAAAAATAACTATACCTAAAACACATTTTCATCAGTGCGTCATCAAGTGCAATAACAAACAATCTTAATATATTTCGGGAAGACTAAATACTAAATACTCCCGAAGTAACTAAAAATCACAAACATTTCTCAAGATATGTTACGTCACATTGAGAAATATCCTTTTGTCAGCCAGATTAACTTTTTGATAACCCCTGTGGCGGAATGGTTACCACACCGGAATGCCGTTAAGAGGGTCTCGGGTTCGACTCCCGGCGAAGCAGAAATTTGAAAGATGAGTTTAAATTTCTGTTCTGGGTCTAGGTGTTTGTGTTTCTGTCTTTATGTGTGTCCATGGTACCCACGACACAGGGTATATCTACTTTACTGTGGGGCTATTAGTGTAAAACGTTAATTAACAATGCGCGCGGGGGTGATTGTAACTTTGTGTTTCTAAGTTTTTGTATTTGTTTTTAATGTGGAAATATTTTTAGGAGTCTGCTGAAGAAGAAATCTCCGAAGAACAAATGGAAGCTGATCTTATAAAAGAGGGTGATACTGCGGATATTGAACAGGTGTGTAAGTGTATTTACTTTACTTATAAATAATGCTAATATGGTATATGATCTAGTTAGGTAGGTTAGACTTAAAATGGGCATGATGACAGATTTTTTTTAAATATCTTTCCTTATTGTAGGTACACGTCTCCTAGTCCGAAAAAAGTTTTATTTCAGCAATAAACTTAACTTTTAACATAAATTAATGTATTTTTTGCTATGTAATTTGAATTAATCGCGAAAACGCTCGTAGGTGTCATGGTTTCGGCTTGCTCGTCAAACTTCAAGCAACACGATGACATTTACTGAGACGTGACGTGACGTCCTTTGGATTGGCGTTTCAGATAACATGGCCGATTGCTGTATTTAATACTTTTATTTTATTGAAAATCTTGTTAATCTTAATGTTTATCTTAAAACGGGATCATATTTTAGAACTTTTTTAGCATATATTTTTCTGTAAAACCATTTATTGTCTGATTCTTTAATAGTGTCATCATGCCTATTAATAGAATAAACAAAAATATGTTGGATGACTAGAAATTAATATCCTATAAATCTCTATAATATGCTCTTGATGTAAGATTATTTGTCCGTTTTTCACACATTGTGTAGATATAAAACCAAATACAGCTTAAAACATTATTGAGCACGCCTAAGCCTGTGGACTGGGCTATAAATTACGTAAAATTATTGTTTAGCCATCTATAGTAATAATGTTAATACGTACGCGAAATTTCAAACGCTTTGAATAAATACCTTGAAGATAGTAAAAATCAGTTAGATGCAAACATAATCTAGTATAAATCGAGTAAAATTCGTCCACAGGTGCCCGACACAACCAACACAGGGGAAGATGACGACGCAAATGCGCGTTCGCGAGTAACAATGATAACTGCGACTCAACTAGACGCACTCGCTGAAAAACTGGCCGATTGGAAGAAGTTAGGGGCCAAGCTCGGCTACAAAGCAGACGAGTTACAGTTCTTCGAGGACGAAAATGCTACGGAACCAGCCAGGGCTAAAGCCATGTTGCAATTATGGTTCGATGATGACGAAGACGCTTCGGTTGAGAACCTTCTGTATATCATGGAAGGGTTGCAACTGGACGATGCGGTGGAAGTACTCAAGAACACAAAATGACATATACCCCGTAGCAAATATAAAAATAAGTCGTATTACAGTGGTAATAGATGATGGATGCGTATTTGTATGATGAATTTGATGATTGAATATTGTTGTATAATTGTTTTATGTCGTATGCGCACCAGCTTTCAGTAATCGGTTATACAAGAATTATTGTTAGTGAGGTTAGGTTAATGAAGAATTGTAACAAGGCGTAGACAATAAAGAGATTGATAAAGATTTTTTTGTTTTATTTGATACTAGTCTTCCGCCAGCGGCTTCGCCCGCGTGGACCTGTTTTATAGGTTCCCGTAGGAAAAAACCATCCTATGTCCTTTCCCAAGGTCCACTCTATCTGTGTTCCAAATTTCATTAAAATTGGTTCAGTAGTTTAAGTGGGAAAGCATAGCAGACAGACAGACAGACAGAGTTACTATCGAATTTATAATATTAGTAGGGATATTTAACACATTATAAGCAAAAAATGTAGATGTCGTAGGGAAATGAGGATATTAGGAATTTCACGAAATCCCGGAAGATGTCGAATATTCTTGTTTTTTAAGACTTTTTACTAAAAATATCTAGTGATATGTCAGAATACCAAGTAACCGTCAGTGATACATCGTTTCACTAAACTAAATCTAGTGAAATAACGAATACTGTTGAAGAATAAAGTAATAAAACAACATTATAAATTTTTCTCTCGCTCGCTCTAGTACGGGGAGGCCAAACAATAATACAAATAGGACTCGTCATTTAAAGTGAATTGGATCGGTTAGGTTAGGTTGCACTTTTTTAAATTAACACAAAAAGACGAACCCCGCTCAGCGGAGCTCAGGGGGCGGAGGGATTACTTTATACATCAACAGTATTCTTTATTTCACTACATTATGTTTAGTGAAATGACATATCTCTAACTATATACTAGTATTTTGTCATATGACTAGATACTGTTAGTAAGAAGACGTAATAAACAAGAATATTCGACATCTACCGGGATTTCGTGATATCCCTAGGGATTTCGTGAAATTCCTGATATCCTCATTTCCCTGCGACATAGATACAATCTTGATCAGGTAATAATTTACTGCATCTCCATTAATTTATTATGGTATTCTTAGTCATACTACCCCCAGTCAATATTTTCAATATAACGTTGTATAACGTTTTACACACATAACCCCACAGTAGTGTAGATCACAGAACATATTAAATTAAAAAGTCTGGTAAAGGCAGAAAGGGAGAATGGCAATAATGCGGCGTTCGTATAAAAACCGGTGTCGTCGATCCAGCCCCACCTTTTACCTCCTCTACATCTGTACTTAAATAAAATATGTATATGAAGCTTACGCACATATTTGCAATTTCAAATCTAGCCAATTTTGGCGCCGCACAATCACGCGATTTCAAATGAACGAATCACACCCAAGCACTCATAACGCAGCGCGATCGCGTGTTTCTGTAGAGATATGAGCGTTGCTCATATCCTGGCACATCTGCCCCGCCCACAATTCCATTCTAACCTCTTTAATATGTTCTGTGGTGTAGATGTACTTAGTGTAGACGCACACAAAGTCATGAACACCAGACCGGGAACAGAAACTGAAACTCAACATTAAAACGTAAACGTATTTTTGAGCACTATTTAGCTACATGTACTTAAGCTATTTATTTATTTATAATTTTATATGTATGGTTTCTGATTAGTTATTCCTATGTATTATTATTACTGTATTTATATCTATATGTATCTAATTTCTGTATCGCTTTTATAAATATATTAATTATTGGTACGCACTAAGTTCGCTTTACCAGATCTATTATCCTGGGATGGGCCTACTGGAAGATATTTCAGTGTGGAATAAGTAGTGCCCTTGTACAAACATTATTTGTTCATTCTTCTTGTGACCACTTGTGTGTACATAAATTAAATAAAAAAAATAAAAAAAATAACTACTACGACGAAGCACGAACCCTAGACTCGTCAGGGTCGTGAATCTGCAGTGACCACGTCCTTCATTAGGTTGAACCACATCCACAAGACTGACACATTTTTCAGTTTCAATATCACAATGTTAAAATATTCTATTTCACAAAGTCCAATCAGCTCTGGTTGTGGCAGTGATGTGTACTGACAAACGCGCTTCTGTGCGTTAAGTTGTCCATAGTTCGAGATTATACTTACACAACAAAACAATTGGCATGTGCACTCGTCACAACAATCATAGCCAATAGGACTTCATGGCGTAGAAGTAGAACATACTTAGATCTATACCAGTCTTTAAAACTGAATTGTCTTATAATGCCTGATATCTATTTTTATCAGTTGCCCTTATAGGCCCTTGATCAATATATTTTTAGAAATTATGTGAATGAAAGTATAAGGCAAAAGTGTGTCAAGTACAAATACTTTGTCCCTGAAGTTAGGTAAAAAGAATTTCTTTTTACTGTGGTTAAGTGCAACAAACGACTGCGCATACTCATGCATGTAATGCTGTGCGGAGAAGGGTTTTGATTGGCGTAACGCATTTTTCGCTTTAATTGTGACTTCTGTGAGTCTTCTATCTATAACTAAATTATAGAACCTATTAAACTCCCGTTTTGGGTTACCTTTTTCAAAAAAGTAGACTTAGTACTTGAATTTGATCGAGATTAAAAAAATTGAAAATCTCGTAAATCTACACATTCTATAGCCCTATTCTCTCCCTCCCCAATTTGAAAGAACGCCGTTAACGATTTCGACGTAAAGATATTTTCGAATTAAATAATGATTATGCTACAATCGACGTACCTATTTAGAAATACGTATCACTTACAATGTCTGATTTGTTTGAAATAAGCAATGTTTTAATGTAAATAAATTCAACAAATGGGTATACCAGGTGCGGCACGAATAGGTATGTTCGTTTATTTTTTTGCCTAAGGTTTTAATCCGAATAGATGTATTGCCAGATTCAATCAGGTCGGCGTTTGGCTATCCACTCAGCGATTTCCGAAGGAAACGCGTACGGTTTAGATTTATAGAACCATTAAACAATGTCGGCCGTTCCGAAATTATAACTTGCACGCATTTCCTCATCGCGGCTGACTCACGGTGTGCCCAAAACAGAACTTATTGCGTACAAACTTTTGACGAAAAGTTTGTTGTTAGGAAAATGGTTCTTAACTACTCCAGGTAAGGTTTAGGTGAACTGTACGTGATAATTTGTCAGTCAGTGGTGTTACCAACCAATGAAGACCTTCCGATCCTCCCGCTATTGGTGAATACAAAGACGTTGGCGAAGGAGCTGGAACGGCGACGCAGTTCAGCGTACGTCGGCCGCATGTCTTCGCTGCCCTCCGATGTTTACAGAATCGCGGAATACTGCGCTGCACCGAATTTAGTTCGAAACGAATACGTCAATGGGCAGACGAGGCTTACTGCTGCGCGAGCGGTCGATCTTAAAATATTTATATTTTTATGATTCGATACGAGACTGGATATTTTTATATTAAAATTTTAACGGCAACGGCGTGACGTGCGTGCGCGCAAGGGTGCGCTAAGGAATTCTGTGAATTGTTCCTTTTATGCTGTAAGTAACGTATTAAGTGTTGTTTCGTGTAATAAGTGGTAAAAAGTATAAAATCAGTGTTGGAACGGTAATTGTTGTCTTTTTCACATTTAACAGCTAAGTTACTATTAAGAACCTAACACCTGAATGCGGTCCTACTTCACGTCCATACATTAGAGTCCTGCTTCCCTTCTCCCTACTAATATATTATAAGCAGCTGTAGTTTTTGTAACCAATGTTGTAAAAATATATAACTAGCTTTCCGCCAGCGGCTTCGCCCGCGTGGACCCGTTTTAAAGGTTCCCGTAGGATAAAAACCATCCTATGTCCTTTCCCAAGGTCCACTCTATCTGTGTTCCAAATTTCATTAAAATTGGTTCGGTAGTTTGAGCGGCAAAGCGTAGCAGACAGACAGAGTTACTTTCGAATTTATAAAATTGGTATGGATGATTATGATGATTGTTTTCGTGTTTTAGTGTAAATAGGTAATTTGTACAGACATCAGAAAATCTACTAAATTCTCGCGTGGACGTATAGAGGTATAATATAAACGTTTTTATTTAATCAGGTGCTTTCGAAGTATGTAATAAAATAATTGGTAGTTAACGAGAAATTATAAGTTACAACGAAAAGTAAATTGAATAGATTTCTAAATAGATAACGTTTAAAACTATCACCTAAATTAATAGGTACCTACTACTTAACAATAAGTAAATACTAAATACATTTAGAAATGTACCAACCAGCAATGGCCGAGCGGTAAAGACCGCGATCTCCGAAACAGAAATACCGAGTTCAAAGCCCCGACACGCACCTCAGACAAAGAAATCTGCTATATTCTTATTTATCGCTGCTCCACGATGAGGGAAAATTTCATTAATTAATTTCCTCTATATGACAAAACAATATATGAAATGCTTAGTACTGTATATGCCTAAGAGTAACTTATAAACAATTTCTTGAAAGCATGATATCCAATCAACTCCAATCTACACTTAGCGTGGTAGACTATGGTCTAATTCCTTTTTACTTCCCAGAGGAAACGTAGTTGATGGACAGGTTGTAAACAATCAGCTAATTAACCTACTGTTTTTTAAATCAGTTCGTCGATTGCAGGAAACTGCAACTAAGTAGGTTCAATCTATTTGATAAACAGTTTAATGGAATCTGTTTTTAATGAGGTACATACATACATATACCTATTTGTAGCCATTTGCCTGGGCATATGTTCATCTATATCATTACACTACTGATTTCGTTACACTACTTTTATATACTTACTAACATGTTTAAAAAGCCTACCGTGATTTGGTTTAGATTTAACAATCAAGTAGGTATGTAGGGAGGTACTTACTGACGACTTAGTTACCCTTTATAATACTTATTAAATGCTGAAATATTTATTTATTTATTTATTTATTTACAAACTTTATGGGAAACTAACAGCTGTGTTAATCTTAAGGCTATATCTCTAATTAATATCTAAGGCCAATTACAAGTTTCCACCTATAGACTCACAATTAATTGTTTTGTTGCCGAGACAAAAAAAAATTGTATATATTATATATTTAAACAAAAAAACAATCGGTTTTAAAGTAATTTGGAGTAATTTAAAGTAATTTAGGGTTATCCTACTTTATAAAGAAAAGAAACTGTTAGCAATTAACTGTTTAAGCACATTGAATAACCGAAAGGCCACCTATATACAGTGCAATTCCCATTGACGACCCGCGTGGCGCAATAGTTACCATGCTGGACTGCCAATCGAGAATTTGAAATGGTAGTTTAAATTTATTTTCTCGGTCTGAGTGTTTCGTGTTCCTGTCTTTGTATGTGTCCATGGTACCCACGGCCCACGGCACAGGTTATTAATTACCTTAGTGTGGGGTGTGTTGTAAAGTTTATTTATTATTAAATTTATTAATTCCCGAGTGTTACATAGCGTCGTTTCTTCGCGTTTCTCTTCTCTAAACCGTATGTTTTGCCAAAAAGTCTAACTTACATTAAAATGAAAAGTAGAGAGCTCTCCCATTCAAAACAATAGCGTCCAACTCCCGAATCTAAAAATTATAGATAAAGTAATTTCAAAATTTTTTGTTCCCACCATTACGCACGCACGCACACACACGCACACGCGAGCACACATACATGCATGTATATTTAGCGACCGTAATTATAGGTTTTACCAGTATAATGTAAATCCGTCATTGGCTCTAAGATTTAGATGTAAGTAATGCTTTAATTGAATTTGTAAGCTGTGGATTTTGTTTTAAATAAATAAATAAATAAATTAAAAAACATTTTGAGAGGATACATGGTGGTCTTTCATCATGAGCCGTCGTGGTCTGTCGCTAAGTGGTCCCGGCGAAGACCTAAAGATGTATTGAAGTAACCTAAGTTCTCCAAAGCGCCTTTATTAAGACTAAATTACGTTACTAAAGGTTACATTTAATATAGATTCTAGCTACACACTACACTGGTCTGATTATTTTTTAATGTAATCAAGCACTTTTTATATTGGTACCTACTTTCGTACTTAGATGTCCAGAAATAAGAAAAATTCTCTGTAAACTTCACCCCCTATTCCACCCTCATAGTGGTTAGTTTAAGTACTTTTTAAATATTCTGAGTTTTAGAGTTGATTCAGCATCGCGTTGCACAGACATTTCCTGAATTAATTACTTTAATTTCACTGTATCTAGTCTTTCTGTAGCTTATATTCATTACTTCCACCTATGGAGACAAATCTCGAATTACCCAGTTTATCTTTGAGAAACTGCCTACACGGTAGAAAATTATCTACCTACAACTAATCAATAAAAAGTATTAAACAAGTTTTGGCGTTACTGTCTAATAAACTATCACGGGAGAGAGCTATTCCGAGAGGTAGCGACTAAAAACTACAAAAAAGTAAATTAAAAAAGCATTTTTTATTTATATTCCGACAAATTGGTAGAGTATAGAAATATTTATTAAATTAAATATTTAGTCAGCAGGATTCTTTAACGTTTGGCGTAGAAGGTACTTACCTCAATTTAAAAAGAAATATTCATTCAAGTACCTCTTTACTAAAACCAGTAAGTATACTAAGAAGCAAGCAGTATGTCAATTAATGATAAATTTCACAGTCTTTAGTCATGCGTAACTTGTAACACGGCGTATCACTTCACGTATGAAACTCGTAAAAAGTAGTACTAACATGTTGTAAGTTTTAGAGTTTTCATATAAAAAAATCATTCACAACTGTCGCCATTCATTAAGTACATATTTTCATAACTGTTGGTCAACTTTTTTTAAATACAGTGCAACATTCATCATAGATTTCATACACTAAGTTTATCTGATATGTCGTAATTTCAAAAAAAAAATGCTATTAGAAATTGGTTGCAAGTTTGCCATTTTTATATGGGACTAGCTGTGCCCCGCGGTGTCACCCGCGTTAGAAAGGATCATTAGCATAAAGTGAAGTCCCTTCTGAAATGCCGCTGGACCGCCTTTTTTGTAGGACTATTTAAGAACATTTCCATCATACATACATTAAGTACATATGTGTAATTCTAGCGGTTTTGGTAGCGCACGCCAGAATAGCTCGCAGATGGTAGATTTTTCCCTACTTACTTGACATTTTGGACAATTCACACTATATCTTTATAAATTGTAGTCTATGTGTTATTCTGATGTATAAGCTATATTATTGTAAAGTTTCATTAAAATCCATTCAGTGGTTTTTACGTGAAAGAGTAACAAACATCCATAATTACAAACTTTCGCGTTAATAATATTAGTAGGATAGGCAGTAGGATTCTCCAAATGATTCGTTAAAATAAATTAAAATAGTTTGCAATTATTTAAAAAAAATCCAAATTATTCAAGAAGTTTCTGGAACTTTCTCGAACATTCTCAATAAAATTAAAATTAAAATAGTTTGCTAGATCATCCCAGAAATTTTGAGATCCACCAAGAAGTGCCTATTGGTTAGAAAAGGACAGATATATATTTTTTCAGATTTTTCCACCCACCGCGATAAACTCCCTTACTATCATCTAAGAACTAAGGGGTATTTACCACCCCAACGGGAAGTTGATTGGAGTTAATGATAATAGAGAAAACCGTGTCTTTACGTACAAAGAAAACCCTTTACTTTTTATATATATATTAAGATTAAGATTAAAAGCACCAAGGAGTATTGATGCAAATCACACCCAAAACTAACTTTCTATGCATTTTGAACCCTGTTAGAAGATGAGTTTCAATAATATATGATATAAATCTTCCGTCAATTGTGTTAAAGAATGTTTATGCAAAATTTTAAGTACATTGGACCAAGGAATCACGATGTCCCATACAAACTTTGCCACCGTTTTTCAACCCCTTAGGGGTGGATTTCGAAAAATTCGTTTTTATCATATGCCTACCTCATACAAAGATCAGACCCTCCAAGTTTCAGGTCTCTACAATCAGCAGTTTGGGCTGTGGCTTGATCCATCAGTCAGTCATTCAGGACAAAGCATTTTATACTTGTATGTATAGATTAATATAAATAAGTAATTCCTAATATCTGCTACCATCCAACGTCAATACCATGAAATATTTTTTCCTAGAATACCTACACCTACATATAGGACTATAGGTACGTACACTAAAAATGTTGTGCTCTTTGGCGCACTAAGCACTAAGCATAGCAAAACTTACCTAAAGCTTTTACGATGCTGTGATCTCACTAAATACGCGCGTTGAATTATTTTGATTTTCTCTCAATTACATTTTTCTCTTATTAATCTTGAGTACATTTATCTGAATTTTATTATTGTTTTTATTTGATCCCATATAGCGTCTTTTTAAATTTTGAATTTTTATAAAATAATCAAAGTTTAATAGTTCCTTATTTTTTTATTTGTATCAATTTAAACTATATAGGGTAACATACAGGCACAATACAGAGAGTTCTATTGTGATACAAGCAAGAGCTAAGACTTATTTCCTAATGGCATTCTCTGCCAGTCAACCCTGGGTGATGATGACAACTAACTAACGATAGACAGGAAAATGTCTAATGTAAAAGTTATAGGAATAAAAAAATTAAAGAAATAAATATTTATATATACATACATACATAATAAATACATATATTTCGTAGTTATCACTACAGTCATTACGGGTAACTTTGAATTGACGTTTAACTTTGAACAAAGTTGGAAAAAATATTTAACAATTTATTACATCGAAACTTTTTGATATTTCAATATAATAACTGTGTTAAATGGATTCCAAAATCTTTTTGTACCAAATGAAAATTAAAGAAATAAACTATCAATGCCATAATTCTGAAAATTCCCACCTTTTCCGTGGTTAAGTTGCTGGAAGTTTTTGAGCGCTGATTTATAATCGTAAACTAGTCCACTTTGATTCATATGGCAAAACCAAGCTATTTGTTACTTTTTTACGTCAGTGTAGATGTTATTTTTGTAAATAAGGTTTTTAAATTTAATAATACCTTCTTTTTGTTTTACCTAAACCTTAAAATATTAAGATTTTTACATTCTAAAAAAAATTATTCAAAGTTACCCAAAATTCATGATTGATGAAAATTCGAGTTTTAGGGGAAATTATGGTTAGTTCTGTTGTTTCTTCCGCAACTTTATTTTGTTAGACAGAAAAACCAACTCAAAAGGACACTATTTATTCAATAAAATAAAGGCGTCATAAACAGAAATCAGTTTTAATAATAAAAATAATGTAAAAAATGTTCAAAGTTACCCGAACTGTACGTAGCTTGAAGCAACTTTATTGTTTCGGAGATGTGCGGTTGCCGGCCAACTGACTCCAGAGTACAAGTTCGACTACTTCACATAACGTGGCTAGCATACGGTCTATATTTAAATAACTTAAACTCCCAAAAAAACCCAGGTTCATAACTTCCTGTAGAATGTTAGTTGTACATTGTAGATTTTATAAGCTGCAGTGTCTGCTAACATGGCTGCAACCATTTTTGCGTCCCACTGCTGGGCACGGGTCTCTCCCCATTATTGGGGAGGCATGGAGCTTACTCCACCACGCTGTTCCAATGCGGGAGGTTGCTAACATGTCGGTGGCAATTATGTTAACAACACGCGGCCGGCATTCGTTTATACTTCATATTTTAAATAATCGAGCTACTCGGTCAAGTTAACATGACACCTGGAAGCCTAAGGATAAGTTTTCTAACAAATGCCATTCATTTCAGATTGACAAAACACATCTCATTTGAAAATATAAAATTAAATCAAAGTAATAAAACACTCTTCTTTCCAAATTGCTGTGCCCAACAGGGTCCATGTATACTCAGGAAAATGTTATATGTATTCCCCAATAACATGGATTGATTGCAATAAATAAATGAATATCAATATGAGGCTATTCTATTATATGCACCCGTCAATGAGTTCCAACATTTTCGGAATTATTTTTGGCATATTTAGATAGTATTTTTTATAAATTTATAAGATTAGCGTTGATAACATGAATTAATATCATTGATAGAATTTAGTCAAGGCCCGAAAATTCACGAAGTTTCGGATACGGGCGCACAGAGTAGTCTCCCGGGTGTCATGTTAAGTTGACCGAGTATTGTACTTAGTTCAAACGGTGTCGCTGATTTCTTTGCATAGAGCTGGTGTATTTGTTGTCTATATTTAATTTATGTTCCAACCACGATTCCAACATAAAAGCGATAGCTGCACAGCGCGGCTATAAAAGTTTTTGTAGACTAAACGAATAGTTTAACGAGTAAGGAACGTTGTACGTTTATTTATGATTTTTCAGAAATACTTGAACAGAATATAAATAGGTTAGGTACCTACTTTGAGGAGGTGTTTTTGCAAAAAGTTTTGGTTAAAATAGAAACTATTTTTATTCAAGAACTTATTTCAACCCCTAATTATTAATAAAAAGTACCTAGATATCTTCAAGCTACCAACTTAGTATAATTATTATTAGCTATGTTTAACTGCCTATTCAGTTTTGGTTTGGTACAATAGATGTGTGAGAATCACATTTTTTGTCCGTTGTTTCAACAGGCCACGGGCTATTATGTGGTAGCTTGCAGCGACCCATGGACACCTACACATAAACATAAGTAACGTTAAGTTTTATCTAACGTCACATTTTACGTTGCTACTTTGGATGCTAATTTTCATCTCATGTCACTGTATCAGGCACCTTACTTTTCCACAAACACAGAGAATTTCATCTGAGCTCAGCAGAAATAGGTACATAGGTAGGTAGGTACAGCCCGTTGATAGAGAAAATTGTCTCTATATCAAAATCAATGTCGAGCCATGCAAGGTGGATGGACCAAACAACCTACATTCAGCTTTCTAAGATTTTCAACAGGTTTATGTTAAAAGTTAGGAATTCGGTGAAAATAAGTCTTTGCAAACAGAGGCCTTAGTGTAAGTCTACACACGCGAAAACATTACCTACTAACGCGTTTGCGCTGAGAATTTAACTATCGACCTTTCCTTTCAGGTTAAGATCTATCTGTCCATTTTTTAATAAATAAATAAATATCTTTGGACAATTCACACAACACCATCTGATTCCAAACTAAGCAGAGCTTGTACTATGGTAATCAGAAAGCTGATAAACATACTTATATAATTCTAAATACATACTTAAATAGATAAATTTACACCCAGACACAGAACAAATAGTCATGTTCATCATACAAATATTTGTCCTGGGTGGGAATCGAACCCACGACCTCACGCTTCGCAGTCGGCTCATCACACACTACGCCACGGAGGCTGTCTATCATAATATGTCTATGTATGTCTGTTTAACTCGGATGCAGTAGTAACGTTTGCGCGTTTACAAACTTACACTAAGGGCTCTGTTACAACGTGTAATTAATTCACTTATAAGCTTATAGAAAAGTTTCTACAGACTCAGTCAATACTTAGTCATCATCAGAAATTGAGGACAATGTCATCATAGTAGAGTTAGTAAAAATATATTCCACACTATTCATTGACTACTTTATGAACAGAGATGTATCTAAATCTAAGGAGAGTGACAGAAATATTCTAAACGCCGAGACTCATATTTTTAAATTCAAATAATTTACCTCTGTCGTCTGCTCAAATCTAATAATAATGTTGAATTCGAAGAAATGTAGGTTGAAAAATTGTACACTAAGATCGGAAATTAATTTTAATGAAGGCATTCCACACTACGCATAAAATACTTAAAATCAGCTATTCAGATAAATTAAAACGCGTCAAGCCAGTATTACTCGAAAATGCTAAAATGTTGAATTCGTACAACACTGTAGCCAGACCTAAAAACTCAACAAAGAATCATAGCAAAAAAGTAAAATACTAAAATTGCATCAACTATACAAACCATACGAACCATAAAGACTTACAAGCATGTATATACCTAAATATAGCCTTTTTCTTAATCCATACAAACATCTGTCGAAGAGAGCGGCGTGCAGAGCGATTTTCAGCAGCCCATTTTTTAGACGATTTTCGACGTATATTTTCGTAAAGTAGAACGCTGGCCGCGGTTATAAACATTTATATGCTATGAATTTACTTTTGTGCATATTATAAATCAGTAAACACCGAGCCACAGTCGATCCTTGTGAATGAATTTTCGGTTTAAAAATAGAGTTCGGAGCCCTCTCGACATCGTTAGCCCCATTAGATTTAAGATATCTGACTCGAGTAGGTATATTACTCATGCGTTTGTCTCATTTATGTTAAGAGAAAAGGTTTAATTTTAATAATTGGGCCAAATTGGCATCCAAAAAGCTGGACACCAAGCACCAACAGGGCGAGGCAGTACTTTACTGAGGGGCAACTCCTGACGCTGTATGAGGTCCCAGACCCCACATGGAGTACCTACTGTTCCCATCTCTTGACAGGAGCACCAAAATACCAGCTACACCCATTTGACTTCGTTGAAAAGCGCGCAGTCCGAATCGTCAACGACCAAACATTGACTGACAGGCTAGAACCGCTTAGTTTGCGAAGAGACATAGGCTCGCTCTGCGTGTTCTACCGACTTTACTATGCACTATGGTGAGTTCTCCGAGGAATTTTTCAAGTTGATGCCTACGTCACCATTTCGCAACTATACCACCAGACGAAGATTAAAGTTCCACCGGCACCATATGGACTCGTGGCGGTCCTCCACAGTCCGCTTTACAACTGAGGCATTTCCATTGGACAATACTCGTAACATTGACTCATTGACAATATTGACTCGTTAACTACTTGAAGAACCCAAAAAAGCTGTAAAAAAAGCTCTCCTCCTAAGCCGGGCAATGCTCGGTTCCCCTGGAGTTGCCCGTGTCCATAGTCAACGGTGATCGCTCCGTCTGCCTTTTTGTTCGGTTTATTTATATAAAAAATACATAAATATTATGTATTATGTTGAATTGTATTATCTTCCGTTTTACAAAAGGGGATGCTTTATTTTTGTTTGCATTATATTGATGGTGTACGACACTTTTTGTTCTGCTGAGAAAAATGGTCTGCTCTACGCACATACAAATTTAAGTGATAAAACCTCATTTACATTCAAATACTAGTGTTTTTTTTGACAGGAATTTAAAATTTCTCTCTCTTATTTTAATCAAAAGTCTCTTTTATTTCAATTTTAATGGTGTATCTCTGATTTATGTATTAGAGAATAAAGTTGATTCTCATTTAAAATACGTATGCAGTATTCTAATTTTTACAGTCAAAGAGAGATTTCTTGGTATTTTGTAATTTTAAATTAACGACACAATAACATTGCTCACCGAAGAGAGAAATTGTGCCCCTTAAACACAGCAATATGGTGATCGTCACGGTGTCCATTTTTAGTTCTTTCTTACCACGAACGGTAGTAGTTTATTTAACTATAGAAAAAACAGCTCTAAAGTATTCAGTAGGGTTACTTACAATATGGGGTTCTTCCAAATTGAAGTGAAGAGTCCTTTGATGCTCGAGTGAAAACACAATGTGTAATGCCGACTTTCACAACCACAGCCGACGGTAACGATAGACAGTTTTACCAAAATCCGGTTATACCAAAATGCAGATTTACCAAGATGTCAGTTAGCTGTTTAGATATTACTAAAAAATCTAAGGGAATACACATTTATCTAACGGCCTATGTCCATCCAGAAACAGTAAACAATTTGCTATCGTTGCTCATTATATGCACAGAAGTAAAATATTTTGTAATATCAGTTTCCTGTAAAATTTTCCATTTGAATTTGCATCAATGTTATTTCATAGGCACTTAACGACTGGTTCGTGTGCTGTTTATTATAATACGTGTACACGCCCCCGATTGCGAATCTAAACACGGCAGACCAAAAAGATATTGGAAGTTAAACAAACTTCAATACAAAGTTCGAAAGTAGCCCACGCTTGCGCAAACAAACGTCATTCGGCGCAGATCTTTTTATTTGGAAGCCAAAATTCTTTAGCCTTAATTCTGTAAACCATGTCAGATGTGTAAAGCAATGCAGAGTTAAGGATGTAACGTTTCTTAAGCATGTCTCACAGAGTACATTTGGCATGTCTATTCAATAATTTACAACGACTGTTTTTTTTATTGGGTGTCTTTAGGGAAATTGATAACTATAACAGATATCTTATCCTCTCAACTGGCGCCACCTGGTGCGCGTTATATCCGTTGACTGGCAGGCCCCCGCCATAATAAATAGTACCTGGACGCCCGAGTGTTGCTCGGATAAAACAATTGATTTTCTTGGTTTATTTTTAAGCAAAACATTCATTGGCTTAGTGTTACTTAACAAAGCCTTTTGAAATACCTAATTTTAAAAAAATGTCACAAAAAAATAAAATAAAAACCGCAACTTGCCTACTTGAGATTTGAACCCGGCTCTCTAGCTCCGTAGTCAGCTTTCGTAACCGTTCGACCATGAAAGCTTTAATTCCAATGACGAAATTTTTATAGAGGTCTTTCATATCGACATTGTCATTTGTTTGAAGGGCGGATTGATGGTTGACATTTAACGGCTTTCTACGCCACAATATTATTAATATTCTCCAACAGATGTCAGTAGGAGTAATTTTATATTTAACGGCATAAACATTAAAAAAAACGACAATTTTTGTCAATAAAAATTTGTGGATCGATTTATCACCCCCGAAACCAGGGTACTAAATTTCATCAAAATCTTTGGAGCCGTTTCCGAGATTCAAAAAATATATTTAGATATATACAAGAATTGCTCGTTTAAAGGTATTAGATTTATAAGTTATTTATAAAATACTATATTTTGTTCAAACGCGAGCCGCCCATAGAATTTAATAAATTCATCAAATGTTTATAGAAAGCAAAAGCAAGATTTTTAATGTCCTGTCTGTAACGTTTTAAGGTATGGCAACAAAATAACTAAACACTAAGTGGATTTTTTAAAATAAAAGTCGAGTCTCTTTTATTTTAATTATTGTATGGGGACATCTGAAACAGTAACTCATACTCATATGTTTGAAATATGTAGGTACCTATCAACTTTATTGTGTCTCAGGATATTTTTGTATGAAAGGAATTTTGGTGATATTTTTTGGCATTGTACATAACATAAATTTTGCCATTCCCAATTTTTTACACGTGGTAAAATTTTTCACCACAACGTTTCAATCAATGTTTTGGCACGCTCGAAACATTAAGTATTTCGTTGAATTTAAAAAGAACACATTGCTATCATAAACTGCAACGTTTGTGCGTGAGGACACCTGTCTTTAGAAGACGTGAAATAAATCAGTTTCATCTAAATTTCTCTGTTTACACAATGACATGTCCTCAGAAAAACTAATGGTGGACGTATCATTAACCTATGGCCCGCCCATTAGCGTCACATTCAAAATGAAATAGTAAAATAGCGCGGACATTTGGAAGCAAATTTTATTACATTCAGGAAAAGGGCGACAGACCTACTGAATTAAAAGTTTTTTTTAAATCGAGATATTTATTTTATTTTTTTACACCGTTAAGCTTTTTTTTTGCTATTCTACACATTTTCTAGTACCTATGTAAAAACAAAGAACAAAATGAAAAAAAAAGTATAGGTACTTGTTTTATTATCATTCTTCTAAGTATCAACTTTTTAAAATCCACAATCTCCTCGCTTTCTTTATCTAACGGCTTAAAGAAACATTATGTAAGTCGTTATCCTCATAAAAAAATCCATCAAAGGGGTTATAAATTAAAATAACATCCGGGATAACATTTTCCGCGTTGAATTCAGTGAGCGCTTGAATTAGATCCGTTATAAATTTCATACTGGCGTTAATGCCAAAAGTTTTCAGTTCGACCTGTCCGCTTTAATTCGAGAGTAAAAAAAGTACTGGTTGCATTTTGGGAAGTGAGACATGAAAATAAGGGCGTTGCCCTGACGTGAATTCCCAAATTAAACAGTGTTTAGAATACGATCGTGTGATTTAAATAGCATAGCATGCATGACATGCATCCTCTTCCGCTGCCCTGATATGCACATTTAGTCACATTATTTTGCTACGTTTCTAAATTAAACCTTGATATAAATTGAAACTCCTTTTCGTAAATTAAAATTCTCAGTCGTATTTATGGTAATAAGTTTGGAGTAGGTATAATTTAGCGTATCATAAACCATAGAGCTGAGTTTTGGCGGGAACTTGGAAACCTCATGTTGTGCTCTTATTTTATTTTCATAATCTTGGTTTATTTTTGAGTTATATTAGATAAAGTGGATGGCATTTTGTTCGTTATAGGTTAATTACAGTGCTCGTGTGTTGTGAAATAAAATAACAGCGCGGAAACCATGTTTTTTTCCAGTTGCTTCCAAAATTCCATAAGACACTTTCTAGTAAAGTAGCCATCGCTTTACTTGGACATCTGACCTACTTGACTGAGTGATTACTGACGATTTAGTACATTACATTTTATCTGTTACTTCATTTACTGCTTCGTCCAGTTTCAACGAAACTGGCAAAAAAGTAATGCAAAAATTGTACTTGATGCTGGCATATTGCTCAGAGTTTGAGATGCCATAATTGACGAAAAAAAGCATGATGAAAAGCATGACTCGTTGTTTAAATCTGATCAGAAGGGCGTTTAGGAGTTTTGGCGGGATGTCGAAAAAGACATATTGTGCTCTTGTTTAATTTTCATTTTCTTGGTGTATTTCTGAGTTATATCGAATAAAGTTGATGGCATTTTGTTTGATATAGGTTAATTACAGTGCACGAGTGTTTGTGAAATAGAATAACAGTGCTAAAATATGTTTTTTCTACTTGCCTCCAAAATTCCATCAGACACGTTCTAGTAAAGTAGCCATCGCTTTACTTGAATGTTGGACTGACTAGACTGACTGACTGATTACTGACGACTTACTTACTGACTTGACTTTGTTATTACTTCGTCCAGTTTCATTGAAACTGGCAAAAAATTGATGCAAAAATTATACTTGACGCTGGCAGTATGCACAGAGTTTGCGATGCCATAATTGAAAAGAAAAAAAAGGGAGTTTCTCTTCCTCTCTCTTATTCTATCTGTCTCTCTCTAACTCAAATACGCGCGCGCGTTGTGTACGTGCGTATGCGTGTGTTTTACCGAATGTATGTCATAATTGATTAAATTTTAATCCAAAAAAGTTTTATACAAGTCCCATTAATCAACCTTAACCTAACAATGTTTATAGAAATTAATTAAAAAGACATGCCAATGTCCAGACAAACGCCAGACAAACGATTCCAGATGCCAAGTTTCAATAAGAATTTGAATAGCCAGATCTACTGAATCCCAGGAAGTTTTGGAAACAAAGGAGCTACCTACCTATTTGTATTGTGTTATTATTTATAACATAATCAGTTCCACAAATACAGTTATAGTAAGGCATAAGGTTGGAAAAGGATAGTTTAATTTAATTTTACAAAAAGGAAGATAATTAATTGCGACTTATATCTTGCAATTGAAACGGCAGGAATATGTGACAAAAACTGTATAATTATTTAGAGATATAAAGATATAGATTAGATTCAAATTCAAAATCGTTAACAAAATTAACCTTTGTAGCTCCTTACGTAGGTAACTTAGGTCTTGAAATTACTAGTATGATTTTCTTGATATTTAACAAGCTTCGGGAACTATACCAAAATGCCATAATATTATTGAGATTGCCACAATTATCATTTTGCTCTAAATTTACACTCTTTCTAATTAGTACTTCGAAACAAATCGACTAATTACAGACATTTCCGCCTCTTACGGTAGTTTGGCACCAGCGCAGCGGAAGTCCTGAAACAAATGACGCACATATTCAGCGCATGCGCAAATTATAAATAGAATCGCGTATTGGAAATAGTTATTGTAATTATTTTCGTTGTTTCGCAACTAAAATTTTCCGTTGCCTCCAACAATATTTCAAGTTGAAACTCTTTGTTTTTGCATCGTTGCAGGGAAACCGTTTTAGATTTTTCGCCGTTGCCAGATCTACGTTTATTTTTGGGTTCATAAATTATTTCTGGTTCACTGAAATATATTTTCGTCTTCTCGTGTCCTAAGACACCTCGGCTGTCTAGATGTAGAAAAATATTTTTAAAATAAATATCTAATTATATTGTATTTTGTATCTGTTTCGGCGGACATGATAAGAATAAGATTTTGTTGTGGATAATGATATAATAGCTTAGACTAAGAATAATGTACATAGAGACCTTAGGCATAAGAATAAATAATACTACGTAGAACGGAAACTCCCGCTCCGAACGGGCTCAAGGTCACGATATTAGCCTACACGTTAATTTCGGCTAAACCGACTACTGAAGACGGGCTGTCTCGGACGGGCGCGTTAATTACAATAACGGCGCCAAGTTAATGTGGTGTGTTTGGTTGTACAAACAATTCTAAAACAATGCCAAACTTAAGTTTTTTTAGTTTGCCCAAATATGATGCGAGATAAGTAATATTTTTTAAATATTATTCCTTTTCCGTACCTAATTTATCAAAAGGATATGACCAGTTCTTTTTGTGTAGCCAATTGTTTCACTTTCACTCAATTATAAAAAAAATGTTAGATAACTACCGCATTTTAACATGTCGCCAAAATATTTTTTAATAGCCCCCGCCAACGGTCATTGAACCTTTCTCGATTGTTTTGCCTCGCGATTGCGGCGCCGCGGCACTGGCGCACGACGCACGTTATACTTAATATGTAATTCGTTTATTTTAAACCTACACTACGTAAGTACTTACACCAATGTAGGTAAGTAATACTTACTTAAATGGCTTCATTTGGTATGGGTATAGGTATGGTACTTATAACTTATTAAGTAATATTATTTATAAGTATTTATAGAGTAGGTAAGTATTTATCATTCTCATATTTTGTAATACTAAACTAAAATAATGATTTTTAAGTAAAGAAAAACTTATATTTTTGCGGTATTATCTTTAGACATAAGCATTACTAACAGTTCACAGCCCTAGCAGCACGCCTGGGCGACAGAGGGGCGTAACGGGGTGAAGAGGGAAGTAGTATATAAATTGCGGCATATCGATGGCGGTCAAAGGAGATTCCGTTCTATGTAGTATTATTTATTCTTATGCCTTAGGTTCTTATTCTGAGATATGTTTTACGTATGTTTTTAATAACAAAGTTGCACTTTTTAGTGATGACGCTTTAAGCTATACCTAATATTCACCTCGATTTTTTCTAGGATACTAATAAATTCAATAACTATCGTAACGGTGATGTCATCAATGGTTTTTATTTTCTCTTTCATAAATGATGAACATTAAAAAAGATCTTTGTATTCGTGATAGGAAAATAAAGAAATTCTATTTAATAATTAATACAGTAGAGAAAAGTTTTTATGATTCAAAAATTTTGAAATGTTGATATTCAAAAATTCATGAAAAATTGTAAACTTGAATTAAGGTTGCTTTGGTAAAAAAACTCACCTGTTGTACATGTTGTAAGTACATATTTTCTGATCAAAGTTCCAAATAATTGAATCATTTTTTTTTATTTAGATAGATAATAATTGGACCGACCTTATCTGAGTCGGGATATTATCGTGTGAGTCCGTATGGCCTTTTTCACATAGTCCAAGGTTTGCTAGAATATGTATATTACCACTGAAGTCTTGAATCTTGGCAAAACGCAAGATTCTCAGCGGCGCCAGAATGATTCTGGGCGTTTTGCCGGATCTGCTAAAAGAGAGATCGTCAAACCATTGTTTATATTGGAACGTGCGAACTGAAATAAATCCGTAGACATCAACTGCTCTATACTCTCCAGTGAAATAAAGACACAATATTTACATAAACCCTGACTATACCTACAAATATTTTCAGATTACCTCAACGATATTCCAGGCAAATTTTTGGTCGTTATGTTAAATCTGCTGTCAACATTATAATGTACTTACTATAAAATATGTTCCATGAATCTTCGAAAAAATTCGTCGGTTTAGTCACTCTTGTTCGTTCAGACGAAACCTACGCTTTCCATCGAGAGCTTAGTTTATTTACAGATCGACCTTGTATTATTTCGACCCTCGGCGAAGCAGACGGGCGTAAAATATAATTCGCGTCGATTTAAAAGTGAACGAATAAAATACACTCGGATGGGTGGCGTGTGCCGTATACACCTGTAATGTACCGCTTGGATGAAAGCCAGTATGATAACAACTAACTAAACATTCTCTAAATTTATCCACGACTTGATTTCATATTGGAATGCCTTTATGGTGAAATGTTTCAGGCTAAGTATCAGGAAAGGGTGTAAGGGTGCTAGGGTCTAAGTCTAACTTGTGGTGAAAAAGTGTGTTTAAAAGGAGATATATGTTTATTGTGCATTGTCAGCATGAGTCTTAAACTCTTCGCTATGTACTTAATTATTTACCAATCACTGGGGGTTCAAATTCCATATTCGGATTTCGTTTTACCACGAAAATTATCCTATTATGTAATTGTGCGTATTCTACAGTGCCTTTGGTCATTAAATAATTGGTCTTCACTTGTCTTGATGTCTGAGTGTTGCTCATAATTTTTTAGTGCACAATTATATTTATATGTAAACTAAATCAATCCTCACCTCAATGAGGACCTGTGCCTAGAAATGTGTCAGTTGTTGATGATGGTTCTATATCTATAAGCGATTGATTTGAACATGAACATTTCACTGAATCATAAAGTTAACGCTTGCAACTGATGCAAGTTCAAATTTATGCTCTGACAAGGTAGACAAAATACTTACTTCAGAATTATGCACATATTATTGTTGATTCAGCAGCAAAAATTGCTTTGGTTACTTTTGTATGTGACAAACAAACTAGCCGCTACTTTTGTTTTAATCTGAGGAGTCATCAGATATAAATTTAATTATTTTTTTATCCCGTTCCTTTTTTTCCCAATAATATTTCGTTATTGTTGCGTAGTTGTAAATATTATGTTTAAATCAAAATTAAGAAAGTTTTAATAGGTTTATAAGTACTATGCTTTTTGTCTGTAGTTTTTAATGCATGCAAAAATTGATTGTCTATAAGAACCTACTTATTTTTATATTCGTTTCATGATCTTTTTATACTCTTCGTGACAAAAATATACGTTACTAATAGATTAATGTTTACACTTAACATACGGACATAAATAGTTTGCGAACATTGACATGAGTTATTGCGTCATGGCCACTAGTTTCATGTACACCGGTACGTGTACGTAGATATTATATCTAAGAATATATAAAAATCTCGTGTGTTGCGGTCGCAACCCTTTGTGATGCCTTAAACGTTTTTTTATGATTTTTGTGTATGTTTGGTAGATAACACGGGGTCATTAAGAGGCCGTATACGAAATTTTGCCGATTTCGCTGATTTAGGAGACTTTGCGCATGAAATTTTGCAGTCAAAATACAGTATTTCCATAAGTTTTATTGCACAATATAACTGATCATTTCAATAATAAACTATTAAGTGAGCCACTTTTCGATTTATATTACGTTGTTATGCTTAATAGACCTGAAGACGGTGACTGTTTTGTAAATTTTACTGTAAGAGGTATGGAAATACCGTAATTTAACTGCAAAATCTCGTGTTAAATCAGGTAAATAAGCGAAATCGACAAAATTTCGTATACGGGCCCTTAAGGCCGTTAAGGCTTATAACGTTTAGTTTTCACATCTTACTGTATTTATTCGTTTTTCATAATACTTAAATTTATTATATTTCGATTATTGTTTTGTAACTGCTACTGTAGTTGCTAACTTGGGATTGCAGAGCTACGCCAGTAATTATACTGTGTTAAATTCGTAGATTAAAAATACCCGTCGTAGCGTAGACCTTACGCTACGCCGTAGACGAACAGTCAGTAGTTCTTTGTTTTGTTGGAGTTGTGTTGTGAATGTCAATCAAGAAGCAATCAAAGTCAAAGTGAATCAAGAAGCTGTTACAAAGTGGGGTTTGGGGAATTCGAAAAAGACATATTGTGCTCTTGTTTTATTTTTACATTCTTGGTGTATTTTTGAGTTATATCGGATAAATTTGATGGTATTTTGTTCGATATAGGCTAATTATAGTGCACGAGTGTTGTGAATTAAAATAACAGTGCGAAAATATGTTTTTTCGGCTTGCCTCCAAAATTCCATTGGTCACGTTCTTGTAAAGTAGCCATCGCTTTACTTGAATGTCTGACTGACTTGATTGACTCATTACTGAAGACTTACTGAGTTTACCTAGAAACTGGCAAAAACGTGATGCAAAAATTATATTTGACGCTGGCTATATGCAGAGTTTGCGATGCCATAATTATTGAAGAAAAAAAAGTGGGGTTTTTTGGCGGGAAGCCGAAAGGAACATGTGCTCTTGTTTTATTTTCCTTTACTTGGTGTATTTTTGAGTTCTATAGGTTAATTACAGTGCACGGGTGTTCTGAAATAAAATAACAGTGCGAAAACATGTTTTGCATCTTGCCTCCAAAACTCCATCGGACACGTTCTAGTAAAAGTAGCCATCACTTTTACTTGAACATTTTACTGACTAGACTTGCTGATTTTTTTATGACTACTGAGTGGTGCATATATTATACTTGACGCTGGCAATATACACAGAGTTTGCGATGCCATTATTGAAAAAAAAAAGCTTTTACAAAGGTTGTGTTAGATACCTACAAGTAGAAAAATAAACGAAAATTATTTCTTGTATAATATACCAAAATTATCGTTAGGTACATTAAAATTAAAATGTATTAGGGGAAACATAATACTCGTATATAGCGTAGGGCCTCGATGTCTGATGCAGCTCGATTTTATAAACCTCTTAATTAGTCTTATTATGCTTAGTCAGAGTTTCCGTAGTGCCCATTTAGACAGAGATTAGACATGGATCGAGTGGTGCTGTTTGACATTCCTCGAAGTTACATTTATTGTAAACTGCCGCCCATTTTTCTCGTTATGAACAGAATCTTGTGCAGTGAGCTCAAAATTTTTCTATAAAATAATCTAGTAAGACTTGAGCAAGGAGGTCATGTGGTGTTAAGGCTTGTTTCGACTCTTGACTAGGGTTTTAAGCAAATGCGCTACTCTGGCGGTTGTACCATTATCGTCCAAAACAGGAAAGGTCAATGTATTAGAATACCCATAAGTTTTGTAAGTGGAATAAGTTTTAGTGGTTCGACCGGAAAAGTTAAATGGCAATCGCTGCACCCATTTCTGCCGTGATACTCTATTATATTTGGTAGTTACGTGAGCTTTTCGGTCAGACTTAAATGAGGTGACCATCAGCCTTCGAAGTAGTAGCGCAACTCAAAACCAATCCGGGCTTGGACTACAAAATCAATTGAGATACTTTTAATGAGCTGTCATAACGTGACATCATCATATATATTTTATATGAGAACATGATTTGTGACGTCACAACTCACCTATGGTCAATTAACTAACTTTTATTGATTTAAAAGGTAATAAAAATCATTTTTAAAAATAAGTTAACAATTATCCTGCTTTACAAGCGTGGTTTAGTGCCACCTTTTTAAGGAGTGCATTTCGAATTTATCTGTGTAGTGTCCAAGACCTTTATTATTTTACGAAAGACCTTTGAATAAGTACGTATAGAATGAGTGTCTTCATACAAGCGAGCTGTCAAAATTGAAGCACTAAATAGATTCACACAGATGTCACATCTGACAATCAAATATTTTTATTTTGACCAAATCTGTATATATAAAAATGAATCCCATTTTCCCTTGGTCACGACATCACGCGTGAACGGCTGGACCGATTTCGCTAATTCTTCTTTTGTTGTGTTTGTAATTGGCAGAAGAAGGTACTTATGTAATAAAACATTAAGGAAATATCACGAAAACTTAGAAAATTTAAAAACTATTTTCCAATTCGAATGCAACATTAACATTTAAGACATGACAGCGTCCTTCAAAAATGTGACTCACATGAAATATTCAGAGAGCTAAGCAATGAAAACTTGCAACCATCTTCTAATATTTTGTTTTAATTACGTCACATCAGCTAAATTTCTTAGTGTTTGAAATCCATGATGAACTGTTGCACGGTATTAAAAAATTAAGCGTTGATCATCAGTTATGGAAAAGATTTTGATTTTTTATATGAAAACTCTTGAACTTGCAAAATGTTAGTTACTATTTTTATCGACTTTCATACGTGATACACCGAGTTACAAGTTTTGCATGACTGAACACTTCTTCTTATTTTTTATGGTTTTAGAAAAGTTACTGCAGTGAATATTTATTTTTAAATTGAGGTAAGTACCTTCTACGGCAAACGTTAAGAAATCCTGCTGACTGACAAAAATATTTCTATCCACCAATTTGACGGAATATAAAGAAATTGCTATTTGAAAATGTTTGTACTTTTTTTTTCGCTGTCTCTCGAAATAGCTCTCGGAATCAAACGTTAAAACGAGATCTGTCATTATTTTATTTTCTTCCATGACAGTTTATTGGACAGTAACCTAAAAACTTCATAGATAATATAATATGAATACTTAAAAATACTCTTCATACATTTGTTGTAGGTTTCTGTACAATGTAGGTAGTTTCTTCAAGAAGCTAAACTGGCTAGCTCGGGATTGCTCTCCGTAGGTGGAAGTTATGAATATGAGCTACAATAAGACTAGATACAGTAAGAACAGATTAGCTACCTAATCGTAAGAGGCGAATAAATGTGAACTTCTGGAGTTGTGGGCGGCGATTTGGAGCACCGCGCATGGAGTCCTCTGAACGAGTGTTCAGCAGGCCACTGAGGAGGTTTTAGTGCTGTATAAATCCCACATAACCCGGTATCACTTTTCAATCTGGCACGTACCTTGCGAAGATTCCGTCCCGAAAACATAAAAGTTACCTCGGCATTAACAATATGAAATATGGTGTCCTCCACGTAATCATAGGCTTTCACGGCTATACTGGGAGTCGGACCAACAGCCACGGGTAAAACGACGGCGTATTCGGCCGCACGACTCTTGGCAGAGTTACCTACATTGCTCACCCAAGAGCCCATTTGTAACGCCGCGCCACAGAGTACATCGCTGCGCATGGAAGACATTGGCAGGTTTCGCTGAAAATCCTATTCAGTGGGTTTTAGTGTGGTTGAAATCTTAAATAATTAACTCGCTGTCTCTCTCGGGCGTAGCCTCAGATACCGTGAAGGTAGATTGAAGTGAAAGTAATTAATTGTTGAATAAAGTTATTAGGTAAATCAGGAGCTGGCTCTGCAACACGATACTAGATTTACTCAAATTATTTTTGAGCCTTTAAAAAGTAAACTAACTCCTACGAGAGTGAAATAGGAGAGTGAAGTTTCAAGGAATTTTCTCATTTCTGGACCTACTCTATATATATATATATATGTATATATAGTAGGTGTATATATATATATATATATATATATATATATATATACCTACTCTACTTATACTTCTAATAAGTAGAGTAGGTAATATAATACGAGTATGTGATTGATTACAATTTAAAATTATTTGTGCAGGTGAAATGGATAAACTTCCGCCTAAAAGGGTAAAAAGGCGGGGGAAGGGTTAAGTAAAATGTATAGAAATTAATTATCATCTCATTTCTGAACTTAGCAGTATAAACATTGGTATATAGGGCCTGACTTTCTTATTTCTTAAAATATGACAACCTTTATATTTCGTCGGACTAATTTAAAAAGGGGGCTGTTTTTCTCACGGTCAGGTTTATGTGGCTTGCTAGCGGGTTAGTGCACCAAATAACTTGGTCATTTTAACACCAGCTTCAAAACGAAGTAGGTACTGTAGTACCCTGTTACCTATCTTTTATAGCAGTACCCACTTGCAGACGCAGAACAGATACGTATGACACAATTATAACGGGGTTAATTTAAACGGTGTCCTGATAACTAAAGTACACGCGGAAGAAGTCGCGGGCAAAACATTTCTCTAACTCTATATGTTTAAAACTGAATTCCTATTTCCCTTGGTCTCGGCTACACGCGTGAACGGTTAGACCGATTTCGATAATTATTTTTTGTTGTGTTTGTTATTATCAGGAGAAGGTTCTTATCAATGAAAAAAATTAAGAAAGTTGATAATTAATATATATTATTTTTTTACAAAGTCGATTTTAATATCCATAGTTAAGACAGGAAAACGTCTGTCGGGTCAGCTAGTTAACTATAAAATACTACAAAATATTGAAAACTTCACTATTTTATTAGACTTTTTCTGTTTACCAAAAGTGTCGTGACACAATTTAACAGCACAAACCGTCATAATATTTTTTTTTCGGGAGTAACGTTCGACGTGTTTTAACCTTAAATCTTACGGAGCGGCCCGGCATTTGGTGCCATTAATGGCACCATTTAAAATGCTTCAATTTGGGCGCGCGAACTTGGTTTCTATAATGTAATTATACTAAGGGAAGGTCTGAGATTTGCTTGAGTTGTGCACAAAATGTCTCTGGGCTCTAGCAACCAAGTATTTATTTCTACCTTTGCTCGTGCTCGTTTATTTAAATAAAAAGAGGTATGTACTCTGCGTCAGACTGCCTACAAATTTGAACCAAATGATTCAGTTGTGCCTACGAGCAGTGTACGTCATCCGTCTACTGACGCGTCCACAGAAGTACCTACTATGTTCTGCCCACATGCTTGTAAAACTATATTAATTGCTTCAAGAAAAGAAAGTGCTTATCTACTTAAATTGATTTCGCAGATTTTATTTACTTATGTTAGTAGGTAGGTACGCAAACGATCTATGCAACTAAAACAAACGGGCGCTATCGGGTGTGAGATGGGTGACCGCTAGTGGCAAAAAAAAAATAAGCCGTCGGTCCCGGTTGTTGTCAATAGATGGTCGGTTTGAAAACATCCGACAGCGGGTTGGTCACTAACACGCATCTCCACCAACCCGCCTTGCAGCAGCGTGGTGGAGTAAGCTCAAGGCCTCCCCGACAATGGGGAGAGAGCCGTGTCCAGCAGTGAGATGTAAAACGGGTTGCAGCCAGTAGGTACCAGATAACTTATTTTGATCCTGAAAGGTGATTAAATTAGGTCTTGCGGTTACGAGGTATATTCGATGCAAATAAAAAAAAGTCTTTGTCCATAATAACATAAGTACCGACATTAAAAAGTTGGTTTGGTTGAGCTTTAAAAGTAGAATCCTCTGTATGTTTTCCAAATAAAGTCTGACTTCACATCCTCTATTTAGAATATGTAATGACCAGTTCCAGTCCAAAGAATGCCGACATCTGAAAACCATTCGCGATCCAAAAGCTATTCATATCAGACTGTATATTTACACAAACAGTTTGTTTACATTATTTCTCGGCAATCATACGAAGGCGAATTTATTTTTGATAGGATACAAATACTTTGTTAGCATCAGCCATTTGTTTTTTCTAATCTTCCAATGCTACCTAAACGGGAGATTAGAACAACAAAAATCTTACTTACAGGCAGACTAGAACCGCCCGCGACTTCGTCCACGTGGACTTTAGTTTCTTGTATCTATAGCCTTCCTCAATAAATGGACTATTCAAAACAAAAATATTTTTTCAATTCGAACCAGTAGTTCCTGAGATTAGCGCGTTCAAACAAACAAACTCTTCAACTTTATATTATTATAAGTACAGATAGATTTGATGTAGATTGGACCAAGGATTAACTTCTTATATAATTTCCGTTCTTATCGGATGTCTACGTCACACAAAGAGCACACCCTCCAAGTTTCATGTCTCTACGACCAGTGGTTTAGGCTGTGCGTTGATACGTCAGTCATTCAGGACAAAGCCTTTTACTACTCGGTCAAGTTAACATGACACCTGTTCTGTGTGCATCTGTCCACAAGTTCTAACATTTTCAGAATCATTTTTGGCACATTTAGACAGTTTTTTTATGGATTTATAAGATTAGCGTTGTCATTTATAACATTGAATTAATAATATAGGTAGAATTTCGTCAGTCTTACTAAAAATGATGCCCGATTCACGAAGTTTCCGATACGGGCGTACAGTGTTAGAAGCTTCCCAGGTGTCATGTTAACTTGACCGAGTAGCATATATATGTATATATGCCTCTTTTATCGTGATGTGTCAGTGGAAAGGTATGGTTGCTGGCCAAGGAGTGCAGTGACCGTTTCGCAACACGTGGCCTGCATGCATACTTCATTCTAATATAATGGTGTAGCAGACACGTATTGAAGAAAATGTATGATAACTATTATTACTATTTATCTTAATAATCTAACCTAACTTATAATAAAGGCATCATAGACAATGTATTGTTACACCTATGGGCCCGTTATGTACATTCGGAACTCCGTTACGGCCGCGGCATTCCGATTCAAAATACCGAATGGTGACCTGTGCGTTCGGAACCCGGCACGGAAAAAAAGCCTGGATTATCTTTTAATTTAGACCTTTTTATGTAAAATTGACTCATTTACAATCCATATTTGATGAAAAAAATTTTGAACTCAATAACTGCACCTTTCAACTGAGACTCTGAACGGAAATAAATTCCGTTTCGATATTTGGAATCGGAATTCCGAATGTATGTGACGGGCCTAAAATTTCTAGTTAGTTCGTGAACACTATCCTATTCCGGGAACAGTAGGCCCCCGTGATTCATGCCAGTGTATAGACTGTTTCTTATAATTTGTTTAATAATCTTTGCATGGTTTGATTTGATTCACATCTGGCTAACATATGTTAGAAATTGTACTAAATCAGATGAACACTCACATCTTATTTGCTACCGTTTATTTAGAAATAGGTAAAGCACGAAAACAATAAGGTATGAAGAAATACATAATCTGCGAAAGGAAAGAAAGAACATTAAGAAGAAAGAAGAAAGTAGCAACCAATGCACACAGTATAGTGACAAAGAAGCAAAAGTTCTCCATAAATTTGTCTTTTTCCGCTTTGCTGCTGATGCAATTGAAATGTCAACAGCAAAGTGAAAAGGTCTCCTTTATGAGAACGTGCTCCGTGTGCTTACGAAGATGGAGTGGATTTAAGAATAGGTAAGATACTTCCCTCTCTTAAGCTCTTGAATAAGTAGTATTAAATGTGTAAATGTGCTTGTTATTTCTCTACGCGACAGAACCAATAATGATAAAAGTAGTAGACGAACGAAGATTACCGACATAGCTTCCAAAATCTGCGAGCAGAAGTGGCAATTACCAGGCCATTTAGTTAGGAGGATCCACAACTGATGGGGAAGAAAGATCCTCGAAAGGATTGACAACCTGGAGAAGACGGGCGGGCGTGACGATCGTTTGGGAAGGCCTATGTTTAGTAGCATATGAAAGGCTGATGAATGGATGGATGATTTAAAGTGAATTATGTACACTGACAGGCGATACTTCAGTTACGTTATGTACGTAAGTTACGATACGTAAGTTATATCCAGGTTGTGGATGACATGTAATCAGACATAAGCGACAATTATTTTATTTCCACCCCGTATTATGCCTTTCACATCATCAGAGGAATACACGGGAGTACTTCCCTTACAATGTTCAAGGACCCTTTTTAGGTATGGGGTTCCCCCCACTCCCCTTCAAAAGGCACCCGGCACCTTGGGGAGGATACCGGGTTATGTGGGATTTGACCTCACTAAAACCCTCTCGGTGATCTGCCTCTGCGCTTGGGGAGGACTCCGGGATCTTCAGTGGAACGCACCGATACCCCCACGCGCGGCGCCCTGAATGGGCCCATCTTCGGGAGAGCAGATATGCTCTCCTGCACGTTCCGATGCTTACGGCATGCGGCATGAGGCCACGCACACACCACGGCCGGGCTGCTGGCTGGGCGGATCAAGCTCCCACTCACACCGTCCACAACCCCGGAAGCTCTCTTTTAGTCGCCTCTTACGATCAGGCAGAGGATACCGTAGCTCTATTCTTAATCCCGAAGCTACAGGGACTAATGTTCAAGAACCTATGTGTGTTATTGCTTTCTTGTCCATACAGGTGAGCTCATCTGGCCCTAAATGAAATTAACTTCAGACGAAATCCACGGAGTCAACTCGCTAGATACCCAACTACAAAAATACTTCCAGCGTTGCCCAACGTTTCTCCAGCGTTGCCCAACGTTTCACCTGCCTACCAATTTGTTTCTTTGACAAGTATAATTTTTAGCTGTCACGTTTAGGGCATTTTTCTTATTTTAAAAGTTGCTACTCTCAAATATCTAGCAGTCAATCATAATAAGAATATTAGGAAAGGCAAGACGTTGGATCCGTTTAGTGTTTTTACAAAAAAAAAGTGACAGCTTAGAAAAATTGGCTAGACTGTATATATGCTTCAACGAAATTCCGTTCTTATGAAATAGACATGAAAAGGTTTTTAAGAAGTTAAATAGAAGCTGTTTATTCAAATGATTCTATTATTGACTTGTTACATTACGACCAATACCTACTACTAGTGTTCTGAAAGAAAGTAGGTGTTTCTCATAGCTTCGTCTATGTACCTAGTTTTGGGAAAATGGGCTTTTGAAAGACGTTTTTCAAATTCTGAAATACTACTGTTTTAAAAGATACCAGGCACTTACAATTTATAAGAATTCACAATTTTATCATATAAGTAATCATCTTTTTAGGGTTCCTTACCCGAAGGCAGCCAACGGGACTCTATTACTAAGCCTCCGTTGTCCATCCGTCTGAACGGAACCCTTATAGAATCAATTTGTTGTCTGTCTGTCAAGACCCTTTTTCTCAGGAACGCATGGAGGTATCTAGCTGGAATTTATATCAAATACTCAGGTCTACTGTCCCTTGGAGCTGTGAAAAAATCAAACTTCTAAACCAGCGCAATCAAAAGATTCAGACGTTTATGCCACAAATTTTCGACACTCGTAAGGGAATCAAAACCTTGATGACCATGATGATGAAAGGAGAAACCCAGTTTTGGGCCTGTGAGATACAGGGATGAAATATGTACCAAAACAATTCTATGGTTTTATTTTATATTTGATTGATTAAAAGCTTGGCCTCATTGGCTGTGGCCAAGTGTAAGAAAATTGTAAAATTCGATTTGAGTGTTAAAAATGATTTAAAGATACAATGTCTTTGTGCTGCTTATACTGGATACTTAGTTTTTCATTTTTTAAGGTGAATTCTATACAAAATTTTATGCTATAAATCAAATAATTGCAATAATTTACTAAAAAAATGTAATTGTAGGTACTGATTAACTTGCACACAATCCCTAGCGGCTCAGATCAAATAACAATGTATAGATAGAATGCTGTGAAAAGCGAAGTGTGGCTGATTTAAATTGCACCTAGCCGTGTACACACATGACACGCAAACACGTACAACGACTGCAGTTTCGTTGTACGTGTTTGCCTGTCATGTGTGTGGTTTTGCCAGACGATCGCCGCGCATTGAGTAAAACGTCAATTTCTATGATACTTGATACTTACGTGAAATCGTTATTACCAAACGATTTTTCATTCGATCAAAACGAAATATTTAGACGAAGTTCTGAGTAACCCATTAGGTTGGGTTAACCTAAATTCAGATCGAGTCCCGATTTATAGATGGTGACTCGTTGAAACGATAGTGTTTCATTAATGAACCAAATCTGGGGCGCGGAGTGAGGTGTTTGCGAGACTTGTAAATGGATTTGTGACCTATAATAAAGTTTTACGGCAGCAATAAGCATTCCGCTGAATATGAGGGAAATTTGTTTCCACTTGCATTAAGAGGCAATATGGGCTGAGTGATTATTGAGGAATAGTTGAAAAATATTGCTGTCATCCTGCCAACGTTACTATGTGATAAGTTATAGCGTACGTGGCAAAAGTACCTCAGCCATGGGCGTACCGAGAGGGGTAGGGGGGGCAGCTGCTCTCCCATGGACCAGAGTCCAAATTCAGGGATTCAAAAATCTCAAAAGATCTCTCAAACGAAAAAAGTAACCTATAAATAATAAGCTACATAATATGCTACATCTTGCTGTTTCCGTTGTATATAAGTATTTAATATTTTGTGTGCGTGTTTTCGTGTAACGTGGAAGGCAAATTAACGCTATACCCAGCTTGAAAAAATTTGCCCACTCACCCTGACCAAGAACTTAAAAATTTGCCACCCCCTGACCAAGAACTTAAAAATTTGCCTCCCCCACTTAACCAAGAACTTGCCCCCCTAACCAAGAACTAACCCCTCCCCCCTGAGAGCCTGAGAACGCCCATGACCTCAGCCAAAATTTTTTCCTCGATGGTCAACATCACCTTTGATGAAGAAGACGTAATAAGACCGGCCAAGTGCCGGTCCTTACTTCAGAACGTAGTTCAAGTAAAGTCAAAGACCTAGAATATTTCGCAAAGCGTACATGACGAATATCTTGACGTTCACATTAATTATACCTAGGTACGAGTAGAGTATTCAATTTTATTTGTGTACATATGTAAGGTACACTAAGTAACCCGCATCTCCGCCAAGCTGCATTGGAGAACGACCACAATGTTTTACACAATGCTTTAAAGTTACAGCCGCTCAATAAAAGTCCCCTTGAAATCTAGCACGAAACTTGATATAATAATCATCCATCCACCATCCATCAGCCTTTTAAAGTCCACTGCTGGACATAGGCTTCCCCTAATGTTCGCCACTCCGTCCGGTCCTGCGTCCTCTGAATCCAGCGGTTTCCCGAAAATTACAAAACAAAGCGAGTCAAAAACAATTGACCGAAACCAAGGCTCCAAAGTGTTCGCGAGGGATCTGATTATTGGGCAAAGCCAGTTGACGAGATTGAAGACGGAGTCTGCACATACATAACATAATAAGCCGCGACAGGTTATACAAAAGACCGAGGAGTATAATCTGCCGCTATGTGTTGCGTATGAGAAATCCTTCGATTCTATTGAGACCTGGGCGGTGCTAGAGTCTCTCCAACGGTGCCAGATAGACTGTCAGTACTTCGAGGTTTTGAAGTGTTTATACAAAGCCGCAACCATGACAGTCCGAGTCCACGACGGAAGCACTAAACCTATTCCACTGCAGCGCGGAGTACGACAAGGGGATGTTATATCGCCGAAACTGTATACCGCTACACTGGAAGACGTGTTTAGGCTGATGGAGTGGAAAGGGCTTGGTATTAACATCAACGGACACGCCTTCTATTTGCCGATGATATAGTCATCTTGGCGGAGTCACTGGAAGAACTCAGCACAATGCTAGGTGACCTCCATAGCGCCTCCCAACGGATGGGTCTTAAGATGAACATGGACAAGACGAAGATCATGTCTAATGTCCATGTCACACACATACCGGTCGTTGTTGATGGCGCTACTCTCGAAGTTGTCGACGAGTATATTTACCCGGGTCACGCGAACCGTATGGGTAAGTCCAACTTCGAGAGAGAGGTAACTCGTAGAATCCAACTCGGTTGGGCAGCGTTCGGGAAATTACAAAGTGTCTTCCGTCCAGAATACCGCAGTGCCTGAAGTCGAAAGTATTCGAGCAGTGTGTGTTGCCAGTGATGACCTACGGCGCTGAGACGTGGTCTTTTACAGTTAGCCTTTTCCACAGGCTCAAGGTCGCTCAGCGAGCGATGGAGAGGGCTATGCTTGATATTTCTCTACGCGACAGAATCCGTAACGATGAAATCCGTAGACGAACGAAGATTACCGATATAGCTCTCAAAATTTGCAAGCTGAAGTGGCAATGGGCAGGCCATATAGTTAGGAGGACTGACAACTGGTGGGGAAGAAAGGTCCTCGAATGGCGACCACGTTTCGGCAAAAGGAGCACAGGCCGCCCTCCAACCAGGTGGACTGACGACCTGAAGAAGATATAATAATATTTTCTCTCAAATAAATGGGCATAACTCCTTTGCCATCTTGACTTCCATCGCACAATACATCAAGATTTCGCCCAACAACTGAAATTTCATTTCACCCTTAAACTTGTTTTTTTTTTATTTGAATGGAGTAGCAGACGAGCATACAGGGCATGTGGTGTTAAGTGGTCGCTGCAGCGCATGGACATCTACATACAACCTCAAGAAAGCATAGGTAAGTCTTGTCTAAGGTCTTATGCAGTTGCGCTGCCACTCCGAAGGCTGGTGGTCGCCTCATGTAAGTGTGGCCAGCAACTGCACCTTTCCACCGAAACACAATAGAATTGGTTCACGGCAAAAGTGGGTGCAGCGGTGGTACTTCCCCGGGCGAACCATATTAGTTCTACCACTTACAATGTACTTACCTACTTGTACCTACAATAATTCCACCGAAACACAATAGAATTGGTTCACGGCAGATGTGGTTGCAGCGGTGGTACTTCCCCGGGCGAACCATATTAGTTCTACCACTTACAATGTACTTACTTACTTGTACCTACAATAAATTTATTAAACTTTTTATTTAATCATCAGAGCTTGACATCCCTGTTTCTGCCTGCGTAGCTACTGAAATATGTAAGGAATCTTATGGCGTAATATTGGCTCGAATCTCTTGATTTACAACGGTCGCTAATTTAAGACAAGTGGTAGATTTTACGTTCTTAACTCGTGTAACGGCTAGTTCTAGCGGTCTCGAATTCGGATTTCATGTTACCACTTCCTTTGAAGTTATAAGTGCCGACTAGTCAGATAAATAACTATAAAAAAGTGATTTCTGTGTTTTTCGATGAAATATATCGGATAACTACTGGCAGCTGAAAGATTATAAATATGTAGGTACCATTTGATGTTATTCCCTGTAGCTTCGGGATTAAGAATAGAGCTACGGTATGAGGTATCCCCTGCCTGATTGTAAGAGGCGACTAAAAGGGGGCTTCCGGGGTTGCGGGCGGTGAGAGTGCAATGGGAGCTCAACCTATCCAGCCACCCGGGAAGGACGTCGGTGTGTGCGTGGCCGCATGCCGCCGTAAGCATCGGAAGGTGCAGGAGAGCACATCTGCTTTCCCAAAGATGGGCTCGTTCCAAAGCGCCGCGCGTGGAGGATACCGGTGCGTTTCACTGGAGATACCGGAGTCCCCCCAAGCGCAAAGGCAGGCCACCGAAGGAGTTTTAGTGAGGTCAAATCCCACATTACGTTCCCCCAAATACCAAAAAAAAAGGTACTTACCATTTAATGTAGCAGTGCTTAATCTTAAAACATGGGCACACACGGCGATATCTTGCTTGGTGCTTCTTAAACATAATCACAAACACTCAGACCGAGAACAGAAATTGAAAATTTTCATTGCAATTATTGCCTTGCCGGGAATCGAAACCGGATTCCTTGATTCGCAGGCTGGCATGGTAACCATTGCGCCACATGTCATCGCCGAGGTTTGAATACCACCTCGGATTTTTGGTCTAATCAACCTTTAGGTCACAGGCTGCGATTGCTTTAGGGTAATACTAGCAGGTAGCAGCCAATAATAATACTATAATAATAGATACTTACACACACAATCATACTCAGAAAGTACTTTTGGTACCTACTAAATGTAGGTATAATTCTGGGAATAAATAAATGATTGCAATGAAGAAACCAAAGTGCTGTATGAATAACGATGCAATATTACTTTATACAAATGTATCTGTCGTGTTCATCTCGTTTATTGGGTTTGTTACTTGCTCTTGGCAACAGGTTCTCGCTATATTGTACTCAAATGGATATTGATGTCGACGATGTTATCAAAGTGCGTTTAATATTTTACCTTGCATTAGGCAAGCTTGACACAACTTTACACGAATACGGAATACTCAAATATATTTGGATTTATTCGGCCAACCATTATGTAGGTACGTACCATGACCAAAATATAAGAATATATGTTTACAGCTTACAGCAAAAAAGAGTGCAGCGGTGACAATAGGTACCTCGTCAGACCATACACCCTTACGATAGACATGTTCTATCACCTTAATCATCAACAAGAGAGGAGGTAAATCTTAAGTCCAACTTTAAGACAAATTTAACGTGACTGATATCATCTCGTCCAGTATACCTCCGTGCCCGCTTTCAAATAGGCGTGTGGCCTAATGAAAGTCTAGCCTAATGAAACTTGAAGGCCTAGGCCACGAAGCTGTTCCAAAATGCGGGTTGACGGAGATGTGGACTGGTGACCAACTCGCTGTCGGTTATTTAAAACCGCCCATAAGGCCTCCGACACGATTTAATGACTACTATCTATCGATAATAACCGGGACTTAACCATGGGGCCATGGGGATCAGATGCTATGCTAAGACTTTTTTCAAGCATCTGTCCAGATTACGGGTGATCAGATGGCTGGCACTTACCTCGGCCAGAGAATTAGCTTGGCTATTCAACGAGGTAATGCTGCCAGTATTCTGGGCACTCATCCTCATGGCATGCGGCTTTTTTATATAAATTAGTTTTTAAATATTTTAGTTTTTTATTATTGTAACAGGTATTTATTGTATAAATTTATTTTAGATTAAAATTTAGATTTAATTTTATTTATCCTAATTTTAGTACTTAAGTATTGTTTTATTTTAAAAAATTCTTATTGTAATCAAACTAATAAAAAAATAAAAAAATATTGATTGCGCATGAAATTAGCCACTATCATCGAGTAAAATAAAATCTTAGAGCATCAACATTGACAGGTATGACACCCGTCATAGGGTGAGTCAGTATCTTTGATGCTCTAAGATTAAAATGTATAATAATATACATAAATCAATGGCCACTACAGTCACCCATTTCACACCCGTTTCGTTTAGCTGTGTGGATTGCTTGTGTTCTGCGTTGTCGAGGGGAAAATACCCGCTTCATATAAACATAGAACCATTGTAAATGTATCTAAATGAGTGGCTGCGAATGACTAGTTGTTTCCTGCCATCCATCCTTCTTCACCCTGCTTTTTATATCTGCATGTCATTCCCTTGACGTCATCGATCTGAATTTATTATAAACGCACGTAGATTTATTTGCTTTTAAACTCAAGTTTGTTTTCGATGTTAATTTGTGCTAAATTACGATGTATTCGCCACATAGCTTCTTGTTTATGATCTGTGAAGCTTATGATAACGGCGGGATTCAAAGGATTAGGTACTTCTTTAGATGATTGATGTAAGGAGAAAATTCCGAAAAACAACTCAACACTTTAAAACAGATTACAAGTTTTTGAAAGTGTTGTTTCGAAATATTAAATACTAGCGGCTACCCGCGACTCGTCCGCGCTATGACTAATACCAAAGTCAAGATTAATCATAGCATGATTTTATATAGCCTATAGCCTTCCTCAATAAATGAATATTCAACACAAAAATAATTTTTCATTTCGAACCAGTAGTTCCTGAGATTAGTGCGTTCAAACAAACATACAATTAAATAGTATAGATTTTCCCCGTTTTCGCAACGTTTTTCACTGATGCTTCGCTCCTATTGGTCGCAGCGTAATGTTATAAAGCCTCCCTCGATAAATGGACTAACCAAAACAAAAAGAATTTTTCAATTCGAACCAGTAGTTCCTGAGATTAGCGCATTCAAACAAACAAACAAAGCTTTATATAAAGTACCTATAGATTTTTGATATTTTACTTGAATAGCTAAAACATATTAAAAACCTTTTTCTTTCAGTTATGGCGTCCCACCCATCTGTGCATTTTACCAATGTCAAGTGAATATTTCTATTAAATTTTTGCCAGTTTTCTAGAAATCGGGCGCACAGGTCAATTCAGTAATCAATCAGTATCTCAGAGCATCAAAGTTACTGACTCACCCTTCAGTAGAGACGGCATAGCGCCTCGCTTCGATACATAATTTTTGTGCCGAATCTGGTGAGGCAGGAAGAACGCCCACATTTTGTTTTTGTCACACATTCACAAATATTCTTTCATCGCTAGTCGCTACAGACGCATACATTTCTAAATATTATTAGGTATGTCAATTTCAATTAACAACGTCATTTTCTATGCACCGATAACACTGACACCGACACACACAGACACACTAGATGTATAACTAGAAGGCACATTGTGCATGGACGTTGGGACGAGGGGTTCGCCCGTAAAGGCCACTCCTATTGACGAGTGTCATTCCTGTCATACATTGATGCTCTAAGGAAAATATCAATTGACTAATATCTTTATCTGACAAATATTTTGTCCTAATAAAGATGTTACTTAAAAATAAAAAACGCTGTCTATAGTTACAATCTTTTTTATTAATTACTTCTTCTTTTCGGACAGAATGTCCTATATACAAAAAGTCTTAATATAAATAAAGATTAATCAATTTTATTTATAAAGTGGGCAGTCTCACACAGCACGAAAATAAATCTTACAATATGTTGTTTTTTCTTGTCGTTTTGTACACAAAAAATAGATTTTTTACTGTTGTACTTACTGTACGAGTTGTTATATGGTTTGCCGAAACGAATACATTAACAAAAGAGGTTTTGCATAGATAAATTTTAAGATCTTGTATATACAATCCATACTAATATTATAAATTCGAAAGTAGCTCTGTCTGTCTGCTACGCTTTCCCGCTTAAACTACGGAACCGATTTTAATGAAATTTGAAACACAGAAGAGTGGACCTTGGGAAAGGACATAGGATGGTTTTTATCCTACGGAACCTTTAAAACGGATCCACGTGGGCGAAGCCGCTGCCAGAAGACTAGTACAACATATTTTCGACATGTCAAATTGTCACATCCAACTTTTTCAAATACCTATAACGAAGTTATTATCGATTTACTGTGTATGTGAACAATACATTGTAAAAGTACGTGGAAAGTAAGTATTTAAGGTATAGAATGGCGGTTCGGTTTACATACAAATTGATTTCAATAAAATGAACGCGTTTCCGTATAATTATACCCGATACTGAGACATTGTACCGCCACTAATATCTCGGAGGAAACCGTAACGAACTACGAAGTATCAACTACAGTGAAACTTGGTTAAGTGGGACCTGGATAAGTGAGAAACCTCCATAACTGGAACTCATGCTGAGGTCCCTACACTTTGGCACGGAATTACCTCTGTTAGTGGAACGAGGTAAACCTCTATATCTGGGATTCGTTCTTTCGATTTATCATTATAATTACCTCTACAATTGAGACAGCGAGTGAATTTTATATGCATTTTATATGCATTATATCTCTGTAACTGAGATAACATCGTTTTGTTTGTTACATATTCCGCACTTAACTACGTAAGTAATTTTGAGCCTCAATGATCTCCAGTTTTAGTTTTGTTTTACAATCATACGGATTTTTATTTGAAAAATGTCAAAACGAAAGCTACAATCTTTATTATTACGTGAAAAATTGAAGTTAATATCCGTTAATGAAAGTGGGAAAACACGCGAAAAAATATTTTTATTATTGATACATTCTGTTTTCATATTTGTAATACATTTGAACGTGCTTGAATATTTTTGTTTATTACATTTGTATGATTACCTTTTTTTTATTAAAACTCATATTGTTTACGTAACTCAATATTTTATTTAATGATCGCACCTCTATAACTGAAATAACCTGTATTCTGACCTCTATTAATGGAACCCTCTGTTAATGAGACAGATATTTATTTATACCTGGATATCTGAGACACTGGGTAAGTGGAATACCTCTATAAGTGAAACAACATTGCAGGTCCCTTGATGTCTCACTTAACCAGGTTTCACTGTATAAATATACGAAAACTAGATATCACAAACAAAGTTACCCGCAAAATGGGTAAAAAGTATCTAGGTAATAAACATCCAAGAAGTAACATTTCCTTATCATTTTTGGAATAGTAGGAAAGAGTTACGAGTGTATAATAATATAAAGTCTATGATTAATGTTCGTCCAAATGTGCGTAAACTCTTCTGAGCTTTTCTCTTTTGTTCTTATTAGCGTGTTTCTTCTCTTGTTTCCAGGGCTTGCTAAGCAGAGATCTCTCGGCTGGTTGGGCGCCAACGATTCTGCAAAAAATATATTTGAATTAAATTTTTAATTCATATTTTTTTAGGTGGTAGAACTATTATCGTTCGCCCGGGGAAGTACCACCGCTGCACCCACTTCTGCCGTGAACCAACTCACTCTGTTTCGGTGGAAAGGTGCAGTTGCCGGCCACACTTACATGAGGCGACCACCATCCTCCGGAGTAGCAGCGCAACTGCATACGACCTCAGACAAGACTTACCTATGCTTGCTTGAGGTTGTATGGGGATGTCCATGGGATGCAACGACACTTAACACCAAGTGGCCTGCATGCTCGTCTGCTACTCCATTCAAATAAAAAACGTATATGTGATGATAAATATGTGAGGCAACATGGAGCGCGTGACAGAATTAAAACCTGTTAATTATTTTGCACGGGTAATCTGCATAGAAGAATAGTTGACGAAGGCAAATAAATATGGATCAGAAATATTCAAAAATTGTATCCTTTGCATTCTCTTTTATAACATAAGCTAGATGTCGCTACAAGGTAGATGGCTCTGTACCGGTTTCTGATTCACGCTAACAATGTTACCTACTACGAAATTTTGTATAATCTGTCAACACACGCTCTGTCTCTCTCTCTCTCACACACACACTGTAGCGGCGCGATACCTACAGCAACATGACACGCGCCTCACATGAAATGCTGACCATGCAAGACGACGCAAGCAGCGAACATTGTAAACAATAGAGTACTACGTCATACGCGTCATACTGAACTGGCCAATCAGAAGACGTATCCTGAATCACGCTATCGAAGTTTCCTAGATTCTCAGTATATATACAAACGGTCCGAAGTTAGCATTCGGACCGCGGTCCCCAGGCAGTGACATCGCCTGGCGGGAGATCTCCCCTTTTCCTCCACATTGGTGACCACCGTCGATTGAAGACGCCCTGATGACCACATTTCAACGGTACCAGCACCTTCATCCTCGAAGTATCTGACGTCCTTCAGCAAGTACAAGGAGTCATGGAGTCAAGCCAGCAGCAACGAGCATAATGACCAGGTTCCACGAGCAGCCGCAAAAGGCGCATTGGTTCCTTCATCCTGCAACGCTCAAGTTCGGCGACCCGCAGCACGCAGCAGAGGTTTCTGGGTTTCCCTCCCGTGCTTGCGCACGCATCACATCATTCCGGCACATGAAGCCGTTGACGACACTGGCATACGAGAGTTACGACATCATCCCATAGTTGGAGGGGGAGTGATGTAGCGGCGCGATACCTACAGCAACATGACACGCGCCTCACATGAAATGCTGACCATGCAAGACGACGCAAGCAGCGAACATTGTAAACAATAGAGTACTACGTCATACGCGTCATACTGAACTGGCCAATCAGAAGACGTATCCTGAATCACGCTATCGAAGTTTCCTAGATTCTCAGTATATATACAAATGATCCGAAGTTAGCATTCGGACCGCGGTCCCCAGGCAGTGACATCGCCTGGCGGGAGATCTCCCCTTTTCCTCCACACACACACATATTCATATCAATAAAACATTTTTTTTATAAGGGATTTGAGTATTTGACAAAACATGTCACCTACATAGAAATATCGATGTAGCCCGGCGCATTCCATGTTTCACATCAAAAATGTAGTCGTAACGTAAGCATTAAAATTCGTAGTAATTCATTCATACTAATATTAGGTATAATAAATGCGAAAGTTTGTTTGTTTCCTCCTTTCACGTCGCGATAATCATCATCACGGGAAAATGTAGCTGTACGAGCAAGCGCCGTACATTTTGGTACATATTAAGTTGCATTTTTCTTATGACCCAAATTACTTCACATTAACATTTTACTTGTAATAAGTAGTTCTTCGCTGTCGGTCATCAAGAGTACCGCGCGTGACTCGTCATTCGTATTTCATTAATTTCATCATAGTCGTAGATCTTTTATAATTATAATATTTACAGTTTTATAAAATCGTTTTATTTATACACATTCGTACGACCACGCCAGTTTAATATATTTCATCCATTCTAACGTAAGTGTAACCGCAAGGCAAATCTAGTGAAGTATAGAAATGATCGTGAATCTACTCGTATGATTTTCTATGCATTGCTTGCTTAATTGATTTTGAGGAACTATTAAACTGGAGTTAAATTTTTCAGGAAGGTCTTCACAATCGGTAGGAAGACGCAATTGGATAGAACAAATATATAAACAGTTTTGTTATAGATTGCGATACTGGAATTTTGGCGCTCGCCACACCCCGTTATGACATCATTATCATTTGCGCCAAACTTCTTCGCCACGATTCATTGATACCTTGATAAATTTATGAGAAAATTAAAAATGTGACTATGGTTATTATGAATAGTACCTATATTAGATAAACGTTATTGTTATGAATCCATAATAATATAACATTTAATTTAAAAAAAAGTTTATTGCATTGTTTTGCGAATGTTTAACGTTGACAGAAGAGAGGACGTAGGTATGTATTTCTCAATAAATTTGTACCTGACTGATATAAATAAATAAATAACGTTTCACATTCATGGCCCCACAGTAGTCGTGGGTACCATGAACACACACAAAGACAGAAACACACACACCCAGACCAAGAACAGAAATTTAAACTCATCATTCAAATTTCTGCTTCGCCGGAAATCGAGCCCGGGACCGTCCAATCGGTAGTCCGGCATGGTACTTTAACCGATACACCACACGGGTCGTCAAAATAATATCCGTATAAGGAGAGTTGATTACGGGAAATAAATATTGATCAATGAATAGGTACTATAAATGAAAGAAATAAGTGGATACATTTTAACTTTCTATCCCTGTACTACGTCTTTTCTGATTAAAATAACACAAACAAGATGGCGCTACCATACCAGGCCTTAGTTCTATTGTTTCGAATAAAATTAAATAGTAAAGAAAACGGTAATAAGAAGATAAATTGTTGGTTTATCCAAAAACGAATCGTCAATCAACAATAAAAAAAAAAACAATTTTCTGCAAAATGTAGCTCACTCCAAGATTGTTAATCACACCTATGAAAAAAATTATAGGTATGTAGTAGTATGTACTACGATATGTCAAATATTTTTACGCCAAACTTTACTGTATTCGATCCAGTTACAAAGATTATGTACTTAGATATTTACGAGACGAAAATTTCACACAGTCATAATCAAACGCTTCAGTACCGCCACAAAGGCACACATAACAACAAATCTCACTATATTCGTTACCACCACTCAAAATATCGCATTCCCGATACGAGATGAAAGAGATCGCCGGAATATTATCAATTACAGTTAAGGGAAACCTAAATAAACTTTCCGGCGACGAAATTGGCACCCTGGCCGCGGGCCAAGCGTTAATTCATAAAGTTTAACAAGTTTATGAGGATATGCGGGTTAACGATCGTGAAAATTGCGCTCCCAGTAAATGTGGACGCGACGCCTTAGCGCGACTGGCTTCCTGACAGGGTTACCATGTGAAGGAGAGAAAAATTTAACTAATTTAATTTATGAATGTTGACTAACCTACCAATACATTGCTATGCCCTTACAGGGTTCATGCTAGCGCAAATAAAAAATGTAACACCTAGTTTTATAAGCATGATCGCAATAAATGAATTATGAATTATAAAACCAGAGATACCCAAAAATAAAATATCGTTCTTATTCTTATCTAGAGTAGACAATCTTCGAGTTTAACGACTGTAAATAAATTAATTTTAAACAAAAAATAAAAAACCGATAAAAGTGAAAATAAAAAATCTTTTTTGAATAAGTAATTACGAGTACGTTTATTACTAATTACTCCCAAAAATTAATTTTGGAGTCGTGCCCCACGGCTTAACTTTTGAAGTTTTGAAAGGGGCATCGACGCAGTCATATTACTTCACTAGGTCTATTTAGAACACAAAAAATTTCAACATAATTATTTACATAGAAAGTAGTCTATTTCTAATTACAATAAATACGTTTTTTTATAGTTTTTCATTAATTACCACCGAATATTCCGTTTCTTAAAAACCTGGTAACCCTAGTTTCTTGTGGAGCGATGTAGGACGCCGTTAAAACATCCACAGATTCCAAATTTGAAATGACGTTTCAATAATGAAAATTCTTTACGGCTTTATAGATAGTCTGTTTTCAAAGTTATTACATACATTGTTTTTTATGCAGTCTGACTACAAAGGAATCTTGAAGACGAGTGCTATGAAATGTGAGGTGACCGAAATAAATATACTAATAAGTAGTCCAGATAGAGGTAATTGGAGCCATAGACTTAATCCTACTAATATTATAAATGCGAAAGTAAGTTTGTTTGTTACTCTTTCACGCGAAAAGTACTCAACCGATCATCATGAAACTTTTTATTTATTTATTCTTGGAGTTATCAGAAGTAAAATAGGATACTTTAAAAAAAATTAACGCGGGTGAAACCGCGGGGCACAGCTTTATACAAATAAAGCTGGAGTTTGAACGCGCAAATCTCAGGAACTACTGATTCGAATTGAAAAAAATGTCGTTTTATGTTGGATAGTCCATTTATCAAGGAAGGCTTTAGGCTATATAACATTACGATGCGACTAATAGGAGCGAAGCATCAGTGAAAAATGTTGCAGAAACGGGAAAAATCTATGGAGTTTGTTGGTTAAGTTTTGAACGCGCCAATCTCAGTTCGAATTGAAATTTTTTTTTTTGTATTGAATGAGTTATGCTACCATCATGCTATGTGTTTAAGAGTATGGTGATTTATATACCGCTATATATAGATACCGCTAAGCCTAGTTAAGTATATCGATATGTGTGTATGCTTCATGTTAGTTACAGTCCATTAGCTTTTTTAAAAAATTAAGTTAGTCCCAAATAAATTATCAAACTGTCAAGACGTCGTTTTACTGTGCCATAAACCAAAAACAAGCAATAAACAACATTATCGCCGTAATCACTATGAGTAATACCAAAGTCCACGCGAACGAAGTCGCGAGCGGCCGCTAGTTAGAGATATTTCCTTCTGAAGCATCTTATATAAGAACATTAATTAACTAACGAACATATTTGCCACTTGCATATTTGAATTTATTTATATAGTGGTATTATAAACAGAACAATTATTCCATGTTTAAATGTGATTTTTGTGTTTGTATTTTTATTTTATTCGAATGGAGTAGCAGACGAGCATGCAGGCCACGCGGTGTTAAGTGGTCGCTGCAGCCCATGGACATCTAGCAAGCAAGCATAGGTAAGTCTTCTCTGAAGTCGTATGCAGTTGCGCTGCTACTCCAGAGGCTGGTGGTCGTCTCATGTAAGTGTGGACGGCAACTGTACCTTTCCACTGAAACACAATGGCATTGGTTCACGGCAGAAGTGGTTGCAGCGGTGGTACTTCCCCGGGCGAACCATAATAGTCTACCACCTTTCGCTTTCTTTTTTTTGTTTTCTACATATGACAATTCTAAAAATCGAACTAAATTGTGTTAATTATTTTTGTTGGCAGATAAACAGAGGAACTTACCCCAACACTGGTTTTCCTTTGACGTGCGCAGAACTTTTCTGCATCGCGAAGAACGCATTGTCAATTTCTTTTGATTTGTTGAGCCAACCCTGCAACGAACATTTTTATTTTCACTCTTTTTTTACTACAAGAAGTAACATATTTATGATGCAACAGCAATAACTTGTAGCGACCTTCCGCTACTCATCAAGAGATGGCACCACGGGTATTCCTGAATTACGCTATCGAAGTTTTCAGAATATCCTACCATATATACAAGCTCCGAATTGAGTCAATCGGAGCGCGGCCGCTCCCCCGGGCATGACCACCTCGCCCGGCGGGAGATCTCCCTTTGCCAAAAACTTAAGGGCATGCATCAATAAAAAAGGGGTATTGTAATTGAATATATTTCATTTTGTAGAAACGACTGGAGAATAGTTTTTACATAATCTGAATTTTCATTATATTTACTAAATTTTTATGCAACTGAAAACACGATGCCATAAAATTTTCTCGATAGAATTATTTTTCAAAATTAGGTCAATATTTTCAATTTTTATCATTTTATGCCAAAACGAGTTAGAATATATTTATCATTATTTTTTTACAACAAGCTAATGTATACTATAAAGCTTTCTATGCAAACAGTTTTCTATGTTTTGTTTTAGTTTTTTAACGAAAAATGTTTTTCGATTTGGCGCTTACGACATTCAAAATAAGATGATGCTTTCTTTTCCTCGCGAGCGCTGAAGTAACGCATGCCATCACTCTCTTCGCCACTCCCATACCACCCGTGACCACTGTCAACGATGGACGCGTACTTACTTATGCCCGAATCGCCCGCGAAATACGAAAATTTCAAAATATATTTAATTTTGTTTAGTTTTTGAAAACATATTTTTTTCTTAGTAAGTAAGTATTAGGTATAAGTTATTATTTTTAGTAAGAATTAGGTAATTTTAAAGTTTATAAAATGGAAAATAAAAGTAAAAATAAATTATCAAAACGGAAATATTTACGAAGAAAAAAGGTAAATAAAAAAAAATAAAAAAGGTAAGTAGAACTCTTGCACTTGTATTTAGTTAGAAACAATACCCCTGTAATCGATTTACAATAATTTTATTCGTAATATATTTTATTTTAGGCTAGCTGTCTATTTATGAGCAAAGAATATTTAGGTTACTCGGTAGTCAGACCAAGTCTTGGTCCTTGTTTCACGATTTGGAAAGTAGCGTCTGTAGTCCAGTTTTTGAAGTCTTGTTTCACTCACGTTTGCAATACGACTCGGGTTCGATCCCCAGCGTAGCATATGTTTTTTATATTATATAAATTTATATTTTTTTACTATTTTAAAATTACAAATATTTTTTACAATAAAAAAGATTATAAAAAGACAGACTGAAAACATAAATATTTGAAATTCTTACGGCCGAAAAAAGTCTACATGAACAAAATAAAAGTACGTAAGTAACCTAGGTACAAAGCTATGATTCATTATACATTATTTATTTATTATTACATTGTTTATTTTTTTACACCGTAATCAATTTTGTTTCATAAATAAAAACCTACAATTACACTGCCCCTCCCCCCTATCTATATCGACTGAGTCGATAGATAGACTGACGACAGCGAGAAATCCTTACCTACGTAATTTGTAGCCATATCCTTTATTTCACAACTAGTAAAGCAGTGAGCGTAGCTCATAATAAAATCTCGTGTATGACGTATGAGTGTTCTGGGTTCGATTCCCACTTGTATAGTTTTTGTAAAATTAGTCCTCAATCACAAATATATTTTTTACAGTGAAAACGTTTTTCCGTTTCTGATTCATTAATAAAGTGAACAAAATTGTGAATTTATTTTAATTATTTGATTTTTTTACTTTATTTATAATTTTACATAATATGAGCTGCGGCCCACTGTACAATCGTAGAATAGTCGAAACTGTACATTTGTATTTTTTACTATTTTTAAGTACTTACAATCAGAGCTTCATAACGTTATAAAAAATATCAAAATATAATGTTATATAACGTTATAGGTGAATAACGGTATCAAAAGAATAGCGTTATAGAATATCGAAATCGAAATAAAATAACGTTATAATATCGTTATTTTATTTCGATTACTACGATATTTACGCGACGTTGTCAGCTCGCTGCATCCTGACCTTGTTTTGTGTAGTTTGTATTTTAGCACTCCCATTCCCGCCGTTTGAACTACGTTCTTATAGTAGAGGAGCCCAAGAGAGGATTTTTTGGATTTACTCGAGCGTGTGAGATTATTTTTTGAGCAGATTATTTTTATTACTGTCTTATGTAAATGTAATATGGACAATTGTCTGAAATAAAAATATATTATAATTATATAAGCTACGAGGTAAACCTTGCATCTTTTTTAACATAATTAAAAATGTCGTCTATATAGGAACGCTAAAGTTTTTAAATATTTTGTCTTACTTTCGGTTGTCAAAATCGGCAGATTAGAATATGACGTTATCGTTTGATAATTTGTTTTTCAATAGAAATATCATAACAATGCGAACTCTACCAAGAGTGCCGAGAAGATATTTTTTTTATTTTGCAGTTTTGTGTCCATCCCACTCATTTACTTTTAAAAAAATCGTCTGATTATTGAAATGTTACCTAATATGCATTAAATCTTTTCTATCTTAAATTGTCGAGTTCAGTAATTAACCCGACGCTCTAAAAATATTTGGTTCTAAAAGTTTCGAAAACCTGTAGTAGATGCTTTTCTCACCGGTGAAACGGAAACTATTATACAACCTTTTTTCCTTCCTACTAAATGTACTAGGTTCACATGACGCTCGAGTCTTCGTTCGCATTCCAACATCCAATAAAATGGGTATGTATTATTTTTTCAAGCCTGAAGCCAATATGATGAAATATTTAATGATGATGAGATGAGGGTCCTTCTGGGGCAGATACGATTGAAATGTTATACAATTGATGTATCTTCCTCTTCTTCTTTACGAATGGCATCTCGGTCGTTTGACCATTTTGCCAGTGTCAAATTAATATTTGTATTCAGATTTTGTTGTTTCGTTGAATAGGATGACATATTATTAAAAATGACGTCAAGCCAGTCTTCAGAAATTCAGTAAGATATTCAAGTCGACTCGCTCGGGTATAGACCCGAACGTGTCAGATAGAGATTTGGATGCACTGTTATTTTATATTTCACAATACTTGTGTAATTAATAATTAACCTATATCGAACCAAATCTATCAACTTTATCCAATATGATTCAAAAATACATCAAGAAAATTAAAATAAAACAAGAGCGCAATATGTCTTTTCAGGTCCCGCCTAAAACTACAATCGATTTTTTTTTATATTTTTTTATATGTAAACCGAACAAAAAGGCAGACGGGCCGCGTGGTGTTAAGCGATCACCGTCGCCTATGAACACGAGCAACCCCAGGGGTGCCACCCGAGCATTGCCGGCTTTGGAGGAGAGCTTTTTTTACAGCTTTCTTGAAGAACCCCATGTTATAGTCCATTGGGAATGCCTCAGCTGGAAGGTTGTCCCATAACCTACACGTCCGTGATAAAAAGGAGCGTGCAAAGCGGACTGTATTTATATAGATATTATGTGAATTGTCCAAAATATGACGATATCCTACTTCCTACTAATATTATAAACGTGAAAGTTTGTAAGTATGGATGTTTGTTACACTTTAACATAAAAACTGCTGAATGGATTTTAATGAAACTTTATAATGATATAGCTGATACATCAGAATAACACATAGGCTACAATTTATATAGATATTGTGCGAATTGTCCAAAATATGACTATATCCTACTTCCTACTAAGATTATAAACGCGAAAGTTTGTAAGTATGGATGTTTGTTACTCTTTAACGTTACGACGATGACAAACCGAGTGTGCGATACAACGGTGCGGTCCAGCTGCAATTCAGACCTTATTAGTCGCCCGAAGTTACAGCCTTCACTGCACTACACTCTTGCCTACGCACTATTCTCTAGATTAAAGTTCTTAGTAGTTCTTCTTTATTAAAGAATTTTCTAAAAACATTTATTGTTCAGAATCAGATTGTCTACGATTTTATTATAAGTATGGATTGTAGTCAGGCGCGGTCGCATCCTTCAATTTGGGGGGGGGGGGGGTCACTATGAAGATTGGGGGAAGAGGTGTCCCAAATTGGCTTGATTCGCCTTCCATCTACGCATGACTGATGGATTTTGGGAGGGGTCATGTCCCCTGTGAACCTCCCCTGGGACCGCGCATGATTGTAGTCGATTACGAATATTATATTTTTGTACCACTCATATTATGTTCAATAAATCTTTAAATTATAGCAAGTTTTTAATAATTTCTAGGTTAGTAAAGTACATCATATACTAAATATACTAAACTATAGTACTAGTCGACCGCGAAAATTAGATACTGGAATGATCTAGTATATTGTTTTCTATGAAGAAAACAATATAAGGATTACACTGTAATTCCAATACGGAACGGTACTCTTCCCATTACTAGGGAGGCCTTAGCTTACTCCACGCTGCTCCAATGTCAATATTTAGTAAGAATAATTTATATCCTCTTTGAGCTGAGTGCCTAACTCAGCTCAATGGGTATTACTCGGCAAGGTAGGTAAAGTATGAAGGTATACCTGGGTTCATCGATTACAATATTATACTAGTGGTAGATGCAAATCAGCACGATGAAATGCAGAGCAGCGATGGCCGAGTGGTAAAAAACCGCGGTCTTCGACGCGACCGATCCCGGGTTCAAATCCTCGGCGCGACCTCTGACAAAGGAATTTGTAATGTGCGCATTTATCGCTGCTCCACGGTGATGGAAAATATCGCGATATTTAATTGATTACGATGCTCTCCATCGCCGTGCATGCCTGAGAGAAATTCATAATTTCTCGAAAGCATGACGTCCACCAATCCGCATCTGGCCAGCGTGGTGGACTATGGCCTAAATCCCTCTCACTTGTGAGAAGAAGACCTGTGCCCAGAAGTGGGAAATAAATAAAAGATGCAAAGTTCCATACAAAATCGAGTCAAAAGTTATCCCCGCGCGTAAATACGTACTTATTATACTTGTATACAAGTATTCTAAATTAATTATTTTTATCTATTTTAAGCCTTATAGTACTGACACTACTGACATAAGTAAGAAAATAAATCCATGTTAAATTGTCACTTATCAGTTATCACCATCTGGTTCGATGACAAGAAGGGGATACGAAATAGGAGTGTATTGAATAAAGAAACGTAAAACATTATAAATTACAATAAAGCACACCCAATACAATAAATTAGTTACTGTGTACTTTTTGTTTATCCGCCGCTCAACAAAACATATACCTAGAAGAATGCACAGTTTGACACCTTCGCACTCAGCAGTCGGTTATAACGTTATTTATATCGTTATTTTCTAAATAGCGTTATTATGATGTGCAAATAACGTTTAGTTGAAAAAAGTTTTGTTTTGTGTGCACAAGGAGTTAATAACGTTATAATTTTATAGCGGTATTTGAAGCTCTGCTTATAATAAATATCAGCAAAGGTGACGAATTACTAAATTTTTCAAATTGTTTGCCTGTGCGCGCATCACGCAAAAGCTACTAAACCGATTTCTTGAAATTTGGTATGCAGCTTCATAATTAGCCGGGTCAACATTTAGGATTTTATTTATACCGGGAAAGTGTACCTAAGGATAATAAAACAACTGCCACAAATCTGAAATCCACATGGACGGAATCGCGGACAGAAGTCAAGTCTCCGCGTTGCTTATATATTATACGTATTTGTTCAAAATTTTGTTACTAAATGACATTGTTGCAAGACAGTTATTTGAGCTTCTTCGTTGTATCAGAGCTTCTTCGTTGTTCCGCTAGGTGATGCTGGCTCGTAATCTAGAAATCAACTTATTTTTACTTAAAGTCACCGATAGATGGCGAATCCCCGCAAGGGGAGCATCACCCCGCCGCAGGCTAGAGGCGTGGCTTGTGATTAGGTATTTCGCATTGATGCATGCCCTTAAGACCGTGTGAAATGCACGCTCATCTGCCATTTCAATGAATAAAAAAAATTACAATTAAAAGTTTAAAAATTAAAAATTTCAATCTTTCTTTTCTCTTTAAAAAAATATTCAGATTTTTAACAATAAAAAACCTACCAACCTTCCTACTTTCCCTAGTCTCATTTACCAATGTGTCGAAAATCGGTGTAACCCGCCGATTCCTTACGGCGTTCACAGTTACTTCCCTTGAACATTGTGTTCCCTTAAAAGCTAGATGGCGCTGTACCAGTACATATTATTATCTGGATCACGCTTATGCAGTTTTGTATAAGTACTCGTAGTTTGACCTACATACTTGTACAATCTACGCAAAACGAGTGCCAACCTCATCAACCTTCGCCTGCCTCAGACAGGTGCGGTCGCAGCTTTCATTATGAGGGGGGGGGGGGGGGGTCGCCAAGAAATTTGGAGGGGGGGGGGGTGCTAAGAAATTTTGGGGAAAAGGTGTTTCAAATTGGCTTATTTCGCCTTCCATCTAAGCATGACTGTTGGATTTTGGGGGGGTCATGTCCCCTGTGATCCCCTGGGACCGTGCCTGGCCTCAGAGTGGTCTTCCTGCCTTCGCTCCTCCTCTTATCTACCGGCGTGTCGAGGGGTGCGGGTTCGCATCCCGGAGGGACTGGTAGGGCTGGCCTGCTGCTATCGAGCCTCGGTTGACAAGACACGTCGCCACATAAGTTTACTTTAATAACAAGAGCTAGTAGATACCGCTACTGTGTACCAGGTCTTCATTCGTTTGTTTGTAATAAGTCTAGTAAGATGGCGCTGTATCCATTGAATCACACTAATTATGTTATTGTAACACGTCGCCACGCCGAAGATATTATAGGTGTAAGTCGCAGTAAACATTAGGGTTCACATCCAAAATTAAGATGTGTACCAACCTCGCACCTTGAAGCACAGAACGCAAGGAATTTACGCAGCTAAGCGAAACGAATGTAGCCAGATGTAAGATAGGTGACCGCTGGTTGCTTCCGCGTTTTCTATGCTTTGGATGGCACCGTAAGCCGTCAATTCTGGTTTTTATCGATTAATAGCAGTCGCTAAAACTTGTTAAAGCATTAGCCATTAACTAATATTGGACCGGCGTGGTGAAGAAAACTCCAGGCCTCCCTAATAATGGTGTGACAAACATACCCAGCAGTGGGATGCACAAAGTACTTCTTTCAGGCAGTACCAACCTCTACAGCCCTGGTCTCCCTCGGAGTGGGCTTCCTGCCCTCGCTCCTCCTCTCATCTATCAGAGTGTCGAGGGGTGCGGGTTCGCATCCCGGAGGGAGCTGCTCCCAGTGGAGACGCCCACTCGCCGCCTCCTTCAGGAACTGACGAGCTGACCGGGACTGGTCCGGCTGTCCTGCTGCTGTCATGAAGCCTCGGTTGACTGTAAAGAAATTTATTCACAACTTATATTTTTTCATTCTTGCATAATACAGGCATGTAACCATAGAGTGGTATGTGTACGGCATGTATAGTGCGTTGGGGTAAGTTCAGATGGTTTTTAGCTGCATTCGTAAGATGTTGGCACTATTTTTTTCTCATAATCTATACCAGCCATCGTAATAAAATGAAGTAAAAACTGATAATTTATTTATTTTATTTATTTATACACTTTATTGTACACCGCTTAAAACAAAGTATTACAGATTTTTATGATAATATAATATGTACAAATGGCGGCCTTACCGCTAAGCAGCGATTTCTTCCAGACAACCATCTAGGTTTGTCTGGATAATCAATAAACAAGCTATAAGAAAATATTTTTTTAATACAGTTGCTCAAAAAGTGGCGTATTGCAGGGACGTTTAGCGTGCGGGAAGTGGGCTATTACACACTCGTGCTTTTTCTTTACCTTTTCCGCACTCGTGCGTTCTCTTTCCCAACTGTCAAAATAATGTCTATTAAAAAGAAAAAAACCAACCACGAAGTATTAGAAGTTTTTAAGATTCATGCAAATATTTCTAAAAAGAAACTCCTAATTTGTTTCAATATTAGATTTAATGATTTGATTCAATGAGTTAGGTTAGGTTTCATTTCATTTCATCTCATTAACATTTTCATTTCATATCATAAAAAAAATCTACTGAAGACTTGGCTGTTCGGCATAGTTCCCTTTGCCTACCCAGAAAAAAATTCTGCATATTCTGTCTGCAGGCATAGGAATAAATAATACTACGCTGCAGGTATTCTTTTACTGTTGGCGCCATTTTTCAAAAATGTTCTTTGCGACTTTTTATTATTTCATTAAATTGCTTCATTTTTTCGCAACTGTATTAAAAATAGTTGTTCAGTACACGTGCGGAACCGTCATTGGAAGGAGTTCCGACTGTCAACCCTCACCTTCGGCTGCGCCTCGGCTCGGGTAGACATTTGTCGAAACTCCTTGCAATCACAGCCTTTCCGCACTTGTAATGAAATATACTATTTCGTTTGCACAGACTTATCGACTGCTGATATATGAGAGATTTAAAAAAACATGGGAAAGATAGGACGATGTAGGGGAAAGACTGGACTACCCTCTAAAATCACCCAAGTGGCTAAGAACATAAGGTTTATAAAAAGAAAATCCGATCTTATATTTGCTACAACATACTTCTTGAAGAATTTATTTTGTTTAAAAATATAGCAAGAATAGTGAATTTAACGTTGTTTTTAACTGGAGGGAGTAGCAAAACCAAATGGCGTCTCGCACTATGTTGCCAGTATAAAAAAATAACCACAGATTCGGTAGATATTTAATTTATACGTTCTTACCCCAACGCATTTATATCTTTACAAAACAAAGGTAAAGTACATCTAAAAAAAATTAAAAAAAAATCGATAAAGGCTCAGTAGAAACAATAAAATACTGAGTTTATTTACATAGTTAGATGAAAAACTTTTTTTTTTTCTTTGAGCGGGCAAAGTTAATATTTAAAAATCTTCGAGATCAAGCAGCACTAAATATGAACACAAATGGCACCTTTAGGCGCTCCGCTTGACAAATAGTAAAAGCGAAAATTGGCGTGTCACACGGCGTGCGTATCATTTTTACCATAAAAAAGCAGGACTTTCCTTATTCAACAGTTAAAATTATTCAAACGATTTGATCGTTTGTGGGTTAACTACTCCTGAGCCTCCACCACATGCTATGCCTATGGGTCGCTATAGCCGCGGCACTTCATACTAAATACCTGAGCGAATTCCGCGCGATATGTACCTCTACCCATAGCGGCAGCGAATACTGCTAAGGGTTTGAACAGGCCTTTATGATGAATGAAAACATTATGATTGCGCTTAGAAGTTACTTATAAACATGTGCCATGACAATAAAAGGCATTTGGACTTGTCCTGTGGAAGGTAAAGTTATCTAAAATATCTTTGAATTGGTTATAATGACTTATAAAATTAATTTAGTATCTTTTACTACTTAAATGTTAGGCGTGATAAAAAAATTGACTAGTTATAATGTAAATCAGATTACTACAGATAATGTTTCAATTGATTATTACGTACAAGCATGCGCAGTAAGTATTTTCTTGTACTCCATCTCGCTGCCCTCGTACTCCGGGAGTAGCAGACCGTACTTCTGCTCAAATGTGTGTCTGCTTACTAACTGGCAGAGACGGGCCATTGCTGCGTCGTGGGAACGCATCTAGTTATAAAAAAAACATTAGGTTAAACGCCATAATTTTTGGTGTAGTAATGTAATAGTGGCAGAATGTTGATGATTCAACCAAGGAAATATTACAGCAACAACTGTATTGTTTCTCAGTGGAACGTCAATGGTGTGGTTGCCAGTAAGACGAATAAAGAAATCGTTTCGATTTCTCTGTATAGATCTGTTTGCGCAGATTTGTCACACGTGTGTATAGTACCTAAATCGTTCGTCGGCGGCATTAGCAAATTTCATTAGATAAATCGTTCTTGATTGCGTTTGCACAGTTTATCATTACGTGTGGAAGGCGGTCGTGACCGCTCAGTTCGGCAGTTCGTCTCGGACCCCGCTCGTGTACGGACGTGCGTATCACGCAAGGCGCGCCTTATGCAATAATGTGCCGTTCTAGAGCCGTTCGATTTATCTGTACAGTCTATAATCGCAACGATTTCTTGTTACGTGTTGGGCGGGCATTGTACACGAGGAGACCATCAGCCTCCGGAAAAGTATTATGCATACAACGTTGGGCAAGACTGGCTTGTTTGAGGTTATGTGTAGATGTCCACGGGCTGCTGTGACTATTAGTACCCACGATTGGAACGTCACACTAAGATTTCCTATATCAAAAGTACCATGGACAATAACAAAGAGAAAGATACCCATACACAGATATAGAAAATTTTATTGGGAATTAACCCTTTGAATGGCAAAACAGCCGGGCATGGTAATATGCCGCAACCCTTTTTGCGTCCCACTCCTGGGCACGGGTCTTTCCCCATTATTGGGAAGGCCTGGAGCTTACTCCACCACGCTGCTCCAATACGGGCTGGTGGAGATGCGGGTTAGTGGCCAACCTGCTGTCGGATGTTTTCAAACCGCCCATAAGGCCTCCGACAAGGTTTAACGACTGTTATCTATCGACAACAACCGGGACCGACGACTTAACGTGCCCTCCGAAGGACGGAAACGCACATGAAATATTTTTTTTGCCACTAGCGGTCACCCATCTCACACCAAACCGCGCCCGTTTGGCTTAGTTGCATAGATCGTTTGCGTTCTACGCTAACCGCCGGGCCATGTGCGCATGGTAATATAAAACTACATATTTGTCATACAGTCATCATCATGATATCGCGAGTACATACCTGATCTATGGGTAATACTGCAGTGAGTAAGAGATCCGGAGCAACTGCATATGCTGGCAACACTAATCCAGGACAGTCCAACAGTTCTATGTCGTCGTCCAAAATCAGCGACTGGATGTGTCGAGTGTGCCCTGGCATTGAGCTCACACTTACCTAAGACAATAAAATTTTTAATTAAGAAAACAAATGTAAATTTATGCAATTATTAATCATTAGAACAGATACAATAGTATCATACAATAGTATAATGTATGTATGTATTCATGTATGTATGTATGTTTGTATGTAAGTATTTATATGTATTAGTGTATGTATTTCATTATGTATGTAGTTATTACATATTGTTATTTTACCTAATTCTTTGTTCTTTTAGGGCCAATTTTTCACATCCTGGATAAAAGGATTCATCCAATAAATGCTAGCGCTGTCATTGTTACTCTTATGACACGTGAAAAGATTAACGATAAATTTGACTGAATTATAACTTTATCTCTGGATTGAAAAATCAGCACTTAGCCTGTTTATTTTTAGAAGCCTACCTCACATTCTCAACATCACCCAGGGTCGACCGTTAGACAATTCCAAGAGTCATTAGGTTTAACCGTTTGTGAAACTTAGTTTAAGGATTTTCACATAAAATAAATAAATAAAAATAAAAAATAGTAGCAGTAAAAAGAAGTTAACCTTACCTTCTTAGTTTGCATTAAAACATTCACAGAACTAGATTTCCCTACATTAGGATATCCAATCATTCCAACAGTAACTCTGGGGGGATTTTTCAATTGTCCAACTTTTTGCTGTTTAAGTACTTCTAATAACTTGTCTCTATCAAATATTTCATGGGAGTTCTGTACTTGTATTTTATCCTTACTTTTATTACTATTTACATCTTTATCTGTGGGTTCACTAGTATTTTTGTTTTGGTCAGTAGAAATATCGTCAATAGGTGTTCCAAGTTTAATACTATCCATAACTTTGTCCAATGCAGCTTGTATTGAATCCAATTTATTAGCAGTGTTAGATACAGCTATATTTAACTCTGATATTTGCCTTTTAAATGTTTCTATATCATTTTCGGTGTCTTTCAGTTCATTGGTAGGTTCTTCTTCTATTTCATCTTCAGAGTCTGCTGACTCTGTACCAGAATCCTCTTTTTCTACAGAGTTCTCTTCCTCAGATATTTTTCGCTCTTTAGTACTTTTTGCAGCAGAAAAGAATATTATTGAAACATTCTGGAAATAATGATGATTATTATTATTATTAGTATTATATATTTAGTTACATATTCATTTGGATCATTAAAGGCATAATACTAACAGCAACACTTTATTTTGCATACCTCTTTGTTAAAATATTCAGCCCAACATTTTCTAACATATTCACTTGTTAAATCTGCCTTGTTCAATAATAAAATACATTTGCAGTTTTGTTCAGCTGCATATTTTTCTAAATCCATACATCTGGAAAGTAATATGAAGAGTGTTAAGTCATAAAACTACATCATAATCTATACCAATGTATAAAGCGGAAGAGTTTGTTTGTTTGAACACAATAATCTCAGGAACTACTAATTCAAAATAAAAAAAATCTTTTTGTGTTGAATAGTCCATTTATTGGGGAATCCTACAGGCTATATAACGTCATGCTATGATTAAAATCAAACTCCACACGGAAGAATTCGCGGACGGCCGCTAGTTCAAAATATAATGATCAACAGTTTTAAAAAGAAAATCTAAAAGCAAGTAACTCTAAAGTTACAATGCTGTATAACTGTTGTGTGGTGGAGAATGTTCTTGAGACATACATGTGACAGTTTTGTCACCAGAGGTGGGTGCTGAGATTTTAATATGAGACCATCAGTACATCTCAACCAACATGCTTCAACTGTTTACCCTGCAAACAACCTTGTAATACATTATGTACATTGAGTTACCTGAACAATAATGGGTTTCTTGCATCCAATAATATTAAGACAACATCAGACTTCTCCAAAGTCCTCCACAATTGCTTCCATAACTCCAAATTCCTTTCATAAGGGGTAACTGCAGCACCAAGTTTAGCCTGAAGCTCGTTGAGATGTCTTCGCCAATCCAAAAATGCATCTCTTTCTCTGCCTATCTGTTCTTCTGCAGTCACACCTGGTCTCCAAGTTGGTCTAAAATTTTGGGGTTAAACTTTTTATAATACAATTTAGTGATGTGTTACATGTATAATATCATCCTTTGTGTACTTTGTGTACCAACACAATTTGTTTAGTGGAAGTTGGTGCAATAGTGATATGTACTTCCAGCATTTTACCTTGCCACTTACTTAGTTTTAACTCTTATAATGTCAAATTCAACCACTGCGAAAACTTTTGGCACTATAATATTATGGAAAATCATATGTGTCAGAAGATAACTTATAAATATCAATTTAAAGCTGCATATCAACTTTGTGTGGCAATCCATCAAAAGCAGTACATAGCATTCACACAGTACAACAGTATGAATGCTGTGCGAGGCCATTTTCACATTGCTGCGCTTAAATGTGCGAAGTAGTGAACTTATTATTTTGGTTCTTGATAGCGCAGCAAAAGAGTGACACAAACATGAACTCTTGTTGAGCAATTTGCCTAGATACAATATAATAATGCACAACAAATAGCTCAGCAGCCAAAATCCACATTTTTTAATAGTAGATTTCAATTGGCTGCAACCCTTTTTGCATCCCACTGCTGGGCACGGGTCTTTCCCCCTTATTGGGGAGGCCTGGAGCTTACTCCACCGCGCTGCTCCAATGGGGGTTGGTGGAGGATTTCAATTAACTGATTTAAAAACAGTTCTATAATTACCTTCTTGGCACAGTAAGGGGCTCGTCAAAATCTGGTTGAGAAGTAACAAGTTCCACCTCACATGGGGCTGACTTCACATACTTCACATTAAGCTTCTCTGCAATGAACTCCCTTTGGGCCAGTTCAGCAGTGGACAGAAACTCTTGCAGAGAGGACTCTGCTGTCACTGATTGAAGGTTCAGACGGCCCCACTCAAAGCCATCATTCACTTCTGTTGTGTGGAGCTGAAAGGAAATATATATATATGTAGTATTTTTAATAGCAATAAATAGTACTTTGCTTAGAAGTTATATAGTATAGTTCATGAATGTACTTGGTACTGTAATCACAGTATTGGTTAATCAGACTTAGACTTAAGAAGATTTCAAATAATACTTCATTGTAAGACCTCGGTTTGAAGGCATACCAAAGGAAAATAGCATGTTCTGTTGATGATTAGAGTAAGACAAAAGGATATAAACAAAGTAAGGTTAACCTTCAATTACATCAATCAATACATATTTATAAGTATAAAAAAATATTAAATAAAAGTATTTTTCATGTTTATACCAAAGTATTATCTTCGACATGCCTGCGATGCCGATTTTTGGAAAATCTGTCTTTAATGAGAGCGCGGCCAAGCGAATCTTTGTTCTTTTTCCCCATTGTATCATGTATTATGAAGTAACAACCAAATATCTGTTATAAACACTGAAATTCTTGTTATAATAATAAAAACGTGGATTTACAAAATTCTAATTCCAAAACACATGAGTCCATTGACAGTCACCTGACAGTGACAGACGGACCAAACTAATTTTTTTAATTCGTTTTACGGCATTGGATAAAATCCTTGCAGCCATTAAATAATTTCGATTCATTATTTAATAATGGCATCGCAAACTCTTTTAATTTTTTCATCACTTAATATTCATAGAAAAAAATCAGTAAGTCGTCAGTTATCAGTCAGTCTAGTCAGTCAGATGTTAAGTATACCGATGGCTACTTTACCTGAACGTGTCCGATGGAGTTTTGGAGGCAAGCCGAAAAAACATGTTTTCGCACTATTATTTTATTTCACAACACTCATGAACTGTCACTAACCTATATTGAACAAAATACCTTCAACTTTATCCGATATAGCCATATAATATGTAACTAAAAAATACACCAAGTAAATGAAATCAAAATAAGAGCACATCACACACAGCACATGTCCTTTTAGACTTCCCGCCAAAAATCAAAGAAACAACGAAATAAAGGACAGACATATTATTATATCTATACGAAATACAGATAAAGAGATTTAATTATTTATTTTAAGGAATATATACACGATACTGACAATTTTGGGTAACTTTGTACTAATATTTTACATTTAATTCCCTCTGCATTTTGATGTTGAAGTGACAAAATTATCAATATCTAATGGATGCTCTAAGCTGATGCTTTTTTTTATAGTTTTACCTGACAAAACTTGTAGCACTATACTTGCGGTTTATTTATGGAAATAAAAAGAAAAAATCATGCGTATGTAAAAATGTAAATATGTGTATGTTGTTTCTTGGGTTTTTAAAGTATCATGGAATCATTTACAACATCAATTTTAAATAGACTGTAAATGTTATTCTAATGTGTGTTGTGTGCTCTCACCCGTTCCTGAAATAAAAAAGATTATGGCAACACTTACTGTTAGCTGTCTGTTCTGATTGTCAATTATATCAATGTGTCAAATTTGAAATTGTCAATGTCACTTCGGTGACAGCGGGGGTGGTGGTGTTTCGATTTTTGGTGTTTTTAATTTTAGGGATGAATTAAGATTTTGATTTACCATATTCCTTTTGTATCATCATAAAAGTAAATTTATATCCGAGTTTTAGTCATGATGTCTGAATTTTTTGATAATTACCATCGCTGGGAGCCTTTGGCGGAATTCCATTTTAATATAGAGGATGAACATGAACATGAAGATTACGACGAAAATTATATTTACTGCATGTGTAGCAGAGTATTTATAAGGTTAGTAATACAATAAACTTGGAGTCTATAAATGGAGCAATAATTATAAATGGCTATTTTGAGGGAAATAGATAAATATGCCAAACTTGACCTACTTTTGTAGAGTTGTTGAGAGGGTGTTTGATCATTTTCCTGTTTATTAAATATTTTAATGAGTTAGCCCGAATGTTGGATTGCAGAGAATGATACTGAGGTGGCTATTCCTTAATAAAAGAGAACTTGGTTGTTTTATTTTTATTCATCAATATAATAAAATATTTTTAATAATTTTGGGAGAAATAAAAATGTCTTTGATGATGTGTATCATCCAAGAATGAAAATATTAAAATATAGCAGTTTTTAATATAATTTAACTTATTTTCACTTAAGTGAGTCTCCAACTGAAATCTAGTACTATAGTGTTTTCAGAAATTTAGGAAGCTCTAAATGTCTGGTGTATGTGATATTGTTCAGTAGTAATAAGAGATGTTTCTTGTCTTAGTTTTAAGAAGTTTTGTTGTTTTATTATTAGTTAGTTATCTAGCCTTTACGCGCCAAAACTAGAGATTTTTTGCCGCGATAAGCACTACGAGTGTTATTTATGTTCCTGCGACCAGAATGAAACAAGCTTACACCTTATAGCTATTAAGTACTTCTACGATGTGTTTTGTTTTTATAATCATTGTTCAAAGCCAAACAAAGAGTCTGCATGTTTAGATTGCTTGGTATAAAACAAATGTAACATATAATCAAAGAAAAAATGTGGCACATTATAAATATATTCAGAATCTACATGAAAAGACCTTTCTAATAAGGTATAATACAAGTATTTTTTTATTTTTTACTTTTTTTATTTTTTAGGTTGAAGTTACGTATTTTTTTTTCCGCGCGCCGTTATAAATTGCACATGACAAAAAAATTAATTGCAATGATAGTATTAGTCGTATTCATTTAGTTATTCCTTTATTCTTTAGGTAAAGTATCTCAAAACGTTGTATATTTTTTTCAGGTTCATTGAATGAAAAATATACTTTGTAGAAGATGATAAACGAAAAGTCGGAAAAAAAATAGGAAAAAAATCGAGGTCACGTTAAAATTCATTTAACGAATTTTATAATTAATCTAATTAAAATCAAGGAGCACAACCATAAAGTATAAGAAATTGCCTTTCCTAAAATATAATTTTTATTGACACTTTTCTAACAACAACTAGACGTAAAAATGCCAAGAAAAGTAGTCACGGCTTATCAAAAATAGCTAACGTGAAGTGCCGCGGCCGCGACAGATTATCGATCATTGGTATGATGATGATAAAATATATCAAAAGATACAGAAATGGATTCCTTATAAAATAACCTTTCTATATATGTATGGCAGTAATGGTTTTTAAATCGATGGTTTTTAACCACTAAATTGTGTAATAATTGAGCTAAAACCAAAACAGCGCCATTGTTGTGGCCCCGCGCAATTCCACTTCATTTGGAAAACCTTTTTTACCAAAAATTATGACGCGCATCAAACTTCTGGGTATTTGTTATTACTAAAAACACTATAAATGAAATAATTATAACACTTTACTTACGTTTTCAGTAGAAAAATCCACATAAATCAGGAAAAAACCGGCACTTGCACAAACTGTCACTGAGTATTACCAAGCAAATTTGACGACTGAAGGAGTGTTGATTTTGCAACAGAGATTTCTTTTTATTTCACTACCAACCCACAGATGTTAAATGACCGAATGAACGGAGAATTTATTCCTCTATGAATTTAAAAAACGCCAGACTAAATAGAAACGTATTTTTTAAACTATAGAGCCGAAAACAGCGCGAGGTCGAGATGGCACGATATCGTGCCACTGGTCGTTGAGAAGTAGATGAATTGTTTAAAGACAGAAACAAAAATCTAATTGCTTTATTTTGTGTGCTAAATTTGTGAATTCTAACTTACATCTCCACCAAGCCGCATTGGAGCAGCGTGTAAGTAAGCAGTAAGCTCCAGGCCCAATAATGGGGAGAGACCAGTGGGACGTAAAAAGGGTTGCAGCAACTGTTTTATCCACATCACAATATCCTTCTTCTACTTGTCCTAGCGAACAAATTTGGTGTGGTCGGCTGTGACATGATTGACCACTCTACTGGGAAATTGCATGTGTGTTACCGTGCTTCGAAGGGTCGTAGTTCCCGGTAGATATTGTTAGATCACAGATGTTGAACCTTGTTGGTGGCATTATGGGCGGTTTGAAACCATCCAATAGCTACTGTTTCCCACCAATCTGCATTGGAGCAGCATGTTGCAGTAAGCTCCAGGCCTCCCCAATAATGATAAGAGACTGTGCCAAAAAAATTGTTTTTTATTGCAGAGATGGAGTCAAGACATACTATGCAGACAAAGAGTATGCCAGTGAAAGTGACATAGATGTGAGGCACAACTCACAGTCACAGGAGTGTGATGAACACTCCCATGTGCATTTTTCTCTGGACACATCTTATAAGGTTAAGTGTGAGGTAAAAAAATGTTTTATATATAATATATATTTCTATTTATTTTAGGTGGCCACAATAGTGTTTGTTTATTTTTCTTATGCTTATTTGTATGCCTCTGGACACCCACCCACAGACCCACACCCGTATTCTTGCCAGTTTTAAAGTGTGCCCACTCTGAAAAAACTGTATTGCTTCACAGTGGAAAAACTGAAACTGATTGAGCAAAACCTAAATCCTTTCTTAAAATTACGTCAGCCTGTACTGTACATACCCCTTGCCTACCTGATGCATAATTTATAAGGTTTATATTATTAGTTACTTTATTTTTTAATATAAGTTCTAGAACTACTTTTTTATATAGGTATAATAATAGAATACAAAATTTTGTTATAACTTGTATGTAAATTATAAAAAATTATTACAGAAAGATGAAGGAGCAAGCTGCTATTGCAGCGCATCTCACACTGACAACTATTGTTCAACCGACGAGCATGATCCTGCTCAAATTCATGGAGGTCCCGCCCATGCACTTCAACCTAGCGATAGTGGCGCCGACCTCACGTATCAGGATTGCCACTCAGATTACATAGAAAAAATGGATCAAGACTATCAAGGTTCACCTGATACAGACGAAAACTACCTCTCAGCAGACACTTGGGAGAAATTTTGGGCTATCAACAGCGAAAGACTCATATGGGCTTCGTGGATAAAAAAATACAGTGACTACATAAACCCCGCATACCTAGACCAAAACAACGATTTGCTTCTTGATGAAAACAGCATACCAAAACCACGTTCAGCTGAAGAAATCTATATTCCAACAGAATCCAGTTCAAAAGTCCCAGAACCTGACGACAATGCACGCGAAAGGAAGTTTTCGTATGATTCTAAAGTCAATCCTTATAGGAAAGTACATCCAGATATCAAACGGAATGGCAAAGCGATCGAAATATCTGATAATAAAGATGACACTTGGGTTCCAGTGTCTAGGCGACGATCTTGTTCGGAACACGAGAGAATTGTGAGCCCGAAAACTTTAGCTGGTACAGACTCGATGACAAATGTCACTAAAATTACCATCTCTAGTTACGATATCACATCCAGTCATGTAACATCAGAGTCATCGCCCACTGACGATTACAGTGTTTCTTCATCAACATCTGAAGACCCATCTCACGATCAAACTCGAATCGCGAATGTGGAGGAAAACATGGATATACCACCAGAGGAAATGGACACAGAGCAGTACTGGCAGTTTCTTTGGAAAAAACATTTCGGTGAACAGTACGCTTTGCATTTCGCAAGCTACACAGAATGTCATGAAAATAATAACAAAGAATTGATTGAACCCAACTTTGAAATAATAGATAAAAGATTGGACGAAAGACTCTTAGATATTGATTGCGAGAACAGTGAGGGGAACTCTCAAGAAATACCGTCTGTCATTGAAGTGCGTACAAAAGTCGAAGACATACAACTAACGTGCGATACTGAAAAAGAAAAAAACTTAGATGATAATGTTGGAATTGAGTCAACAAACTTGGAAGAGCAGGAGGCTAAAACGGAAGCTCCTGTTGAAGAAAAAGGTAAGAGAACAAGGAAACGAGGTAAAAGATCTAAACCAGCTAGCAATCGAGTAATTGGGTCTGTAGGAGTTTTATTGCAATCTTTGTTGAAAGAACAGAAAGAAGAAGGTGATTCTAAAGACAAAGTCATGGATAGTGGTGATCACAATGGTAATGATACTAAGAATACAGAACCGGCAACGGTTGATAGTGTTGATGGTGGGCAAAATTCAGAACAACAAAGATCTGTCGATCAAAGCAACATATCTGGGTATAGTTACGATGATGGTGATGATGAACCACCCGAAGAGAAATCAATGACGTTAAAACGAAGGTATGTAATGAATGAAGGTGATAGCGCCGACAATACTTTATGATTAATAATAAACCTTGCAAACTTTTTATTCTATTAGTGAAACAGCTAATGCTAATTCATTTGGTGAATTTAAATAATTTTAATTCACAGCCATGAATATGACGAAGAAGAACTTGAAAAAGACAATTCAGAAGAAGTTAAGGACACTTTTGAAATTATGGGCTTTCGTATGGACACAGACAAGATGCCAAAAGGGTATCTTGTTTATAGAAAGAAGCTGCATAGACTTCGGCCTCCGCGGTATAAAAAGTTTCCCGCAAAAAAAACTTATTTTGATGACGATGGAAATCCTTTGAGTGATTACCAGGTAAATATACTATAAAAATGTCACTAAATAATAGTGTTTAATTAAATTCTTCTTATACTTTACGGAAAATTTATTCTCTAAATATTGAAAGAACTGTTTTTATGCGATTAGAATATCAAAAGCTTTCAATCAACATATTGTACATTAACTTTCCTGCCGCGGTTGTGCCAGCATGTGCTTTGCGTTTTTTCCCACAGGATTGATATATTTTCCCCAGGTTGAAAGTAGCATAATAATATGTCACTTTCCAACCCCCAAACTATTTCTATACAAAAACATGCGATCAATCCGTAGCATGATTGTGACGTGAAAAAAAGGGCAAACAAGCAAACAAACAAATATACTTTCACGTTTATAATATTAGTATGGATTCCTATACACACTCATCTTTTAGTAATGTCTCCAGGCAATATCTGTGGATTATCAATTTCATGTAAAAAATGCAATTTATGACTGTTTTGTTTAATCCCGGCAAAATCAGTGATTCGTCAGTATTCAGTTAGTTAAGTCAGTTAGATATCCAAGTAAAGTATTGGTCACCTTAACAGAACGTGTGCGATGCAGTTTTGGACTTATAAAGTTATTTTTTTACACTGTTGTTTCATTTCTCAACACTTGGGCACTGTAGATAACCTTCAGCGAATTAAGTATTAACCGTGTTTGTTACAAACTCCAAATAAATGAAGATAAAACGAGACTATGATCTCTATGACACCTCTTTTAATTTTCCTCCCAAATGTTCTATAAACTTATAAATATATTTTGTTTTCTAGTGTCACGAATCAGAAGAAGATAAAGTTATGAACACTGATGATGATATAGCTGCGGAAACACAATCAAATAATTCAGCAAATGAAACTCAAGCCCAAAATGATGATATAACAGAAAACACTACAACATATAGTGAAAGTAAAGATGATATAAATGAAAATAAAGAAGGGAATACAAATGATGGTACTGACAACGTTTCAGAACAGATGGAAATTCCATTACCACCAGATATTGAGTCGTCTAGTGACGCTCAGGAGAACAAAGAGGAAAATGTTGTTGATGGATTTAGCAAAAGTACTGGTGAGTTGTTTTGTGTAATACTTTATAATGTATGTTCTTACACATTCTGTGATAATTTATGGATATTAATGGACATGCATTCTTTATTGACAAAATTATGACCACCAGTATATTATTACATAAACAATAGCTTTTAGGAAGTATTGGATACAGTCAATAACTATGGAGACAGTAGAATTCTTAATGTGAAGTAATACATCTGTGATAAATAGATATTTGGTTTTGGTATGTCTTTGATTTTTTGATGATGTTTGGTATGTATTGTCATGAACTTTACTTTTACTTTTTCTTTACTTTACTATAAACAATGTCTAAGCAGTCATGTAAAAAGACTGGTTTATCTACCTATAAGATCCATTGTAATTGAACTCCATCTGGCAATAAATAAATAAGTAAACTCTCCAGTTTTCACCAACATGATAATGACATTATGACATACAACATGGTTCAACATAAAACAGGCACTGACCTGTCAAACTGTCTAACCTTTTCAAATATCTGTAGCATCAGAAACAAAACGCAAAAGGCGACAGAAGCGACAGTCGCGGCACGACAGCGACAGAAAGAGCGACAGCGACTTACCGGAGGAGATCCGCGGCGTGCCCAAGATGATGAAGTACTGGAAGAAACGACACTCACTGTTTCACAGGTATATTGCACTATTATACTTAAAAAAATAACTATAAAAATATTTTTAGCAGCAGAAACGAAACATAAAAAGCGAAAGAAGCGGCACTCGCGACACAACAGTCACGTACCGGTGGACATCTATGTTGAGATAAGATAAAGCACGGGAACAAATTAAACTCACTTCTCATTTCATCTTGACTTAAAAATCGTTACTAAAATTGGACATTAAAATCGATAAAAAATAATATTTAATAAAATTCTGATACAAAAATATATTGATATTCGATATTAAAACTACAGTAAATTCGATTAAAAATCGATGTGATATCCATTCATCCATCACATTTTAAAAGTGCACTACTGCACATAAGCCTCCCCTACTGTTCGCTACACCGTCCAATACTATGCTCTCTGAATGCAGCTGCTTCCCTCTGTCTTCTTCAGGTCGTCAGTCCATCTTTTAAATGTGGATTATTAATTTTAACGTGGATTATAATAAAAAATCGATCTTAAAGTAGGGTTGTAAAAATTGGATAAATAAAATCAAAGTAAAAATCTATTTTGAAATAGATACTGAAATCGACAATAATCGATAATTAGAAATAAAGAAAATATTTTATTCACTGTGTGATTTCTCGTATATAGTCTGCTCTGGGTGGCTTAACCTGAAGAAAAGAGCAGATGGCAGAACAACTTCAAACTTAAATCGCTAACGTTTGTTGTCAGGTTCGACGAAGGCATAAAGCTGGACCTCGAGAGCTGGTTCAGCGTGACGCCGGAGAACGTGGCGTGGCACATCGCCAGCAAGTACCAGTACGACGTGGTGCTGGACGGCTTCTGCGGTGCCGGCGGCAACACCATACAGTTTGCGAGGACCTCAGGGAAAGGTATATTGCTTTTTTTATTTAAGAGTTCCCCTCAATGTCCCATCTATCAATACTGTACTCTTTTCGACGAAAGATGATATCCCTGACAGTTCCTAACCTTGACATTAATAGTGATGTAAGTGATGTAACCTAACAAAATTTAATCGATTGTTTTAAAATGTCGACAGAAAAACAATAAAAACAACACGAAAAACTTTCAACGAAAACAGTGACAAAAGTCATAACAAATAAAATACGCAAACGAAACGTGACGTTCGTTCCACGCATCAGACATTTTTTAAATAATATATGTTTTTTAATTCCTTCTCATAATTTATTAACTATCAATAATTAAAAAAATACTGTATTGTACTGTACTGTATTTTCGTTTATATATTGTTTTTTTGCGAGTTTATTTTTTATTTTATAGTTAGGTTATATAAAGTAGCATGCGTGACACGGAAAAAGTTTTTCGTTTTGTTTTTATTTTTTTCATTCGATTTGATTTTGTTAGGTTACATCACTATTGAAGTGGACTGTATGAATAAAACGCTTCTTCGATTTTTCTTGATTCCTTTATTTCTTCGTATTTTCTTCTTTAGGAGAGAGCCGGGCTGGAACTGACGACAAGCGGCTACAGGCCCCATCTTTATATAAAAAAATTCCCGGCCGCTGATTGGTCGACCAATCACGTGCGAGTATGCCGACCAATCAGCGCGCACTCCAGAAAGCTCCTCAAGGCCGAGCGTCATGCCGACCAATCAGCGCGCACTCCAGAAACTTCCTCAAGGCCGAGCGTCTTTGTGAGATAGCCGCTTATCGCCAGTATCCCTATCTCGCTCATTGTTTGTCTCTCTCTTACATATAACAATTTACGTACTTAAAGTATTATTACAACAATTCGACATAAAAGTACGAAGTATCTAGAAAGAACAATAGAATAATATGAAATCTAAATAAAAACACACACATATAACACATTATCCTACAAACTAAGTACAAACTAAGTATTTTTAACTTATAACTAATCACTGGGCTCGTCGTCCACAACATTTCCTCCCCCCGACGCAGCCTGCGTAGTCTCCATCACGACGAGCTTCCTTACAGGCCGCTTGAAGACTCCAGTTCGGGTGCGGACGTCAGCCGTTCGTATTCCGCCGTCTAGACCCGGGAAGGTGCGCTCGACGATGCCCATTGGCCACACGTTCCGTGGCAAGGTGTGGTCGACGATGATCACGACGTCTCCGACTCGTAGAGGTCGCTTGATGCCCGATGACTCTCCTCTGGGTACCAGTGTGGGTAGGTACTCTCGAAGCCAGCGCTGCCAAAAGTGATCGGCGAGCGCTAGGCTAGCTCTCCAGGTTCTTCGATCTGTTTCTTCGCACGCACCGTTGAGAGGCAACCCCATCGATGACCCCAGTAGGAAGTGATTCGGAGTCAATGCTTCAGGATCTCTGGGATCGACGCTGACGTGGGTGAGAGGCCTCGCGTTGATGGAGAACTCCGCTTCGGTCATCAAGGTGTACAGGACCTCTTCCGTCGGCTCTTTCTCATTCAGGGTGGCGGACAGTGCGACTTTGACGGAGCGCACCAGCCTTTCCCACGCTCCCCCTTGATTCGGCGCACCCGGAGTTATGTAGCGCCACTCCATCCGATGTAGCAGTCCCTCGTCTCGCAGCACAGGTGCCCACTCAGCATAGGCAGCTCGCATTTCTTTATCGGCTCCACGGAAGTTGGTGGCGTTGTCTGAATACATTGTTCGTGGCCACCCCCGTCGCGCTGCCATCCGTCGTAGTGCCATGATTGCTGAGCTCGAGGAGAGTGAAGGTACTATCTCCAGGTGCACGGCGCGGGTCGTCAAGCAGGTGAAGAGTGCTCCCCATCTCTTCTCGCGTCGTCGTCCGATCTTCACTATCATGGGCCCAAAGTAGTCCACCCCACAGTGACTAAAGGGGCGCTTGAAAGGCTCCAATCTCTGTCGTGGTAAATCTCCCGTGGCCGGTACTTGCGGTCTTGCTCTTCTTCTCTTGCACATGGCACAGTCCTTTTCTACTGTGCGTACCGTGGGCCTCAGGTGTATAATCCAGTATTTCTGCCGTAGGTCGTTCGTCACGCGTTCTCGGTTCGCGTGTCCCGCGGCGCAGTGTTCTCGTAGTACTAGAAGTCTGGTGACCCGGTGGCGACCGTCCAATATGATGGGTCGCTTCGTCTCTGCGAGCGCTGTAGCTGCTTCAATTCGACCTCTAACCCTCAGTATGCCGTCTTCTAGCACTGGATCTAGCCGGAACAGACGACTGGTCTTCGGAATTGGCTTCATCTTCTCGAGTCGTTGTATCTCATCTGGAAAGCTATCTCGCTGTGCTCGTCGGATGAGTGCCTTTTCCGCTGCTTCCACGTGTCGGCATTCCAGGCGTGTCGCTCGGCGTCGGCATATGTCGATGAAGGCTAATACGCGCGCTGTCGTCCTCACCAGTGTTTCATACTTGGAGAAGCGGCTAGGATCGGGTAGCCACTCTTCTCTCGCGACTTCTGTGACGTGCAGCACCACCTCTTCTTCTTTGTCTTCGTACCCATTTCTTTCTTCTGGCCATTGGTCTTCAGGGAGTCGTAGAAAGTCAGGCCCCCGAAACCATCGATCTTCTGCCGTTATGGGTGTGTTCACGATTCTCGTGGCATCGTCTGCTACGTTCTCTTGAGTCGGGACCCAACGCCAGTCTTCTTTCTGCGTGAGTTCTGATATTTCTCCCAGGCGATTCGCGATGAACGGCGTGTATCTCTTCGCGTCGTGTCGGACCCAGTGTATCACAGTCATGGAGTCCGTCCAGTATGTTGTTCTCTTGACTTCGACGCGATGTTCTTTCTTGATTGTTTCTGCGAGTCTTGCACCGATGACTGCTGCCTGTAGTTCGAGGCGCGGTATCGTCTGAGTCTTTTTCGGCGCCACCTTTGCTTTGGCTGCTATGAGGCTCAGATCGTAGCTTCCGTCGGATCGGGCGATGCGCCAGTAGGCCACTGCTGCATATGCTTGTTCGCTGGCATCGCACAGTACGTGAAGCTCCAAGTTCTGGCAGTCGTGCAGTACGTATCTTCTTTCCAGTCGCAGGTTAGATATACTGGATAGCTGTTTCATCCAGCAGGCGAAGAGTTCGTTTTCTTCTTCCGGGATTGGCTCGTCCCACGAAATCTTCAGACGCCACAGACTTTGGAGTACTATCTTCGCTCTGATGGTGTAGTGGCTGAGGAGTCCAAGTGGGTCGTAGATGGACATCACGGCGCTTAGTGCTTCTCTCTTCGTCGGCGCTCGGCTCTGAGCGCGCACTTCTGCCGGGACCCTGTTCATGGACGTGTTGAACCCCAGCTCATCCTTCTCGGGATTCCAGTAAAGCCCCAGTATCTTATTCTCGACGCCATCTCCTCCAAGCTGTGTCGGCGTGGTTGTTCGCAATTCTTCTGGTACGTCCTGCAGCACGTCGGTGTGGCTAGTGCTCCATGCTCTGAGTGTGAATCCTGCTGCAGCATGTACCTCGCGGAGCTCTTCCACGGCGCGGCGGGCTTCGTTCGCGTCTTCATAGCTTGCCACCAAGTCGTCCATGTAGTGGTTCCGCGTGATTGCTTCCAGGGCTAGAGGGTGCGAGTCAGCATGTCTTCTTGCGTTGTAGTCTCTCACAAAGTGCGCCATGAAGGGAGAGCTTGCGGCGCCAAAAATCATACTCGTCATCTTGTAGTGGCGCGGTGGTATCTTCCGATCGGCTCCCCTCCACAGGAACTGTTGTGCTGGCTGGTCTTCTCTGCGTATTTTTATCTGCAGAAACATCTCTTGTATGTCAGCCGTGATTGCAACTGGTTTCTCTCTGAACCGGAACAGGATCCCAGGTAGAGACATCAGCAGGTCGGGTCCCTCTAGCAGATAGTCGTTCAGGCTGACTCCCCGATTCTTCGCTGCTGCGTCGAATACTAGTCGCTGCTTCCCTGGTTTGTTCGGGTTCTGTACTGCGAAGTGTGGTAGGTACCAGCAGACGGGACTGGCTATCTCGCTCCCGTCGCAAGGCTCGGCGTACCCTTTCTGCAGTAAGTTCTCAATCTGCTTCGTGTATTCTCGTCCGAAGCTCGGATCGGCGTCCATTTTCTGCTCGATCTTCGTCAGGCGTCGTAGTGCTGCGTCGTAGCTGGGTGGCAGTTTCACGTTGTCGTTTCTCCATGGCAACCCAACTTCGTATCCCTTCTCTGTTTTCTTCATTGTTCGCTCTACGATCCTGATAGCGCGCTCATCTGCGTCGTTCACTCGCGGCTTGTGTGCGATTCCCAAGGCTTCGATGCAAAAATGATATTCCACCAGGTTGTGCAGGCTTTGCATCTGTTTCTCTTCGTCTGCGCCTTGTTGAGCGGTGTATACATGCAGCACACTGTCTCGGTTCCTTATCATGCTGCGCGGTACTGTCCCATGGATGACCCAGCCCAGTTGTGTTCGGGATGCGGCTGGTAGGCTCGGCTTGCCGGTCCTCAGCTCCTGCGATACGATGTACTCCCAATGGTCCGCTCCAATCAGAAGTCCGGGTTTACTGGAGCCGTAGCAGACCTGATCTTCGGGCAAATCACGTAGATGTTCGTGCTTCAGCAGAGAGCTTGGAATCGATTGTTGTCGCAGCTTCATATCCTTGATGGTGTGCGCCCGTATCTTGTAGAAGTCATCCTCCCCTTTCACGTGCACCGTGACCAATCTGCTGTCTTCTTCTTGCTGCATAGTGCTGACCCCTTGCATGTGCAGCGGTGAGTGCGTCCCCTTTGCGCCGATGCTTCTCGCTATTTCCTCGTCGATCAGCGTGATTGTAGCCCCTTCATCCAGTAGTGCGTAAGTCTTCACCTCCCCCCGTGGACCGACGACGGTGACAGGACACATCTTCAGTAGCACCGTTGTGTTCGAAGTATTTAATGCTAGTACCGACTCGGCGCCGTTGTTCTTCGTAGGCGGTGAGGGCTTTGAAGCTTCCTGATTTCCTTCCTTGTACGCGTAGTGTAGACTGGAGTGGTGAGGGCGACGACACTGGTTCACGCCGCAAGGCTTCGCTCTGCAGTAGCTTCGGCGGTGTCTCTTCATTAGGCATTTGAAGCATAACTTTTCTTTTCGCACGAAGTCCCACCGTTGTTCGATCGGTAGTGCCTTGTATGCGGGGCACTCGGGTAGCTTGTGATTCTTCTTGCAGCTATGGCATTGGTCGTCCGGTCGTTCTTCTTCGGCGACGTTATAGATGGCGTTACTTTTCTTCTTGTAGACAGCTGCTGGTGCCGGCTTGACCTCTTGCTTCGTTGTCGATGTAGCGGGTGCCGTGTAGTTGTATCGCATCATCTGGTCGGCTTCGCGCATCAGAAAACGTGAAAGCATAACAACCTCTGGTTCCGACCCATCGTTGTCCCTGGCGTAGTCGCTCCATCTTGCTTGTAGAAGCGGGCTTAGCTTATTCAGCGCTTCTTGCTTCAGCATTGGATTGTAGAGGTAGGCGTGACGACCGACGCTCTTGATGACGTGCACGGTGTTCTGCAGCTTGACGGCGAATTGGTTGACCTCCACAGCTGATGGTCCACATCTTGGCAGTTTACTCAGCTCGGCCATTGCTTGATTGATGATGAGATCCGGTCTTCCGTAGCACTGCTCCAAGGTCTTCATTATGATTTCCGGATCCGTAGCTGAGTGCAGCGAGGCAGCCACGTTCTCGCGTGCTTCTCCCTTTAAGCAGCTTCTAAGTCTCTGAAGATTCTCCGCTGGCAGCAGTCTATACATTTTCGTGGTGTCCCGATACATCGCCTTGAAGATGAGCCAGTCGTTGGTGTTCCCGTAGAAGACAGGTAGGTCCGGGCACTTGGACCTCGGTGTATTCAATTTTTCTATCGCCTCCGTGAGTGCTTCCAATGTTCTTCCTGATACGGGATACGGCCTTTCTTCAACTGGGAACTGTAGTTGTCTATCTTCCCTGACGCGCGGCTCCCCCCGTGGCTTGAGGGGATGAGCACGAAGCCATGCGTCGACCTTTCGGTTGTGTTCCGAAGGAGTTTCTTCGTGGTCGCTTTCTTGTTCTTGTAGCGCCGCGAGTTCTATCGCTAAATTTTTCTTCACAAGTTCGGCTTCGATTTCGAGTTGCTTCTTTCTAATTTCGGCGAGCTTCTTCTCTGCTTCCATCTCGGCGAGGCGCATTCGGGTTGCGGTTGCACTCCTATTTGACCGCATCGAGCGTGCCGGCGATCTGGCACGTGCGTTCCCTCGATGACCCTCAGCGTAGGTGGCGCGTGCGACCTCGTTCGTAGCCGCTGTCCACGCCATACGTGCCCCGTCGACCGTGGTTCCCCATCGGTTGGCGCGAGCGGCGTCGTTCGTAGCCGCTGACCACGCCCCACGTGACTCGATGGTAGCTCCCAGATGAGTGGTGCGGACGGTGTCGTTCGTAACCGTCGGCAGCCCAACATATGTCTCGTCGATCATTGTCCCGAAGCGGATGTTGCAGGCGGTGTCGTTCGTAGCCGCCGGTAATCCTTCACATGCCTCTTCGGTCGTAGTTCTGAAGTGGGCGGTGCGGGGGGCGTCGTTCATAGCCGCTGGCCACGCCCCACGCATCTCGTTGTTCGAAGCTACGAAGCTCGTAGTCTTTGGCCAGACGTCTACGAAGCGCGCGTAGTCGCTCGTAGTCATTCCTCTCGTAGACGTCGGAAACCCCATAGGTATTTCGTCGGTTGCAGCTCCAGCTCCTAAGGTGCGGGCAGTCTCGCTCGTGGCTGCTGGCCATACCGGTCGCGTCGCCTCGATAGTGGTACTCATGCGGTAGGCTCGGGGGGCGTCGTTCGTAGCCGCCTGCCGTGTCGCGTCGATCGTTGTACCATCGTTGGTGCCGCGGGTGGTAGCCATCGGTAGCGCCTTGATCGGAGTTCTGTCGCGGGAGCCGCGGGCGGCCTCATCAGTTGCCGCCGGTCGCGTTATGCGAGTTGTGCCGCCCGGAGTTCCGTCATGTGTGCCGCGGGCGGCTTTCACGGCCGTCTGCCCTGCTCTCTCCATAGTAACCGCCGTGTCGACTGTAGCCTCCGTGTAGGACGTGCCGGGAGTGGCCCTGCCGGCGTCGGTCTGACATGTACTCGGTGATCTTGGCGGGTCTAGCGAGAATCTACGTTGTCTTTCTAAATCAATTTGACGTTCTTTTTGTATTTGACGTTCTTTCTGAATGAGAAATTCTCGCCTTTCCCGCTCGCGGTCATCCTGTTCTTGACGCGGCATATCCTCCCGTTGTTCGGATGCGTCGGCTTGACTCCTTGTCACGACCATTTTCTTCATCCGGCAGCGATTACTGTAGCGCAGGCTTCCTTTTTCCTTAATCCGGCAGCGATGGACCAGACTGAAGTGGACTGTATGAATAAAACGCTTCTTCGATTTTTCTTGATTCCTTTATTTCTTCGTATTTTCTTCTTTAGGAGAGAGCCGGGCTGGAACTGACGACAAGCGGCTACAGGCCCCATCTTTATATAAAAAAATTCCCGGCCGCTGATTGGTCGACCAATCACGTGCGAGTATGCCGACCAATCAGCGCGCACTCCAGAAAGCTCCTCAAGGCCGAGCGTCATGCCGACCAATCAGCGCGCACTCCAGAAACTTCCTCAAGGCCGAGCGTCTTTGTGAGATAGCCGCTTATCGCCAGTATCCCTATCTCGCTCATTGTTTGTCTCTCTCTTACATATAACAATTTACGTACTTAAAGTATTATTACAACAATTCGACATAAAAGTACGAAGTATCTAGAAAGAACAATAGAATAATATGAAATCTAAATAAAAACACACACATATAACACATTATCCTACAAACTAAGTACAAACTAAGTATTTTTAACTTATAACTAATCACTGGGCTCGTCGTCCACAACAACTATTATCGTTAGTAAGTGTCGGGATATTATCTTACGGCGAAAGTACTGTTATATTACTTGACGCCGGAGAACGTGGCGTGGTAGTACAGTTTGCGAGGACAGAGTATATTGCTTTTGATTTCAGAGTGCCTGTTAGTGTCCCATTCCCATCTAAATGAATCATCCATCCGTCCGAAGCTCTTTCCATTTGGTTGGAGGGTGACCTGTGCTCCATAAAAATAATTTAAAAATAATAATAATTGGTAAATGAATAAATCTGCATAATTTTATTTATGTAGGTGAAAGATACAAAATGTTTTTTAACTGTAATTTCTTATTTGCTTCGTGCTCGATTGGGCATAGTAGTGCCCCCAGATTATGCTGCTTTTATCTTACGAATCTACTGTTAACCATATGTCAGCTCGTCCACATTGTTACTATAGTTATAAGCAGGTTACTATAGCTACTTTCTGGTAACATAAAGGGTTGCAGCCAACGATGTACATCCCTAAACATCCCTAAAAATATTAATGAATTACATTAATACTGTGTAGTGGGAAGCAAGAAGGGTTGAAACTAACGATGTTTTCTACTTCCCCAAAATCTAGGTCGACTTTAGTCCTCTATTTATTAAAAAAAATACCTTCCAGTGATAGCAATAGACATAGACCCGGCGAAGATCGAGCTGGCGAAGCACAACGCGAGCGTCTACGGTGTCGAAGAGCGGATTGAGTTCATAGTGGGCGACTTCTTCGAGTTAGCCCCGCGGATGAAGGCCGACATGGTGTTCCTTAGCCCGCCCTGGGGGGGACCGCAGTATTCTAGCGTAAGTTGATCATTTATTAAGATTAAAGATAAGAATATATGCCCTTATAAAGCGTGATCGTGTACAGCGTCCAAGAGCGGATCGAGATCGTCGGATCGGTTCTCGAGTTAGCCCCGCGGATGAAAGCTGATACGGCGTTATTCAGCCCCACTTGATCGTTTGGTGCTAATATAATGTTGTAAATAATATAGTGTGCTTCTGTAGTGTAATATATTTTAAAGCGTAAAAAAGCGTGAGCCTAAGTTGTAGTTGTAATGTTAGATCAATTTTGAACATACCCACATTTATGTGTATAGTTCTTTATCTCTTCACTAGGTAACTAGTTGATTGAGAGACAAAAGGCAGCCATTCTAGTTGCTGTACCGTACCTACTGGTAACTATAGTTACTCATGACTTATTGACAGTTAAGTAACCTAGGACCTAAACTAAAAATACCTTCCAGATGGACTGTGGCATATAACTTCGTTCGAATGACATTATCTGTAGCTTCAGGATTAAGAATAGAGATACGGTATCCCCTGCCTGATCGTAAGAGGCGACTAAAAGGGGCTTCCGGGGTTGCGGACGGTGAGAGTGGGAGCTCGACCCGTCCAGCCAACACGGGGCTGCGGGAAGGACGGCGGAGTGGGATCGCATACCGCCGTGAGCGCCGGGGGGGTTTTAATGCGGTAGAAATCCCACATAACCCGTTATCCTCTCCCAAGGTATCCTCTCCTCCTTGAAGGTTTCCCCCGATACCAAAAAATAAGATCTATAAAAATCACAATGGATTTCAGCATAATTACTTTCGATAAGAAAGTGCGACTTACTTAATTAAGTTGAAAGAAAAAATGTGTATTGTGTATTTTTACATCTAGTTTCATAGACATTAATATAAATATGTTCAAAAATGTAATGTCTATTGTCATCAGATATTTTCCGCAATATAACCTGATTCTTTAAATTTTCAGAATAAAGTCTACGACATAGAAAGTATGTTGGAGCCCAAGCCTGCGTCAGAATTGATGGAGGCTGCACAGAAAATCACCAAGAATGTTGCCATGTACCTGCCAAGAAATACTAGATCTGATCAGGTAAGTTGCCATATGTACCCTATTATTTCCAATCCCTTTTTATGTCCTGTTGCTGGACACAGGTCTCCTCCTCTCGCAATCTTAAACTTTAAAAAAATGTGTAACTCTGAGTCATATAAAGGAAAAAGTTGTAATATGTTGTGTATGTAGGTATGTATGTATTACATTTTTTTACATCACCAAGGAGCAGCAATAAATACGCGCATAACAAATTTCTTAAATAGATGTGCGTGTCGTAGTTTGAATCTGAGACCTCTGTTTGGGAGACCAATGTCTTATCTTTCGCTGCTGCTTTCCTTAACACCAAATTATACACTATATATTTCAGGAAAATCGTTGAATAAATATTAAAATTTTAAAATATCATGTAACTTAGAATATAACAGCCACAAAGCTTATATTGAAGACTTATCAATACGATTTTCTTGGTTTTAAACGAAACCAAAGGTTTAACCAAACGAAATTAAAGGTTTTAGTTTAAAACAAAACTTGTGTTATACTATTATAATGAGTGCGTCCAAAGTGCAGGTCAACAGATCAACGAATCGTGTTATTATGTTTTCAGATTCTGTCAATAGCTCAAAACGTTGGCGGCTCAGTGGAAATTGAACAAAGTTTTCTAGATAAGAGATTCGTTGCAATAACGGCATACTTTTATTGAATGCTATTGTGTATTAGAATATTGTTGTAGCATAATGAAACAATGTATTTTGTTTGTAAAAATGAAACCAATGTGCACGTTTGATTGGTACGTTTATTAATGTATTTGAACGTGAAATACAAATTTGTAATCAAATCATAACATTCAATAGAAATTCTGGCCTTAGTTAGGGTTTTGTATTTTTTATTTTATTTTAGGCGCTGCGTGAAATGAATAGCAGAAAAATTAGATCTCAAAATTCTGCTTCATTGCACATTTAATTAATAACTATAGTAACTACTGACTAATTTGGGTTACAGTAACGAACAAAGAGATAATAATTATTTGCATACATACAAACCTTTTTTTTTAAAGATTTCTCTTTAAATAAAAGCATTTTTTTAATTTATTACGTGCCTACCCGTAGCTCTCACCATCACCCAGGGTTGACTGGCAGAGAATGCCATTAGGCATTAAGTTTGACCCTGTAGCCCTTAATTTAAGGTGGTACGAATGTTAAATAAATAAATAAACCTCACAACCGTTTGTGTTTCTAATGAATGAGATTTTTTTTGCTATTCAATTCACATGATATGATCCTTTCTAATCTTTTAATCTAAGATATACCCGCACATATTTTTAGACAATATTTTCTAGTTCATTTTTAGTCATCCTGATATTTCTCTTTTGCATTGTGACTGTCTAGTTAGGTCATAACTTTAATGGTTGCGGTATATAGCGAAGTGTACTCAAATAGACATTTAAAACTAAGAATTTAATAAAATACAAAACACATGATAAAAGATAGGAGTAGGTTAGGTTCATTGACCGCAAACATTGATGTTAATATGGATATTCCACGGGATTCCAACTGATACTCCGGGATTGTAATGCATTTAATTCTTTTTATCAATAAGTATAAAAAATGTTTTATGTAAGCCAATACGAGTAAGCGCACGAGCGACGTAAATTTTACATCAGCAACACGTTGCCATACTTTTTTGTCAAACGCGCAACGTTGCCGCTTTGTTGAAACGCATGATGTCGACGCATAATGGAAACAAACGAAAACAATATAAAATTTTGCGGGATGTTTCTGTCGCCAGAGTGACTTATCTATTTTTGTTTCTTTCTGCAACACTAGAATTCAATTGTTTGTTGACAGTAACTTAAATTTTTACATAAAAAAATATATGTGGTTTAATGAATCAAGTTTCTATCTATTTATTATACTATCCTTAAACCCATCTTTCTTATACTTACCCGTCGGAGAGAAAGTGTATTTTCATATCACATGTAATGAAACAACGAGTTTTGATTTCTGTTTTGCCAGTCGAAATAAGATAATTCAAACCAATGCGAATGTGTCAGTCAGCATCGGCAATCGCATTTGTAATAAACAAAAAGAGATCAAAACTCGCTGTTTCAATGCATGTGATATGAAAAAACATAATCGTCTGACAGCTGTCGTTAAATCATTGTCAAAGATTTTATAGTATAAGATTTATTAATATTACTGCGCTATTTGTTTGAAATAGTCTTACTTCAACTGGCTACAGAAATCAAAACTCGTTGTTTCATTACATCTGATATGAACAATACAGTGTGACACGGGATGAAACAAAGACGATTTCGGACCAGGGCGATGTCACCTCTCGCCCTCGTCAGAAATCGTCTTGTTTCACCCCTTGCCACACAATATACTAATTTTCGTTACTCCCTAATGCGTAAATAGTTTTTTTTTATAATTTTTCTTCTTAAAATGCAAATCCCGGGCTTCGAAGAATACCCATATTATCTAACATATAGCAAACACTAAACAGCTCTACCTACTCCGATCAATAAATCATATAAGATTGCCGTTTTCGGTAATACTATAATCACGTAGTTTTCTTTTTATAGCTGCTTGTTATATTGTGGGATTGATAACATGTAGATAAAGTGGTATTTCTATATTTTGCATATTATTTTTAAGTATTTAATATTGAATAAGAGCTCAAGTTACGAATAGCATAATATTATGTATTTTGATAATATTGCATTTTGATTTATATGCCAAGTTAATTATGTCCAAGTAGGTAAGTGTTGTCCAATAATATGACATAACAATTTGTATTTATGTTCACTTACACAGTTTTTTTCTTAGCGGACGATTGTGAACAAATTTGTCTCGAAATACTTATTCAAGAAACAATTATTATTGATACTAAACGGAATAGATTTAATGGTCGCAGTGGCCTTAGGGTTGTACCCTTCCCCACCAAACCAAATAATAAATCGGAAATTTGCTTTAGTATCCTCAAATCTTTATAATTTTTTTTCGATCTCATTTTTAAATATATTATGATATTCCACGACGAAGTATCCATATTAAACCTTGTTCAGTAATTTCTCTTTTTTATACTATATGTATATTACTGTAAGGTAGCAGTTTGTCTCCAAATATAGTCAGTTATTGAAGAATAGATTCAATAATAATTTCATCATTGCAATTATTATTGTACTAAAGGCGTGAATGCCTTTGTACTCAAAAACGATTTAAACAAAATAGGGTAGCGTTATAGAAACAACCTAAATATACAAGCAAAGTGGTGTTGGTAGGTGTCTATGAATATTGTCTGTGGTATTTTTAGGGTGTTATGCTTATGAATGTAAATTTATTTCCGATCTATATTTTTAATCTGTAATATACCCTGATTCCCGAAATTTATTATTATTTACAGATGATAATCTTTAAAGATTTTAATTAGTTTTAAGGCATTTAATTAATAAACTGACAGCAATAAAACAATATATCATCAGATTTATGGGACCATATGATTTGTACCCTTAAACCTGAAAATATCGTAGAGGAATTGGGGTTTCAATTATTAGAATTGTACTATTATGTGTAATTTCAAGTCTATGTGTTAATTTTACTATGAATTACATATAGTAGTTTTGGTGTCGTGTATCATTTTCGCGCTTTTTCCTACCAATAAGCCTCTACTTCAGCTAAATAAGTAACGAGACTATGATTTTACATTTAGAGCGGTTTCAGACTAGCATATTGAAACAACCTGGAATAAACCGGACACAACCAACTTTCTGCATTTTTTATTGACAAGCAGAATGACACAGAATATAAAATAAACGTTACACACTCATAGCCCCACAGTAAGGTAATTAATAATTACTAATTATACCCTGTGTCGTGTCTATGGACACATACAAAGACAGGAACATAAACACCCAGACCGAGAACAGAAATTTCTGTTTCTCCGGGAATCGATTGGCAGTCCGGTATGGTAAACATTGCGCCACGGCGAATCGCCGAGCTTTTGCTGCACATGTAAACTCGTACGAGCGTTGACGCGCTTCTAAGGTCATACCCACAGAATATATTAAAAGAGGCTAGAATGGAACATGTGACTGTATTTCACTGCGTTTTTGCTTAATGCACTATATTTTATGTGAAGCTTTTCTGATTAGCTGAAATACTACGAAGGTAGAAGTAATCTATATATTTGTGTGTTTAGAATATATGAGGGTATGTTATCCACATTGTATTGTGTGCTTTGCTGGTGAAAACACAAATCTGTTATGCGACGTCGTATCGTAGATATCAACGACCTCACGCCTGAGATAAAATAAAAAATTGAGCCTCACGCAAAACAGCAACTTGAGAATTTGTTTTTTCGCGAATTTTGGCCGATGTTACATCACACTTGCGGACATAATTTTTAGTTACTTTCACACCAATAATTTCTTTGACGCTCAAAATCGGCGACGTACCTAGTTATTGCGTTACTTCGCATCGCCTCGAATGGCAGTTTTGAGTTACTTATGTGAGTAAATCAAACCACTTTCAAGATAATAATCACTGTATTTTATAGTATATCACTACACAACATTAGAACATGTGTGACTCATACTAACTCGTTATATAACTGTGAAAAACAACTGCACTTACCCAATCTAATCTTATGACACAGAAACAATAACCTCAATCAACCACTTACTTGATACAGTTACTGAATTACACTTAATTAACTCACTTATAATGACAACACAGTTATAAATCAATACTTATGTGAACAGAGCTTTAGCGTACTTATTTTACTACCTAATTCCTTGAAGTCTAGAACAGTAATGCCTCTATCATCTCACTTTGCCGGTATTTATACAGAAACTTGAAGAAAATAGAAGGTACTTTATAAAACATGCATTAAAAACTACCCGTATTATGATTGATAAATTAACATAATTATTTTTCTACCCTAGAATGTTGCTATTTTACTAATTAAAATCGTTGGCGACAACATCCGGCCGTCCTGCATACGCATTCGTCCCCGAATGCGTCCAAGTCTGGTGGATCTGCCGAGAACAAAACACAATATTAATGTCACATAGATTAAATGCCAGTCATATGACTTCCATCTTCTGTGCCACACTGGTCAGAGACAAAGCCATACCACTGTTTAACCGTATCAGCTGAATAAAACTATCACATCGCCGTCCAGTTTTACTCAGATTACGATATTTTTCCATTCACAACACTGCCTTACTATTCCATCGGCGGCCAGCAACAACAATGTTGTAAATTGAACATATCAATGTGCAATAGCAGGTCACCCAAAACCATACCATTGATTAACCCTATCAGATGGATAAAACTATTCCGTCAGCGGCCAGTTTTATTCAGATTACGATATTTTTCCATTCACAACACTGCCCTACTATTCCGTCAGCGGCCAGCAACACAATGTTGTAAATAGAACTTATCGATGTGCAATAAACAAGTCAACTAAAAAAAACAACTATCCCGTCGACGGCCAGCTGTTCTTAGTTGTTGACAAACATGGTTTAATAATAATAATAATAAATAAAAGGGACATGTTCGAGGCATATGCACCAGACATAGAACAGAAAGATAAATGTCAGAATACAAGAGATACATGCTGCTTATCATCTTATCGTACCTGACAACATCGGATACATGCTATCACACACAGATGTCAGAACACAAGGAATACATGCTTATCATACCCGACAACATCCGCGGTTTAACTTGTGTCTATTTCTCTTATTTTGCCAATTTGATCCATATTTTATCCCATGCAAGGTGTGAAATGGATTTCTGTACTTTGGTAATGGAACTTTATTTTTTTTTTCCACGCAATATACAGATAATGATTTTTTTTAATATATTAAGAAGAATTTCATTGGGTATGTAATACGTAAGTAAGTATGTATATGTATTATCTATATAAGTATGTATGTATGTATTTATGTATACATGTAGGTCAAAATGTATATGTGTATGTATGCAAGTATATTATCCATTTGTATTTAATTTGTAATTTATTTGTACACGCTCTACCTTGAGCTTAACCCATTTCCAGTCCTAGGGCTACTGGAAGAGATTTCCAATGGAAATAAGTAGTACCTTTGTACAAACTTTCTTGTGTATTCTTTTCTTTATATTTTTCTTTCAACTTGTGTGTACATAAATGAATAAATAAATAAATAAGATTTTTTTTTATTGGAGAAAACCAGAACCAGAATTTGAGTAGCACAAACATATCAAAACACGACTTTAACCAGGTGATCTTCACATAGGATCGCACTAGTCGTGTATCACCGCATTTCAATATTTAACAACAGTGTTCACAGGCCCTCTCTATAGGTAACATTAAATGCGCAGCCGATTGCAGCGAATATTTTATTCTTTTCAACACCGGTAAAATGCTTAATATTATTATGGTTTGCTTTAATATAACGTAACGATAACGACGTAACGTTCCTTTTAAGTCCTACGATAAACTATTTCCAAGCAATTCACAACAATTAAATATAAACATTCTCGGCCTCACCTGACGAATATTTCTTTTAACGCACAAATTCTAATATCCTACAACCCCACAGAAAGCATTCAATCAACTTCTGTTGTCTTAATAGCCTGTAGATTTTCTTGAAGCGTAGGCAAGTAAAGTATTTGAGCGTCAACTGGATTTCGACTCAGCGCGGCAGCGTATTATAATATAGACATGTTGCATTTGCGATATATTCGAACATATATTATTATTATATTATATATAAATCTCGTGTCACAATGTTTGTCCTCAATGGACTCCTAAACCACTTAACCGATTATAATAAAATTCGCACACCATGTGCAGTTCGATCCAACTTGAGAGATAGGATAGTTTAAATCTCAAATTATAGTCGCAATATTACTTTATTTCTGATATTTAAGGCAAAACAACGTCTGCCGGATTCGCTCTGTTAGTAACTGTCAAACATTGATTCTTCGCGCCATCGTCCAGAAGTTTGACATTGTCCGAATAACAATACATCAGTCACTATTTGTTTTATATTTCTTATTTGGCTGTAACATAAAAACTTTTTGAGATGATAAAGAAACTAATCCTCTTTCAATATATTGAAGGCAGGACAACGTCTGCCTGGTTCACTAGTATTATATTAAAAGGATATTTCACAGCCCTATAGTGTGTAATTTTCAAATCAAATGATTTCAAATAGTAGCCAGTAAATGAAGCCTTACCAAATAACACAAAAAAAAATTTGTAAGAATAATACTGTTTACGCCACCAGATCAGAATAATTATGTAAGACAATTAAGATGTCCTTGGTAAGTATCACCTTTTTTTTCAGTAATTTATTTAAGTTTACAGAAAATTGCACAATGTTTATAAGATCTAAAAAATAATAGTTCTCTCCAACTTTTATGCCACAGAAAAGAAGTTACCTTAAACCTCGGTCGAATACCATCAAATTATACCCTTTTTTTTTTAAATAAAATTATGAATAAAGATGTTAATTTAAAATTTTAAAATTTTACAACATTATTTATATGTTACGAGCAGGGTGATATTTTTTTTTAATTTTAATTGTAAAGTAATGTCTATCTAAAAAAAACTGTGCTACCTTATAAGTGACAAATTCATCTAGTATACATTTTATTGTTATTTATCTGTATAAAGCATTGTGAATTGTTTTTAGGTTTCCTTTATAATAAATAAATACCTAATTGGCGTGGCACCGTTCAAGTCACCAAAACGGCTTGACCGATTTCGTGAAATAAATAAACAAATAATGATTCACCCTCATGTCACTCATAGTCCCACAATAGAATGTCCTGTGTCGCACCATGGATACACGCAGGGACACACAGACATCTAGACCGAGACCGAAAATTTAAACTCATCATTCAAATTTCTGAATCGCCGGGAATTGAACCTGGGACCATTTTCACCCTTCTATCACCAACCCATATTTTATATCCATATCTAATATCTTTAAATGACCAGCTATTGTATATAACGTCTTTATATATAATCCGAATCTCTGAAAAATATTTCCGAATGGTTTTCATGAATCCGTTATATCCGTCCATAGTTTTATCAGTGTTTTCAGCGGTAATCAACTTAAATATAAAATAAAAATTATGACATTTCACGACATATATTGTATGTCGTTGTTGTTGTGTATGTAATACTATACATACATATACATATATATATTTAAAAATGAGTCCCAAAAGAAAACAAACTGCCTCAACCCGAGCAACGCTGGTTCATCCGGTTTAGTCATGAAAAGGTGGTACAAAGTTTGATGAGTCAGCTAGTAATAATATAGACTTAGGAGTTATTGAAAAAATATTTTTTTGTAGTCTTTTAAACTTGATCTAAAAAGTTGACATTCTCTTCCAGAAACTTCGTAGCTATTATGAGATCGTCCGTAACAGATAGTTATCAAATCCCATATTCCCATATTTCCCAGCTCAGTTGTCAGTAACTTTTAAAAGACTAAGTCCATTCAGAGACCGCCTGATCAGAAGGGCAGTTTTAGGAACTGAATAGGGTATTCGACACTGTGCACAAAAACAATTCAAAATTTAAAAAAGTCAATTGACTATGAACAATAATACTAAATGTATGATAACGTCATGTTTAAAAGTGTCTCAATTAATTTGGTAGTCCAAGAACGGATTGGCATTAATTTTTGTCACGAAACTCTTCTACTAAACGCAACGAGTTGTCTGTAGACTGTAATCATACAAAATCTGTTTACCAAAAAAGTATCGAGACAAACGTCATATACTTTAAAATTTTATAAAACAGCCTTTGATCAGCCTGTAACAGAATGATAATCTAAGACTATATAAGAATAATCGAACCCAGATAATCTAAGTGAAACGGTTTAAGGAAAACGGTTATAATTTTAACTGTCAACAATTAGGGAGTAATAAGAGTACAATCACTTCCCTTGTCAAAAAACGACGTAAATTAAGCCCCATCAATCAAAAAATGTATTAAAAAAAGTTTTTGAAGTGAATATCTTCTACTAATTTTACTTCCGCGTCCCTCTCACTTTTATTCGATATAGAAGGTTTTGACATAACTTCTGCAATTTATTACTAAAACGAAATTAAGTTTTAAATTTTTACGTTTTACGTTTTATATTTATTTATCACGTTTACTAAGGGGGTATAAAAAAAACACGCTTGTTCATTGCAACCCCGAAGACTACCAGATTCTGCAGTTTTTATCACCAACAACCCTAATTTTAAAATGATATGTATGTATTTAATAAATTAAAATAAAAACGACTGACTGACGATTTCAGTATATTACTCGTACGTTATGTTTCAAAACTTGATCAGGCCCAATGCGACTATATCGCGGCTTACGTGGATTCAGCAACACTTCTGATGTGAGTAAATCAAACCACTTTCAAGATAATAATCACTGTATTTTATAGTATATCACTACACAACATTAGAACATGTGTGACTCATACTAACTCGTTATATAACTGTGAAAAACAACTGCACTTACCCAATCTAATCTTATGACACAGAAACAATAACCTCAATCAACCACTTACTTGATACAGTTACTGAATTACACTTAATTAACTCACTTATAATGACAACACAGTTATAAATCAATACTTATGTGAACAGAGCTTTAGCGTACTTATTTTACTACCTAATTCCTTGAAGTCTAGAACAGTAATGCCTCTATCATCTCACTTTGCCGGTATTTATACAGAAACTTGAAGAAAATAGAAGGTACTTTATAAAACATGCATTAAAAACTACCCGTATTATGATTGATAAATTAACATAATTATTTTTCTACCCTAGAATGTTGCTATTTTACTAATTAAAATCGTTGGCGACAACACTTATGACCCTTGGTTAGCATTAATTGCACTAAAGTAACCGAACAAACGTGTTTTATTTTGATCTCTTTACACATTGCAATTAAAAATATCACTTTCTTTTTACTTATGAATCAATTTTAAATTTTGTTACATTGTGTAATTGTAAAATAACGCATTTTTAACAGCTGTGATTTAGGCATTAATACTATACATTTGTCTTGTTAATTAATTTAGGTTGTCTAAATATGAGTTTTTTTGACAACAATATAATGTTTGTATTAAGATCATCAGTATCTGTAGGCTCTAATGCGTGACTTATAATAAGTGTTGTGATCAATGTAAATATTCGTTTGAAAAGAATAAATAATTCACTCCTCTGCTGTTGTTTGTAATCCATACCTAGAAGTAGTTTGATTTTATATTTTTTTTAATTTTTATATTAAACATGCTGTGTCCCGTGGTTTCACCTGCCTAAGAAAGGATCATTACCTTATTGAAAATTGTCTGGAGATTTCATGCTGTCAAAAGACTGATTCACATAATTTTATAATACCTTTAAACGAGCAATTCTTGTATATACCTAAATATATTTTTTGAGATAAATCGATCCAGCTAGGTTTTATTTTTAGAAATTTTAAAAATCAGCTTAAACTTAAATATAAACTGAAAAATACGATTTTTCCTGACATCTATTGGAGAGTATTGATAATATTGTGGCGTAGAACCCCGACATACGCTATCCGCCAATCAATCCGACGTTTAATGAAATGATATTGTCGATTTGAAAGAATCTATAAAAAAATCGTTCACTGGATTAAAGCTTCCTTGGTCGAATGGCTACGTAGGCTGACTAACCCGCCCGGCAGGCCCGGGTTCAAACCTCAATCAAAAACATTGCGTTTATTTTTTGTGTTTTTTTTTATTGGGAGCTATTTCAGATGGCGTTGTTAAGTAACACTAAGCAAATGAGTTCGTTTGAAATTAAATTATTAAATTAAACCAAGGAAATAAATTGTTTTTATCCGACCAACGCTCGGCGTCCAGTTACTTATCCTTTATTATATCCTATATAATATTATAAGTTATCAATTATCAATCAAACCATTGGACAGGAATATTATGATCCTTAATAGTGGTAGGTACTAGTGGATGCCACCCGTGTTTAAAATCAACTCCCAACTATGTGAAATAATGAGAAGGCAAAAACAACCTCATTTTACAAACTATCCCTTTCAGTATCATGAAAAGTAGGTAAAATTTAAAACAACAAATTGTAAATTGCTGCTTACATTTAATTTTCTTACACACAAAAATGGAAACTTACTTAATATTACATTTAATTCTTTACCACGTTAGTTTGTAGTTTGAGCTTTACATTTGTAGTAAAAGTGAAATATATTATGGTTACAAATTGTTTCGCTTTTTGAAATGAAGTTACTATCATCCTTTAAAAGATAAAACCACTGCCTTTTGTATCAACCAATATACATATAGCCTGATTAATTTGAAACATTTATATTCAACATATTTATGTGAAGTAGCTGAACAGGTATTATATTATAATGTATTGTATTGCTTTTTATTACCCAAACTGGAATTTCTAAGCAAGAGAAAACATACAACTGCTTTGATAAGACTCCTCTACAATTGTAAATGCAAAACACCTGCAACTAACTGCACCTTAACCATAGAAATAAACTTAAGGAAACTGGAATTATTCCCTCATTTCTCCTTCTTCATCTTCCTCCTCTGCTCCCCTCACATAGAGAACATTATTACACCTAATTAAAACTTCTCCAAGGTTACCTGAAAAAAACATCAATCGTATTACTATATCAATAGAAAAAAGTATATTGACATTCATCATTCCCTTTACTGCTAAGTTTCACATACTAAAAAATATTGACAATCTGCAAGCATATTGTATACAATAATCTATATATATATATATATATATAAATGAATGTTTGTCTGTATGTCCTTTATATAATTAAAAACTGACATTTGATCATGTCATGATCTTCAGCATAGTGTTGTGCATGAGCCCACATGCAGCCCAAGCAGGTTACAGATAGTATCCAATAAAAATAGCAATTATGGTCTTTTTCGTTCACATTACTTAGAATTTGGTCTTATTATCTTACTTAGTCTGCAATATTTGACATATCACTGCATCCAGAGCAACTTAAGCATACTTGCTTAAGTAAGCACTCAACACTATGCAAAGAGCTCTATTTGATGTGTGTTTGTTATGTCAAGCCATATCCCTATGCGTTGGTGAGCACTCTGAGACCTTATAGTATTGTTTATGAATACAGGTGTAAGACTTTTAACCGTGGCGGTTTTTTTTTTATAGAAGCCTTGTTGTTTGTCTAAGTGTTAGAAGTAGTGATGGGACTCGAATTGAAAATGAATATTTGAATCAATTCAAATAACCCTGTGAAAATTTGAACCATGATTCAAATAGGTAAACCCTTGATTTTAATTGATTGATACAATCCAATCAATATGAATTTATATGTTGATTTAAATTAGTAAAATCATTTAATAGATAAATATAAACTTAGATATACGTTTTTGAACACTTTATAGACCTTTTTGCTGTGCCCCTTGGTTTCACCCGTGTAAATCCCATTCCGATGGGAATACTGCAATATCCTATGTATTAATCCTAGTTATAATCTACCTATGTTCCAAATTTTAGACACTTCCATTCAGTAGTTTTTGGGTGAAAGAGTAACAAACGTACATCCTTGCATACATTCTGACAAACTTTCACATTTATAATATTAGTAGGATAGGGGGATAGGAAGGTAGGATAGAATAGTAAGGATAGGGTAGAAAGGAGATAGGATAGGAAGGGGAAGGGGAAAGGATAATAATGTATTTTACCTTATCGAAGTCAAGAAATACAAAATTAACAAAAGACAAAAATTAACTCGACAATTCGAATCAAGTTTACACCATCATCATTCGAATCATTCGAACCAAATGTGATTCGAGTACCATCACTATTATGGTTGCCATCTCTAAAATTTGTCAACCCGGACAAGACGCGTTAAAACCCCGGATTTTAGAGCCCAAAACCCGGACATGTCAACAGCGGGGGGACGGTGAATTTAGCGAGTCGGTTCGTTGGTTGACCGCGGCGTGCGGGCACAGTGCGTGTGTCGCGGGCGGCCCAAGACTTTATTCTTTTTAAACCCGGACTACCCATAAAGTCCGGCCCGGACGCTTCCCGGACGCCCTCTAAACTAGGACAAATCCGGGGAAACCCGGACAGATGGCAACCCTAATCACTAGTAACTTGGTAAGAAGCCTTGTTTAACCAAGGGATTAAAAGAGAGTCATAGAACAACTATTAATGTTTAGAAAATATAAGAGCTAAAAACATAGCTAACCTGTACATGAACCGTCAACGATTTCTTCTGTGTTAGCTAATTGTAAATTCATGTAGCCGTCAGCAGATACAAGGAGACCTTTGTATTCGTGTCCCCATTTTAATTTTACCAATACTGACTTTCCTGTTAAACTGTTCAGGAAAGGTTTGGGGTTAATGGGCATAGCCGCCGCCATTGTCACGTTTTTGTCCTGAAATTATGATATACAAAAAAGATGATAATGGGAACACTGAGCAAATAATACTTTAACGTAATTTAGACCAATAAATTATTATATTACCTTTTATTTTAGTAATATCCTAATTCACAAACAAAACGCCGCTTTCGTAGTGTTTAATTTCTCTATGCGCCGCTTCGCTCTCTCTTGTGCTTTTTTTTAAATTCGTATTTCGTTAATTCGTTTTATTTACGGCATTGGTTAAAAATCCTTACAGCCATTCAATATTTACTTTTCAATTTTAATAATGGCGTCGCAAACTCTGTACATATTACCAGCGTCAAGTAAAATTTTTGCATCACTTTGTAGTCGTAGGAATAAATCAGTTAGTCGTCATGTGATGATTACTTTACCAGTTAGTTAAAGTGATGGTTACTTTACCGTCCGATGGAGTTTTGGAGGCAAGCCGAAAAAACATGTTTTCGCACTGTTATTTTATTTAGCAACACTCGTGCACTGTCATTAACCTACATATAAATGAAAATAAAACTAGATGGTGTATTTTTTAGTTATATTGGATTTTGATGGCATTTTGTTAGATATAGGTTAATTAAAGTGCACGAGTGTTGTGAATTAAAATAACAGTGCGAAAATATGTTTTTTCGGATTGCCTCCAAAATTTCATTGGTCATTTTCTTGTAATTGTAAAGAAGCCATCGCTTTACTTGAATGTCTGACTGATTACTGACGACTTACTGACTTTATCTATTATAACTCGTCCAGTTTCACCGAAACTGGCAAAAACGTGATGCAAAAATTATACTTGACGCTGGCAATATGCAGAATTTGCGATGCCATAATTGAAGAAAAAAAAAACATGACAAGACCACAAGCATGGTCAGGGTGACACTGGTGACACTCAGAGGAAGGAATAATGTCTATGGGGTGACATGAGTGACATGAGGAGGAGTTTTGGCGGGAAGTCTGAAGGAACAAGTTGTGCTCTTGTTTTATTTTCATTTTCTTAGTGTATTTTTGAGTTATATCGGATAAAGTTGATGGCATTTTGCTCGATATAGGTTAATGATAGTGCACGAGTGTTGTGAAATAAAATAACAGTGCGAAAACATGTTTTTTCGGCTTGCCTCCAAAATTCCATCGGACATGTTCTGGTAAAGTAGCTATCACTTTACTTGAACATTTGACTGACTGGACTGACTGATACCTGACGACTAACTGACTTTTTTCTACGACAACAGTAATGCAAAAAATGTACTTGAAGCTGGCAATATGCACAGAGTTTGCGACGCCATTATTAAAATTAAAAAGTAAATATTGAATGGTTGAAAGGATTTTTATCCAATGCCGTAAAACTAAATTAAAAAAAAAAAAAAAAAATGAGTGACATGACTGACACTCACTTGACAGAGGTTAGGTTAAAAAAAACTATTAGTATTTGGTTTTGGAATTGCTTTGCTGTGCGTGCGTGTTTCTGTGTTTGATTTCGTTTGTTAAATCTAATTAATTTCTTCTATCACCATAATCAAAATTAATTAAAAGCGTTGTCACTCTAAACCTAATTTAAATATCAACGTAGAAACTACTACGATGGCTACTTTAGAAGACAAAATTCTTGGAGAGAAACTACAGAACTACTGCAGCAGCAGCGAAGACGAAGGCGGATCTGATGATGAAGACAGCCGAAGTGGAGATGAGGAAGGAACTGCATTTCAAAATGTAGCAGCCATTGCTGAGCCGCCACCTGTCAATAGTTGGTCTGGTTCAGCCAGCAATACGGGACCCAAAGGAGTACTTGAGGACTGGAGACGCTTCAAACAGTTAGAAGCAGAAAATCGTGCAGAGATGGAAAAAGAGCGTATAGCTTTGGCGAAAAAACTCACGATGTCCGTTAAAACCCAACGGGAAGAAGCGCAAGCAAAGGAAATTGAAGAACTTGAAGATGAGTTGAGCGAGCTGATGGATGAAGGGTTTCTTTTGAAGTATCAGCAGCAAAGAATGCAGGAATTGATGGCGCAACTGAAAAAGGCGCCAAAGTTTGGTAAGGTCGTGACTTTGGAAACAAAAGACGACTTTTTGAATGCAATTGACAAGGAAGACACAAAAGTAACTGTTATTATTCATATTTATAGCAGAAATGTCAATGCCTGTGACGCAATGGATGGATGCTTGAACGTTTTAGCTGGAGATTATCCAGGTATTAAATTCTGTCGTATAGCAGCAGATGTTGCAGGACTTAGCAATCACTTCCGTATAGATGGTGTGCCTGCATTGTTGGTGTACAAAGGTGGTCAGATAATTGGAAATTTCATTCAATTAGCATCTGAACTTGGAAATGATTTTTATGCTACTGATGTGGAAAGATTTCTAATAGAATATGGAATGTTGCCTGAAAATTAGAACATTTCTTAAATGATTAGTCTGATCATGTAGCTTAAAAAATGCATTTTTCTTGTAGAATTAAGTTTAATTCTAACTAAAAAATTAATATTAATAAGGAACATATTTACATGTTTCCAACTTAAAAAATCTCACATTAGCTGATAAGTTTTATTTCTATTCACCTTCAATAATGAATGAACTTGGTTTAATGTGAGGCTGGGTATTACAGACTAGCTCAGTTATTTGTTATAACTAAATATAACTTTATGCAGTATGTAAAGCCTATTTTATCTGTTAAGATTATTAAAAGATTATATATTACTTTTATTAACAGTAAAGCAATACCACCAAATATAATTTTCCCCATTGGCTTTAGCATCCCCATTGTATAAAAGTACTCTGGGGCTTTAGCAGTGTATGTGCCTAGGTGATTTAAGACTTGATAAAGGTGTTCATAATACATAATCTAATCTAATATATGGCTTGTTATAATGGTGATCTTTACTGAGGTCACGCATTGTGTTATCATGAATCACCTCCATATAAGTGTCTGATAATAATAATTTTAAGCCACAATTTATTTATATGGCACCATCATAAGATTCAAATATGGAGCTGTTTAAAAAATGACAAAATTTCCCATAGAAAAGAAACCAAACAAGCATTGAAACATTTTTAGTATTTGTAAATGACCTATTCAAATCTATGTTACTTATAACTATTTATATATAGCTGCAGTAGTAGTAATCTTATAAACCAAAAATTAAGCAATAATGAAAATTCAAGATCCCATAGAATAGTGTTTCAATGGTTTAATACTTTTTATATCTAATGTTTTTTTCATGTTTGATTTTGACTTCACTTGGCTAGTATTATATAAAATATTTAAGGAAGGTTGAATAAGTTGAAGTAATTTTGATAATTTTATCCATAGTAATAATATTCCCATGCATGGCCCAGCAGCTACCAAGGACTCAATGGATTGCTTGCCCGACGCTTGATGCTTGCGATGACCCGCGTGGCGCAATGGTTACCACGCCGGACTGCCAATTGAAGGGTCCCGGGTTCGATTCCCGGCGAAACAGAAGTTTGAATGATGAGTTTAAATTTCTGTTTTCGGTCTGGGTGTTTGTGCTCCTGTCTTTGTATGTGTCCATGTGTACCCACCACTTACTATGGGGCTATGAGTGTGTAATATTTAATTTAAGTTTAATTTAATAATATTCCGTCAAGTTTGTGGAATTTATTTAAGTTTAATTTTTGTTGTATTATTTTGATGTTACACCAGTGCTCAATGCACTGCAGCTACCAATCTACCATTAAATTTACTAATAAAAATTACTACCCAGTTAATAAGTCTGAACTGATTATATTTAGTCTTTCTTCAGCATGATTACTTAATTTTTTGATTCACTTTTTTATTTAAAAATATAATTATAATTTAGGGGGCGCACAAGAAGTTTTACTGTCTGGAATGCTGATGATTTTCTGGTCTGAAATGAGTTATCTGGCATGCAACTTGGGTTAAACCATTAGTGAAGTATAATGGTTATATGAAATAATTTTATTACATTCAAATTTTAAGTTTTGTAATTAGAATTTTAAAATGCTTTGTAATGTAATTTAAAAGTATTGAAAGTAATGTTCAGCATGTTTCATTACCTAATATTATGATTTTTATCCTGTTCATTTCCATGTCCATTAGGACATGCTTAGATTAATGTTAGTTTTATTTTTAATATAGTCTTGAACCTTTTAAGAAGAATTAGGGTAAATTAATGTTCATGCTGTGGATCAGTTCCATTATTCCACTTTTGTATTTTATTTTTGACACATTCATGATTAATCTTATAATAAATTGAATAATGTAGGCGTCAATCCGCCTATTATCCGTTTTTAAGGTGCTTATTAAGTTATTGTGCATTTTGGAAAGAATATATTTATTTACCCTGTATTTAAATTAATAAATAATTTATGTGTTTGCACTTTTGTTTTATTCACAACAAGGATTTTAATAAAATCTTTTTTATTATTTTTGGGTACTTCTAGACATAAATGGAACTTTGAGAGAAAACATCTTTAATTCTTTTACATGTTATTTTTTATAGAATAGAATGTTTGAGGATGTTACAGGTAAAATAAAAATTCTTTTGAATTATTAAGATATATTTTTCTTTAAATAAGATACTTTAACCTTATCATTACAAGGATTGTTCTTTATATTCGTAACAAAGTTTATGTAAAATGGTTTGTTTCAAAATTTTACATTAATTTAAATACAATATCAAGTATTCTTAAAAATGGAAAAATTCTTTAAAATATCTATAGAGACAGCTAGCCACAAATCTGGAATATTTCAAAATATTTTGCAGGATAGCTTACACAAGATCTGCAATGCAAACCTCGGATATGCAATTTGAGACTATGGTGAACATCTGGGAGGATTTCAGTTCACACTAAATTCCCTGAATCTTAAAACTACTTATTTCAAATCTTACTGAGATTATTATTGCTTATAATTAAACTAGGCACCTAATCTAAAACGCATGTTCAAGTTTATTTAAAGTACTATGGAATACTGTTATTTCACTATCTACCACCATTTTTGGAGTAAAATATAGGTATGACATACTTTTCTGCTACAATAAGTACCAAAGGCATATCATTTCATTCATTAGAATATAAGTACTATCTATTACATTATCAAAATATGAAATAGATTAAAACTGTATTACTTCCAACATGTGTATAGAATATTGCCACAAGAGTATAAAGTTTAAATAATTTTACGACTAATCACAGGATGACATGACTGAGTAGAATCACCTGATACTGCCAATTAAACCATCCAAATCCATACTGGATAAAGATGACTCACTTAATTGCACTATTGTTTTTCACGTTTATTGTCAGACCTTTAGTAAAGTAATCTTTCTCTAAGTTACACTATTCCTGCAGTTAATCTCAGAACAATCCAGACATCATATAAGTTCGAACATGCGCATGAATTTAAACACATTCGAAGGCTACAAAATTTCTTCAACCGTGCTAATGCGCCTGCGTTTGACAGCGACAGGTTCTTGTACACCATCATCTTCTTCAATAATTTCCATGTCACTGTCACTGTCCGCATGTTTGGAGGGGCCGGGAGCTGGTTCAGTCCCGTTTGAGCCATTTTTAGCTGGTTTCTCAGATTTCCCAGCTTCCTCTGGTGTTGGTTCTGGTTTAGCTCCATCTACCAGGAACTTCCAAGGTTGTCCATCTAGCTTTTCAGTGTTATCTATATGCTCAAGTAGAACCCTTATTACATAGTTCTGTAGGAAGTCGTCAACAACCAATCGGCTACCGCTGGTGAGACCAAGCTCTTCTAAGGTTTTGTCGTTGTTGTGATCAGTTTCCCCTGGCTCCGACGACAGTACAATGATTCCTTTGCCTTCAACTGTTGCATCGGGTTCTTTCATGTTCATATCGGTTTTAAGAGCAGTGTTGAGCTCTTTAACTGTCAACTTTTTCAAACTACAAGCGAGAGTGACTTCAGGTTTGGGCGCGCAAACATAACATTTTGGGTTTGGCTCTGTGAGTGCTGAAAACAAAATTATACATTTAACAATAACTCCAAAACACCTTTCTTAAATTTTGATTACCTAAAAAATAAGACAATAGCAGGTTTATCTTAGACATTTGAAATATGACTATAGAATTTTGATTTTAATATTTACATCATGAACAACTCAACATTTAAGGGCACCGAGAGCAGATGACAACAAAAAGATTGATTATCATTGAGCAAACAAATTCATTTTTGGTCCATTTTCATCGCTCCATTCAAGGGAGTCATTCATCATCAGTCACAACTCAACAAGAGTCAATGATAGATTTTAATACTTATTCCACTTACTTCTCTCAGGCACAAACAACTGCCCACGATGGTTCGTCTTGGGCCGCAGATACACACTGGTGGCAGACTTAATATCTCCCTTCAGTATGGTCTGAGCTCGTAGCACGGCCAAACCCGCCACAATGGCATTTGCTGTGGCAATCGCAGGGATTATATTGCCGGCCATTGCTGAAATAGAGTTACTTATAAGTGAACATCATAAAAAGAGTAACATAATATATTTTTGGGTAGAGAAGGTACACGAAGACAAATTTGTTTGCCAAACTTGTTTGTACAATACGATATCAATCGAGATAAGTCCCGATTTTCAACAAACACAACATCAAATAATTTGACAAACATGATAATATTGGACAATTTTTTTATTGTTAACACAGCTATTTATAGGAATAAAGTATAATGAAGAAAGAGACTAAAATTGACTAGCTCCTTTTTATTAAGAAACATTTTTCAACAAGAACTCTGAAGAATATTGAAAGCATCACAAGCAAATATTTTGGTAGTATGCAGTATAGTAAAATTTACATATAAAGCAAGGAAGTACTAAAGTACTAACAGTAGCTGTCACATTATGTTGCTTATCGGCTTATAGCTACTCTGTAAGAAAGCTAGCTATTGTATACCCCATACTTTAAAACATGGCTGAAGTTTTTCTCCGTCTGCTCTTTTCTTCAGCTCAGCATTGCCTAAGCGCACCCAGAGCAGACAGAACAAAAAATAACGTTCACTACGAGTTTGTAAAAGAATCGTACAGTGAATAAAGAATATTTCATTTCATTTCAACAAATAAATCGAACAATGGGATTAATATACTCTTAAAATAATAAATCCTTGAAAGCTGTTAAAATTAATCCCTATAAACGAATCTCAACTGTGCACAACATCTATCACACATATCTGACTGCATTAAATCGCCAAGTAAAAAGCCTAGCTCTAAGTACTCCTATACACAGAACAACATTTTATAAAAAAAAAAACATTTAATAAGTCAATAAGGCAAGCAGAAACACTCACTGCACTTAAAACCTTGTAAAAGACATCTTAATCCTAATTATAATATTCATATTAAAATTGTATAACATATAACATGTTATAATATTCACTATTCTATTTATGTAAACGTTCCGCCAGCGGCTTCGCCCGCGTGGACCCGTTTTAAAGGTTCCTGTAGGATAAAAACTATCCTATGTCCTTTCCCAGGGTCCACTCCCACATCTGTGTTCCAAATTTCATTAAAATTGGTTCAGTAGATTAAGCGGGAAAGCGTAGCAGACAGAGACAGAGTTACTTTCGAATTTATTATATTATATATTTAGTATTAGTATAGATTTATTTGTATAAAAGTACCTTAATACTATTAATTTATTATAAACTAGTTATTACTATACATCTGTACACCCATACTCTTCTCATTTCTCTATTATCACATTATCTAGCCAAAAGTTGTCTGGAAGAGACTGCTTTAGCGATAAGACCACCTTTTGGTCGCCACTGTTGTTTATTTAATGTCGTTCTACTCATATTTTATTGTTTTTTGTGATGTACGAATAAAGAGTATTTGTATAACATTGGATGGTACGTGCATGAGCAGCGATAGCCGAATGCTGCTCCTCCGTGAGTGAAATATTAGTGAATACATTGTAATATTCCATTAAGATATTCGACTGTTACACAAAAATCTCAAAGGCATTTAATGTAATGTCAACAACACGAACATGGCCGCCTGAAAGACTGACCTAAATATCTCTCAATTCTATATGCCCAGCAGTGGGACCGTAAAAATATGCATGGCCTAGTAAATAGTTGCAATGCGACATCTTACCGTTAATTTATGTTGCTTGTCATATATTTTCGATACACCATGTCTCAATGCGGCATAACACGATGATGTATTTAGTCCTAATACATGCTAATACTTACATTTGGTCTCAAATCGCGACTTGCGCTGAATGCCGAAGATGTGCGAACGGATGTTAGCGCAAGCAGTGACGAAGTCCATGGCGTGCTTGTCATCCTTGTCCCACACTAAATGATCGCCTTCTGCCAACTTGCTCAGTTTCTCGTGCAGAGCTTTGCAACTTGCTGAGAACACCTGTTCAAGAAAAAAAAACATTAATTTCAAAGCAAGTAAAAAGTGGGTAGTAAATATCATATTATTTTGATGTTATTGGCTCACTGCAACTCGTTTTGCATCACACGGCTGGGCACAGAGTGATGGAGCTTTTTCGCGTTATAATACAACTATGTATTACTTTTAAACAACCTTGATAACTGGGACTTACAGTTTAATATGCTCTCAGACATAAACAAATGTTTTTAACAAGATAGTCTTTCTTCTCTTATGAATGACATGTCATGCATGACAGTACATTGATTTTTTTGAAGTAAATTTATCTTAATCCTCCTGATAAAGATAAATTTAATTATATGAACTAAATAAATTAGTTTTATTTTTCACACAATGGGCATCAGATAAAACTTCAGATCTTAATAAGTTTTATTTTATGCCAACCAGCACAACCAAGCATCAAATAAAACACAACCCTAAATTAGATAACACTTACCTCAACACACTCTTTCACTGACCAAACCCTTTGATCAGGCAATCCTGTGTGCTGATCCCCTTGTTCCATTTCTGATGGCAGATTGTCCCAATTCAGAGGAACAGGCTCGCGCCGATTAGTCCACAACTTATCCATAGACAGTAAATAATGGATATCTTCACAGAACAACTTTGTGAACAGCTTTTTTGGGTCATAGTTAGTTTCGGCCGCCCAAGTTCTTGTACTCCTTCTTTGCACATTCCCTATATCATTGGCTTCAGTGGAAAGAGCTGCTTCTCCCGCGCCGCCACCTCCTGCCTCAGGGTCAGCCATATCAGGACTAACATCTTGGTCGGGATCCATTTCTCCGAAGAGCTGATTGAAGAGATGCTTAGCCCATACTATGCAGTGAATGGGCTCACTTGGAGTGTTCCGGATAGTACAGCCCGGGAAGGTCTTCTGTCTAGCTTTCGGCTGGCATTCATAGCATTGAGTGAGACCTTTCTGAATGAGTTCTACCTGTGAATCAAATTTAAATGAAAGTTTGCAGTTTTGGAGAAGAAACACATTCTGTATAATTTTAACATTATGTTCACTGCTTTTTTTCCATAAATACAAACACACACATTTAAAAATTAAGAAAAACTTCATTTTCTATGTATCAACACCACTCTACAGCACATAGATTGATGAATCACACCTAGTTAATTCTATAACTTTATTTTTATTCCAGTGGAGTAGCAGATGAGCATGCAGTCCATGTGTTGTTTAGAGGTCCCTGTAGCCCATGGACATCTACTCTCAACCTCAAGCAAGCTTGGCTCTTGCCTGAGGTTGAACCCCTGGTGAACCATATAATTACAACAACCTACTAGTTCCTATTATTACTAGTAGTACTAATTCACATTTTCAAACCAATCTGCAATAATTAATTATTATCTTACCTGTCCAGCATAGCCTGCAGTACCAGTCTCAATTAGTGGTACATTTGCTGCCAAGCACATCCTATTCACATGGTTCCGGGCAGCCAAATTGTCCAAAGCATTCATTACAATTTTGAATTGTTTGAAGTAGTCTACTCCATAATCATTACTGGAATGTAAAAATGAGTTGTATTGCAATTTAGTTGTAGTTATTGTATTACAATAAGGATTGAGTGACCAGCAATTACATCTTTCAATATATTTTCAAAGTAATTGATATGAAATAAAGATTAAAGATTATATTAATTATTGGGATGTGGACTAAAAGGAGTGGCGTTTACGGGTGAACCCCTCGACCCAACGTCCATGCACAATGTGCCTTCTAGTTATACAACTAGTGTGTCTGTGTGTGTCAGTTTCAGTGTTGACGATGCATAGAAAATGATGTTAATTGAAATTGACATATTTAGAAATGTATGCATCTGTAGCAATGAAAGAATATCTGTGAATGAGTGACAAAATTAAAATGTGTGCATTCTTCCCCCGCAACAAATTTGGCACAAAAATTTATATATCGAAGGGAGGTGCTATACGTTCTCTACTGAAGGGTAAGTCAGTGACTTTGATGCTCTAAGGATTTTAAGTGCCTTTTCACAGGAAAAACAAATTTGGAATAAATTGAAAATTGAATATTATACAGAGAAAGCAACACAAGATCGTGACATCACTTGCCTCTGTCAAAGACAAAGCTATAATTTTCTAGAAAGGGATAGACAATAATTTTTAACAACTCAACTCTGGTGTTAGTTATCTAATGATCATTTAGATTTCATTTTATATGATGGCAGGAATACTGTTCTTTGATTGTACTGCTAGATTACATTAACTGATACTCCTGAAGTAATCAATTTTATAGATATAAAATATTATATTGCGAGGTGTTAATAAGAGTATAGTTTTTAACAAGGCAAAGTCAGTTTTAGGAGAAATTCTCAAATGAACATAAAAACCCCACATCATACTAACTTATTGTATTTCAGCAGCATATTTTTGAAGATAAGACAAAGTGATGCGTGCAACAAAAATAGTTTGGGGAGCTTCCACGTAAAATATATAAAATATGTTAAACTCCAAACAATGCATGAGAGTCTTTTTTCTCTCATTGACCTAGTGGTGGGTGGGCATCAAAAGCCATCCGGTAGGGTAGTAAGGGTAGGCATCTGTTAAGATTATTCTGTACGGATCTCAAAACAAAATATTTTTAGTTAATTTTAATTAATAATATTGTATGCCAAAATATGGTAGACTGTTTAAAACTCCAATTATAATTTTAAACATCTTATTCTATGTATGTAAACAGTCAACAATAATGTATTTTCATTTCACTGAATGTCAATAATGTTCAAAAGGAAGTTTCACACTCATTGTTTCTTAATTTAATAATTCTACTTCAGAAGGTTGTGGATAAAAACATAACTGTGTAAAATTCTTTAAATTTGGAGGTTAGACTACCATACAAACCTTATTATGCTGTCATGACGAGCAATAATGTTCACACGAGGATTAAAGCTCAGGGCACTTTCCCTGGCCACATTAGCCTTCGATTTTCCTACATGCTCCTTGTGGAAAAGAAATTGGCGGTTCAAATTGCTTACGTCAATAGTATCAAGGTCGATCTGAAACATTAAAAAAAAACGATAAGAAATACACATAAACAAGAATTGTGCGTATAAATTACATAAAAAAGAACTTACAATCTCGATATCTTTGAAGCCGGTCAAAACGAGGTTCTTCAAAATCTCACAACCTATACCACCGGCACCGACCATTAATATTTTTGCATTGTTTATAGCCTCAGTCATTTGCTCATCAAACACACCAGCCACCCGCGAAACCATTTTGATTTCACTTTTTAATATTGTTTCCAGCCGTTAAAACAATGGACTTTTCAATGAATTCACGGAATTGCAAACGAACGAAACGAGACAAATTTAGCGACGCGCACCAAATGTCGCATCAGTCGCATGTCAAACTTGGCGTCAGCCAGTGTTGCCAGATGGACAATCTGAAAACTGAAAATGCGGTGTAATGTACTAAAAATTACAGTGTTTTTGTCATAAATACAGTAAAAACGAAAAAAAATTACAGTATATTTTACAGTGCAAATAAAAAATATTCATATTATTTAGATAGTTGTTTATTATCAACCTTACAAATTAAATTAATCAGTGTCTCTATATATCGCTAGTTTCGTGCACTTAATTTTAAATTTTTGGCGACAACTTCCGAATCGGGAAAAATTTCAGGTTATCTTCCGATTTTAATGTCTTCTTTTCAAACACTGTGGCAATTGCTGGTTGTGATGACAATGGTTTGGCTGCAACCCTTTTGGCGTCCCACTGCTGGGCACGGGTCTCTCCCCATTATTGGGGAGGCCTGGAGCTTACTCCACCACGCTGCTCCAATGCGGGTTGGTGGAGATGCGGGTTAGTGGCCAACCCGCTGTCGGATGTTTTCAAACCGCCCATAAGGCCTCCGACAAGGTTTAACGACTGTTATCTATCGACAACAACCGGGACCGACGGCTTAACGTGCCCTCCGAAGCACGGAAACGCGCATGAAATTTTTTGCCACTAGCGGTCACCCATCTCACACCCGACCGCGCCCGTTTCGCTTAGTTGCATAGATCGTTTGCGTTCTACGCTAACCGCCGGGCCATGCGCGCTTGACATGACAATGGTTTAGATTTTTTCAAATGTTTATTTCCTTCACCATGCCTTTTTATAGCAATTCTGTCAGTTAATATTTTTATAGCACATAATACACAAATAGCAAGTGCCGTTTCTTAACTTTTTTGGAGGTCCACTATTATTGTCTTCCGAACAACTACTTAGTGGTTAATTTAAAAGCTTTAATGAGATAAACAACATAAATCTTTTTTTATACGTTTCAACGTACGTATAAAAAAACTAATGAGTAATACTGCCCTCGCCGATCCTGTAAAACGCAACTAATTTGAAAGACACACTATTTACATCAAACTGTAGTTGTCAAGGTGTTCATTCCTTCTAACCGGGTGATACTGTTTTGCGAATGAAAGACTGAATGGGGATTCCTCTACATTTACATACCTACTCGTATTTTTGCGATAAGTCGCGGTCATAATTTTAAAAATTTCAATTACAGTAGCGTTTATTTTAAAGAAATTAATAAAACTTGTTTCATAAAAAAATACAGTGTTCTCCATACACTGTATTTATAACAATACAGTGTACAGTAGACGGCTTGAAAATACAGTAGATCTACTGTAATTACAGTGCATCTGGCAACACTGGCGTCAGCCTAGGCCTAGAGCTTGCGTCAGTTCACAACACGTTCAGAAATTTTATCAATATTGTGTGTTCTTTTTAAAACTTTTTAAATAACTTAAGTGTAAAAAAATGAAAAAATGATATTTATGAATAATTTATTTTAGTTATGAATTTGAAACTATAATTATAACTTTAATAATTTAAATTTTATAAATAACTAGCCTTGCGCCAGCGGCTTCGCCCGCGTGGATCCGTTTAATAGATTCCCGTAGGATAAAAACCATGCTATGTCCTTTCCCAAGGTCCACTCTACCTGTGTTCCAAATTTCATGAAAATTGGTTCTGTAGTTTAAGCGGGAAAGCGTAGCAGACAGACAGACAGAGTTACTTTCGAATTTATATTATTAGTAAGGATTACTATTTCATTGGATTTGGATGGTAACCAAGGCATATGAATAAATAATAATTATACACAAAGTACGATACGGACAAATTGTGTAACTTTGAATTAAATTAACTAATCACTTACGTTTCTTTACAACGCCCGCGCCGTTTGAAATAGCTCCCAATGAAAAAATATTTTCACAAAAAAATAAAAAATAAGTGCAGTTTTGATTGAGTTCTACCTGCGTCTCTAGTTCCGCGCTAGCCCACGTAACCATTCGACCTAGGAAGCGTAAATCAATGGTAAGTTTATTATTATTAAATCAATGAACGAAATTTTTATAGAGCACTTTGAAATCGACATTGTCATTTGTTTGAACGTCGGATTGGCACTTGGCAGATAGCGTGGCGTTTGACGGCGTCCTACGTCACAATAATACGCTCCAATATTTATACATTATTTTTAGTCTAAGCTCCAATAGGTCAGGAACAGTCGGAATTTTCAGTTTAAATCTTAGAGCATCAAAGGTACTGACTGATTCACTCTTCTGTAGAGACGGCATCGCGGCATAGCGCCTCGCTTCGATCGATACAAAACCAGATTTGTGTCAAAACTGGTGCGGGGAGAAGAACGCACACGTCATTTTAATTTTGTCACACATTCACACCTATTCTTTCCATCGCTACAGATTTAGAAATGTCTAAATATGCCAATGTCAAATGACAGCGTCATTTTCTTTGCACCGACAACACTGACACCGACACATAATCATAATCATAATCTTTATTTGGACTATTTTTGGGTACAATAATTTCACCTTAAAATTACATAAATATGTACATAGATATAAGCTCCAAAAATAGATTTGCCGGTTAAGGCGTTCCAAATAACAATGTCAATGTCAATTCAGTTAATGCCAATAAGTATAATAATAATACATGGAACCAAAAACATACATTAAAATACATTATATTAAAATTTATTTAAACACTATAAAATTTTCCATTAATTCATTAACATTTTTATTTTAAAAGTCTTTAATACATAATAAATATTTATTTTTGTTAATTTTATACACAAACCATTATATTTTATTTCTATAGCTATATGTCCAGCTTATCATTTAAATATTCATTATAACTGTAATAGCATTTCATTATTAATAAATGTTTAATTTTCTTTAAAAACAAAGTCTCCTTAGATATCTCTTTAATGGCGTTTGGTAGTTTGTTATAAAATTTTATGGCCATATAATAGGTGCCTTTGGCGACTAAACCTAGTTTTTTTACCTTGGGGCCATGATAAATTATATTTACGTCTAGCATTGTACATATCACTATTTAATTTAAAGAGATGAGGATGTTGGCGCACAAACTTTAACAATTCCAGTATGTAAATGCACGGTACTGTTAGAACTTTTAATTCTTTAAACCATGGTCTGCAACTATCTAAGGTTTTTATTCCGGTTATAGCACGTATGCACTTTTTTTGACAAATGAGCACATCGTGACTATTTTATTTATTTATTTACCCTTTATTGTATTTTTACAATAGGCGGACTTAATGCCTGATGGCATTCTCTACCAGTCAACCTTTGGCGATGGTGAGAAGTTGTGGTAGGCATCATAAATAAATCAAAACAAAGATGAAATTAAAAAAAACTTAAATATAAAGTAAAAAAAATTGTTAAATATATATATACATATTTATATATAATATAATATATAAATAACGTATACAATATACTATATATACATATAAATAATATATATAATAAATATATACATATATAATATCTTACACAATTTCAGCTAAAGAAAGGCTATTAACACGACTTCAGATAGTACTCTCGTACAAGCTTTTTGAATGAACCTTTACTGGGCGCTTTGCGAATATTTTCGGGTAAGGCGTTCCAGAGGAGTGAAGCTTGTATGGTATATGAGGAGTGGAAGAAACCGCTACTATGCGGTGGAATTGCAAGTTTTAAGTTAGAAGAAGAGCGAAGAGTTCTATCATCCTTGTGCGTAGCATGGAGATACTGGAAACTTTCCTTAAGATAAGGTGGAGAAGCAGGATCGTTTAAGATCGAATAAAGAAGACTGAGAATTCTAGAGCACCGCCTTTGGCGAATAGTGAGCCACTTAAGTTGACTGCGAAATTGTGAGACATGGTCGTACTTGCGTAGACCAAAAATGTAACGGATACAGTTGTTAAGGAGGCGCTCTAATTTGTTGAGATGCTCTTCATTCAGATCTGAGTAACAAACATCTGCATAATCAATAATGGGCAAGACGAGGGCGTTAACTAAAAGTAATTTTGTTTTAGTTGGCAAAAAATGTTTCGTTCGATACAGAGACTGCAATGTGGCATTAACTTTCCGACTGATTTCTTTAATTTGCACGTGCCAGCTCAAGGAATTATCCAGAAACAGACCTAAATTCTTAACTGATCCTGACAAGCGAATTGGGGCTCCATTAAAAATAATAGGTGGTAATTTATCAACCTCTGTTTTTGCAAGAAGCTTAGAGCTTCCAATTAGGATGGCCTGACATTTTGTAGGATTTACAGTTAGTCCAAAGCGAGATGACCAGAGTTTCAGTTTGTCTAAATTCTGGTTTATAACTGCAATTGCATTATGTAAGTCATCTTTGGTGCTTTGGGTATATAACTGTAAATCATCGGCATACAAATGATACGAACAGTTGAAGCTAGAGACTAGGGTATTAACAAATACAGAAAACATCAAAGGAGATAAAATTCCGCCTTGTGGCACACCAGTAACTACATCAGCCCAACCAGATGATGCTTGACCTAAACAAACTGATTGCTGGCGGCCACGAAGATAGGATGCAAACCACTTTAATACTGTGGGACTGAAATGGAGCAAGGAGAGGATGGCAAGAAGGATTTCGTGGTCCACTGTGTTAAACGCATTAGAAAAATCAATCAGCACCAACACTGTTAGCATTTTGTTATCCATGCCACGGCGGATATCGTCAGTTATTTTAATAAGGGCGGTGTTGGTGCTGTGACACGGACGAAACCCAGACTGAAAGGAACTCAGTAGGTTATTTTTAAAGATATGAGTGGATATTTGCGCATACACACAGGCCTCTAGAACTTTTGAAAGGAATGGAAGAATAGAGATAGGTCTATAGTGACTGGGATCGAGGGGGTGTGGAACTTTTGGTAGAGGGCCGACTAAAGCCTTTTTCCAAATCGTGGGGTATTCCCCGGATGAAAGTGAGAAATTTATAATATGGGTGATTTCCGGCAGAAGATACTCCACGATATTGGAAATCGCAGCCCACTGCCTTAGATTTAATTGACAAGAGAGTCTTCTTAATTTCCCTCTGATCTACAGATGAGAAGTTAAAATCTGGAGCGTTGGGGGATTGCATTGATGCAAGAGAGGCAAGTGTTTGAGAACGAAGAGAATGGTCAATAGGAGAAGTAGAAATAAAATGACGATTGATTTTATCTAATTTAAGGGGAGTGAAGCTGCAATCGGTTTCCGGCATTTTGCAGACACCTAGTGCCTTAAGAAATTTCCACATGTCAGCGGGAGAAGAATCGCTAAGATTGAAATGGATGTAACGGCGTTTTGCTGTTCGTATCAATTGATTGCAGCGATTCCTTGCAATCTTGAAAGCGGCCCAGTTTTGTGCAGTGCGTTGTTGTTTAAAAGCTCGGAAAGCGCGATCACGTCTAGCCATTGCCGCTCGAACAGTCTCAGTCATCCAGGGCGCAGGGGGTCGTTTTAGTTTCACTGCTTGCACTGGAGCGTGGACGTCATACAACTTCAAAACAGCATTGTTCAGGTGAAGGATTTTGTCGTCCACTGTAGAAGCAGCTTTTACCTTAGATAGATCTACTTTACTAGCGTCATTTCTCAACCGCTCAATATCAATTTTTGAGAAACTTCTAATATATAAAGTTAACGGTTTATGTTTCGGAGGTCTTAATTTGTACGACATGTAAAGTAGGTCATGTATGTCGCGAAAACCCGGGAGCGGGGAGTTGCCCATAAAAGTTAACGAGATCAGGCGCACTTGTTATTAAGAGGTCTATCCACGAGTCATCAAAGTCAACATTGTGATGAGTGGCCTGCAAGGGCAAAATGGATAGATTGACCGACTCAATGATATCCCGAAGCTTAAGAGATCGCGCAGAAGTTTATTTGTACAACTTCCCCATATAACAATACCATATTTAATCCAAGCATGCGCATATGCGTAATACGCAGATAGTACCGATTTTATATTAGTACATTTCTTTATTTCTCGCAAGCCGTAAATAAATTTATTTAGTTTATTTTTAACTATGTCAATATGCGAGTTCCAAGTCAAATTTGAGTCAATACTTACACCTAATAAATTAAAATTTTCAACTATTTCTATGTCTTTGTTATCAAATTTTAAAGAGATGTCAATTGGATTCTTTTGACAAGGATAAAATTGCATTAATTTTGTCTTGTCAAAATTTAGAATTAAATTGTGATGTCTTAACCAAGTCGAGACATTTTCAAATATTTCAAGCAGTCTTTCAGTTAAATTTGAATTGCCTTTCGTCTTTAAGATAATAGAGATGTCGTCTGCAAATAAAATCATGTCAACATTTAATTGTATTGGTAAATCATTTATGTAAATCAAAAACAATACGCAACCTAATACACTTCCCTGAGGAATGGACTGACATAAGATCTTTTCTGTCGATACAATTTTTTCTATAGTATAGTTAATTTCATTGTGATATTCAATACTCACAAACTGTTTACGATTACTGAGATATGATTTTAGCCAATTGTAAGCTTGGCCGCGGATGCCTATGTTCCACAATTTTTCTAATAATATTCGGTGGCATACCCGGTCATAGGCCTTGGTCATATCGAGTAGTATACCCACTGCATAGTGTTTATCATTTAGGAATTCAAGTATTTTATTTGTATATTCAAAAATTGCAAGCGTTGTGGATTTACTTTTCTGAAACGCGTTTTGAATTTTATGTAAAAGCTGATATTTTGATAAAAACGCGTATATCCTATTGCACATCGCCTTTTCAAATATTTTTGAGTCTATTGGCAGTAATGCTATAGGTCGATAGTTTGAGGGGTCATTTTCATTGCCTTTCTTGAATATGGGTTTTATTATTGATGTTTTTAGTAAGTCTGGGAATTCACCTTGTTCAAAGGATTGGTTTATAAGGAAAGCATACGGTTTTGCTAACCACTTACTTGCTCGTTTTATCAAGAAAACGGTTATGTCATCATATCCTACACTAAAACTATTTTTAAGTAATCTTATTATTGTAAGTACTTCTTCCTCCGTAATTGGTTTAATGTAAATGGAATGCAAGGAATGTGCTGATTTAATTTTTGGCGTATGTTTTTGGTTTTGCATATTTATAGTAGGTCCCCCAATATTAATAAAGTAATTATTGAACGCTTCAGCAATTTTCACAGGGTCTTTTTCAAGAGTGTTGTTTATATTAAGTTGAAAATTTGATTGTTTTTTAATTTTACCAGTTTTTTCTTTTATAAGTTGCCACATAGTGCGTATTTTGTTACTTGAATTGTTCATTCGTTTTATATTATAATTTCGTTTCGCCAATTTAAGTACCTTTTTTAAAATTTTACAGTATTTTTTATAATCTTTTAATAAGATATCGTTTTTTGTACTTTTATTTAATAAATGCAATAGCCTTTTATTTGAACATGAAATTACAAAATACATACACACTAGTTGTATAACTAGAAGGCACATTGTGCATGGACGTTGGGACGAGGGTTTCGCCCGTAAAGGCCACTCCTCTGTCGGGTGTCATACCTGTCAATACCTTGATGATCTAAGGTTTAAATAAAATTTTGAAGTGAAAACTTCTTTCGCGTCAGGACACGTGGCCTGATCGAATATTCGTAAGACGGAGGGGTGATAGTTGATGGCTCGACTGTCTATACTTGTAAAATTCGTTTATACGAAGTATTTAAAATATGGACATTGAACAAAGTGCATCTATTAATGAAAAAAGTGGCGAAGAAATAGTGAAAGAAAATGAGTGAGTACTTTATAAAAATACTAGATGAAAACCTACTGAAAATACTAGATGAAGAATAATAGGTACCGATAATAAAAGCAATTCGTGCGAAATTATTCCCTTACCATTCCAAAATATCAAAAATGCACAACATTAATGTTCAAGTTTTCACTTCTGCCGGCACTACCGGAGTGCAACCCGTTGTTTTTTGAAGTGAAAACATCTTTAGCGGCGTTGTGCACTTTTTTTGGGATGCGTAAAAAATGTTAAACTCGTGTCAGGACACGTGGCCTGATCGAAAATTCGTAAAATAGTAGAGGAGACGTGGAAGATCGACCTTCACCGATCTGATAACTCGATGAGACTTATTTTTTATCAAATATAATTTATAAACATATATGCTTATGATAACTTGCCTATCGAAAGAAGTTCATAGCTATTTTTAATTTAATCAATTTTCTTTCATATCACCACTTAGAATAATTGCATTATAGAAACCAAGTTCGCCCGCCCAAATTGAAGCATTTTAATTGGTGCCATTAATGGCACCAAACATCGGGTGTGCTGTTAAATTGTGTCACAACACTCTTGAAAACCAAAATAAGTCTAATAAAATAACTTTTCACGGTGAAGTTTTCAATATTTTGTAGTATCTAATTTGGGGTAAATAAAAATATTTTGTTCGTCAGATGTGACATCTTATTAAAAGATTATAAAAAATACTGTAAAATTTTAAAAAAGGTACTTAAATTGGCGAAACGAAATTATAATATAAAACGAATGAACAATTCAAGTAACAAAATACGCACTATGTGGCAACTTATAAAAGAAAAAACTGGTAAAATTAAAAAACAATCAAATTTTCAACTTAATATAAACAACACTATCTGTGTGAATCTATTTAGTGCTTCAATTTTGACAGTGCGCTTATATGAAGACACTCATTCTACAGGTAATTATTCTAAGTATCACCTTCACTCTTGTGATCGCCACTTGTACGCTATTTGTTTGTCTCTTTATTAATGTTTCATTTTTGTATTACGGTGTACAATAAAGAGTTTAATAAATAAATAAATAAATAAATAAATAACTGAATGAGTTTTATCTCAATTGATAGTTTTCAACACACATAATTTGCTTAGGTAGGCTTGCCTACTTATTTCCGTGCATTGCTACCTGGTAAGTAGATGTGAACAGGTAAGTCAATATAGGTACCTAGGCATACAACACATTCCTAGGCATATTCTGTGTGTTAAAAACTATCAATTGAGATAAAATTTAACTCATTCGGTTATTGCAAGAGTGAGGTGATGAAAGAAAATTGATTAAAATTAATTACCTTTATATTAAAAATAGCTATGAACACTTTTCGATAGGCAAGTTATCATAGGCATGTATGTTTATAAATTATATTTGATTAAAAATATGTCTCGTCGAGTTATCAGATCGGTGAAGTTCGATCTTCACCGGCTCTTAGACCAAGACGGAGGGGTGTCAGCTGATGACGGATCGACTGCCGGCACTATCGGAGTGTAACCCGTTGTCTTTTTTAATTTAAAATTTCTAAAAATAAAACCTAGGTGGATCGATTTATCACCCCCGAAACCAGGGTAGGTACTAAATTTCATCAAAATCGTTGGAGCAGTTTCCGATATTCAAAAAATATATTTAGGTATTTATAAGAATAATTGTTTGTTTAAATGTATTAAATAGAGTATAGTTATATAGGTAGGATTACTTTTTAAGAAAACTTTAAAGAGAATACTTAGTTATTTTATTTGCAAAAATGTGGTTAAACCGGCACCATTTGTTATTGTAATTTTTACAAGGTGGGCGCCGGGGGTTTGAACCATATAATCTACGTGTTGGAAACCAGTCTTTACCGCTTTGCTGCTCAAGAAAATTCTTATAACAAAATACAAAATATGCTAATTTATTTAATTGGTTGATAAAATTACTTGACGAAAGCTGAGCATTCCCTAAACATGATAAGAGTACAATGAAAGCGCAGACTTGGGGAGGAACGTTGATAAATTACCCAGTGTAACATAATTATCATGAGCTCGTCGGCTCAGTTTCCACCAGTCAGGGCCGGATTTAGAGGTCTGGATGCTCCGGGGCAACAATATAGTGGAGGCCCCTTAGCCCCAAATTATTTTACAAATAAAATGGACAATTTTTTTCAGTTGTATTTTCCCATAAACAATTTATTGTGAAACCAAGTATAGATCCTTTTATTATTTAACAAACATAATATATGTGTAATCGGAAACAAGAAGGAAAAGTTGTTTACTAGTGTGTACTAGTCTCAATTTGATTTTTTTTCCGAAGTCTCTATTATGTTGGCCCCACTTTTGTGGAGGCCCCGGGGCTGTAGCCCCGGTTGTCCTCCCCTGAATCCGGCTCTGCCACCAGTTACGGAGATTAAGTGAGTACACAACTATACGCTAATTAATTAAGTAGGTATACACAGAGTACTGAATACTATATTATATTATATTTCTTCGTATACATAAGTATAAATACCTTACAGAAAGTTCACCAAGTAACCATTAAATCCTCCTGGATGTGGACTTTGGCTCTTTAGTAAGCAATAAATTGCAACTTACCTGTAAAGATAGGACTCCTATGTAATAAATATGTAAGAACTTTTCTCCTGAAGGTCAATAACGGTAATTCGACTATATTTACGAGTACTATAGTCGTGTCTAAGATTATATACGCGGAAAATGACGGTCGCCCCCACAGACTTAAATATATTTATGTACCTAAGTCTGTGGTCGCCTCGTGTTAGTATGACCGCAATTTTGCATTTGTAATGAAAAGTTTGTAGGAAATAAAAGCATATCGTATTGAGCGAAGTGAAGAAAAATACGAAAGTTGTAGGTTTTTATTCATCGTTTAAATTTTACAGCCCTTTAGACTGAAAATAATATTTTATATTTAACGCTAGAAAACGAGATTGTACGAAGGGCGGACTTAATATCGAGAAGCATGCTCTAGCAGTCAACCCTGGTTGATATAATTCTGAAATGAAGCAAATAATTTACTTAATATTATCTAGTTTCCAATATCTGTATTTAAATGTAAAATGTTAAAGGGATTCTGTGGACGATAGCCAATATCTAAATTCGTGACAACAGGGAATAGGGATCAGTCAAAGGGAAAAATCAAAACAAAAAAATCATTTCTATTTAATAAATAATAAACATCTCACACAAAATTACATAATTAACATTATCTTTCTCTTTATATCTTGATATAAAATTCGGTATTATCAACGCCTCCCACTATAAACATCTAAAATAATTTATACTTTCATTGTTATCAGTCTATTATGACCGCTATTAACAAAACGTGGTTCGTTGAATATTAATAGGAAGCACTTGTTTTAAAGATAATTTTCAACAATTAATTTTGCCGAAGACAGCTTTCAATATAGTATCAATAGCCCTTAATTAGTTCGCGTTTTTTATTAACCGTTTATTATTAATTAATTTGCCGTTTATTATTATTACTGCCTCACTTTGCATAAATTAAAACTTGTTAATATAATAACTTTATCTTTTCTTCGTTTTGGATAATCCAACCCAAACCTGAATTATTATTTTTAAATTGAAATTTACCTAACATTCAATAGTTGTTATTGTTTAAATAAATTATTTACAAACAAACTTTAATTCTGATTTAAAATGAAAATCAATAACAACATGATCCCGTAGTAACTACTACGTAGGTACTACGGCGTAGTAAAAAAAAATACAAAGCAAGAAAATAATACTTACGTAGGCAAACGCTCCTTGTATTGTGCTTACGTCTTAAATTGTTATTTTGAACTGACATAAATCTTAGAGCATCACAGATACTGACAAGTATGACACCCTGACGGGTGAGACCTTTGATGCTTTAGTATTTTGATAGCTTAGACTGAATAATGTACTTACGTACTTTGATAGACTTAATCTCATATTAAATTTTCTACTAAGTATAATAATAATAATAAGTAGTAAAATGTATATTATCCAAACATAACAATGTCAGTCGTATTTTCGTTCATTTTCATACATATTTTCATTCAGTAATATTTCGGAAATTTGACACTAATAAAATAAATTACGTCAACAAGATGTCAATGCTAAAATTTAGTCCCCGGAAAAATAATAAAATAATTTAATTTTCCGATGTCCAAAAATATACAAATTTTGGTGAATAATACAAAATAGATCAGGATGCCCCCAAAGAAAGGTAAAGGTAAAGGCAAAGAACCTCCACCACCTCCACTCAAAGGAATGGTGGGACCTCCGCCTAAACCTAAAAAGCCACCGCCACCACCAGCTTGCTTTGGACCAGAAGATCTAGCTAAGTTCAAGGAGATGTTTAAGGCCCACGATGAAGAAAACATTGACAAGGTATACCAATTCTTTAAAATTTACTAAATATTCTAAAAGGGAAGAATAAGCACTTAAAATAAGAGGCTCTCTAAAGCATTATTTTTTTTAAATATTCGAACATAAAAGTGAACATATTCCACATACTTGTACATTACTGCCAAACTGTAAGTCAGGGTCCATTTTCTTTTGCGATAATCAAACGTTACACACTCATGGCCCCACAGTAAGGTAATTAATACCCTGTGTTGTGGGTACCATGGACACATACAAAGACAGGAACACAAACACCCAGACCGAGAACAGAAATTTAAACTCATTATTCAAATTTCTGTTTCGCTCGAGAATCGAACCCGGGACCCCTCCATTGTCCGGTTTGGTAACGATTACGCCACGCAGGTCGTCGTGATAATGATATAAACTTCTTTATTTAAAGGTAAAACTGGAAGATATTCCTTTGATGTTGAGAAAGCTTGGTTTTAATCCTAAAGGTCACGAAATAAAACAGCTATTTACTCAGTTCTTAGAAGATGAATACGTAGATACAGTAGAATACCACGAATGGTTGTTTATGATAGAAGCCAAAATGAATTGGGGGGATGATTTTGAACTTGCTGTGACTAAAGCATTTGCGGCATTAGGTCACGACGATGATGAAAAAGGTATCTGCGACTTGGAATTACTGCGAGAAGAACTATTTAATTGGGGTGAACCGCTTGTTGAAATTGAGTTTATGGATTGGATAAAACTGGCACTTAAAGACAAAACTTATAACCCTGAAGATGGGTCCTTTAATTACGTAAAGTTTATAGAGAACATGAACAGCAAAGATGAGAAATACATTAAAGAACCAATAAACTTCTTCAAGCTAGATCAGAAGACATTAGCGGCGATGGCGTTAAAGAAGGCTCAAGAGGAGAAAGAGGAACAGGAGAAGAAGGAAGCTGAACGTCGCGCTCGAGAGGAGGCTAGGAGGCAGAAGATGATAGCTGATGGTTTAATTCCACCTGATTGACCTTTAAAATACTATGTATTTTCTAAATTTTAGGTAGTAATGTTATCGTCACAAAGTCACAAATAGTAAATGTAATAAATAAATGGGAATCATATGTTTTTGTTTTCTTGACTCGTATTATTTATGAATCCATTTGTTTGTATGAGAATTTTTCAATGGGGGCTCCATTGAAACACACAAAAAATAATAAAATTACAAGTCTCATAGTTTGACGGCTTTGATCATTGTTTCCTAGAATCAATTATGTTGTGTTTCGGTGGAAAGATGCAGTTGGCTGCCAAACTTATATGAGGCGACTATCAGCCTCTGGAGGACAGCGCAACTGCTTCCAACTTCCAACCACTGAGGTTCTACTACTACATAATTATAGAGAAGACCACGATTTTGCGCCACACTTTGCGGTACGCTGTACCGCAACTCTCCAGTGAGTATCCAACACCCGTTGAGAGAAGTCTAGTTTGGCTCGCATAAATAATTATATAAAAATGCCTGGTTGTGTTCTTATAAACTGCCGTAAACATTCCAGAACATCAAAAGAAAAGTGATAGTTTAACATTTCATCGGTAAGTAGACGTAGACACATGAAATTTACGGCACTTATGACGTTTTGGTCGTATGAAAACTATACCCTATAAGCGATCTAGCCACAGAACATATTAAATGAGGTAGAACGGCAATAATGCGCCGTTCGTATAAAAACCGGTGTCATCGATCCAGCCCCACCTTTCACCTCTACTATATCATCATCATTAACATCATCAGCCTATATTAGTCCACTGCTGGACATAGGCCTCTCCCAAGGCGTGCCATTGAGCCTGATCTTCTGCTCTACGCATCCAGTTACTTCTTGCCATCCACTACATCTATACTTAAATAAATATGAAGCTTACGCACATATTTGCAATTTCAAATCTAGCCAATCTTAGCGCCGCACAATCACGCGATTTCAAATGAACGAATCACACCCAAGTACGCATATCGCAGCGCGATCGCGTGTTTCTGTAGAGATATGAGCGTTGCTCATATCCTTGGCCCGTCTGCCCCGCCCACAACTCCATTCTAACCTCTTTAATCCTAAGTTAGATCAAGCGCTGCATGTTTTAATAGTTTGGTTAGATGACTTTAGTTCTATTTCTTACCAAAATGAGGCAAACTTTTGGATCGGGATGTCTTCTATACTAATATAGTTCAATGTTTCCAACAGACTATTAGGTACATATTTCATCGAGGAAAATGCTTTAAGACAGTAACTGGATCAACAAGTCTTAATCATTAAACCATTTTAATAAAGACGTTTTTATCTTTGTTATGCGACTTCCAAGATGTTAATCTTCGCAATTCATATTCATGTAGCGCTGGAGGAAGGTCTGCATAAGTTTTATCTCGATAAGAAATGGGACGAACTTTATGGCGAACATTTTTCGCGTCATGTCTAATTTATGCAAGTAAGTATCACGACTATTCCTCTTTGGACCCTATATACTGAAGATACATGACGAGAAAATATTAACGTATTGTATGTTCTTATAATTCTTTATTCAATAAGAGTAGCAGACGAACATGCAAGTTACTTGGTGGAAATTGGGCGCTGCAGTCCTTGGATATCTATACGGAACGTGCAAGTACTGCTGCATCGACTTCTGTCATGAACCTGCCATGAACTGTATTTTGGTATAGAGGTGTGGTCAGACGTACATGAAATGGAAATACAGTATCTTATGCAATTATTATTGTACACAATTGTATTGTACTCGTAAGTGTATACAGACAAGACTTCTGTGTATGGCTGTAGTGACCAGAAATAAACGAATGGATTGATGGATTTTTTTTATATCAGATGGCCTGCATTCTAGTTTGCTACTTGAACGAAACTATACTTATGAATTCTTACTATTACTTATTATTCAGTACTTACGAATGCTTAAAACTTAAAACTTTAACTTTCTTATTATCGCCACAATAATGTGATCAAATAAATAAAAACTTATAAAGACTTAAGAAAAATACAGTCCAAGAAATTTAAAAGGCAAACTCTACCATCACATCTCATAAAATTTTATGTAGGTAACTCGTCTTATTGCAATCACCGGTACGAAAAGCGTTTTTAGAAAGTCTCATTACTATGCTATGATACTAAATCGTACTAATAAGTACCAAAAACAAGCGGTCGTCCTTACGCCGCACATGGCCGCCGCAGCAACGGAGTTCAGGTTTCGAGGGTTCCTCCTACCCAGGCGGGCAGTCTCCAGGGGAAACAATGTCCGCTTTATAGGCGGGTGTAATAAGTACCAGGTTTTCTTACTATTGTTTTGAATAAGTCAAGCTAGATGGCGCTATATGTCGCCTCACAGTCATGCTGCATAATAAATACCCATTGTACCTGAAAATTTATTTAAAAAAGGGCTGGAGTTTTTTTCCGCCCGCTATTTTCTCCTAGCCCATATACGCCTTAGCGCACCCAAAGCGGATGAGACGGTCAGCTGATGGCCGTACAACAATGACAAACATCAAGTGTATATTATTACCCAGGATGTTAATAGAACTATTTCATATCTGTTTCTGAATCATGCTAACGATTGTATACTTACGTATTTTGTCTATTGTAAAATCGGTATAACTTAGTTCATCCCATATTTCCTTCCCGTAATCGGGCTACACTGGCCCACAGTTTGTAGGTAACTATTTCATATCTGTTTCTGAATCATGCTAACGATTGTATACTTACGTATTTTGTCTATTGTAAAATCGGTATAACTTAGTTCATCCCATATTTCCTTCCCGTAATCGGGCTACACTGGCCCACAGTTTGTAGGTAATCTCCATTTGATTCATAGCAAAATTGTTATTCGCCATCCATCCCGTTGGCGCTGAAAATGGTCAAGGTTTTATTAATGACCATTTGTTTGGAACGATGGATAGGTATATAATTTGTGGTGATGACGTAGCATTTTCGCACTGCTCTCAGTTGACAACATGCCTAGTGAGACATATTCCTTAAATAGAAGATTTGGAAAGGCTCCGAAATTTTGGTCATTTCATCCTTCGAATGGGACGAGCGTAATTCGGGTATCATTTGCCTCATTCATAAGCTGGCTGAGGTGCCGTGTAATTTACTTAATCTGTAATTTAGATTGCAGCGTCAAATTTATGTGGAATGCCCTACAATCTTGTTGCTATTTCTTATGAAAATATATTGTCCGCTTTAGGTTATTTTTTGTGAAGTTTTTTTTGATAATTTACAGCCAACTTTTATGTTTAAAATGTAATGGTGGTAATTGTGTAATACTCAGGGTGCCAGTTCAAAACGATGGATTGGTCAATATGGTCAAATTTAGGAAATTCAGATTTTTCTATAATAAAAAACCGAAAATGAAATGTGACTGCATTTCAAATTACAACTTAAACTCACAAGAAATGAAAATCTTGAAGAAGGTTTATCTAAACTTCTTTTCTGTCGCTGGTTTTACACAATTTCTACAATGGGATTTAAAATTTTGGCGGGAAGTCCAAAGGGACTTGTTTTAAATTCTAGCTGTATTTTTGAGTGATACATTATTCTTAGTCTAAGGTGATAATGTTCATTTGCGACGACAGTGTGACATTTCAAAAACCGCACTTTTACAGGAAACTACTTTAAAACTTTTGACAGGCCATATTTTTTAAAATATTGTCCAGATAACTTTATAATTTAAGAGAATGTTGTACGTTTACTAATGAGCAAATGAATTATGTAAAACTATTGCAAGTTTCCATAAAGAAATATTGGAATTAATGCAATTTAAAAAAAAATAGAAAACTTATCACCTTTTTCCTGAAATATGCAAGATTTTTGATGTGTTATAATTAAATGTAACGTTGTTGATGATGAAATTAGTTATTTGGTGCTGGGTTAAGAAATAATAAAACATTGATAATGAGAAATTTATATAATTAAATACTTCTATTAAAAATCAAAAAAGTGGTATCTAGTAATGAGTTTCACTTCAAAATATGTTTATGATGAGATCTTCAACCACAATTAAGTAGTATTAAAATAAGACACTTATAAAAATCACATAAACTTTCTTTTAGTCTTAATCTAACATATTTGGCTTTGGTTTTTCACGTATATCTCGGTAATCTGGGTTTTTTACTGAATCATCGCCATCTGCAAGGAATTAAATAAGAGGTAAGTTTTTTGTGTGTTTTTGTTAAATTGTAATTAGTCAGGTGCACATCCGGCTATAAGTCAGTTAAAAGTTTTCAGATGCATTGCCAGTTTAACTAAAATTAAGTAGTTTTTAACAAAGCGCTCGGATGACGATGACACTAATCATTATTATCTCAATTTACTATCTTACTACTATTATAAATGCGAAAGTTTGTAAACCTGGATGTATGTATGTTGGTTACTCTTTCACGCAAAAACTACTGAATGGATTTTAATGAAAGTTTACAAATAATATAAAAAATAATTATAGCTTAGACATCAGAATAACATGGACTATAATTTATCTTGCACAGACAGAGTCTCGTGCACCAGCTAGTTAGGACAAAATCTACAGTTCTACTCACCTTCAACAAAAAATGATGACGAGGATCTACTAGAAGAATAACTGGACGATGAAATTGAAGATTCACTACGGCTGCGATACTTTTGAGTTGTCTCTGAATTTTCTAAACCAAAAAAGTATAATAAGTTTAAAGCGATATTTAAATCAAGGATAGTAAACTGTCACAAAAAATTAGGTATATAAATATATCACTATAAATTCTATGATGTCCGTGTTTAGTGCAATTGTCAAGTAAAATCATGATTCAAATGAGCCAAAGTATAAAGTAGACGTGATGTCCCTATGTGAGGAGTGCCTTTACATCTTATATCACTGATCGCCAATCTATACCTAGACGGTATATGCAAGGTAAGAGTCAACGATACTATCTCAAAACCCTTGAGGCCAGAGAAAGGGGTGAGACATGGATGTATCTTATCTCCCATTCTTTTCAATATCTACGGGGAGTATATAATGAGAAAAGCCTTGAACAAGTGGGAGGGAGGTATCTCTGTCTGTTGCATAAAGGTTAGCAACCTAAGATATGCGGATGACACCACACTTATTTCGCATCATCGAAAAAAAAACTTGCCGAACTATTTAATACAGTACAGTAAGAGAGTGAACTGGTTGGACTCACTATCAACAAGTTAAAAACAAAAGTAATGCTCATTGACAGAACTAGTTTGCTCTCAAGGACTGACGAACTATCGGTGCTCGAAGTTATAAATGAATTTATATACCTCGGATCGTTGATATTTGATCAAGGAGGAAGTGAGCAAGAAATCAGAAGAAGGATTCAGATGGCCAAAGTTGCAATGGGGAAACTCGCACGTATTTGGCAGAATAAAAAGGTATCTAAAGTCACCGAGATCAGACTAGTCCAGGCACTGGTTTTCTGGTTTTCGAGAATCAGACGGCAGACCGCAAAAAGATAGATGCATTTGAAATGCGGTGCTGGAGAAGAATGCTCCGCATCCCATGGACCGCACAAAAAGACAAACCTGTCTATATTGGAGCATTTACAGATAAAAACAAGTCTCTCAACGATATGTTACCGTAGGATCCTTGGGTATTTTGGTCACATTGCCCGTCGAAAAACTGACAGCTCCGAGAAATTGCTGTTGTTGCGTAAGGTTCAAGGAAAAATACCCCGCGGCAGATCACCCAGCCGTTGTTGTGACCAAATTACATCTATTACTGGTCTCCCAATAACAGCTGCTTTGAAAGAGGCTGAAAACCGGACGAAGTGGAAGCGAGTAATCCAACAAGTCACGAAGGACTTTCGCGGACACAACCTTCAGGAATGAAGAAGCGATTAAGAAGAGTCCCTATGTATGTTGCAAAATCAAAATGATTGGTAAACTACCCATATAGTAATAATAATTATTATCAAGAAACAAACAAAAGTGAGTCACAAGAAACAAACTTATTAACTGCGGTCGAAATAATGTTTATTTTTTATTTTTTAGATACCTATTTCAATTTAGTACTTTATATAAATTTTCATCAAATATGTATAGGTATTACCTAACTTACCTTTCATCTCATCACTGTCACCAGTAACTTGATTCTTTCTTGCTAATTCTAACATTAATTTGGTCCTTGACTAAATCTGAAATAGGTTATAATATAAACAATATTATTTTATTTAACAAGTATAACGTGATAAGTGCAAGTATATGGATAAGATTTTTAACAGTATTCGGAAACATCATGACATCCACATTTAACCCAAACCACAACTTGCTATAAAGTAATTGTTTTATCATCTTCAATGTTACAATAAAAGTTATCCTAGTGAAATTAATTAAAATTTTGAGCATAAATGTGATATCTAAAACCTATTTATATTGTTTGTTTTTACATTTTACACAAACACTGTGATAAAAATTAGTATCATATTGTCGAAGAAAAAAAATAAAATCAATATACACTTACTTTTTCACATAAACAATGGTAAACTCGTGATGTCACATTTTTGACGAAAACCGGGAGAACTTCACGCTAGCAACAACTGAGCTGTCACGTTCTTGCTGCCAACTACGTATCCGAAAGAGATAGTGCTATACAGTGACATTTGTATCTCTTTTTCTCATAACTTCACCATTTTAAGAGTAAAAAATACCGCGATTTTACCGAAAGATAGATCGCGATATCGCGATCTTTAATTTCAATAAAACAAAAAAATGGATATTTAGAAATGTTACACTGTCGTCGCAAGTGAGCGATATCAGATAAAGTTGATAGAATTATGTTCGATATAGGTTAATGACAGTGCACGAGTGTTGTTAAATATCAGTCAATAACAGCGCGAAAATATGTTTTTTCGGCTTGCCTCCAAAACTCCGTCGGACATGTTTTGGTAAAGTAGCCATCGCTTTACTTGATCATCTGACTGAGTGATACCTGACTACTTACTGATTTTTTGTGACTGCTAAGTGATGTAAAAATTATACTTGACGTTGGCAATATGCACCAGAGTTTGCGATGTCATTAGTGTAGTAAATAATGAATGGAAAATATTGAATGGTTGCTAGGATTTTATCCAATGCCGTAAAAAGAATTAAAAAAATAACGGCATTTACTTTAATGCACTTTCTCTATCATAGACTTCGCATTATTCGCATATAGGTAGGTACTTCTCTATCATGTCATGAAGTAGAGAACTTTTTTGAAGTGAAAACTTCTTTAGCGGCGTTGTGCACTTTTTTTGGGATGGGTAAAAAATGTCAAACTCGCGTCAACTACACCTGGCCTGATCGAAAATTCGTAAGACGGAGGGGTGACAGCTGATGACGGCTCGACTGTCTATACTTGTAAAATTTGTTTATATCAAGTATTTAAATTATGGACATTGAACAAAGTGCATCTATCTATTAATGAAAAAAGTGACGAAGAAATAGTGTACGAAAATGAGTGAGTACCTACTTTATAAAAATGCTAGATGAAAACCTACTGAAAGTACTAGATAAAAAATAATACTGATAATAAAAGCAATTCGTGAGAAATTATTCCCTAAGCATTCCAAAATATCAAAGCACTACCGACCGGAGTGCAACCCGTTGTTTTTTTTATAATGCTCAAAGGATTCCTTGTGTCTCATCATATCCTACTAATACATATTATAAATGCGAAAGTAAGTTTGTTTGTTACTCAACCGCGGGGCACAGTTAGTTACCTATATATAATTATTTGGATACGCTCAAGGTCCTTAGAGCATCATAGGTATTGACTCTCGTCAATGAGTCAGTACCTTTGATGCTCTAAGTCAAGGTCTCATAATTTTCTGCCTTGCTGGGAATATAACCCGTCGTCGGCAGTCTATTGTCACCATTGCGCTACACGGGTCGCTATTGGATTCTGACCAACTCGTATTGGAGCAGCGTGGCGGAGTAAACTCTAGGCCTCCCTAATATTGGGGTGATCCATGCTATGGAGAGGTACGATAAGTTACAACTATCCTTCTTCCTATTCTTTTTACGTCCGTTTGTTCATCTTTTATATAGATACCTATGCAGTTTTCACAATGCATGTTTTATATATCTGCTAAAATATTAACCATAAACAAGACACATTTAATTATTATTTTTATGACTTAGACACTTAGAGCATTAAGATATTGACATGTATGACACCCGTCAGAGGAGTGGCTTTTACGGGCAAACCCCTCGTCCCAACGTCCATGCACATTGTGGCTTCTAGTTATACAACTAGTGTGTCTGTGTGTGTCGGTGTCAGTGTTGTCGGTGAATAGAAAATGACGTTGTTAATTATTGAAATTGACATATTTAGAAATGTATGCGTCTGTAGCGATGAAAGAATATTTGTGAATGTTTGACAAAATTAAAATGTGTGCGTTCTTACCCCGCACCAGATTTGGCACAAAAATTATGTATCGAAGCGAGGCGCTATGCTGTCTCTACTGTAGGGTGAGTCAGTAACTTTGATGCTCTAAGACTGACACATTAGACACTCAGACAAAAGACAGAACTCTATCAAATCACGCTTATGTCGGTCTTCTGTTCAGTCGTTGGACTTCAACAATTGAATTCACTTCAATGCACTTCTTCCAAGAATGAGTTACATGATGTAGAGGAAATTAGATTCTGTGTTGTTCCTGTTTGTTACTTTTTATTTTTCTAGATATCACTTTATATTTATTTACTCTTTCCATGAATACATCCAGGTCTATATACTACTTACTGCTATTATAGTTTCATTGGTTCCGTTGAGGATAGAAATTGACCGCAAGTTAACTTGAAAAAAAAAAAACTCCGTTGAAAAGCGCGCAGTCCGAATCGTCAATGACCCAAGATTGACTGACAGGCTAGAACCGCTTAGCTTGCGAAGAGACATAGGCTCGCTCCGAGGAACTTTTCAAATTGATGCCTACATCACCATTCCATGATTATACCACCAGGCGAAGGTTAAAGTTCCTCCGGAACCATCTGGACTCATAGCGGTCCTCCACAGTCCGCTTTGCATGCTCCTTTTTACCACTGACGTGTAGGTTATTATGGGTCAACCTTCCAGCTGAGGCATTCCCACTAAATAATAATAATAATAATAAATAAATTTATTGCCTCAATGTCACCGTTATTTTCATTACAAATTACAAGTTACATACACATTGTTACAAAATGTCTAAAAATATTACATAAAAATCAGGCACTAGGCAAATGGTAGCGACTCAGCTATTGCTACCGCGAGGAGATAACCTCGTGTAGCGCTGATTTTCAGTCGCCCACCTCCCTGAGATGTTGAGCGGGATTTAAGAAATTTTTACCCCCGTCAATTTGTTACAATTTTCATTCGTACACATATTATAACATGGGGCTCTTCAAGAAAGCTGTAAAAAAAGCTCTCCTCCAAAGCTGGCAATGCTCGTGTCCATAGGCGACCGCTTAACACCTCGTGGCCCGTCTGCCTTTTTGTTTGGTCTATTTATAAAAAAAAAATTCGTAGTTGTTTTCGATCTGTCGTAAAAAATATGATTTTATTTTCATATCACTATATACCCCCTTCTGCCCCCCTGAATCTGCAGACTGCTACAGTTCATTTAGTTTTACCGACAAGATAAACTACGGCCAGTTTTGTCTGCATCTTAAATCAAAAAGAAACATATTATTCAACATCAAAGATATAAAATATTCCTTCTTGGTATACATTTAAAGATCTAAATGTAATCTACGATAAGTCCCACTACTGGCACGGGACTTTCCTCATTATTGGGGTCGCATGGAGCTTATAAACCACGCTGCTCCAATGCGGGTTGGTTGACATGCGAGTTAGTGGCCAATCCGCTGTCGGATGTTTTCAAACCGCTACTAGCTAGCACGGAATGTCATTTTTAAATGATTATAAAATCTCATTTTTTATAGATAACAAATCTTAATATGAATTTAAATTTCTATATTAAGGCTACCTTTCTTTTGTACCGCGTTTAAATGTTTTAAGCCCTTATAACTTAGGGGGACGAAAAATAGATGTCCGATTCGCAGACCTAACCGATATGCACACAAAATTTCACGAAAATCGGTCGAGCCGCTTCGGAGGAGTTTAATTGCAAACACCGTGACACGAGAATTTTTTATATAAGAATACCACATATCACAGTTAGGCTCCAATCAAGTGTTCACTGAGGGCCAAATGTCCATACAAAATGGGCTTTCATTTTCATAGTGACAAAAATTTGATTTCATCAGCCAAATTCACATACACTCGGCCGCGCCCCTTTGGATTAGGGGCCGCGGCGGTTAGCGTAGAACGCAGACGATCTACGCAACTAAGCCAAACTAAGAGATGGGTGACCGCTAGTAGCAAAAAATTTCATGATCGTTTTTGTGCTTCGGAAGGCACACGGCACGTTAAGCCGGCCGGTCCAAGCGCGATTTTGTTTTATTTCGTGTTCTCTTTTTAAATACATACTTTAATAATATATTATGTTTAAAAAGACACATATTTGAGGCCACTAGACATCAACCGTCGTGAAGCGTTCTTATCTCGGTTTAAGTCGTTGGACTTACACAATTTCCACAATGGAATTCGCTTCAATGCGCTTTCTCTATCTGCTAGGAATGAACGTCAAGTGAAGGAAATTGGATTTTGTGTTGCTTTTGCTTTCAGTTTTTCTTTTCATTTCTCTTGATGTTGTAGGTAATGTGTCCATTTTATAAAATTACTTTTTACCATGACGTAATATATTGCAGCTTACAGCGGTAGGTAATTAACTTAAATATAAACTGAAAAATATGGCGTAGAACGCCGTCAAACGTCATCTGCCCGCCGATCCATTTACATGAGAATTTCGCAGATTGAATTAAATTTTCCTTGGCCGAATAGTTACTTCGGCTGACTGCGGAACTAAAAACACGGGTTCTAACCTCAACCAAGCATATTGCGTTTTAGAGGTTTTATTATTTATTTGTGACATTTTTTTTAAATTGTAATTTATTTCAAACAGCGTTGTTTAATAACACTAAGTCAAGGTCACTCACCCGTCACCCGGGCAAATATTTCTCGACCCTAAGGAAAATCGTTTAGACCACGCGGGCGGAAAGCTACATAAATATAATAGGTAATATTTTTGTCCTATATAACAATCTATGAAAAAAAATCAACGATAAGGGAATTTTATAGAAAATTTTCGTATAAATATATTATCATGTTTTATAGCCATAACATTGTTTAATGTTAATGTTTAATGAACTTTCTGTTTCCATGCTATTTACTTACATTCATTTATTTAATGTTATTCTTGTTGTGCGTTCTTATTATGTATCTTGTAATATTAAATGATCTGATATTTTACGGTCTGTAGTTTTTTATTACCGACTTCCAAAAGAAGGAGGTACTGTATTCGGCTGTATGTATTTTTTTTTTTTTATATATGTTCACCGATTACTCCGCCGTTTGTGGACCGATTTTAAAAATTCTTTTTTTGTTCGTATGCTTATACTCCTGAGGTGGTCCCATTGTCACCAAATCAGGATCTGATGATGGGATCCCAGGGAAATCGAGGGGAACTCTCAAATTTTATAGGCACACACATTAATTTTCTTATAGTTTCTGAAGCATAAGAGATATTTACGCATAGAAATCATCATCTCATGTTGTTGAGCTGATGATGGAAGGTACTGCGACAGTGAGGAGTTGAGAGCAAATTCTTTCAATAAATAGTTTTTTTATCGAAATCTTACATTCCCGAGGTGGTCCAACTGTCACCAAGTCAAAGTCTGATGAGGGGATCCCAGAGAAATCGAAGGGAACATTCAAATTTTATAGCACAACAAATGATTTTCGTATTTATACAAAGCAAAACGAACATTTGTTTATAATTATCGTCATATCATGTTGCTGAACTCATGATGGAAGGTATTATGACGGTTAGGAGTTAAGAGCAAATTCTTTCAATAAATGGTTTTTTGTTCGAAATCTTACATTCCTGAGGTGGTCCAACTGTCACCATGTCAAAATCTGATGATGTGATATTAGGGATATCGAGGGAAACACTGAAACTTAATAGGCACACACATGCTTTTAGTCATATTTTTAACATAATACAAATATTTATGTCTGGTAATTATCACCTGCTGTTGCTTAACTGATGATTGAAGGTACAACTCCTCAACGGTTAGGAGCTGAGAGCAAATTCTTTCTTTAATTTATACGTTCAGGTGGACTGATAGTATGTCTTTCAGACTTTTAGATGGCTATTAGATAAACATGATTATAAAAGGTAAATCTGTTTAAAGTTTAGAAGTTGTGAAAAAATTTCCAATTATGCTAATACATACAGAATTATTAAAATTACTAAAAAGAGTGAAATAAATTAAGTTTTTAACAAAAAAATAGAACCGACTTCAAACGGTAAAAAATAAAATTGTTCAGTACCTACTTCTTCCGGCTTATGGTAATGACTCTTAAAACTATTTTTGAAGTCGGGCCCTTAGTGAAATGTCCTGTCTTAGTAAATATAGTGTACCTTTCGTTCTGAATGGGCACCGACTCCAATATAGTTTTAACAGTCATTACCATAAGCAAGAAGAAGTAGGTACTGTCCCACTGTCTGTACTGTCGGTGTCAATTTAGAACGAATGGTACGACATTTACTAAGGGCCCGACTCCAGAAATAGTTTTAAGAGTCATTACCATAAGCCGGAAGAAGTAGGTACTGAACAATTTTATTTTTTACCGTTTGAAGTCGGTTCTATTTTTTTGTTAAAAACTTAATTTATTCAATAATGAGCTTATAACAATATAAAGTTCTGAATAGAAAACCATTGTTCTATTAACATTGTGATGTAATGTAAGAGAACTACAAATAAAACTAAGGTGGTTATCGATACGAGAATTTAACTATGTAATCTAATCTAAGAGCTTTGAGAAGAAAACCCGTATCAACTGTCAGAAGCATGCCTTTATCCTACATAGTATTTTGAAGCTATTTTCCATTTAAGACAGAAACTAAACTCGCTTGAATGAATCGAAGTTTCCTTTGAGAACGGTCCTTTATTTGCATGGATTTCATTTTTATGGGTATTTGAGAAGTGTTCCTTGGCTATGTTTTGTATATTTTGCAAGATCGAGAAACTGGAATATTTGATTTTTTACAATGACTGCTGTTTTTGTCTTGCAAGAGATTCATGCATCAGTTTATTATTTTTCTGTCTTTTTTTATCTTGTACTATATTATTATGTTGATTCCCCGCGGATGGATTCAACCCCTTTTTGCGTCACACTGCATACACTGCACTGCACTGCACTGAGATCTCCCCGTTAATGACGAGCCTTGGAGCTTCTTACTCTACCCCGCGCTGCTCAAATGCGGGTCGGAGGAGGTGCGGGTTAGTGGCCAACCCACAAAGTCGGATGTTTTACAAGCCGCCCATAGCTTAGTTTTCTAATAACAACCGAGATTGACGGCTTCAACGAGTTCTATGAAGCACAGAAACACGCATGAAATTTGCCTCCACAGCGGTCACCCATCTCACACACGACCGCGCCCGTTTACGCCAGCTGCCATGCGTGCTTCGTGCGGCTAGTAATAAGTATACCTACTTCTACTTCTTCTTCTTCTGCTTCTTATATTATTTTTATAGATAACTAGCCCTCCGCCAGCGGCTTCGCCCGCGTGGACCCGTTTTATAGGTTCCCGTAGGATAAAAACCATCATTATATCTTTTTCCAAGATCCACTCTATCTGTATTCCAACGTTTGCATTGTAAGCGCAAAAATTGTATTTATTTACGACTTTACTTAGAAACCTCTAAAATTATCAGTATATTATTATACATTATATTATGCAGGTATTATACATACAAACCTTTCTCTTGAATTAATCTATCTGTTTAAAAAACCCGCATCAAAATCCGTGGCGTAGTTTTAAAGATTTAAGCATAATAAGTACAGACAGCGGGAAGCTACTTTGCTTTGTACTATGTAAGGATGCTTGATTTATTTTCAAAACAAAAATATTTATACACTATATTAAGTATGCAGTGTATTGAGTATAGAGTATCTAACATAAAGTGCCCTTAAAGTGTTTTATTGCCATTACTTAGACAAATTAGTGCTGAAACGAAACGTAAGGAACATGGGTTTGGCATACATCCAAACGCGTTACGGATGTCGTTTGATTTATCGTCTGTGTTAAATATTCAGTGGATTCAATCCATACTTTAATATTATAAATTCGAAAGTAACTCTGTCTGGCTGTCTGCTACTCTTTCATGCTTAAACCACTGAACCGATTTTGATGAAATTTGGCATAAACATAGAAAGGACGTTGAGAAAGAACATAGGCTACTTTATGCCGCGTGAAAATATCTCATTCCCACGGGAAGCAAATGGAATGAATGAAATACGCCGTGTACTGTTATAAATACACTACATGTTATTACTTACTTCATTGACGTCCATTATCATATTTTATAACTTATATTCTATTGTTTTATTCTTATACTTTTCCTGTATTATTTCTTTACAAAATTATTTAATTTCGGTGTTTGTTTATTTATATTTTCACGCATCTATCAAAATTGTCACGTCTGACTTTTATGTTACTTATTTTTTTAATTCATTTTAAGGCATTGTATAAAAATCCTTTTAGCCATTCAATATTAAATGAAAAGAAAAAAATTATGTTTCTTATTTCATTTCATAGATTAATAAAGTATAGTATTGTCTTTGGCTTATTCATGTTTTTTATATTATAATTATTATAAATTGTTATTTTTAAATAATAAATGAATATTATAATGTTCTTCGAATCTTTATATATATATATACCTATAAATTAATTGCTGTTCGTTAGTCTCGCTAAAACTCAAGAACGTCTGAACCGATATGGCTAATTTTGGTCTTGAAATATTAGTAGAAGTCAAGGGAAGGTTTAAACGGTGAGAAAATTTGGGAGCATTGTGAAATTAATAGTAAAATAACTTATTTTATTTTCCTATAAACAGTTAGTAACAGTAATTGTCAAACATTGGTTCTTCGCGCCATCGTCCAAAAGTTTGACATAGTCTGAATAACAGTTCATCTGTCACTGTTTGTTTTTAATTTTTTATTTGACATTAACATAAAAACCCTTTGAGATGATAAAGAAACTAATCCTCTTACAAAACTTTTAAGGCAGGACAACGTCTGCGGGACCCACTAGTGACGAAATAAAAATTCTCAATAATTATAACAATATTCCAAGCTGCTTTGGTATTTTACGTTCCAGTCAGTCTTCTCTCAGAAATTAAACTGGCCAGATTACATGAATACGAGAACGTATGTATAATCTATAGCGAAGAAAATTCCTGGAATGACGACCAGATGCATAAGAAGAAGAGCATACGCCGCTCTTGGATAGGTTAGAGATTTTCCTTCCTAAAATCCCATGGCATGACAAATAAGAACGTCTAAAATATGAAAAATTTGGGCCCCGATTTGTGATCTTCCTCCTTTCAAGGGGCTACTGATTTTTACCACTGGATAATTAGGTTATCCAGATTTTTTTATATTATTTTTTCCAATGTAGGCAAAGGTGTTTTGCACACAGTTACTTATTAACGTGTTTAAACCAGTTATTCTAGACTAACATAGAATATGTCAGTATAGCTAATGTAAATTATTACTGCGTAGATTTTCCGCTTTATGCCTAATATTTAAGCGTCGTTTTGACAGATGTGGCGTAAAATTCCCGAGAAAATTTTATGACGTCACCGCAGCACATATCTTATCACATGGTTCACTGTTCCAAAGATTTTATAAAGGGAGTCGTAAAGTCCTAATAAGATTGTATATTCTATTATTAAATATTGAACATAACCTACTAAAGGTACAATACGCTTCATGCCTTCATATCTATACTCTAAACATATGTTATGTGCTCATGGAAGGTTACATAATTATGAGACCAACAAGTTCATGCGATAGTTGTATTCGTTTCACTTTTTTTTTCATTATATGAGCGTACTTTCGAAGTGATCCCATTACCACCAAGTCAGGATCTGATCGTGTAATCCCGGGAAAATCGAGAAAAATTCTCATTCCAAATCTAATAGACATTTATTTCGGAAACGCGCATGAAATTTTTGCCACTAACGGTCACCCATGCCATATCACACCCGACCGCGTCCGTATGGCCTTTTTTTGGTATTGGGGGGGTAAAAGGTACCCGACACCAGTTTGGGGAGGACTCCAGGATCTCCAGTGAACCGCACCGCTGACCTCCACGCGCGGCGCCCAGAATGGGCCCATCTTAGGGAGAGCGGATATGCGGCATGCGGCCACGCACACACCATGACCTTCCCGGGGCTGCTGGCTGGGCGGATCAAGCTCCCACTCACACCGTCCACAACCCCGGAAGCCCCCTTTTACGATCGCTTCTTACGATCAGACAGGTGATACCGTAGCTCTATTCTTAATACCGAAGCTACACTAGCTGCGTAGAACGCCATAAAATAAAAACAAACAGCTGTATTCTCAGTATTTTTAAACGTTTATTAATATGTGTAGGTATACATGCTGAATATTTACGGTCGACCTTCATTTGTCAATGTGGCAAATGACGAATGGTGCATGGAACTGTATAAGTATTTATTAGTTCGCATGAAATATGAAGAGTGGGTGGGTGGCGCAGGTGTATTTTAAAACGTTTTGATCGTAAACCTCATTTTAAAGCATATTTTTGAATTGTGAGTGGATTTTAAACTTTATAGGTATTAGGTATTTATCCTCCACCAACCCGCATTGGAGCAGCGTGGTGGAGTAAGCTCCAGGCCTCCCCAATAACTAGTGGGTTTAATGGAGAACATTTCGCATGTCATGTACACAGGTATTTAATGTTTCAAAACTAAATGAATGTGTATGTTATTTCTGCAGACCACTGCTCCAATGCGGGTTGGTGGAGATGCGGGTTAGTGGCCAACCCGCTGTCGGATGTTTTCAAACCGCCCATAAGGCCTCTGACAAGGTTTAACGACTGTTCTCTATCGACAAAAACCAGGACCGACGGCTGCGCATGAAATTTTTTTGCCACTAGCGGTCACCCTAGTGAGACGTAAAAATGGTAGCAGCAAGCAAATATTTGAAATGAACCAACAAGCGGATCGGGATTTTAAATTGGATTTTGAGTCTCGCATTTTTACGTAAGAGTCAACCGCTTTTCAATATCGTTTGTGTGTGACCACTTTAAATTGGATTTGAGCCATTTTGCATAATAATTTTGTTTTCATAATCGGGACGTATAAACACTTTGAAATAATGGAATCTCTGTCATCTGTGATGAGGGTGAACCATGATTGGTTTGGAAAATAATACCTTATCATAGCTGTTAAAGTTTAAGGATTTTGAGTCCTCTAAGGAACAATTATTTTGCTTCATAATTTTATTACTGATACTATTGTATCAGCTATTAAAGTTTTCGCAGATTTTGACTCCTCTAAGGAACAATTATTTTGCTTCATAATTTTACTACTGATACAAAAATAAGTAAACTCATTTGCTCTTACTTTCTTAGTATCCCGATACACTGACAGACGGCTTATTAATATAGTATTATGAGAGTCCTTTTTTTCTACAATCTTAAATTGCTTTTTGCGTCCTTCTGCTGGGCACAAGTCTCTCACCATCATTATGAGGGATGCCTGGAGCATACTCCACCCCGCTGCTCCAATGCGGGTTAGAGGCCAACCCACTGTCAGATGTTTTAAAACCGCCCATAAGGCCTCCGATAAGGCTTAACGACTGTTAAACGACGATCTATCGACAACAACCGGGACCGACGGCTTAACATGCCCTCCGAAGCACGGAAACGCGCATGAATTTATTTTGCCTTAGCGGTCATCCATCTCTCACTAGTGAGACGTAAAAATGGTAGCAGCAAGCAAATATGTGAAATGAACCAACAAGCGGATCGAGATTTTAAATTGGATTTTGAGTCTCGCATTTTTACGTAAGAGTCAACCGCTTTTCAATATCGTTTGTGTGTGACCACTTTAAATTGGATTTGAGCCATTTTGCATAATAATTTTGTTTTCATAATCGGGACGTATAAACACTTTGAAGTAATGGAATCTCTGTCATCTGTGATGAGGGTGAACCATGATTGGTTTGGAAAATAATACCTTAATAATAGCTATTAAAGTATTCGCGGATTTTGAGTCCTCTAAGGAACAATTATTTTGCTTCATAATTTTACTACTGATACAAAAATAAGTAAACTCATTTGAGCTTACTTTCTTAGTATCCCGATACACTGACAGACGGCTAATTAATGTAGTAGGTATATGAGAGTCCCTTTTTTCTACAATCCTAAATTGCTTTTTGAGTCCTTCTGCTGGGCACATGTCTCTCACCATCATTATGAGGGATGCCTGGAGCATACTCCAATACGCTTCTCCAATGCGGGTTGGTGGAGATGCTGGTTAGAGGCCAACCCACTGTCAGATGTTTTAAAACCACCCATAAGGCCTTCGACAAGGCTTAACGACTGTTAAACGACGATCTATCGACAACAACCGGGACCGACGGCTTAACATGCCCTCCGAAGCATGGAAACGCGCATGAATTTTTTTTGCCTTAGAGGTCACCCATCTCCTACTAGTGAGAAGTAAAAATGGTGGCAGCAAGCAAATATTTGAAATGAACCAACAAGCGGATCGAAATTTTAAATTGGATTTTGAGTCTCGCATTTTTACGTAAGAGTCAACCGCTTTTCAATATCGTTTGTGTGTGACCACTTTAAATTGGATTTGATCCATTTTGCATAATAATTTTGTTTTCATAATCAGGACGTATAAACACTTTGAAATAATGGAATCTCTGTCATCTGTGATGAGGGTGAACCATGATTGGTTTGGAAAATAATACCTTAATAATAGCTATTAAAGTATTCGCGGATTTTGAGTCCTCTAAGGAACAATTATTTTCCTTCATAATTTTATTACTGATACTATTGTATCAGCTATTAAAGTTTTCGCGGATTTTGACTCCTCTAAGGAACAATTATTTTGTTGATTATTTTATTACTGATACAAATATAAGTAAACTCATTTGAGCTTACTATCTTACTATCCCGATACACTGACAGACGGCTAATTAATGTAGTATATGAGAGTCCCTTTTTCCTACAATCCTAAATTATTTTTGCGTCCCACTACTGGGCACAGGTCCCTCACCATCATTATGAGGGATGCCTGGAGCATACTCCACCACGCTGTTCTAAGGCGAGGGAGATGAGAGTTAATGGCCAACCCGTTGTCGGATGTTTTCAAACCAATCAGAAGGCCTCCGACAAGCCTTAACGACTGCTATCTGTCGATAATAACTGGAACCGACGGCTTAACGTGCCATGTGAAGCACGGAAACGTACATTAAATGTCCACTATCGGTCACCCATCTCGCACCCGACCGCGCTCGTTTCGCTTAGCTGCATAGATCGCTTGCGATCTACGGCAGCTGTCAAGCCATGTTCGCTTTCTAAACAAAGCACTTTAAATAACATACATATTCTGATGCTTATATTATGCGATTTCATGCATCGAAGCTAAGCGCTCTGCTCTGTAATATCATTTCATAAGCCCGGTTACCTCGGTTAGTTGCGGGTAATTTTAACTGAATTTACAGGACTGATCGCCGATTTGTTACTACTGGGACTTTTTGGCTAAAACATTTATTTTTATTGATGGTGAAAATGTTAATTATTCTCACAAATTTGTGACATTATAGCAATTATTTTTTAAACACGGCAGATAAAAACTAGTCTTCATGTTTAGACTGTTATCTACAAATATCGACAGACTTTAATTGAATTATTATTATAATCTTACATACCTAACGAAAGCTGTGAGGTAGGTAAGCTTGCAGATTTTCAAATAAATGTTTTGAAAGTTCTCTAAACCCACATTGACTTTGTCACTTAGGTAAAGTAATATACATAATATACAAAAAAATATGTTTGTCTGTAAAGTCTGTTTACGGACGATAGTTTAACGTTACAACGTCATAACAAAACAATGAAAACCACATTAACTTTTCACTTCACTTTATAAACAGTCGACGAACAGCGCAAGCCGAACTTAAGCGTCAACGTAACATTACAAGCGTAATGTAAACAGAAAGCTAATACAATAACTATGAAGTTTTGGTTTAGGTACATGACCCAGTACATACGTCTCCACAGATTAGAAATGATATCCAGCGTTTCCGTCAAACTACGCGCGAAATTTGAAAATGGAAGATTAAAATGCAGTTTTAGGTAGGTAACTTATCGTCCATGTGTACGTTATAGTTACAGTCCCTGTATCTTCGGGGATTAAGAGAGCTACGGTATCCCCTGCCCGACCTTAAGAGGCGGTGAGAGTGGGAGCTCGATCCGTCCAGCTAACGGCCCCGGGAAGGACGGTGGTGTGTACGTGGACGCGTGCTGCCGTACGCACCTGAAGGTGCAGAAGAGCACATTTGCTTTCTCGAAAATGGGCCCGTAATGGGCGCCGCGCGCAGAGATCACATCGGTGCGTCCCACTGGAGATCCCGAAGAACCTGTCCAAGCGCAGAGGCAGGCTACCGAGGTTTTTTTTAGTGCGGTATAAATCCCACATAACTCGGTATGCCCTGTCCCAAAGTGACGGGTAAAAAAACTTATTGAATGAATAAAAAAATGTATTTTTCAAAAATGGATGTTAGTAATTGTTGCAAGTCGTAATTAGTGTATACTGATACTTGTGTTCTAAAAATAATATTTTTTACTGAAACATATTTCTGTTATATTAATACATATTACGCACAAGTCTATAGATAACTTCCACACTGTCGTTAAGCGAAGCCGTTAATAATAAACCAGATTGAAAATCCTTCGCGAATAAACATACAAGATAAACATTTAATATACGAATAGGCTGTGTGCTGGTAAAACACGGAAAGAAGTAATAAATAAGAAAAGAGGTTGTATTTTTAGTCTGTTTCACGCACAGAATTGAAACAGATTGCTCTTAATGCCTGTGATATTCGAAAACTCCTTTGTGTATTTTGCGTCTTGGTAAACATTTTGAATAAGATTAAACCTTGTGCCTTTTACATTATGTACTCGTAGATTTCTTGAAATATTTACAAATAGAATTGTGTTATTAGGTTTTATTGTGAAAGTCATACGTCGTATTCTTAGAGCATCAAAGGTGCCCGCCACTCACCCTCAATACCTGTGATGCTCTAAGGTCGTATTTTACTAAGACAGAGCTATGCATCATTTTACTTGTATTCCTTTACTAGATAGATTCAAGAATGTGTATAAAGTACTTGCGTAGTTATTGCATGATAATGTAGAAATGGGCCTTCCTTACCGTACATTACAAAATTTTAATCGGGAGTTTTAACGGGAACTTGAAAAAGACGATGAAGTTTACTTGTTTCTCGGACAAAGGTGATAGCATTTTGTTAGATACAAGTTAATAACAGCTTAGTGCACGAGTGTAGTGAAATAAAATAAAATGCGATAACATGTTTTTCCGCGTGTCTCCTAAACTCCACCGGACACATTCTGGTAGGGTAGCCTTTGCTTTACTCGGAGATCTTATTGAATGACTTGACTGACTCCTTAGTAATTTCACGACTAATTTGAATTCGGCTATATAGACAAAAATTGGATACAACCCTATACCTACCCTACTGTAGGGCTATGATTGTGAAATGAAACGTTAAATGTTCACTTGACATTGGCAAAACGGTCAAACTACCGAGACGCCATTCGTAAAAAAGAAAAAGTTTCATTCGAACTTTTCTAAGCTCATTTTATTAAAAGCTTTAGTTGTTTAACTCCAGTGTCTTCCAGTGTCTTTTTATCTTTAGCAAGTTATTCGATGAATTTGAATACTGCAGATGTAAAATTGTAAGAGCTACTTTTATTCTATTGAATTTTATTTGAAATGCTGAGCAACGTCTGTGAGCAGATAGTCGTGCAATAAGTAGTGAATCCCACGATACTGAATGTATTTACTCGAGCGTTGTGTGGACCTATAAGATTTTGTAAATTAGGTAGTATAAAGATAAAAAAATGTACTATGATGTTTTTGGCACCGGAGAATCGCTTTCCCAACGGTGCACACACAAGTAATACATTAATTAAGCTTTAAAAATAATTAAACTCATCCAATCCAAAAAACAACCGGCAACCGGTGACATCATGATTAATAGTGTGCTTTTCAGTTACCTATCTAAAGCCAGTAAGCTGGCCTTAAATCTGAAATAATAAAATAGGGTTTTACAGACAGAATCGAATCGCAGTAGAATGAGTTTTAACTTTGATTTCACTGGAAATAGTCAAAGGAAAACGGGACCGTAGCAGGCAGCTCGGGAAGCTTTTGCATCTATATTTATTTAAATAATTTAGGTAAGTTAAGTACACAAAAGGATGGGAAGTATACCCCATGTCACAAACTGATGCGCTCGAGTAAATTCAAAAATCCCTTTTTGGGTTCGGGTTCATCTATATCGTATATTGAAGAAAACTATTTGTTAATTAAATATATTGAACCCTTAATAAGCCTTGTACTATTACACAATTGGGTATACTGGAGAAAATATACACATAATTGCAATTAATATTAATAACATCATTAGAAGAATTACAAATTTGTGGAACGAGTCCAGACTTTTTGGTAAAGTTCCTATTAAGACCTCTTCATTTCACCGAAAGGTTGAAAAAAAGAAAGGAAAATACTATAGAATATTGTATTTACCCAACATTGTGAACACCCTTGAAATAAATGTGTTTACAGGCAATTTTGTTTCATTTTGGGAAATTAAATACTTTGTTACATATTCTGTAAGAATCTTTTCATTTAAGGTTTGGAATCCGAGGCCACTGATTAGCAAGCCGGAAATCTATTTACAGGAAATATACGCAAAAGGCTGGGTTGATAACAAAAACCGCAAAATCCATTAAGCTTAAATGTAATCCGCTTAGTATAACGGCAAAATTTTAACGTTATAATTTTAACTTAGTGTTTGATTTTATTCAAGCTAAATTATTCAGACACTACATTTGGCTATTTATCGCTCAATGCGCGTAGGTTTATGTAATAACCAAAACAAAAATGTACTTCCAGTAAAATGAAAAATAGTTGTTATTAAAAATAATGTTTCTGAAATTAGGTTAACCTAACTTTTGAAATTGTCTCGTGTGTTCATTATATAATTATTATCAACTCATAGCCATAACGTCTATTAATATTTATATAACAAACTGCTTTGTGCTTTGTGCTTAAGTGTCTTGAGAGTTTTTCTCTTCCAGCTCTATTTCCTTAGCTCAACCTATCACTCATAACGGCACCTAGATCCGACGTCAGTGTAAAGATAAACGTTCATTAAAATTCGCTATTCCAAAAATGAATAAAATGAAAACATTTTATTCATTTATTTAAATTGTGTTATTATATTTTTATACAGTACAGAAAAGGTCCTTTAATACTTCAAAATTGTTCGCGAGGAAGAGAAAAAGGATTATGAAAGTGTGGGATGGTGTTCACGGTTATATCGTATTGGGTATCTCACTAACTAGGTAAGGGAAATCATTGTAATACTCGTATTTCAAATGATGTTTTCCATCACTATGAATGTCTTTTTTTTGGTATCGGGGTGGAGGGGGAGGGGGGGTGGACCTTCAAAAGATATCCAGCACCTTGGGAGTGGATACCGGGTTATGTAGGATTTGACCTCACTAAAACCCCCTCGGTGGCCTGCCTCTGCGCTTGGGGAGGACTCCGGGATCTCCAGTGGAACGCACCAATGTCCTCCACGCGCGGCGCCCCAGAACGGAGCAGATGTGCTCTCCTGCACCTTCCGATGCTTACGGCGGCATGCGGCCACGCACACAAGTCTGATCGGTACACCACTATGAATGCCTGTGAGTACCAGTGTGATACCAGTTTTCTGATAGTAGCCACTAACCTGCATTTCAATATATCCTTAACTTAACTAACCTTAACTGCTAGCAATGCTTCTATCTCCATACTGAAATAGAGGAAAACTATCATTTAACGATAATCCAATATCGAAGTTATCAATCCCTTCGTATACGCAAAATATATTATGTAATGCCGTCAGAAGTCCGCTACATTAGGTACTTCATTTGTATTCCTAAGACCCATCCACCCACAATTGACCAATTCGACAAGAAAATTGTGTGCTTACAATTTGCTGAGACTTCCCCTTTTTATAACATATCTTTTGTCATATAACATATCTCTCAACTCTGCCTTCTTATATAATACAGTATTTTGAATTATTTTTCTTATATTATATGGTATTTTGATTATTATTATTATTTTGTACTTACGGTAAGAATTGATATATTTTGCGACATAACTACGTATGCCCTAAGGTTAACGGGATATACCGCCCACTTCAGTCAAATTAGGTTATAATAATTTTAAATCAGAGGTGCACGCCGCGGATTTGAACCCGGGATAGGTCGCGTTGAAGACAAAGACAAAGAAATTTGTAATGTGCGCATTTATCGCTGCTCCACGGTGATGGAAAATATCGTGATATTTAATTGGTTACGATGTTCTCCATCGCCGTGCATGCTTGAGAGAAATTCATAATTTCTCGAAAGCATGACGTTCACCAATCCGCACTTGGCCAGCGTGGTGGACTATGGCCTAAATCCCTCTCACTTGTGAGAGGAGATCTGTGCCCAGCAGTGGGACATAAAAATTTTCTAAAATAAAAGTAGCCTAAGTTACTCCTTATTACATCAGCTACCTGCCAGTGAAAGTCCCATCAAAATAGGTCCAGCCGTTTCAGAGATTAGCCGGAACAAATAGACAAACAGACAAAAATTGTAAAAAATGATGAAAAAATGTTATTTTGGTATATGTACCGTATACCTATATAGTTTTATATGCATGTATTAAAAAGCAGTTATTTTAATATTACAAATAGACGCTCCATTTTTAATTATTTGTATGACTGTGTAGATAACTTCTGTCGTACCTTTCGACGATATCAAGATATAAAATACACGTCAAAAACAGGCGTTGTGTTTCGATGAAATGAATTTTAGATAAGATAGATAAAATTGATTCTAGTCTTGTAAGTATTCAATTATTATGTCGTTTTATTTTAATCACGGTTACCTATACCTTGTAAGTTATGCTAAGTGACGCCTCAAATAGGCGCTAGTTGCAAATAATTTAACGTGTTTTAAAAAAAAAATTAGAAATGTTTAAATATTAAAGATCAAATATTTCTAGATAAAAATAAGTAAATAACATACTCGTAGTTTTAAAACAATTTCAGAACATTTCTAACTTAATACATATATCTTAAAAATAATAATAAATAAACTTACAAATAAAATATGTACATTATCCAAATCAATTTATTTACGTGTTTTATATGTGGTAAAAGTTTCATGGTTCCAAAAAAGTAAAGAAAAGTAATTCTTGTGTTTTAGTGGAAACTGGAACGGTGCGGTTGCTGGCCAGACATGAGGCGACCAGCTGCTGATAGGAATCGATCAGCATCGGCAGTCGGACTATCAGCTTTTTTTATTTGAATGGAGTAGCAGACGAGCATGCAGGCCACGTGGTGTTAAGTGGTCACTGCAGCCAGTGGACATCTACATACAACCTTAAGCAACTATAGGTAAGTCTTGTCTGAGGTCGTATGCAGTTGCGCTGCTACTCCGGAGGCTGGTGGTCGCCTCATGTAAATGTGGCCGGCAACTGCACCTTCCCAGCGAAAAACAATAGAATTGCGTCACGGCAGTGGGTGCAGCGGTGGTACTTTCCCGGGCGAACCATAATAGTTCTACCACCTACAAAAGCTGTTAGAAATATTTCATAAAAATTTGCTTCTGATAACCAATTATCTTTTATAGTATGTTTACATCTTTACAATATGAAATACAGTACAAATCACTAAGAAAACATTGTTTCCTTTTAAACGACCCCTGTGGCGTAATAGTTACCATGCCGGACTGCCAATCGAAGGGTCCCGGGTTCGATTCCCGGCGAAACAGAAATTTGAATGACGAGTTTAAATTTCTGTTCTCGGTCTGGGTGTTTGTGTATCTGTCTTTGTGTGTGTCCACGGTAACCACGACACGGGTAAATCTACCCTACTGTGGGGCTATGAGTGTGAAGTGTTATTTAATTATTATTTATTTATATATTATTTACACTACACTACACCGTAAAATACCGACAAACACGCATAATCATAAAACTTACATATTACATTATTACTGGTGGCGTACACACAAGTCTTTGAACAGTGGAGTCCAGTATTTGAATTAGGATTTACCTGACTCCTCATATTATTGTTATTATTTTATTATCATATTATTTTATTTTAATTTTTTAACTTTAAATGAATGTAATTATTTTAATCTAATTTAATTCCAATGTTATCTTTTAATTAATGTAAAATTTAATTTAATATGGGCATGTCCTGAAATAAAGATTTATTATTATTATTAAAGTAACATGCACATGAATATCTTAATTACTGGAACCTATCACATATAACTATCTTACAAAGCTCCTTACAACTCCCTATCTTCGTGAGTAGGGCTTACTGTATTGTTTAGGCCAAATAAGCCTAATAAGAATTAAATTATATTAAAATAATAACTAAATGCAAAGGTAGGGAATCATGAGGTGCGAAGGTGTATTATTCCTGTCCCTTTCCCTCCCATGGTTGTCCTACTCTTACCGAGATGCGCGTGCGCGCCACCTCGCCGCCTGCGACAGTAGGTTTTGAATTGCTTCGCGCGGGCCCACCTACGTTCGTCAAAAGCTAAAGAAATTAAGTAAGAATCCGTGATTTAGAGACATTTCCCCGGTGCAAAAATAACTCACTGTGTTTGTGAAGTGTTGAAAAGAGTGGCCACTCAAACTACATAAATTAAAGAAGAAACAGGACAAAACTACCGGCAATCTACACCGCGTGTTCGGTAAGTCCCTCCAGCAAAATTCCTTGTAGTCTACCTATCCTAGGTCTTCTAAAACCACCTTCGAACCAGCGCCAACATTTTTGGTCCTTCGAGCCGGATAATATTAGTATATTAGCCACCTCGGTCAAGGATAGGTTTGAAAATTAATTATTTGCCGGCCGCCATTTTATACCTGTCTGTTTCAATAAATTAAAATATTATGGCGACTCAAGTTAAATCACAGGATCAAGTACAGCGTACGTTGCGTAGGTTACAAGCAAAAATTAATACCTATTTCGCACGTATGCAAAATGTGTACGATAGACTTGCAAAGTTAAATACCGCCGACCCAATTGAAATAGACACATTTTTGTCTCAGGCGAGTACGATCGACATTATTCGTTCGGACTTTGTGCGTACATTAGACGAACGTAATCAATTGTTAGAGTCTTTAGAAGACGATGCTGGTGAGCCTGATTACGCAGCCATGCTCGCCTTCGAGGATCTTTATGCCCACGTTAAATTCAAATACTCACAATGGTCGTCAAGTGCCATTACGCACCATACGACAGAATCCTACGAAACCAAAATGGCGTTTCGTAGTTCAGGCCCGAAATTACCGCGGCTTGAATTAATGCCTTTTAATGGGGAATTAGAAAATTGGCCTATATTTTTCGAAACTTTTAAAACCGCTATTCACGAAAATAATAATTTGAGTGATAGTGAGAAAATTCAATATTTGATGGGAAAGTTAACGGGAAAGGCTCAAATAATTTGTCAGGGTTTTATGCCGACGGCAGAAAATTATTCTGTTCTTTGGAATACGTTAGTGAATAAATACAACGATAAACGGATTCTTGCCGCGTCGTACCTTGATAAATTGTTAAATCTACCCGCGGTTAAAGAAGATTGTTCGAGTAGCTTAGACAACTTCGTAGATAAATATTCATCTTTAATTAGTTCACTAAAACAGTTGCATTTAGATAGCTTAGAAGACTTTATTTTTATTCATCTCGGTTCAAAAAAGATTGGGTTTAATATCTTAAAATCTTTTGAAATGCATTTCGGTAGCTCATCAAAATTTCCTTCTTGTTCTGAATTTATCGACTTTGTTCGTAATCAGTCACATATTTTACAGCGTACTAATAATATTGTAGGTATAAAGCAGTCGAGTCATAAGCCTAATTTGAATAAAATTCATTCATCTATCCCAACTTCTCGTCCCGTTAACAATAATAATAAAATTACTAAAACTTTTGTTATTAAAGATCAAAACAAGTGCTTATGCTGTGGTAATACTGACCATTTTCAGTTGCCACTTTGTAAGAAATTTAATTCTTTTTCGCCCACAGAGCGTTTTAATTTTATTAAATTTCATAAAGGCTGTGTCAATTGTCTCAGTCCAGACCACACAGTTCGTAAGTGTACGTCTGAAACTACGTGCGCCCAATGCTCCCGTAGTCATCATTCACTACTTCATTTCAGCACGGATTCGAACCCCGACCCTCGTCCCAATACGACGAGTAGTGCGAGTGGCTCGATAGTGCGTTCTGATAACGCGAATCCGTCGCAGTCCGTAGCGTTGTGTGCGTTGCAACCGAGCGCCGCCAATGGTGTACCGCGCGCAGTTTCGCCCGGTCGTACCGTGCTGCTCGGCACTGCGTTATGTAATGTTATTGATAACGCAGGAAACAAACACAGCGTTCGCGTATTAGTGGACAGTGCGTCCCAGCGCGATTTAATTACGCTTCAGTGCTGTAAGAAATTAAATTTACAACTGTTTCCCTCTATGACTAGATACGTCCATGGAGTAGGAGATTTAAGTAATCCTATTGAAGGGTGTACGCGTATAACTTTACGGTCGAGGTTAGACGATTCAATATCTTTTACAATTAATCCGTTGGTGACTCACCGTATTACAAGTGAGCTACCTTCCGCTAAAATTGATAGCGGGCGCCTGGAATATTTAAATGACATTCCACTGGCGGATTACTTTTATTCAGAACCTAGCGAAATCGACTTATTAGTTGGTTCCGATTTATTCGCTCGTATAATACGACCCAATATTATTGCTCGAAATGATGACGAACCCGTAGCAATCGAAACTTTATTTGGTTACGTTGTTTACGGGCAGGCTCCGGTTTTATACCCCGAGACTGAAGTGCATACTTATTGCACCGTCGATAACAATTCATTTGAAAAATCCATTAATCGTTTTTTCGAGTTAGAGGAAGTTCCAGTCGCGAATGTATTGTCTCCCGAGGAGCAGGATTGCGAACGATTTTATTTCGATACCACTACTCGTGATCACGACGGTCGTTACATCGTTTCGTTGCCTTTCAAGGGAGATCCTAGCAAGTTAGGTGACTCATTACAGTCTGCTATGCGTAGGTATTTATCTTTGGAACGTAAACTGTCATCGAATAGCGATATAAAACTAGAATATCATAAAGTATTTTCTGAATATTTAGAGAAGGGTTATTTAATGCCTGTTAATAATAATACTAAATTTAATTCTCATTACGTCATTCCGCATCACGCCGTCCTGCGGCCTGACAAAAGTACCACCAAATTACGAGTAGTACTTGATGCCAGTATGAAGACCACGTCAGGCTTGTCACTTAATGATTTATTGCATGTAGGACCTAACTTACAAAACGATTTATTCAAAATTATTTTAAACTTTAGATTGTTTCCCATTGCGATTAGTGCCGATATTAAACAAATGTATTTACAAATTTTAGTAAAGGATGAAAATAGGCGTTTTCAAATGGTCCTATACCGCGAAAACAGTAACCAACCGCTTCAATTGTATGAAGTGACTAGAGTACCATTTGGCTTATGTAGCAGTCCGTACCTAGCCATTCGAACCGTCCGTCAGCTGATAGTCGATGAAGGCTCGCGGTTTCCAGTCGCGGCTCCCGTTGCCGAACGCTATTTGTACATGGACGACCTCGTAACATCCTGTGGGACTCCTGAAGAAGGAGTGGAGCTCTCCCATCAATTAATTGAGTTGTTCCATGCTGGGGGGTTTGATTTAGTCAAATTTTCTAGCAACTCCCTAGAGGTTATGAAAAGTATACCTACGTCCGCTAGAGTTTCATCTGACCTTGAATTCAGTTCTGATGATGCGTTAAAAATATTAGGTCTCCGTTGGTTACCAGCCGAGGATGTCTTTGCTTTTACAATAAATTCACGTAACTGCGAATGCACTAAGCGTAATATTCTGTCCACTGTTGCCAGAATATGGGATTTGATGGGTTTCGTGGCCCCAGTCACTTTAATGGTAAAATTAATCATACAATCGTTGTGGAATAATCACATCGATTGGGACGAAGAACCACCACAACACATAATTTCATTGTGGCATCAAATTGAGTCCGAGTTGCCCGTGTTAGGAAATATTAAAATACCGCGTTTTGTAGGATTCGACCCTCGTTGTGTAGTCAGCATCTTAGGGTTTGCGGATGCGTCTGAAAAGGCGTACGGGGGAGTAGTTTATATTCACGTTTATTTTCCAAATGAAAATAAATCCTTAATTAATTTAATCTGTGCTAAGTCCAGAGTAGCCCCCATTCGGAGCGTATCATTGGCTAGATTGAACTCTGTGGCAATTTAATATTGGCAAAATTAATTCGTCTCGTTGTGGACACTTATTCACAACGTATTAAAATAAATAATATTTACGCATTCAGTGATAGCACCGTTGCATTAGCGTGGATCAACGCGCCTTCATCTCGATGGCAGACATTCGTTGCTAATAGGGTTGCCAAAATTCAAAATTTATTAGATCCCAGCAGTTTTTATTTTATACCGGGCAAAGAAAATCCTGCCGACTGTCTGTCTCGTGGTCTTACACCAGCTCAACTCGTTGAACATCCACTTTGGTTTCATGGCCCAAGCTTTGCTAGACTGCCAATTTCGCAGTGGCCAATCCGCGAATATGATCCAACTGTTGCTGCTGATGTTCCGGAAAGAAAAGCAAACGTTTTAGTTAGTGTGGAAAAAACTGAACTTCCTTTGTTGTTATCACTTTCAATTAGAATTTCATCTTGGTCAAAATTAATAAGAATAGTAGTATACATTCTTAGGTTTCTGAAGAAATTACCCAGAACCTTTGAAATTAAGCATTTGGAATATGCAGAATTATTAATTATTAAAAATTTACAATATCATTATTTCGGTAAAGAATTTAGTAACATTAAAGCAAATAAATCGTTATCTCCTGCATTTCAAAAATTAAAAGCATTTGTACACGATGGTGTGTTTCGCGTAGGCGGTCGACTTCGTAATGCCGATTTGCCTTATGATAGTCAGCATCCAATATTACTTCCTCCGCGTGATCACATCGTGAATTTAATAATTGACCATTACCACCAAAAATATTTACATACTGGGCCACAATTGTTAATGTCATTACTCCGTCAAAAATACTGGATCTTGTCTGCTAGGAATATCGTCCGTAAACGAGTTCAATTGTGTAACATCTGTTTTAAGTGTAAACCGAAAAACGAATTTCCTGTAATGGCAGACTTACCTGCAGCGCGAGTACAAGAGGCTAAGGCGTTCTTCCACACTGGAATAGACTATGCGGGACCCTTGCGCGTAATTCCTTTTCGTAAACGTGGCGTGCGTAGTCAGAAGGCGTACATTTGCTTCTTTGTATGTCTAGTCACCAAGGCAGTACATATTGAATTGTCCAGTGATTTAAGTACGGAATCTTTTCTAAATTCTTTTAAACGTTTTTTGTCACGACGTGGTCCTATAAAATACATTTATAGCGATTGTGGTACGAATTTCATCGGTGCGAAATCGTATCTCGATGAAATTTATAAATTAACTTCTTCTGAAGATTATAATAATAAATTAATCTCAGAGTTATCAAATAATTCGATCGAGTGGAAATTCAATCCACCCGCATCTCCCCATTTTGGTGGGATTTGGGAAGGAAATATTCGTAGCTTAAAGATGCATCTACATAAAGTAGTTGGTAATCAGCTGCTTACCGTCGAAGAGATGACTACTCTTTTGACGCAGATCGAGGCGATCTTGAACACACGTCCACTGTCCGTGTTAAGTTCAGATCCGTCTGAGCCGATGGCATTAACCCCGGCTCATTTTTTAACATTGACACCATTAAAAGCATTTCCTTCTGAAGCCGTTTCTGGGGATGTCAGTATTATCGACAGAAAGCGTATGGTGGATAGCCTTATGCAATCTTTTTGGAAACGTTGGAAGTTGGAATATTTGAATACCTTACAATCTCGTGGCAAATGGTTAAATGATACTTCACAAATTAAAGAAGGGACCATTGTTATACTCCACTCAGATAACAGTGCCCCATTAGATTGGCCTCTGGGTGTAGTTGTAAAGGTATTCCCCGGTAGTGATGGGGTAGTAAGGGTAGTCAATGTACGCACGGCGTCCGGCGTGTATCGTCGACCGGTTATTAAATTATGTCCATTGCCCACCCAATAACTTTAAATTTACAGTCCACAAATTTAGATTTAATAAGTAATTAAAATATTAATTAGTACTAAAAATAGGCAATAACATTTTTCATTAACATTAATTAATAATACTTAAGTCTGTTTTGATAGAACGGGGTTCTGTCAAGCTGGGGGGCATGTTTAGGCCAAATAAGCCTAATAAGAATTAAATTATATTAAAATAATAACTAAATGCAAAGGTAGGGAATCATGAGGTGCGAAGGTGTATTATTCCTGTCCCTTTCCCTCCCATGGTTGTCCTACTCTTACCGAGATGCGCGTGCGCGCCACCTCGCCGCCTGCGACAGTAGGTTTTGAATTGCTTCGCGCGGGCCCACCTACGTTCGTCAAAAGCTAAAGAAATTAAGTAAGAATCCGTGATTTAGAGACATTTCCCCGGTGCAAAAATAACTCACTGTGTTTGTGAAGTGTTGAAAAGAGTGGCCACTCAAACTACATAAATTAAAGAAGAAACAGGACAAAACTACCGGCAATCTACACCGCGTGTTCGGTAAGTCCCTCCAGCAAAATTCCTTGTAGTCTACCTATCCTAGGTCTTCTAAAACCACCTTCGAACCAGCGCCAACAGTATATTCAAATGGCTTAACTTCTTATGTGTCGTTTCTACATACTAAGTGTAAATACATTTTTTTCAAATTGATTGCATATTTGAAATACGGTCGCTAGAGATACTTTGAGGAAAGACCCATTTAATTACAAGCAATAGTTTAATCGGGATATACGGGCAAATTTATTGACAAAAAAGACAGACAAACAAACACAAAGGCACATTCGAAATGATAAACCAGTCGTCGTAGCTTATTATGTTGTTGCCAAGCTTAAAGCATCAAATGTACCGATCCGTCAGGTTATACCTGTCAGTACCTATGATGATCTAAGTTACCAAGCCAACATAGCAAGAGGGATAAATTCATTTACATGTCAGGAAATATCGCTATTGGAACGCCCTGCCAACCGAAATCCGAAAAGCGCCTTCCAAAGACACCTTCAAAAGAATGGTCCGGGAATTTTCTCAGAAGTCAATAATCAACTAGTCTGTTTTATCATCTGTTTATATTTGTGTGTTATTTATATGTATAATATATATATATAATATGTATGTAGCTATGTATACATGTATTATAATATATAATCTTATATTGTAATTTATTTTATGTATTGTGTAATATTTATGTATTATATAATTTACTATATATATTTACACTTACCACAGTTAGTTATTTAGATACAAGCAAACCTTTAGAAATATTTTCCTTGTTTTCTTGTAGAAGTAATACTATTGTTGTCACCTACTTAAAAATTCTCACCATCAGTCAGGGTTGACTGGTAGAGAATGCCTCTAGGCAAAAGGCTAGGAAAGTCCGCCCTTTGTACAACACTGTTTAAAGTTTACCATAAAGAATAAACAAACAAATAAACAAATAAACGAATATCGATTTTATATACTCGTAAGATCTAAAAAAATATTATTTTCAATCTCGCCAGTCATTGTCAAACGTAAATTAAAACAAAATACTTCAGGCCACAAATATAGTTATTTAATTTCATTGCTTTGTGCTTGAGAGCTTAGATTTGTTTGTTTTTTCATTTTTCCAATTTTACGATAATTTTATTTGGCTTATTTCTCCGATTTTGAAATGGCTGCGTGTCAAACTAGGTTATTTTGTGCTACGTCACTAAAATGTGTCTATTACTTTTATTACATTTTATGTAAATGTTCATCGTATCAATCATACTAGAAACTCTTTAGATGGGTACTCACTAAAGTTACTGAAACATTGACAGTGATATATTGATAAAATCTCGAAGAAAATTATTTCGACCAGGTTTTTAGACGAGAATATTATGTACTTAGGTATGTATTAATAATCCGTGTATATTTAAACGGAGCACGTATTATTTATTCTATTTATTTATTTATATTTATCGCATGAAAGCCGTGGAAGACCAAGGAAGCGCTGACGTGATGATTTTGATGAGTTTCGTGAGAATTGGTGGGAGTTAGCAGGCAACCGACAGAAGTGGAAAATCGTGGGGTAGACCTTTGCTCAGCAGTGGAACAGTATAGGTTAAAAAAAATTTATGTGAAACACCTTAAACTAAGGTTCACAAAGGGTTAAACCTAATGCCTATTGGCATTGTTTACCAGTCGACCCTCGGTGATGTTGAGAATGCGAGGTAGGCTTCTAAAATAAACAAGCTAAAAGACACAGGATTAAAAATAATAATGATAACTGCGTACATAATAAAATACGTACACTAATAAATATTCGTATAAGTATATCGTTATCCCTGAACAAACTATTAAGAGAAGCAAGTAGAATGCTATCAATAAATTACAAATGGACATTGCAAATAAAGTAGTCTGCTCGCAAAACACTTTTAAGCTCGATTTAATCTGCTAAATGTTTTTATCATTGCTTGCGCCTTTAAAAAAGTAACTGTGTAAAGAGTTTAGATAAAGAGCAGACTAATAGAGAATTAGAAATGGCTGCAACCCTTTTTTGCGTCCCACTGCTGGGCACGGGTCTCTCCCCATTATTGGAGAGGCCTGGAGCTTACTCCACCACGCTGCACCAGTGCGGGTTGGTGGCCGACCAGTGGCCAACCCGCTGTCGGATGATATCAAACCGCCCACGAGGCCTCCTACAAGGTTTAAAGACTGTTATCTATCGACAACAACCGGGACCGATGGCTTAACGTGCCCTCCAAAGCAAGGAAACGCGCATGAAGTTTTTTGCCTCTAGCGGTCACCCATCTCACACCAGACCGCGCCCAATTTGCTTAGTTGCATAGGTCTACGCTAACCACCGGGCCATCGCACTTCTCTTTAGAAATAACTAAATGTATTTTATCATTGTTTGCGCCTTTAAAAGAGTAACTGTGTAACGAGTTTAGATATAGAGCAGACTAATAGAGAATTACTTATAATACTTATAACTTATAATCTTACGGTATTTCGATACCCCATTGCTGGACACAGGTCTCCTCGGGGATTTTAGATGGTTTTAAGCTACAGCTTGCCACGCTGGCCAAATGCAGGTTGGTGACGACATACCTTTGAGATTATTTGTATCGCTCTGAAGCACACACGAGGCTTTCGCCTACCGTATTTGTCGATTTTCAAAAACCACTCTTTTTCCTTTTTGTGCGAAAACCGATTATGTATTCACGTACGCGCTATGCCACCGCAAGAAAAAATTATGTTTCAATGAATTTTGAGACTAGAACCGCTGAATCGTTGAATTTGTGACTATAACCACTGAATCGTAGAATTCTGTCACATTTTCGACGTCAATTCAATTGAGATAGATACTTTTAAATGAAGTGTTTTCTTTTGACCACCATATGTTTGTAAGTGACTAAAGTATCCTTATTTTTAAGATATTAGAATCCTTATATATAAACGAGCCCATTGTTATTGCTCTACGGATCAATAATAATTGGCTACACCTTCCAGTGTTTAACTGTTCTTCCGCTAGCTGTGCGGTACGAACGAGCTCCCACTGTCGTCGCTTGCAACAACGGGACCCCCTTTATATCCCAATACCGTAGCTACAGGGAAGCGCATAAAAAGTGTAAAGTATCAAAAATGATAAACTAATCATTGTGAAGATAATGGCAACATCCAAATTATACTCGAGTTCTTTTTCACTCGCCATTTCTAATAATATAATAATAACGTTTGTTTGTAAAAAAATAGAAAAAAAGTACAATATTTTACTTATAGGTGTAGTAGTAGTAGGTGCAGTGAAATTACACAATTTCTGTTAATACATGACACATTAAACAATGTAGGACTATTTTCACTGATAAAAATATTTATAGGACATACCAAGGTACCCGAATACATTTTTCTAATTGTGATTTTTTTATCTCCTTTCTGTTAAATTATAATGTTAAATCATAATTATGTTGGATTCCCGGTGTCGTGTCCCTTCCTGTTATGACTAAAATAAGGGAAAGATATTTTTAGAGAAATGAGTGTGTGTGTGTTTGTGGTAAGCATGTGTGCTGATGATTGTATGCATGTGAAATATGAAATATGAAATGAAATATGAAATATTCTTTATTCACTGTACGGTTCATTTACAAACTCTTAGTGAACGTTATTTTTTTTGTTCTGTCTGCTCTGGGTGCGCTTAGGCAATGCTGAGCTGAAGAAAAGAGCTGACGGAGAAAAACTTCAGCCCTGTTTTAAAATATGAGGTATACAATAATAAGCTTTCTTACAGAGTAGCTATGGGCAGATAAGGAACATACGTGACAGCTACCGCATGTGTCAATATCAAATGTGTGTGCGTGTGTGTCAGTGTTTAATGTTTATATGTGTGTGCCGTGTAGCCGTTTCTAATAGACATAATAGTTTTGCAGTAAAAGCAATAAAATAACCCGGCTACGCAGATTGCGTAATAAAACAGTTTACAATTACGTTATGTATTATAGTAAAGGATAGTATTTATTGTTGCGTGAAAAAGGTTACTTGTCTATTTGTTCTTCACTGAAACGAAAGGAATGTGCGGACGTCATAGGAAGAAGATTAGTATTGGCTATATTTATTTTTAACCAAAATCATCAAAAAGACGGGGTTCTCAATTCGACGAGTGATGATTATTATTATTACTTACTTTAAAATATCATCGGTTTTCGAGTATTTTTTGTTTTTGAACAGATTTTTATGACTCTTTCGAATTTAGATACCCGTAAAGCGTCGAGTTTATTTCTTGGAATGAAATGGAGATGATCTGGCGTTGATGATCTTTGGTCTTATGAACAAATAATTTATTTGTTTAAGAATAATTTCAACGATTCCTCTTGTGTTCTTAGTAAAGGGAGTCTGCATGCATTTTGTAGGTGGTAGAACTATTATGGTTCGCCCGGGGAAGTTCACCGCTGCGCCCACTTCTGCCGTGAAGCAATTCTGTTGTGGTTCGGTGGAAAGGTGCAGCTATCGGACACACTCACATGAGGCGACTACCAGCCTCCGGAGTTGCAGCGATACGACATACAACGCATACGACCTCAGACAAGACTTACCTAGGCTATGCTAGCTTGAGGTTGCATGTAGATGTCCATGGGTTGCAGCGAACACTTAACACCACGTGGCCTGCATGCTCGTCTGCTACTCCATTCAAAAAAAAAACGATAACCTGATGAAGATCTTCCTATTGATAAAAATACTATTTTGACGTACTAACGTCAAAAATAAATCGATGAACGCCGGCTGCACGCACAAAAAAGGATGACTCATTGTAACGTTACGTTGAGGCTTTAGCGTTCGGCTAACGCCGCATCTGCTCGACTGTTTATAAAGTAAAGTGAAAAGTTAATGTGGTTTCCATTGTTTTGTTATGAAGTTGTCACGTTAAACTCTCGTCCGTAAACTGACTTTACAGACAACCCTTTTCTTAATTTACTTTATGTCGGCAAGACTTACATGACGCGACCGTCAGCCTTTGGAGTAGCAGCGCAACTGCATACGATCACATGTAAGGCTTAGATTGTATGTCTATGAGCTGCAGTGAGCAGTTAACACCACGTGGTCTGCATGCTCGTTCATTATTCTATTCAAACAAATGAAAATAAAAATTGGTTGTCTGTAAAGTCGGTTTACGGACGATAGTTTAACGTGACAACGTCATAACAATGATAACCACATTAACTTTTCACCTTATTTTATAAACAGTCGACGAGCGGTGCAAACCGAACGCTCAAGCCCCAACGTAACGTTACAAGCGTAACGTAACAATGAGTCATCCATTTTCGTGCGTGCAGCCGCATCATGCAGCAGTATTTATTAGACGATCTCACGTCAAAAAACTTATTTACTCGTAATCATAAACATTATGGCAGTCGGCTAACATTTTTTATATAAGTTTAATAGTTATTAATTAATAGAATCAGGCGTTACTTTGCGGAAATCCATTGTTAATTCGGTAAAAACTACTTTGCAGCAATCTGCAATCAAAACGTATGATGATACTTTTTTCATGCAATATTACTTTTTTCATGCATTATTATTTAAATATGAAAAGTATGTTTGACCCCATACAAGACGCTTATGACACAATACAAAGAGCTTCTTATTTATGGCTTAAACGGGTATCAGGTTTTAACCAGTAATAATGTAGGGGCGTCCCGTGATATAAGAGGAGGTCCCCGAGTGTGATGAGTGGACTGTATAAAAGAAAGGCCGGTTCTCTCGTCGACAACTTTATTGGAGCAACGGTATAAAAAAATTAAAGGATGCGCGCGTCGCCGGTGGCCCACAGATCGCGAGTGTGTCGCCCCGCTACGCCGGTGTCCTCGCCGAATGGGACGACTCGCCCCCCTCGTCGCGCGCCTCGCAGCTCCGTAGTCCGTAGTCAGCTCTCAACATGCTCCCCGGGTTGAAGGATGCAAGGCTTCAATGATCTGGAAGGGGACAAATGTTATTATAGGCCCTTCTAATGGTCCCCCCCTTGGTCTTCAATTCCGCGACTCTAGCGACGCCATCGCTGCCGGGATATAAGTTTATCACTCTTCCAAGAGACCATAATAGTGGAGGTAGTGATTTTTCCTTTATGAGGACTAGAGCACCAAGTTTAAGCTCTTTGTATGGAGCTCGCCATTTAGTTTTCTGCTGAAGCAAACCGATATATTCCAGCGAGAATCGACTCCAGAAGTGCTGCTTGATGACTTCGATTCTCTTAAATCTGTCGATGTGATTGATGTTTCTATCAGGTACTTGTAACTGCGGCACAGAAGTAAGTGAGCGTCCAATTAAAAAGTGGGCTGGAGTGAGAGCGGATAGATCGGACGAATCAGTGGAAAAAGGCGTGATGGGACGTGAATTTAAAACAGCTTCTATTTGAGTGAGGCAAGTAGACATCTCCTCATAAGTGAGATGAGTTAAATTTAAGATGCGCTTTAAATGGTGTTTGGTAGAGCGAACAGCTGCTTCAGCCAAACCATTGAAGTGTGGAGAATAAGCTGGCACGAATTTGAATTCAATGCCCTCCTGCGCTACTAGACCTTGAATGTTAGAATCTACTAGATATCTAGCAAGCTCATTGGATGCTCCGACAAAATTAGTCCCATTATCAGAAGTGATGCTTTGAGGTTTCCCCCTACGCGAGATAAAGCGTTTTAAAGCAGCCATGTACGCTTCACTCGAAAGAGCCGTAACGAGTTCGATATGACAGGCCTTTACCGAATTGCATATAAAGATTGCCAAAAAAGACTTCAAAAGTTTACAACCTCTACCTCTCCTGTCCGCTATCATCACTGGACCTGCATAATCGACACTACAGTGCAGAAAGGGAAACTCTAAATGTGTCCGAGATGTAGGTAGCTGCCCCATTATGGGCTGAACTGTCTCTGCTTTATACCTGAAACATCGTACGCAATTATTAACAATCTTTTTACACAAATTCTTTCCATTTAAAGGCCAATATGTTTGTTTAATAATTCCTAATAAAAGTTGTGGTGGGGCATGTAAGTTTTTGATATGAAAAGATTCAAAAAGTATTTTTGTAAAATGATGCTTGCTACATAACAAGATTGGATGCTTAGTATCGTAACTATATGGAGAATTATCGAGCCTTCCACCAACTCTAATAATATTATTAGAATCTAAAAATGGAGTGTAAGAAATTAATCTATTTTTAGTAGGTAAAACTTTCCCATCTTTTAATATTTTATATTCATCGGGAAACATTTCTAATTGTGATTTATGTATGATTAAGTTTAGTGAATTTTGCAACTCTTGAACAGAAAGATGACCTGTAAATTTACTATTTTTATTTTTGCAATTATGAACAAATCTTTGTAAATATGCGATTGTGTTTTGTAAATATTTTAATTTAGATTTCTTATTTATTAAATTACTTATTAGGTCTGTGTTAGTATTGTTATCAAGCGCTAAAGAACAATTTATAATTTCTGGTAAATCTACATTTGTGTTGGGCATTCGTGGCCACTCAGACTCGCTTTGTGTAAGAAAATTAGGACCTGACCACCACAAGGTAGAAGAACTGATGCGATCAGCCTTCACCCCCCGCGAAATTAAATCAGCCGGGTTGTCTTTTGACGGTACATAGCTCCACGTGTGACCCCTCGTACTTTCCTGAATTTCATGAACACGATTGCGAATAAAAACCTTTAAGTGGGTTGTTGATGTACTTAACCACCCTAAAACAATCGTAGAGTCACACCAGAACCTACATTTATTAATAGGTAGGGTTAAAGATGCTACAACTTTTGTGTAAAGCCTCGCCGCCAACAAAGCTCCACAAAGCTCAAGACGTGGAATAGTCGTTGACTTTAGCGGCGCTACCCTACTTTTAGAAGTTAAAAGATGTACCTTCACTGACCCTGACGTATCTATTGACCGAATGTACACGCAACAGCCATAAAGATGTTCAGAAGCATCTGAAAATATATGAATTTCATGTATTATGGAATTATTAGAGAGAACCCAACGAGGAATTTTTAATTGATTAAGAAGAGGTAATGTGTTAGCAAAGGAAAACCACATTTCTTTAATTTGTTGCGATACTTCTTCATCCCATGTGCATTTGTCAATCCAAAGTTTCTGCATAATTAATTTTGCCTCTACAATGCAAGGACCTACGAGACCTAGTGGGTCAAATATTTGACTTATAATTGAAAGTATGTGTCGTTTTGTGACTTTTTTACTTAACTTAATATTAATTGCAAATGAAAATATATCTAAGTCACAAATCCAATTCAAACCCAAAGTTTTGGAATAAATATGACTATCGGTGTTTGAAATATCTAAAATATTATCTGATTTAGAAGTATGTGGACATATTTGATCAAGAATTGCTTGATTATTTGATTGAAATTTTCTTAAATTAAAATGAGCTGTTTTCAAAGTATCTATGACCCCTTTACATAAGCGTACTGTTTCGTCAATAGTCGTCGAACCACTTAAATAATCGTCAACATAAAAGTCTCGTTGAATCGATTCTTTGACTTTACTGTCGACCGCAGTGGACGCTAAGCTAACTAAGCACTTGGTGGCGAGATATGGTGCAGACGCCATACCATACGTCACTGTGTTAAGAGTGTAAGTTTTTAAGGGTTCCGAAGAATCATAACGAAAAATTATTTGTTGTAAAGAGCGTTGTGTAGGGTTAATTTCAATAGCTCTATACATTTTTTCTACGTCACCCGTAACAACGTATTTGTGCTGCCGGAATCGCAGTAGTATAGAAAAAAGATCTTCCTGCACAGTAGGACCTACCATTTGGATGTCATTTAGTGACAATCCTGAAGAAGAGGTAGCTGATGCGTCAAAAACTGTGCGAAGCTTTGTTGTAAGACTCGATTCCTTTAAGACGCCGTGGTGAGGTAAATAATAGTTTAACTGATTAGAACAGTTGTTAGAAGAATTAAGAGTCATGTGACCAAGACGTTCATATTCAGCCATAAACTCTAAATATTTGTCTTTAAAGGCTGGTTCACGAACGAATTTGCGTTCCAGTGACAAAAAACGACATTTTGCCATTTGATATGAATCACCTAAGACAGAAGGATCTCCTTTTAAGGGAATAGTAACGACAAAGCGACCGTCGCTATTACGTGTCGTATTTTTAAAAAAGTTTTCTTCGCACGCACGTTCCTCAGGAGATAAGGAATGTAAGGGTGCTACTGTATCCAGTTCCCAGAAACGAGATAAGTCTGGATTACTTTCTTCGTTTAAAAAATGACAAAGAGAAGATGAGGGAGCTGTCTTTGGCTGAGCTATATACCCAGACACTAGCCACCCAAGTTTTGTTTCATATAGCTTAGGCTGGTTTTTACCTAAGTCTATAGAATTGTTACACAAGACCGACCAAAAGACATCTGCCCCAACTAAGATGTCAATGACAGATGGGACATTGAATGAAGGGTCAGCTAAACATATTCCCATAGGAAGAGGAATATTTTCAATATTAATAAATGACGAAGGTACAGTTTTCGTTATATTAGGTAAGATAAGACAGTCGAAAGTAAGACTGTAATCGTTATAAACTGATTTGATAGTGAGGTTACAAGACTGCGATATATAAGAAATATTATTATTTATACCTGTCACCGTGGAGCTTGTATTGCGTCGTGACAAACCCAGCTTACCGCAGAGCGACTGAGTAATGAAGTTAGCCGTGCTGCCATTATCGAGCAGCACTCGCGCGGAGTGGACGTCGCCTTTACTATCCACCACCTTCACGACAGCTGTGGAAAGCAAAACATGCGGAGGAGTAGTAAACTGCTGCGAATTATTTAAATTAGCAAGGTGGTTAGTGTCACTGATAGATGGAATAGTAGGTTCAATTTTTTGCTGTTCATGCAAGTGAAGTAGTGTATTATGTCTTTTCTTGCAATATTTACAAGATGCAAGCTTGCATTGACTTTCTAAGTGGCCTGTTCGTAAGCAATTAAGACAAACTTTACAATCTTTGGCCTTTTGAATACGATTTTCAATAGCAAGTTGCTTAAATGAATCACAGTTAAAAAGAAAATGATTCTGGCTACACATTGGACACAAAAATTGATTTTTATTATTTGTATTATTAGTTTTAAATTTATTATTTTGATTATTATTTTTATTCTTATTAGTAGCTATAAGTAAGTTTGAATTTAATTTATAATGTTCTTTACTATGTGTTTTATTTTTACTTTCTTGTAAAGTTTCCAATAAATCTGCCCTGCTGCTTAGAAACGAAATAAAAATATTAAGAGAAGGAGGATCTGTTAAAGTATTTCTATGCTCTTCCCATACCCTATGAGTCACATTATCAAGTTTTTCAGACATCATATGAATTATTAGCGTATCCCAATACTGGGTTGGCTGGTCTAATGTTGACAATGCTCTAAGATTTTTATTTGTGACATCTATGATACGACGAATGGAAAAATAAGATTCACTACGCATGGGTTCTACGTTAAATAGTTCTCTAACGTGATTATTGACAAGTAACCTTTTATTGTCGTACCTACTACACAATAAATTCCATGCAGACTCATAATTCTCGGCCTTGAAATCTAAATTGTCAATGACAAGCAAAGCACTGCCTCTGAGAGATGCTCGAAGATAATGCAATTTATTGATGTTATCTATGTCATGCCTAGAATGAATTAAAGACACAAAAGTGTCTCTAAATTCAAGCCAGTGCTGATAATGGCCATGAAAAACGGGTAAATCTATTTTTGGCAATCTAACGCAATTAGATTTAAAAGCACCTGTATGAGCGTCTTCAAACCCCGATACGGACCCCTCTTGTGTGCGATGATGGCTGGGTTGTGCGTTGAGCAGCGTACGGGCCGCAGACACCAGCATAAAATATTGATTTTCAAACTGCTCACGCTCCTTTATCTCGTCGTCGGGATCCTCAGAAAGCACTTCGATGTCGCTCTGTAATTTATCAAAATCAGCGTATAAGTTATCGAATTTTGCAAATCTGCTTTCTAAATCTAAGAAGTGTGAAGGGCTGAGCTTGTCATGGCTAGGAAGCTGATTTAAGTAATTACTAAAGATAGTAAGCTTAGACTTCATGCTACTGCGCCTTCTAATTAATTTTTCAATTTTTTCTTCCGCCATAACGATAGATATAAGAAATAGATATTAAAATATTTCAAAAATGAAGTGCGTTAACAGCTGTGAAAGAGTAGGCAATAAAAGATCTCGAACAGATAAGCAAGGTGCACTGACCTTGGCCGTGAACAAAGGGATTAACTGCGCGAGCGCACGTGGCAGGTGCAATAAATTTTCTAAATACCTAGGTAATTAACTATTGTATAAGCGACGGAAACTAATTTATTACCGTTATTCGGTAATAATTATGTAATACTGAGCTATGCAATTAATAAAAAAGGAAATTTAAATTTAAAACATATGAAATGTAAATTATTTTTTAACAAATTCTATTATATTTTACGTTCTTATTTAGACTACTAAACTTGAGACATGAAAACTAGGATGAATACAAGCACTCACTCAAATAAAGAGCTGATAGGCATGAAATTTGGAAAAGATAGGAAGAATATTAGGAAATAATTGGAACGAACTCACGAAAATTTTAGATCATCCGTTGAAGAGATTATTTTCTGCAGAGTCCGATGCCCTTTTTTGAAGTTGAAGGTGACTCGATGTTATACGGCGGGTCCGAAGTCCGTGACGTCGTAACCTTCTTATGACCTCTGCGCTCGGGCGTGTGCGGTTGCTTGATTCCTTCGGCGAAGCAATGAAATTGAAGACTCCCCGAGGTATATAGCTGAAGACCACAACTGAATTGCTCCGAAACTTGAGGTGCCTCCGAAGACTGATGCTCCCAAATTTATCGGCGAGTTCCTGATGGACCAATGGTTGGGACGTCCCGTGATATAAGAGGAGGTCCCCGAGTGTGATGAGTGGACTGTATAAAAGAAAGGCCGGTTCTCTCGTCGACAACTTTATTGGAGCAACGGTATAAAAAAATTAAAGGATGCGCGCGTCGCCGGTGGCCCACAGATCGCGAGTGTGTCGCCCCGCTACGCCGGTGTCCTCGCCGAATGGGACGACTCGCCCCCCTCGTCGCGCGCCTCGCAGCTCCGTAGTCCGTAGTCAGCTCTCAACAAATAAGAAAATTAATTAAAAACATTTTTCGATATAAGCTTTAGCAGACCATTTCATCAATTAAAGGAGTAAGCAGTGTTACAGAATAGCAAAAACCTAAGCCCATTCCACGCAAGCAAATTCCCATTAACTTAGCAAAATGTTTACCACACGTCCAATTCACACATGGCTCATTTAGAATTAGTGGATTGCGCCGAGTCGGGGCTCCAGTAATCCACACAGCTCATTAAGCTCAATTTGTGCGCGATGTCGTCCAGAACCCAAACACAAGATTGAACAATAGATAGATACTTAATATGTATTATGTTGTTTTCGTATAAGGTTGGAGTAGTAATGTTTGGAATAGAACACAATCTAAGCTTCGGCTTCGACCCTTTTTGCGTCCCACTGCTGGGCACGGGTCTCTCCCCATTATTGGGGAGGCCTGGAGCTTACTCCTCCACGATGCTCCAATGCGGGTTGGTGAAGATCTAAGCTTTACCAGGTTTTAACTCGTTACTGGTGTAAGAGACGTGCAAAATGTTAATGACTTTTGATTTTAAGTGACTTTGTGACCCCTTGAAAGTATTATCAAAAGTCAGCTTCATTCAACTTAGCAGCGCAGATGCATCGACCCGGATTCGACTTCACGCTTGTGCCCTGAATGCGTGAGATGCATATCTATTATTTCATTTCATAAAAATGGCTCATTTTGTATGGATTTCCGCGGAGTCAAAGCTCCAGTATTAAGAAAATGTTTTAAAGCATCTCAGTATATAGGTTTATCTTGAAGAGATTGACCGTTTCCATTTTTTTCTAGATTAATAAATGAATTTAACTACTGGTAACAAAAGCTTAAACGCATTCCATCCAAGCAAAAATCCCATTAAGTTAGCAAATTATTTACCAAATACACGTACAATTCACACATGGCTCATTTAGAATGTTCCGCCGAGTCAGGGCTCCAGTAACCCACTCAGCTCATTAAGATCAATTTACGCCCGGGATGACGTCCAGAACGCAAACAAGAGATTAGACGATGGATAATTGTTATTAAAGGAAGAGAGAAATTGGTTTCGTAAGCCGCTGATGTGGTAATTTTTCGAAAGTCAATATAACAGAATCTAAACTTAACCAGTGGGTCGAAACTCGAAAAGCCACGTGATCTCGATTGATACCTTTTTCAATTCGATTCTATAAGCGTTTATGATAGTAGAATGCAACATGTCTAGGTCCCTAGCGTTTTTTTTGTATTGGGGGTAACCTTCAAAAGGTACCCGACACCATTGTAGAGGATACCGGATAAAGTGGGATTTGCCGCACTGAAACGCCCTCAGTGGCCTGCCTCTGCGTTTGGGGAGGACATTCGGTCTACAGTCATCAGAGTCTAGTCAGTCAGATTTAAAGTAAAGCGATATCTATAATAACATGGTCTAATAGTAATCTAAGCGACGAAGTTTGAATATCCGCATATTTTTAGCACATTTTGACCCTTTTCTGACCTCCATTTTTCTGGATACATGAGTTTATAGTAAAGTTTTCGAGAATAAAAAGTTGTTTTGAAAATAATGTATTTTATAATCCTTCAAAGTTTTACAAAATAATCATTCAAAAATACATGGTACTCCGAACGACGATGCTTAGAGTAGGGCCCAGAATGTGTCCGATGGGATTTTTGAAGAAATCTAAAAATCATGTTTTTGCACTGTTATTTTATTTTACTGCACTGTAATTAATTTATATAAATTATACATAATGCCATCAACTCTGTCCAACATAATTTAAAAATATCCTATCAAGACAGTGAAAATACAACTAGTACCCACAGTGAGTAAATGTGGTACTTACTACCTTTTCATCTTCCCGCCAAAAACACCATGCAAAATATTACTGACTTTTTAGTGATCTCTTGAAAGTATTCTAGTATATTTTACATTATAGCTATGAGCGGAACACTTTAAAACAATACAATGTGATTTTTCACAAAAGTATTCTACGCCAGCAACGTTTAATTAAGTTAGACAATTATTATTAAAAGCTACGCCAAGGTTGAATATTTAGCTGTAGATTCCGTAGAATGGAACTCCAACAATTTACTCGAACAAATTGTGTCCGGCGTGGCCTCCGAAACTAATGCGTCAGTGGTCGGATGGGCGTGTTACGGTTGAATGGTTTTGTCCTAATTTGTCTACAAATTGTTTCTTGACTTTCGCCTTTCACTTTAGCGTGTCTTGAAATAAATTGTACCTATTTATTAAAAGATGATCTTAAAATTAATCCAGCTAGGTTTATAATCATATCTCGCTCTATGTCTTCGTCTTTTCAATTTAGAACTTGACAATTGGACAACTATAGGAGATTGTTTCAAAAAGTTACTATAAAAGCGGTTTTAAACTAGTGTATTTTTCAGCGCAAACGATACGGTCGTTTTGGTAAAGGCGCTTAGATAAACGTGCGTAATTTTTGCACCTGAAAATGTCAAACTTGACGTTTCGCGGGCAACACGCGCTTCGAGTTTTGGCGGGAAGTCGAAAAATACTATGCTCTTGTTTTATTTTTACTTTCTTGGTATATTTTTGAGTTATATCGGATAAATTTGATGCCATTATGTTCGATATAGGTTATTTAAAGTGCACGAGTGTTGTGAATTAAAATAACAGTGCGAAAATATGTTTTTTCGGCTTGCCTTCAAAATTCCACTGGTCACGTTCTTGTAAAGAAGCCATCGCTTTACTTGAATGTCTTACTGACTTGACTGACTGATTACTAACGACTTACTGACTTTACCTATTATTACTCGTCCAGTTTTACCAACTGGCAAAAACTTGATGCAAAAATGATACTTGACGCTGGCAATATGCAGAGTTTGTGATGCCATAATTGAAGAAAAAAAAAACACGCGCTTCAAACAAAACAAACAAACGACGCGCGAGGCTACTGTTATACGGTAAGTACATTATTCTTAGTCTAAGTGTTATACACTAGTTTTTTTTTTCAATTATGGCATCGCATTCTCTGTGCATACTGCCAGCGTCAATTATAATTTTTTCATCAATTTTTTGCCAGTTTCAATGAAACTGTACGATGTAATAACAAAGTCAGTAAGTAAGTCGTCAGTAATCAGTCAGTCTAGTCAGTCCAACATTCAAGTAAAGCGATGGCTACTTTGCTAGAAAGTGTCCGATGGAATTTTGGAGGCAAGCAGAAAAAAACATATTTTAGCACTGTTATTCTATTTCACAAACACTCGTGCACTGTAATTAACCTATATCACACAAAATGCCATCAACTTTATCCGATATAACTCAAAAATACACCAAGAAAATGAAAATAAAACAAGAGCACTATATGTCTTTTTCGACTTCCCGCCAAAACTCCTATACACTAGTTTGAAACCGCTCTAAGTTACCATCGAATATTAACTACCGCTATGCCATGTAGCAGTTGTGTATGCATATAACGGTGTGATCAGCTTCCGGAAAAACAGCGCTTCTTCTTCAATTTAATAGTGTAATAACAATTTTATTTTTTACCGGTTGCAGTCGGTTTTTTTTGGTAAAAACCTATGCTATGCACAATCCGGGTGGCGAGTGGATGTAAAATAAAAAAAAAAAAATAATCACGATACACCTAATTTGTATTATTGTATCTTATCTTATAATAATTATTATCACATCTTCCAGTTTCATCGAATGTGGTAAAAAAGTTATGCAAACATTATACTTGTACCTTATGATTAAATTGAGACACTTTCCAATCATTGAGTTATATTACTACGTATAGAGACGACATTCTGAACAAAATCAGTGCGCTCATCATGCATTGCGAAATGTGTAATGAACCAAATAACCAGACAAATGTGCCAACCAATAAATACCTCTGTCAATTGGTAATAAGGTACAATACGCAAGAAGGCATATTTGACGTTACACTTTACATTCCAATGCGTTGAACAGCCTCAGACGTCCGACACTGACTGAGCGCGTTGATGCTGATTGGCTCTAACACGTGTAACAAGAAATCTAGTAGAGACGTCCACTCTATACGTAGTAATAATAACTCAGTGTTTCCAATAATGGGTGTAATAAAGAGTACAACACAAATCTCTACTTCGCGGTCTTTAACCCTAGACCCTAATAAAGTATAGTTGTAGTAACATTCATTAGTTCAGTAAATCTACATTACAAAGCATTGTACAGATTTACTTGAGCTTATTTTGTAAACTGTAAGCTCCTTGTTATCCGCTGTTATCCCCTTAATCTAAGTAATAATACCTTTATCGCAACACTAAGCTATTTTTCGTCCAATTTATTCAAAATACAAAAATAGTAAGCTTAATAAAAAAGCAATTTGAAGATAAATTCTTGAATTATTTTATTAAAAAATATATTATGTTACTTAGAATTCATTGACCTCGTATTAGTAGATTTTGAAGCATTAATGGTACATTTTTTTATAGGTATATTAAATTACATATAGTTTTCGTTTACGTATACACCATTATGGGAACTGAAATAATATTTGGATTATTTATGTTTCTACCAAAATAAAAACAAAACAATGGAACAGTTTTCGCGAATTTTATTTATTTTTCAACCTTTTTTATGTCCCACTGCTGGACGCAGGCCTCTTCTCTCAAGTGAAAAGGATTAACATTGTAAATATAAATATCACGGCTGTACTCACGTGGTTTTATTCGGGGATGCCCGACTAGTTGAAACTATATGAAAAGGATTAGCCATAAAATGCCATACCTACTCCACCACACTGGCCAAGTGCGGACATTATGTCTACGAGACACTATGAGTTTCTCTTAGGCATGCACGGTTATGGTAACATCGTAATTAATTAAACATTACAATATTTCCCAACACCGTGGAGCAGCGCTAAATGCTGTACTCACGTGGTTTTATTCGGGGATGCCCGACTAGTTGAAACTATATGAAAAGGATTAGCCATAAAATGCCATACCTACTCCACCACACTGGCCAAGTGCGGACATTATGTCTACGAGACACTATGAGTTTCTCTTAGGCATGCACGGTTATGGTAACATCGTAATTAATTAAACATTACAATATTTCCCAACACCGTGGAGCAGCGCTAAATGCGCACATTACAAATTTGTCAGAGGAGTCAGTCTCTTAGTACTCCTCAAGAACTGACGCAGAGCAGTGAGAGGGTTGTAATGCGCTAAATATCCCGCTTCACCCGGCAGCTCTCCCAATGTACTGGATACTTTTTGAATTTTCATTCTTTCTACTAGATATTATAAACTTATTACTTTTCATAATAGAAACTACATAAAAGTACACCCTACTAAGTGAAACATAAATTATTACGAGCGCTTTAAGATGCAATTGCTAAGATAATGCTTGGAACATATAAAGTGTTTAATGTTCCGAGAAGCATAATGGAGAAATACGTAGGAATTCCTACTTTAGATTCTCTTTGTCGAATAACGTCTACGGAAACTAACTTAGAATGTATTCAATACAGCGAAGTACTTAATGAAAATAGTTTAATGATTCATAGTTTGTAAACGTTTCAAAGGGAATTTTATAAGACAAATAGTGGACCCCGTAGACGTTGTCCTGCCTGTGTCCTGCCTTAAATATATTGAAAGAGTATTCGTTTCTTTATCATCTCAAAGAGTTTTTATGTTACTGCCAAATAAAAAATATAATATAAAACAAATAATGACAGATCTATTGTTATTCAGACAATGTCAAACTTCTGGACGATGCCGCGAAGAATCAATGTTTGACAGTAATTAACAGAGCGAATCCCGACGACGTCCTGCCTTAAAATATCAGAAATAAAATAATATTGCGACTATAAATTGAGATATATAACCTATACTATCTTTCAAGTTGGATCAAACTGCACAATATGATGTGCAACTTCTATTATAATCGGTTAGGTAGTTTAGGAGCCCAACGCGGACAAACACGTACCGTGACACGTAATTTATATATATGTATTAAGATAATTATGAACTTAGGTACAGTTGCTGAGTACTGAGCGTGTAAGGAAATCAACCAAGTTCTATTTAAATAATTGGAGAGCCTAGAACTTATAATGATTGCTGCTTTAGTGTTGTTTAATTTGAGATTAATACTAATTTATAATTAATATTTTATTAAATCTATACTAATATTTTTAAGCTGAAGAGTTTTGATAAGAGAGAACTAATAGACGCGGTCCATGCGGACGAAGTCGCGGGCACCAGCTATTTAGGTAAACGTATAAATGGCAATCGTAATATATATTTTTATAATTTGAAATTTCGGTTAGTTACTTATGTAACTTAAAATATTTCATAATGAAACATTTTAATGGCTTTACCCAAAGAAACCAAAGGCATTAAACAAAACTGTTGAACACCATTTGTTATCGCGCCGCGTCGAATGAGAACAAATTGGTTGCCAGGAAAGAAAATTAAGGGAAGCTCTTCCTTTAAATGATGGAAGACATACATTTAACGCGGCGGCAAAACGGAATAACTTTTGTGTGATAAAATCATAGATGTTTTTATATATTATATACCGTAGTCAAAGTCATAATAAATCTATGGAAAAATTGTAATTGAAAAGTTTGACATGAGATGATGCAAAATTAGTGTAACCTATAGGTACTATTAGGTACTTGGGAAGAATAGTATGAAGAATAGGAAGAACAGTAAGAATAGTAGAATAAAATTAGTTTCGACTGTAAAGTACCACCCTATACGGTACGGACTGCCAAACCAATTGAGATACTTTCAATGAGCATTTAGAAAAGGGAGATCTACCGCCGGGCGAGGTGGTCATGCCCGGGGAGCGGCCGCGCTCCAACTGACTCAATTCGGAGCTAAAAAATAAATAAAAATATCCTAGTCTCCTAGCGTAATTTAATGCTACCTTTTAGAGGAATGCATTTCGAATTTTTCTGTACATAGTAACTACCCAATTCCGGTGCAATCATTTCTCCCAAGGTGAAAGTGGGTTAAGTTATAACCTATATAGTTACTGGACGACCGAGCGTTGCTGGGATAAAAACAATTTATTTTCTTGGTTTAATTTCAAATGAAACACTCATTTGCTTCGTGTTACTTAACAACGCCGTCTGAAATAGCTCCCAATAAAAAAATATTTTCACAAAAAATAAACGCAATATGGTTCTGATTGAATTTTGAACCTGGGTCTCTAGTTCTGCAGTTAGCACACGTAACCATTCAGCCAAGGAAGCTCCTGTATCCAACCGGGCCGCTTACGCGCCAAAACACTCTTTCGACCGGGGGTCTAGAGATTTTTTGCCGCGATACGCACTACGAGTGTTATTTATGTTCCTGCGACCAGATGTTTACACTTACAACGACTCCAGTTACATTTCTCGGAAGGGAATGAAACAAGCTTACACCTTATAGCTATTAAGTATTTCTACGATGTGTTTTGTTTTTATAATCATCGTTCAAAGCCAAACAAAGAGTCCGCATGTTTAGATTGTTGTTCCGCTTGGTATAAAACGAATGTAACATATAATCAAAGAAAAAATGTGGCACATTATTTATATATTCAGAATCTACATGAAAAGACCTTTCTAATAAAGTATAATACAAGTATGTGTTCATACAAAAAATTTAACAAATTTGAGGTTGAAGTTACGTAATGTTTTTTTCGCGCGCCGTTATAAATTGCACATGACGGTGTATTGAAAATTTAATTGCAATGATAGTATTAGTCGTATTCATTTAGTTATGCCTTTATTCTTTAGGTAAAGTATTTCGAAACGTTGTATATTTTTTTCAGGTTCATTGAATGAAAAACATACTTCGTAGAAGATGAAAAACGAAAAGTCGGAAAAAATAGGAAAAAAATTCGAGGTCACGTTAAAATTCATTTAACGAATTTTATAATTAATCTAATTAAAATCAGGGGGCACACTCATAAAGAATAAGAAATTGCCTTTCCTGCAATATAATTTTCATTGACACTTTTCATACACAAATAGACGTAAAAATGCCAAGAAAAGTAATGAAATTTTTTTTCATTACTTTTCAAATCACGCAAGCAAACACGCAAGCAACAGAGTTTGTCAGTGCGCATTACTTATTGTAAAATTAACCTTATTGCGTACTCCATAAGGCGTCGACGGATGCACGGTAAAGTCTGTATTCGTTTGATTTTATATTCAAATTATAAAGAAAACTAATTACTAATCGAATAATATAAATAAAATATAGATTCCCTGATAAATTATCTTTATACTATTAGTGATTGTCATGGTTTTGTAACGTAATAATAGCAGAAAAAAATATAACTTCAATGCGCAAAATTCACACACAGAATTGATCTTGATTCATTTGTATAACAATGATAAAATATAGCAAAAGATACAGAAACGGATTCCTTATAAAATAACCTTTCTACATATGTATGACAGTAATGGTTTTTAACCACTAAATTGTGTAATAATTGAGCTAAAACCAAAACAGCGCCATTGTTGTGGCGCCGCGCAATTCCACTTCATTTTAAAAACCTATTTTACTAAAAATTATGACGCGCATCAAACTTCTGGATATTTGTTATTACTAAAAACACTATAAATGAAATAATTATAACACTTTACTTACGTTTTCAGTAGAAAAATCCACATAAATCAGGAAAAAACCGGCACTAGCACAAACTGTCACTGAGTATTACCAAGCAAATTTGACGACTGAAGGAGTGTCGATTTTGCAACAGAGATTTCTTTTTATTTCACTACCAACCTACAGATATTAAATGACCGAATGAACGGAGAATTTATTCCTCTATGAATTTAAAAATACACCAGACTAAATTGAGACTTATTTTTAAAGCAATACAGCTTTAAACAGCGCGAGGTCGAGAGGACATCAATAGATGTCCCCGGTCCTTTGGAGGTATGAACGAAATTTTTATAGAGCTCTTTCAAATCGACATTGTCATTTGTTTGAATGGCGGATTGACGAGTGACTTTTGACGGCGTTCTACGCCTTAATATTATTAATATTCTCCAATAGATGTCAGTAAGAGTCATATTTCTCATTTTATATCATTTATATTTTTATATATTATTATGGGCACTAAATTTCATGAAAATAGTTGGAGCCGTTTATGAGATTCAAATATAGGTATTTACAAGAATTGCTCGTTTAAAGGTAAGATAACGGGACAATTTGAATTATGATTTGAACTTTCGCACACGCATGTCATGTTTACAAAACCGACCTTATCTGATACTCCATTTAAATAAAATGTGTCTAAATAACCGACCTTTTTTGGGTCAACCTTCCAGCTGAGGCATTCCCAGTGGACTATAACATGGGGTTCTTAAAGAAAGCTGTAAAAAAAGCTCTCCTCCAAAGCCAGCAATATTCGGGTGGCTCCCCTGGGGTTGCCCGTGTCCATAGGCGCCGGTGATCGCTTAACACCAAGCGGTCCGTCTGCCTTTTTTGTTCGGTTTATTTATAAAAAAAGGAACATGAAAAAAAGAGATATAATAATAATCGGATTGAACTCCAAACCGGAGTCTTCATGTTTCGGAACGCTATTATGAATGATGGAATTTACTAGAGTTGCCACGAATAGTGATTTAGCCGAATACCGAATACCGAATGTTCTGCAACGCTATCGGCCGAAGCGCCGAATATTTGGCCGCCGAACATTCGGTGTGTATAGTGAGAGGTTGTTTTCGGAAGCTGGTATCATTTACGATGAAAAGCGTAATCGTTTGTTACCATCAATTGCTGAAAAGCTTGTTTTTATCCATCACAACTTACGGCTGATTAATTTTACTTATTTTTTTTCAACCTTTTTTTTATGTCCCACAGGTCTCCTCACAAGTGAGAGGGATTTAGTCCATAGTCCACCACGCTGGCCAAGTGCGGATTGGTGGACGTCATGCTTTCGAAAAAGTATGAATTTATCTCAGGCATGCACGGCGATGGAGAACATCGTAATCAATTAAATATCACGATATTTTCCATCAACGTGGAGCAGCGATAAATGCGCACATTATAAATTTCTTTATCTTTATTTATCGACAACAACCGGGACTGACGGCTTAGCGTGCCCTCCGAAGCACAGAAAAGCGCATGAAATTTTTGTCACTAGCGGTCACTAGCAATTTTACTTATTAAAATATTGTAATTTGGTAATAAATACAAATCTTGTGTCATATGATGTGTCCTTTTTGTCCACGATTTGGTATTCGGTATTCGGCCGCATAATAAGTACTATCCGGCCGAATACCGAATACCAAAAAAGTGGCCGAATAGGCCGAATACAGAATAGTAGCCGAATATTCGTGGCATCTCTAAAATTTACCGTCGTATTCTGATGTTATTGTAGCAGTTTTTCCTCGATAGACTTTAATTTTCGGCGTATTCAGTGGACGATCAATCGTGATTGAGTATAATTTGCTGAATCGAAGATGAAGAGAAATAAGGTAGGCCCAGATTTCTTTATACTTTTTAATTTACCGTACAAATATATGTGCGAACTGTACGATAATTACTGACAACCTCAAGAAGCTGCTGGATTCAAAGGGCGAAGGCCCGGATGGAGTGCCGAACGTTAGAAGCCTACGAGTATGCCCAACTTTGAACTATGAAAGGATTATGCATGGATGGACACAAACAATGGAAATGCTTAAATGACTTTTTATTTTTTCTAATATGTGTATTGCTGTATTTTTAATAACAACTACCCGTGCTCCACGGTTTCACCAACGTTACTAAGTATCTATAACAAAGTGAATTTTATCCATAGGTTTCATGGGACCCAAACTGGTGTTTCATTAGTTTACATCACTTTGCTGACACAATAAAGTATTTTCGTTTCATTTCAATAGTAGATTCATTCTCAACTCAACATCAATCAAATACCCAAATAATATAGGTAAAATGAATACCTCATCATAACTTGTTTCTTTGATTTAATGTTGAAGTAATAACGAGGCTCATATTTCTGCGCGTGACTGAAATACAAGTAGCACAAATCATTTTCGTGAAAGATGTAATATTTCCGTTCAGGAGTACAAACCAAATTATGTGCTTGGCTGTAACCCTTTTTGCCTCCCACTGCTAGGCACGGCTCTCTCCTCATTATTGGGCGGCCTGGAGCTAAATCCACCACGCTGCTCCAATGCGGATTGATGGAGATGCGGGCCCACCCGCTGTCGGATGTTTTCAAACCGCCCAAAAGACCTTCGGCAAGGTTTAGCGACTACTATCTATCGACAATAACCAGGACCAACGGCTTAACGTGTTCTCCGAAGCACAGAAACGCGCATAATTTTTTTTGCCACTAGCGGTCACCATCTCACACCCGACCGTGCCCGTTTGGCTTAGCTGCATAGATCGCTTGCGTTCTACGCTAGCCGCTCGCCGAACCATGCGCGCTTCAATTAGGTGTGTGCTTACTGCCTTGCGAATACGTGAGGATCAATATTTCTAATCATTGCTTACAGCCGTGCAAGCGATTCGGCATCCGCAATAAAACCCATGTTTATTTGTAGGCAATATCCTCAAACAGACGGTATTGGGTTTTCGTATGTTTTGACGACTCAACTCATGTAACTAGGTGATTGATACCACATTTTCTGATGTGTGTGGGACGTTTCAAATAAATATCTAAATTTTTGGGTGCAACATACAGAAGCAGTGGCAGTACAGGCCGTTTTTTTAATTTTTCAAACCTAGGTAAACAAATATTACGAATTTTCATATAACAGTTCGGAATTAGTGCTTAGTTTGGTTTTATATCCAAGGTTATCTGATTGAGTGTAGTTATTAATTTCTTTGTGGTGTATGAATTCTCAATTTTGTTAATTGGCCAAAAGCCTTTTTTCCAGCCAAATCATATGCTTTCGTTACGTTTTGATACTTTTATAATAGAGTATCAAAACTTCCGAAACATTCAGAATAAGAATAATGGTGAATTCTAGTTTCCTTTATTTAACACTTTGATTTTTTATAGTTTTTCTCGCCCTTCCTATATGAGATAAGAAAATTTGATATTTAATATTAATTATATTTATTAATTTTAATATGACACTTCGGTGCGTTTCTGAAAGAAGCGGTTTTGGTAGGCAGACTGTTATTTTTTTAATTTGATATTGTTAAAACAACTTATCAGATTCAGAACTAATCCTAAAGCATTATAGGTATTGGTATGCACCCTATGTAGAGAAGGTCCAGAAATGAGTCAATAGAATTCACTGACTGATTTATTTCACACCAAACACAACGGTCACACGATTACAAGGTTGGGACTGAACTGCCTAGCGACAGCGTGACTTTTTTTTATTTGAATGGAGTAGCAGACGAGCATGCAGGCCACGTGGTGTTAAGTGTTCGCTGCAGCCCATGGACATCTACATACAACCTCAAGCAAGTATAGGTAAGTCTTGTCTGAGGTCGTATGTAGTTGCGCTGCTACTCCGGAGGCTGGTGGTCGCCTCATATAAATGTGGCTGGCAATTGCACCTTTCCACCGAAACACAATAGAGTTGGTTCACGGCAGAAGTGGGTGCAGCGGTGGTACCTCCCCGGGCGAAACATAATAGTTCTACCACCTACCATACTACTAGACTTACAGTTGATACGCTGCATCGCGTCCCACACCACATAAATGCACACTAATATGTCCCCTACAGCATAAAAAATATGGGAGTCCTACATAATCCTGATCGTAAGTCATGGTTTTGTAGCCAATAAATAAATAAATACGTATGTTAAGATTACAACGTTATCCCAATACAGCGAGACACACAACTAAACATAATTTATTTATTTAGTCATTATTACATTTTGGTATATAAATTGAAACGCAGATATGTTTCTAAATATGAACATAGATAAGTTTTTTTTATCCTTGCTCATATAAATGTATTTCTAAAATCTAATGTAGACCGTCGTAGAGTCTATAACCCTGAACAATGAACATGCCTTGATTTGGGGCGAAACACGTGTTGGTGGATGGATGACCTATGTTGGTATGTTTCCTATTTGGGAGGGAAAGAGGTGCATGGAAAAGTATTCACCATCATACGTTTAGAATGCGGAGTGTTGCAAAGAGTTTTAACCTAAATTCATTGGCTGCAACTCTTTTTGCGTCCCACTCCTGGATACGGGTCTCTCCCCATCATTGGGCAGGCCTGGAGCTTACTCCACCACGCTGCTCCAATGCGGGTTGGTGTCCACCCGCATCTCCATGCGGGTTAGTGGCCAACCCGCTGTCGGATGTTTTCAAACCGCCCGTAAGGCCTCCGACTAGGTTTAACGACTGATATCTTTCGATATCAACCGGGACCGACGGCTTAACGTGCCCTCCAATGCAGAGGTCGGTGCCCATTCAGAGCGAAAGGTACGCCAATTTACTAAGGGCCCGACTCCAAAATAGTTTTAAGAGTTACTACCATCTACCATTAGCAAGGAAAAGTATAAAATGCCAAGTACTGAACAATGTTATTTTTTACCTTTTGAAGGCGGTTTTTTTTTGTTAAAAACTTATGTAATTTCACTCTTTTTAGTACTTTTAATTTAATAATACTGTGTTGTTTAAGCATAATTGGCGATATTCCCACATATGTGTGCCTATAAAATTTGAGAGTTCCCCTAGATTTCCCTCAGATCCCATCATCAGATCTTGACAGTTGGACCACCTCGGGAATATAAGTTTTTAAACAAAAGAACATTTATCGAAAGAATTTTCTCTTAATTCCTAACTATCGTAGTACCTTCCATCATCAGCTCAACAACATGAGATGATGGTTACTATGCAAAAATATCAATTTTGGTTCAGAAAGTATAAGAATATCAATATGCATACCTATAAAATTTGAGAGTTCTCCTCGATTTCCCTGGAATCCCATCATCAGATCTTGACTTGGTGACAACGGGACCACCTCGAAAGTATAAGCTTTCAAACAAAAAAATAATCATCAAAATCGGTTCATAAACGATGAAGATATCTGCGAACAAACATAAAAACAAGCATATTATATACGGTCGAATTGAGAAACCTCCTCCTTTTTTGAAGTCGGTTAATAAAATCAATCAGATTTAAAACTTCAAACATGCCACCACGACTTAAAACATTACGACACGTGTAGCGCAAAGGTTACCATGCCGGACTGCCGATCGGAGGGTCCCGATATTGAAATGACGAGTTTTAATTTCTGTATTGGTCCGAGTGTTTGTACCGAGACAGGAAATCCTAGTGTGGGGATATCCCCACACGACACGACACATACGCATATGCGTGTAGCGTCAAAATAATATAATAATAACGGTTCACACTCATAGCTCCACAGTAGGGTAGATATGGTATGACGCAGGGTACTGCGTCGTGGGTACCATGGACACATACAAAGACAGAAACACAAACACCCAGACCGAGAACAGAAATTTAAACTCATCATTCAAATTTCTGTTTCACCGGGAATCGAACCCGGGACCCTTCGATTGGCGGTCCGGCGTGGTAACCATTGCGCCACGTGGGTCGTAATGTTTTAAGTCGTGGTGGCATGTTTGAAGTTTTAAATCTGATTGATTTTATTAACCGACTTCAAAAAAGGAGGAGGTTTCTAATAAAAAAAACAACATGCAAACTATTAATCATTCCGACATTCAGCTTTAACTTTTACTGATTTTCTCTCAACTCAAACTTTCAATTTAGCCTACCTGTAAATACGTTGTTGAACAAAAAGTACTAACAGACTTTATTCTATTTGTCGTAGAAACTTTATTGTACTTAAAACTATAATGAGACATTACTTTTTTCAACACTTGACAAACACTTATTTATTGCTTTGAAATAAGAAAAAATAATTGAATACCGTTATAGGGATTTGTTTACCAAATAATTTTCCTACTTAATTGTTTTATCTGAACAAATATTGAAATGTTCTTTGTAAGAGTGGCTATTAAGAAATGGAGGAAAGTAGGGCGTGATTTATTATTTACCTCTCCTAGCGATAACGAAGTTAATATTTATGTCATAGAGCAACACGGATGTACGGCCAGTAAGCCATCAAGTCTTCCGATCCGATACTATATTATTCTTTTACAATATAAATATGGTGCGTGGTACAATCAAGGTTTAAAAGTGGTGTAGCCACTTTGTTTCCATTTTCGCTTGCACGTTTCAAGAGTTCTGACTGTTTTGACGAGAAGTCGGAAAGGGCATATTGTGCTCTTGTTTTGGCTTTATTTTCTCGGTATATTTTTTGAGTTATATCGGATAAAGGTAATGGCATTTTGTCCGATATAAATTAATTACAGTGCAAGAGTGTTGGAAAATAAAATAACAGTGCGAAAAAATGTTTTTCCAGCTTGCCTCCAAAATTCCATTGGACACGTTCTGGTAAAGTAGCCGTCGCTTTACTTGACGGACTGATTACTGACGACTTTCAGACTTTATCTCGTCCAGTTTCAACGAATACTTGACGCTGGCAATATGCACAGAGTTGGCGATGTTGTTATTGAAAAATAATAATAATTTTAACAGGGTGCCAGATTTCTACGAGTCATTTTCTGAGCGGCTATAACATATCTTCCCTTTTTTATTATCTTTGATTTATATTATTATTATATTAGTAAAATATCGTAAAACTTTCTTCACATTAGCTATGACAATGCCTTCTTGAAGCATCAAAAGAGGTATTGACATGAAAGCGTATGCAGACTATGCAGGCATCCTTTGTCGCTCCGAACCTGTCTTTGACAAAATAATTTTATTTTTAATAAACCTGCATGCACGGACATAATAAAAATACGAGAACAAGGAAAATATTATAACAAAGCGAGGGATTAGATAAAGCTCCCAGATATAAATACCTCGTCTTTCCTTTTCCATTCGTCTTACTTTTAACTTACCTCGTCCGTGAAAATCCTGTCTGGTCCTCAGATCAAATGAAAAAGTATAGATAGAACGTAGAAGTGTAGCCAGTTTAAGCTGCACCTAGCCGTGTACACACATATGACACGCAAACACGTACAACGAACCTGCACCTGACTTTGCCAGTCGAATATCGCCGCGCATTGAGTAAAACGTTGTCAAAAATATAAAAATTCACAAGAAAAACTGTCGAAATGTTTTGTGAAAAGTTGTAATGAACAGTATAAATTTATACTAATATTATAAAGAGGAAAGATTTGTATTTTTGTGATGAATAAACTCAAAAACTACTGTTTCGATTTCAAAAATTCTTTCACCATTAGAAAGCTACATTCTACCTGAGTAACATAGGCTACTTTTTACCGCGGGAAATGCTTCATTTCCTACGCGAAAACGGGTAATAGGGTCAACGCGGTTGAAGCAACTGGCTAAACGCCTGTGATTTTAATATATTTTATCCTACAGGGACCCATTAAACGGGTCCACGCGGGCGAAGCCGCTGGCGGAAGGCTAGTAAATAATATTTATAATAATCGGGTAATTTGAATTATTATTAAGATCCCAACATGTGTGCGTAGGTCCGTCACGCACGCATGTTTACAAAAGCGGCCTCACACTGTTGTTTGCAGAGTTCCACCTATACTTTTTTATTTGATCTGAGGTCTCATCGTTCGTAGAAATAAGCCATTAGTTTATCGAGATTAGTCTTTGTTACGTCAGGTTAAGGACTAAGTTTCATAAAGATTAATTTTAATCTGCTCTCAGAAGAATGAAATATTGACAGTTTGCAACCCTTTTTTCGTCCCAGTGCTCGGCACGGGTGTCTCCTCATTACTGGGCAGGCCTGGAGCTTACTCCATCACGCTGCTCCAAAGCGGATTGGTGGAATGAAATATTATTCTTAGTATTTTTGTAGAAACTGTATTCTGTACTCACTGTTTATATACAAACAGCATGGTTGAGTTCAACTATTTATTAATGTCTTTATATCATTTATATATTAAAAAGGAATGCTTTACGGCAGAAATTGGTAACTTAATGATACTTTCCGGTCGAACCATGGGAGCTCTTCCACCCTTGTATGATGATACGGAAACTTCTGAGTGCGATTTCGATTCGCAGTAATTTTATTGAATTTTTGCAGACTTTACAAACTGTAGTAGTCTCATAATAATACCACGCTTTTTTTACAATAAAATGCATTTTTAAAGTATTTTTAATTCAAATTTGTTTTCTATTTTTTAGTTGACTTCTTATAAAAGCGTGTTTTTTAACTAAGTATATTTTTTTAAAAATAAAATACATATAAGTGTATTGCAACGGTCCTCGATAAATCTACAAAGTTTGAATAAAATCTGGCCGTTTAAAGTGGTTCAAAATCGCACCCAAAGGAGTCGGTTACATACATACAAACAAACAAACATATGAAATGGAGCGTGTAAAAAAGAGAAAGAGTTGGAATTTCGCAAACCAAGTCGAAACTATCAAATTTTTTTTCTTCAAGTAATTTCTGAACAGTTTCTATACATCGTCGCTTTGCCATTATATTGAAACGGTTTACAGCGACTTGATGGCCGTTACCTTTACTATAGAGACGATGTTCTGTTTAAAGACTGAGTGAGCTTCAATAAAGCTCTCAGCGACAGTACGATCGTTAAGTGGTAATGTGTTGGCCTTTATCTGCAGTTTACTGCGACCTTAACGTCTGTTCACATCACGAAAAGAAGTACCTAAGTAAGACGAGCATGCAGGCCACGTAATGTTTAGTGGTCGCTGCAGCCCATGGACATCTTCATACAACCTCAAGCAAGCTAGGTCAGTCTTGTCTGAGGTCGTATGTAGCTCTGCTACTCCGGAGGCTGTTGGTCGCCTCATGTGTGGCGGGCAACTGCACGTTTCCACCGAAAAACAATAGAGTTGGTTCACGGCAGAAGTGGGTGCAGCGGTGGTACTTCCCCGGGCGAACCATAATAGTTCTACCGCTGCTAATACGCTGCCAAAGTGACATCATGCCTATAAGAAATGTATAACTCTCAGGCTTACACTATGATGAAAAACATTGTAATTAAATGTTACAAGTCACAATGTTTTCCCTCAGCGTGGGACAGCGATAAATACGCACTACTTTGTTTGTCAGAGGTACGCGCCGAAGTTTGAACTTGGTATCTTCGTGTCGGAGACCGCGGTTTTGAGTGCTTGGTCATCGCTTCTTTATCGATAGTAATTATTATAATAGGCCTATGTTTGTAGGATGGTCTGATTACTTACAAAATATGCGTGTGCATTTTGGGAAGTAATAAAAAACTTAGTTAAAAAACGCAACGTCATGCCAATTCTATTTCGAAATAATCTATTACTTTATCATTCAGGTCTATTCAAAAATTCAAAATATTTTATTCATTTTTGGAATACAAATATTTTCTTAATGAACGTCAATCTTTTCGCGGTCATCGGCTCTGGGTGCCCGTATGGGCGATGAGTTAGCTGAGAGAAAAGAGCCGGAGGAGAAAAACTCGCAGAAGCCTTCTTTTTTAATGGCTATGGGTCGACAATGAATACACGTGACAGCTACCATGTTTACATATAATAAAAAATGATGAAATTTGCTTTTCCCCAAGTTGAAGTAAATTTAACAAATGCAATTGAAAAATAACGTTTGAATTGCAAACACTAAAGTTTCAGAGCAACTCCTGAACACATGGCATATGTACATAAAACATACAATCATACATACGACCCGTCTGGTACCATGGTTACTATGCCGGATTGCCAATTATGGATCTTGGATACGATTCCCGGCAAACCGAACGAATGAAACTTTCAATTTTTGTTCTCGGTTTGGATGTTTGTGTTCATGCCTTTGTCTGTGGTTGTGTGTGTCCATGGTAGATTCCCACTATACACAGAATCCTAGTGTGAAGATCGAAGCTTCCCGTTGGCACCCTTCGGGCACGGAATCCTAAAAAGAGCACAATGTAGCTGTTCTACTATCTGTTGCAGAGGACCAAGATTTTCAGTATTTGTGAAAAGCCAAGTAAGACTTTGTATAGTATAGTATATTACTATTGGACCTAAGCAGTGAAAAGTATGGTCCGTATATTCCAGCTTCCAGCAAACGAATTTTTTAAACATATTAAATCAATCAGTTCGAAACTTTCAAAAATAGAAAGGTTATTTTAAATTTACGGTATTCCTAAGTACGTACGTATGAGACTTGTAAAACTTTTTACGCAGCTGCGTGAATTTAAAAAAAGTTTTTGTGCCTTCCAAAGTTTTCACAATCTGCAAGTAAGATGGCGACGGGTCTTATTTTAGAACAAATAACTTTATTTGGAAGAGAGGACGCCATAACTTTTAATTTTCAAAGAAAAAATTCAATTCATACTGGACTACAATTTTTATTCATGCAGTATGTAAATGAGCTTTCTTTCTTTTTTCTGCACTAGAAGCACGCACGGCCGGGTACGATTTACGCAGCTAATCCAATCGGGTGCGGTCGGATTGAGATGGATAACCGGTAGTGGCAAGATATGACAATCGTGTTTCCGTGCTTGGGATGGCACGATAAGCCGTCGGTCCCAGTTGTTCCCGAGAGATAATATTCGTTAAACCTAGAGGCTTAAAAACATCCGACAGCGACTTGGCCACTAACCAGATCGTTCACGCATTCTATATGTTATGACCGCCCCACATGTAACTAGAAATCGTTTCGATTTCTTTGTTCAGATCTGTTTCCTCAGATTTATAGCACATGTGGATGGTAAATCGTTGCAATTAATCGTTCGTTGCAATTAATCGCCGGCAGTACCAAATTTCATTATATAAATCGTTCGTCGGCGGTGCTTGTGTTCGGACGTGCGTATCACGCAAAGCGCGCTTTAGGCAATAATATGTATACGCCTCGTCTTTTTTTATTAAAGCACATAATTAGGCCCAACAGCGCAAGTGCGTCATTATCATTTTTCATCTTGTATGACATGTTTATTGTGTAAACTTCTGCAGAAATGCGGACGATCGACGCAGATATCGGTGGCGTGTGGAGGCACTAGGGACGTTCGATTTATTTGTTCAGACAAAAATCAAACGATTTCTCGTTACGTGTGGGACTGGCAATAGATAGATAGATGTTATAGATACCGCAACCTTTGTGTGAGCAACCAAATAAAATGATGAACGAAGAGGAAACTTGTTCAATTTCACCCTAATAAAAGTGCCGTATAGTATAAATCATGCATTATTAACGAAATACTGATATAGACCGGCAGTTTGTGGCCCATAAATAAGTTTGTAGCAGTAGCCAACTTCGGGATATGAGCCGAAAAATTGTTGAAGTGAGCAACTTCCTACAATTCTTGGGGAATAAAATTTATAGTTGTACCAAGGAAGAGTAAATAATAATGAAAGTACGTCTAAAGTAAGACTATACTTTGATGTACGGATATATCAGCGTACTATTTCTTATTCTTTATTACGAATGGTGGTACCTCTTTCGTTTGACCAATTTGGTAATATTAATTATTGAATATTTATATACTTCTATCTAGTTCTTGCCCGTTAAGTTGAAACCGAGCGATATAATAATAACAATAATAAGTAATAACCCCGCAGGGCGGCTTGTGGCGAGCTGTTGGTGAGTAACGACACCACCGACCCGATTGCTCCCGGGGAAGTCCCCCTGTTCCTTGTCTCCGGCAGGCGGAGTGATAACCCAGAGGAACATGTCCCCATCTCTGGCTTGCCTTAATTGGTCGTCCAGAGTGGAGCTGTTAGAGCTATATGCTCGGGGGTGGAAGTGTAACTAAGTAATTGGCGTAATAGCGAATAACCCGCTCCGGGTTGGATTTATCCCCCCGCGATGGTGAAATCGGTGCCGCTCCTCTCGACACCCCTAGCTGCTCACGCCAATGTTACGCCATTTTTGGGGGCCCATTCAGTGAGTGGCGAGTCATCACCTGCCTCACTTTAGATTATTTATTAGTCTGAACGGCAGGTGTCCCATAGTTCTCCATAGCCCATCTACCAGTCCCTCGTTCGTTCATCCCCATACACCCAATATTAGTTCCCCTTTTGTAGCAGTAGTTCCTGTACACCTGGCGGGGACCATCTTCGGGTCCAACCTTTTATATGATACGGCCGAGGATGGTATCTGCCACGTGTAACCACATAACAACATTAATATGTCTCAAAGGGGCCTCTACGTGTTGAACCTTTGTCCCCACGCAAGGCTTCCAAACGACCGGGTCAAGTAACATCTTCGACCCGTGACCTATAAGGAGAGATACATAATAATAATAATAGAATTGGCAATGTTGAGTCAGTGAATATTCGTATATTTGTATCCAGTTTTTGTCCGTTTCGTTGAATTCCGCCTATATATTAATAATAGAAATAGTCAAAACAGACGCCATTACTCAATCAGTCATGCATTTGCCATGCAAGCGATGGCTACTTTACCAGAAGGTGTTATGGAGCTTTGGGGCAAGACGAAAAAACATATTTTCGCACTGTCATTTCACTTCATAACACTTGTGCACCCCATTAACCCATGTAGGACAAAATGCCATTCATTTTATCCGATATTATGTAACTCAAAAATACACCAAATAAAATGAAATGAAAAGAAAATGAAAATTAAACGATAGGTATCATAGTATAAAATGCATTTCATCTTCGCGCAAAAACTTAAGCGTACTATTTAAGGGGTCAATTTATTTTAATGTTTATAAGTTGTATATTTCTTCATTATTGATAAACGACTTGTACATAACTCTTGACAGTGAATGAAAAATAAATATATTATCCCTTACACCCTATTCAGCACTCAAAGTCGCCTAAATTATATTTTAACAAGTCCCCAAGAAAAATAAATCTTTTGAGTTTTTACAAGTCGTTGTTAGGCGACGAAGGCGACACCTGCGCAGCTGTTGAGGGAATTATCATAATATTTCATACTTTTATCGTGTGTAGCTAACAGGCTTGTTTATTTCTAAGAAAAGGCAAAACCCATTCTTCTGCAAATGCGTATTTTTTCCTTAGTAACTTTTTTTTCCTGTAGTTTGTTAAATCCGTCGGACTTCCGAAAATGTACCGTGACTTATAAATAAATCACTCAATTGAAATTTATACAAATATATCTTGCTCTTCATTCAAGATTCAGTAGCTTGAAGTTTATTTTAGCTAGTTCATAGGAAAATTAAATCTTTCCGAATTATCCACACGTGACGAGAAATCGTTCGATTTTAGCCCTCCGAAGCACGTAAACGCGTATGAAATTTTTGCCACTAGCGGTCACCCATCTCACACCCGACCGCGCCCGTTTGGCTTAGCTGCATAGACCGCTTGCGTTCTACGCTAGTCGCCGGGCCATGCGCACTCAACTTGAACTTAGATTATTATATTCAATCGGTAAATTCAAAAATTATCAAGCCAACTTTTGGCCTAAATGGTCTTAATTATGACTGGACGAAACTTATCAAAAATCTGATATTGTGTGGAAGACCAGGGTGGAATGTGTTATGCGCTCGCGCCGATCTTAGGAAATACGAGAAGTTTTTTTAAATATAAGAGCAACTAGAGATTCGGCCCGGTTTCGCTGGCGTAATTTATTTTTATATGACTATACTAATCTTAAATCTATCGTACAGGAACAGTGCATATTTCATTTAGAAAAGAACATAGGCTATTTTTTTCCTGTGTCTGTGCCTAATTTCAACCCGATCCGATCATCCAACAAACATCCATCCAAATTCACATTAATTATAATATTAGTAGTTAGGTATAGGAGTGGGATATACAAAGGCAAATTTAAGTGCGTTAAGCCGATCTAACGTTTACTTTGAAATGACTAGTTAATACTATCTCATTTATCTTACATTAATAAGGGATGAAAACACCCTTAGAGCTATCTAAAGTTTGATATGCTTACATTGTTGATATGTAAGTAGTCAACGTCTTATCATTAGGCCGTACTACACTATGTGATTTGTTACTAACCGCTTCTATTGCCGAATTTTGTTTCTTTAAGTTCAGGTACTAGACGTGCATGAGACCAAAAATATACGTAACCTACCGGAATTCCTCAAAATAAAAGCGGGCAATATGACGTATACAAAAGCAAGACAAAACATTATTCAAAGTATGGATGGTCTATGTTACGTTGATTTCTTAGCTAACGCTTCAAACGCGCACACATTTGCGCTGGTCAGTAGACATCACTACTACAAACAAAACCGATCGGAATTGGTGAGTTAGAATATATATAACTGTAACAACTTTTATTACTCTGATACCAATAAAAAAGTAATATAATTTTTAATTTGGCTGTGAGATATAAGAATACAAAATCGATACGTGTAGCAAGTTCTTTATCCTAATCTGCTTTCTCCAACTTCATACATAAACTACCTTCATGTTTGTGCTGAAAGGCGCAACACCAAAGGTCTGGAATTGCGATACACCTATTTAATTAACTTTAGTATTCTCGGCTTTAGTATTCTCTTGGCATGTATTACATAATTAAGAGCTCGTATCACATATTATATCGTCCTTATTCACAACAAAATTTATGGAAGTATTTAATAATCACATTGATTGTCCGGAGAAGTACCTATCACCTTTCGTACGTCGTAAGGCAGTTGCAGCAGCAATTTTTTAGGAGGAAAGGTGCCCTTGCCGGCGTGAACCTACATAATATCCTCGGTTAGGAAGAACTCCAGAGGAACCCACCGGTGTCCTCCACGCGCGGCGCCCGTAAATAGGCCAAAGAGCAATGTAGATTTCCTGCATCTTCGAGGGCTTGCGGCAGCATCCTCTTACGATTAAACAGGGGATAATGTTGCCCTAATCTTAATTCCAAGGCTACAGCGATTACTACACATACGTGGCCAGCATGTGCAGTAAGGTGAGGAACGGTGTATAATTCCAAAGGCGTCAACTTGTTGGTCGCACATATGATTTTCTTCCATGAGTATAAATAAGTATGTACATCACACACGCTAAGAATAGGGTTGCCATCTCTAAAATTTGTCAACCAGGACAAGACGCGTTAAAACCCCGGATTTTAGAGTCCAAAACCCGAACATGTCAACAGCGGGGGGACAGTGAATTTAGCGAGTCGGTTCGTCGGTTGACCCCAGCGTGCGGGCACAGTGTGTTTGTCGCGGGCGGTCCAAGACTTTATTCTTTTTAAACCCGGACTACCAATGAAGTTCGGCCCGGACGCTCCCCGGATGCCCTCTAAATTAGGACAAATCCGGGGAAACCCGGACGGATGACAACCCTAGCTAAGAACAAAGTTGAGAATGCTTTAAGTGTGCAGGGGAACATTTACGAAAAGAGGCTACATTACTTTTAAACCCTGATTGTACATCTGTTACTACATTTTATAAATAAAATTCGTTTTATATTTCTCTATTTCCGATTCAGTCCGATACAAAATCATTGACCCCGTTGCATTTTGCACACATCGCACTATCAGCTCTACAATAGTTAACTCAATTTTAGAACTATTCGACCACACGGCCTTTGTCTGTTAGCCGGAAACAATATGTATATCCTATGGTAAATTTAATTTAATTTATCTGAGTTACCTACATGTTTTCCAGGTACGTGAATTAAGAAGCCGTATACGACATTTTGCCGATTTCGCTGATTTAGCTCATTTTACACAGGAGATTTTGCTGTTAAAATACAGTATTTCCATAAGTTTTATTGCACGATAATTTTAACAATAAACTATCAAATGAGCCACTTTTTCATTTTTATACGTTGTTTTGATTAATAGATCTGAAGACGGTGATAGTTTTGTTAATTTTACTGTAATAGGTATAGAATTTTCATCTTCTGCTTTTCTTTTTTTCACCGACAACCGATGGGGAAGAAAGGTGCTCGAATGGTGACCACGTCTCGGCAAAAGGAGTACAGGCCGCCCTCCAACCAGGTGGATTGATGACCTGAAGAAGACAACGGGTAGTCGCTGGATTCAGAAGGCCCAGGACCGGGAGGAGTGGCGAACGTTAGGGGAGGCCTATGTCCAGCAGTGGACTATAAAAGGGCGATGGATGGATGGATGGAGGTATAGAATACTACATATTTCCGGATCATTTTAAAATCTAAGCAGATCGAAAAAAAATGCCAAAATGCGCAGCAGTGGCGCACAAAAAGGATTGCAAAAATGTGGTAAAAAGTATTAAAGAGAAGTGAACTGTCTACATGTAACTTCTTAGTACAACCCATGAAAGGTTAATACGGCAAGATGAGTCGGATGATGTAGCAATATCTTGATAAATTGTCCCGATGATAAGTGGACTGTAGGCTCTATTATTCATGACTATGATTTATGGTTGGTCATCAATTTTATTTGTACTTTTTTTTAAAGATGGAGAGAGAAAATCAAGGAATTAGATCATACCTAATAAGGAAAAGGAGAAACTAATAAGGAAGTAATATGAGCAGCTTCCGTTCTGAAGTCCCTGTAGCTTCGGGATTAAGAATAGAACTGCGGTATTTCCTGCCTGATCGTAAGAGGAGAATAAAAGCGGGCTTCCGGGGTTGTGGATGGCGAGAGTGGGAGCTCGATCCGCCCAGAAAGTAGCCTCGGGAAAGATGGCGATGTGTGCGTGTGTGTGTGGAGGACACAGGTGCGTTCCACTGGGGATTCTGGAGTCCTGACTCCTGCCTAAGTGTAGAGGCAGGGGGTTTTAGTGCGGTCAAATCCCACATTACCCGGTATCCTCTCCCAAGATGCCGCCGGGAACCTTTTGAAGGTTTCCCCCCATACCAAAAAAAGAAAACAGGAGGTTTCGTTCTGAAGCGCGCATGGTCCAGCGGCTGGCGTAGAATGTAAACGATCTACGCAGCTAAACCGAGGCGTGGTCGAATGTGAGATGGGTGATTTCGGTACAACAGAGGGCATGTTAAGCCGTCGGTCCTGGGCCTGTAGCCAAAGTAACATTTAGAAATCGATGACGAGGTTCGATAAGAATAAAATTTATGAGATTGACATAAAGTCACGTTAACTCCCGTGGTCAATCGTCATCGTTATCGTAAGTTGGTAGACAATGTTAAAATTCATAACGAAACCATACTCTATCGAATAGCTGGAGAGCTCGTGTCGAATTTTGAGAACATGCTTTAAAAAAAAACCTTTTATTCTCCCACAAATCTTGAACCTTGACCTTTGCCTTGCATTGCTGGATTTCAGCAATGCGTTCAACACCGTCGATTTTGATATCCTACTGGGGGTATTACGCTCTCTCAACATATCTCCGACGGCTATTGATTGGTTTCAATCCTACTTGTATGGGCGCCGGCAGCGTATTCAAGTTCAAGACAAGTATTCCCTCTGGTGTGATATGACTGCCGGCGTCCCGCAAGTTGTCGTGTTGTCTCCTCTTCTCTTTTCAATCTTCATTAATTCTATAAGTCTACGACTTTCTTCTCTCTACCATCTATATGCCGACGACCTACAGATTTACAATCAAGCATCCTTCAACAATCTATCAAATGCTATTGCTACCATCAACTCAGACTTAAGAGTAATTATGGACTGGAGCAAGTCTTATGGGCTGCAGTTAAACCCCAAAAAATCTCAAGCTATCATCATTGGCAGCTCTCGCTTAGTATCAAGAATAGAGTTTTCTCATCTACCACCTATTTGGCTAGGAAATGAAGTTATCCCCTACAGTGATAAAGTCAAAAACCTTGGCATACAAATGGATCGCTGTCTTAGTTGGATTCCACAACTTGCCGAGACTAGCCGAAAACTGTTTACTGCTGTGGGTTCACTTCGGCGGCACAAAAATGTTTTACCAATTCCTACTAAAATTTTGCTTGCGCAGTCTCTACTTCTTCCTGTTCTTGACTATGCCGATGTGTGCTATCTAGACCGAACTACGGAGCAATTAAATAAGCTTGAGTGTCTTCAAAATTTATGTATACGGTTTATATTTGGACTCCGAAAATATGACCATGTCTCTGAATATCGTGCTAAACTCAAGTGGCTCCCTATCAGACTTCGCCGAAATGCTCATGTTCTATCTCTTCTTTACTGCGTCTTATTCAATCCAAACTCTCCTCCTTATCTTAAACAGCAATTTCATTTTCTGCATGCCACACACAATCTGTCGCTTCGGTCTGCAGATAATCTTCTCTTAAGTGTTCCATCTCACTCTACATCCTTTTTCCAAAATTCCTTCACTGCTGTCGCAGTCCGTCTATGGAACTCCCTTCCCAAAACTATCCGTCTTGCTCCTTCACTTCACTCCTTTAAGCGCCAAGTCAAAGAGCATTAATTGCAATCCTGACTTGGTATCTCTTGTACTCCTAATCCTAATCTGTACATTATCTATCATTGTACATAGTTGACATCAAATATACTATTTCTAGCCTAAGCTGTACACCCTACCTCTTCATCAACTTTTCTGTCTTTAACTCCTTGCCTGTGGTTGCCTGGAAGAAATCGCTTATTAGCGATAAGGCCGCCATTTGTACTGAGTTTCTGTTTTGATTTGTCTCAAAATTCAATTTCGTCATCATGGTGTACAATAAAGAGTTAAATAAATAAATAATAAATAAAATATTATTAAAAATGTAAAATGTAAAAAATGTAATCTGAAATTGTCAATTTGCACACTACATAGTGATTAGAATTGCTAGACATATTCTATACATAATACTAGTACGTATGTACATTATTCTTGGTCTAAGCATAATACCTTGTATAATGTCATTCCTGAATTCTATCCGTGATTCTAATGCCAATAAAAAATCAGTCACGATTGTGTTAACCCGTATGTAGAGGGGACGAATTTTGCTGTGACTTCATGCCGTGGGAATTAAGCTTTAGGGTTCCTAAATAATAGAGAGAGAATCGGGAACCGGTTTCCAGCAACAGGACGCAAAGAGGGTAGCAGCCAAAATTCTGTTTAGAAAGAGAATTGGCAAGGCAATTTTGTAAATTAATCGGAAACCTTGTGAGAAAGTCAAACAGTAGCCCCAGTTCCACATCTATTCTCCTTTTGACTAGACTCGAAAGTTGACTTCTGTAACGACACATTATTAAAAGGCAAGTTCAGAAATAAAATACCTAACAATTTTATTCAAAAATATTTATTAATCGTAAAACATAAATAACTAAAAATTATTTCTATTTTCAACTTTATAAAAGTACTCAAAACAGTCGACAAAAAACGTCCGAGGAACATTAATATACTTAGCATTAGAATTATTAAATTATATTTATTTGTACTTGACATCTGTCCCGTTTATTTTGGCAACAAATAAACATTTAGCGCATTATGTAAGTTAAATAGCTTTCTAAGCTTTACTTAATCAATAACTTTCATTAACTAGCACTTTAAAGTGAGGAACTTTAATTTGACAGTTATTTAAACTGATTAAACAGATGGTTAAGTTTAAACAACGTTTATAAATGCCAGTTTTTTTTACATTATTAAATAACGGTTATGAATAATGCCGTGGAATATTTATAACAAAGATAGCACTAATATTGTCTAAGAAAGACTAACATGCATATCTTAAAACTTATACTTCCTAGGAGTTAGGTTTCATTTAAATCACGACATAGTGGAATTGGTTCGCATCCATTGCATTGAGGAGGCACGAACACGAGACAGTTCTCGCTACCGAAGCAGACATGGTCTTTGCACACGTCCAGAGATGACAGGCAGGACCGGTACGCTGTGGAAAGGTTTAAAAGTTAGTAGAGCATTGCAGAGCATAGTTTTTAGTAAAACAGAACAGAAACAGACCCTGGCCTGCTTTAAAATTAACACAGCTTAAAAACTCATATTTGCTCACAGCGTCATATAAAATAATAAACCTAGGCCTATAAGACGGTAACATTTTAAAAAACTATTAAAATCGGACGGCTCAACTGGCTAGGCCACGCTGAACGTTTGAGCGGGACCAGAACTCCTAAGCTTCTCCTAGAAGGAAAACCTGATCGTCGCAGAAATTGCGGAAGACCTAACTATGGTGGTTAGACGGTCTCGAGCAAGACCTAAAAGCGATTGGTGTCCGAGGATGGAAGCAAAAAGCAAGAGATAGACCTGTCTGGAGAGATGTTCTTAACCAGGCCAAGGCTCATAACGGGCTGTAGCGCCACAGATGATGATGATGATGATGATGATATAAGACGTTAACATATGTAAAAACCAAAGTACATCAGCTGGATCCAGTTAAGAATTTAAACCATTTGGGGCATTGAAGGTACACAAGCATTTTTCATTATTAAAATTATTGGAGAAATCTCACATTATCTTAACGAATGGTTTTTATGTTCAGTCAAAACAAATATTAAATAAATGGAACTCTTAGGCCGGGACTCCACCAAAGCACAGATGTAGAAGATGAGATGCGGTGTACTATGTGCTGTGCGAGAAGATATGTTTAATATCATAGAAGATACCTTTAACAGGAAATACCTTTTATGTCGTTAACACCCATGGTATAGTATACCACCAGTGGGGTCGTAGCCAGTAATGATTATAAATCCAACAGTTAATTTAAATACTTACTATCTATGCATTCGCCATAAAAACAGCATCCGCCACAGCACTGCTCGTGATCTGCACACTAAATAAAAATTAACGACATTAATTAACTAATAATATGGTTCATTCACTTGTAGTAAGAGAAAAATCAGTAAGTCGTCAGTAATCAGTCATTCAAGTCAGTGAAACATCCAAGTAAAGCGATGGCTACTTTACCAGAACGCATCCGTTGGAATTTTGGAGGCAAGCAGAAAAAAACATTTTAAGCACTGTCTTTCCATTTCACAAAACCATGGTGCACTATAATTATTAACCTATATCGAACAAAGTGCCATCAATTTTATCCGATATATCTAAAAAATACACCAAAATGAAAATAAAACGCACGTTATGTATTTTTCAACTTCCCGCCAAAATTGGTGACATGTCTACGCACTTTTTAAATTTTATAAGTAGTTGTGTACTACCGTAATATTTGTATTCATTACAGTGAAATAAAGGCGCGAATTATTCATCTATACTATTATTAAATGTATAAGTATGTTTGTTTTTGCTTGCTTGTGTGTCTACGGACTGACATTATTTTTTTGTATAGAGATAGTTTGGGGGTTGAGTACCTGGATGACCGAGCGTTGCTCGGATAAAAATAATAATATTCTTCAGAGGCTTAGTGTACATCTTCTATACAAATAAATAAAATTGAAGTGTCTGTTTGTAATATTCAAATAACCGCTTTTTACTACATGCATGTGAATGTTTATACGGTACATAAACCAAAATAACAAAATAACGGCTGGACAGATTTTGTCGAGACTTTCACTGTAAGGTGGCTGATGTAATAAGGAATAACTTAGGCTACGTTTATTTTAGAAAAATTCTAAAACTTAAGTCCAAGCGGATGAAGTCGCGCGCGGCCGCTAGTACAGTAATATATCAAAGGTATAATGCGCCGCTAAAAACTTCCGTACAACACTGATATTGTACGTACACAACATTTAGTAGTAGTAGGAGTAGGAAGAGAAGAAAGATAATTAAGCTTTGAAGATTTTGCATTTTTAGCAATTAAGGATGTAGAGGAGAAATTATTATTAAGACAGTTTAAGTCTAAATTTTCAGGAAGAGTATTTGTAAAGAGATCGCTACCAGCGATAAGGCCGCCTGTTGTTACACTATTTTCCAATAAGCTTGTTTTGTATATTACTTTCTCAATTTGGTGTACAATAAAGCATATTTGTATTTGATATTTAAAAACTTTCCCTTCTTCCAAATAGCAACGATACTCATTAATGATAATTATATTAATGAAGGATTCCATGCGATTTCCACATTTACGCGCCGTGCGAACCGGCACAACCTTATGAAACCCGCTGTTTTACATATTTTCAATTGTAAATGAAGATTTTGCATTATAAAGAGATTCTTTTGTACTCCGGCACAGATTGGCTTTGACAAAGGTTTAATAACTTGTACGTAAATACCTACAATTTATATTCATAAACCTATATCTATACTAATAATATAAAGAGGAAAGATTTGTATTTTTGTATGTATGTAATGAATAAACTCAGAAACTACTGTTCTGATTTAAAAAATTCTTTCACCATTAGAAAGCTAAGTACATTCATCCCTGTGATTCACCCTGAGTAACATGGGCTACTTTTTACCGCGGGAAAATGCTTCATCCCTACGTGAAAACGGGTAATAGGATCAACGCGGTTGAAGCAACTGGCTAAACGCCTATGATTTTAATATAGTAATGAAGCCTGGTCCACCAATCCGCACTTGGCCAGCGTGGTGGACTATGGCCTAAATCCCTCTCACTTGTGAGAAGGAGACCTGTACCCATCAGTGGGACATAAAAAAGGTTGAAAAAATAATTAAGCCTGGAATAGCACATAGGCTATTTTTTATCCTACGGGGACCCATTAAACGGGTCCACGCGGACGAAGCCGCTGGCGGAAGTCTAGTCCATAATAATATAAATGTGAAAGTGTGTTTGCCTGTCTGTTTGTCCTTCTTTCATCGTAATGGTGCTACGGATCCACCTGATTTCTATGGAGATATTTGGGGGGCTGGAGACATGGGCAAGCAGTGACATGCATGGGCTACTTTTTGCCACGGTGAAATATCTCATGCCTATGGGAAGATCCATGAAAAATGTATGAAGATGCGTAGTACAATCCGGTCTTGGACTACCAAGACAATTGAGATACTTTTAATGAGCTGTCAAAACGTGACATCCCCATACATTTTGTATGAGAAGATGATAAGTGACGTCACTTATCATATATAGTCAATTGACTTCGGTATTATTGATTTCAGTGGTAATAAAAATGTGTATAAAAAAGAATAAACAATTATATTGCTTTCCAAGCGTGATTTAGTGCAACCTTTTTAAGGTAAGGATTTTGAATTTTTTTATGCATAGTGTCCAAGACCCTATTACTCAATGAAAAGTAATTTTTATGCGTTTTTTCTTTAAGATGTTTTCACTTAATTTTTATTATTTACAGCAATCTGTTTTCTAATTATATACAAAATTATATAAAAACTAGCTGTGCCCGCTATCACCCGCATATTTTTTTTAAAGTATCCTATTTCACTTCTGATAACTTCCTAGAATATATGTACAAAGTTTCATGATGATCGGTTGAGTAGTTTTTGCGTGAAAGAGTAACAACCAAACTTACTTTCGCAATTATAATATTATAGTAGGAGGATGTGACCCACTTACATACGACATTTTGAAAATCGCTTGATGTAGGTACTTCGTATGAAAATGAAATTTGGCATCGAGGTAGTTTATAATTAGTAGACGTTCGCTAAAAACGGATTTTGCGACAGGACTAGATCAAAGAGGTCTAAGGACTCTCGCAAGCTTATATGAAAGTCCTTTTTGTGCTAAGAAGTAGTTTTATTTATTTATTTATGTGAAACACCTTAAAACTAAGATTCACAAAGGGTTAAACCTAATGCCTATTGGCATTGTCTCCCGGTCGACAGAACAGGAACAAATGATTAAGAAGAAAGAAAAAAATGTTATACGATAGTAGAGTAATGATTATATTATAACTACATACTAATAATATAATACACGCAATAATACACATACATATATAATACACATACATAGATACATACATACGCACATAAATAAATACATGCATACATACATACATACATTAGTTCAACGTGAGTAAATGTCCCTGTTTCAGAAACATGACACAGGTGAAATCCATACTAATATAATATTATAAATACGAAAATAACTTTGTCTGTGTGTGTTTTTAGGTATTATTATGAAATTAAGTAGATAGAGTGAACCTTGGGAAAGGACATATACTACTTTTTATTCCTTAAAAATATACTGTTCCCGTGGGATAAATAAAGTCATATGAGGAATAAAAGCATGGTTTGCAAATGGGACCCATGAAATCTAAGGAAAATTGTTACGTGTCATGCTAATGATTCTTTCTAACGCAGGTGTAACTGCGGGGCACATCTTGACATATTAGAATACTACTGGGGATGATTTGGGCTTCAATGTTAGGTAGGTAATCAAATATGATATGTTTCTTCTGAACGTTCAAAAACTGGTAGGTAGATCTTTATACTTAAATAATTTTTGAATCGTTCACATTCTCATTTGAGTTACTAGTTTTTGAACGTTGTGTGTGTTTTGTATTACATATTATTATTTATACATGAATATCAGTTGTTGCCGGTGGCAACATAGTCTACTTTTTATCCGCGGTCTCATCATCTGATCATTAAATAAAATATTTTTATTATACATAGGTAGTGAAGATATTTGTGCAAATAAAATATTTTATTTTCTTATAAAAAAATATTAATTTTATTAATAAACGAAATAATAACAAACAGGATATTGCAAATAAATATGTGCATGTATTCTCAAAGAAAAAAAAATACAAGCCGAAAAAAATTTAAATTTAAAAAGTTACCCGTTTTCCGCTAACTTTACAATCCTGAGCGATCGCGAACAAAACAACAGTTAAGCACATTAGCACTATTTTCATGTCCATTCTCAGTCAATACACACAAAGTTATCTATCTTTCCTTCAGAAATTATTTTACACTCTCAGCGGTGACTGTTTGCTTGCGAATCAGGTAAATGTGTGAATGAGGCGCGTGCGCACGACCTCGCCCATTGTGACAGAGTTAGTTCAACTGCAGTGTGGTTATGTAAGTGATAGGTAGTTTGTTATGCTGATTAGACCCACACTATACAGTAATTTAAAATTATTTAGATAGTTAAAAGTTGTGTCCTCTCGTTTCACTCGAGTTAAAAATAATTATGAATCGTCTGAACCTCATTTAATTTAAAAATAATGCTTCTTACTCATTACCCTACGACAGTTTCCTGTGTCGTAAAAAACTATTGACATTCATAATTTAGATTTATCTCCGACTTTCAATCTATCTCAGAACTTCTAGCACGACTCATCGCCTGATGGCATTCTGATAGAAGTAATGTCGACACTGTTTTTAATTTTAATGTATGAATGCATGAATGCATAATGTATGAATGCAGTGAAATTATGTCAGTAATGATAACGCACACTCATAGCCCCACAACAGGATTTCCTATTGGAGGGAATCCGGATCGACAAGGACCAGATTTGTTGGAGAAAGGGGGGGACCTCCGGTTCGCTATGACCAAAAATGGTGGTGGAATAAAGGGTGGAAAGGAGGGTGGTCCCCCGTTGCGGGTGATGGAATTGTGGACTGTAAGTTGCGGTTTGAATTAAAGGTGGAAAACGAGAAGGATTGATAAAGGGAGCGCACTTACTTGGTGTATCCCAGGGGCTGGAGCAGATGGTATGCTCGTGTGCTATTCTTCACTTGACTATTAACAGCGGTGATGGTGGCGATGCGGCGAGTCTGATGACCACGTGTTAGGTGGCTTGCGGTGCGGTTGTCACTTGTCACGAGAGGACTTGCATACGCGTCGGCGGCGTGCGCGTCGGCGGCGGGACGAAGGCAGACTGAATTGATAGATCTTCCCGATCCATATCATGTAATAGTGCGCTTGCGGGGAAGAGAGGGAGGGTGAAGGGGAGGGAGGTGAAATGACTTAATTGGCGCGAACATCCCCCCGGCCTTGAGGTCTCCTCAAATAGCGAATTAAAAAAAATAAACATAAATATATACAGCGGAATTAATATCATATAGAAAAAACTATATATGCGGTGAACAGAGGCGATGCGATGAATATAATTAGTAAATTAATAAAAATATTATAATAGCGGGATAAGAATTTATACTTAAACTATAACTTATAAAATATAAACTACATAGGCATATAGAAATATTATTGCGTTGGTAGAGGGCAAAGTCTAACAATGGGCCGCTGCAAAGTGGAGCTCTTAGTCTTCACTTGTGCAACGCGCACCACACCATCCCTACCAGGAAACAGTTCAGTGACGACGCCTAGCGGCCACTGAAGAGGCGGAGCGTTATCCATATCGATAAGAACAACGGTTCCTACAGAAATGGAATTAATAGAATGTTTATTCCACTTTTCTCTTGCTTGTAGTGTATGTAAGTATTCTGATCTGAAGCGCTTCCAGAATGACTGAACTATCGAATCAAGTAATGAAAAACGTGATAAAAGATTAATGCGTTCCTTACTAAGATCAGCGGCGGGTAAACATCCAAGTGGATTAACAGCGAGGAAATGCGCGGGCGTAAGTGCAGTAGGTTCCACCGGATCGCTACTTAACACGTAAAGCGGTCGTGAATTTAATATGCGTTCGACCTGAGTGAGGACAGTAAGCAATTCCTCATACGTGAGGATTTGCTTACCTATGACGCGAAATAAATGATACTTTACTATCTTTATATTTGACTCCCAAAGCCCACCAAAATGTGGAGCGTTTGGAGGGTTAAGTTTCCATGTGATGCGGTTATCAGAAAGGACCTGATTAAATACTTTATAATATTCGTCTGAACGTAAAAAGGAATGAAGTTCCTTCAAGTATGAACGCGAAGCAATAAAATTAGTAGCGTTATCACTAGTGAGTCATCATCATTAACGATGTGCGAATAAATCATAAATCACGCAGCCATACGCCCTTTCACTGGCGTCGGCGAACGCGACTAGCGAGACTTGGGAATTTTTATTTATACCCATATGGCGAGGAAACTTTAATTTCGATATCAAAGGTAACTCTGAAATATATTGTTGCCATGCAGTGACAACGTGAGCGGGCGGAGCCTGGTCCCAGTCAAGTTTGAGAACCCATAAGGTTTTAATGAGAAGCTTAGAGAAAAGAATTACTGGACCCACGAGCCCCAGAACATCATACAAGCGAGCGGTTGCGGATAAAATAGAACGCTTGGTACAAGCGAGCGGCGGCGGCGAAACTAGAAAAGAAAAACAATCAGTTGCAGGGTGCCAACGAAGACCCAATACCTTAAAAATACTTTGGTCGTCGAATGAGACCTCGTCAGCTGACGGTGCGTTGCGGGGATGTGCTGTAAAAGCTCTGAACTGTTACTAGTCCACTTAACCAATTCAAATCCTTCACGCTGAAACATTTGAATTAGTTCAGTGGCTACGTCAACGGCGCTGTTGACGCAGGGCGCGCAAGACGCGATATCGTCCATATAAATATCTCGTTCGACCACCGAAGCAGCCAGAGGATAGGACTCCATCTCCTCGGAAGCCAACTGACGTAGTGTGCGTAGCGCAAGAAAAGGAGAAGAGCGTAAACCAAAAGTCACACGATTAAATTCGTATGTTTGTATGTCTTTCTCATTAGAAAAGCGATAAAGAATGCGTTGAAACGCGCGGTGCGAAATTTGTACTTCAATGCATAAATACATTTGTCTAACGTCGACAAAAAAGGCGATGCGATAAACTCGTACGTTTATTAAAATATTAAAAATATCAGACTGTAAATTTTGCCCACTATGTAAAATATCCTTTAATGAAATGTCATTATTTGACTTAGCGCTTGCGTCGAGTACTATTCGCAATTTAGTTGTACTTTTATCATTACGTATGACAGGGTGGTGCGGGAGATAAAAGCAAGGTTCCGTAGAATTATTTGAAACAACCAATGATAAAAAACCCTTGTTGATGTATTCTTGAATGACTTCATTGTAGCGGGTGTTGTAAGCGTCATAGGAGCGAGAAGCGTTTTTTAGCGGTTATAAAAGAATCACCTAACTTATCGGGCGTGTCCTTGAAGGGCAGGGCGACAACATATCGTCCGTTCAAATTGCGACGAGTAGTGGAAGTATAAATATACTCACATTCCTGTTCATCAGGACTCAAATAAGTTTTTTGCGGCAGCTCCTCTAACTTTAGCGATGTTTGACCTTTATCAATACGAGTAGGATAAGAAACTAAAGAACGCGGCATGCAAGTAGGAAAGTCGATATCTGCGTCTCCCATTATTATGTATCCTAGTGACGTTTCTATGGCACTCGGCGATTGCGAATTAATTATTTTATCAGTTAACAAAATTTGTAAATAAGTGTTAACCCCTAATAAAACGTCAATGTCACCTGGTGTATGGAATTGATCGTCAGCTAAACGTAAATTATTTATATAACTAATTTTCGAAACGTCTATTAACGACTCGGGTAATTGTCCAGTTATAGCGGGAACAACTAGCGGTTCAATATGATAAAGTTTATTTTCATCAAAGCGGGAGCTAAACTGCAAAGAAGTAACACCTAAAATCTTCTGCGACACCCCACCGATTCCTTGCGCCTCTTTAACTGGTGTTTTATTGGAGATCGGTAGGTACAAACGTTTGCAACACTGTTTCGTGATGTAATCACATTGCGAGCCAGGGTCCACTAAACAACGCAACAAATATTGGTGTCCGTATTTAGTACAAACTTTAATCTTCGCAGTTCCCAATAATGTAGTGCGGTGCGGCGCATTACCACAATCGCGCGAAACGTTACATGACGTGGATGCATTTTTTTCTCCTGGACCTTGTTCTACCGAAGGCTGATCGACCTTATTCCTACTACTAACAAAATGAAGTAGCGTATGGTGCGAGCGGGAGCAATGCCTACATCTACGCTGTGACTTACAAAAATGAGTGGCGTGTTTATTACTTAAACAATTAATACAACATTTATTTCGTTTTACAAAATTGTACCTGTCCTGTGCATTTATTTTTAAAAAATGCGGACAGACAAATAGGTGTTCGTGATCACCCGATTTACAGAAAATACATGACCGATTCGAATCTGTATTAATAAAAGTTTTGCTTATATTTTTAGCGGGAGCGGGAACAAAATTACCTTTAATTTTATGGTTGTTAGACGTATGCGAAGTATTTATTGTATGGCACAAAGCCCTATTCTGGTCATGTAAAAACTGAACCAAAGCGGAATATTTAGGTATATTTACGTTGCGACATGACATTTCGAACGACTTTACGGTATCGTTATCTAATTTTCTAAGCGCGATATTTAGAAATAGAAAATCAGATATGTCATCAACATTAAGTTGCTTAAGAGCGTTAATAGAAGCATCAAATTTATCCATAAATATTTGATAACCAGCGGATGTGTTAGTGTTTACGTTCTTCAGTTCTAACAGCTGACTGACGTAGGTAGTCGCGAGCGCACGCTCGTCGTTATATCTACGTATGAGCGCGTTCCATATCACAGAATAGTTTTCAGCGGTAGGCATTAAGCCTGAGCAGATTGATAATGCCTTATCACTAAGTTTACTAACAAGATAATAAACGCGTTCAGCATCTGTTAATTGCTGATTATCATGAACTAATGTTTTAAATTGTTGGTAGAACATAGACCAGTGTCGTATGTCACCATTAAAAGAAAGTAATTCTATGGGCGGAAGCGATGGTATAATTTTTGTAGGTAAACTATTCTGTGATTTACTTGAAGATGAAGATGGAGCGTTTAATTTGGACACTTGACTTTTAATACGACTATATAGATCATGAAAAGATTTCCACGATCCGAAATCGACTTGCGCGTTTGGATTTAATTTTAAATTTGTAACATTATAAGATTCTAACGTGTCCTTGAACTCAGTACGCAAGTATTCAAGGTCAGATGCCGTGTCAAGAAATGTGTCCTGTTCGTCTGACGAACTTAATGCACTTATAGATAAATCATAAATTTGTTGTAAACGTTCGTAAATAGAATTTCGTTTTGCAATTAATATTTTCAATCTAATTTCGTCATTTGAAAGCGTTTCAGATTCAATTTTGCCTTTAGTAGACATTTTGTCGTGAACAAGATAAATCAGTTAAAACAGTTAAGATTATAAAAATTATGTATGGCGTAATGAATGAATACGTAGGTAGTTACTAGCGAAACAACGATCGCCGGTCGCGTCGGCTCCGGCAACCACAAATATGGCGGACTTCAATTAATGAAAAATAGAATGCGTACCTATGAGGTGTAATTTCGATTACAAATATAGGTAAATAATGGTGCGAATGGTGCGAATGCGCTTTGCAAAAATAATAATATACCTACGTGAGCGGTGCGTTATTAATATGCGGGATATAAAATAATCGTAGATATAATACTTATTTGCAAAAATAAATAGCGGATGGTGCGGTGTGTTTTGCAAAAAGAATATTAAACCTACGTGAGCGGTGCGTTATTAATATGCGGGATATAAAATAATCGTAGATATAATACTTATTTGCGAAAATAAATATGAATAGGCACTTATAATATATTACATGAAATACATACATATGCGTATTTATGAGATTAAATAATTAACCCGGGTGAAGTTACTAAACTATTGATTCGAAATCAGGCTCGACTGGACCAAAATTGTGGTCAAAATCCGACTCGATAAGGACCGGAATTGTTGGAGAAAGGGGGGGACCTCCGGTTCGCTATGACCAAAAATGGTGGTGGAATAAAGGGTGGAAAGGAGGGTGGTCCCCCGTTGCGGGTGATGGAATTGTGGACTGTAAGTTGCGGTTTGAATTAAAGGTGGAAAACGAGAAGGATTGATAAAGGGAGCGCACTTACTTGGTGTATCCCAGGGGCTGGAGCAGATGGTATGCTCGTGTGCTATTCTTCACTTGACTATTAACAGCGGTGATGGTGGCGATGCGGCGAGTCTGATGACCACGTGTTAGGTGGCTTGCGGTGCGGTTGTCACTTGTCACGAGAGGACTTGCATACGCGTCGGCGGCGTGCGCGTCGGCGGCGGGACGAAGGCAGACTGAATTGATAGATCTTCCCGATCCATATCATGTAATAGTGCGCTTGCGGGGAAGAGAGGGAGGGTGAAGGGGAGGGAGGTGAAATGACTTAATTGGCGCGAACACCTATAGTCTTATTATCATTATACTCTTATTCTTAGGTGCTATTATGGACACACATAAAGACAAGTACCTACACAAATATCCAGATCAGCAGAAGATATCAAGAGAGACAGACAATAGGAATGGCAATAGAACAAGAAGAGAAGTTAAAAGAAGTTAAGATCGAAATTCGTCCAATTCTCAATTCTCTGGCGTGTAACAACGGGCGTGGAAACCACAGCGATAGACAGGTCGTGAAACAAAACTTTACAACGAAATTATCAAAAATGAAAATAAAAAACAACACCTTACCCATTTGCCACTAACTTTACAATCCTGAGCGTTCACGAGTAAAATAACACTTATGCATATAAGCGCTATTTTCACTAACATTTTCAGACAACCCACAAAACCTTAACAGTATGTAACTTTAGTAATATTTGCAAGTTAGTGATGGCACTCTCGCGGCAGTATTGTCACTGGTGGTTCACGTAAATGTGTGAATGTCGTCACCTGTAGGGAAATCATGTAAGTAATGGAAATAATTATAATGTTTCACACTGATAGCCCCACACTAAGATTGCCTGTGAACATGGTATGGATTGGACACACACAGTCACATGTTTTTACAAGAACACAGGCACAATTTAAGGCAAGTAAGTAACGTCACCATTACAAATCACCTAAGTGATAGGTAGTTAGTAATGGTGATTAGACCCGCACTAAAGAATTTCGAAATGTGCACTCTTTCGAAATGTACGCAGTAAAAGATGTAGTATTTTAAGTAAAACTTTAAAGGTTTTAGCTGCAATGAAATGAAATATTCTTTAATCACTGTCCGGTTCCTTTACAAACTCTTAGTGAACGTTATTTTTTTTTGTTCTGTCTGCTCTGGGTGCGCTTAGGCAATGCTGAGCTGAAGAAAAGAGCAGACGGAGAAAAACTTCAGCTCTGTTTTAAAATATGGGGTATACAATAGCTAACTTTCTTACAGAGTAGCTATGGGCCGATAAGGAACATACGTGACAGCTACCACATGTGTCAATGTCGTCCCACAGCCACCTGCTAACATAGGCAGTTTAATTCATTTAAGTCTATTACATCAGTTATAGAAACAGCCTTGTGGGACTACAGCTCAATGCGTTAGAAAGGATCGCTTTAGATCGGACTTTCCTCAGAATTGAGAAGAACCTTAGGTTATAATCCAACACGCTCACCATGTCCACATGGCACATGGTAAGCGTTAGTTGATTATTATTTCTGCCGTAATGCCATAGATGTTCTTATTAAAAAATAAATATAAAAAAATAAGGAGATTGAAAATATGCGACATTAGGCAATGGATAAATGTTCATCCCTTTTGTCATAAAGGCTTGGGGGCAGAAGCGAGGTAATTTTACAAAAAAAGTGCCTTCACCGGCTGGTTATGATGGTGGTGACTTTAGGTGATCCTAAATCTTTTTTTTTTACAATTCACACAACAATATCTAATTCCAAAGTATTCCAAACTAAGCAGAGCTTATACTATGGTAATCAGAAAGCTGATAAACATACTTATAATAATATAATTCTAAATATAGATAAATTAACACCCAGACACAGAACAAATAATCATGTTCATCACACAAATATTTGTCCTGGGTGGGAATCGAACCCGCGACCTCACGCTTCGCAGTCGGCTCATCACCCACTACGCCACGGAGGTTGTCAAGGTCAACAAATAAGTTTGGCTATAAAATATAGTACAATGAGTATTGTGTCTGTTACGTTTTAATAATCTTAGTATAATTTTTATTTGGGTAAGGTTAAAATCAATGTTTTTTTCTTGTGTTCGGTTAAAATTTTAATTTTGAAAAAAAAATGGCTAATTTTGTTCATGATATTGTATACCTTATTTAACTAATTATTGCAACGTAATAATTGTAAACTGAACGCATTAATGACGTTAAAATATTTGTGCGATAATGAGATGATCCGATATTATTGCATAATTTACTACTATTGCATAATTTACTTAAAGCATTTAATTACCAGTTTGAGTATAAATTTCGTAATGAAGAGCAATTTTAAAACTCTATTTAGCAGCTCAGTAAATAACGAAATATTTTTTCAACCTTTTTTATGTCCAGCTGTTGGGAACATTTAGGGCATAGTTCACCACGCTGGCCAAGTGCTGATTCACAATTTCTCGAAGGATATGATTATGATTATGATATGATTTCAATAATGTTTTCGAGAAATTATGATTTACTCTCAGACATGCACGGTAATGGAAAATATCGTAGTTAATTGAATATCTCAATATTTTCCCTCACGGGGAGCAGCGATAAATACGCAATAAACAAATTTCTTCAGAGTGCGCCGGGGGTTAGAATAATAGAATAGAAGTTATGTTACGAGTAAAACCTGAGGTTAGAACTTAGAACTCGGTATCTCCATGTCGAAGTTCGCGGTCTTTACCGTCGGGCCATCGCTGCTTTTGAAATGAAATATTTTTATTTTATTTATTTCAGTTATCAAAATTTGTTTTTGGCGTAACTTGAAAAAGGAATGTCCTGGTCTAGTTTTATTTTCATTGTCTATTTTTTTTTGTCGATTATAGGCATTGGCATTTCGTTCGATATAATAATATATTAATTACAGTGTTCGAGTTATGTGAATTTAAATAACAATTATAAAACATGGAAAACATTTTATTGTAATTTTTCTTCTTCAGGCACGTTCTGGTCCATAATAAAATTGTAGCCATCGCTTTACTCGAATATCTGACTAATTTGTTTGAGTGACTGATTACTGACGACTCACTTTTCTTGACTACAATCAATAAAAAAATCTGTCACCAAAAGTGGTAAAAAATTTGCTCAAATATTTTTATTAGACACTGGTATTATTGACAGATCGCGCGATACCATTACTGATACCAGACAAAAAAATATTTGAAAAACCCATAGATAAAAATATACAGAAACGGCAAGCAGCGCTCTTAATTACTTTTATAGTCCGTACATAATAGCTTCAGGATTTTGGCAGATCGTTAACAGATGTCACACATTCATTGTTACTAGTATCACTGTTATACCGATAACGAGAATACCTGTGGAGAATACCGAGGATAACTAATTATCATCAAATAATTTATTACAAAATCCAACAACAACAAGACAAACCAAAATACAAACAGATTTTATATTTCTTATATATTTTATAATGGAGTGTCGTCACTTTGTAAAAATGTTTATAGTTTATTGACATGAATGTAATTTTGTAAGCTTTACTACCGATTTTGTATTTTATTTTGTTTTTATGTTGGACTTAAACTGAATGAGAAATAATTTTTTTAAAGTGTATCGAAATGCTTGATGATTGTCAGCGATGCATTTTTGATTGGCTGCAACCCTTTTTACGTCCCACTGCCGGGCAAGGGTCTCTCTCCATTATTGGGGAGGCCTCGAGCTTACTCCACCACGCTGCTCCAATACATTTTTGATTACTGCGTAATAAGTATTGTTTTACTGTTAGTAAGAGAAATCATTTCCGTTTAATTAAGTAAAGAAATGTCTAAGTCACTAATACAAATAATCGTTACCATCCTGTTATTTATGTCCCTAACCTAGAAAATAGGTCATCACGTATAACATTGCGCGAACGGCGTTCACTGTCACACATGTGGTTTTATGGTTCTTAAATTCTAGGCCGACCAGGCTAAAAAAATTGAAGTGTCTAAATTTGATATAGTTGCGAACAATTTAAATTATAATTTATTAAAATATAATCAAATAAAATTATAATCTGAAATGTTTTAGTGCATTTTTAACATTTGTTATATTGACGCTATTTATAGTCGCTGCGTTAAGAGGCTGTATACGAAATCGAAACGGGCCAGATTAGGTATTTGAAAGGCACACGGCGTAAGCGGGAGCATTTGGTCGCGGGTTTGTGTGAGTCCGGAATCGTCGAAGGCTGGTACGACGATTAAACGGTTTTGATACTTTGTACTTTCTTCGGTGTCTTTTCCTCAGTTGTTTTTTGTCAATTAGAATAAAAAGTCTGATAGTACACAACTCCTGTGACACAACTAAGCATTTATTAGTGTAGTACAAAAGTAATGATCTATACATGTAATAAATATGTAGATAAGCAAAATCTGTACATTTAATTTAATTTTATTTTATTATTCTTTATTACACTATAAAATAAGCACAAAGGGCGGACTAAATGCCTAATGGTATTATCTGCCAGCCAACCCGTGGCGTTGGTGTGGAGCTGTGGAAGGTGCATTAAACAGAATGGTATTGTGAAGGTAGAAGAAGAAAATATAAATAAAGAATAGTTCATTAAATACCTATATCGCAAAAAAAACATATCTACTTAATACATAAAATACATAAATACTGTCAGTATAACATACACAAAATGATATTGCTTTGTTTTGAGAAAAACCATTTTAATAGTCATTATAATTATAAAAGGAAAAATACGGAATTGGTAGTTTTTGAAGAACTTGCCTGTGTGTCTGTGAAACTTTTTTATTTTAACTGACTTCAATCAAAAAGGAGGAGGTTATCAATTCGTCTGTATATTTTTTATGTTTGTTACCTCAGAACTTTCGACTGGATGAACAGATTTTGATGATTCTTTTTTTATTTCAAAGCTGATACTTCTCGTGTGGTTCCATTTTAATTTGGTCCAGTTCTGACAATGGTATCCATGCGAAAACCATATTTGCATTAAGTAGCGGACAATGATTTATTTATGATATTTGCATTAAGTAAAGGAAAATGGACTAATAACTCAATATCACGCCAACCGATTATGATGATTCTTTTTTTATTGGTTTTTTTTCTTCAAGGGTAGTTTAATAAGAGTTTGGTTAGGTTCCGACTAAGGGATCCATGACAAAATAACGGGACTCTTCAATTCGTAGGAGTAAATTAATGATACTCGATCGAATCTTTTATAGACTAGTAATTGTCGTAATTGAATTTGATGATCAATGAAACTCCTTAACAGCTTACAGTAAGGTTGAAATCTGAGGTAGAACTGTTAACTGTTCCATTTAAACGGCGCTGTCTTAAATGAGCAGCACATCTAGTATGCCTACCCACATTCAAACAAATAAGTTAGTATACATCAATTTTACTAAAATGCAAAAAATAAACAAAAATTTTAACAAAAAAAAAAACCGACTACAAAAGAAAACTATTCCAAAACAAATGAAATTGCACTAAAAAGAAAAAATAATTGCTTATTCTTATACAATTAGATTTAGAATAGTAGACTTACATTTTCTACTCATCAATATGTAGGTACGATCTGTGTTTACGATAATAATATAATGTCAGTACAATTATTATTATTTTTGGAGTCAAGAATTTACAGTCGGGCGGGACCCATTCTTCAATCAATGGATTTTTTCCAAGAAGCCAAGTGAAATTTAAATGGATACTGGTTGTTAATTTTTCTATTTTCAAAAATAATTTATGATATATAGCTTACAAAGCTTGTTTCTTTCTTTTTAGTTTTTACTCCACAGTCGAGGTTTTTGTTTCTTTTATAATTATCAGGGATGTTAGGGAGCTCCGTAACCGAAACTATCGGATATCCGATATAAAAATTATTCGTAATCGTAACCGAATCCGAAATAATAGTTTCGGATAGTATCGGATAGGGACGGAGCCTAATTGAGACACGTTATGACGATATGTTTTAATTAATATTGTATAAGTAATAATTTTGTTATTACATTTTCATTTTAAGTTGATTAGATAACACTCAATGAAACACTTAATCATTTTTATTTCAAACTAGCCTAACGCCATCGGCTTCACCCGCGTGGACCCGTTTTATAGGTTCCCGTAGGATAAAAACCATCCTATGTCCTTTCCCAAGGTCCACTCTATCTGTGTTCCAAATTTCATTAAAATTGGTTCATTAGTTTAAGCGAGAAAGCGTAACAGACAGACAGACAGAGTTACTTTCGAATTTATAATATTAGTAGGGATAGCGGCCGCCCACGACTTCGTCCGCGTGGATGTTTGATTGTTTGAACACGCTAATCTCAGAAACTACTGGTTCGAATTGAAAAATTATTTTTGTGTTGAATAGTTCAGTTATTAGGGAAGGCTATAAGCTATTATAACATCATGCTATGCGACATTAAACTCCTCCAACGATGTATTCTGTGCTCCAATGCACACACGCACACTGTTTTGATAGATACGATCTTTGAAGTTAGGAACACACCTACATTGCTTAGACAACAGTGAGTGCTTGTAATTTAATATGAACTTTATACAATAGCAATAAAGCTCAAATTGACTACGTTTTAGTTAGAAAACATTTGTATGGGAAAAAGAAAAGGGCTGTTTTTATGGTTTTTCCGGCAATTATTCGAATTTTTCTCGCCGTAAAAACCATCCTTGAACTTCAACGAACATTTAAAAAAAAACAATTGGCCAAATTGGTCTAGGCGTTGTTGAGTTATGCGCTTACCAACACATTTTGCGATTCATTTTTATATTATAGAAGAATAGCTATAATAATTACTCACAGACTGATTGTAATTCTGACCAAATGGTGACATATAAATAAAACCATTTTATTAGCTACTAGCCTTCAGCCAGCGGCTTCGACTGCATGGACCCGTTTTTTTGGGTCCCCATAGGATAAAAAATGACCTATGTGCTATTCAAGGCTTCATTGCTATATTAAAATCAAAGGTGTTTAGTCAGTTGCTTCAACAGCGTTGACATTATTACCCGTTTTCACGTAGGAATGAAGCATTTTCTCGCGGCAAAAAGTAGCCTATGTTACTCAAGGTAAATGTGGCTTTCTAATGGTGAAAGAATTTTTGAAATCGGAACAGTAGTTTTTAAGTTTAATTAGGATAAATTATATGATACTGAGTTACATAAACAGAATAGTTTTCTGCTGTTTTGTATTATACAACTTAGGCCCTCCTATTTAATACCCTTATCATAGGGTTGCACAAATAAATGTTATCCGCCATTTTGGGATAGCGGCCATCTTGGATTAGTTTTTTATAATGTATTTTATTCTACAAATTAATCCCTTTTATTTGATACCCATATTGTGTGGCTTTTTATGCAAAAAATATGTGATCCACCATTTTGCTGCAGCGGCCACATTGAATTAACGAAAATGTTACTAATAATTATATTGTCATTTAAAATAAAAGTGTATTTCAAACTTCAGCTCAATCAGACTCTCGAAAGTGGTTCAAATTTTGCATTTTGCAAAAATATTGCAAGCTGCAATATTTAACTAAGGGCCTCGTTTACCATCTTCAAGTAAAGTGTTGATTAGTTATGTCCCAAGTAAAGTTAATTGGCAAGTTAAAGCTATGAGTACGGGTCAGTTTATCATTATGATTAGTGCTACTCGAACATTGTGAAATGGAAATTGAAGTTACGGGTGACTTTAACCGACAATTAGCGTACTTGTCACTTTACTTGAAGGTGGTGAAAGAGGCCCTAACACTAACAACCTTACTAACACGGCAAGCTATAAATGCTTGTAAACATACTTTTCTACATGAGATACACAACAATTAACAATGGATTTTTTAATACCCTATCACTTGTTGTATTAAGAAGATGGTAAATCATCACAACATAATATTTAAAATTAGCTATTCAAAGTGTCAAGCACACGCTGCGCGCTGTAGTCACGCCGCTCTGTAGTCGGAGCATCGAACTAACATTGCTACGAACTTGTGCGACGTCCAGGGCGCCGCGTGGCGCAGAGCGACATGTCCACTCTCTGAAAGCGCTTGGCGCGGTCTGCCTGACTCGTAACCAGTGTGACCATCTCAAAATTGGCGAATCTGCCACAGACTGGGCCTAAATTCTGCCAAATCTGCCACAGGCTGGGCCAAATTCTGCCAAATCTGCCACACTTGAGTTTTAGGCTATAACGGGGGGGGGGGGGTAACAATATACAATACTAATATATTAAAAAAATTCTTCATGAAAAAAAACAATAATAATTAATGATCAATAATAATATAAATCAATGAAATGTCAATTAGATATGTCAATAGAATAAAATTAAAGTCAGTGATAATAATATGATTGATATAAACGTTAAACACACGTTACCCTGTCTTGTTACTCTATGTTGTGGTTACCATGGACACACACAAAGACAGGAACACAAACACCCAGACCGAGAACAGAAATTTAAACTGATCATTCAAATTTCTGTTCCGCTGGTAATCGGACCCAGGACTCCCCCCCTTCTTCTGTTTTTGCACGATTGATTGATGATTGCAACAAACATCCAAGCTTTTGCATTTTCTCCTATCTATCGATCTACGTTATATTATAGCAAATGTTAAATTTAGAAAAAATACTCATTACACATTTAAATTATGAGATTTTATGACTCAAAATCTCGTGATTCCTAAATCTTCAAAATCTGCCAAATCAGCCTGCCAGAGCCAAAATTTAGGAGTGAAATCTGCCAAAATGGCAGAAATCTGCCACAAATGGTCACACTGCTCGTAACTTGCGTCGAGTATTATAATGCGAGTTTTAGGTTACTTTAAAAGATTATTAATGCCAAATTTTTATTCACAATTTGATTATGTTTTTCAGAAAACGGATTGTTTATGAACTGAAGTTTATTTACGTCTAATAAATTTTATGAATGACTGTTCCAATTGGCCGAAATTAAATGCAATGTCTGGCCCATTTTCTCTTAAAATTGACTAATTTCAATATTTTTTTACTAGTTTTTTGTATGAGAGTGGTAAAATGTGACACACACATTTTATAGGCGATTCTTACAGCAATACACAGCATTTTTTTCAATCCGCTGAGGTTTCATAATGATCTAGAAATATGTAACATTTTGTACCCATTACAGCAAAAATTCACAAAACTGTCATCGTCTTCAGGTCTAATAAGCACATCAAAGTAATAAAAATAAAAATGTGGCTAATGTAATAGCTTATTATTGAAATGACCAGTCATATTGTGCAATAAAACTTATGGATATGTTGTATTTTAACTGCAAAATCTCATGTGTAAAATCAGGGAAATCAGCGAAATCGGCAAAATTTCGTATACGGCCTCTTAATGTCACGTCATCCGACAAGACGACATAATGCCAAAATCCGTACGTCCGCTTCGCTATGTACGCTCCAGAGCCATAGCTCTATACGGACTACAGTAAGTTAATATATCATAAAACTAACAAAATATGTAGTAAGTAATAAGCTTTATTGGAAGGAAAATACGTTGTTATTGGATAATTCAGTACATAATTTGTTTAAAAGCTACCTGAACGTAGAAGCTCGCAGGCTTTATTATTCCATATAATGTTAATGGTCACTCTACATTTAATTATTTAAGAGCTTGTAAATATGCTATTAAATGTCAGTATTCATGATAGTCTGAACCAAATATAATTAGATTTATGATTAAACTAGCTGTGCCCCGCGGTTTTACCCGCGTTATTTTTTTTAAAGTATGCTCTTATACTTCTGATAACTTCAAGAATATATGTACAAAGTTTCATGATGATCGGTTGAGTAGTTTTCGCGTGAAAGAGTAACAAACAAACTTATTATATGATTATAGGATAATTTATTACATAAATTAATAAATTTTATTGTGTGTAAGAATTATGTAGTAGATAAATAGTTCGTTCTTATTGTTAATCCAAAATACATAAAAAGAGAGGAAAAATATTTAACCATCGGTAGTACTTACATCGAACCTAGGACCCGTCATCAGATTGCCATTGCGCAACAGAGGTACAAATAGCTATAATAAAAAAATGTTTAATTGACTTCTTCTAGTTACAAGTGTTTTACTGATGAAACCACTAAAAATTCTCGAAGATTTTAAGAGCAAATACGTTTCCAATTTCCTAAACTTTATGTTAAATAACTAGCTATAAATCTGCAACCAATAGCAAGGGGTAAAAAGAAAGCTTACTCGATACCACAACGAAGTACCGAAGTTTAAGATTTGTTCTGCGATACGGCGATGTATCGTACAGTACAGAGCTGACTTATTCCAAACCGATTTATTTTTGTCGTAAAATTCTTCTTACGCTAGAAGTGAGAATTACAGTTTGTAGACAAGTTGTAGCACAAAACATAGCGCAAACTTTTTTTTATTTGAATGGAGTAGCAGACGAGAATGCTGGCCACGTGGTGTTAAGTGGTCGCTGCAGCCCATGGACATCTACATACAACCTCAAGCAAGCATTGGTAAGTCTTGTCTGAGGTCTTATGCAGTTGCGCTGCTACTCCGGAGGCTGGTGGTCGGCTCATGTAAGTGTGGCCGCCAACTGCACCTTTCCACCGAAACACAACAGAATTGGTTCACGGCAGAAGTGGGTGCAGCGGTGGTGCTTCCCCGGGCGAACGATAATAGTTCTACCACCTCTACCACTATTCGTAGGTAGGTACACGTAATTTACTTAAGTGAGACTTTTGTGCAAAGTATACCAATTAAAATTTTATTGTAATTCATAAAATGTATCTATTGAATCCCTTGGGAACGCATATTGATTTCTCGCTGCTTGCTCTCGTAAATTCGATTTTTTTGGTTTAATTTCAAACAAATCACTCATTTGCTTAATGTTAACAGCTGAAATAGCTCCCAGTAAAAAAAAATTGTCACAAAAAATAAAAATGTAATATTCTTGATTAAAGTTTGAACCCGGGTCTTTAGCCCTGCATTCAGCCTATATAAACATTCTGCCAATGCGGCTATAATTCCATCGACGAAATTACGCCACAGTTTTTTTACCACTCATCAATAGATGTCAGGAGTCATATTTATTAGTTTATATTTAAGGTAATTTATCGCTGAAAAAACGGATGAAACGACAATTTCTGAATTGAAACCTAGCTGGATCGATTGATAATCGTTGGAGCCGTTTCCAAAATTCAAATTATCTTAATATATACCTATTTCTTGTGTGCGTGTGTATGTCACTGAACTTCTAAACGAAATCTTGTTTAGATTTTTCTAAAAAAAGTTTACGATACTTTAAAGTTTAGCTTAAATAATTCTCTTAAATCTGTACTTGATAGAAACAGTAAAACAACGTCTCTTGCTACAACCATAAACCAGTTAACTGTGAAATACGTTTCACGATACGGCAATATAAAGCAAAGGTTGGCTTGTTCTCAAACAAGTTTAAGTTTATCGTGAAATTACTGTTCCGTGAGAAATGTGCATTAAAACTCGTGCGCAGGATTTTTTCCGATAAAATTTGAGTAGAAATCCAATATTAAGGCACAATATGACATTATAGATGTCGACGGCCGCGGCTTAGAATACAAATAGAATAGTTTATTAGCAAAAATGTGGTTACAGTTTCGGCCTTCCTTGATACAATATTGTTGTCTCAAATTCAAATTATAAATTAATAAATGATTAAAACAGTATTGGAACCTGTGATTGGAACTATTATTTAGCGTTATAGTACGATGTTATATAGCCTAATACCTTCTTCGATGAATGGACAATCCAGCAATATTTTAGCTGAGTCAAATATTTTCTTAAATAGTTTTTGTCAAAAAAGACAAATTGCTACAGTTCCTCTCTGAGTAAGTAAGAGTAAGCCTAAGGAATTTTCTATTCCCGTGGGTTCGGCGTGTAACCAGCGCATTCTCCCACAGGACCATTGCAAGGTGTCGGGGACCTTTTGAAGATCCCCCCCCATAGAAAAAAGGACCTATGACGTAACACCCTCTGGGTAGTACTAAAAATACTGATTTACCACCACCTATTTACTGCCGACCACATCCGTATTGTTTATTTGTACAAAACGCTTGCTGTACACCAGCCGACGAGTCACGCACTCTTCCAAACCTATGAAAATTTAAGTGTCCTAAAATACAAACTTTAGAATAAACAATTTGTAAAAGCAACCTAACTGACTACAACCGTAAAACAACGAACATTATTGGTTCTACGATATTGCAACGTACGTAGCTGGCCTTATTTCAAAGTGAATTTATTGTAAAATTGTTGGTCCACCAGGAACGGGATTTATAGGAAAAGAAAAGAAAATATTTTTATTTGCACAAATATGGGTAACAAAAAAGATTTTACAAAAATATTTAGATCGCCATATTTAACCTTTAGGGTGTACAAATGTTATTGTAAAAGTTATATATTACAAGTTAAAATTAAATTTTAATTATAAACTAATTAATTATTAACAATAAACACTAAAATACGCACGCACGCACTAAAATACAGTAGACTTAAATAATTCTACATTATCATCACTTTAGTTACTTAAATTAAATTTAACCCAATTTTGTGCTTTTTGTACAAATTTATTTTATTTTATTTGAACCGTACGTGGTTCTCCGTAGGAAATCTCTTTAACTTGCGGTACGATACAGTATCGTATCGCAAGTTAAAGAGTTTTCCTTCCGCAAGTTAAAGAGAGCAGTATCGTCGATACTGCGTGCGTGAAATTATGTTGGTTGGTGAATAGGGCACTTTGCAAATAAAAATTCAAAATGCATACCTTAAAAAGGTGGCACTAAACTACGCTTGGAAAGTAGGATAATTGTTATTTTTTTAATGATTTTTATCACCTTTTAAATCAATAAAGATTTACTAGACTGTATACTAAACCACCCTTGGAAAGCAGGATAATCTACCAAGGTGCCAAGAAAAAATAGTACAGTAACACGACTGTGCAATAAAATGTATCTCTGAGGAGATAGCCACTTCGCTTAGCTAGAGTAGTTTATGATAATAATCATGTTTATTCCGTTGGAGTAAGAAAATATTCTTACTTTCTTCCATTTTTAACGAGCGTCACTTGATCTCAGGACTAAGATGCAATAACTTGTAAGACTTTACTTTAAATTGAAGAAGTTTTTCACTGTGTAGCCAACTGACTTTATTCACTGAGCCTTGGTTATACATCTGTGTGTCTATCATAAGGATGTATGTTATAAATTTATAGATTTCCGCATTCTGTTGTGTTGTGTGAAAGTGCAATGCACTTTTATTTGGTCCTTACCACAAGGAGCATTCGATAGATTGTAATCTAGTCCTACCTACAAAACCTACATAAATTTTATAAAAAAAATGCTATGACAAACTCACGAATTGTTCTAAGCTTGTTCATACTGGCTGACTGCAACCATTTTTGCGTCCCACTGCTGGGCATAGGTCTCTCTCCACTGTTGGGGAGGCCTGGAGCTTACTCCACCGCGCTGCTCCAATGCGGACTGGTTCATAATAGAATGATATAAAATTAAATGCACTCCTCGCTAACAAAGCCCCGTTTATTTTGTTTATACAGCCAAGTGCGCTTCGGTGCCAAGAAAACTAGTAACACGACTGTGCAATAAAATGTATCTCCAAGGAGATAGCAACTTTGCTTAGCTCTGTAGAGTAGTATACGATAAATTATCATGTTTAATACAACGGACTAAGAAAATATTGTATTTTCTTAACTAACTTGTAAACTATGCTGTGAATTGAAGACTGTTTTACTAAGTTGCCGACTCAATTTTATCACGGAGTCTTCGTTATGTAACGCCTTTTTATGTGTCTGTCACATTTTCAATTTTTAACAGAATGTAGAGTAAATATACGACGAAATCATCTATCATTCTATTCTACTTTTGACCATTTTTATGTCCCACTGCTGGGCACAGGTCTCATCTAACATGTGAAAGGGATTTAGGCCATAGTCCACCACGCTGACCTAGTGCGGTTTAGAGGATGAAGGTCGGAAGGAAGGATGAAGGAGGAGGAAGGTCGAGTTTCGCTCAGGCATGCACGGCGATGGCAAACATCGTAATCAATTAAATATCACAATATTTTCGCATCGATAAAAATGCGCACGTTACAACATCCATCTTCATCAACATCATTTTTTCTTGCAATCTTGCTTCAAGGTTGGAAAACAGGGGACTTAGGTACAATAGTGTGGCTTTGCTTAGCTCTTGTAGAGGCTCTGAGAAACGCACTGGTTTCTTGGAAGCTATTCTTTCAGCTTTTGAACTGAAAACTTCTTAAGCGGCGTTGTGCACTTTTTTGGGATGGGTAAAAAATGTTAAACTCGCGTCAGGACACGTGGTCTTATCGAATATTCGTAAGACGGAGGGGTGACAGCTGCTGGCTCGAGTCGGCTCGACTGTCTATACTTGTAAAATTCGTTTATATCAAGTATTTAAAATATGGACATTGAACAAAGTGCATCTATTAATGAAAAAAGTGACGAAGAAATAGTAAACGAAAATGAGTGAGTACTTTATAAAAATACTAGATGAAAACCTACTGAAAAATGTTCAAGTTTTCACTTCTGCCGGCACTACCGGAGTGCAACCCGTTGTTTTTTTTTTACTAAAATAGCATTCATACCGAGGGAGCATTCAGTAAGTGGAATTTTGGTCGCGAGCTTAAGGGAAAACACTGTGAACCTACACAAATTAAAATATCTATATTTAATCTTGTAGAGCTGAAGAGTTTATTTTGACGTCCCGCGTGTTACAATGGTTATCATGCTGGACTACCAATCGAGGGGTCCCCGGGTTCGATTCCAGGCGAAACAGAAATTTAAATGATGAGCATAAATATAACACAAACAGTGTTACTGTCTTTGTATGTGTCCATGGTACCCACGACACAGGGTACTAATTACCTTACTGTGGGGTTATGATGTGGGGTGTAACGTTTAACGTTTGTTTGAAAGCGCTAATCTCGGGGGCTACTTACTGGTTCGAATTGAAATTTAATTTTTATTGCATTCATCGAGGAAGAGCACTTTTTTTTTTCAACCTTTTTTATGTCCCATTGCTGGGCACAGGTCTCCTTCTCACAAGTGAGAGGGATTTAGGCCATAGTCCACCACGCTGGCCAAGTGCGGATTGGTGGACGTCATGCTTTCGAGAAATTATGAATTTTCTCTCAGGCATGCACGGCGATGGAGAACATCGTAATTAATGAAATATCACGATATTCTCCATCACCGTGGAGCAGCGACAAATTCGCACATTACAAATTTCTTTGTCAGAGGTGCGCGCCGAGGATTTGAACCCGGGATCGGTCGCGTAGAAGACCGCGGCTTTTACCATTCAGCCATCGCTGCTCATCTGCTCATATATATCGTTTTACTACTCGTAAATGTGCTCTTGGAGAAAAGGTTGAAAAAAAAAACGATATAAATGCACTCCTCGCTAACAAAGCTTTTTTATTTACACAGCCAAGTTCGCTTCGGTGCCAGAAAAAAAAAACTGTAACACGACTGTGCAATAAAATGTATCTCCGAGGAGATAGCAACTTCGCTTAGCTTCGTAGAGTAATTTACCATGAAATATCGTGTTTATACTGTCGGACTAAGAAAATATTCTTATTTTCTTTCACTTTTAACGAGCGTCAACTTACCTGAGAACGTAAGACACGATACCTTGTAAACTATGCTGTGGTGACTTTTTTACTATGTTGCCGACTGAACTTTATCACCGAGTCTTTGTTACACTTTTGTGTGTCTATCATATTATAAATGTGAAAGTTTGCTTGTTTGTCCATCTTACACGTCGCAACCACAGAACATTATTGAGAGAGGTTAGATTGGAAATGTGGGCGGGGCAGACGCGCCAAGGAATTTTGAGCAAACGCTTAAAATTCCAAAATCTCTACAGAAACACGCGATCGTGCTACGATATGCGTGTTTGTGTGCGTGCTTGGGTGTGATTCGTTCATTTGAAATAGCGTGATTGTGCGGCGCTAAGATTGGCTAGATTTGAAATTGCAAATATGTGCGTAAGCGTGCGTATATGAAAGGCGGGGCTTGATCGGCGACACCAGTCTTCATACGAACGGCGCATTATTGCCGTTCTACCTCTCTTAATAATGTTCTGTGGTCGCAACAGTTGTATCTATTGACCCGATTTTTTTCTATGGAAATAGTTTAGGGGATGTAGAGGTCTTTTGACGCGGGGAAAATATCTCATTTCTATAATAAAAATAAGCGGGTGTAAAGCTAGTTAGGCTATATTTTACGAATTGGAATTATGATTTTTTTTAACTATTTTCTTGCATAATACCTCTTATGGCAGCTCCACATTATCGCCGTGTGTTCACGGAGTGACCCGCATTGGAGCAGCGTGGTGAAGTAAGCACCAGGCCTCCCCAATAATGGGGAGAGACCCGTGCCCAGCAGTGAGACGTAAAAAGGGTTGCAGCTATTCTCGGAGTGAACATTCACGCGTTAACACATCACGCGAACTCTTTGTCGCGGGACAAAATACCGATTTTGATTGTGAAGCACGTGGAAACTATCCACATTTACGTTCACGCCAGTTTTTCGCGCTTCACGGCGCTAATGTGGAGCGACCATTAAACGCAACTGTACCGGCAAAAGCACTAAAAACTGCGATGTTCATATTTTGTGTATTCAAGTGTCAAGTGTAATCCATGTTTACGTCTATTAAACACAGAACCTTCATATTAATATTATTCTTATTTTAAAATTTTGAAAGAAAACACTATAACCAGGTATTTACCATCATGTTTACCCACTGTTTTTGTAAGTTGGTAATAATAATTAAGTATAGTTAAGTCCCAGGCCACTCTAATCGGGGTAGACCCGTGCCCAGGAGAGGGATGCAAAAAGGGTTGCAGGCAAGCCTTAGTTAATTAAGAACACCATTAACAGTACGTAACAACACAAACTGTACCCAGCGGGAGTAAGGACGTGAAGTTTCAGAGATATGCCTCGAGGCATTATTCTCAGTGTAATGTGTAAAGGTCGTCTGTTTTAGTGATTGTTGTTTTTATGACTACAAAGAAAATAATATTAACGTTAGCTATTTTATGAAAACTGATACTAAACTGACAGCCGATACTGTCCGGAGCGAAAGTAAGGCCATGACGTTATTATCGCCCGAGGCAGTTATTAGGACTAATAGTCCTCTTTGAAATGTTGTATGTTTTAGTAATTAACTAGCGGCCGACCGCGACTTCATCCGGGTGGACTTTGGATTTTGTATGCGTATCATCGCGTAACGTGGGAAGCAAATTTACTGCGGTACGTTATTGCGGTACCCAGCTTGAAACCCCTAATGTAAGAACCTTAAAATTTGCACCTCTTCACCCCTCGGCCAAGCATTTGCCCCCTCCCCCTGGCCAAGAACCTGGGTACACCCATGAACCCAAATAATCGTTGTTCTGAATGTAGTTCAAATACTCGACAACAGATGGCGCCACTAAACTTAATTTCAAAGTTGAAGGGTTGGAAAAGCCCTTATATGTTTAAAAGCACACCTTTAGGTTAAAATAGGAACTTTCTTGTTTGAAGGGGGATAAAGGGCTATCACACTATATAAGTCCCTTTATCCTGCCGGGATAAGTTTTTTAAGTTTTATCGGCACGCACATTTTATCAACATAGTTTTATTATATGTATATAAAAAAATATGATATTTTATAACATTACCAAATATTGTATTAGAATATATTTAATTGGAGATAGAAGTAGCGATGATACAACGTTATTAAAATGCTCCAAGCTTGTGACATAATATATGTTTCACAAAGAGAAAAGTATTAAAAAGCATTTTACAATAGAGTCCGTGATATTGCTTGAACTGGCTGCAACCCTTTTTACGTCCCACTGCTGGGCACGGGTCTCTCCCAATTATTGGGGAGGCCTGGAGCTTACTCCACCACGCTGCTCCAATGCGGGTTGGTGGAGATTGATTGAACTAGTAATGTCGAAAGTGACAGTTTTATTGCCTCGGAGTATACATATGTCCAAGCATATTATACAAGTGCTCTGTGTGAGGTATCATCGTTGTATGTTCTAGTAATTTTTATTTGTATGACTTAAAAAGAGAATAATAATACCTAGAGACATTTTACGACAAATTCTGTCACAATACCCAAACTGCCCGCAGCGAAAATATGGTCGTGATGTTACATATTTCTAGATGCCCCGAGAGAGTGATATTTACGTACTCTGTGTAATGGTTTAATTTTGAAGGTTTAAGTAATTTCTGCCTTTTGACCGTAAAACAAACATAAATAATGTTAAAAGCATTGTGCAAGAGAGCCCGAACTGTCCTGCTGGAGTGTGTGACTATGTGACATTCCATAGATAGATTCTTCGAGGCGCATATACATATTTCCATTCATGCCTCGAGGCATAGTGGTTTGTGATATCATCTATCCTCTCAGCTATAACTATCTATGTAGTTAAAAAAATACCTTGACTGACACCTACTCCAAAAATAACAATAATTGTACCTACGTTATATGGTAAACGCAGATCGTACGTAATATTGATGAGTAGAAAATGTAAGTTGACTATTAAATTGTACAAGAATACACAATTTATTTATTTACTTTTTGGTGTATATTAATTTGTTTTTGAGAAAATTTCTTTCGACTTCGGTAATTTTTTTGTTAATTTTTATTATTTTCATTTTCATTTTTTTGAGTTATGTCATATATAAAGGGACTGGTTTTGTGCCAATTTCCCCCATATACAAAGCTATATCGGGTTAAAAAGTATGAACATTCAAACCGTATAATCTTAGACTAGATCGACTTTTATATTCAGAACGTTTTTGCTAACCCTAACTGAGAACAATTTCATACTTGTCATCGTTCACGGATTATAACTAGTATTACCTTAGAGCATCAATGTATGACAGGTATGACACCCGTCAGAGAGGAGTGGCCTTTACGGGCGAACCCCTCGTCCGAACGTACATGCACAATGTGCCTTCTAGTTATACAACGGTCGACAAAAGTCGGTGTCAGTGTTGACGGTGCATAGAAAATGACGTTGTTAATTGAAATTGACATATTTAGTAATGTATGCGTCTGTAGCGATGAAAGAATATTTGTGAATGTGTGACAAAATTAAAACGTGGGCATTCTTCCCCCGCACCAGATTTGGCACAAAAATTATTTTATTTATTTATTTATTTAACCTTATAGTATTACCTTACACTAAGGATACAAGGGCGTGCTTAATGCCTAATGGCATTCTCTACCAGCCAACCCTGGGTGATGAGTAGAGCTTGTGGTAGGCGCATACTATAGAAGTAGAGAATTAATAAGCAAATAATAACACAATATAATATACATTTCATCATATTTCTATACCTAATATATATAATTAATATATATAATATATACATAAATATACATAAGCAAACATAAATACTTAAATATATAAATACCTATAATACAACCAAGTAAACATATTACAAAACCGTTAAAGTCAGATCCTCAAATGATTCAGATAAGAGTGGAATTACGCAAGAGATGGTCTCGAAGAAGCCTCTTGAACATACTTTTGCTGGGAGCTTTACGAACGGTCTCGGGTAGGGTGTTCCATTGTAGTATAGCCTGGACTGTAAAGGAATATCGGAAGAAGTCACTTTTATGTGGAGGAATGTCGAGCATAAGGTTATTGGAGGAACGTAAACCTCTGTCATGCGAGGAACAGAGGTACTGAAATTTTCCTTTAAGTATTGAGGAGAAGTTGGATCACGTAAAATAGAATACAGAACCAAAAGAATTCTAGAATTACGCCTCTGTCGAATAGTAAGCCATTTAAGTTGGCTTCGATAACTAGAAATATGATCGTATTTACGAAGGTTGAAAATAAATCTAATACAATTATTAAGGAGGCGATCTAGTTTATCCAGAAGATTTTCATTTAGGTCCGGATATGCAACATCACCATAATCAATGATGGGCAAAATAAGACTGTGAATAAGCATTAGTTTATAATTATGCATCGAAGCGAGGCGCTATGCCGTCTCTACTGAAGGGTGAGTCATTAACTTTGATGCTCTAAGAGTATTACCTATATACGATTTATTATACGAAAGAAAATGTCACAAAGTTCGAACTGTCAATAAAGGAAATAAAGTCCTGATGTAACTCAGAAGCCCCCACGCAGTGACATTATATGTGACTACTTAGTATAGTTCTTTAACGTTGTAAATAAGTTTGTGTTAAATAAGTTTTCTATTTTTATACAATATTAGCCTTCCGCCAGCGGCTACGCCCGCGTGGACCCATTTTATAGGTTCCTATAGGATAAAAACCATCCTCTGTCCTTTCCCAAGGTCCACTCTATCTGTGTTCCAAAATTCATTAAAATCGGTTCGGTAAGCGTTTAATAATAATAATAAATCTTTATTTCAGGACATGCCCATATTAAATTAAATTTTACATTCATTTAAACATTATATTGGAATTAAATTAGATTAAAAATAATTAATTACTTACAGTCATTTAAAATTAAAATCAAATAATATGCTAATAAAATAGTAATAATAACAATAATATGAGGAGTCAAATAATCCTAATTCAAATATTTGACTCCACTGTTCAAAGACATGTGTGTACGCCACCAGTCTTTAAAAAATACGGAAGCAGGAAAGCGTGGCAGATAGATAGACAGAGAGTTACTTTCAAATTTATAATATTAAGTAAGGATGGCTGCAACCCTTTTTGCGTCCCACTGCTGGGCACGGGTCTCTCCCCAATATTGGGGAGGCTTGGAGCTTACTCCACCACGCTGCTCCAATGCGGGTTGGTGGAGATGCGGGTTAGTAGCCAACCCGTTATTAGATGTTATCAAACCGCCTATAAGGCCTCCGACAAGGTTTGACGACTGTTATGTATCGACGACAACCGGGACCGACGGCTTAACGTGCCCTCCGAAGCACGGAAACGCGCATGAATTTTTTTGCCACTAGCGGTCACCCATCTCACACCCGAACGTGCTCGTTTGGCTTAATTGCATAGATCGTTTGCGTTCGACGCTAACCGCTGGGCCATGCGCGCTTCTACATAAATATATACTTTATACAATATAAAAAGAGACCATGCAAAACAGAAATGTACCTTGTCAACAGCGGCATCGTGATGTTTTATAGATAGGTATCGTACCTCGAGGGAGTGATAACGAGACATAGTGCTCTATATTATTGCTTTGTTATTCTGTTTTTGTTGCGTCCTATTCCATTTACGCATACGCAAGTAAATACAAATGTTTTTTTAACAATTACTGATGTGCCGCAATAAAAGGAACGACAGTAGACAAACGTGCAATTCTTTATTAAAGAACATGAATTTGTACAAAAGTACAGTACTAGCTGGCTCTGGTTATTTACAAGAACAGTTGTACTCATATTATATCGTACAGATATAATGTAGGCACGAGTAGGTTAGAACTCATTCTGACATATTATTCATTTATTCAATTACATATAATTCATAACACAACTAAAACTATATATGAAAGGTAAAATAATATACATATTTTACAAAATGTGTATGCCATCCAAAATACCTGATTGCGTCATGGTGCCCAGAACGCTGACAGCATTACCTTTTTGAATCAAAAGACTGATGATATTGATATGATATTACACCATTATTATAGCACCATTATTACTTTATGACTTACTTACGAGTATTTCTGAGCCATTTTATCAGTAAAGTTTGTTTCCACTTATCGCCTATTTGAAGCTAAATCTATAACAAAAGTATTACCTTATGATCTTACGATGATATATACATAATATATACTATATATATATATGATATTCACTAATTATATTTTTTATGTATTTTAGGGACATGATTCAGTACTTATGTATATATAGTGTCGAGGTGACCACAAAATAAACAGCCAGAAAAACTGAAAAGAATAAATTAATGTAATACTTGGCATATCATAAACTTTCTTGCTAAAACTATTTTGGAGTTGGGTCCTAAGTAAAATGGCGTACATATAATAATATTTATATGTTTATAAATTATATTTGATAAAAAATATGTCTCATTGAGTTATCAGATCGGTGAAGGTCAATTTTCACCGGCTCTTAGACCAAGACGGAGGGGTGACAGCTGATGACGGCTCGACTGTCTATACTTGTGAAATTCGTTTAGGTATACAAGTACATATTTAAAATATGGACATTGAACAAAGTGCATGCATCTATTAATGAAAAAAGTGACGAAGAAATAGTGAAAGAAAATGAGTGAGTACTTTACAAAAATACTAGATAAAAACCTACTGAAAATACTAGATGAAAAATGATACTGATAATAAAAGCAATTCGTGCGAAATTATTCCCTAACCATTCCAAAATATCAAAAATGCACAACGTTAATGTTCAAGAAGTTTTCAGTTCTGCGTGTTGTTTTTTTTTGGTTTGACTAAAACGCCTTCGGTGGCCTGCCTCTGCATTTGGGGAGGACTCCGGGATCTCCAGTGGAACGCACCGGTGTCCTCCACGCGCGGCGCCCCAGTACGGGCCCATCTTCGGGAGAGCAGATGGCATCAATACATTTAATTTTAACAGATCTTTTTAATAGTGCTGATGAATTCGCCATTCGTTGAAGAACAGATACCTACAATACTATTAGTTGTGCTACTAGATAGCATTAATGTTTCAAATATTTGTTTTTTAAAGGAATTCTTATGTTTCTAACTTAAAACTTTCTTTATGAATAGAATATAGAAAAGTGTAAATTTATTCAAGCAAAACGTTCTATTTATTCTCTGTTCAATAGAACAGAATTACACAAACAAATTTTAAAGGCACCCGTATGTCCCTGACACATACCTAGTCACAAACACGGGTAATTTGTGTAATGTTTTGATAACAAATTGTTTGTCTTTTAACCAAAGCTAGCTTTCTGCCAGTGGCACAACCCGCACGGGATACGCACTTTTTTCCCATAGGAATGTAATACTTTACCCGGGAAGCAAGTAGCCACTCTCCTTCTAAAACTACCTCCATTTCGAATAGACATCCCGGACAATTGTCGCCAATCATAGCAATGTAACGACATAAAACAAGGACAAACAAAGAAGATAAATTAAGTTTTTAACAAAAAAAATAGAACCGACTTCAAACGGTAAAAAATAAAATTGTTCAGTACCTACTTCTTCTTGCTTATGGTAATGACTCTTAAAACTATTCCTGGAGTCGGGCCCTTAGTAAATGTCGTACCATTCGTTCTAAATTGGCACCGACATCGACAGTACAGACAGTGGGACAGTACCTACTTCTTCTTGCTTATGGTAATGACTGTTAAAACTATATTGGAGTCGGTGCCCATTCAGAACGAAAGGTACACTATATTTACTAAGACAGGACATTTCACTAAGGGCCCGACTTCAAAAATAGTTTTAAGAGTCATTACCATAAGCAAGAAGAAGTAGGTACTGAACAATTTTATTTTTTACCGTTTGAAGTCGGTTCTATTTTTTTTGTTAAAAACTTAATTTATTTCACTCTTTTTAGTAATTTTGATAATTCTGTATGTATTAGCATAATTGGAAAAAATTTCACTTAACTTCTAAACTTTAAACAGATTTACCTTTTATAATCATGTTTATCTAATAGTCTGAAAGAATACTACTATCAGTCCACCTGAACGTATAAATTAAAGAAAGAATTTGCTCTCGGCTCCTAACCGTTGAGGAGTTGTACCTTCAAACATCAGCTAAGCAACAGCAGGTTTTAATTACTAGTCATAAATATTTGTATTATGTTAAAAATATGACTAAAAGAATGAGTGTGCCTATTGAGTTTCAGTGTTTCCCTCGATTTCCCTAATATCACATCATCAGATTTTGACATGGTGACAGTTGGACCATCTCAGGAATGTAAGATTTCGAACAAAAAAACCTTTATTGAAAGAATTTGCTCTCAACTCCTAACCGTCGTAGTACCTTCCATCATCAGTTCAGCAACATGATATGACGATAATTATACACAAATGTCTGTTTTGCTTTTGTAAAAATATGAAAAACATTTGTTGTACTATAAAATTTGAATGTTCCTTTCGATTTCTCTGGGATCCCCTCATCAGACTTTGACTTGGTGACAGTTGGACCACCTCGGGAACGTAAGATTTCGAATAAAAAACTATTTATTGAAAGAATTTGCTCTCAACTCCTCACTGTCGCAGTACCTTCCATCATCAGCTCAGCAATATGAGATGATGATTTCTATGCGTAAATATTTCTTATGCTTCAGAAACTATAAGAAAATCAATGTGTGTGCCTATAAAATTTGAGAGTTCCCCTCGATTTCCCTGGGATCCCATCATCAGATCCTGATTTGGTGACAATGGGACCACCTCGGGAGTATAAGCTAACGAACATAAAAAGAATTTTGAAAATCGATCCACAAACGGCGGAGTAATCGGTGAACATATATAAAAAAAAAAAATACATACAGCCGAATACAGTACCTCCTTCTTTTGGAAGTCGGTAAAAAATACAATTTCACATTATTACTATACCGAATGTAGGTATCTTAAAATGCTTTGTACGTGTTTTTGGTATAAAAATAAGGCCTTTTTAATCTCTTAATAACTTTAATCCCACCAAAACTACCCAACAAAAATCGACGAGCATTTTTAATGCTATAAAACCTCACTAACTTACCAACTTTCCCCGCATTTTTCAAATATAGGAAGGCACCCATTTCTGCCGTGAGCAATTCTATTGTGTTTCGGTGGAAAGGTGCAGGTGCCGGCAACACTTGCAAGACCACCAGCCTCCGGAGTAGCAGCGTAACTGCATACGACCTCAGACAAGACTCACCTATGCTTGCTTGAGGTTGTATGTGGCCGGTCCATGGGCTGCAGCGACCACTTAACACCACGTGGCCTGCATGCTAGTCTGCTACTCCATTCAAATAAAAAAAAATATAGGAAGGATAAAACACAGTTCCTCACTTATAAATAAATAAATAACGCTTCACGCTCATAGCTCCTCAGTAGGGTATATACATAATATGTATATACCTATTGTTACGGACGGCGACAACTTAGGAATAAGTCAATAGTATATAAGTTATTATTTTAACATATTAGATTAAGTTAATAGGAAAAATGTAAATAAAAGTTCCCTACTTTACTGTAGAATAGGATAAAAACATAGGTTAGAGCAGTGTCGCAATAGAAAGAGACAAACCTATATGATAGAAAGAGATAGGTATAGAAAGAGATAGACCTATAAGTTAGAACGAGATAGGTTGAGAGAGACAGACCTATAGGTAAGAACGAGATAGACATAGTGCCACGCGATTGGTCGGCAACTCATTGAACCCCTTGCTATTGTGACACCTCAAAATAGTACTTAAGGTGATTAGGATTTTGATTTTTTGTATTCGGATTCGGAAGAAAATAAAAATAAGGAAGAAAATTAAGGAAGAAAATTAAGGAAGAAGAAATAAACGGGAAGAAACCAAAATAAAGGAGTTTTCTTCACCCACCCCCAATAGTTTGGTCCTTCGTCGTCGGATGGTGGAGAATCCAGGAAGAAGAAGCGCTACGAGGAATTCACAGGCGAATCTACGCTACGGGGATTCTGAAAGGAATCTGCGCTCCGGTAGATTCAGAAGCGAATTTACGCTACGAATTCACAGGCGAATCTGCGCTACGGCGGATTTAGAAGAAAATCTGCGCTCCGGGGATTCAGAAGCGAATCTGCGCTCCGGTGGATTCAGAAGCGGATCCACGCTACGGCAGGTTCAGAAGAGAATCTGCAATAAATCAATCGTCATGAATACCAGAAGCCGTCTTCGTTCCGAGTCGGGGTTCAGCGAGGCAGAAGCATCCCACATTACTAAGGGTGTATCGGGGCCGCTACTGCACCACATATACGAAGACCCACCGCAATCGCCATCGACCGCTGCAGGAGAAATACCCCAAGGGAGAAGGTTGCATCGCTCACCTCCACGGCCAGTGAGAGAAACCGCAACAGAGGCATCAACGGGGATGTCTACCATGGGGCCACCTGCACAACCGGCCATTACACCGGCAAGACGTGAAGCTACATCGCCTATACGAAGACCTACGTCACCGGCGCTTACCGCTCGCACTAACACGTCAAGAAGAAGCACCGACGCGCGGTTAAAGATGGCTCAATACGAAGCGGAAAAAGAACTCGCGGAACTGGAAGAACAACGATTGAAAATGAAAGCGAAGCTAGTTAAGTCGCGACTAGCCGCCGAGATGTCAGCGATCGAAGCCGAATCCGAATACGCAGCCAGCGCGTGTCAAGAAAGGGTACAAGACTGGGTCGATAGAAGCATCGCAGAACAACGGCCGTCAACCTCCAAATACCGAGAAGAGCCACAAGAGGACCGCCCTCCCACTAGTAAACAACAAGGGGAGAGCTCCAAGTACCAAGGCATTCAACGACTAGCGGATACTTTGGAGAAGATGCTTACGTCAAGACCACCACCGCGTCAAACAGCAGAGCTTCCTGTCTTCACGGGTACTATCGCCGAGTGGCTTCCATTCAAAGCCGCCATGGAAGACTCTAAAAGAATCTTCAAGTTTTCGCCGACGGAAAACCTTCTACGCTTGAGAAACAGCCTCAAAGGTGAAGCAAGGGAAACAGTACTCTCACAGCTGTTCACAGCATCCAACCCAGATGTCATCATGCGCACGCTGGAATTAAAATATGGACGTCCAGATTATATCGTCGACCGGGCTATGGAAGATCTCAAGAAACTGCCGAAAATAGGAAATGCAAGTACCGACTTGTACGATTTCGCAGTCAAGGTGCAGAATATAGTCTACACAATCAAGAGCGTAGACATAAGGGGCTATCTGCAGAATCCACTATTGGTCCGCGACGTAACTGAGAAGCTGACTCCTCACCTCATCACCAAGTGGGCAGAGTTCGCTGCTGCTAACGAACACCGCATCGTCGAAAAAAGCGAGATGATCGTCCTATCAGAATTTTTACTGGCTGAAGCGGATCTAATGCTGCGATACACTCACACAACGAGACGAAGCGCTCCGGTACCCGTCAAGAAGGAAGTAGCTCCAAAGAGGGTGGCTACTAGAGGCGTGTACACCGCAGAAGAAAGCGCACAGGAAGAAAGAAGATGCTTCATGTGTCAGTCAGGAGGACACTACACTCCAGATTGCTCGAAGCTCAAAGCACTCGACATCGACGACCGTTGGAAGTGGGCTAAAGAAAACAAGATGTGCTTCAAATGTATGAAGCGGAAGCACAACCGATTCAGCTGCAAAGCTAAGGCTTGTGGAGTCCGCGGGTGCACATATCGACATCATGCAATACTTCACAAAGAAAGGGCAGCAGAGACTACGACTACGGTGAGCACTCCAGACGACTGCGAAGAAGACGAAACAGAGGCAGCGGTAATGAACGTCATAACGAAGAAGACACCTACTTCAGTGCTGCTCAAGACCTGCAAAGTGAAACTCAGCGGTCCACGGGGGGAGGTGATCACCCATGCTCTTCTGGACGAAGGATCCACGGTGACGCTAATAGATGAAGAATTAGCGAACCAACTCACCGACGGCGGATCGACACAGCCTTTGAACATTAGAGGCATCAATGAACAAAGAAGAATTGACAGCAAGGCAGTCAAGATTCAAATCAGGGGTCTACGCGAACACGAAGCATACGACGTGACTGCTCGTACGATAAAAGGACTACAGCTGCATCAACAACGCGTGCCACGTGACTTAAGACGGTATGCACACTTACGGGGCGTACAAGCGAAGATCTGCGCGGGAGAAACGAAACCTCGCATACTCATAGGAGCTGACAACTGGCATCTGATAATATCAAGGCAACTACGCGCCGGCAGAAGAAACGAGCCAGCCGCATCGTGGACGAAGCTAGGATGGGTGCTACATGGATCAGTCCCAAGAAAAATGATCGTACAAGACGAAGCAGCCGTGCTTCACATATGCACAAGCGACATTCAACTTCAAAAACTCGTCGAGTCACATTTCAACGTGGATTCGCTTGGCGTGTCGACCAAAGAAAAAGTCAACAAGTACGAAAAGAGAGCCAACGATATTTTCGAAGCAACCGTCAAGAGGAAGAACGGATACTTCGAAGTGGGTCTACCATGGAAGACGGACAACCTAGTTTTCCCTGAGAGCTACGAATCTGCCCTGAAGAGACTACACACACTGGAGAAGAGGATGAACAAGGAGCCCGCATTCAAGAAAGAATACACAGCGCAAGTCGATAACCTGTTAGAAAAAGGCTACGCGACGCCGTGCGATGGAAGCGAGAAGAACAGCAAGATCGACAGTCAGGACCGATGGTTCTCCTCCCTCCTCCCTTCCTTCAGGCACCGGAAGATCACTGGCCTAAGGAGAGTGAAGAGAGCGTCGGGACAGATGAAATTACTTGCTACACCATCGAGAGAAATGACTCAGACTTGGACGAAGTACTACCCGACATCGAGAGGTTCTCCAGCTTTAAGAAATTAATAAGAACTACGGCACTAGTCCAGCTCTTCGTCGAGAAGCTGAAATCAAAGGACAAGGCTCTACATTTGGAAGTCTCACATTTAGAAGCAGCTGAGCGACGGTGGCTCCAACGATCGCAACGAGACTCCTTCGAAGAAGATTTAACGCGTCTGAAACGGAACCAACCACTGTCACGTCACAGCAAACTGAAGAAGCTCGACGTAGTCTTAGAAGACGGACTAATGAAAGCCAGAGGCAGAATAGGTGCGCTTAACTCCACGACGCATTCAAACGAGCCAGTCATACTCGACGGGCGACATCCTTTCACTCGTTTGCTTATCGAGAATTATCATCGTCAAGCAGGACACGCGAACAACGAACGAGTCGTCAACGAACTTCGCCAACGATACATAATACTGCACCTAAGACCGGCGGTTAAGAAGATAGCAAGAGACTGTCAATATTGTCGAGTATACAAGGCGACGCCAAGGACACCACCGAAAGGAGACCTGCCAAAAGAAAGACTGGACCCAGGACATCGTGCCTTCACTTACTGTGGCATAGACTATTTTGGACCTCTGACAGTTACAATTGGAAGAAGACACGAAAAAAGATGGTGCGCGTTATTCACCTGTCTCACGACGAGAGCGATTCACTTGGAAATCGTTCAGTCGCTCTCGAGGCGTGTTCCGGAGGCCTACGACAAAACTCGCCGTCCTTCAAGTAGAAGAGGCTTCGAGGAGTCTACGCCGGGGGGAGAATGTTACGGACGGCGACAACTTAGGAATAAGTCAATAGTATATAAGTTATTATTTTAACATATTAGATTAAGTTAATAGGAAAAATGTAAATAAAAGTTCCCTACTTTACTGTAGAATAGGATAAAAACATAGGTTAGAGCAGTGTCGCAATAGAAAGAGACAAACCTATATGATAGAAAGAGATAGGTATAGAAAGAGATAGACCTATAAGTTAGAACGAGATAGGTTGAGAGAGACAGACCTATAGGTAAGAACGAGATAGACATAGTGCCACGCGATTGGTCGGCAACTCATTGAACCCCTTGCTATTGTGACACCTCAAAATAGTACTTAAGGTGATTAGGATTTTGATTTTTTGTATTCGGATTCGGAAGAAAATAAAAATAAGGAAGTGTAGCGACCTTCCGCTACTCATCAAGAGATGGCGCCACGGGTATTCTGAATCACGCTATCGAAGTTTTCTGAATACCCTACCATATATACAAGCTCCGAATTGAGTCAGTTGGAGCGCGGCCGCTCCCCGGGCATGACCACCTCGCCCGGCGGGAGATCTCCCTTTGCCAAACTGGTGACCCCGAACAAGAATACGTCCCTTCTGACCTTCGTCAGTCGCACCTTCACTCCCTAGATGGACTGCAGCACCACTTCAGCAGCTCATCAGGTTCATCGCAGCGTGTCTGGACCATGCTTCCTGATCCTGATCCAGCTACCTCCAGCGACTTCGTGGACGGCTTGAGAACCCACTACTCGCCTCCACACTTCAACCTACTCTCACATCCCGACTCACCGTGGATAGAGGGCATCTCTACACTTCGCTACACCCTCACATCCCGACTCACCGTGGACAGAGGGCGACACAAGGTCTGCGCCCTCACATCTCGACTCACCGCAGATAGAGGGCATTCAAGGCGCTTGTAAGCGAAGATTGCACTTGGATTACTGAAGTCATCGACCTCCGGTCTGAGCAGGGGGTGATGTAGCGACCTTCCGCTACTCATCAAGAGATGGCGCCACGGGTATTCTGAATCACGCTATCGAAGTTTTCTGAATACCCTACCATATATACAAGCTCCGAATTGAGTCAGTTGGAGCGCGGCCGCTCCCCGGGCATGACCACCTCGCCCGGCGGGAGATCTCCATTTGCCAAAGAAGAAAATTAAGGAAGAAGAAATAAACGGGAAGAAACCAAAATAAAGGAGTTTTCTTCACCCACCCCCAATACCTATTATGATATACATATTATGTATATCCTGTGTAATGAGATATCCACATAATACCCCAATCGTGAGCTGAAGTCGAATAATTTTAGTGGCAAACTCATATCAATCTGAGATAGCAAATACGGCAGCGATCGACTATACTATCATCCTTCCATCAACGAGACATAAGAAAAAACTAAGTTACAGTTTATTTTTATTTATTTATAAACTTTAATTAAAACGGTACAAAACCTGTTACATTAATTAAAGACAATATATTCACGCATTACGCTCGCAGAGTGACATGCTAACAATATATTCCTCCATTCATCCGCAAACATATCATACTCAGGATATGCGTTAAGAGAGCGTTGAGAGTGGACAGCATGCAAGGAATAGGTGAGTTAGCTCGCGCGACTGTACGCACAGGAGGTACACAGGAGGTACGGCAAACAGTTATTTTTGGCTTGAAAGTTTCAGTCCGGAGACACTTCCAAAATTGTATTTCGGTACAAAAACTTTATAATTCAACAAACACAAACGCAAAGAAATCTCCTCATTTGTACCTAATACCGCAATCGTGAGCTGAGGTCAAATAGTTTTGGTGACAAATGCGGGATCGTGGTCGGCAACACTAACGAAGTTACAAGGGCTCCAGGAAGTTTGCGAGGTAATCAAAGGGTATTGTTGAATTGTTGATACTTGGCGACTTGGCTCGAGTCAAATTGTTGATTTGGTCTTGGCGAAGGTGATTTTGTGAAGAAGATGTATGATTTATTGGTAAAATGAATAAAATTGTATACGATACTATTTATTTTTTTAATCTAGTACCAATGAGCTAAATAGACATTAGTTGTTTACAGAAAGAGGGATAACAATATTTTTATGAGAAGATAAATTTTCACAATTTTTTTCAATTGTTAACTGTGTTACACAATATTTTATTTTATTATTTCCTTTTAAAGGTGAACGATACACACATACTCACTTATGCTTATAGTAAACTTATTTGGAAACTAAAATTATCTTTTACTAAAATAATAAAAAAAATCAGCATTTTTTACTTCTTCTTCTTGAAATAAAAAAAATACCTTTTACATAAATATGTCAGCTTTACTATAAAGCATATTTAGCCCATTCTGTATTCTTAATATTATAAATTCGAAAGTAACTCTGTCTGTCTGTAACGCTTTCCCGCTTAAACAACTTAACCAATTTTAATGAAATTTGGAACTTATATAGAGTGGACCTTCGGAAAGGACATAGGATGGTTCTTATCCTACATCATCATCATCATCATCAGCCCATATCAGTCCACTTCTGGACATAGGTCTCTTCCAAGGCGTGCCACTGAGCCCGATCTTCGGCTCTACGCATCCAGTTACTTCCCGCCACCCGGCGCAGATTGTCGCGCCACCTTGCAGGGGGGCGTCTGCGATCTTATCCTACAGGAACTATAAAACAGGTCAATGCGGACCGCTGGCGGAATGCTAATACACAATATAAAGCTTGTAAGTAATTTTTTAGTAAATTGAGAGTAAATAAAATCAGTAACAAAGTCATAGAAAGTAAGTACCAAGTTTCCAATATACTATTATTATTATAAATATAATAAAACTAAGTTGATAAAATGTGCGTGCCGATAAAACTTAAAAAGGAGTCCCGGCACGATAAACTGATTTATATGTATAGTGTGATAGCCCTTTATCCCCCCTCGAACAAGAGAGTTCCCGTTTTAACCTAAAGGACGTATTTTTAAAGATATACATAAGGGCTTTCCCAATCCTTCAACTTGGAAATTAAGTGTAGTGGCGCCATCTGTTGCAGAGTATTTGAACTTCATTCAGAACAACGATTATTTTGGTTTATGGGCGTATCCAGGTTCTTGGCCAGGGGGGGCAAATTCTTGGCCAGGAGGGGCAAGTTCTTGGTCACGGGGGAAAGGGTGCAAATTTTAAGGTTATGCATTATTTTTAGGGTGCATTTTTATTGACGCTAATAAAATAAGCTTACATTGCTTTTTAAACAGCAATGAATATCAAACAGTCATAATTCCTATGTCTACAATAAAACAAGAGTTTATGTGACAACAATAAAATTACATTGTAGTATGTCAGAGATGTCCTAACAAAGAAATATACACCCGTCTTTGGGGATTGGGGCGTAGACTACAAATTAGATGAGAAAATATTTTATTTTGTATTATGTTATAGGATAAGGTCTTCGTTAGTTTTTATTAAAATAATCTTATCTTATTAAAAATTAGTGTGTTGTCATCGGTCCTCGATAAATCTACAATGTTTGAATGAAATCTGGCCGTTTAAAGTGGGTCAAAATCGCATCTGAAGGAGTCGGTTACAAACATACAGACATACGTACAAGTGAAGCTAATATAAAGCGTGTAAAAAGGAATCCTATTACTGACTGCCGTTATGGTATCAGGGGGGAAACCTTTAAAAGGTACCCGGCACCTTGGGAGAGGATACCGGGGTATGTGGGATTTGTACCGCACTAAAACCGCCTCAGTGGCCTGCCTCTGCGCTTGGGGAGGACTCTAGGATCTCCAGTGGAACGCACGCACAGAACGGGCGCCTCCTCGGGAGAGCAGTTGTGCTCTCCTGCACATTCCGATGCCATGCACACACCGGCGTCCTTCCTGGAACTGCTGGCTGGACGGATCGAGCTCCCACTCTCACCGCCCACAACCCTGGAAGCCCCCTTTTAGTCACCTCTCAGGCTTAACGTAGCTCTGTTCTTAATCTCGAAGCTACAGGGACTATGCCCGTGAAAAAATCCCTCCAACTGAAACATGAATCTGTCTTAAATTTGCTTATTTTCAAAAAGCAGCGCGTACAAAAACATAAATAATGATGTCCGTAAGTAAAAGAAAGATCCAGATTGAATTTAAATGGATCCACATGAGAAGCATCAAACAACAAATAAAAAAGTACCTATTTAAAGTTCTGTCATAACAAATAATAATATAAAATACAGTCGAATTGAAAACCTCCCTTTTTCCGACGTCGGTTAAAATGCATTATTTAAGCTAAAAATAAAAAAAAAATCCTCCAAAATACAGGAATTTTGTGATATTATTAAATGCAGGCATTTGAAAATAATGTATATGAAATTCGTCCAATAGGAAATAAAGGCAAATATTAGAATTTTGTGGCATAATAAAGAGATCGTATAATATTTTTGGATGTATACCTAGTTATTTTCGTACATTTATTTAAATACATCAACTTCCTGCAAAATAATTTCACTGGGGAAGAGAGCAAAACAATTCTTTTGGGACTTTTGATTTGAGGGTTAGTGTGAGGTACGGTTTCCAAAAAAACTCGGTTTACAATAGATATATTATGAATATTATATTCGTAACAGTGCAATACGCGGATCCTGTATCGCAGTGGCGGCTCATCCAAAAGAGCGCTGGTGCAGTGCACTCCCACTTTAAAATTTAAATATTACATAGGAAAATTACATAGGTAATCTATATTCCTTCATAATACATAACATACTATCCTTACATTACATCTATCATCTATCCTTACTTACATTATATCTACGCGTACATTTATCCTCATATTGTACGAGTGGAGCGCCAGCGATTGCGCTCTCCTATGAAACGAAGTTTAGTACGATTCCTAGCGCTGTATTCAATGAGTGCGAAAGAGAAACATCGCAGCACATAGCCGACGCGTGAAACAAAAGATTTAGTATGAGAAATTAACTTAATCTGGAGCGCCGCTCACGCGCGACGTTGCCAAACCGTGGGTTCGGCCCTTAGAGCATCAAAGTTATTGACTCACCCTTCAGAAGAGACGGCATAGCGCCTCGCTTCGATACATAATTTTTGTGCCAAATCTGGTGCGGGGAAAGAACGCACACATTTTAATTTTGTCACACATTCACAAAATATCCTTTCATCGCTACAGACGCATACATTTCTAAATATGTCAATTTCAATTAACAACGTCATTTTCTATGCACCGTCAACACTGACACCGACACACACAGACATAATAGTGTTAGCTTTTATTTATTTATGAAGAATATTGTATTAGCTAATTCCGTATTATTATGATATTTTTAGTAGCGGTAATTCCATTGTTCCGTTTCCGACACGTCAGTTAATTATAGCCAACTTCCGGTCACATGAATTGTCGTTATTTTCTCCGACCAAGCTGCAAGCATTCGTGTTGGAAGCACTGAGGGATCGAGACGTGGCTAAGGAAAAGCATTAGTAAAGAGTAAAAGTGTTAACGAGTAGATAAAATAATAAGTGAAACAAGTAAAGGATTGAAGGAATAATAGTTAAGTTGATTGTTAATATGTAAGTACTCCATTTTTGTTCTGTTGGTGGTTTATTCGTTCTTGAAATATTTACATATGTGATTTGTATACTGCATAACTACGAAATATACGTGCAATTGTAAAGCATTTTATCTTTTATTTAACAAAAACCCGCATTCTGAGCTGTGAGCCAACAGTTCAGAAGTGGGATAATAAGAGAATTTACTGTTTTCTTTCACGTCCACAACGGCCAATTCTGTAAATACTCTGATATATTGAAGTTTCTTGAATTTGTTGGAATATCGAACCGGTGAACGCTTAGGGGTGTACGTCAATTATTTTACAACCACATGTTTTATTAACTTTTATTGTAATAAATTTGCAGTATACTTATCAACCCACTTCAAAGTGAAGTTTTATTTTTTTATCAAAATATGAATAATTTATGAAAAAACGCAGATATTTAAAGAACTAAAATACGTAATTTATGAAATCAACTTAATTTCTTTTCTCTGGATCGGAAACACCGCCCGTGGTGTATAGACTTAGATATAAATATTTGAAGACCTGAGAATGGATGTTACGTATATGTTTAGTGCGTTAAAGATTTATATATTGTTTTAGATTAATAAGATGCATGATTAATGATATCTTTTTACAGCTGTGGTACACTAGATGTGAACAACTAGTTTTGATGAAGGCTTTTATAAATGTGACTTTTCTTTTAAATTTATTGCCCTTACAGGAAGTTGGTACCCACTTTTTTTTTTACTTTTTTTTATAAGATAAATGAATATACAATGGCTTGAGTTGATCTACCTTATTTTACCAACATCAACAAAAAGGATGAGGTTCTCATGTTATATTTAGTATTGCATCGACATAATCCCCTTATTAATTGAAATTTGACATTGACCTTTGTAAATATGAATGAAAACTGATGCCATAGAACTAGTAAAGTATTTATTTGATGCTTATAATTTATAATTCATATTTTTTTTTTGTTTTGCGATAATAAGGATACAAAAAAATGCTGAAATGATACGAGTATGTACACTTTCCACTTATTCTACCTTATCTACATGTAAATTGATGTAATTTTACAGGCAGCAATCGCTATATATTCTAGGAAAACGTATCCACTGTGCCACAATGCCAACTAGGACCTAAAATGATTGTAAGGCAAAAATTTGAATGTTTCGTGAATTCGGTAACACTGTATGTTTTTTTACATAATTTCAATCTACAAGGGGGGTGCCAATATCATGTTTTCGTATTTGTCTTGCGGTTCTATTGGTAACGTAAATTTTGTCGTAAATTTATTCAGATATATATACATACAAGCATGAGACTTTGATATACAATGAAGGTAAGGTTAAAACTTAGTGATTTGCATATCCTCAATTATTTTTTGTGGTGGGTGCTGTACTGCACCTAGGGGTGCTTAACATGAAAAAAAATGATGATGGTGTTGATGGTGATAATGATAAAGACAACGATGATGGTGATGATAATTACGATGATGTCATTTTCGGGGAAAATACATTCCATTGTCTGATTATAGACATATAGAAGTCTGGTGATGTTTTTCTTTAGCTTTGGATAATTCAATACTATATTAATTTGTTCTCTTTTTACTTTTCGATTCTAAAGTCGATTTTAAATAGAATATGTACTCAAATGTGTCACTTTTCATTTTTGTTAACTTTTATTGTGATTAAAATGGAATATGTACTCAAATGTGTAATTTTGCAGATAATAATATTATGGACGAATACCCCCGAGAAAGACTACCTAGGATCGGAGGTACGATCAGGGCTAAGGTAAGCACACGTAAGCCCAGGCCTAAGAGCCAAGTGACGCTCAGGTCGAGCAGGAATGAGGGACTTAAAAGGGATGCTCTGGTCGAGCAGGAATGAGCCCAGATCTGAGCGCCAAAGGATGCTCTGGTCGAGCAGGAATGAGCCCAGGTTAGAGGGCTAAAGGACGCTCAGGTCGGGCAGGAGCGAGCCGAGGCAATGGACGCTCAGGTCGAGCAGGAGTAAGCCCGGTGAGCAGCGATATGCGTAGGATGGAGGGAGATCGAAAGCCTCTGTTAGAGAGCATAAGATTATTCAGGAGCAGCAAAGGAGCGATAAGGTTTGCAGAGGAGGCCTTCAAGACTCAACAACGCAACTCGCAACGTCTTGGTAGAGGGAAGCAGCATCTGAGCGGTAATTTGAAATGAAATGTAATGAAATCATGAAATGAAATTATTTATTTACCAAAATGTGGTATATGAATAGTTGGTTTTGTTTAGAAAATTATAGTCTCACATTAACCAAAATTTAGTGAGCAAAATTACAAAAAAAAAATTGAATTACATAAACATTGGTGTGCAAAGTTTCTATTTAACATTATTTGAAATTATAGTATTACAAATTATTTTGTAATAATATTTATATACTATATATTTATATATGTATTTGAGCTACGGTGAGTTGTAGTGGTAGTCAAGGGGATTTTGAAATTGAGATAATTTTAGATAAGTTCTTGTCAATCCTAACGTATAAAATTTAGTCCCGCTGACGCGTCTTTCTGTCTGTCTGTCTATATGAACTAGGTAGTCTCAAACTACCTAACAGATTTCAATGCGCTTCTCACCAATAGTGTGAATTTTGAGGAAGGGATAGGTGTATAAGTCATTAGAGTTTCGTTTTCGAACTAATTGTAGTATAATGAGGCTTTGTTGGGAGCCTTGCTTTTTGGGAGCTTTGTATGCGTGCACTGTGGTCTAGCAGACATACATTGGGGTAATGTGCTGGGTGGGGAATTGCACATCTACAATAACGCTGAGAAGGAGTTCATGATGTCTCTATCTCCTGAGGTTGACTCACAGATGCTGAATGTTTGGAATATGCATTCGAAGTACTGCGATGTTTTCGAAGCTGTTTTCTTCCCGTCACCTGTCACACTGGGGTTGCATATTATGTAACGGTGGTACGGCGTTGAGCGGAATTCTGAATCGCAGTGGCGTTATACGTACCATGTTAAGGTGGAGTAGAGTTTGTTGAAATAGGTAGGTTCCGTAGGTTATTTAAGTTAAATAGGTGAAGTTTTTTTAGTTAAATTGGTAAAACTGGAGTACCTGTCTTTGAGTCGCCCTGGCTGGGCTGGGTCGCTGATTATAAAATCTTTTAATAGCGATGTAATACCGGAATTTGATCCTTTGTGTAAAGAGCAAACCATTTTAATCTGGATTAAGAAGGTGGAAGAATATTCAGAAATATGTGTATAAGATGGGGGGATATGATTCGCTGCTCTTTTCCAAAGTTGGTCGGGCTTGGCAATGTTTGTAGAGAGCTGTAAGTAACCTTATAGTCGCAGTCAATTCAAGTGGCCAATTTACCGAACCTGGGCGGGTGCGAAATTATTTTGGGACAGTCACTGTGGGACATCGAAAAGTGTATCAAACTTACGGTATTGAATGTAGGGTTGAAGCCTTCAGCGGTATTAATCGAAGCCTGGTACCTTCTTTGCAAAACGCTAATATGTTTTTCATTATGGCGAGATGTCGGCAAAGTGTTCTTTGTGTGACGAGACTAGCTTTGATTTGGTTTGAAAGCAGAATAGGTTCAGGTATTCTAAATTAGATTCACAAACTGATAAAGGTGAGGAAGAGGTATTGCCACAAATACAATTGTACCGTTAGATGTGAAGGGCCACTAAAGTTGCTGTAGTGCAGGTTATTGCATATTATTGGCGAAGCAATTGACTTTTATGATGTAGATGATGTAGATGAGTGTTTCAGATTGCTTAGTTCTCTATAGAAATAACTGGGAGTTCGACATTAATAATTATTGATAGGATGAACATAGAAAGTACACCAATCAGAAATTGGTAACCATCCGTTTTGCATTTTAGAGCGAATCATGAACTGCTTTTTATTGCCCTAGTTTTTAGTTTGTCTGAAGGAGGCGTTTATAAACATGGATTGCTCGGGGGTGTAGAAAGCAAATGTAAGATATGGACGGTCGATTTACTGATTTAATGGCGCCCTCTCTGGTGTTGTGTAATATATCATATTGCGTAGCAGTGGCCTGTTATTTTACAGATTGTGGGACGTACATATAGTTTGGTCAATGAATGCTCAAAATAGGATGTGGATGGAAAAGTCGAAAGCAGAAAATTTGACTTAGGAACTTTGTTTGGACTAGTTAGGAGATAAACATACTAAAAGTCCTTACCCCTCCGAGGTCCGTTTGGGGGGGGGGAGGGGAAAGAAGGTCCCGTTTTTTGGTTTTTTGCTTACATCTCGAAAACGGTGCATCGTACGAAATTTTATTGTACTACATAATGGAAACTGATAAAATTCTCTACAACTTCAGCTCTTACACTTTTTATCTATCTCCAATCGTTGCCTAGCTATGAGCTCTAAAAAACGGCCGATTTTCAAAAATGTGTTAAATTCTCTGTAGCACATTGTAAAATTTGCCAAAATCATTTGTTATTGCTCACCCATACTATTAAAAACACTCACAGCCACACACTATTAAAAAATAACATAAGCTGGGAGTACCTCCACGTGGTGAAGGCGGAAACAGTTTACATTTAAACTGGCTAAAACTCCCAAAAATATCAATAAAGATTTCAAGAAAGACTTGAAGTCAGTGAGGGTTCACGCATCTTGTCGAAAAGAATACACGAGACCCGACAGCGTTAAAGCTGATCTAAGAAAATGTGTTCTATCCACTGGGCCTACCGGACCTACTCATACTTGAGGTCATCAAAGCCGAAATTTGACTTCAACACTCGATGCCTTTTTGTGCATGCGAATTCAAAGGTGAAAAGAAAACACGTGTTGAAAAGCGACAGACAGTATACTCTGTTACAAATCTAGCCTTTAAAGACTCGTGCATTGAGGCTGGGCATGCAAGACGAGATGATTGGCCATTGTACAAAACCCAGATGGACTTAGGCCGCTCAGACGAAACTGCACAATACATAACTAAAGCCATGAATGAAATTTACAAGCACATGGAGACTAACACTGACTGTCAGTTCCCCATTATAGAATTACGGGCTGCAGTATCAGGGCAAGTGCCAAATGACAAAACGATCAAAGCTGAGCAATACTCACCCAATTAAAAACACCCACAACCACGCGATTATAGCCTTTAAAGACTCGTGCATTGAGGCTGGGCATGCAAGACGAGATGATTGGGGCAAAGAAGTAGTAGTCAATAATTGATCTGGTTGCAGTGGAAGCCTTATACCACGATGAATGCCGCAAATCATTTTTCAGGCCATTGTACAAAACCCAGATGGACTTAGGCCGCTCAGACGAAACTGCACAATACAACTAAAGCCATGAATGAAATTTACAAGCACATGGAGACTATCACTGACTGTCAGTTCCCCATTATAGAATTACGGGCTGCAGTATCAGGGCAAGTGCCAAATGACAAAACGATCAAAGCTGAGCAATACTCACACAATTAAAAACACCCACAACCACGCGATTATGTAATTGAATTGAATTTATGATTATTAAACTTTGTGTTGATTAATTCTTGGCGATATTGTGATACGATCTCCAAATTCTTCTAAAAGCTTAGTTTTGATCGTTTTGTCATTTGGCACTTGCCCTGATACTGCAGCCCGTAATTCTATAATGGAGAACTGACAGTCAGTGTTAGTCTCCATGTGCTTGTAAATTTCATTCATGACTTTAGTTATGGATTGTGCAGTTTCGTCTGAGCGGTCTGAGTAAATCTGGGTTTTGTACAATGGCCAGAAAAACGATTTGCGGCATTCATTGTGGTATAAGGCTTCCACTGCAACCAGATCAATTATTAACTACTACTTCTTCGCCCCAATCATCTCGTCTTGCATGCCCAGCCTCAATGCACGAGTCTTTAAAGGCTAGATTTGTAACAGAGTATACTGCCTGTCGCTTTTCAACACGTGTTTTCTTTTCACCTTTGAATTCGTATGCACAAAAAGGCATTGAGTGTTGAAGTCAAATTTCGGCTTTGATGACCTCAAGTATGAGTTCCGGTAGGCCCAGCGGATAGAACACATTTTCTCAGATCAGCTTTAATGCTGTCGGGTCTCGTGTATTCTTTTCGACAAGATGCGTGAACCCTCACTGACTTCAAGTCTTTCTTGAAATCTTTATTGATATTTTTGGGAGTTTTAGCCAGTTTAAATGTAAACTGTTTCCGCCTTCACCACGTGGAGGTACTCCCAGCTTATGTTATTTTTTAATAGTGTGTGGCTGTGAGTGTTTTTAATAGTGTGGGTGAGCAATAACAAATGATTTTGGCAAATTTTACAATGTGCTACAGAGAATTTAACACATTTTTGAAAATCGGCCGTTTTTTAGAGCTCATAGCTAGGCAACGATTGGAGATAGATAAAAAGTGTAAAAGCCAAAGTTGTAGAGAATTTTATCAGTTTCCATTATGTAGTGCAACAAAATTTCGTACGATGCACCGTTTTCGAGATGTAAGCAAAAAACCAAAAAACGGGACCTTCTTTCCCCTCCCCCCCCTCGAGCGGACCTCGGAGGGGTAAGGACTTTTAGTATGTTTATCTCCTAACTAGTCCAAACAAAGTTCCTAAGTCAAATTTTCTGCTTTCGACTTTTCCATCCACAATTATTCATTGCCTAAGCTAATACATGAGAGTTGTTTAAAACTCCTATTTTGGTTGTAATAGTGTTTATAAGTAAAATGTATCTCTGGTACGGGGAGGGAATTGGGGTATTGACTGATATTTTAAACTGGTTTGATCTTGGTAGGGGATTTGGCAATTTTGTTGTAGAGTTGGCGCCTAGACATCAAACATATAAATTTGAGAAGTGTATGTGCGGGATGTGATCGTTTCAACTTGGAGGATAGAGAGAAAAGTGCTGGTTAGTGACGTCGCTAGCCTGTGTTATGGTACGGGATGTTGGTGGGACTCGATTTACTAGAAAGCGATAGATCAATAATTAATTATATTTGATATTCCAACTATTTGAATTTATGTGATAGTGGGTAGTCTGTGTTCGTGTTTTGTTTATAAGTGGCACATTCTGGACATCAGTCAACTACCCAATCTTGGGTGGATGTAATAGATACTTATGGAGTATAGTGAATCTCGAGAGTAGTAGAGGTTCGGCATTAACTGTTTGTGCGTCCAAGTTTGATGTAAACATTTACGGGGATTCACTTGCAGCAAGGGCCTACAAATACAGGGGATTGGGGAGACTATGAATTGCGGTCAAGCGGTTATGACTGGCAATAGGAATGCAAGCGGGCACTGAGTTGCGGTAAGGGTTAGGACAAAAAGGCCGATTTCGCTTGGAAGTTTTAATAGACAGGGATTGCTTCTCTACTTGTTTGAGGTACCTTGGTTTTACTGATATTGGTGTAAAAGTTGTTTAGTCAAGGACTAAAAATTTTTGCACGGATTGATGTGATAGTAAGGGTTGTTCTTGTATATTTAGTTAGCCGTGTTTGCCTTCATGAGGCTTGCACATATTACAGGGATTGGTCACGGATATAAAATTGTTTGTTCTCATTATGCACTTCTTGAAAATGGATTCTTGTTTTTTCGGGCTGAACCCGATCCTCGGCTTTGTGAAAATAAAATGATAATAAAGTGAAATTTGTCTGTTATGGGTAATGTAGTTGCGGACTGGGTCTTGCATCTGAGTGAGAAGGTGTCTCGCATTAGTCTTTGTAAGTAATTTTTGAACATGTTTATTGCTTTAGAGTTGATTGCTATGAAGGTTGAGTAGAATATATAGTTTAATAGTTCGCTGTTGAGTCGAGTGAGTCGTTTAAACACATTTGATCGGGTTTTTGAAAGAAAAATTGACAAAAGGTCTGACGGGAAATGTGGAATTGGTGACTTTGTTGTTATTTAAAGCGTTTAGTTTTACTCTTTGGAGTTCTAGGGGCCATAATAATATAGTAATGGGATGGAGTGAAAGTGCCCCGGTGGAGGGGACGAGGGCGAGATTCAATAAGTTTTTCCAGTTGGGAATGGGATCCTTTTTGTATCACTCATGTGGGGTCTTCAATTGAACATGTTTATGTAACTAATTCGACTCCAAATACAAATCCAAAAATTATATAATTAGGTAATGGGTTCTTAAGATAAATAAACTAAGGCCAATTTATTTTTGTGTAGTGTGTAAAAGTTCCAAATATAAATCCAAATGTTAGGTATATAATTATTTTATGACTTTATTTGAGATTTCATGATGATTTTTCTGACATTTCATTTCAGATGTTAATATGAAGTAATTTATTGCTTGTTTACGGGTAATGGATTCTTAAGATAAATAAACTAAGGCCAATTTATTTTTGTGTAGTGTATAAAAGTAATGTTCTTTCTACTTATAAAAAAAAAAGATTACAATATAAATGAGAAAGCTTATGTTTGAAATTAAAAATACGATTAAAAATATATTATAATGATTTACTGCATTAATTGCTATTAATACAATTATTGAGTACAATGAACGTAATTTCTTGCTTTTATTTTATTTTATTTAAGAGCTTTCGATAAATATAAACTACATTGTACATTATACAGATAATTAAATAATGTGTTAAAGAATGTAATTTATAGTAATATTTTTAGAAAATTTATAGTACTTTTGTACTTGTAAGAAAGCGTGAGGACACGCTATAAGCAGGATGGCCGAGCTGTTAGCTTTTATTTATTTATGAAGCATATTGTATTAGCTAATTCCGTATTATTATGATATTTTTAGTAGCGGTAATTCCATTGTTCCGTTTCCGACACGTCAGTTAATTATAGCCAACTTCCGGTCACATGAATTGTCGTTATTTTCTCCGACCAAGCTGCAAGCATTCGTGTTGGAAGCACTGAGGGATCGAGACGTGGCTAAGGAAAAGCATTAGTAAAGAGTAAAAGTGTTAACGAGTAGATAAAATAATAAGTGAAACAAGTAAAGGATTGAAGGAATAATAGTTAAGTTGATTGTTTATATGTAAGTACTCCATTTTTGTTCTGTTGGTGGTTTATTCGTTCTTGAAATATTTACATATGTGATTTGTATACTGCATAACTACGAAATATACGTGCAATTGTAAAGCATTTTATCTTTTATTTAACAAAAACCCGCATTCTGAGCTGTGAGCCAACAATAGTTGTATAACTAGAAGACACATTGTGCATAGACGTTGGGACGAGGGGTTCGCCCGTAAAGGCCACTCCTCTGACGGGTGTCATACTCGTCATACCTTGATGCTTTAAGGTTCGGCCGGCCGTACCGCGCACCGCGAGTACAACCTGCTTATGCGATGTTGCCGTTCTTATGTATACAAAACAAACAAATGTGTCGTCGGCTTTGACAGTTATATCGCAGTTTTTCTTTAAATTAAAATTAAAAAATAGTTTATGCGCGACATTTTGTGTTAAAAATGGAACAATACGGTGTATCTTTTATCATTTGTATCTTTTAGTAAGCAGTGTGAAAAAAACTTTCGAAATACGCCTTGAACTGAAAGCAATAATGTTGTACGAAAACTAAATCTTTTAAATTACCTACGCGTGTTTTTAAATCTGAACAATATTTGAAACCCTTGGTTGTGTGGATGTGAAGACAGCAATAAATTAATTTGTTTTCCGTGTCTTGTGGTTATCAACTGGAACTGACACCGACATTGGTGGTGAATCTGCTTGGATGGTAACGGGTGGTAAAATAATTTTTATGTTTTTTTTTTGTGAACCCCCATCGAAAAATGTCACTAGCCGCCACTGCTGTATCGTATACGGAAGAAGCAAATACTAAACATCACACGGCTTGCATAATGATCTCTTACTTTATTCAATAATAAAAAATGAAGAAATTATGACCCCAGTCGTAACTTCTTGATAACATCTCGGTATTGAGGCCCTAGCCCCCCCCTGGTTCCGCTAGTTCGCGAAACTGTACCTTATACTTTGGCCTTAGATTTAGATATTTCAACAAGAAAAATGCCGTACTGTGTTTTCAAAGGATGTAACGAATAATATTGATGAACAATAATAGTAATGGGTAATCTGAATTATGATTGCAAGTTCTGTACCCGCACACGTTTACAAAACTGGCCTCAGTTTGTTATTTGCAGAGTTGGCTGCAACCACTTTGCGTCCCACTGTTGGAGACCCGTCTCTCCCAATCATTGGGGAGGCCTGGAGCTTACTCCACCACGCTGCTCAAATGCGGGTTGGTGGAGATGCGGGTTAGTGGCCAACCCGCTGTCGGATGTATTCAAACCGCCCATAAGGCCTCCAACAAGGTTTAACAACTGTTATCTGTTGACAACAACCGGGACCGACGGCTTTACGTGCCCTCCGAAGCACGGAAACGCGCATGAAATTTTTTGCCACTAGCGGTGACCCATCTCACACCCGACCGCGCCCGTTTGGCTTAGTTGCATAGGTCGCTTGTGTACTACGCTAACCGCCGGGCCATGCACGCTTCTCCGCAGCATATAAATAAATAAACGTTACACACTCATAGCCCCACAGTAAGGTAATTAATACCCTGTATAGTGGGTACCATGGACACATACAAAGACAAGAACACAAACACCCAGACCGAGAACAGACATTTAAACTCATCTTTCAAACTTCTGTTTCGCCGGGAATCGAACCCGGGGCCCCTCGATTGGAAGTCGTCGAAAATCGCATATAATTCGCAGAGTTATATTTTACTTTTTTATCTGAGGAGAAAATACTGAAATTCACTCTCTATATAATAAAGAATGCATTGGATCTGTCCACTTGGCGTACACAGGCGACAGCTATAAAATTCGTCCAACGGAAGCCGATCGCAATATCAAGATTCTATGGCGCATAAAACGTTGTGGAGACCGCTCACATTTTCAATTCATACCTAGGTTTATTGGTTAAGACGATTTTATTACAAGCTTTTTATTAACCAATTCAACCGATGGAGCTAAAATATTGCACACTTGTTTAATTTGGATGACATTCCAATTATATGGTGCTAAGTATTGTAGTCAATCCAAAATGGTCGACGCAACAAAATGGCGGATTTTTGTACAATGCATCGTAAAAAAAAACAAATCCAAGATGGCCGCCACCACATAATAATGGATTACATATTTTTGTATAACACATCCGATGTGGGTTTCAAGTAAAATTGCTTTACTTGTGTAGAATACAATGCACCATGAAAAAAAAACCATTAAATGAAAGCTTGTTTTAAAAAGGCTTATAAATTTACATTATGTTCAAATTATCTTGGTTTATAAACTTCACGAAGTAACAAATGATATCTCCCTTGGGGATTATGTCAATATAAAGCTATTGTTAGCGAGTAAACGGTAAGCGGATATGTGCAGAATTTCTCTCAAAGCTTACATCAGTCTGTCAAACTGCTTGAGTTTTATGAAAATTTTTATATGTAGTGCATTTGACATTAACGAACACTAAGGGTGTGTTGCACCATGTAACTATAACGATAACTAAATCGAAACTAGCCGTCAAATCCTCGGTTAAGCGACATTTGCGTTGCATCATTTAAGCTATTTTTGCAATGACGTCATAACTTAACGGTAACATTAACTGATCGATTTTGGCCGGTTAATGCTATTGTTATGGTCAAATATACCTTATAAGGGTGGATTGCACCGTAGGCCTGGTTATAGTTTCGGTTAAAACTAACTTTAACGACGACAATAGAATTTAACAACAGTGTGTTTCACCATCACGTTTTTCTTGATTGTTAAAGTTACAGGCGGTGAAGTTAATACTCAGACGATATGATATTTGACCATAACAATAGCATTAACCGGCCAAAATCGATCAGTTATTGTTACCGTTAAGTTATGACGTCATTGCAAAAATAGCTTAAATGATGCAACGCAAATGTCGCTAAACCGAGGATTTGACGGCTAGTTTCGGTTTAGTTATCGTTATAGTTACATGGTGCAACACACCCTAATAATGTTCAATGAACGTCAATCTTTTCAGTGTTATTATATTATTATGATCCCATTTTAAATATGAATAAATAATGTAGATGTGTTCACCAATCCGCACTTGGCCAGCTTGGTGGGCTATGGCCTAAATCCCTCTCACTTGTGAGAGGAGACCTGTGCTCAGCAGTGGGACATAAAAAAAGTTGAAAAAAAAATCTAGATGTAAAAATCTGCCGGCGACAGATCGTCCTTTTACACCGTTAATTTATATCAGGCGTGGAATAAAATAGTAATAAATGAAAAAAAATTAGTAGAACGACATTTGCTTTTTGATAAATCGGTTTAAAATCTAAAGATTTGATTTAAGTACGGAAAAGTATTAATTACAAAAACTAACTTTTATTTAAATGCGATAAATTAATAAATTGTTCGTGTTATTTCGTATTCTTTACGATAAGCCCTTTCATTGATACCTATAATGGGCAGGTTGTATAAAATGCGGCTGCCCTTTTGAATTTATAATATACCGTGTTATAGGAACAGTAAAAATTGCTTTGTCTTCTAAACTAAATGTGTTTACGAAATTTCAGCTCAGTTTTTTGATAGTATAGATACTATCGAATCACTTCGTTCAATCAAAGTTGAGTTGAGATTCTATTCGAACAAACATACATACATGGTAAGTTAGTAAAAAAGTTTGTGAAATTAAAAACTGTAGTGAAAGTTTATAAACTAAGGTTTATTATAGTGAAATCTCGCACAGTATCAGCGACCGGAACTGGCCGGATGAGAGATTACCGCCATGTTGTAGGCCGGAAGTGACGAGCTAGGCTGATGAGTGAGCATGACATATTTATTGAGCTTGTGTGTTGGCTACATATTTTATATGTTCTAGCTAGCATATAAAATATTTATTTATTTATTTCATTTATTTATACACTTTATTGTACACCACTTGAAACAAAGAAGTATTACAGATTTTTATGATAATATATGTACAAATGGCGGCCTTATCGCTAAGCAGCGATTTCTTCCAGACAACCATCGAGGTAAGGAGTTAAGGAAAGAAATTAAGATAGAGGTAGGGTGTACAGGCGAGCGTTAGATATAATAATAACAAGAAACCAAGTCAAGTTCGCAGGAAATGCGCCTTGACTTGGCACTTAAAAGAGTTGAGGGAACTAGATGGACGGATGGATTTAGGGAGGGAGTTCCAAAGGCGAACTGCAGTAGCAGTGAAGGAGTTTTGGTAAAAAGATGAGGAGTGAGCAGGGATACTTAAAAGAAGGTTGTCTGAGGATCGAAGTGATAGGTTGTGAGTAGAATGAAGGAATTGAAAGCGTTGCTTAACCTCCTGAGTGAAACTGTAGTATATTTACAACATAGAAAGAAAAAAATCCTTCGCCACCATCTAACAAAATTTGCTGGAACTTTTACTTTAATTGGATAGTCAAAGTATCTGTCCGCCATACTGAGCAGTGATTGGCTGAGGTAGTGGCCTAGTTTTTTTTTATTGTTCATTTCAAGTGGACGATGGCGTCGGTACCGGAACCGCGTGGTAAGTTTATTTGTTTTTTTTAATGAAATACTGTGTTTTTTGTCAAAAATTTGGTAGTTTCTTATTTGTTTTGGTGCACAAACACATAGTTACACATTGTTCTTATGTTATGACTTCTAAGAACTATCATATCAACAATAAAAGTTTTATGTAGTACTGGTAATACATTGGTTCTCAACTATGTGTATATACAAAGCAAGTCTAGTGTAGTACCTGTACAACATTAGACATTTACAATTGCTTTACTTTATTTTATTATTTTTTGATAGTTTTGAAGGATTTTCAAATCACCGACATCCTAAATGATTCGGATATTGATTTGTCGGATGAAGAGAACCCATTAGAAGACGTCCGTTCGGTGCGAAATGAGCAGTGACTCCAACCCTAGTTCTCCTATTTCTTCGGACACAGAAGAAAGAAACCGTCCGGAAGCTAATAATTCTTTGTGTTCTTCTATAATCTACCCGCAGTGGTTGTGCCAGAACCAGAGAACCGAATGCGTGGTGGTCGATCCGGAGGCCGCGTAAGAACTAGAGGTGGTCGAGGACAAAGCACAACTCTTTACCGTCATCGGAAAGTTCTAGCAATGCGTGGACCGGTAATTTCTCTCCTCTGGAGAAACCTTTTTATCAGCCAAGATACATGTTACTGAATACGGATTCATGGACAGATGAAGACTTTTTCAAACAGTATATACCTGATGATATTCTTGAACAGATGATTGACGCCACAAATAGAACATATCTTTTGAAAAAAGGAGAAGAGTTGAGGTGACGTTAAAAGAATTAAAAATATTTATTGGCATCCTATTAGTCATGGGGTCTATTAATTTGCAATTGGCAAATTAATAGTTTATAATTAGTAAGTATGTATTGGTCTGCTAAATACGGGATACATGTGATGACATCGAAGAACTGCAGCCAAAACATAAGAAACGCAAGGTTATAATTCGACTGGTACCAGCTAAACAATCTGGCTACCACAAAGCAGAACATTTAGTTACTTATTCTGATACACAAAATAGATGCAGAAACTCTAATTGCAAAAAACATACCACAACATATTGTCTCAAATGCAACGTATTTTTATACAGCACAAGAAAACGAAATAGTTTTGTGGAGTTTCACACACCAATTTTTTGATAAGTTTTACGTGTAGAATATGTCACGACTTTATATTAGAATTTTTGAGTTGATAAAGCAAATTTTCTGACTGTGATTTTTAGGACAAAAAATATAAAAATGTACCTACCTGTGTAAGAAAATTTAGCTAATCTGCTGACTGTGATTTTCAAGACTATAAGACTATAATATTATGTTGTTGATTTTAGTGGACTATAATACTACTTTTACTTATTATAGTTAATAAATGGCCTGTTACTTGATCTCAATGTTGTCTTTTACTATATAATATGATGATAACAGCAACTGTAAAGAAATAGTACCTTCATTTGAAAAAAATATTGTTTATGTTGTAAATATACTACACTTTACACATTAGGTGTACAGAACTGATGTCGTATATATACTACATTGAGAAAAGCTAGATTTTTCATCTAAGATTTTTTTTTCAATTTTTTGAGAACATTTAGTGACATAATAAATCGATCCAGATAGTTTTTATTCAAATTTCTGAAAAAAAATCTTGTGGTTCTCAGGAGGTTAAGGTAAGGAGGAGCATTTGGATTGAAAAAAATATGTATATTTGCAATAGCTATGAAATGAAATGAAATGAAAAACGTTTATTGATGACTGTTTACAAAAAAATTAGGTGTTTGCGTCTAACAGCATCCAATAATTACTAAATTAACCTTCAGTTATTTATTTACTAAATTAATTACAATTATGACTTAATTTAAATTTTAAATTTGAAGGTTATTTTAAAGTTTTAAGAATCCCTTAAATTAATTTTTAACTTCTTCTTCGGCTTTAATGCCTACCCATCGCTGGGGCAATGAGAGAAATAAAGCCGGTGGAAAAAAAAAACTCTCAGGCGGTAATAAAAGTGATTTTCATCCGTTAACATAACAATCTACGAAATTATTCAGCTTCGTAAAAGAATCCCCAATTTTAATGCCCATTTTACTTATACGAGAGCAAGTGGCAGTAAGCATGGGACACACTGCTAGGATATGAGTAACACATTATACAATCGCACTCACTGATGTATACTTACTCTAACCTAGGCCCCGGGGATAGGTAAAACTTTTTTCATTGGCACTATATGACGACTATCAAAACGATCTTTAGTAACAACAGTTTCAAATCTTCAGCTTCGATAGCATCAGAGTTATCATCAAGTCCAATTGCAATAGTTATACGAAGAGCTATGGTTTCTTCCTTATCTTCCGATAAAATGTCAATAAGGAAGTTTTCTCTCGTAGCCACTTCATTATCAGCAGTTATTGTTCTGTCTCTGAATGGAGAAATCTAGAAGCTTTTCACTTTTCTCAGAAGCCAAGTCTTGATAGCACAGCTCTATCATGCTTCTTGGTAGATTTTGGTGGCGTCGCTTGTAAATTTATGTGGTCTTTTAAGTGTCTTTTAGATTTATTAAATGTATAGCTTTGATTATATAATTAATTTTAAAGATTTTTTTTATATAATTGAGAATCATTATAAGATTTAATAAGAGTTGAGACTTAGGTACGGAGATCCCGATGGAAATGTATGCACTGAATCAGAACATTAATTACAGCATATAATAACGCTAATATAATTTGAACGGTAATTAATAGTTAGAATGATTAGTTTAAAACTAATAATTCAACAAAATTAAACTTTTTAAATACCTATCATTTATCGAGCGAATCGTCGAATTCCATTAAATATACACCTTCTTCCATTTCACCCAATAGTTATCTAATTTGTTCTAATTATTAATCACCGTTCAAATTATATTAGCGTTAGTATGTGCCCTAATGAATGTTCTAATTCAGTGGATACATTTCCACTTAAATCATTAGTTTCTAACGTAAGGCAGCAGTTGTGGATGTACGCGTACAGGTATGTACTTCTGAAGTTACGTTAGTTGTTTTAGTTTGAATGAGAAGAGGATGAATAAAGTTTTCGAGGACAAAGCTACGTGTACATTAGTAAATAGTAAATTAAATGTATTAAACGAGCATGGCTCAGAAGCTAGCATAGCTAAGCGAAACGGGCGCGGTCGCACATCTTATAACCAATGAGATGTGTGACCACTTTAGTGGCAAATTTCATGCGTGTGATTCGTGATTACACATTAAGAGAGGAAACGCTAGCGCCGTATTCCCATACAAATGTATTCTCCTATTTTCTCCCTGGATAATGCTTCTAGAGGAATGATTTTTTGTGACAATATCTAAGTCTGCTAAAGCTATGCCCCTATGTTTTGTTTTTTTCAATCAACTAATTACATCAGAAAATATGACTCTTCAAAAATCGTAGAAAATGCCTCTTTCATACAGCCCTAATCCAGCAATTGCAAAACAAATTTGAAAGGTTTTTACGACCAAATAAAAACATAGGGGCATAAACTGATTCTATTTCTTGATGTAAGTGAAAAAAATATTTAATAAACTCAATTTTGAAGGAGGGAAGGGGAGAATATGAAACCTCGATTTAGTAAGAAAGTTTGTAGGTATAATCGGTCTGAGCTGCATCTGTCACTATCGCACGCGGCGGGCGCAACGCGATAGCAACAGTTATTCCAAAATACCTATTTTTCAAATTCGGCTGAACCCTCGTTTCCTCATAAGCCGTCGGTCCCGGTTGTTATCGTTTATAGCAGTCGTTCAACCATATCGGAGGCCTTATGGGCGGTTTGGAACATCCGTCAGCGGCCACCTGCTGTAGGAAATTTGCAAACTGCCCATAAAGCATCCGAAAACTTTTGACGATGCGGACAGATACCAGATCTGTCATTCGTCAGTCAGATCTGATTGCCAATGTTAGCAGATGACTGTGGGAGGAAATTGACACAAGCGGTAGCTGTCACGTATGTTCGCGGTCTATAGCTACTCTGTAAGAAAGCTTATTATTGTATACCCCAAACAGGGCTGAAGATTTTCTCCGTCTGCTCTTTTCTTCAGCTCTGTATTGCCTAAGCGCACCCAGAGCAGACAGAACATAAATACGTTCACTTAGAGTTTGTAAAGGATCCATTTATAACAACAATTGAATAAAAAATATTTCATATTTCATTTCATATATTATTATGTGAACTATAAACCTTACTAGTAAACCAATTTTTAAACTAAATTTTGATTCCTTACGACTCTTAAGTGTAACTGCTGTTATTTTTCTGAACAGAAACATTCTCTCAGTTGATCTACTTCAGACTAATATTTAAAATGAACAATTAAAATTCATTATGAAATATATGTTATTTTGTTAATTTATTCGTTATAGCTATGAATCTATACTAATACTAATTACTTATATAATATTATAACGAGGAAAGATTTGTATTTTTGTATGTTTGTGATGAATAAACTCAAAAACTACTGTTCAGATTTCAAAAATTCTTTCACCATTAAAAAAGCTACATTCACCCTGAGTAACATAGGTTTCTTTTTACCGCGGGAAAATGCTTTATTCCTACGTGAAAATGGGTCAACGCGGATGAAGCAACTGGCTAAACGCCTATGATTTTAATATAGCAATGAAGCCACATAAGCTATTTTTTATCCTGGGGGACCCAATAAACAGGTTCACGCTGGCGGAAAGATAGTAAAAATAAGGCAATTTGGACATTTCAGTTTGGCATGCTAGAAAGCACTCTTGGAAACGTAATCTCTGGTTTAATTATTAGATTCTAACGCACGTCAGCTGCAGAAGCGGCGTATAGCTACTTCTGGTGAAGTTACTGCCTGGACAAGTGGAGAATGGGTAAAGTTTACGAGATCGAGCAAGCATACATAGCACAAATTAAATTACAGATAGACACAGCGTCAATGGACACGATAAGAGATGTATCTAAGTATAAGTACAACATATAAAAATAATAATAATACATGATGACGGAGGATTTGTGGAGGATGGTACCCGTCACGAGTTACCAGATAACAAGATTAAAGTGTCTCTAAAGGGCCTCAGCATGTTGGAACTTTGTCCCTATGGGAAGCTTTGCAAATGACCGGGTCAAATAACATTTTCGACCCGCGATTCTCAATAAGAGATACAAATAATAATAATAATAATAATAAATATTTTTGGACAATTCACAATAATAATGATAATTTCATGGAGTGTTCAGAAAGAAAATAGGCATGAAATTGAGGTCGCTGTTAAATGTTTCTCATACTTTGGCTTGTTTTAAATTGGCCTTTTAGACCTTAACGTCATCAATCAACTTTCGGTCTCTACAATACCATTAAATAGTTAAATTTTGTATTTTGTCTCTTTTTGTAATTTCACGATTTTATTTTATTTTATTTCATACTAGGTGTGCCCTGCGGTTTCACCCGCGTTAGACATGATCATTAGCATGAATTGAATATTGTCCGTAGATTTTGGAGTCCATTTGGAACCCAAAATTTATTTCGCAGATCATTTTTATTTGTAATAAAAGTAAATAACTATAAAAATCAATTATAGTTATGGTCGGCAGCGCACGCCAGAATAGCTAGCAGATGGTAGATTTTTTCTACTTACTTGACACTTATCGTCCTATTTTGAACGATAAGTGTCAAGTAAATAAAATATCTTTATAAATTGTAGCCTATGTGTTATTATGATGTATAAGCTATGTTATTTTACAGTTTCATTAAAATTAATTAAGTAGTTTTTACGCGAAAGAGTTACAAACCTCCATTCATCAATACTTACAAATTTTCGCGTTTATAATATTAATTATGGATTACTATCCATGGTAATGACACTTTTATTGAGTGTTAATATGACAATATTAGTAAGACCCACGTATGACGTAAATTCTCCCAATTTCGATATCTAGTGTTTTGGTTCTGTGTGAGTGGGATATTAAATAGAAGCCTATTTCATAAAGTTTTTAGAATGTAGAGTGTAAGGTAACATATTACGTATAATATTAGCATAATATTTGCATCCCAAAAGCCTTTCATTTGTTTAAAAAAACATCTGAATGGACGAGGAAAAGATTTCGGATGACTAAAAGAAAACAGACCTTCAACCCACACGCTCAGCTTTCGGAGAAATGATTTAATAACAATAATATCGTACTTAGCTGCTAAACATTATTAATATGACGTAGAACTATATTCCTGAAACTAACAATGCCGTCTCGTTAGTTTAAGGTAAACTTTGACTTTGTTATTATAGCGCACTAATCTGTTATCAAAATTCAATATTAATATTATACACAATGTTATATTTCTTGTAAGTTGCTCGGTACTGCTGTTAAATGTGGTTCTATTGACGACACTATCCTTATATCCTATATAGTTTACGTTACTCTAGCTGTAACATAACAATGTTTTCCCATTTCACTTCCTTACTATATGCTAATGTTTTTTTTTAATTTGAATGGAGTAGCAGACGAGCATGCAAGCCACGTGGTGTTAAGTGGTCGCTGCAGCCTATGGACATCTACATACAACCTCAAGCAAGCATAGGTAGGTCTTGAGGTCGTATGCAGTTGCGCTGCTACTCCGGAGGCTGGTGGTCGCCTCATGTAAGTGTAGCCGGCAACTGATCCTTTCCACCGAAACATAACAGAAATGGTTCATGGCAGAAGTGGGTGCAGCGGTGGTACTTCCCCGGGCGAACCATAATAGTTCTACCACCTACATTATATTATTGTGTATTTCGCAGATCATCATAGTGCCTCTTTAGAAAGAACTATATTTGACTAACTCTGAATGTATTTCGACAAAATTAAGGCAATAGGGGCTAATAAAAAACGAAAAGGGCATGGTCGGGAGTGAGGTGACTACTACTGTCAAATTATTGTCTGTCCGTCCGTCTGTCAGTACTGTCAAACGCGGACCACTCGCGTGGACTAATGGTTACCATACCGGACTGCCAATCGAGGGGTCCCGGGTTCGATTCCCGGCGAAATAGAAATTTGAATGATGGGTTTAAATTTCTGTTCTCGATCTGGGTGTTTGTGGGCCTGTCTTTGTATGTGTCCATGGTATACACGATACAGGGTATTAATTACCTTACTGTGGGGCTATGAGTGTGTAACGTTTATTTGGCCGCAACCTTTTTTGCGTCCCACTGCTGGGCATGGGTCTCACCCCATTATTGGGAATGGAGCTGGAGCTTACTCCACCACGCTGCTCCAATGCGGGTTGGTGGAGATGCGGGTTAGTGGCCAACCCGCTGTCGGATGTTTTCAAACCGCCTATAAGGCCTCCGACAAGGTTTAACGACTGTTATCTATCGACAACAACTGGGACCGACGGCTTAACGTGCCCTTCGAAGCACGGAAACGCGCATGAATTTTTTTTTGCCACTAGCGGTCACCCATCTCACACCCGACCGCGCCCGTTTGGCTTAGTTGCATAGATCGCTTGCGTTCTACGCTAACCGCCGGGCCATGCGCGCTTATTTACGTTTATTTATGTTTATTTATTCTATGCACGTTTCCGTTCTTTGAAGGGCACGTAAAGCCGTTGGTCCCGGTTGCTAAAGATAGATATCAGTCGTTAAACTTATCTCCAACAAGCCGCGTTTAACAAACACATTTAAGCCCCTGGCTTCATCTTTCTGTACCCAACAGTGGAATGCAAAAAGGGTGGCCAGTCAAATGCGTTAATGTGGAGAAAAGCCCGCCCACGCTTTCCTATTTAAAGTAGATCTATTTAGATAGAAATAGCTCGAATAATTCGCTTGTAGGTTCCATAACAGAACAATACTCCAGCGTGCCGCGACTGCCACGGTTTTAAATTAATTGGAGTTCATTCATTCTCTAATTACAGAGGCCCGCGTCGTTTCGTTTGGCGGAAAAGCTGGATACACACTATAAGCCGTTGTAAAAATATAGATATTATTTATTTAAAAGTGGTGGTCAATGTTTCCTTGTTTCGATATGGGCAGTACCTACTTACTAAACTAAATTACTATTACTAACTAGGTAATAAAGCAATCATTGTTCTTTGTATTGGCGGACAGGTAGTTTTATAAGTTTTGAAGCAGAAATTTAAATGATGAGTCCTGTAATAGCTTCAACTTCAGCTGTGGAGTTTCAGCTTGCCTCCAAAATTCCAATGACCACGTTCTGGTAAAGAAGCCATCGTTTTACTTGATCGTCAGACTGACTTGACGTTGCAGCCATGTTATATATATAATAAAATAAATTATATTAACATTTTGCAAAAAATATTCTTGACGAGCGGCTGACCGTTTACCACTTTAAATACTACGAAAACCAGAAGCTATGGTCGTGCAAATGGCCATAGTAAGACTAAGTGTTGATCGATTAGTAAAAATGTGCTGCATTTTGCTTCGATTTACTAATATTTTTATTGTATCTTCTACAATATTAGTACTTATTATGTTATATACCTTTATTTATTTTTTACTATTAAATGTACTACTGTAGTGAAATTTAGTGAATAAATGGTGTTTTTTATTATTAATATTAATCGAGACAAGGCGACGTGGGATGAAAATACGAGTATCAAATATCGTATATAATCGATATGTCGCAGTAAGATAGATAAAGCCGTAATATAGTTATATCCCTAGGGATATAATTATATACCGTAACATAGTTATACGAAAGCGATTCATTACTATCTCACTAGGAATCCATACTAATATTATAAATTCGAAAGTAACTCTGTCTGTCTGTCTGTCTGCTACTCTTTCACGCTTAAACCACTGAACCGATTTTAATGATATTTGGAACACATATAGAGTGGACCTTGGGAAAAAACATAGGATGGTTTTTATCCTACGGGCACATATAAAACGGGTCCACGAGGGCGAAGCCGCTGGCGGAAGGCTAGTATAGTTATAAAACCGTCGAAGTTTAGTGATATACTTATATTACTAGATTAAGTTCAGTGTTTTAAATATATTAGGGTTTGTCTCAAAAAAGTTGTAATATTGTATCATATTGTCATCATATTGTAGTATATTAAAGCTTATAATAATATATTCTCAAACATTTTTGAAATATTAAAAAAAATTCAAAAGTGTGCCACTTTTTTGAGACAGACCCATTACTTGATTAAGCTTAGTGAAATAGAAATCTACCATATATAATCCCACCAAAACATTCTGTAAAAAACTAGCCAAGTCTCGATGGAGCTGCTTGTTTATCTCTAAAAAGTAATGAAATCTAGAGAAAGTCGTGCCAAGTCTAAGGTTCCTTACTGCGATTTCTTTATTATTATAGTTAACGTTGTGTGACTTGGCCGTTGAACATTATTTTTGTTTACACGTAATGTTATATCTGTTGTAACTACCTATGTTTGTTAAGCGAGATAATAGCCCATACTGGTATTGGTAATTGGACGCTAGTGTCTCATTTTAGGCTGTTGTTGATTGTGCAACACATGCATTCAGCATTGAGAATGCTGACTTCTGCTTACTTCTTTTTGGAGCGTCAAATCGACCACCGATCTAACATAAAATAACACTGGTGTATCCTTCAACGGCCAAGTCACACAACATTAACAATAATAATAAAGAAATCGCAGTAAGGAACCTTAGACTTGGCACGACTTTCTCTAGATTTCATTACTTTTTAGAGATAAACAAGCAGCTCCATCGAGACTTGGCTAGTTTTTTACAGAATGTTTTGGTGGGATTTCACTTCTTTTTGTAGAAACGTGGGCATATTGATTTATTTTATTAGATTTTCTTATTTGACACAGTTTTTTTCTTTTTATTCGAAGTACTGCCGAACTGTAAATTAAACCTAGAAAACTAAGAGTACTATTTATTTATTTATTTATTATTCACAACAATTGCTTGTAGCGCTTACAGCGATGCCAAATCGCACTACCAGCTAACATTATTACATTATAAAAATATTATTGAAGAACTACAATATTAATCATATTAAAAACAAATATTATAAAATAGTACATAAGCAATTATATTGTATTACAAATTAAATTAATTATTATTTAACATAAAATTTAAGAATTTAATTAGATTTCAATTATTATTAATTGAATTAAAATTTATTAAAAACAAATAATTATCAAAGATTATGTATTGATACAATTTTAGCACAATAAAATATAAACTTATTAGTGGACGTATAGAATAGGTCGAGTTCTGGTTCATGAGTGATAACAGCATTAAGCAAACGTATGGCCTGTGCGGTGGGAGCGTGCCGCGCGGTCTGCGTGCGCGCCGGCGGGCCCGCCAGCAGCCGCGCCGCGCGCCGCCGCCCCCGCGCCCCGGGACCGCGAGTGAACAGCGAGCTAAAGCGGATGGATTGTCCACTTTATTATTTAGCAGCATGTAATAGTGAAGCATTAGAGCACACTTACGTCGGAGCTCCAATGTTTCGATGCCCACCATGCCTGATAAATACTAAATAAGTAACAATAAATACTAAATAAGTAACAATTAAATAAAGCATTCAATCAAAACTTCTTTCAAATCTAATAATTAAGTAATAATCAGTAATACGTCACTAATCAGAATATTCCTAACATAGATACCTATAAAAATCTTAGAATTGTTATAATAACAACCTGCTAATTAAGGGCATGCATAAAAAAGGAGTATTGTAATTGAATATGTTTCATTTTGTAGAAACGACTGGAGAATAGTTTTTACATACTTAATCTGAATTTTCATTATATTTACTAAATTTTTATGCAACAGAAAACACGATGCCATAAAATTTTCTCGATAGAATTATTTTTCAAAATTAGGACAATATTTTCAATTTTTATCATTTTATGTCAAAACGAGTTTGAATGTAAGTATTTATCATTATTTTTTACAACAAGCTAATATTATTATAAAGCTTTCTATGCAAACAGTTTTCTATGTTTTGTTTTAGTTTTTTAACGAAAAATGTTTTTCGATTTGGCGCTTACGACATTCAAAATAAGATGATGCTTTCTTTTCCTCGCGAGCGCTGGCCGCTGAAGTAACGCATGCCATCAGTCTCTTCTCTTCGCCACTCCCATCCCATCCCACCATGATACCACCCGTGACCACTGTCAACGATGGACGCGTACTTTTTATGCCCGTATCGCCCGCGAAATACGAAAATTTCAAATTTTATTTCATTTTGTTTAGTTTTTGAAAATATATTTTGTTTCTTAGTAAGTAAGTATTAGGTATAAGTTATTATTTTTAGTAAGAATTAGGTAATTTTAAAGTTTAGAAAATGGGAAATAAAAGTAAAAATAAATTATCAAAACGGAAATATTTACAATTCAAACGACAGCAAATAGCTTATATGAACGAAGAAAAAAGGTAAGTAAAAAGAAACAATACCCGATATATCGATAATTTATTTACAATAATTTTTTTCGTAATATATTTTATTTTAGGCTAGCTATCTATTTATGAGCAAAGAATATTTAGGTTACTCGGTAGTCACACTTGGTCCTTATTTCACGATTTGGAAAGTAGCGTCTGTAGTCAAGTTTTTGAAGTCTTGTTTCACTCACGTATGCAATACGACTCAGGTTCGATCCCCAGCGTAGCATATGTTTTTTATATTACTTATATAAATTTGTTTTTTTTTACTATTTTAAAATTACAAATAATTTTTACAATAAAAAGCTTATAAAAAGACAGACTGAAAACATAAATATTTGAAATTCTTACGGCCGAAAGAAGTCTACATGAACAAAAGAAAAGTACGTAAGTAACCTAGGTACAAAGCTATGATTCATTATATACTTTAGGGGTTTATTTTTTTTACACCGTAATCAATTTTGTTTCATAAATAAAAACCTACAATTACACTACAACGACAACGACACGACAACGAGAAATCCTTACGTAGGTAATGTGTAGCCATACTGATCCTTTATTTCACATTTAGTGAAGTAGTGAGCGTAGCTCGTAATAAAATCTCGTGCATTTCGTAGGAGTGTTCTGGGTTCGATTCCCACTTATACAGTTTTTGTAAAATTAGTCCTCAACCACAAATATTTTTTTTACAGTGAAAACGTTTTTCCGTTTCTGATTCATTAAAAAAGTGAACAAAATTGTGAATTTATTTTAAGTATCGATTTTTTTACTTTATTTATAATTTTACATATGAGCTGCGGCCCACTGTATACAATCGTAGAACAGTCGAAGCTGTACATTCGTATTTTTTGCAATGTTTAAGTACTGTACGTTGCTGATATATTATACGTATTTGTTCAAAATTTTGTTACTAAATGACATTGTTGCAAGACAGTTATTTGAGCTTCTTCGTTGTATAAGAGCTTCTTCGTTGTTCCGCTAGGTGACGCTGGCTCGTAATTTAGAAATCAACTTATTTTTACTTAAAGTCACCGATAGATGGCGAATCCCCGCAAGGGGAACATCACCCCGCCGCAGGGTAGAGGCGTGGCTTGTGATTAGGTATTTCGCATTGATGCATGCCCTAAACCTTAGCAAACCTCACGAAATAATAAGCGAAATCAACAAAATGCAAATAATCCCTCCTTATCCATAGCAAACGTTTTCAAGCGCAGTAGAAGAATGTCGTAAACGAGTCGACTGTAACGCGGCCGCAAGCGCGTTTTAAAATACAGTCAGCGCCATCTAGCGACCTCACTATCACCGCCACTCTTAGTCCAATGCATTATATTTTGACCAAATGAGCGAAATTAATATTTTAGTGTAATTTGTTTATTTAATTTACCTATGTAATGTTCGAGTAGAATAAAGTTAATCGTTCGACTGTTTCTTCTTGTATACTTGTAAGTATAAGTATAAAAGCCAATCTTGTCTTATCCAGAGTTTTCCTTTAATTTTATTTATATGCGTATTAAAAGCAGAAGGGGAGGCATTCGCCCAGCATTGGAACGTAATAGGCTAGATTAAATTAGATCTTAATAAAAAAACTCAAAGGAAATAATACTGAACCTACTCAATCTATACAAATTATAAACATAACGTTAACTCTTTATCTTTATTCTTAGACAGGTGTTAATATAATTAATATTTACATAATAAAATCAATGAACTTTCTACCAAAGGAATTACCTACTGTCCTGCCTCCTGGAGGACTCGAGGAGAGGGGGTTGAGGTTCGAAAAAACTTCGGGTCACTTATTCTCGATGTCGAAGTAAGGATGTGACTTCAAGCCCGATTTATTTGCGATTGCTTTAAAAATTTTCATACATTGGGTCTTTTAAACAATTTACCCAGAACAGCGTGATTCAGAGTGTACATTACTAACGCCATCTAGCCCGATATTGCAGAACTATTACAACTTACAATTTTAATTGCGCTCCGCTAAAGCACGGTCGGACACCTACCTAGTACTGAAATACAGCTAAATTAATGATATTTTTAAACGTAACGAAGTAATATCTAACTAAATAAACGAAATGTAGAATACTAGAAAAGTACTTATAAATACGAACGCGATTCGAAGTACTGCCTAACTGTAAATGAAACCTGGAAAACTAAGAGTACCTACTAAATAATCCTAGTTATCCTAGTTTTTATAGTTTTCCCTTTATGTGGCCATTAAACCCTAACTCTGTACCAAATTTCAGCTCTCTGGGTTTATGGGAAGTACTAGTTCTATTTTGATTTTATGAGTGAGGTGAGTGTCGTAAATGCGACGAAAAATGCGAAACTTTGCTTTCCCTTAACTTCGGTACTAAATGACCTACAGACTTGAAATTTTGGATTTTAAGTATGTGATTATAGCTTACTGGATGATGAAAATTTCAGCGCTCTGGTCTTATCCAGAGGTTCTCAAATAGGGGCCTGAAAATGCGGCGAAATGGTTCCAGTAAAGGATGGACTAAGAGTACTAAATAATCCTAGTTATCCTAGTTTTTATAGTTTTCCCTTTATGTAGCCATTAAACTCTAACTCTGTACCAAATTTCAGCTCTCTAAGTTTATGGGAAGTACTAGTTCTATTTTGATTTTATGAGTGAGGTGAGTGTCGTAAATGCGACGAAAAATGCGAAACTTTGCTTTCCCTTAACTTCGGTACTAAATGACTTACAGACTTGAAATTTTGGATTTTAAGTATGTGATTATAGCTTACTGGATGATGAAAATTTCAGCGCTTCTCCTCTTTCCAGAGGTTCTCAAATAGGGGCCTGAAAATGCGGCGAAATGGTTCCAGTAAAGGATGGTACGGCAGTGTTGCTTTGCGCTCGACTTGTCGGGGGCACTCCGTGCCCCCAGATAAAATAAAACAAAATTTTATTGGTTTTATCTTATTAATAAATCAACTTTATGTATCCTGCAGTTAGTTACAATACTTTGTGACATTAACACGTAAAGTAATTATAATCAAAACGATCATATTCTTTGGAATTTAAACATTAACAATACAATTAAAACTAATCAAACATTAAAAATATTTTAAAGCTAAACAGTTTTGAGATATCTTTATTTCTTATCAACTAAGTTGAGATCTTGGTTTCTTTAAAAGTATTTTTTAATTTTTGTTCAGACAAGAAGAGGAATGCATCTAGAATTACATAGCACTTAATGCTTCTTATAGGCACATCTTTTAGGAGAACACTGTATATTCGATTTTTTACAGGAACATTTTAAATAACCTTGGCCACCAAAGCGCGATAATTTTTGGCATATTTCTCTCAGTGACAAGTTTTCATTTGGTATAGGATCATGCAAAGTAATGTTTGAAAGCTGTATTGCATTTCTGGGTAACCAATCTTTCAGGATACCAACTGATGTTCCAATTTTATGACTTTCATTTCCGAAAGCTATTTCACTGAACTTAATCTAGTAATATAAGTATATCACTAAACTTCGACGGTTTTATAACTATATTCCTAGTGAGATAGTAATGGATCGCTTTCGTATAACTATGTTACGGTATATAATTATATCCCTAGGGATATAACTATATTACGGCTTTATCTATCTTAGGTACTGCGACAGATATACATCACATAACGTTGCGTCTCTTTCCATCTCTCACGTAAGTCAAGGACTTATCAGCGTTTTGTACTATTTCTTGCATATTTTGTACAAAGTATTGGACTTATTATGTACATTTATTAAAGTCACGCCAAGTAGTCAGACTCTAGCTTTATATTATTAAGCTTAAGCGGATTTCTCAAATTATAGTAGGTTTAATAATTATTTGGTGTTATATTTTCTACCACAGGCAAAATCTCACATTTAGAACGAGTTGACAGAAAAACAAAACAAAAACAAGGAATACCATCTTCTGTAGAAAATGATTGATGATTTAAATGACTAAAAGGGGACTTCCGGGGTTGCGGGTGGTGAGAGTGGTGAGATTGTTGCTGCGTGGCTGCACACTGCCGTAAGCATCTGAAGGTGCAGGAGGGCACATTTGTTCTCCCGAAGATGGGACCGTACCCCGCGCGCGGGGTACACTGGTGCGTTCCATTGGAGATTCCGGAGTCCTCCCCAAGCGTAGAGGCAGGCCACCGAAGGGGTTTTAGTGCGGAACAAGGTTTGACCAGGAAACTATTACCGCTGCACCCCTGGTGTGTGTGTGTGTGTGTGTGTGTGTGTGTGTGTGTGTGTGTGTGTGTGTGTGTGAGTGTGTGTGTGTGTGGGCGTGTGTGGGCGTGTGTGTGTGTGTGTGTGTGTGTGTGTGGGCGTGTGTGGGCGTGTGTGTGTGTGTGTATGTGTGTGTGTGTGTGTGAGCGCGCGCGCGTGCGTCCGTGCGTGGATGTGTATGTGCACTTCCCACTTATATGAACCCATCAGCCTTCGGAGTAGCAGCGCAAATGCTTTCAACCAAAGTAAAGACGCAGGCAAGTTTGAGGTTGTGTGTGAGTCAAAGAGCTGCAGCAACCACTTAACATCATGTGACCTGTATGCTCGTATGCTAGTCCGTTCAAATAAAAACAAATTATTACATTCTTTCATTTTATACGTCATCATATAAAAGTGAAGCTAGCTCGTTACGAGCATTATGATGGTGTGAATGAATGAGATTATTGAATGAACATGAACGCGTTCCGTTCTGCCATGATTACGCAGTTCGCGATGCATAATTAATTACTTGTTTATCCGTTGGTGTATGCAGAAGCCGATATTAGCGAATATTATCGACAACTTACTTTTCTGTGATGTCAGCTGTTTTATTGCAATTGAGTCTACAGTGGGTAATTAGGGCGACGATACCTCATTAGTATAAAGGTTATTAAGAAGTACTCGCAACATTTACTATTGTTTTAAAGGACATCTAGAGATGTTAACCGTGAAGTAATTCAGATAAACACAGTACGGTAATCAATACCCTGTGTCATGGGTACCTTGAACGCATACAAAGACAGGAACACAAACACTCAGACCGAGAACAGTAATTTTAACTCATCATTCAAATTTCTGTTTTGCCGGGAATCGAACCCGGGACCCTTCTATTGGCAGTCTATCATGTTAACCATTGCGCCACGCCGGTAGTCTATTTTAATATTGAATAAAGTATTTTTTCTATTTTCTTAGCTGAATTTTTTCAGAAGACAGGTGATTACTCGTAAGTATCAGTCAACAATATTGCGATCCTAGGATTTCTTGTGTCACACACAATAGACATAAGTACAAGCTTTATATTGTGCCTGTGTCGTAAATGCCGTGGACACTCACACAGCAGTGGGCCACAAAACAGGTTGGGTCCAAAAGAAACTGCGAAATTATAGGGAACTCGTAATTAAAAGGTATTTACGCTACCCATGAAAATCGTATTAGGTACCATCGTGATTTCCGCAAATCACGTTGCTCTAATGCTAATGTCATGTCAGCAAATGTTGCGATAATGTGACATTTTACTGTATCTCATAGGTTCTCAAACTTGATTGTCTACCGTTCCTTTCAATATTAGGTATTTAATTTGACAAAAATAATAATCTATACTACCTAATATATAAAGCTAGAGAGTTTGTTTGTTTGAACACGCTAATCTCAGGAACAACTGGTTCGAATCTAAATTTTTTTTTGGATAGTCCATTTATTGAGGAAGACTTCAGGCTATATAACATTACGCTGTGGCCAAAAGGAGCGAAGCATCAGTGAAAAATGTTCCAAAAACGGGGAAAATCTATAGAGTTTGTTTGAACGCGCTAATCTCAGGAACTACCAGTTCGAATTGGAAAATTATTTTTGCAGTCTATATATTATTTCCATAATAGTTCTACCACCTACAATTAAACCTACAAATTAAATGATTTGTAAACAAGTATATCAATACTGACATCCGTCATATTAATAAAATTATCAAATACAGTCCCAACATTTGCATTAAATTAATGTTATTAACAAACAATACTGCAATGCGAACAAAAATGTATAAAATATTATTTAATATTTTAACAGACTGATTGATTGATGAAAGGGTGCCAAATGTCAACCTTTGATAGCGTTGACTTGGAAAAACAGTTCGAAGCTTTGCAGACGAAAAACATTGTGAAGTTAATTTAAACGTAATACTTCTGAGAAATGTTATGAGTCTTTAAGATTTTGAGGTTACAAAGAAAAAAATAAAAAGGTTTTCTTTTTCTTCAAAAAGACTAAGCCGGGGAGATTAGCAGTGTAAATTATTTCATGTTTCATTCAGCTGATAATTTATTTATGGATTACGTTGCTAAATTTGGTATATTCCGAACGAAAACATTTAAAATTAGGTTTATAAACAAATTTTGTTAGCTGATTCATAGCGTCATGTGAAAAAGGTTTTTTATTGCAACCTTATATTTATTTTTATCTGTTCTGTCTGTCTGAAAATTAAACAGATTAATTTTCGGTTAATTTGGTTTCAAAAAGATTAGTCTTACCTGTTAATTTATTTTTGATGATCTAACATGATGCCTTCTTTAACCTTTACTTTTAAATTATTTATAAGAAAACAATGACATGGAAAAAAATAACAGGACTATAGGTAAAGTCTCTAATTTGGGATCGTATAGATGTAACAGATGTCATGCCTTTTTTATTATGGGAGGAAACCTTCAAAAGGTACCTTTCAAAAGGCACTTTGGGACAGGTTATGTGGGATTTGTACCGCACTAAAACTCTGTGGTGAGCCTCTACGCTTGGGGAGGACACCGGGATCTCCAGTGGAACGCACCGGTGTCCTCCACGCGTGACGCCCCAGAATGGGCCCATCTTCGGGAGAGCAGATGTGCTCTCCTGCACCTTCCGATGCTTACGGCGGCATGCGGCCACACACACACCGCCGTCCTTCTCGGGGCTGTTGGCTAGACGGACGGAACGAGCTCCCACTCTCACCGCCCACAACCACGGAAGCTCCCTTTTAGTCGCCTCTTACGATCAAGCAGGGGTTACCGTAGATGTGATGCTTGTTGCACACGTAACGATATATCGTAGCGATTTATCTGCGTAAACCAATTTGCGCAGTTTTATTTGTTCTCCAGGAGTTAATGAACTGTACTATGCACACGTCAGTCACAGCACCACTGAAATATTGCGCTGCAGTATAACTATTTATATTAACCACTGAATACAATTTATTTTCAGAACCTTTAAACATTGGGACATGGAGGATTTGTTTTCGTAAGAGTATCACGTAGTCAATGTAGGCGGGGTAAAAGTTTATTGACACTTTGACACATGAGGCGGTATACACAGTATATTTCCGGGAATAATTTAAAGAGACGATCTGAAAATAACGTTATATATTAAAGAATTAGCTGAGTTATACATAAAATTAATTACAGTACGTCGACCTCCAACAGACTGTAATTTTGTGACATACAATTAAATCATAAAGTGTCATACAATAATTGTGTCATATTATTAAATAATAAAGCATTCATTCCTGATATTTTACTGACAACTTTAAACGAAAAAGATTTTTAAGATTATGCTTGTCAAACCCTTATGTTTTATATGTATACGGAATCGTATTTTAAATATATAATTGTACGAAATAGATTTTATTTTATTTCAAATGACGAGGCTTGAGAAGGGACTAAATGACATGTGACAGACGCGTTAAAGAAGCATGGTGGAACAGAAGTATTGAGACAGTGATAGAGACTGGTGTCCAGTAGCTAAAAAAGGCAGCAAATTCATAATAATAATAATAATAATAATAATAATTAAAACAAAAGTTAGCGTTGAAGGCAAATAGATTATCTAGATATAATAAATCACTTAAGCGTAAGAATGATAATAAATTATTTAGGGGCAATGAAAAAATATTTTATAGAAAACTTATGAATACTACGGATTGGAAAACATCTTCAAAACAGAAAGAAATACCAGCTGTAAAGGATTTAGAGAACTTCTGGGCTAGTATATGGGAAATAGAAGAAAAACACAATGAGAAAGCAGCTTGGATAGTGGAAGAAGAAAGCAGATGGAAATTGCTCGAAGAAATGAAGTTTGAACAAGTTACAGAAACGGACATAAAACATATAACAGAGCGGCTACATAATTGGAAATCACCTGGTATTGATAAAGTACACAATTACTGGTATAAAAAATTTCACATCCTTCATAGAATGCTAGCAAATAATTTTACACAGATTATAATGGGACAACAGTCAATACCACAGTTTATAGCGCAAGGTATAACATACATGATACCAAAACATAATTACACAAACCAGCCATCACAATACAGGCCAATCACTTGTCTTCCTACAATTTACAAAATTCTCACTTCATTAATTACACATAAAATCACAAACTACATAGAATCAAATAATATACTCTCAGAAGAACAAAAAGGTTGCAGACGAGGTCACAAGGGCTGCAAAGAACAATTGATAATAGACTCGTTAATTCATCGACATGCCAATACAAATAAGAGAAATTTACATTGTACCTATATCGATTATAAGAAAGCATTTGATAGCATTCCGCATTCCTGGCTTTTACGCATTTTAGAAATTTACAAAATTAACCCTAATATAATAGAATTCCTCAAAAATATAATGAAACTCTGGAAAACAAATCTGCAATTAGAAAATCTCACTACTAGGGAAATAATTATTAAAAAAGGAATATACCAGGGTGACTCCTTAAGTCCCTTATGGTTTTGCCTCGCCCTTAACCCTATAACACACATGCTACATAACCGTTATTTGCTTTGAATATGTTTACATTAGATGTTATGTCAAATTACAGGTTTCATATTCAGCTACAGTGAAATAGCATGCAAATAATACATTAGATAATGACATTATTAAAAATTATTATTAAATCTCCACCAAACCGCATTGGAGTAGCGTGTTGGAGTAAGCTCCAGGCCTCCCCAATAATTTGGAGAGACCCGTGCCCAGCAGTGGGATGCAAAAGGGTTGCAGCTAGCCAGCCATTATTAAAGTATTCCTTAATATTATAAAAATTAAATCCAAGTAAAATTAAAGTCATCTTATCAGGTAGTTTGTTATAGATTTGTACACACATACTATATGAATTTTTATGGAACAGGGATGTACGCGGCGGTTCTTAATAGACGAGTCGCTGAGGACGTCTAGTATTGCGAGCGTAAACTTGTTCAGCCATTTTAAAAATTTTGACGTGATAACGTCTTTAAAATCGTTTTAGTCGGGTGACATGTTCAGAAACTTGTGTCACACCAAAACCTCACGAGCGCGATCGCAGGTATAACGAGAGAGAGACGGACCGATCTCCCGTCTCATCTCGAGCGCTGCCAGTCATTCCGTGAAACTTGTCACGCGGAATCCTCACGAGCGGAGGCTGGCATAGCGTTCGAGTGAGTGGACCGATCTTCCGTCTCTCTCACTCTAGCGGCATACAAACGAATGGAGATTTTCTCGTGCGGACGTTATCACGTAAACATCTCGATCGTAAACCTACTTTACAAACAATTTGCCGTTTTTTTTGTGATGTCTTACAAAATTACATGCTTATATAATGTACATTCAGCCAAGCCATGTGTGACAATTTCCAAGTTGCCACACATGGAAATAAAATAATTAGAGGTTAGCAACGCAGCTTACTCTCACATCGTAAAATAAATACATACTTATTCTACTGAGAGCCAAGTCTGTTAACTAAATATTATAAGAAATATTTCCTCTTTCATCCACAAAGCCACCCACATTAGACCAGTAAGTTTAATTTTCTTTTTATAAGCTTTGTGTGCTCCGCTAATGTTTTCACGGAGAAAATAATTAACACAAAATATGTTTTAGAAATAATTAAAAGTAAGTTTTAATTTATTTAGCTCTTTAAATTACTAAAGATTAGCGTTCTCTATCGAAATAACGTTAATTTGACGAGGATTTCGTCATAATAGTGGAACGACTCCCTCTTCTGAAAAATATGTCTGTTCCTGCCGTGTATCGGTGAGTTATAATATGTGATTCTATGAGCCTCGTTCACCATCTCAAAGTAAAGTGTTGATTAGCTACGTCCCAAGTAAAGTTAATTGACAAGTAAAAGCTATGACGTACTCATAGCTTTTACTTGCCAATTAACTTTCAGGTCAGTTTATCATATGATTAGTGCTACTCGAAAATCGTGAAATTGAAATTGAAATTACGGGTGACCTTAACCGACAATTAGCGTACTTGTCACTTTACTTGAAGGTGGTGAAAGAGGCCCTATTTATTTTAAATTGTGAGCTGAAGTGATGGCGTTATAACTTAAGCCATTGAGTCTTTGAAAAATGAATTGTTTTTATCCGAGCAATTCGCGGTCATCCGGGTACTGTATACTAATCTGTGCACCATTACCAACCGCATTAGAGCAGACTCACAGGCTGAGTAAACTTCTGGCCTTCGCAATGAAGGGTGCATTACACCCGTGTTAGAAAAGCTTTTAATAATAATACTAGGCACAAATAATGAATGTACATAACATTCAACGTGGAACTAGACATGATGATCGTATCCTGTGTGCCACATGTGCTGATTACGCCTGTTACATTATTTGTGCATCACGACAGCGAAATATTCAAGCGCTTGAAGTTCGCCCAATCTTCACAGTCCTCTTACCAAGATGGTAATATTTTTATGTTGCATTTTCTTTTTATTTGCTTGCTGTTGTTACAAACTGATGCTATTCCTAAAATATTATCTCTTCTTGTTGCCCCCTCACACTACATTGAATACCGTGATCCTGCAACATACAGTTTGTAGTTTAGAAGCTGACAAGTTGTTAAACAACATTGGAACTCGACATTACGATCGCGCCCCTTATGCCACATATGCTGTTCACGCCTGTTCAATTATTCGTTCATCTCGACAGCAAAATATTGAAGCGCTCGACGTGCACTCAATCTTCACTGTTACATTTTCCTGTTTCCATTCCATGTTTTTTCATCCCTTTGTTTAGTTATTTCTACATGTCGCCGGATTTTTTCTCAACCTTTTTATGTCCCATGATTTAGGTTATATTCCACCACGCCGGCCTCGAGCGGATTGGTGGACTCATACCTTGTTGAATATATGAGTTTCGCTCAGCCATGCACGGCGATGGCAAACATCGTAATCAATTAAATATCATAATATTTTCCATCATCGTGGAGCAGCGATAAAAAAAAACAGCGATTAAATGCGCACAAATTTCTTTTGTCAGAGGTGCGCCCCGAGGTTTTGAACTCAGTATCTCCCGCGTCGGAGACCACGGTACTAACCACTCGGCCATCTTCGCTCACTTTAAATAACTGTATTTAATGACGATTGTTAAAAATATATTTAATCGATACAGTTTCCTAATAAATAATCTGGTTTTAGTTTCTGCTCCAAATCCTAAGTAATCCAGTTGATTGACAGAAGGTTTACAAAAATCCGTTAACAGAATCTTTAAACCCTCGATATATCGGATGTTATGAATGGAAGAAATATTTGTTTGCTCGTCGATAGGCCACGTAAATCTAGTCAAACCAAGCCAATAATATTAAATCAATATAAAAAAATAGCATCTAATCTTGTTGTGTCATTGTGTCTCACACCAAATTGAATTCCGTTATCCTGCAATATACAGTTCGTAGTATATTTTTGGAGCTGACAAAATATTAATCAACGGCGGAACTCGACATTATGATCGTATCTCGTATGCCACATAGGTATGTATTCACGTTTGTGCAATTTCGTGCATCACGATAGCGAAATGTTCAATCGCTGGGATGCAAAGACGTGCGCTCGATCTTCGAAGTCCTCTTCAGTCACAGAGATATTCGAAAGCCTCCTCGGTGGCTCGCCACAGCTCTTGAGGACTTTAGGATATCCAGTGTGTAGAATGTAGAGTCTGTATTAATAAATTGATGGATATCCAAATAACGGTTGCAGCTACGTATGTATGTTTAATTTTATGACCAGACTTTTGATTTATTGAAGGCATTAAGGTTATAACCTATGTAGGACCGAAATGCAACAGTATCTATTTATCTAGAGGGATTATATCTATTATCTATTTATCTAGAGGGTTGACTGGTAGAGAATACCTATCGGCATTAAGTTCGCACTTTGTACAACATAGTTTTAGTTGTGAAAATGAAGTGTAAATAAATAAATAAATATATATCACTAAAATAAAAGGTTAATGAAATAGGGATCGTGAACTTGTAGAATCATCACACCTGTCAGCTCTTCAGTTCCTATCATTCCATACGACACCCACGCAAAGACGGTCTGCTTACTCGTATATCCGTGCAATATATGCCGTGTAATCCCAAACCTTTAGTAATCCATCCTTCAAGCAATCCATCAAATCTTGCAAGTTGGTCTTGGTACATTAGGGACGGAATTACACGAAAAACTCTACGTCAAGCGCAACTGGTGATTAAAATGGAACCTGATGCCAACGGGTACTTAGGGACTGTAAACATTAGTACCAACGCCCTACGCAGAAGGGTCAGCTTATATTGACAAGCGGAAGCGATTTTTGGAATTTTCTTCAAGAGACTTTCTAAAATTAAAAACCGAAGAAGTGCGAATCGAAATCACATGGCATTTTTTTGTGTCCCACTGCTAGTCAGTTGCAGGCCTTTAGTTGGGGAAGTCTTGGGCTTTCTTTAATACGTTGCTCCAATGCGGATTTGTAACGATGCGGATTACGATCAAGCTACACTTACGTACGTACACGTACTTTTAGCATCGGCGATCCGTGATTTAGTGACCATCCAAATCCAAATCCAAAACGTGCGGTTCCGATGCCGTGTTCAATGTGACTTGAACACGCGCTGCAGCATGCACATGCAAATCGCTGATCGCCTATGCTAAAAATAACTAGTGTAGAATGGCCGTTATGGGACAACCCGCCTGCACTAAGGCCAATAAGGCAACTGCGCAATAAGGCCTTTGACAAGGAATGGAACAATGGAACTTGACGGCTTAAAATGCCCTCCGAAGCAAGGAAGCGCGCACGAAATTTGCTATTAATAGTCACCTATTTTACATCTCGTCTGTTTCCCTACATGGAAACCCAGGTTCTCCACAAGTATTCAGAAACGCCACTAAGGCATTAGGAGCATAAAAATACGGCGGCTTAAATCAATTTTTCGTTTGATTTTCGTCCTCAGAACAGACCGGTAGCTGGCATATTAAAAAAATTGGTTCGGTTCTGAAAGCACATCACGTTTTAATAATTAAGAGGCGAAAAAACGAAGATCATTTTTAGAGCACCTACGTACGAGTATCTACGCCTTTATCTACCGATGCATCAATCAAAGCTATTTTTATTCAGAAAAATTTCATCGCAGTTATTATTATTTGCCTCACTATTAAACTATCGTAACTCAAAAATGAATATTTCTGCACTGAATCATTTATTTTTAGCACCTGGATTGCAATAAACTCAAACATTTGCAAATTATATTTCGGATGCCGTAAAACAGACGTTCTATTTCAACTTCGTACGATAGTCATAAAACATTTTATACCGAAAGTATTTCGAATAACGGACTGTTACAGAGCAGTCACACAAATATGTCGAGATTTAACGCGATTCAAATTTACGTGTACATATGACCACTTAATCTGTACTAATTGTAGCGACCTTCCGCTACTCATCAAGAGATGGCGCTACGGGTATTCCTGAATCACGCTATCGAAGTTTTCGGAATATCCTACCATATATACAAGCTCCGAATTGAGTCAGTCGGAGCGCGGCCGCTCCCCGGGCATGACCACCTCGCCCGGCGGGAGATCTCCCGTTGCCAAACTGGTGACCCTGGACAAGAATACGTCCCTTCTGACCTTCATCAGTCGCACCTTCACTCCCTGGATGGACTGCAGTATCACTTCACCAGCTCGTCAGGTTCATCGCAGCGCACCATGTACACGCTTCCTGTTCCTGATCAAGCTGCCTCCTGCGACGTCGTGGACGGCTCGAGTACACACTCTACTCGCCTCCACATTCCAACCTACCCTCACATCTCGACTCACCGAAGATAGAGGGCATCTTCACACTTCGCTTCACCCTCACATCCCGACTCACCGCGGATAGAGGGCAACACAAGGCCTCACCTTCACATCTCGACTCACTGAAGATAGAGGGCATTGAAGGCACTTGTAAGCGAAGACTGCACAAGCTTGGATTTCTGAAGATATCGACCTCCAGTCTGAGCAGGGGGTGATGTAGCGACCTTCCGCTACTCATCAAGAGATGGCGCTACGGGTATTCCTGAATCACGCTATCGAAGTTTTCGGAATATCCTACCATATATACAAGCTCCGAATTGAGTCAGTCGGAGCGCGGCCGCTCCCCGGGCATGACCACCTCGCCCGGCGGGAGATCTCCCTTTGCCAAACTAATTATATTATAAATGGAAACTTTGATATACAAGTATGTTTGGATTGATGTTAGTTGCTCAATCACGCAAGAACGGCTGAATGGATTGGGATGAAATTTGGTACAGAGATAGACTAGTGCACTTTTGTGTACTTTGAGTGTGTTGTGTAAAATGTACTGTTCCCGCATGATAGATTATAATAATCATATAAATTCAAATCACCCGAGCGAAGTCGGGTTAGATCACTAGTCCATTATTAAAACTTCCACCCGATTTTTGTCATTTCCACCATAGATAGTTACTAATATGTATCGTAACTCAAAAATAAATATTTTTGCATTAAATCATTTCTTTTTAGCACCTGGATTGCAATAAACTAAATAAATTCCCAAAATATATTTTGGGTGCTATAAAACAGACGTTCTATTTCAACTTCGTACGATAGTCATAAAACATTTTATACCGAAAGTATTTCGAATAACGGACTGTTACAGAGCATTCACACAAATATGTCGAGATTTAACGCCATTCAAATTTACGTGTACATTTGACCACTTAATCTGTACTAATATTATAAATGCGAAAGTTTGGATGTGTGGATCAATTCAATCACGGCTGAACGGATTGGGATGAAATTTGGTACAGAGGTAGACTAGTGTACTTTTGTGTACTTTGAGTGTGTTGTGTATGTGTGTGTGTGTGTGTGTGTTGTGTGTGTGTGCTATGTAAAATGTGCCGCTCCTGTGTCGTAGATTAGCATAATCATACTCTATATCGTACTACTAGTATCAATTCATATCCCCCGAGCGAAGCCGGGTAGGATCAGTTGTCCATTTTTAAAACTTTGACTCAATAAAATCATATCATTTAACTATCGTAAGACCGTAACAAATATTTTTGCATCAAATCATTTCTTTTAGCACCTTGATTGCAATAAACTAAAACATTTCTCAAAATATATTTTGGGTGCTATAAAACAGACGTTCTATATCAAGTGCCTACTATAGTCATAAAACATTTATAGCATATCCTCTGCATTTTATACTTTTATACCAAAAGTATTTCGAATTACTCACTGACAGAGCAGTCACACAAATATGCTGGGCTTTACGTGTTCGTTTGACCACTTAATTTATACAAATAGGTATTTATAAGTGGGAATGTTTGGACATGTTTGGATGTTCCGATGAATGTTTGCATCCATCTATCCAAACGGCATGGTTTGTAAAGATTTTTGTATCTCTCTCTCTCTTCTGTAACACACACTATAAACTAATTCTATAAAACAATCAAAAATATATAAAGTAATAAAACATTGCAATGTTTTCTCGTACTGCGGATCAGCAATTAATACTCACCAATTTTATTTAATTCTTTTCAATTGAAATTAATAACTATCGCTGCTAATTTCATTATCCCACCCATTACTATTTTATTAAAATAAAATCAGATTCCATTTCCTAGTAATTCTAGTAAAGTCCAATTTATCCCAAGCGACCACAAATATCTCTACTAGTACTTTAATTACCAGATTAACATTCTATTTAAGAGTGTTGACTCTGAGATTATGTATGTTTTTGGCTCCATTAAATGCTTATTTACCACCATAAATGTTAAATAAAACACCTCTACGATTCACTAAGGTATCGCTAAAATTGTGTGCTTAGAATTAGAAGCCATCTTAATTAGTATTAAAGAAATATAAACTCGACGCCTTGTGTGAACGTGCCTTTAGTAACAATCGCTTAGCGACAAATTCCACAAGACGTTAGAATTAAGCAAACCGCCTTTCAAATAACATTTAATGTTTAAAAAAGATTTAAACAAAAAAAATGGTTCTCTAAACCTATCTTTACTTTTTCTATCTAAACTAATAAAGCTGAAAATTTTGGTTTGTTTGAAAGCGCCAATATCAGGAACCATACCGCACTGTGCACCAATCCGCACTTGGCCAGCGTGGTGGACTATGGCCTAAATCCCTCTCAATTGTGAGAGGAGACCTGTGCATAGGAGTGGGACATAAAAAAGTTGAAAATAAATAGTTCTTTATTTTATATACTATAAGAAGAACTATTGGTTTGAACTGAAACACCAACCTTTTGTGTTGGATAGTTAATTTACCGAGGAAGGTTGTAGGCTTTAAAAAAATAACTTAAATAATGTTTTACAGTCATAGCCCCACAGTAGGAAAAGACCCCTGTGTCGTGGGTGCCATGGACACACACAAATACAGAAACATAAATACCCAGAAACGAGAACAGATATAACTCATCATTCAAAATTTCTCCCTCGCCGGGAACCGAACCCAGGACCCCCGATCGGCAGTTCAGCATGGTAACCATTACGCCAGGTGGCTCCTCATATCTATTTATCTTTTATTTACAAATACGTAAAAATAAATAAGTTGCCTCAAATAAGTTCATACCCATCCTCTTTTTGAATTTACTGTACATTTATCATCCAATCGTACCTAATAAAAAAATCGTATATTATGTCCCAATATAATTGACTTTAAATATTTTGTTAAATTAGCTCGCTATATTATACAGCTTTAATTTTATTCTGCACTAATAAAATTAAGCGCAATCTTGCGAAACCTCTTCCTCTAATATTGTTTATGGATCATAACATTCATAACAGAAATTAATCACTCGTTATATTGAGATAACGACGAATAGATAGAAACATAGAGTGATTAACTTTTTTAAAATAATGATTCAGATGAAACCCGTTTGTTGTCTACATTTTTCGAGTCTATTGTGAGGGAGGAATCGGAGAACTGACTGTAATAAAATATTGTCTCTCTTTTTAGGTACATTTCACAATACATCAATAACCAACCTGGACTGGAGGAACGTAATAAATTGAGCTTCAAGCTTTTTCAAGCAGGTACCTATACCTATGTAAAAACTCAAAAAGGATTGGTTCCAATTATTTGATCCTGATAACTACGCTGCTTATCGAACTAGGCGCAGTGAGTCTCCGTGAAACTAGCAGAGCATTTGTTAGAAGAGCATAAATAAATTGGTGTTCTGATGGCAGGCGCATGAGTTCCAGAGTTCCTTATAGTTTTCTTGAATAGTTCTGCCGTAAATACAAAGATATAGGCAGTATAAGATATTCATGAAATGCGCTGCTAACTTCCCATAGCCGTAGCAGAGCATTTTTAACGGATCCGAATGAAACTTAGGGTCCTGTTACATATCTATAAAACTGATAGTTCCTGATAGTTTTTTTTAAAAAAACTGTATTACAAAGCGAGAAAAAAATATTGTGTTTTTTTTTGCCTAATGTCTATAATTTGGATTCTGACGATGATAAATGCTGAAGAATTGCATGTAACTTCAAAAACTGATAAGGTAAGAAGAGACACACAGTAATACTATGAAATTAAGCATAAAACATTTAAATTACTCCATCAAGGTACAAGTAACCCAATCTCAAATGTAAAATGACGTAAATATTGCGTCGCATCTAAAAAGAAATAATTTAAATACAACCTATTAAATCAAATAGAACTCTGCGGTTTCTGTTAGAGTAAAATGTATTGTAAAATAATAATAATAAACAAAACCTAGAACTATCACAGAACTCTCAGCAAAGCAGATTGAGTTCCGAATAATATCGAAGAAATGAATCAAAATTTAAAAAAATCTTAGTAACTTATACACAGCACCCACAAACTAGAACTATGCAGTTTCTTATATTGTGGAATGTATTGTATTAGAATAAAAATAAATAAAATCTAGAACTATCACGGATCTCTCAACAAAGCAGATTGAATGCGGAACAATATGAAGCAATTAATCAAAATAAAAAAAAAATCTCAGTAACACATACACAACACCAATCAAATAGAACTCTACGGTTTCTGGTAGAGTAAAATGTATTGTAAAATAATAAAAATAATTAAAACCTAGAACTATCACATAACTCTCAGCAAAGCAGATTGAGTTCCGAATAATATCGAAGAAATGAATCAAAATTTAAAAAAATCTTAGTAACTTATACACAGCACCCACAAACTAGAACTCTGCAGTTTCTTATATTGTGGAATTTATTGTATAAGAATAAAAATAAATAAAGTCTAGAACTATCACGGATGTCTCAACAAAGCAGATTGAATGCGAAACAATATGAAGAAATTAATCAAAATTTAAAGAAATCTCAGTAACATGTAGACAACACCAATCAAATAGAACTCTACGGTTTCTGGTAGAGTAAAATGTATTGTAAAATAATAAAAATAATTAAAACCTAGAACTATCACATAACTCTCAGCAAAGCAGATTGAGTTCCGAATAATATCGAAGAAATGAATCAAAATTTAAAAAAATCTTAGTAACTTATACACAGCACCCACAAACTAGAACTATGCAGTTTCTTATATTGTGGAATGTATTGTATTAGAATAAAAATAAATAAAATCTAGAACTATCACGGATCTCTCAACAAAGCAGATTGAATGCGGAACAATATGAAGCAATTAATCAAAATAAAAAAAAAATCTCAGTAACACATACACAACACCAATCAAATAGAACTCTACGGTTTCTGGTAGAGTAAAATGTATTGTAAAATAATAAAAATAAACAAAACCTAGAACTATCACATAACTCTCAGCAAAGCAGATTGAGTTCCGAATAATATCGAAGAAATGAATCAAAATTTAAAAAAATCTTAGTAACTTATACACAGCACCCACAAACTAAAACTATGCAGTTTCTTATATTGTGGAATGTATTGTATTAGAATAAAAATAAATAAAATCTAGAACTACCACGGATCTCTCAACAAAGCAGATTGAATGCTGAAAAATATCGAAGAAATTAATCAAAATTGAAAAATTTACAGTAACATATAATACACAATACTAATAAACTAGAACCATACGGTTTCTGTTAGAATAAAATGTACTGTAAAAGAATAAAATAAATAATACCTAGAACTATCACAGAACTCTCAGCAAAGCAGATTGACTGCCGAACAATATCGAAGAAATGAATCAAAAGTTAAAAAAATCTTAGTAACTTATACACAGCACCCATAAACTAGAACTCGGCAGATTCTTATATTTAAGAATGTATTGTATAAGAATAAAAATAAATAAAATCTAGAACTAACACGGATCTCTCAACAAAGCAGATTGAATGCGGAACAATATGAGGCAATTAATCAAAATTAAAAAAATCTCAGTAACACATACACAACACCAATCAAATAGAACTTTGCGGTTTCTGTTAGAGTAAAATGTATTGTAAAATAATAAAAATAATTAAAACCTAGAACTATCACAGAACTCTCAGCAAAGCAGATTGACTTCCAAATAATATCGAAGAAATGAATCAAAATTTAAAAAAATCTTAGTAACTTATACACAGCACCCACAAACTAGAACTATGCAGTTTCTTATATTGTGGAATGTATTGTATTAGAATAAAAATAAATAAAATCTAGAACTATCACGGATCTCTCAACAAAGCAGATTGAATGCGGAACAATATGAAGCAATTAATCAAAATTAAAAAAAAATCTCAGTAACACATACACAACACCAATCAAATAGAACTCTGCGGTTTCTGGTAGAGTAAAATGTATTGTAAAATAATAAAAATAAACAAAACCTAGAACTATCACATAACTCTCAGCAAAGCAGATTGAGTTCCGAATAATATCGAAGAAATGAATCAAAATTTAAAAAAATCTTAGTAACTTATACACAGCACCCACAAACTAGAACTCTGCAGTTTCTTATATTGTGGAATTTATTGTATAAGAATAAAAATAAATAAAGTCTAGAACTATCACGGATGTCTCAACAAAGCAGATTGAATGCGAAACAATATGAAGAAATTAATCAAAATTTAAAGAAATCTCAGTAACATGTAGACAACACCAATCAAATAGAACTCTGCGGTTTCTGTTAGAGTAAAATATATTGTAAAATAATAAAAATAAACAAAACCTAGAACTATCACAGAACTCTCAGCAAAGCAGATTGACTTCCAAATAATATCGAAGAAATGAATCAAAATTTAAAAAAATCTTAGTAACTTATACACAGCACCCACAAACTAGAACTATGCAGTTTCTTATATTGTGGAATGTATTGTATTAGAATAAAAATAAATAAAATCTAGAACTACCACGGATCTCTCAACAAAGCAGATTGAATGCGAAACAATATGAAGAAATTAATCAAAATTTAAAGAAATCTCAGTAACATGTAGACAACACCAATCAAATAGAACTCTGCGGTTTCTGTTAGAGTAAAATATATTGTAAAATAATAAAAATAAACAAAACCTAGAACTATCACAGAACTCTCAGCAACGCAGATTGACTTCCAAATAATATCGAAGAAATGAATCAAAATTTAAAAAAATCTTAGTAACTAATACACAGCAACCACAAACTAGAACTATGCAGTTTCTTATATTGTGGAATGTATTGTATTAGAATAAAAATAAATAAAATCTAGAACTATCACGGATCTCTCAACAAAGCAGATTGAATGCGGAACAATATGAAGCAATTAATCAAAATTAAAAAAAAATCTCAGTAACACATACACAACACCAATCAAATAGAACTCTGCGGTTTCTGGTAGAGTAAAATGTATTGTAAAATAATAAAAATAAACAAAACCTAGAACTATCACATAACTCTCAGCAAAGCAGATTGAGTTCCGAATAATATCGAAGAAATGAATCAAAATTTAAAAAAATCTTAGTAACTTATACACAGCACCCACAAACTAAAACTATGCAGTTTCTTATATTGTGGAATGTATTGTATTAGAATAAAAATAAATAAAATCTAGAACTACCACGGATATCTCAACAAAGCAGATTGAATGCTGAAAAATATCGAAGAAATTAATCAAAATTGAAAAATTTACAGTAACATATAATACACAATACTAATAAACTAGAACCATACGGTTTCTGTTAGAATAAAATGTACTGTAAAAGAATAAAATAAATAATACCTAGAACTATCACAGAACTCTCAGCAAAGCAGATTGACTGCCGAACAATATCGAAGAAATGAATCAAAAGTTAAAAAAATCTTAGTAACTTATACACAGCACCCATAAACTAGAATTCGGCAGATTCTTATATTTAAGAATGTATTGTATAAGAATAAAAATAAATAAAATATAGAACTAACACGGATCTCTCAACAAAGCAGATTGAATGCGGAACAATATGAGGCAATTAATCAAAATTAAAAAAATCTCAGTAACACATACACAACACCAATCAAATAGAACTTTGCGGTTTCTGTTAGAGTAAAATGTATTGTAAAATAATAAAAATAATTAAAACCTAGAACTATCACAGAACTCTCAGCAAAGCAGATTGACTTCCAAATAATATCGGAGTAAGGAATCAAAATTTTTAAAAATCTCAGTAACTTATACAATGCACCCATAAACTAGAACTCTGCAGTTTCTTATATAAAAGAATGTATTGTATAAGAATAAAAATAAACAAAATCTAGAACTAACGCGGATCTCTCAACAAAGCAGATTGAATGCGGAACAATATGAAGCAATTAATTAAAATTTTAAAAATCTCAGTAACACATACACAACACCAATCAAATAGAACTCTGCGGTTTCTGGTAGAAAAAAATGTATTGTAAAATAATAAAAATAAACAAAACCTAGAACTATCACAGAACTCTCAGCAAAGCAGATTGACTTCCAAATAATATCTGAGAAAGGAATCAAAATTTTAAAAAATCTAAGTAACTTACACAATGCACCCATAAACTAGAACTCTACAGTTTCTTATATTTAAAAATGTATTGTATAAGAATAAAAATAAATAAAATCTAGAACTATCACGGATCTCTCAACAAAGCAGATTGAATGCGAAACAATATGAAGCAATTAATCAAAATTAAAAAAAAAACTCAGTAACACATACACAACACCAATCAAATAGAACTCTGCGGTTTCTGATAGAGTAAAATGTATTGTAAAATAATAAAAATAAACAAAACCTAGAACTATTACAGAACTCTCAGCAAAGCAGATTGACTTCCAAATAATATCGGAGAAAGGAATCAAAATTTTAAAAAATCTAAGTAACTTATACAATGCACCCATAAACTAGAACTCTGCAGTTTCTTATATTTAAGAATGTATTGTATAAGAATAAAAATAAACAAAATCTAGAACTAACGCGGATCTCTCAACAAAGCAGATTGAATGCGGAACAATATGAAGAAATTAATCAAAATTTAAAGAAATCTTAGTAAAATATACACAACACCAATCAAATAGAACTCTCCGGTTTCTGTTAGAATAAAATATCTTGTAAAATAATAAAAATAAACGAAACCTAGAACTATCACAAAACTTTCAGCAAAGCAGATTGACCGCAGCGTAATATATAAGAAATAAATAAAAATTTAAAATAATCTAAGTAACTTATACACAGCACCCATAAACTAGAATTCTACTGTTTCTTATAAAATAGAATATTTTGTACAAGAATAAAAATAAAAGAAATCTAGAACTATCACGGATCTCTCAACAAAGCAGATTGTATGCGGAATAATATGAAGAAATTAATCAAAATTGAAAAAATCTTAGTAACACATACACAACACCAATCAACTAGAACTCTACGGTTTCTATTAGACTACAATATAATGTAAAATAATAAAATAAACGAAACCTAGAACTATCACAGAACTCTCAGCAAAGCAGATTGATTGCTGAAAAATATCGAAGAAATTAATCAAAATTGAAAAATTTACAGTAACATATAATACACAATACTAATAAACTAGAACCATACGGTTTCTGTTAGAATAAAATGTACTGTAAAAGAATAAAATAAATAATACCTAGAACTATCACAGAACTCTCAGCAAAGCAGATTGACTGCCGAACAATATCGAAGAAATGAATCAAAAGTTAAAAAAATCTTAGTAACTTATACACAGCACCCATAAACTAGAACTCGGCAGATTCTTATATTTAAGAATGTATTGTATAAGAATAAAAATAAATAAAATCTAGAACTAACACGGATCTCTCAACAAAGCAGATTGAATGCGGAACAATATGAGGCAATTAATCAAAATTAAAAAAATCTCAGTAACACATACACAACACCAATCAAATAGAACTTTGCGGTTTCTGTTAGAATAAAATGTATTGTAAAATAATAAAAATAATTAAAACCTAGAACTATCACAGAACTCTCAGCAAAGCAGATTGACTTCCAAATAATATCGGAGTAAGGAATCAAAATTTTTAAAAATCTCAGTAACTTATACAATGCACCCATAAACTAGAACTCTGCAGTTTCTTATATAAAAGAATGTATTGTATAAGAATAAATATAAACAAAATCTAGAACTAACGCGGATCTCTCAACAAAGCAGATTGAATGCGGAACAATATGAAGCAATTAATTAAAATTTTAAAAATCTCAGTAACACATACACAACACCAATCAAATAGAACTCTGCGGTTTCTGGTAGAAAAAAATGTATTGTAAAATAATAAAAATAAACAAAACCTAGAACTATCACAGAACTCTCAGCAAAGCAGATTGACTTCCAAATAATATCTGAGAAAGGAATCAAAATTTTAAAAAATCTAAGTAACTTACACAATGCACCCATAAACTAGAACTCTACAGTTTCTTATATTTAAAAATGTATTGTATAAGAATAAAAATAAATAAAATCTAGAACTATCACGGATCTCTCAACAAAGCAGATTGAATTCGGAACAATATGAAGAAATTAATCAAAATTTAAAAAAATCTCAGTAACATATACACAACACCAATCAAATAGAACTCTGCGGTTTCTGGTAGAGTAAAATGTATTGTAAAATAATAAAAATAAACAAAACCTAGAACTATCACAGAACTCTCAGCAAAGCAGATTGAGTTCCGAATAATATCGAAGAAAGGAATCAAAATTTAAAAAAAATTTAGTAACTTATACACAGCACTCATAAACTAGAACTCTGCAGTTTCTTATATTGTGGAATATATTGTATAAGAACAAAAATAAATAAAGTCTAGAACTATCACGGATCTCTCAACAAAGCAGATTGTATGCGGAATAATATGAAGAAATTAATCAAAATTGAAAAAATCTTAGTAACACATACACAACACCAATCAACTAGAACTCTACGGTTTCTATTAGACTACAATATAATGTAAAATAATAAAATAAACGAAACCTAGAACTATCACAGAACTCTCAGCAAAGCAGATTGACTGCCGAATAATATAGAAGAAATAAATCAAAATTTTAAAAAATCTAAGTAATTTATACACAGCACTCATAAACTAGAACTTTTCAGTTTCTTATATTGTAGAATGTATTGTATAAGAATAAAAATAAACGAAATCTAGAACTACCACGGATCTCTCAGCAAAGCAGATTGACTGACGAATTATATCGAAGAAATAAATCAAAATTTATAAAAATCTAAGTAATTTATACACAGCACCCATAAACTAGAACCCTGCAGTTTCTTATATTGTAGAATATATTGTATAAGAATAAAAATAAACAAAATCTTGATCTGTCACGGATCTCTCAACAAAGCAGATTGAATGCGTAAAAAAATATAAGTAAATAATAAAAAATCTCAGTAAAATATTCACAACACCACTCAAATAGAACTCTGCGGTTTTTGATAGAGTAAAATATACTCTATAACATTTAAAGTAAACGAAATCTTCAACTATCGCAAAACTCTCTGCAAAGCAGATTGACGTGATAGCCGAATAATATCGAAGAAATGAATTAAAATTTTAAAATGTCGGTAAAATATACACAACACCAATAAACTAGAACTATGCTGTTTCTGATAATGTAGTGATTTCTGTATAATACTTAAAGTAAATGAAATCTGGAACTATCACTGAACTCTCAGCACAGCAGATTGACTGCCGAACAATATCAAAGAAATTCATCAAAATTTTAAAAAATCTCAGTTACTTATACACAGCACCCTTCAACTAGAACTCTGCGGTTTCTTTTAGAATAAAATGTATTGTAATGAAATAAAAATAAAAAAAACCTAGTTCTATCCCAGAACTCTCAGCAAAGCAGATTGACTGCAGATTGATTGATTGAAGAAAATATTCCTAATTGAATAAAATTATCGGTTATTCTGTTATACAGTATAGTTACAGCACCAATCAGTGAGAACTTTTTGATTTTTGATAAAATGTTATGTATCTTGTATCTTCAAATATAATTTTTAACTAGAAGTTTCAGTAGCATACCGAAGAACATCACAGAAATTCTTCGTTATTGACAAAAATTATCAATTATTACAGTAATTAAAGCGAACTCTATTACTTAAGATAAAATAGTATCAATCCTTGACTACAATAAAATCAATTATTAGATTCTGGAACGCTCGGAAAAAACATCAGCAAAGCATACCTGCTGTGTACGGAAAAATATCGAAGAAATTAATCTTAATTGAAAAAAAAATATATATCAGTTTTCCTTATATAACTTAAATCAACGAGAATTCTCATATTTTTGATAGAATAGAACCTAATTTATAACAATAAAAAATAAGTAGACCTCTCAAAAAAAGCAGTGCATGTAGTATACTGAACAATGTCTAAGACATATACCATCGCGAAAGTAAGTAAAAATATAATAATTAATACATAACTTTTATTTAGTGTATAAATCGTGGTAATAAAGAAGTATAGCTTTATTTTGTAGATGGTAGAACTATTATGGTTCACCCGGGGAAGTACCACCACTGCACCCACTTCTGCCGTGAAGCAATTATATTGTGTTTCGGTGGAAAGGTGCAGTTGCCGGCCACACTTACATGAGGCGACCACCAGCCTCCGGAGTAGCAGCGCAACTGCATACTACCTCAGACAAGACTTACCTATGCCGCTATAAACATCGTTTTTAACATTGAGGTTGTATGTAGATGTCCATGGGCTGCAGAGACCACTTAACACCATGTGGCCTGCATGCTCGTCTGCTACTCCATTCAAATAAAAAAAGGAGCGTGTAAAGCGGACTGTGGAGGACCGCCACGAGTCCAGATATTGCCGGTGGAACTGTAACCTTCGTCTGGTGGTATATTCATGAAATGGGGACGTAGGTATCATTTTGAAAAAATCCTCGGAGCACTCACCATAGTAAAGTCGGTAGAACATGCAGAGCAAGCCTATATCTCTTCGCAAGCTAAGCGGTTCTAGCCAGTCAGTCAATCTTGGGTCGTATATATTGTATGATAAATCTGTATTGCTGAGAGTTTCGTGAAAGTTCTAGATCCCAATTATTTTCCATAATGACTTTACATTACTTACTTACTACTCTAACAGAAACTACAGAATTCTAGTTGATGGGTGCTGTGACTAATTTACTTAGATTTTTTAAGTTTTAATTTGTTTCGTCGATATTGTTCGGCAGTCAATCTGCTTTGCTGAGAGTTCTGTGATAGTTCTAGGTATTATTTATTTTATTCTTTTACAGTACATTTTATTCTAACAGAAACCGTATGGTTCCAGTTTATTAGTATTGTGTATTATATGTTACTGTCAATTTTTCAATTTTGATTAATTTCTTCGATATTTTTCGGCATTCAATCTGCTTTGTTGAGAGATCCGTGATAGTTCTAGATTTTATTTATTTTTATTCTAATACAATACATTCCACAATATAAGAAACTGCAGAGTTCTAGTTTGTGGGTTCTGTGTATAAGTTACTAAGATTTTTTAAAATTTTGATTCATTTCTTCGATATTATTCGGAACTCAATCTGCTTTGCTGAGAGTTATGTGATAGTTCTAGGTTTTGTTTATTTTTATTATTTTACAATACATTTTACTCTAACAGAAACCGCAGAGTTCTATTTGATTGGTGTTGTCTATATGTTACTGAGATTTCTTTAAATTTTGATTAATTTCTTCATATTGTTCCGCATTCAATCTGCTTTGTTGAGACATCCGTGATAGTTATAGACTTTATTTATTTTTGTTCTTATACAATATATTCCACAATATAAGAAACTGCAGAGTTCTAGTTTATGAGTGCTGTGTATAAGTTACTTAATTTTTTTTAAATTTTGATTCCTTTTTTCGATATTATTCGGAACTCAATCTGCTTTGCTGAGAGTTCCGTGATAGTTCAGGGTTTTGTTTATTTTTATTATTTCACAATACATTTTACTCTATCAGAAACCGCAGAGTTCTATTTGATTGGTGTTGTGTATATGTTACTGAGATTTTTTTTTAAATTTTGATTAATTTCTTCATATTGTTCCGAATTCAATCTGCTTTGTTGAGAGATCCGTGATAGTTCTAGATTTTGTTTATTTTTATTCTTATACAACACATTTTTAAATATAAGAAACTGCAGAGTTCTAGTTTATGGGTGCATTGTATAAGTTACTTAGATTTTTTAAAATTTTGATTCCTTTCTCCGATATTATTTGGAAGTCAATCTGCTTTGCTGAGAGTTCTGTGATAGTTCTAGGTTTTGTTTATTTTTATTATTTTACAATACATTTTACTCTAACAGAAACCGCAGAGTTCTATTTGATTGGTGTTGTCTATATGTTACTGAGATTTTTTTTAAATTTTGATTAATTTCTTCATATTGTTCCGAATTCAATCTGCTTTGTTGAGAGATCCGTGATAGTTTTAGATTTTGTTTATTTTTATTCTTATACAACACATTTTAAATATAAGAAACTGCAGAGTTCTAGTTTATGGGTGCATTGTATAAGTTACTTAGATTTTTTAAAATTTTGATTCCTTTCTCCGATATTATTTGGAAGTCAATCTGCTTTGCTGAGAGTTCTGTGATAGTTCTAGGTTTTGTTTATTTTTATTATTTTACAATACATTTTACTCTACCAGAAACCGCAGAGTTCTATTTGATTGGTGTTGTGTATATGTTACTTAGATTTTTTTAAATTTTGATTAATTTCTTCATATTGTTCCGAATTCAATCTGCTTTGTTGAGAGATCCGTGATAGTTCTAGATTTTATTTATTTTTATTCTTATACAATACATTTTAAATATAAGAAACTGTAGAGTTCTAGTTTATGGGTGCATTGTGTAAGTTACTTAGATTTTTTAAAATTTTGATTCCTTTCTCAGATATTATTTGGAAGTCAATCTGCTTTGCTGAGAGTTCTGTGATAGTTCTAGGTTTTGTTTATTTTTATTATTTTACAATACATTTTTTTCTACCAGAAACCGCAGAGTTCTATTTGATTGGTGTTGTGTATGTGTTACTGAGATTTTTAAAATTTTAATTAATTGCTTCATATTGTTCCGCATTCAATCTGCTTTGTTGAGAGATCCGCGTTAGTTCTAGATTTTGTTTATTTTTATTCTTATACAATACATTCTTAAATATAAGAATCTGTAGAGTTCTAGTTTATGGGTGCATTGTATAAGTAACTTAGATTTTTTAAAATTTTTATTCCTTTCTCCGATATTATTTGGAAGTCAATCTGCTTTGCTGAGAGTTCTGTGATAGTTCTAGGTTTTGTTTATTTTTATTATTTTACAATACATTTTACTCTACCAGAAACCGCAGAGTTCTATTTGATTGGTGTTGTGTATATGTTACTGAGATTTCTTTAAATTTTGATTAATTTCTTCATATTGTTCCGCATTCAATCTGCTTTGTTGAGACATCCGTGATAGTTCTAGACTTTATTGAAGTTATACTTCTTTAGGCGCGTTATGAAAAACTGATGAGAGTGAAATTTCAAGATGCGCGCGCATCACTGTAACACAAAATTAACAAGATGAAGTTGCCCACTCTCGGAAAAAAGCTACCAACGAAATAGAAATAAAACCTCTCTTAGTCGCGCATGTTGGTACGCTTGTCGAAAGAGTCCGTCAATGGAACGTTTCTCAACACGCATCAACAATATTTATCACAAAACACATTTATCCGTGTTTTAAAAAAACACGGACTCGTTTTTCAATTTATGTTCATAAATTTCATGTAACTACATGTGTCTGAGTGTTTGGTGGTAAAATGTTTAAAAAACTTTCGTTTTACTTCTATAGCTTTTTATCAAAATGTTATATAGAAACGTTCTTATCACTGCTGTCAGACATCTGTCAAACGTGCACGTTATGACACTTATGTATGACCGCCGAAGTCACCGAAGTGTTTTGAATTTGAACAACTTTGTCTTTCTTTAATAATTTCAAATTTATTTGTTATTTCCGTACAACATGACGTCAATATAAATGGATAAGAAATGTTGCGTGCCGAAATGCAACGTAACACGTGAGTAAATACTTCATTATTTCATAGATACACAAGTGTTGATACACGATGAAATAATTTAGGACCACCATGTGTTGATACACGATGAAATAATTTAGGACCACCATTGTTCGTTCTCTTGCCTACCTGTACCTACAAACTAAAACTTCTGATTCGTAAACATCAATTTGCAGTATAAAAGCTTTGGTCAGAGAGTTATTAATTACATTTACAAAATGACTTGTTTCTTTAATAATATAAGTTTTGGCGGTTAGGAAGCGCACATGACCCGACAGTTAGCGTAGAACGCAATCGATCTATGCGACTAAGCCAAACGGGCGCGGTCGGGTGTGAGGTGGGTGACCGCTAGTGGCAAAAAATTACGCACGCAAATTAGGCACGGTAAGCCGTCGGTCCCGGTTGTTGTCGATAGATAACGGTCGTTAAACCTTGTCGAAGGCTTTATGGGCGATTTGATAACATCCGACCGCGGGTTGGCCACTAACCTGCATCTCCACCAACCCGCATTGGAGCAGCGTGGTGGAGTAAGCTCCAGGCCCAGCGGCCAGGCTTAAATGCACTTAAAATAAACTTAAACTTAAAATAAGTGCATAGATTGATATTTATAGATTTGAGGTGAATTGTCGGTATGTATAATTTATTTACATCGTAAATTATAAAGCATTATTTACACTAATTCATATCTATCTAGCTATATTCTTTTGAAGGTTTCTCTTAAACTAATAAGAAGTATAACTTCTAACGCGTGTACATAAGTACACACATTCTTTTTTTTTATTTTTTATTCTTATACAATAAATTCCACAATATAAGAAACTGCAGAGTTCTAGTTTGTGGGTGCTGTGTATAAGTTACTAAGATTTTTTAAAATTTTGATTCATTTCTTCGATATTATTCGAAACTCAATCTGCTTTGCTGAGAGTTATGTGATAGTTCTAGGTTTTGTTTATTTTTATTATTTTACAATACAATTTACTCTACCAGAAACCGCAGTGTTCTATTTGATTGGTGTTGTGTATGTGTTACTGAGATTTTTTTAATTTTGATTAATTGCTTCATATTGTTCCGCATTCAATCTGCTTTGTTGAGAGATCCGTGATAGTTCTAGATTTTATTTATTTTTATTCTAATACAATACATTTCCCAATATAAGAAACTGCATAGTTCTAGTTTGTGGGTGCTGTGTATAAGTAACTAAGATTTTTTTAAATTTTGATTCATTTCTTCGATATTATTCGGAACTCAATCTGCTTTGCTGAGAGTTATGTGATAGTTCTAGGTTTTGTTTATTTTTATTATTTTACAATACATTTTACTCTAACAGAAACCGCAGAGTTCTATTTGATTGGTGTTGTCTACATGTTACTGAGATTTCTTTAAACTTTGATTAATTTCTTCATATTGTTCCGCATTCAATCTGCTTTGTTGAGACATCTGTGATAGTTCTAGACTTTATTTATTTTTATTCTTATACAATACATTTTTAAATATAAGAAACTGTAGAGTTCTAGTTTATGGGTGCATTGTGTAAGTTACTTAGATTTTTTAAAATTTTGATTCCTTTCTCAGATATTATTTGGAAGTCAATCTGCTTTGCTGAGAGTTATGTGATAGTTCTAGGTTTTGTTTATTTTTATTATTTTACAATACATTTTACTCTACCAGAAACCGCAGAGTTCTATTTGATTGGTGTTGTGTATATGTTACTGAGATTTTTTTAAATTTTGATTCATTTCTTCATATTGTTCCGAATTCAATCTGCTTTGTTGAGAGATCCGTGATAGTTCTAGATTTTATTTATTTTTATTCTTATACAATACATTTTTAAATATAAGAAACTGTAGAGTTCTAGTTTATGGGTGCATTGTGTAAGTTACTTAGATTTTTTAAAATTTTGATTCCTTTCTCAGATATTATTTGGAAGTCAATCTGCTTTGCTGAGAGTTCTGTGATAGTTCTAGGTTTTGTTTATTTTTATTATTTTACAATACATTTTACTCTACCAGTAACCGCAGAGTTCTATTTGATTGGTGTTGTGTATATGTTACTGAGATTTCTTTAAATTTTGATTCATTTCTTCATATTGTTCCGCATTCAATCTGCTTTGTTGAGAGATCCGCGTTAGTTCTAGATTTTGTTTATTTTTATTCTTATACAATACATTCTTAAATATAAGAAACTGCAGAGTTCTAGTTTGTGGGTGCATTGTATAAGTTACTTAGATTTTTAAAATTTTTGATTCCTTACTCCTATATTATTTGGAAGTCAATCTGCTTTGCTGAGAGTTCTGTGATAGTTCTAGGTTTTAATTATTTTTATTATTTTACAATACATTTTTTTCTAACAGAAACCGCAAAGTTCTATTTGATTGGTGTTGTGTATGTCTTACTGAGATTTTTTTAATTTTGATTAATTGCCTCATATTGTTCCGCATTCAATCTGCTTTGTTGAGAGATCCGTGTTAGTTCTAGATTTTATTTATTTTTATTCTTATACAATACATTCTCAAATATAAGAATCTGCCGAGTTCTAGTTTATGGGTGCTGTGTATAAGTTACTAAGATTTTTTTAACTTTTGATTCATTTCTTCGATATTGTTCGGCAGTCAATCTGCTTTGCTGAGAGTTCTGTGATAGTTCTAGGTATTATTTATTTTATTCTTTTACAGTACATTTTATTCTAACAGAAACCGTATGGTTCTAGTTTATTAGTATTGTGTATTATATGTTACTGTAAATTTTTCAATTTTGTTTAATTTCTTCGATATTTTTCAGCATTCAATCTGCTTTCTTGAGAGATCCGTGGTAGTTCTAGATTTTATTTATTTTTATTCTAATACAATACATTCCACAATATAAGAAACTGCATAGTTTTAGTTTGTGGGTGCTGTGTATAAGTTACTAAGATTTTTTAAAATTTTGATTCATTTCTTCGATATTATTCGGAACTCAATCTGCTTTGCTGAGAGTTATGTGATAGTTCTAGGTTTTGTTTATTTTTATTATTTTACAATACATTTTACTCTAACAGAAACCGCAGAGTTCTATTTGATTGGTGTTGTCTACATGTTACTGAGATTTCTTTAAATTTTGATTAATTTCTTCATATTGTTCCGCATTCAATCTGCTTTGTTGAGAGATCCGCGTTAGTTCTAGATTTTGTTTATTTTTATTCTTATACAATACATCCTTAAATATAAGAAACTGCAGAGTTCTAGTTTATGGGTGCATTGTATAAGTTACTTAGATTTTTAAAATTTTTGATTCCTTACTCCAATATTATTTGGAAGTCAATCTGCTTTGCTGAGAGTTCTGTGATAGTTCTAGGTTTTAATTATTTTTATTATTTTACAATACATTTTGCTCTAACAGAAACGGCAAAGTTCTATTTGATTGGTGTTGTGTATGTGTTACTGAGATTTTTTTTTAATTTTGATTAATTGCCTCATATTGTTCCGCATTCAATCTGCTTTGTTGAGAGATCCGTGTTAGTTCTAGATTTTATTTATTTTTATTCTTATACAATACATTCTTAAATATAAGAATCTGCAGAGTTCTAGTTTATGGGTGCATTGTATAAGTTACTTAGATTTTTAAAATTTTGATTCCTTACTCCTATATTATTTGGAAGTCAATCTGCTTTGCTGAGAGTTCTGTGATAGTTCTAGGTTTTAATTATTTTTATTATTTTACAATACATTTTACTCTAACAGAAACCGCAAAGTTCTATTTGATTGGTGTTGTGTATGTGTTACTGAGATTTTTTTTAATTTTGATTAATTGCCTCATATTGTTCCGCATTCAATCTGCTTTGTTGAGAGATCCGTGTTAGTTCTAGATTTTATTTATTTTTATTCTTATACAATACATTCTTAAATATAAGAATCTGCCGAGTTCTAGTTTATGGGTGCATTGTATAAGTTACTTAGATTTTTAAAAATTTTGATTCCTTACTCCGATATTATTTGGAAGTCAATCTGCTTTGCTGAGAGTTCTGTGATAGTTCTAGGTTTTTATTATTTTTATTATTTTACAATACATTTTACTCTACCAGAAACCGCAGAGTTCTATTTGATTGGTGTTGTGTATATGTTACTGAGATTTCTTTAAATTTTGATTAATTTCTTCATATTGTTCCGCATTCAATCTGCTTTGTTGAGAGATCCGCGTTAGTTCTAGATTTTGTTTATTTTTATTCTTATACAATACATCCTTAAATATAAGAAACTGCAGAGTTCTAGTTTATGGGTGCATTGTATAAGTTACTTAGATTTTTAAAATTTTTGATTCCTTACTCCAATATTATTTGGAAGTCAATCTGCTTTGCTGAGAGTTCTGTGATAGTTCTAGGTTTTAATTATTTTTATTATTTTACAATACATTTTGCTCTAACAGAAACGGCAAAGTTCTATTTGATTGGTGTTGTGTATGTGTTACTGAGATTTTTTTTAATTTTGATTAATTGCCTTATATTGTTCCGCATTCAATCTGCTTTGTTGAGAGATCCGTGTTAGTTCTAGATTTTATTTATTTTTATTCTCATACAATACATTCTTAAATATAAGAATCTGCAGAGTTCTAGTTTATGTGTGCATTGTATAAGTTACTTAGATTTTTAAAATTTTGATTCCTTACTCCTATATTATTTGGAAGTCAATCTGCTTTGCTGAGAGTTCTGTGATAGTTCTAGGTTTTAATTATTTTAATTATTTTACAATACATTTTACTCTAACAGAAACCGCAAAGTTCTATTTGATTGGTGTTGTGTATGTGTTACTGAGATTTTTTTAATTTTGATTAATTGCCTCATATTGTTCCGCATTCAATCTGCTTTGTTGAGAGATCCGTGTTAGTTCTAGATTTTATTTATTTTTATTCATATACAATACATTCCACAATATAAGAAACTGCATAGTTCTAGTTTGTGGGTGCTGTGTATAAGTTACTAAGATTTTTTTAAATTTTGATTCATTTCTTCGATATTATTCGGAACTGAATCTGCTTTGCTGAGAGTTCTGTGATAGTTCTAGGTTTTGTTTATTATTATTATTTTACAATACATTTTACTCTAACAGAAACCGCAGAGTTCTATTTGATTTAATAGGTTGTATTTAAATTATTTCTTTTTAGATGCGACGCAATATTTACGTCATTTTACATTTGAGATTGGGTTACTTGTACCTTGATAGAGTAATTTAAATGTTTTATGCTTTAGTTTCATAGTATCACTGTGTGTCTCTTCTTACCTTATCAATTTTTGAAGTTACATGCAATTCTTCAGCATTTATCATCGTCAGAATCCAAATTATAGACATAAGGCAAAAAAAAACACAATTTTTTTTTCTCGCTTTGTAAAACAGTTTTTTTTAAAAAACTATCAGGAACTATCAGTTTTATAGATATGTAACAGGACCCTAAGTTTCATTCGGATCCGTTAAAAATGCTCTGCTACGGCTATGGGAAGTTAGCAGCGCATTTCATGAATATCTTATACTGCCTATATCTTTGTATTTACGGCAGAACTATTCAAGAAAACTATAAGGAACTCTGGAACTCATGCGCCTGCCATCAGAACACCAATTTATTTTTGCTCTTCTAACAAATGCTCTGCTAAGTTCACTGAGGCGCGCAGTGAGGCGTTGATATATCAAACCAACTTCAATCAAAAAAGGAGGAGGTTAATAATTCGACTATATATTTTTTTATGTTTGTTACTTCAGAACTTTCGACTGGATGGCACCGACTCCAAAAACAACAATAATTGAACCTACATTACATGGATAACAGATCGTATCTACATATTGATGAGTAGAAAATGTAAGTTGACTATTAAATTGTAGAAGAATACGCAATTATTTTTTTTACTTTTTAGTGCATATTATGTAATTTGTTTTGGAATAGTTTTCTTTAGAAGTCAGTTTTTTGTTTTGTTAAAACTTTTATTTATTTATATTAAATAAATTATAAAATTACTTTGGCTAAAACCCTTTTTGCGTCCCACTGCTGGGCACGGGTCTCTCCCCATTATTGGGGAGGCCTGGAGCTTACTCCACCACGCTGCTCCAATGCGGGTTGGTGGAGATGCGGGTTAGTGGCCAACGCGCTGTCGGATGTTTTCAAACCGCCTATAAGGCCTCCGACTAGGTTTAACGACTGTTATCCATCGACAACAACCGGGACCGACGGCTTAACGTGCCCTCCGAAGCACGGAAACGCGCATGATATTTTTGCCACTAGCGGTCACCCATCTCACACCCGACCGCGCCCGTTTGGCTTAGCTGCGTAAATCGCTTGCGTTCTACGCTCGCCGCCAGGCCATGCGCGCTTCTTTTAATTACTTTGACAGAATGCAAATTCTTATTTTAAATCTCGTTCAGGTCAAGCTTTCTGTTGCGCTTTTCTTGTAGGTCACTTCAATAACTTCTCTGTTAAACTCGTAACTCGCTGGTTCTAGTCATCAATTTACATCCATCCGGTGTTTGGCGTTGCATGAAGACCAAGATTAAAGACCTTTCGTGCTGAACAATTTCTTGTTAAATGTAGTTTTTGTAAGAATAGCCCGGCAATATGAACAATTTGCATAGCATAATTGACAAGGCAAGATTTTGTTCTTTGTCGAGGACCGTCAGTTTCAATTTATGAGTTAACATCATTAGAGCGATTAACAGGGATATTGAATTTATGTAAATGCCTTGTTGCCGTAAGGTTAAGGCTATATTTAGAATGACGTTGAATCAGTTTTAAAGTAATTGACTGTGCTGTGCCGTTAATATCTATGTACTAAGCGGGAAAGTGCGGGTTGATCCAGCTTAAAGTTTAAATTGTTTTGAATGTAATGTCACTCACGCATGACATTTTTGAAGTGAAAACATCTTTAGCGGCGTTGTGCACTTTTTTGGGATGGGTAAAAAATATTAAACTCGCGTCAGGACACGTGGCCTGATCGAATATTCGTAAGACGGAGGGGTGATAGCTGATGACGGCTCGACTGTCTATACTTGTAAAATTCGTTTATATCAAGTATTTAAAATATGGACATTGAACAAAGTGCATCTATTAATGAAAAAAGTGACGAAGAAATAGTGAAATAAAATGAGTGAGTACTTTATAAAAATACTAGGCAAAAACCTACTGAAAATACTAGATGAAAAATAATACTGATAATAAAAGTAATTCGGGCAAAATTATGCCCTAACCATTCCAAAATATCGAAAATGCACAACGTTAATGTTCAAGTTTTCACTTCTGCCGGCACTACCAGAGTGCAACCCGTTTTTTTATTATCAAAACTAGCTTTTCGTTCGCGACTTCGCCTGCGTGCAATCCGATTATCATTTCATACGAATTTTTATCTCATATTGACAAAATATCTATCCAGTGTCCAAATAAAAAGTTCCATGTTTTTATCTTCGAGGATGTCGACGTCACACTTTATAAAATTTTCAGCCATTAAGCCCTTAAGGGCTGTAATAATTGGATTTGAGAAATTTTCTGTTCTATTTGTTTTCTATAGATAATCATAAATTCTAGGTATCTGAAAACGCACCGGTGTTGCGTTCCTTAGGAGATCCCGGAGTCCTCCCCAAGCGCAGAGGCAGGCCACCGAGGGGGTTTTTAGTGCGGTCAAATCCCACATAACCCGGTATCCTCTCCCTAGGTGCCGGGTACCTTTTGAAGGTTTCCCCCCGACACAAAAAAAAAGGTATCTGAAAACGCAATTCTATCTTACCTCTACCAATTTTCCTTGGCCCAGGGTGCTGGAGTAATTGCCAAACAATTAACTTTTAATGAGTAAATTCTTTATTTGTTAACAGCATACTTATCGCTGCTCCACGGTGAGGGAAGATATTGTGATAAATAATAAATAAACGTTACACACTCATAGCCCCACAGTAAGGTAATTAATACCCTGTGTCGTGGGTACCATAGACACATACAAAGACAGGAACATAAACACCCAGACCGAGAGCAGAAATTTAAACTCATCATTCAAATTTCTGTTTCACCGGGAATCGAACCCGGGACCCCTCGATTAGCAGTCTGGCATGGTAACCATTGTGCCACGCGGGAGATAAAATTAAATATGTTTTTCATCACCGTAAACGCCTGATAGAAACTCATAATTACTCAAAGGCTTCATGTTCAGAGATCCTCACTCCAGCGTGGTCGACTTTAGTCGAAATCCCTCTCCTCATGCTCGGCCGCCCAATACTTTTATTTAAAACTAAAATAAAAAGAGGGTATTCTATTATTTCCATGGTAATTAATTTTATTTTTAGTTATTATATCTAATGAAGAAACCTTGAGGGCTGTGTCAATAAAACTGTATGCGAAGTAATTATCGCCGGACAAACACCGTCACACCTTGTAATATACACCTTAATTGCTACCATTTAGTGCAGAGCTACTTTATTATAACAGCTTTTATTTAACGAATTACACTGAATGCTGTTATTTGACACGCTTATATATTACTAGCTGTGCCCGCGACGTCGTCCGCGGGTATAAAGACTTTTATAAAATGGATTGATTAAAAATTAAAGATTATTTATTTGCATTGAATAAGTAGTAGGTAGATTATTCTTACATATAGTGAAATCACTTATAATACAATGTTCATATGTTCAGAAGAAACCTAATGTATTTTTTCTAAATCCTTCAAACCTAAAACAGTAAGGAATGCTTACTGTACTGATCTTACTATCCACTTTTCTCACGTTTCGCTTTTCTCGCGCAATCAGATTCTCTTTACAAATATGTACCTCGTTTATTAAAGTTAAGAGATACTGCTGTGCCCGTGGCTTCATCTATATTAAAAATAGTATCTTTAGTAAATTGGGTGAATTTATACTGCAAAGAATGTATAGACTCTTTCTATATACATAGCTTTAACATACTGCAGAAAAGAGGTGCACTATACAACTACATGTAGTTGGGTGATAAAATTTCTAAACATACACGTGCTTAGGATTAAACAATCGGAAAAATAATTGTAAGGTCAATTAATAAACTATAGGTTTAAAACTTGCGGACAGCAGTTTGGTCATAAGTCATAACTCATATAACATTGTGAAAACTAAAGCAGAAGGCAGGGTCTCTACACAGTGTGCTATCTGTATTTGGAAATAAAGAATATTTTTATAAAGAATCTTTAAAGAATCCTTAATATCTCCATCAATCAACGTGTGTGGATGAGCCCTCAGCCCGTACGCAATTAAGAGACGCAAAAAATTGAGTTAAGTTATCATTGGTCCAATTAACAATGTTGAGCATCATACGTATACCTACCCAACGATGGGACAACCCGCGTGGCGCAATGATTACCATGCCGGACTGCTAATCGAACTGTCCCGGGTTAGAATCCGGGCGAAGCAGAAATTTCAATGATGAGTTTAAACTGTTCTCGGTCTGGGTGGTTGTGTTTCTGTCTCTATGTGTGTTTATGGCACCCACGACACAGGGTATATCTACCCTAATGTGAGGCTATACGTGTGAAATGTAATTTTTTTATTTTTTTACACTATGTACTTACTTTTATTAGACTTAAGGCTTTTATTTGAAATTATCTCCATCGATTCACTTTGGAGAAGAAATGAATATTGCTCAATAACGCCATTTACCGTATGACATGTAAACTTTGTGGTTGATAGATCGAATGTCAAATTACCAATGTAGATATTGAGATTAACAGTTGGTTCACAAAAAGTTTCTATTCGTCACCTAGATGTCTACAGTGGCTTTGTACATTCTGTATGAAGGTTTAGATTCCGTATCTTACAACCTTAATGCTGGATGCATTGAGATTGTAAGATTTGGATTTCGGTTCATCGGAGCTTGAGGCCTCCTCAATATTGGGAGAGCTCCATGCTCAGCAGTGGAATGCTAAAAAGGTTGCAACTTCATATAATGTAGCGATAATAATCGTTTCAGCTGCAGCCTGTTCATAATCTTCCACCCCAAAAGAAGACTAATAAGCTGAGCAACTAACCCAATGGAGCCTGTGATGTAAGGTTCGGCGGCGGTAAGGCTCGCGATGCGCTTATTAGGTACCTATAGTCTAGCCATACTCGGCCAACGAAAGAAAATACAGTAAGCTGATCTAAGTATATTTAATATAGTCGACAATATTAGTGAGAATTCAAAATAATTTTACTTAAATTTAAACTTTTATTTATGGTTTTGAATGGGCTGTTACCGAAACTTTCATACAAAATCCCCAAAGTGCCTTTTAAGTTTATGTCGCGTATTGTGTAAATGAACATAACTTTTTTGTTTATCACCCGATTGATATGAAATACACACTAATGTTACGGAAATTAATTCAACAATATATCAGTAAACACATCATTCAAAGAAGGGAAAAGAATTTGAGAATGAAATATTAAGTTAAGGTTAATTTATTGTACGCTTGAGATACCAACTTTCGAATCCATTTTATTTGCTATTGAGGGGTAGTTTTGAAAAAAGCTTAAATATAATTCTTACTATGTTAGTAAATATTACAAATACAAAATTATAAGTATATTACTCTGCACAAAAATATTCTGTACATCAAGTTTCGACACTCAATTTTCAAAGAGTTTCAAAGAAAATTGACATTTAAAGGGTGAATTTCGGGAAATGCTGAAACATGTATTCTTTTATTTTGGTTAGAAAATATTTATACCAAATTTCAAGAAAATCTATTGAAAAAATCCAAGTTTTCCATACAAATTTTCATCGCTCATTTCACACCCTTAAAGGGTGATTTTTAAAATTATCTATAGCCTAAATGTTAGCGAGGACCAATATATATAAAACAAAAAAAGTTTCATCAAAATCCGTCCAGTAGTTTTTGCGTGAAAAGCTAACAACAGACAGACAGACAGACAGACAGACAGACAGACAGACAGACAATAATTTCAAAACTTATATTTTTAGCTTCTGTTACTTATAAAAAGACCCCTAGAAGTATTTTTTTTAATTTATATGCAATGTACAGAATTGACCCTGCTTACAGTTTTATTATATGTATAGATATGTAGGTAAATATAAAATAATTGCTCGTTTAAAGGTTTAATATAGTAGTCAAGTCTTGGCTAAGGTCGTATGGAGTTGCGCTGCTACTCCGGAGGCTGAACTGTTAATCTAACCGGCCGGCGACCGCATCATTAGATCACAATTGAATCGCTTCACGGCAGGAATGGGTGTAGCGATGGTACTTCAGGGATCGAACTGTGAAAGTCTTACCACGAAGAAATACTTTAAAAATAGCTGAACAATTTCATGGAGTACCTCCAACGCAAGCAGCTTAACTACTCTGGTTAAGACTCTAATCTCCGACACAGAGATTCCAGGTTCAAATACACTAACGAAGAAACCTGTTACAATGTGCATTATTGTGCATATTTAACTGTAGGTTTGTTTTATTTTGTTGCAATGGAGTAGCAAATGAGTAAAATCTTTTCCTTTAAAAGAAAACTTAAGGAACACTATTTGTCGATGACCTAGTGTTGGGTTAGTTGTACTTTATTATTATTTTTCATTTACACAAATTGTACGTAAATATTAATATGTATGTATATATGTATGTATGTATGTATGTATGTATGTATGTACGTATGTGTATGTATTCATGTATGTATGTATATATGTATTTATGTTTGTATGTATTATTATTGTCTTACTTTGGTACGGTTATATTTAGTTACTAGCTGTGCCCGCGACGTCGTCCGCGGGTATAAAGACTTTTATAAAATGGATTGATTAAAAATTAAAGATTATTTATTTGCATTGAATAAGTAGTAGGTAGATTATTCTTACATATAGTGAAATCACTTATAATACAATGTTCATATGTTCAGAAGAAACCTAATGTATTTTTTCTAAATCCTTCAAACCTAAAACAGTAAGGAATGCTTACTGTACTGATCTTACTATCCACTTTTCTCACGTTTCGCTTTTCTCGCGCAATCAGATTCTCTTTACAAATATGTACCTCGTTTATTAAAGTTAAGAGATACTGCTGTGCCCGAGGCTTCATCTATGTTAAAAATAGTATCTTTAGTAAATTGGGTGAATTTATACTGCAAAGAATGTATAGACTCATTCTATATACATAGCTTTAACCTACTGCAGAAAAGAGGTGCACTATACAACTACTTGTAGTTGGGAGATAAAATTTCTAAACATACACGTACTTAGGATTAAACAATCGGAAAAATAATTGTAAGGTCAATTAATAAACTATAGGTTTAAAACTTGCGGAGAGCAATTTGGTCATAAGTCATAACTCATATAACATTGTGAAAACAAAAGCAGAAGGCAGGGTCTCTACACAGTGTGCTATCTGTATTTGGAAATAAAGAATATTTTTATAAAGAATCTTTAAAGAATCCTTAATATCTCCATCAATCAACGTGTGTGGATGAGCCCTCAGCCCGTACGCAATTAAGAGACGCAAAAAATTGAGTTAAGTTATCATTGGTCCAATTAACAATGTTGAGCATCATACGTATACCTACCCAACGATGGGACAACCCGCGTGGCGCAATGATTACCATGCCGGACTGCTAATCGAACTGTCCCGGGTTAGAATCCGGGCGAAGCAGAAATTTCAATGATGAGTTTAAACTGTTCTCGGTCTGGGTGGTTGTGTTTCTGTCTCTATGTGTGTTTATGGCACCCACGACACAGGGTATATCTACCCTAATGTGAGGCTATACGTGTGAAATGTAATTTTTTTATTTTTTTACACTATGTACTTACTTTTATTAGACTTAAGGCTTTTATTTGAAATTATCTCCATCGATTCACTTTGGAGAAGAAATGAATATTGCTCAATAACGCCATTTACCGTATGACATGTAAACTTTGTGGTTGATAGATCGAATGTCAAATTACCAATGTAGATATTGAGATTAACAGTTGGTTCACAAAAAGTTTCTATTCGTCACCTAGATGTCTACAGTGGCTTTGTACATTCTGTATGAAGGTTTAGATTCCGTATCTTACAACCTTAATGCTGGATGCATTGAGATTGTAAGATTTGGATTTCGGTTCATCGGAGCTTGAGGCCTCCTCAATATTGGGAGAGCTCCATGCTCAGCAGTGGAATGCTAAAAAGGTTGCAACTTCATATAATGTAGCGATAATAATCGTTTCAGCTGCAGCCTGTTCATAATCTTCCACCCCAAAAGAAGACTAATAAGCTGAGCAACTAACCCAATGGAGCCTGTGATGTAAGGTTCGGCGGCGGTAAGGCTCGCGATGCGCTTATTAGGTACCTATAGTCTAGCCATACTCGGCCAACGAAAGAAAATACAGTAAGCTGATCTAAGTATATTTAATATAGTCGACAATATTAGTGAGAATTCAAAATAATTTTACTTAAATTTAAACTTTTATTTATGGTTTTGAATGGGCTGTTACCGAAACTTTCATACAAAATCCCCAAAGTGCCTTTTAAGTTTATGTCGCGTATTGTGTAAATGAACATAACTTTTTTGTTTATCACCCGATTGATATGAAATACACACTAATGTTACGGAAATTCATTCAACAATATATCAGTAAACACATCATTCAAAGAAGGGAAAAGAATTTGAGAATGAAATATTAAGTTAAGGTTAATTTATTGTACGCTTGAGATACCAACTTTCGAATCCATTTTATTTGCTATTGAGGGGTAGTTTTGAAAAAAGCTTAAATATAATTCTTACTATGTTAGTAAATATTACAAATACAAAATTATAAGTATATTACTCTGCACAAAAATATTCTGTACATCAAGTTTCGACACTCAATTTTCAAAGAGTTTCAAAGAAAATTGACATTTAAAGGGTGAATTTCGGGAAATGCTGAAACATGTATTCTTTTATTTTGGTTAGAAAATATTTATACCAAATTTCAAGAAAATCTATTGAAAAAATCCAAGTTTTCCATACAAATTTTCATCGCTCATTTCACACCCTTAAAGGGTGATTTTTAAAATTATCTATAGCCTAAATGTTAGCGAGGACCAATATATATAAAACAAAAAAAGTTTCATCAAAATCCGTCCAGTAGTTTTTGCGTGAAAAGCTAACAACAGACAGACAGACAGACAGACAGACAGACAGACAGACAGACAATAATTTCAAAACTTATATTTTTAGCTTCTGTTACTTATAAAAAGACCCCTAGAAGTATTTTTTTTAATTTATATGCAATGTACAGAATTGACCCTGCTTACAGTTTTATTATATGTATAGAAGATAGATTATTAGGAAAAAGTAAACGATTTATAAAGGATTAATAAGAATATAATGAATAAAGAAAATAACTACAAACAATATCAATAGGAAAAGCACGAATATCAAAAATGACAGACAGTAAGTTAGAAAACAATCAAACTAAACATATTAAGTAGGTTGCATACCTAACGTTATAGGTTTACATTGAAATCATGTTTCTAACACCTGCCCTTAAACCTATATGTTAAAGCAACATACTTTAATAAGAACAAATTAAAATACCTCATTTAAACTAATCTACATTAAGGTAAATTCTAATTCTCCCTTAAACTTAACTGCCTCATCAATTTGACAAATTTGTCTTTCACTAATGGCTTAGTAAGTAGATCCGCTATCATTTCAGCAGTTGAAAGATATTTCACATGTATAAATTTCTTCTTTACAACATCTTTCACAAAATGATGTCTGATATCGATATGCTTTGTACGTGAATGAAACATCGCATTCGAACATAATTTTTGAGCAGATTGATTATCATTATACAATGAAATCTCAATACTAGGTAGCTTTAAACATTCCATTAAAAAACTACGTAAAAACAATGCTTCCTTGGTTGCATCAGATAGTGCCATGTATTCCGCTTCGGTACTTCACAGGGCTACAGTTTTCTGTTTCCTACTTTCCCAGGAAACTACAGAATTCCCTATCTTATACACAAAACCAGTATATGACTTTTGATCTACTTCACATGACCCCCAATCAGCATCTACATAACCAGAAACATTAAGACCTGATTTCTCAAAATGTAATTTGTAACCTATTGTTCCCTTTAAATATCTTAACACCCTTTTAGCCGCTTTATAATGAACTTCAGAAAAATAATTATTAAATTGGCTCAAACAACTCACCGCATGGGCAATGTCAGATCTCGTACATACAGCAATGTACATAAGACAGCCTATTAGGTTCCTATATTCATAATTATTCTCATTATTATTTTCAGCTCTTACTAGTTTTAAGCCAGGCTCCATTGGTGTACAAACAGGTTTGCAATCCTCCATTTTGAATCTTTTTAAAACATTTTTTATGTAATCAGACTGATCTAGAGTTATGCGATTTTTATCTTTACATATTCTCATGCCCAAAAATTCATTTATTGGACCTAAATCTTTTAAATCAAATTCCTTGCTCAATTGATCCTTTATAATTGTTCTATCCTTACCAGAGGATGTAAATATGAGAATATCATCCACATATATAGTAACAATCGTCAATCTTCCTTCTTGGTACCTAAAATATACACACGGTTCCACAGTTGAGTTCTTGAAGCACATTTTCTTTGTAAGAACTCCATGTATTTTATCATACCAACACTTAGCTGCTTGTTTTAAACCATATATGGATTTGTTTAACTTTAACACCATGTTTTCCTTCCCCTTTACAACAAATCCTTCTGGTTGTTTCATTACGATATACTCTGACAAATCGCCATTAAGAAAAGCAGTTTTAACATCTAGTTGATCAATTTCGAGTTCATATTCTACAGCTATTGCGAATAAAATAATCGTAGAATATCTGACAACAGGTGCAAAGGTTTCATTATAATTAATTCCATATTTTTGAGTGAATCCTTTTGCGACTAATCTTGCTTTATATTTCAATATATCTCCATTAAGACCACGTTTGATCTTAAACAACCATTTACATTGTATCGGCTTCTGACCTTTTTCCAATTCCGTAAGGGTCCAACATTTATTTTTAATAAATGCATCATATTCCTCCTTCATTGCCGCACGCCAATGATTAGCTTTTCCACAACTTAAGGCATCCTTTACTGTCATCGGTGTATCATTCCCATCTATTCCAATACTTAGAACACATGCTATATTTGCATCTAGATTATCTTCACTAACTGCACTTCCATAGCTCTCTACATATGTGTCATCAGAATCAATATCTGAAGAACCTGGAACATAAGTTACATCCGAACAGTGATCTGTAGTGGATATTGACGTGTCAGGGTTATCAGAGTCATTAAAATTTATAATCTCTTGTCGTCTTGTATTAGGCCTCGATATTATGTTATCAGACAAAATATTATTTTCCGCTGACTCACGACTAGATTGATCATTAAATGACTGTGACGAACTAGATTGGTTAACATTACTTGTCAGAATGTTATCATATATTTTATCATTATTTGACACAATAATATTATTTTGAGATAAAAATTGATTCTCAAAAAATATTACATCTCTCGTTTTTATGCACTTAGTGGGGCAATCTGGATCTATGAGTCGATATCCTTTAGTGTTCTCACAGTATCCAACAAATACATACTTTTTGGACCTCGAATAAAAATTTTTAGTATTCGGTACTAGAGCATAAGCTATGCAACCAAATATTCTAAAATGACTAATATTTACCCGTTTTCCGGTCCATCTTTCTTCCGGAGTTTTTCCCATCACTGCTTTTGTCGGTGATCTATTTTTGATATAGACTGCTGTTTGAACTGCCTCTGCCCAGAAGCGCTTGTCCAGTCCAGCATCTTCAAGCATGCACCGCGCCTTTTCAACAATGGTCCTGTTGGCTCTTTCGCTAACCCCATTCTGTGCAGGTGAGTACGGGACAGTCGTTTGGTGAATAATACCGTGTTTTTTAAAATATGGCTGAAACTTATTGTTCACATATTCAAGACCGTTATCAGTTCTTAATACTTTTATTTTCTTTGAAGTTTGTGTTTCTACCATTGACTTAAATATTTTGAATTTGTCAAACACTTCACTCTTTGACTTAAGAAAATAAACGTAGGTCTTTCTTGACCAGTCATCGATGAAAGTTAAAAAATACTTTGCACCCCCTAATGACGACTGTGACATAGGCCCACATAAGTCACTATGTATTATCCCCAATAAATCAGTTGATCTACTTTCAGATTTCTTCGGAAATGGCAACCTAGTCTGCTTCCCCTTAACGCAAGCTTCACACGATTGATAGTTATTATCATCATAATTAATGCCAGTAACCATACCTTTCTTCATGACGTACATGCTACGAGAATTCAAATGAGCAAGCCGTCTATGCCAGGTTTCTTGTGTAACCTTACCATCAGGAGTTGTTACTTTCGGCACTTCGTTTACGGGATTCGCAGTTATATCGGTAGACTTATTTATCTGTAATGATACACTAGGCGGAAACATAGCACTATCTGATACAGTATTACATTTTAAAGTCCTAACTGTATCTAACTGAAATACATTGTTAACATGACTTGCAGTGGCTACTACCTCGTTATTTTTCATGATTTTACAGCCTTTTGAATTAAATGTTACTATAAAACCTTTAGACACCATGGAGCTAACTGACAATAAATTCACTGATAATTTAGGTACAAAATATACATTACTAACTGGCTTAACACAATTCCTTAATGTAATTTTAATGTTACCTTTACCAACAGCTGACAGTTTCTCTCCATTTGCCACATTGACAGGTATGCTCTCTATTGGCTCATAGTCATCGAATAACAACTTATTGTTACACATGTGGTTAGTTGCCCCCGAGTCGACGCACCATGTATTTTCTCTGACTACAACCGATAGTGCAGTTAACAAACCTTCCTCTCTGTTGTGCTTATTTCGGTCTTTATTTCGTTTAGCTTTCGGACAATCCTTCATTATGTGACCTTGTTTCTTACACTTAAAACATGTTATAGTCTTTTTAACTGCCAAAGCGGTCACACTCGCTCCATCTAAACGTCTTTGCTCTTCTTGCAGTAACTTGGCTTTCACAGTCTCACTTGACAACTTCAAATTACTATTTTCAAGTGTCATGATTAACGGGTCGAACTCTGGTGTTAAACCACTTAAAATTATGACAGCCACAAAGTCATCCTCCAAGGGCGACCCTATATCCGCCAATTGTTGCGCTATCTCTGTAATCTTGGATAAGTAATTGTCCATATTAGCACACTCACATAGCTTTATCCCAAAAAGATTTCTTAGCAAACTCAGCCTCCGACACAGCCCTCTGTCTTCATATGCCTTCTCTAAGTTTTTCCATGCGCTAAATGAAGAAGTTGCGTTTCTCACATGTGGATAGGCAGATGTAGACACCGAAAGGCAAATTTTCGCTAATGCTTTCAAATCCTTCTTCTCGTCAGTTATTTTCTCCGATTGCACACAATCCCATAAATCCTCATGAATCAATATCATTTTCATCTGAAACTTCCAATTGTGGTAGTCTTTAATTCCAACTAGTTTCTCTACGATGAAATGATTTGAATTCGCCATTGTATTTTCGGTACAATAACGTGATCGTTTCTTTTTCCAAAGACGTTAACTATAATTATTTTCGAAAATATTATAGTCAATACACTTATTTAACGTCCTGGGCCCATAACCTGATAGATTATTAGGAAAAAGTAAACGATTTATAAAGGATTAATAAGAATATAATGAATAAAGAAAATAACTACAAACAATATCAATAGGAAAAGCACGAATATCAAAAATGACAGACAGTAAGTTAGAAAACAATCAAACTAAAAATATTAAGTAGGTTGCATACCTAACGTTATAGGTTTACATTGAAATCATGTTTCTAACAAGTTATTATTATTTTCTGTACACACTAAATTTGTATTTTTTCACATCTTCTATCCATTCCTGGTGCTGCTGGAAAAAAATTCTTTTAGAAATAAGCAGTACCCTGTACATATTTCTCTTCTGTTGTCGTGTCTTATAATATCTTTGTGTACTAAATAAATAAATAAAATCATGACTTACTGTTTTAGTTTACAAATCCGATTCTTATAAACTACAAAAACAGTCATCCACCCGCGGCGCCCCAAAACGGGCCCATCTTCGGGAGAGCAGATGCGTTCTCCTGCACCCTCAGGCGCTCACGGCGACATGTGGCCACGCCCACACCGCCGCCCTTCCCGGGGCTGCTGGCTTGACGGTTCGAGCTCCTATTCTCCTATTCTCACCATCCGCAACCCCGGAAGCCCTCTTTAAGTCGCCTCTTACGATCAGGCAGGGGATACCGTAGCTCTATTCTTAATCCCGAAGCTACAGAGACTAGAATAGTGATACCTACATGTTTTTCGGCCAGTTCTGTTCATATCGTACGGTATAATAGCTAAATGTGAACGGGCACAGTTTCCAAAAAATGTATTTGTAATTATAGATTTAATTCTTAGATATCAATCTAAACTGAAAATATTATACAAAGCTACAGATACTTCAACTCAGTTGTGCGCGCGGCGCTATGTGTGGGTAAACCTGTATATACACAGTGACTTTGTGTGCGTGACAAGAGGTACAATGAAATTGCTCGGACGATCACGGCCGCGTCACTGTCACACAAATTAAAGCTGCATAATTACTAACCCACGCACACATAGCGCCACGCGCACAACTGAGTTGTAGTATCTCTACCGTGTCGTAATTTCGTCAGTAGGTGGTGTAGTTGTAGCTGTAGCTTCGGGATTAAGAATAGAGCTTCGGTATCCCCTGCCTGATCGTAAGAGGCGACTAAAAGGGGGCTTCCGGGGCTGCGGGCGGTGAGAGTGGGAGCTCGACCCGTCCAGCCAGCAGCCCCGGGAAGGACGGCGGTGTGTGCGTGGCCGCATGTCGCCTTAAGCATCGGAAGGTGCAGGAGATCACATCTGCTCTTCCAAAGATGGGCCCGTTCCAGGGCGTCGCGTATGGAGGACACCGGTGCGTTCCTCCCCAAACGCAGAGGAAGGCCACCGCGGGGGTTTTAGTGAGGTTCAAATCCCACGAAAAAAAAGGTGGTGTAGTTGTAGGTGGTAGAACTATTATGGTTCGCCTGGGGAAGTATCACCGCTGCACCCACTACTGCCGTGAACCAACTCTATTGTGTTTCGGTGGAAAGGTGCAGTTGCCGGCCACACTTACATGAGGCGACTACCAGCCTCTGGATTAGCAGCGCAACTGCATACGACCTCAGACGAGACTTACCTATGCTTGCTTGAGGTTATATGTAGATGCCCATGGGCTGCGGCGTCAACTTCTACTCTGGCTACTCCATTCAAATAAAAAAGTTGTTAAGCGATCGACGGTTTCCTGACCTGACCGCGCCCGTTTGGCTTAACTGCGTAGATTGACCACTATTATATTTATTAGTATGACCACTATATATTAGTTTTCGTAAATGTAGTGTGTCATATTTAATCTGCTATACCAATTTGTTAAGTTTTTCCGGTGTCTCTCACCGTATTTGGGGTGACGTAAAGTGACACTGAGCGTCCAAACCAATATGACGTTAATCCTTACTAGGTATCTATACTATATCACGAGTTTAATGCAAGTATTAGAAAAAAGTTACGTGGTCGCCGCTCACCATGCTCAGGTACCTGGCTAGGCAGCACCTTATGCAATGTACGATAGGCATCGCTGGTGTACGGGCCGTGCGGTCTAATTTCAAAAATGAAAAAAAATGTCTTCATTTCTTTCACTTTATGCTAATAACTTTTCTAACGCGGTCGAAATCATGGGGAACAGCTAGTGTGAGAATAAAGTAGTACAGTAGTTTCTAAAAATAATATCTAATCGAAGATAGTCTTTATGGGGAACCAAGGAAGGCATCTTTCATCCGTGATTTGAGTGTTTCTATTGTTACTGTGAGAATCACAGTGACAATCACAAAACTGGTCTATGGAAAAAACGTTTGAAAATTTTGTTAGGACTTCGCTATATTATTATTATTAACAGCACGTTTCGTTAAGTCGTTTATATAAGATGAATTATATTAAAATTATACTTCTTTTGGCGCGATGAGAGTGAATTAGTGGGCGCGCAGGAACGATATAGTACATAGATAGTCATAAGCCAGTCAAGCCAGTGTTGTGAAATATAGTATTCATATGAATAATTAATTTTGAATATTAATTTAAAATAATTATTAAGTTAGTAAAACGTTTGATATTTATCGTCGATTACTACTGCATTTGACTTTTTTTTTCATACCATTTTTACCATTCTTTTTTTTTCATAATACTACGTAGAACGGAAACTCCCGCTCCGAACGGGCTCAAGGTCACGAAATTAGCCTACACGTTAATTTCGGCTAAACCGACTACTGAAGACGGGCTGTCTCGGACGGGCGCGTCAATTACAATAACGGCGCCAAGTTAATGTGGTGTCAGAGGTGTGTTTGTTTGTACAAACAATTCTAAAACAATGCCAAACTTAATTTTTTTTAGTTTGTCCAAAGATGATGCGAGATAAATAATATGTTTTAAATATTATTCCTTTTCCGTACCTAATTTATCAAAAGGACCAGACCGTTCTTTTTGTGTAGCCAATTGTTTCACTTTCACTCAATTATATAAAAAAATGTTAGATAACTACAGCATTTTAACATGTCGCCAAAATATTTTTTAATAGCCCCCGCCATCGGTCATTGAACCTTTCTCGATTGTTTTGCCTCGCGATTGCGGCGCCGCGACACTGGCGCACGCACGTTATACTTAATATGTAATTCGTTTATTTTAAATCTACACTACGTAAGTACTTACACCTATGTAGGTAAGTAATACTTACTTAAATGGCTTCATGTGGTATGGTACTTATAACTTATTAAGTAATATTATTTATAAGTATTTATAGAGTAGGTAAGTATTTATCATTCTCATATTTTGTAATACTAAACTAAAACAATGATTTTTAAGTAAAGAAAAACTTATATTTTTGCGATATTATCTTTAGACATAAGCATTACTAACAGTTCACAGCCCTGGCAGCACGCCTGGGCGACAGAGGGACGTAACGGGGTGAAGAGGGAAGTAGGTTTATAAATTGCGGCATATCGATGGCGGTCAAAGGAGATTCCGTTCTATGTAGTATTATTTATTCTTATGGTATAACTTCAAATGCGTGTAAATAAGTATAAGTAATCATAGAAAGTCTTTGCTCTAATTTCATTTCATTTTCATTACGTCGAATGAAATATCACTTCCCGCAACTAAAGAGAAAAATATACTGTATAACCGTGATATATTTCAGCCACGATCCAAATGTAAGCTGTCGTTTTTTTTTGCGTTTTAGCGAGATTTTATGCGTCCATTCGCGACGTTGACATTGACGGATGGATCTCATGTTTAGGCGAATGCTTAGAGCTACGATGGATGCCATCTTGCCATGTCAAATCACAAAAGCTTTTTTCATATTATCACATGCATTGAAACAGCGAGTTTTGATCTCTGTTTTGCCAGTCAAAATAAGACAATTTCAAACCAATGCGAATGTGTCAGTCAGAAACAACGTTGTTTCTGCCCTAGGGGAGAAAACAACGTTGTTTCTATCCGGCACCTTCATTTACTACTTATTATTTACGTCTTTATTTCAAGACTGTCAGAATTGCATTGACAACTGTCGTCAAATTGTTGTCAAAAGATATTACTACGCTATTTGTCTGAAATAGTCTTACTTCGACTGGCTACAGAAATCAAAACTCGTTGTTTCATTACATGTGATATAAAAAATACAGTGTGTGGCTCGGGATGAAACAAAGACGATTTCAGACCAGGGCGATGACAGTCGAACAGTTTTGCACTCGTCAGAAATGGTCTTGTTTCACCTCTTGCATAAATATAATATTGTAGTTATATATGGTTAGTTATAAAAATAACGAGTCTAAGAAATGAACAAAATGATGAAATTACGAAAAATAAAAAATTGTGGGTTCAAAACTCTAATTTTAAGAATTTTCTCCGCTCTGTATGGCCGATTGCACGAGATGATTGATGTCGATACACAGATAAGGATTTTTTTATTATGTAAATATTGCGTTTGTAGCGACGGTAACAAATGTGTAAAAAAAAAAAATTTGATGCATCGAAGCGGAGTGCAAAAACGACAGATATAAATACCATCGTTGCTCTAAGGGCAAACGTAAAAACGAAAATAAATTATATGTACTAGTGAATTTAAGGTGTTTTGGCATTTTGAAAGACATATTGTACTATTGTTTTATTTTCATTTTCTTGGGGTTTTTTTTACTTATAGTTCATGGCATTTTGTTTGATATGGGCCTTTTTTATACCGGGTTCTCCCAGGCGCGGTCGCTGCCTTCAATTTTGGGGGTCGTCAAGAAATTTTGGGGGTCACTAAGAAATTTGGGGGAAGAGGTATCCCAAATTGGCTTTTTTCGCCTTCCATCTACATATGACTGATGGATTGGGGGGGGGGGGGGGTCATGTCCCATGTGACTCCCCCTTGGACCGGCACTGGGTTCTCCTCGATACAAAACCCCTTCAAAAAGTACCCGACACCGTGGGCGAGATACCGTAGGTTAATTACAGTGCACGAGTGTTGTTTATAAAGTAACAATGCGAAAATGTTTTTACACCTTGCCCCCAAAGGTCCATGGGACACGTTCTGGTAAAGTAGCAATTGGCTGCAACGCTTTTTGCGTCCCACTGCTGGGCACGGGTCTCTCCCCATTATTGGGGAGGCCCGGAGCTTGGAAAGTAGCAATTACTTTTCTTAAATATCTGATTGCTTTGACTGATTGAATTACAACCATTTATTTTACTGACTGAATTGACTTCAACTATTATTATATCGCTCGATTTCAACGAAACGTGAAAAACTGGATTCAATGTTCACTAGACATTTGCAATATGCACAGAGGCACAGATGCGACGGAATTCCTGTAAGAAATTAAAAAAAGTAAATTTATGCATAATAAAAAAATAAAAAAGTTCGACGACCTGCGTCAATGGTTACCATGCTGGACTGGCAATCGAAGGGTCCTGGGTTCGATTCCCGGCGAAACATAAATTTGAATGATAAGTTTAAATTTCTGTTCTCGGTCTGGGTGTTTGTGTTTCTGTGTATGTTTGTGTCCATGGTACCCACGACACAGGGTAGGTATATCTAATTTTTAATTTATTTTATTGTTTATATCTTTACTTGCATAAATGTTATTTCTTGGAAGGCAAGCAATAATACGTATCTTATTACTGGACTTTCCAATTTAGAAATATCAAAGAAACAAAATAAAAAGGTATTGGGGACAAATAGTAACTAACAATAAAAGAAAATTCCGGTTACTATTAATTGTTTTAATAAAATTAAAATTCCTATAATAGTCGAGCCAAGAAATGTACAGTTACTAAAACTGTAAGAAAAAACGCAATATACACGACAAGATTTCAAGTGAAATAAAAAAGTTTGATACTGCATTTGAAGCATATTACGTAACTATCATTTAATCACTGCAAGTACTTTAAAAAGAATATTTTGCTCACCGGTGTCCCCATTTGTTGGAAACGTAAAATGAAAGTCAGTTTCTGAAGAGATTAGATGCTAATCCTTTTTATGTCAGGATCCGACGTTTTAAGAGCAACTTAGTGTCTGACGTCAATCTTTATTTGGACTGCCTGACATCAGAGACCCATTATATTATGGGTCTCTGATGTCACGCAGCCTTAATGTTCTCGAAATAATATTCAGTTTCGCCATCCGGGTATGTTATTGTCTGCAACAGTTTTTACGTCCCACTGTGCACCCTTCGGGAGATACCCTCCTTATAAACGGGGAGGCCTGGAGCTTATTTCACTATTCAGCTGTAATGCAAGTTGGTAGAGATAATAATACGGTTTAGTGGCAAAGCCGCTATCGGATGTGTTAAAACCTTAAAACCGCCCATAATAAGGTCTCCGATAAGATGAAACGACAGGTTGTTGTCTATATATTGGATAGATTTTCCGAATCGCACTCTCCTTAGTAACTTTTTTTTCAATTAATCTGTCTAAGTGTATTGTGCTTAAATTCCATTCCGTTGCAAAATAAATTTTATTCAGCTGTGATAAATTTCTGTCATAATATAAATGTAAGCTGTCGTTTTTTGTGTTTTGCGAGATTTTTGGGTGTTCACTATGTTGACATTGACGGATGGGTCTTATTTTTAGGCAAATGGGAAAACAAAAAATAAAAAATACTTTTACAAAAATGTATGGAGGTGTCTTTGGGATGGTCCCGGTAGGTCCAATTTTCTGCCTAATCGTAAAATGGGACCAAAAGGACACTTCCGGGGTTGCGGGCGGCGAAAGTAAGAGCTCGAACCGCCCATCCAGCAGCCCCGGGAAGGATGTCAGTCGGTACGTGGCTGCACGCCGTCGTGAGCACCGCATGTGGAGGACACCGATACGTTCCGCTGAAGATCACGTAGTCCTCCCCAAGCGCTGATACAGGCCACCGAAGGGGTTTTAGTGCAGTACAAATACCACAAAAACTTATATTTCTCCCAAGCTGCCGGTTATCTCCGATAACAGAAAATAGGTCAATGAAACAACATCTCAGCCGCATTAAAAAATGTTGCTTACAATAGAAGACAACTTGAGATTTTCCTTTCGGTGTCCAATTTATTTGGGTCGACGTAAAATGACAGTTAGCCTCTAAAGCAATACGACGCTAAGCCTCATTGTGTTAGGATTAAGAGTTTTGGGGGCGACTTACTGTCTCAATTGTCTCCTGTCAATCTTTCTTAGAACTGCGTCAGAAGTCACTGAGTGAAACAAATATGTGCCACATAAATAGACACACACGGTTCTTTATTGCTTTGTAAGGAGAAGAAGGTGTTCAGGCAAATAAAAGGCATGGAACTAGGCATGTTTATCTGTTATTTGCGTGAAAAAAACCACAATGTACGCAAAAACACAGTCTTTCAGGCGCGGTCTTTGGGGGGAGGAGTCACAAAGGACAAGACCCCCCCCCCCAAATCTATCAGGCATGCGTAGATGGAAGGCGAAACAAGCCAATTTGGGACACCTCTTCCCCCAAATTTCTTAGTGACCCCCCCAAAATTTCTTGGCGACCCCCCCAAAATTGAAGGCTGCGACCGCGCCTGCAGTCGTTAACAAAATACACGCTACACTAGCTTTACTTACGCAAAAGTATAAAAAGAAGATCCAAAGTATGGTAGCTGCATCTAGTGTGTGATTTTAAAAAGAACGGGGGCACAAAGTATAAAATGATGTAATGTTTTCACTTATTTCTTTTATTGCATTAATTTTTGATTAATTTATTCATTTCAGTTTATAAAGTAAGCATTCTTAGATGCATATTATCTGTGCAAACAACTGGGAAGAGTATGTTATGGTAGGACTGAAATCCGTCCGGAATTTCCCGGATTTGTCCTAGTTTGAAGGGCGTTTGGGGGCCGTCCGGCAGGGTTTTTTTAAAAGTGTCCGAGTATAACCCGGACACTTTTGTTGTCAGGGGAAATTCATTTTTTTAATAGATAAGCGGTAAATTGAAAATATAAATCTTAATTAAAAATTCATCCGCAATAACCCGTATTCAAGAAGGCTCGGCAAAATAGTCAAAGATCGAATGGAATTTAAAAAATTATAACGATGTTATTATTTTTGTTGCAAAAAATATTTTTCCAGAGATGTCCGGGGAAAAAACCATATTTCGCCCAAATGTCCGGGATTTTTGCCGTGTTTATCCGGCGTCGGCAATTTAGGTGATGGCAGACCTATGTTATGGCGACACGTTGCTACGCCAAACATCAGTTCTTTCCCCCAAATAAGATGTTTGACATTAAAATAAATAATTCTATTTCGAGATCGGCAAACGATGTTCATTTAAATTTTCAACCCTTTATACCCTGAAAAGGATGGGTGTCAATAAAGCTAAACAATGTCGAATGTGATCAAAAGTAGGATAGGCGGCCACTAAGCAAAATCTGGTGTGGTCATAACAAGGATAGGTGTCAATAAAGCTAAGCAATGTCGAGTGCGGTCAAAAGTAGGATGTGTGGCAATGAATCAACAACTGGTGCGGTCAAAAATAGATTGGGTAGATGGGTGCCGAATCTGGTGTGGATGACGATTATTAATTAAAAAATATTTTCATTTAATACAAAAAATCAATATTAATTTCAAGTTGCTTCAACTGAGTGTGGCGAACTGTCGCCACGTCGCCACGTCCCCACGTCGCCACGTACCACACCAACAATCCAGTTTACCGGCGCCTATAGATATTTCACATCAAAAATGGAAAGAACTTTGAAGCTATTATCGATATCGGTAAATTGGGTCAGTATTATTTACTTCGCTATGGGCCGGCCATTAAACTGAACGGAGTTATTACTCGTGAACTTTCGGAACATTTAATTACAGTTTTATTCGTGTTTGAGGTTTATTATTACTACCGAATATAATCCTTTCATAACAGTGCAGCAATTTGTAATTCAATACGTAATATATATTTCTCTAATTTGAGTTTAATGAAAACCACCATTAAATGCAGAGGTCATTTATTCATATTTTTATTATTTTGTAAAATAAATGATGATAGTTTATTAGAAGTATTGTTTAGTGTATTTAAAAATATGATTTACTTCGGAAAATCAGATTGAAAAATGATGTATAAAAGTCCATATCTCCATTCATCCATCAGCCTTCAGAAGTCCACTGCTGGACATAGGCCTCCCCTAATATTCGTCAGAATCCAGCGGCTTCCGGATCGTCAGTCCACCTATTTCGAGGGCAGCCTGTGCTCCTTTTGCCGAAACGTGGTCGCCATTCGAGGGCCTTTTTACAAAATCGGTAATAAAAATCATAACTCCTTCGGTCACTTTAAAATTGAAGTTTATGATGCATCGCTTATATAAATCATCAAAAAAGAAATAAACTTTTATAGGTAATATTTCTACCAATTCATGAAATATGAAAGACTAGCTGTGCCCCGCGGTTTCACCAGCGTTAGAGAGGATCATTAGTATAAAGTGAAGTCCCTTCAGAAGTGCCGCTGGACCGGCTTTTTTGTAGGACTATTTAAGATAAACATTTCCATCATACATTATAATATTATATGTGTAACTCTAGCGGTATTGTCAGCGCACGCCAGAATACATAGCTATGATAGATTATTACTATCATACTTATTATCCTACTTATTTGACACTTATCGTCTTACTTTGGACAACTCACACAATCTAATATATAAAATTCTCGTGTCACGGGGTGCGTAATTGAACTCCTCCGAAACGGCTCGACCGATTTTCGTGAATCTTTGCAAGGATATCGGCTAGGGTGGAGAATTGGACAACATCTATTTTTCATCCCCCTAAATGTTAAGGGTGGTCCACCCTTAAATTTTTATTTTTTTGGACAAATTTTTTTGTTTTTATTTTTTTATGATACATCATACTAAAATACATACAACCATAAATTTTCACCCCTCTATGATCAACCCTTATTTTTTATTTATTAATTAAAAACTTTCATTTTTTTGGGAAGATTTTATTTTATTTTTATCATAACTTAGAATTTAAAAAAATCATCTGTCATCGTAAATTTATCATTAATTTCCAGTGCAATAATTATTTATTTACAATTTATTAATCTGACAAAGACTTATTTTTGATGTTTAGATCTATCAAGAATTGTACTTTCAAATATATTCGTTACTTTAATAAAGATTTATTTATTACCCTAACTAAAGCATAATTTTATTGTTTATAACGTTTTCGATTATAAGTACATCCCCGCACACTTATAGTAGATAGTTATTTTTATTGAACTAAAGAAATGTTTTCTAGAAATAATATAAATGGCAAAATAACGTTTGCCGGGTCAGCTAGTATCTTTATAAATTGTAGCCTATGTGTTATTTTGATGTATAAGCTATATTATTGTAATGTTTCATTAAATCCATTCTATAGTTTTTACGTGAAAGAATAACAAACATCCATACTTACAAACTTTCGCGTTTATAATATTAGTAGAATAGTGGGATATACTGTTCTGACTATTTTTATTGAAGCTGCCACAGATTTATGTAGCTTTTAATACTTACGAAATTTCTAGCAGATGACCAGAAATTAGCTTTTGTGTTTTCGGAATATTCATAAGTTTTAAATGCGAAGCGCCCATGGCCCGGCAGCTAGCGTAGAACTCAAGTGATCTACGCAGCTAAACCAAACAGACGCGGTCGCGTGTGAGATGGGTAACTGCAAGTGGCAAACAATTTCATGCGCATTACCGTGCTTCGAAGGGCACGTTAAGCCATCGGTCCCAGTTGTTATCGATAGATAAAAGTCGTTAAACCATGACAGCGGGTTGGCCACTAACCCGCATCTCCACTAACACGCGTTGGAGCAGCGTAGTGGAGTAAGCTCCGGGCCTCTCCAACATAGGGGAGAAACGTGCTCAGCAGTGGGATGCAAAAAGGGTTGAAGCCGGCCAAATACAAATGCAAAAGGGTTTAAATTAACTGGACTGTAGCTACGGGTATAACCATTCAAGCGTTCAAAACGACGGAGACAATGCGTTTACGGCCACCGGTGGCCGTCTGATCCCCCATTGGTTAAGAATACTTAGAGCTAAGGTATCCCCTGCCTGATCGTAAGAGGCGACTAAAAGGGGGCTTTCGGGGTTGTGGTCGGTGTGAGTGGGAGCTTGATCCGCCCAGCCAGCAGCCCCGGGAAGGACGTGGTGTGGGCGTGTCCGCATGCCACATGAAGCCGTAAGCATCGGAAGGTGCATATTTGCTCTCCCGAAGATGGGTGCATTCCACTGGAGATCCCGGAGTCCTCCCCAAGCGCAGAGGCAGGCCACCGAGAGGGTTTTAGTGCAGTCAAATCCCACATAAACCGGTATCCTCTCCCAAGATGCCGGGTACCTTTTGAAGGTTTCCCCCGATACCAAAAAAAAAAACCTGTTATTAAAAAGCGATTTTTGATTTTCTGACGCACTTTTTTGCTTTTATGACGCACCTTTAAAACTTGCCAAAATTTAGGTAGGTATATGTCATGTGGATATCCTTATTTGTAATGATTCGAAATTATCGTTTTCAGTTCCGACTTTGCATAAATTTTGATTTCGGTTATCCGAGTTTCGTTTACGGTTATGAAGCTCCATAATATTCCTAGTATAGATTTGTCGACTTCATAACTCCTTCAAAATAATAAGTATACTTTTTGAAATTTTCATAACTTGAGATATTTTTTTAATCGGAAGAAGCATCGATGGAAGAAGGGTAAACGAGTAAACCAAGTTTTATTCCTAATCGTTAGCTTAGCGACTTTCAATTTCAAATGTATTCTTAAACATATTTCGATTTGGATAAACACTAACGCGAAGAAAATATGCCAATATCTGATAAATATAAAGATAATTTCGTAAAGGTCGTCCTGCTAACGACTCGAATTGAATCCCAAACCTTTTAAGTGCAACAAATATTGGATTGCTGAAGATGTCATCTCTAAGTCAAAGGGGATAGAAATCAAAATAATTTAATCGACGTATTTTATTTGAATGGCACAACAGAGATAACCTGTTATTACAATTCTAATTACTTTCTTGATCGAAGCAGATGCGATATTTGATTCAGTTGAGTTGTATAGTTGACAGGGTTTGATCAGTCATTTGAAAAAATTGTAAATAAAGTTAATAATGTTTTTGTAGCGTTGTAGTTGAGCAGCGATGGCTGAGCGGTAAAGACCGTGACACGGAGATACCGACTCGCATTTCTTACAAAGAAATTTGTTATTTACGGATTTATCTCTCCACGGTGAGGGAGGGAGGGAGAAATGTGATATTTAATTACTACAAGTTCCATCGTCAAGCCAGCGTAGTGGATTATGGCCCACATTCCTCTCACTCTTACAGCGATTGCCGAGTGGTTAAGACACCAGTCTTCAATGCGGAAGTCTTAGTTTTGAACTTCGGCGTGCACTTCTCATTAATAATGAACTTATTGCATAATTTTTGGTGTTTGTAGTATAATAGTATTAATTACTAGCGGCTGCAAGCGACTTCGTCCGCGTGGACTTTGGTATTGGTCATCGATAGCCTTCTCGAATAAATGGACTATTCAACACAAAAATCATTTTTGAATTCGAACCAGTAGTTTATGAGATGCACGTTCAAACAAAGAAACTCTTCACCTCCTTCACCTTTATATTATTATATTGTATAGATTATACATACTGTTTAGTAAAACCATAAGCTTCACTGCAAATCCAATAAGAAAGTTATTATTAATACCAACTACTCTCTAAAAAGTTATGAATTATTATACAAAAAAATAAAAACGGGTCGACTAGAGATCCTTCTCTGTTTTTTGGTCCGTTAAAACTATGTAGACACCTGACATCGAACAAATTATATTATAAGGACTCGTTTTTACTTTCTGAATGAAGCAAAATGTCTATATTCTACAACTTGTATTTTGAGCGTTCAAAATAATGAGAGAAAAGGAAGCAACTCACATTTACTTGATTACCACGTGGAGCTTGTAAAATAATATGAACCGTTTTACTCTTTTCGCAATCAAGCAGAAAAGATACTGAGTCTGCCTTTTTGCTTCTACTCCCTTAGAAAAAAAACGCAACGTAGCGCGTTAACTCTACCAAATAAGAATTTTATTATTTTTGTAAACACATTTTGTTTGATGTTTTGCAATAAATGTTTGTAATGAGAGAGGAATATCTTTGAATTCGTATGCAGAATAGTCTACATAGCTGATCAGTGTTCACGACTGATCAGCTTTAGAATAACCTAAGATACAAAAATGTCAATGTATTTTTAACGTGTTTTTCATGCTTTCACAATAGTGAGCAAATAGGAAGCAGGTCACATTTACTTAATTTGCACGTGGAAAATGTACAATGTGAACCCCTTTACCCTTTACGCAATCAGGCAGAAAAGTTACTGAATTTTCCTTTCTGCTTTTGCAGAGAAAAAACGCGCCAACTCTACCAAACAAGGATTTTACTATTTTCGTAGACACATTTTATTGGTGGATTTTCAATTATTTATTTAATACTTTATTGATCACCTTAAATTAGGTTCACAATTACAACATACACACATTAGGCATTAAGTCCACATGCCTAATGTTTAATTAATGTTTTTTTTAAATGTCTAATGGGAGGAGAAAGTGGGGGAATTTGTCTTAGTGTAAGGAACCGTCTTCAAACCAGGCAGACTGAAAGATGAAAAGATAGGAAGATGAATGAATGATGAAAAATGGAATTCGTTCATTGTAAGCTACAATACAAGACGAAACAAATTAAAGTTGACGTTTTTTTAAACTGAAGTATCAAACATTAATCTGTGTGGCCTAGACCCACCTACGGTCATTAAATACAAATTGTTTTTACTGCAATATACAAATATTAAAGTAAGTAGCGAAATGCATACTGTACTGCGGTTTGCAATTTACCCAAGCGACACTAAGCGAAACATCGCGAAACAAAATCTTACCGATTGATATTGAACCTACGACTATGAGATATGACACTCGTTAAACCTTGTCAGACGCCATAAGCATGATTTAAAAATGTCCGACAACGAGTCGGTCACAAACAACCACCGCCTGTTTAAAACTAGTTATTTTAAAACTTTACCCGTTCTAACATATAACTGTTCATTGTTTTTTTTTATTAATAATGAAATCTGAATTTATTCGTCTTATCTTCCGTGTGGCCAATCCAGATTCAGCCTTACAAATGTATTAATCAGTAGGCTAACGCAAACGAAGCAGAATGTTGTTTTGAATTATATTAATCAAAATTCTATTTCGCGCCAGTAATTAATACAACAGTATGAGCGTGAACCTAGTCTTTTATTAAAAGTCCCATCTCCCGACATACAGAGGCTTGGTTCAATTTCCGTACCAACAAGTTCAAAAATCTCCCTTGGTAAATCGTATAAAATTCCATTTTCATCTACCGCTATTACTGTTGAAGAGTAAAGCTCCTTTACGTCGAGATAAGAAATGTTTTTTAAAAGATGTAGTAACATTATGTACGTGAGAATCCGTAACGATGAAGTTCGCAGACGAACGAAGTCTACTGACATAGTCCTCAAAATCTGCAAGCTGAAGTGGTAATGGGCAGGTCAAATAGTTAAGAGGACTGACAGCCGATGAAGAAGTATGGTCCTGGAATGGCGACTACTACGTCTCGGCAAAAGGAGCACAGACCGCCATCCAATCAGGTGGAATGTTGAAGAATAGCGGGAAGCTGCTGGATTCGGAAGTCGCTGTACCCTGACTGATTGGTGCTTTTTTGAGGGAGACCTATGTCTAGAAGATATGGATGGGTATGTGGTGTTATGGTCCTTGTTTTAATGGTGTTTTTATTTATTATAGAGTTACTAATTGTAGTATATAATATTTAACACTATTATTTATCACGTTCAGTAGTTCAGTAAGGTTGCTTCAATGAAAGTCAATATTAATTATAAAAAGGTATAAAAAAAGTAAAAGTATAAGTTAAGTATACAGTGCACCAGCGTATAGGCGCGACTGTTAGCTATGCGCATTGGGCGCTGTACGGGCAGGGCGGGCGAGCAGCGCTGTAACGGGTTTTTTGGGGCCCAGAAGATGGAATAGGGCGACCCTCCGGAGATACGCGGGAGGAAGGTGGTGAATGCTCATGCATTCCAACGCAGCCAGATGTGTTGGATATGTGGGACTCACTATAACCTACGTGTCTACCCACTAAACACCACCTTAATGGTTTTGGCCCGGCCTCTAAGCCTTCATCGGATGCGATCTCATCAATTGGATGATGGAGGCACTAGCGGTGGATTCCTGAGGGAGCATACACTAGGAATTAAACCCTGAAGGTGTTATCGATTGGAACTAGTACGGGCAGTCGCTTAATCTACTCTTTTATAATAGGTACGTGCATACAGTGCACATGTTCCTGGTTCCTACACTTGTACTGTCCAGTTTCCATTCAGATTCAGACAAACTGTTCTGAACGACATTTTAAATTCGTATCCTATAGACTTCTAAAACAAGTTTATGAGCAAATAAAACAAAATGATCACGCAATATGGCTTACATACGTCGGGGATATTGATAAACATAAATTGTAGTAAAAGTTAAATATGTCCCAGTCTCATAGTAATAAATGAAACCTTTTGAAGTCGTTTAATAAATAAATTGTGGAAGTCAAATACATACACGCGTGGCCCCGGGCGGAGGAAAAGTAGATTTATTAAAAACTTCAGTGTTGAATATCAAAGGGTAACTTTTTATTAACTTTTTATAACTACTGAGCCAATGTAACTAAACTCGTTTAAGTTTATGGAAATTTATTGCTTATCTTACTTTGCTGCCAGAAAGATTTTCTTTCACAGAAGATGGAGATTAGTTGGCTCTAGTTCTATGCAAATGCTATCGCCTCTCTTATCTGGGTTACTATCCAAGACCATTTTTTTTTTCACCTGGCTTACGTAAAGGTTCAAACAGGTCTTTCAAAGGTCCTTTTTCCTTTTTAATATTAATCGTCCTCAAATGCCTATGGAGCTTTTAACTTAAACTGAAATTATTATTTTTGACGGGAGGAACTCTTCAAAAGGTACCCATGCATCTTGGAAGAGTCAAATTATAAACCCAGCGTAGGTAATGCAGAACTTCACTAAGACCACCAGGGGGGATCTTAGTGAAAAGAAAATAACAGTGCGAAAACATGTTATTTTTTCAGTTTGCCTCCAAAACTCAGTTGACACGTTGTAGTAATGTAGCCATCGCATTACTTGGACATATTATGACTGACTTGAGTGTCTGATTTTACTGACGACTTAACTGATTTTATCTTTTATTATTTTTTTCAGTTTCAACGAATGCGTGGCCGCCACTATTATAATCCTAAGAGACGGTAAATAGAATCAATGATGGGCCTTAAAAATACTCTTCCAAACGACATCTGTCAGTCCTAATCTGTTCACCCACCTCTTAAAATATGATTTAACCCTGGGCATCCATTAATCCCCTTGATGTCCCAAAACGTTTACGATTCGCAAATGGCGTTTCTCCATTAGACACCTCAAAATGATAAAAGCGAAAAGGTCCGCGAGAGCTTTGCGACCCACGCTAATCGTTTCACGATTTTCTAATAGAAATGGTAAACACATTGTTCAACAATAGGCTATAACAATCATTTTTGGAAAGTGTTTCGATTTTATAATAAGATGCTTATCTAACAAAATTTTTTGTTATGTGCGTATTACTTACTTCATGGTTTTTCTTTCATTGTGCATGTCATAAAAATAAAAGAAAAAATATTGACCCATCACTCATTTTGTCTCAGGTAAAATGATCGTTTTGGAAAATCGTTAATTTCGATGTTAAGGTGTTAATATAATAAAAAAAATCATTCAACCCATAAGTGACTTAAAACTGCATTTTTTAATGTCACGCGAAATTTGACGTAGTACGTAAGTACATTATTCTTAGTCTAAGACGTAAACGCTAAATATAATTTTACTTTGAGGTGACGTCACTCCGTCGTGTAAACAAATAAATTCAGAGATATTGGACCATTACAGTTAACTCCGTATGGCGGCTACTGTTCCGTTAGGAAAAATGCAAAATTTTGTAATATATAAAAAAAAAGTCAGGGGTGCGCACGGGGACTTAAATTAAGGAGGTTTGAGACACAACTCAGCTTTTATTACTCAACAAAAAAGTTATATGAAGTAACAAAGACACGATATAAAAGGAATCACATCTTTTATTACTATTAAAGGTTCGCTGACGTTGCGACGGACGATCGACTATAAAGCGATATTAATATCCTATCCGGAACCCTCAACTAACGCCAAAATCGATAAGTCTTGGTCAAGCGAATAAAACTAGACTGTAAGATAGAGATTTTTAGAAACTTTGGCAAATGAAGAACATATGGTTAAACTGGCCGATTCAGCAAAAGACAAAAATGTTCTTATCAGTTAGCTCAAGAGTTTTGATGCCAACTGATCATGAAAAAATTGTAGGAAGCATATTCATTTAACAAGCAGTATCTTATTAAATTTTCGATTGTGTGTTTAGGGAAAAGGTACTAAAGTGCTCCGGATGGTACGTTAAGTCGTCGGTCCCGGTTGTTACAGCAGTAATTATACACTGTCGGAGCCCACGGTTTGAAAACGGGTTGGGTGTAAAAAGGTGGTTGCAGCCAGCCCATTAAGTATACTCATAAAGAAGTAATATCAATGGTGTACAAAAAATGTAAAAAGTACATTAGGTATAAGGGAATATAATACATTGTAAACTTGTTATTTTACATAACATTAATAATAATAATAAAGATATATAACAAAGCGATTATGAGTATTATTTGTTGTGCTCAGGACTAAAGATGTGATGGTTTTATCAAAATACGTACTAAAAGCATTTAGTTTGTGGATTTCGTTTCATTGTCTTACACAAATTTCTGTATGAAAATCGATATACAACGGAGATTCTCCGGCAACCCGCATTGGTGCAGCGTGGTGGTGTAACATTTAGGCCTCCCCAATAGTGTGGAGAGACCCTTGCCCGGTAGTGATACGCAATATTACGCAATAAGGGTTGCGCAATATGGGTGTCATGGTCATACACAAAGACACAAACACAAATAAAGAAGCTGATCAATCAAACTTGAGCCTCGCATCGAACCTGAGCATCAATTGTCGTCACATGTCTTCTGCAAGCGGCTTCACCCGCGTGGTTCCGTTTTACGGGTCCCCGTAGGATAAAAAATAGCATTTTTTTGTGCTATTCCAGGCTATATTACTAAATCCATTTGATATATGACGTATGTATGTAAGACTATATATTGCTATATTAAAATCATAGGCGTTTAGCCAGTTGCTTACCCATTTCACGTAGGAATGAAGCATTTTTTCGTAGTAAAAAGTAGCCTATATTCATCAGGGATAATTTCGGCTTCTAATGGTAAAATAATTTTTCAAAACAGTCCAGTAGTTTCTGGAGGTATTCAATACAAACAAACATACAATCAAATCTTGCCTCTTTATTATATTATTGAAGATTATAGAGATGTTTAGGCTATTTAAGTATTGTTTATGCGCTCTCCGGCTAATGGAGTGTGAAATATTGAAATATGGCCAGACGGTCGTAGAACTTTAACCTATGGGGTGTATTTTGAGTACGGTGCAAAGCGATATTTTATGGGGCGACGAACGCATATAAACGTCAATAAATGTTTAAAGTTAACACGGAGTCAAGGAAATTTTTAGACTCTTAAATCCATTTTAATATTAGTAATAAAATTATTTTTAGGTGGTAAAGATAAAAATGCTGGAAGATCTTTCCATAGCTCCGTCATCACCTAGTACATGATAGGCTTAGGAATACTCGATTTCTACTTACTTACTTAATACTTAATTCCTTGATACTTTACTTACTTGATACTTAATTCCAGAAGTCCATGGTGTGCGTAGAATGCGCTTGCATTCTACACAGCTAAGGAAAATGGGGTCGGGTGTGAGAAGGATGACCGCCAATGGCAATTTTCATGCGGGTTTCTGTTCTTCTGAGGGCGTGTAGAGCTGTCGGTCTCGGTTGTTATCAATAGGTAGCATTAGTTAAGCTTTATCGAGGGGCCATAAGGACGATACATTCGACACCGGGATGGCCACTTGCATCTCTGCCGATCGACATTGGAGCAGCGTAGTGGAGTAAGCTGCAGGCCTCCTAAGTTGTGGGAAAAACATAGGGGAAGGATATAGGATAGTTTTTAATGTAAAAATAGGCCTAAAGCGATTCAAATTAGGGATGTGAATTCTGTATGAAATGATGTCATCATCGAAAAATAAAAATATGAAATTTCTATTTAGGAAATGCATAGGAAGGAAACAAATATTTGATATTTGAGTTTTGCAATTACGACTTATATGGGAAATGAAAAGGTGATAAAAATTCATATGGATGATAACCAAATTCCAAGCGGGCGTAGTCCGTGGCTGAAATCTGGTGGTTTTCTTATTTTATTTGAATGGAATAGAAGACGAGCATGCAGGCCACGCGGTGTTAAGTGTTCGCTGCAGCCCATGGACATCTACATACAACCTCAAGCAAGTATAGGTAAGACTTGTCTGAGGTCGTATGCAGTTGCGCTGCTACTCCGGAGGCTGGTGGTCGCCTCATGTAAGTGTGACCGGCAACTGCACCTTTCCACCGAAATACAATAGAATTGGTTCACGGCAGAAGTGGGTGCAGTGGTGGTACTTCCCCGGGCGAACGATAATAGTTCTACCACCTACCATGGCGCTAGAACATGGTGGTTAATATTATTTTAATTTTTTTTACAATACAATAAATAAAACTATTTTGTGTCTATGCGATATTTTCCTTGCGTTATTTTAGTGCAGAAGCTTGCAGCTAAATCTGAGTCAACGCCTCAACTCCCTCGTAAAATGCATGAAATATGCGAAGTAAACGGTCGTTTCGGATCAGTTGACGTATAAATATAATTTATTATAGCTCTAAGGCAATGCAGAATAAAATATCGCATTGCATATATTGCATAAAATAATAAAGACACATTTAAATGTTTCTAAAATGAGTTTGACAGAGTCAGAAATCTAACCGACAGACACACTACCAAGTACATATTACATATCTATAACGACCAGACTTACTTAAGAGGCCGTATACGAATTTTTGCCAATTTCGCTGATTTACCTGATTTACCTGCACATGAGACTACTGTTAGGAATCAACGGCGGTAGTTGAATAAAAAATGTGACGATGTAGGGGAAAACGCCCATAAAAGCGAGGCCTCCTCTAAGAGGAGGAGGAAACTCCTTCCGCTTCTGGTTTTTCATTTCTAAAACTACAGTATTTCCATAAGTTTCATTGCACAATATAAGATTTCATTCATAATCTAATAATAAAAATTACCTGAAAAATAAATAAATAAAATAAATAACGTTTCACACTCATAGCCCCACAGTAGGGTAGTTATACTCTGTGTCGTGGGTGCCATGGACACGCACAAAGACAGACACACGAAAAACACGTTTGTTTTCTTGTGTGTCGTTGATAAAGTCGTTCTGTGAGACAACTTTGGTATGTTGTTGTTGTTTGTTAATAACAAATTAACATACCTAAAAAAAAGGAACGGCTAGAGCATTCTAATGATTTTTTTTATCTACCTACGTGGTTTTCATGAGAATAGGTTGTAAAGTTGTAAATACTGCTAGGTGACACCAGAGCTACGGTATCCCCTGCATGATCGTAAAAGGTTCATACCCATCACGCATAGGTACGCCAACCCGAAATTCAGTCTCAAATGCTAAACCGGTATGGAACTTCAGAAAAGCTAACTATCAATTACTTTACAGTAAATTTATTAACTTAGACTGGGCTCCTGTTATCGAATGTAGGGAAACAAATTCAGCTACGCCAGTCATGTATAATATTATAGAACAATGTTTAAATGACTGTGTTCCAATTAAAAAGCGTACTGGGCAGATCGGGCGATACAGTTATCCGACTTGGTTCACGCCCGAAATCATACGCAACATACAGTGGAAATACTTCTATCATAAGAAGTATAAATCTGAGGGTAAAGAACTTAACTTTGAATTATTTAAGTATTACAGACTAAAGTTAAAGTATTGGTTGATAATGCCTATTTATGTTATAAAAACACTATAGAGAGCAATATTAGTAGAAACCATAATTTTTTTTGGACCCACATTAAAAATATACGCAGGAGGTGAAGTCGCATAACACGTATATTGTATAAGTTAAACGATAGGCAGGTCTCAGGACAGGAAGCTGCTAACGCTTTCGCTCAGTATTTCAGCTCGGTATTTTTGGAAGGTACTCCTCGTCTTGATTGTACTGATTATAGTGCACAAATACATGCTGTGGGCAACTCAAATACATCACAAATTGACATTCAATCAATAACCTATACAGAAATAAGGGTAGCAGCGAAGCGCTTAAAAGACCACTCTGCGGCAGGTTCTGATGGCATTCCACCCTTTCTCGTTAAAGATTGCGTCCGTTTCTTGGAGGTTCCTCTCTTGCATATTTATAACTTATCATTGTCTACTTATACATATCCTGAGATATGGAAAATATCAAGGATAACACCAATCCACAAAGCTGGCAATGATGAGGATATAACCAACTATAGACCTATTGCCGTCTTGTCAGTATTAGGGAAGATTTTTGAAGCAATCATTAACGCCCGTGTAAAACAACATATTCGATTATATCTTCATGATAGTCAGCACGGTTTTAGGCAACATCGATCCACCACTACAAATCACCTGAACTTTGTTAGTGACATTACCAATTTCATGGATGCTGGTAAACAAATCGATGCTGCCTACTTCGATTTTAAAAAGCTTTCGACCAGGTGGATAGTGACATTTTATTACAAAAGCTCAGTCACTTTGGCTTCACACCTAAATTACTAGCATTCCTTGCATCGTACTTGAAGGACCGTAAACAATACGTACAACTTAATTCCTTTAAGTCCGATGTCTACTATACGAGGTCAGGTGTAAGTCAATAAATGATTTGCCCACGGTTCTCAAATTTACTAAATGCCTTATGTTTGCAGATGATTTAAAAATATATTGCCCAATAAGTGATATTGCAGATTGTAAGGCACTGCAATCGGATATCGAAAGTGTGCTTCAATGGAGTAGTGATAATAGCCTTTCACTAAATATTAACAAATGTAAAATAATCACTTTTACCAGAAAACGGTCGCAAAATATTTATACGTATCACGTATATGAAAATAGTCTACAACGTGTGGAAACAATTAATGATTTGGGGTTGATTCTAGATACACAGCTCAATTTTAGGAAATACATCACCGAACTGTGTTCAAAGGCCCAGAAAATTTTAGGATTTGTAATCAGAACAGCTGCAGATTTTAATAATTGTAATATAGCCCTAATTTTGTATAAATCCTTTGTGCGTAGTAAACTAGAGTATAACGCAGTCATTTTCGATCCACATGAGAAAAAATATTGTCTCATGATGGAACGGGTTCAAAGGAAGTTTGCTCGTTTTGTTTACAAATGTAAATATGGGTATTATCCCTACTTATATCCCTCACTGTTCGTGAGTGGTATGGTTGGGCTTGATACTCTAGAGCTGCGTAGAAAATTATTTCTGTTAGTTCATTATTACCAACTGCTACACAATAAAGTCGATAATCCTTCAGTCCTCGCTCTCTGTGGACTGGAGGTTCCATCGACACACATGCGTGGTTGGTATGGAGGCAGAAGGCCCAGCCGGCTGTTCGCGGAGCCAGTGGTGCACGCGCGCCGCACGGCTGCTGCGCCGCATTGTGCTGCACTGTCACTGTTCAATGCACTTGTACTCCATTACCCAGATGTTGATGTGTTTTTTTATACACTAAGTAAGTTTATATCTGTTTGTACAAATTTCCTGTCACATCACTTTAGGGTTAACCTGTTAATTACATGTACTTGTAAATAAATAAATAAATAAATGAATAAATAAATAAATAAATAAATAAAGGGAGATCTCCCGCCGAGATAGGTGGTCATGCCCAGGGAGCGGCCGCGCTCCAACTGACTCAATTCGGAGCTTGTAATATGCTCGGATATTCAGAAAACTTCAATAGCGTAATTCAGGAATACCCGTGGGGCCATCTCTTGATGAGTAGCAGAAGGTCGCCACATCACCCCCTGCTCAGACCGGAGGTCGATGATTTCAGTAATCCAAGTGTAATCTTCGCTTACAAGCGCCTTGAATGCCCTCTATCTGCGGTGAGTCGAGATGTGAGGGTGAAGCGAAGAGTGGAGATGTCTTCAATCCACAGTGAGTCGGGATGTGAGGGTAGGATTTGGAAGCGAGTAATGGCTACTCAAGCCATCCATGAAGTCCTTGGAAGCAGCTGTATCAGGAACAGGAAGCGTGTACATGGTGCGGTCCGATGAACCTGACGAGCTGGTGATGTGTTGCTGCAGTCCATCCAGGGAGTGAAGGTGCGACTAATGAAGGTCAGACGGGACGTATTCTTGTCCGGGGTCACCAGTTTGGTAAAGGGAGATCTCCCGCCGAGCTAGGTGGTCATGCCCGGGGAGCGGCCGCGCTCCAACTGACTCAATTCGGAGCTTGTAATATGCTCGGATATTCAGAAAACTTCAATAGCGTGATTCAGGAATACCCGTGGCGCCATCTCTTGATGAGTAGCGGAAGGTCGCCACAAAGGTGACTAAAAGGGGGCTTCCGGGGTTGTGGACGGTGTGAGTGGGAGCTCGATCCATCCAACCAGCAGCCTCGGGAAGGGCGGCGATGTGTGCGTGGCCGCATGTCGCCGTAAGCATCGGAAGGTGCCGGAGAGCAAAGCTGCTCTCCCGAAGATGGGCCCGTTCTGGGGCGTCGCGCGTGGAGGACACCGGTGCGTTCCGCCGGAGATCCCGGAGTCTTCCCCAAGCGCAGTGGCAACCACCGAGGGCGTTTTAGTGCGGTCAAATCCCACATAACCCGGTACTCTCTCCCAAGGTGCCGGGTACCTTTTGAAGGTTTCCCCCCCGACAACAAAAAAAAAAGGCCACCGATGGGGTTTTAGTGCGGTACAAGTCCCACATAACCCGGTATCCTCTCCCAAGGTGTCGGATACATTTTGAAGGTTTCCCCCACGATACAAAAAACGGTGACACTCATTGAACGTCCCATTGCGGATTTTTATCCCCAATGACATTATGACATTCCGTTATGGACACGGCCAGCAAGCCAGCCAGGCCAAGGCCAGCTGTGGGACGCAAAATACGATGCAGTTAGCCAAATATAAAAGCATAAGTACTTATCACAGCAATCTGATAAAGATTATTAACATGGTATAACAAAAGTGCCTGTTTTATTTTTTATTATGTAGAATTTATGGAATGGACAATTTCCAGAAATCTTGTTAAAATGAGAGCTCGAAACTTAAAACCTCATCCAACTTGTGCATTTTGTTGGAAACTATTAAAGTTTAAAATTAAATTCCGATATATACGTAAGATACCAGTATTCATAGTAATACTAATATTGGTGCTTCAGTTGCTGTGGTTAGGTTTTAATCGACTGAACAGAGAATATCAATTAGTAGTTTGCGTTTCTACGGCATTAGTCGAGCTAAGCAGATCGTTTGATTCTATACTTAACTATGTATTGTGAATGTTGTTCCCGTTGTAGACAAGACTATAGTAAAGTAGTATATTCTGTTTGAGACTATCGCGGTTGTTCACTATATCTGAATTATTACTTACGGGATATATACCACGATTCACTTTGTTTTTGAGCTCCCGATATTTCGGCGCAGTTGCATGCACCATGATCACGGATGAACTGGATATTGCGGGTGGATGTAAAAAAGGTCTAAGGACAGCCGTAACGGTCTACCCTCTTCCTCACTCGTTTGCTACGGCTACTACCGGTACTCGAACATAAGTCACGACAAAACACACTCACAGTATCACTGCGTATGGTTTTTTCATATTTTGGACGCATATTGTTTTTAAGACACACTAACACTGGATTCCACGCACTAGAAAGTTGGAAACCATCCTCTCGATTGAAGTTTTTACATTTTACGATTTCTATGGCTTCCTTTACTATTCTAGGTATGTAATGACGTTCCGTCGAAAGAATTTGTGGATTATGAAGTTCTATCCAATGGTTAGGGCCCGAGTTCAGCAGATGTTCAGCTATGGCAGATTTCTGTGTGTCGTTGTTTTTAACCGCCTTTATGTGTTCTTTGATACGGCATGAGATGGTACGTTTTGTTTGTCCAATATATGAGCTCCCACAACCTGGGGTATATAAAGTCAACTGTAGTTGTGGGAGCTCATATATTGGACAAACAAAACGTACCATCTCATGCGTCCAAAATATGAAAAAACCATACGCAGTGATACTGTGAGTGTGTTTTGTCGTGACTTATGTTCGAGTACCGGTAGTAGCCGTAGCAAACGAGTGAGGAAGAGGGTAGACCGTTACGGCTGTCCTTAGACCTTTTTTACATCCACCCGCAATATCCAGTTCATCCGTGATCATGGTGCATGCAACTGCGCCGAAATATCGGGAGCTCAAAAACAAAGTGAATCGTGGTATATATCCCGTAAGTAATAATTCAGATAAAGTAGTATATTGTTCTAATATTTAGGTCAAACAAATCTATTTGACACAACGACAAAATATCTGCTAGTCAAATCAATCGCAGGCGTTTATTTGCCATCTATCCTTAACCGCTTGCGATTAAACTTTTATCAATTCAAAAAGTACACAAAGTTTTTGTAAATTTAAATGGAGCATATTATCATGGAAGTCACGTGGTGTTCAGTAGGCGCTGCAGCTGATGGTTCGTATACAGCTGCACTGCTACTCCGGAGGCTGATGGCCATCTTATGTGTAGATGTGTGTAGTATATAAAGAATTGCTTCAAGGCAGAAATGAATGCTGCAGATGTTCCATCATTAGCCTATACCGACCTCCATAGTCTTGAAAGATGAGTAATCGTGACAGGACAAGACGTCTTGGGCACGGCCAGCACCCAGGCCACACTGAAATGAAATGAAATGAAATAATTCTTATTCACTGTACGGTTCCTTTACAAACTCTTAGAAACGTTATTTTATTGTTCTGTCTGCTCTGGGTGCGCTAAGGCAATGCTGAGCTGAAGAAAAGAGCAGACGGAGAAAATCTTCAGCCCTGTTTTAAAATATGGGGTATACAATAATTAACTTTCCTACAGAGTAGCTATGGGCAGATAAGGAACATACGTGACAGCTACCGCATGTGTCAATGTCGTCCCATAGCCATCTGTTAGCTATTTTAGGCATCGGCGATCACCGATTGCCGTGTGCATGGCACATCCTTCGTTTCGAATGCTGAACTGCTGCGTTTAACGACTAAATCGCCTGTCGCCGGTGCTAAGAGTAGCTAATGTGGCGAGTGCGCATTGTGCCGACATTGGTGGTTCCACGCTTCATCATTCGCAAATATAATAATTTTCGTTAATTATACTCAACCGAAGTCCCAGATGTATACCGCGCTCAATTCGTCTCTCAATTTCTAACACGTGCGTCAATTAATATGTGACCGCAGCGAATATAACAACATCTGCGCAGAATATAATATCAAGGATGGGATTTGGGTATGAATATGGATTTATAAAAAGTACTATAATATTGGTTATGGATACAATGAAGGGTATAGAATGATTTCCTATTGTCCACTAGTTTCAGTTACGGATATAAGGCTTATTGTTTTTAAAATTTTCTTACGAACCTGTTTATTTTCTGACTTTTCACGATTTTAATCCTTGCCTCCGGGGTGAGAACCCGGTTTCTTAACCGCTTGGCTAGCTCGCTCGTATTAGAAGCAGGCAAAAAATAACGTTCACAAGACTCATTAGAAACCTTACAATAAATAAAAATAAAAAACATTTTATTTCATTTGTAATACTTATCACTTTCAACTACCAGATATATAGTGTTCCCTGCGGTCACAAATTAATTGACAGGGTAGTGTATTTCAATTTGAGTGAGAAATTGAGTACCTACGGTTTGCAAATTGCACCTGGGATTTGGTCAGGTGTAGTTTGCTCAAACAATGTCAGCAACACGGGCGATCTGTTTGTGTAGTTTGACCTGAAACTTAGTATTCCTACCTTTCGGGATTAAGTTCATGCTTATCAATGATAAGACCATATTTGAAATTATAACAATAAAAATAGCTTCAAGTTTATTGTAGGTTTAACTCTTCCTACCTCATAGATATATTCAAGTGCTAATTTCTTCAGACATTGAATACGATAGGTATATTGGCAGTGGCAAAGTTTTTTAATGTTTTTTTTTATAAATGAAATCAAACATTTATAAAAAAAACAAACCAATTTTGTTCTTGTTTTATTCATAAATTTTTCAAAAGGGAAAAATTGTTTTGGTTATGTTTCATTAATTAATTAGACCCGTGTGGCGCAACGGTTAACATGCCTGATTGCATATCGGGGGTCCCGGACTAGATTCCTGGCGAAACAGGGATTGAAATGAATTTTAGTTTTTGTTCTCGGTCTGGGTGTTTCTGTTCATGTTTTTGTGTGTGTCAATGGTACTTATGACCCTATGATCTGCCCTAATGCTTTGAGTGTGAAACGTTATTATAATAATTTCATTGGAATAACTACAGCGACCAGAATATTGTCGACTTTTTAAAGTTTTTAATATAATTATTACTTTAAAAGTAGGTTCTCTCAAAGTCATTCAAAGAATGTCGCTGTAATAAAAACGAGACGCGGCTCTTTGTTTCCAGATACAATAGACTCCCCGGGAAGTATCCAAACCGGTGTAAGCTGGTACGACACAGAGCTTTGAAGGGATTCTATGTTTATTGTTTTATAATACATAATTCTGTTAATAAAAGACGAATTTTCAATTGGTTAATACATTCTAGGTTTACAGACGATGAGCTCTCCACAATAAAACCTTTAAAAAAGCTTTTATTTAAAATTTAATAAATTTTCCTTTAAAATTTAACTTTATACTTATAACTTTGACGACTCGCGTGGCGCAATGGTTATCATGCCGGACTGCCGATCGAGGGGTCCCGGGTTTGATTCCCGGTGAAACAGAAATTTGAATGATGAGTTTAAATTTCTGTTCACGGTCTGGGTGTTTGTGTTCTTGTCATTGTATGTATCCATGGTACCCACGACACAGGATATTAATTATCTTACTGTGGGACTATGAGTGTGAAAAAAAACCTCATTATACACAATTTATATGATCACAAAAGCTTGTCGCGCGATTTATTTGTGTAAATAAACTATGGAGTTACTCTCAACAAGACCTTTCATTATCAAATGAAATGTCTATGGTATCAACCTATATTATAGAAATGCATTAAACATAACTGTTCCGCCATCTTGGTTGGACCGCCATATTGGATTTAGAATGAAGTCACACAGATTATAGTGTATTGTCATCCAAACTAAACGTGTATACGAAATTTCAGCTCAATCGGTTGCAGATATCTACTTCAAAATTGAGTAGCAAGATTCCACCCGAACAACCTACATTGCCAGAACAAAAGCTTTTAATATTCTACTTTATCTGTATATTTGAATACTAGCTGTGCCCCGCGGTTTCACCTGCGTTAGAAAGGATCATTAGGATGAAGTGAACATACTCCGCATATTTCATGTGTCCCTATGGCTGCAACCCTTTTTGCGTCCCACTGCTGGGCACGGGTCTCTCCCCATTATTGGGAAGGCCTGGAGCTTACTCCACCACGCTGCTCTAATGCGCGTTGGTGGAGATGGATATGTGTCCCTATAACCTACAAGATAAATGTATGGGTTACATTTATCTTATACCTTTAAATACTGTGGCAGGCTTTTTTGTAGGACTATTTAAGATAAACATTTCCATCATATATTACATATGTTTAACTCTATCGGCAGCAGACTGCCAAAAGGCAGTGCACACCAGAATAGCTCGCAGATGGTAGATTTTTTCCTACCAACTGTAATTAACCTTCTAATTAACCTGCGGAGTAGCAGCGCAACTCCATACGAACACAGGCTATATAGACCGAGGCTTGCTTGAGGTCGTGTGTAGATGACCACATATCACTACGTGGCCTGCATGCTTGATTGCTACTCTATTCAAAATATTCATATACTCCTGCATTTCTAAAAACAGTATTCTTGGGGAACAAGAACTACACCTATATAACACACTAACCTATTTATGTAGATGTAGAGTAATGTTTGAGCTACAACTGCAATACCTCGGTGGCATACATTGTTCTTGGTAACAATGGATATCCCGGAAGCGTTCAACTAGATCGTACCGCTTCCAACTAGTTCAGGAACATTTAATATTGCTTGGTTTACAGGTGTTACTGCAGAAATAATACATTTAAACTACTCCATAGAGACAAGTGTTCGTGAATGAAATTGCCAAAACTGTAGCATTAACATGATCGAAGTACAATTCATAAATCTAAAACCTTGTACAATCATTTATAATAGCGGCCGCCCGCGACTTCGTCTGCCTGGACTTTTGTTTTAGAATTTTTCTGAAATAAAAGTAGCCTAAGTTACTCCTTATTACATCAGCTACCTGCCAGTGAAAGTCCCGTCAAAATCGGTCCAGCCGTTTCAGAGATTAGCCGGAACAAACAGACAGACAGATAGACAGACAGACAGACAAAAATTAAAAAATGCTGTTTAGGTGTATTCATATGTACATTGTAAAAAGCGGTTATTTTAATATTACAAACAGACACTCCAATTTTATTTATTTGTATAGATATAGATCAGTTTGAAAATTGTTGATTGCTTCTTTAATGATGTACAGAGACAAAGTGCAAGTGTACGAATATACATCCACACAACCATGGCGGGAAACCACGTCCCACTACTGGGCACGGATCTCTCCCCACTAATGGGCAGGCCTGGAGCTTACTCCATCATGCTGCTCAATTCTTGTTGATGGAGATGCGGGACAGAGGTCTACCTGCTGTCGAATGTTTTCAAACCGCCCATAAAAACTCCGTCAAGACTTGATGATTTTATCTACTGATAATAAGCAGGACCGACGGCTAAATGTGCCCTCCGAAGCATACGTGTAGAAATATAAAATCTGAATGGTCAAAAAAATAACAACTTCACTGACATAGATCCATTACTCGCATGCATCCGTCACATATCTGACATTTCTGTTGTCATTTTCGATCTTTATTATTTCTAAGTATTTTATGTTATTATTGGACTTTTGCTAGCATGTCTTAGGCAAAGAAAACTGAGCTCACCGTGTTCTAAGAATTCGTTGTGCATTTGTAATAAATAATATCATGATAATTAGTTATTCTCTGTATTCTCGTTATCGGTGTAGCAGGGATTCTAGTAAGAGTAAACGTGTCACATCTCTCAAGCGATTTGCCAAAATCCTAGAGCTTATACTGTACGGACTATAACAATACGTACAATTTAGCAGCAAAACCGGAACTCTTAAAGCAACAAAGGTACTGAATCACCTTTAGAGAGACGGCATAGCGCCTCGCTTTGATACATAATTTTTGTGCCAAATCTGGTGCGGGGAAAGAACGCACACATTTTAATTTTGTCACACATTCACAAATATTCTTTCATCGCTACAGACGCATACATTTCTAAATATGTCAATTTCAATTAACAACGTCATTTTCTATGCACCGTCAACACTGACACCGACACACACAGACACACTAGTTTTTTTTTTTTTTTCTGGTAATGGCATCACGCGGTTTGCGTATCGCCAATGACAATAAAGCGGAGAAACGGGACGCATATAAAATGAAAATCGATTCAATTTGGAAAAATCAATCAGGAAAGTTGTGAAAAAAAATATAAAAATACAATATAAATATATGCATATACACAGTACATATTATTATTAACGATAAATATTTATATGTATATTTACTATATTTGAATATTATTTTCTAATATGAATGAGGAAATACTACTGTAAACAGCAGGATCTTTACTTAAAAGAAGGCATAATATAGAGGAGGGGAAAGGAACTTTCAAAGAAATAAGGGAAGCAAAAAAGGAAGAGTGATTATACAATGGGCAAGAAAAAAATAAATGGTTTAAGTCTCCTACATCAATACCACAGGCACAATTAGAGTTATCAATTAAATTGAGTCTAGCCAGATGATTAGGTGTACAAGTATGACCTAGTCGCAATCGTATTAGGATGCTAGTAGTTTTTTGGTGAGCTTATGTTTGGAAAACCAAGGTTTATACGGAATAGTTGGCTGTAGTTTAAAAAAGTAGTGTCCCTTTGTTTTGCTTGTTTCTTTCCACAGCGAACACCAAGAATTACGAAGATAAGTGGCCGGTAAAGAAAACAAATCAGGTACATAAATTTTGTATGGGTAAATGTCCCCACACTTCACCGCCTCATTCGCAAGTTGATCTGCCTTAATATTACCCTTTATACCACAATGACCAGGAATCCAAGCTAAATGAATAGAGTAATTTTGAAGAAAAGAGAGATGAAGCAAGTGTTTAATCTCAAAAATAAGGGGGTGTTGTGGATTATGTTTAAAAGGAGGTTTTAAAAGTGCTTGAAGGGCGCTTAAAGAATCAGTAAAAATAATGGTTTTATATAGTTTCATAAGAAGCGTGAATTCGACTGCTTTTAAAATGCCCATACATTCACCAGAGAATATAGAACATTCTGGTGGAAGCTTAACTTTTTGAATTATATTACTTTGTGAATGATAAATGCCTACACCAACACAATCGTTATTACTTGTTACATGTTTTGATGCGTCCGTAAAAATATATTCAAAACCAGACCACTGATCGTTAAGTATGGAAGTAAAATGTATATTTGCATTTAGATCATGTTTTTTGATTCCAAAATTAAGTTTAATATTAACAGGATGAATTAGGGATTCATAGCTATATTTAAATACAGGTAAGATTGGAAGTCTTTCTACAGGAGCTGTGAGGGATAAATATTTTTTGTAACTTATAACTAAACAGGGAGTAGTTTTATGAGTCCAGTATGAAGAAGATTCAGTGAGATCTGAAAGAATTTTAAGTTTAGATAATAAAGGATGTTTACAATATTGCAAGGTCCGGAAAAAATATTTATCACATAGCATTTGGCGCCTTAAATAAAACGGAGGATCACAGCATTCAACTTGTAATGCGTTACGAGGACTGGATTTCATAGCCCCACATATTATTCTTAAACATTTAGATTGGATACTATCTAGACGTTTTAATCCGTAAACGTTAGCTGGTTCCAAGAGAAAAGTTCCATAGTCAAGCCGACTACGAATAATAGAATTATATATTAACCTTAAAGACGACGGATGAGAACCCCACCAAACTCCAGCCAAACATCTAATCATATTAATATGTCTCTCACACTTATTAAACACATACTCGCAATGTTGGAATCCAGTAAGCTTAGAATCTAACATTAAACCCAAAAATTTTACCTGAGTCTTAACGGGAATTAATACGTTTTGATAATATATATTAATAGGTGGCAATAATCGCTTACGTGAAAATAAAACTATTGTACTTTTAGCTGCTGAAAGTTGTAAACCATTTTTATCCAACCATTTTTCTAATAATTCTAGAGATAAAGATAAAGATGAACATGCATCAATAATATTATGATTTGAAGTATATAGGAGTAAATCGTCAGCATACTGTAAGATGTTAACTGAACCATGAAGAGAGGCTTCTAGGTCGTGTGTATAAATATTGTATAATATTGGACTTAAAACTGATCCCTGAGGTAGGCCTTTCCAGATTGTTCTTTTTATAATAGTATAATCATTATAAGACACACATATTTGTCTCTCCGATAACATTTGAAGGATAAAATTTATAAACTTTATAGGTACCCCTAAGCTACAAAGTTTTTCTTTCAGAATAGATGGTATAACATTATTGTAGGCATTAGTAACATCTAAGAAAGCAGATAAAATAGATTGATTCTGCGTAAAGGCTAATCGAATATCTGTTGTAAATAAGGCCAAACTATCAATGGTACTTTTACCTTTCCGAAATCCGAATTGAGACTCACTTAGCAAATTGTTACTTTCAATGAACCATTCTAATCTGTTTTTGATTAAGTGTTCAGCAATTTTGATTAGAACAGATGAGAGGGCTATGGGTCTATAGGAAGTAGCATGAGAAGGGTTCTTAAGTGGCTTCAAAATAGGAATTATTTCTTGTTCCTTCCAAGACTGTGGAATGTTTCCTGTTACCATGATGGAGTTGATGATATCGAGATATTCAAATAATGTAATGTCAGATAGGTGTGATATAAAAGAATAAGGTATGCCATCAAGGCCAGGGCTAGAGTCCCGTAGATATTTTAAAACATTCTGGAGCTCGATCATGGAGAATTCAGAATTTAAGTCCGGATGATCAGTTTCAGAAAGGTGGGAAATAGGATAAAAAGATATCTGTTCAGGAACGAATGGAGGAGCTAAATGGTCTAAGAATTCCTGAGCTAGGTTTTCAGATAAACAAGGAGATGTTGATATATTTAATGAAGATCGAAATCTTTTAATGTTACGCCATACAAGAGATGAAGGTGTATCTGGACATAAGGACATGCAGAAATTATGCCAGCTTTGCCGTTTCTTCTGTTTGAAGAGGATTTTGGTAGATTTTATTGCATTGATTACTATTAAAAAGTTTTTTTCATTAATGTTACTAATATAATTTGCTTCCGCAACTTTTCTTTTGTTAATTGCCTGGGTGCATTCTTTATCCCACCACGGGGGTGATGGAATAAAAGTATTTTTACGATTTTTACGAGGGAATATTTTATCTGCTGTTTCAATTATAGTTTTAGCAAAAAACTCTGCGCGATCATTAATTGTGTAATAATTTTTACTTTTCATATTTTTTTCTATAGTAGCACTAAAGACCTTCCAATCGTTATCGGTTAAATTAGATGTATTATATCGCAAACGTGGAAGAGGGTTGTAGTTATTATGATTAAAAATATTTGTGGGAAAAGAAATAATTATTGGGAAGTGATCGCTTCCGTATGTTGAACAAAGAACAGACCATGATAATTTAGACGCTAAATTAGGCGTGCACAGCGACAAATCAACTGCGCTAATTTTTTCGTGGGGATTTGTGCGTCGGGTTGGAATACCTGTATTTAAAACACATATGTTTAATGAATCGAAAACTTCCAATAAAAGCTCTCCACATAGCGAAGAAACAGAACTTCCCCATGATTGATGCTGGCAATTTAAATCACCCATTACGACAAATGGCTTGGGTAAAGTATTGAGAAGATTTTTTATTTCTTTTATTATAAATGGTCTAGGTCTAGGAATGTACAGAGACACAAAACAAATCTTATTAACAGTCACTGCAACCATTGAAAAATCATCACTATGAGAAGGAAGAGATATAGAAGAATAAACAAATGTGTTTTTAACTAAAATGGCAACACCGCCATAACCGTCAGAACGATCATGTCTGACACAATTATAACCTGATATTTTGAAACAAACATCAGGTTTTAACCAAGTTTCTGATAATGAAATAATGAAAGGGTTAAATTTATTAATTAAATAGAACATTTCACTTTTTTTGTGGAATACACTCCTACAATTCCATTGCAGGACTTTGCTGTCCATCATTGGAATTTTTAATATTAGATAATACACTATTAATTGGTGCAACGTTGGACGGTAAATAAATATTAAACTGCGATAAAGTAGCAATAAGGGCATTGATAATTTCAGAAAGCGATGGAGCTGGTGAAGCTTCATCATCTTCCCTGTACTGAAGAACAGTACCACTATTAGATGATTGAAAATTATTAATGTGATCTTGAATAATTTCTTTATGAGCTTTGCGATCATAGCTTTTAATTGGAGTGCTAGGAGCCCGTCGAGGAAGAAATACAGTTTTTTTATAAGATATACTTTGTGTGTTTTGATTTGGTGAACTTATGATATTGTGATTATTGTTAACAGTATTTACAGCACTAGCATAAGATTTTGCAATTGGAGGGTGTAATTTTGACGCTTCTACATAAGATATACAATTTTGTGACATTGATAATTTTATTTGTTTTTGCCTATTTAACTCTATACAATTTTTACTATTGGCAAAATGTGGACCTGAACAAATACAGCATATAGGATTATCATCGCCTATACTACATGAGTCACCAGTATGTTCTTGCCCGCACTTATAACACCGTGGTTTCGACCTACATTGTAACTTAGTATGTCCATAACGGCAGCAGTTAAAACATTGTATGGTTGGGTAAATATATAAATCAACTGCTAAAGCATTGTAGCACATAAATATATGCTTTGGTAATACTTGACCATCAAATGTAACAACAATAGACTGTGTTGGCTTCCAAGTAGGAGAACCATCAATAATTACTTTATAATTAAGACGTCTCACTTTTAATATTTTACCACACCCTACTGGAGTCTGAATGTTCTCTAGAATTTCTTCAGGAGACCATTCAGCTGGAACACCTCGCACTAAGCCCATTTTAGTAACATTGTAGGATGGAATAAAGGCTTTAAGATTATTGGCATTTAGGCATTCACTAGTTATAAACGAATTAGCATTAAGATAATTGGAAAAAGCAATAGTCATGCGGTTTCTACCAATTCTCTTAAGACTCCCTTCAACTATATTATTAAATCTGTAATTTTTTAAAAATTTCCCGAATGTAATAGGGTGGAGTGAGGTTCCATCATTAGGTGATGATGTAACCCTTTGTACGTGGACAATAAATGGAGCAGCATCTGTATCATTATACAATTTTCTGAAAATCTGTTGGGGTTCAGCAGTCTGGGAATTGATATTATCAGATATGATGGGTTGATTCTGACTGTTATTACTCACTGTACAAACTGTGCCTGTGGATTGAAGGGGTGTATTTACATTACAAACTTCAGTAGTAGAAGTATTGTCTTCATCGAGACACGTACATCCAATATTAGGTTGATTACCAAGATGCTTCCTCTGTTTTTTATTACATGTTTTACACATCTTTTTTTGAAATTTCCTTTTACCTGTAATTATTTTGGATGAACCATCTGTGTCAAACGCAGATTCATCATTTTCGCAGTAATCTATTGTTACAAAATTTGATGCCTGGGGGACTGTCCCACCAGGATCCGGAGGATCGTTCATATTAAATTATTACTAACTACTTACCGAACCGAAGAATTATATACAAATAACTATATTTACAAGTTAAAATATGAAATTATATACAATATAAAACTTAACTGATTGAAATTTAAGCTAAAACTATAAAATTGAAAATTTAAATCCAAAAACCTCGACCGCCCTTTTTAAGTTTCCCGCGCTTTTCCCGACACACTAGTTGTATAACTAGAAAGGCACATTGTGCTTGCACGTTGGGACGAGGGGTTCGCCCGTAAAGGCCACTTCTCTGACAGATGTCATAACTGTCAATTTTGACGCTCTACGCCTGAACTATATACGAGTATTTGTACCTACGTCGTGTATTTACCCACCAGCAATAACTCGATGTCACATATTGTTTTCAAGAACAATTGATATTCCGGGAAGCGTTCAACAAGATTTAACTAGTTCTCGCGAAGTTCGGACGGTTCTAGTGGTTTTACAATACTTGCAGGGTCGTGATTTTAAAAAGAGGATCGTGAATGCCATTCTGTAAACAGAAAAAAATACTTGACAGATAGAGAGATGCAACAGGTTAACGCAGAAAATAAAGCAAACTAATCTTCATTTTCTCCTTTCGTGATCCTAAAATTATGTATAATAATAATTAAAAACTATAATATTTATGTTTTAATTTATTTTAATCCAACATTAACGTCATTTAAGCTATCATTAAGTCTGAGTAATTCATAAATAATAAATAAATATATAAATAAATAAGGCTACACACTCATAGCCCCACACTACGTACCCACGACACAGGGAATTGTCGTGGGTACCGTGTGTCCACAAAGACAGAAACACAAACATCCAGACCAAGTACAGAAATTAAAACTCTTCATTTCAATTTCTGCCTCGCCGGGAATCGAACCCGGGATCCTCCTATCGGCAAACCGGCATGATAACCATTGCGCCACACGGGGCGTCTATTTATATTTATATTCAATGTTGCATGCAAGAACTTTTTACTTTCAGTAATTGTGTAGAATTAAAGTAGCAGTTAGGACCACTCCCAGGCTGGGATCTGGGTTAAAATACTGGTGCGCACCTCTGAATAAGAAATATTTATTGGGAGAATTAAAATATGAAAAATGTTTCTTTACTTCGTTTTACCTCACAGTCCCCAATAATGGGGAGAGACCCGTGCCCAGCAGTGGGGCGTAAAAAGGGTCGCAGCCAACCTCACCGATCATTAAATTTCCTGAAGCTATACGTACAAAATTTTACAAAAGCACATATTCACCTATCAGCACTTTCCTCTTCTCATTTTTTTTTTACTTATGAAAAAAGTACTTTTAAAAATATTAGGTACATTATGGTAAGGTAGGTACATAATTAATTAGTTTATTAAATTAAATTAAAATTTGTACACCCTAAGGGGAGTTCGAGTTATGGAGTTCTAAATATTTTGTGAAACCTATTTTTCACCCATATTTGTGCAAATAAAATATTTTCATTTCAGAAAACTTCAGAAAATAATGAAATTCTGCGCCCTTGACAATATCAATAAAAACATTAATGACAAAAAGTTACATTATTAAGGTCTTATTAACCCTAACAGACAATGGGTTAGGTATACAAACAATTTTTAATATTAACTGGATTATAAACAAGGTACGATAGTGTTTTCCTCCTCACCAACGATATTGAAATCTCGCTGACAAAACAAACAACAAACTTCTGTAAACACATTTTGGAAATATCGGAATTTCCCAACACTTTTCTGCGAATAACTAGTTCCTAACAAAGTTAAAGCAAAGTTGTCAAAGTGTGACAGATTTTTAAACGCTTCAAACGGGCTAACCTCAACTTAAACTAAGAAAATTTAAGAACATGAAATGAAACCAAAATACCTAAACATTTTACACAAATATTTATGAGACAGCCTCCGTGGCGTAGTGGGTGATGAGCCGACTGCGAAACGTGAGGTCGTGGGTTCGATTCCCACCCAGGGCAAATATTTGTGTGATGAACATGACTATTTGTTCTGTGTCTGGGTGTTAATTTATCTATTTAAGTATGTATTTAGAATTATATAAGTATGTTTATCAGCTTTCTGATTACCATAGTACAAGCTCTGCTTAGTTTGGAATCAGATGGCGTTGTGTGAATTGTCCAAAGATATTTATTTATTATTTATTTATTAAATATCATACACATTATGACGACCCGTGTGGCCCAATGGTTACCATGCCGGACTGCCAATCGCTGGGTCCCGGGTTCGATTCCCGGCGAAACAGAAATTTGAATGATGAGTTAAAATTTCTGTTCTCGGTCTGGGTGTTTGTGTTTCTTTCTTCGTATGTGTCCATGGTACCCACGACACAGGGTCTATCTAACCTACTGTGGTGCTGTGAGTGTAAAACGTTATTACTATTTTTGTAACCACTTTTACAGGGCAGAATTGTGTTTTGGTAGCAAGGTGCGGGTGCCGGTCAGACTTATGTTTATACATGAGGTGACCTCTAGAATAGCAACGCAACTACATACGACTCAAGTTAGCTTGCGAGTTTGTGAATATGCAGCGAGGGCCTGAATGTCATTCTGCTATTTAAAAAATATATCATAATTCTATTATGTTACTTAAGCTTTTCCATACGGGAATCCCCACAGGAACGGGAAGCATCCTGTACCTGGGTTATGATTCTCTGGTAAAATGCATCATGTACCGCATATTTGTAATCATTCAATTTCAAATTCAATAAATATTATTATTTGATAATTTGAATTCAGGTTTTCAGGTAAAACGAAAACATCTCCAATTTTTTACGTACAGTCTTTAAAGTAAAACAAAACTTTATTATTTTGATAACTTTAAACAATTTACTCGGAAATAACTTACATTTATGGCGGTCGCAGCGGGGTGCGAAATGAAAACTAATAGTTTTAGTAATCTAAGTTACTTTAATTATTTAAATCTACATTATAATTATCTTAAAAACTAGCGATTCGCGATCGATGTTAGACCGGAATGTCTGTGCAGCTGCGGGCCTCTTCTTTCCCACGCGCCGTAGTCCTGTGTCAGCAGAACCTCGAATATGATATCTTGCCTATACAAGGCTGCGATGCGGCGATGCCTGGATTTATTATATATTTTGTCTTCCAATTTAGATTATAAAATAGGTATACGTACCAAGTAGAATAACAGCGAGTTTTCTTTATTACCGATAACTACCTTAGTTTAAAGTTTAATAGCCTATTAATTAAAATTTGTAGTCCGATAAACCAGTGCTTTGATTCGAGGTTTTCTAAAACATACTATAAGACAAACGTGATAGAGCTGAATATTGATTGGAATGCCCACAGTGGAACTCTGTGGGAATGCCCATGTTTTCTAATTGACAGGTTAAACCTTGTTTATTGAAAAATGATTTATCGATCAGGAGATCAGAGATGTGTACATAATTATATGTACCTTTATATATAACGTTTAATAATTTTCAATTCTTTAGCCACTTAGCGTGCTGAGACCAGGGACTAAAACATCAGTAAATTAATATATCGATAGTAAAATTTATCGATAAAATTTATAGCTTTTCTATTATTGATAATTATATCGTTAAAAATATCGATAATTAATTTTCGATAACCCCATTGGAGCAGTGTGGTGGAGTAAGCTCCAGGCCTCCCCAATAATGGGGAGAGACCCATGCCCAGCAGTGGGACGCAAAAAGGGTTGCAGCCAAAGGCCTTGTTGCTTCATGTCATGTATGCATATTGCTTACCAAAACGCAAAATAAAAATAAACACTTGTCAGTGTCGCCCCGCCGGGAATCCCCCGATTCTCGATAAAATTATCAATATTTTAATCGCTATTTCGTATCGATATCCAACTATCGAAATTTTTTGGTTATATCGATATTTTTAAAATATCGATTTTAGTCTCTGGCTGAGACGGAAACCTCCCAAACATTCAAATGTATATTTTTAAAACCAGGTTTTATTTCTCAGATCAAGGTCTACTCTAGTCCGTTTGGTTTTGATAGCTTAAGTTTATAGGTAAGTTACTCGCTAGAAGGAAGTTTGCTCGTTAAATTCGAAACTGGTTCGATTTTCACTCATTTCCTTCAATTTGAAAGATTGCAAACAGTTTTGCTATTTATTCACAATACATAATACTGCTATTTTTAGATCTATGGACTATGACACTCACTTACTAATTTTAATCTTAAATTAAAGTACCTACAAAGAGTGATCCATAATCCACAAATGCACTAATGAAAATCTATTAGTTCCTCTTTATCTAGAGAAGTAAAATAAAATATAAACTTTCATACAAAAATAATCATAACAAAATATAAAATTAGAATTCGTTTACAATAAAAATCGGACCGATTTACGTATAGTCGTCGTCGGTACGCGATATAAATCCATTTACGCTTGTATGACTTTCTTTTACCTAAGAGGATTGTGTATTACATCCATAAAATCCAATCATAAAATTAAATTCCCGTCCTGAAAAATATTTAACATAAATAAATAAACGCTACACACTCATAGCCCTTGTGTCGGATAGGTAGGATTCCCTGTGTCCCACTGGGTACCAAGGACACACACAAAGACAGAAACACAAACATCCAGACCAAGAACAGAAATATAAACTCATCATTCAAATTTCTGCCTCGCCGGGAATCGAAACCAGGACCCACCGACCGGGTAGTCATGCATGGTAACCATTACGCCAAACGGGTCGTCAAATCTCCTTCAGTCGCCATGAGCGTGTATCCACTCAAATAAGCCAATAGGTTGTACATTCAAATTTTCTCCGGAAAAAACTTTTATTATCAGCCATTTTCATGTTACAAATGTAATAAAACTTATTTACTATCGGATAGAATAGTGTGCCGTGCCAATGATAAAATAAAACTTATTTATTACTGAATTGAACAATGGTTGAAATGGAATGGAATGGTTGATTGCTTGAAAATTTCAGATTTTTTTTTACAACGGCCTCTAAGGCGCTGCGTAAACCAAGACACTTTTTGTTGCCGCAGGAAACTGGTAGTTGCTGTGTCCTGTAGCGGCCATCGGATACAGTCAGACGGTTTGTGTCGCAACTGTGTCTTCAACTGACATCTTTTAGTTTGCAGTGACCGATATCGAACAATCTTTTGATTCGTAACGAGTATGTGAACGCGAGTATGTGAGCAGCGATGGCCGAGTGGTAAAAGCCGCGGTCTTCTACGCGACCGATCCTGGGTTCAAATCCTCGGCGCGCACCTCTGACAAAGAACTTTGTAATGTGCGCAATTGATTACGATGTTCTCCATCGCCGTGCATGCCAGAGAGAAATTCATAATTTCTAGAAAGCATGACGTTCACCAATCCGCACTTGGCCAGCATGGTGGACTATGGCCTAAATCCCTCTCACTTGTGAGAAGGAGACCTGTGCCCAGGAGTGGGACAAAAAAAAAGTTGAAAAAAAATGTGAACACAAAATGTTTATGTCTGCACGGGCAGTGGCTGATTTCATACTGGTTCTATAGAAATCAAATATTCATCGGTAGCTTGTATCTGATACAATACACAAAAGTGCCCACGTTTGCGCAACGCCATAGAAGTTAAATATTCATTGGTAGTTTGTATCCGAGACGAGACAGAAGTCTCTGAGTTTGCACAGCGACTTTACTACAATAATAGCCGTCCCCTAATATATTTTTTTGAAATTTCTTTAGCTTAGAGTCGAGTTCTAATCTCTTTTATTCAAGCAGTGTAGTCATTGTTGAAACACTTTCAAAAGACATTTCGTTTGATGGCCGTCTCGAAAGATAGTGTTAGAGGACATTTAAAAACTCGATTCGTGTAAATTGAAACCAAAAGCAATTTCGATAAAATCTTTTGAAAAAGAAAGATTAGCATAAAAATAGACGTTATGAAGAAAGATTATCTTGCAAAACTGACCTTTTTAATAAACGGCCAGTTTTGTAATACAAAAATAGTATGAATCTATTAAAATTATACTAATACAGGTCCTATAATATTTTTTTATTATTGTGCAAATAAATGTCTTTGCCTTTGTCTTTGTCTTTTTTACAAAACTATATAAATTTCATATAGGTACTTGCCTTGTTTTTATTTCAGAACTAGCTGTGCCCGTGACGTCGTCCACGTAGATAGAGACTTGTACAAAAGGCTTGGATTATTTGTTCCTTCCCCTCCTTAGTTGTTCACTCTTGTCAGAGTGGTCGTGGCTGATTGCAACCTCGCAATTTCGTTGGATAATGATGCTCTTGCGATGCGTCTCCATTTATTGCTGTTTGTAGCATCTCGAAAACTCTGGAATATGGAGGTCTGTGTTGCAGCTTTGATAATGTCTGTCTAACACGTAGGTGAGCGCCCGCGTGACCGCTTGCCCGTTGACCGTTTTATGAAATTGCTTATGATACAAAAGTTTATATTATTATGTTGAGTAGATACATTCTTTCTGAGTCCTTACAGTTCTTACTATACTCCTCTTATGATATCGACTTTTCTGTCGTTATCATCAGTTTCTCTTTATAAATTAAACGTATTACAATAGCCTGTTTTTTGAAAATCTGTATTTGTACTTACTTATAATTTATTGGAGTTGTACAAGGAAATGTTAATTAAAAACCTCAAATCGTTATTTTTGGATTGTTAAAAGGCTTGGTGAATTAAATTTTGATTTAAATATTCTGGTTTCCATTTATAAAACTATGTTATATTCTATGTTTATACGAAGTAATACTTACGTATTAATTTATGCCGTGAAGCAATGCTGTAGTGTTTCTGTAGTAAACATACTACGTGGCCGGCGTGTTCAGCTGCTACTTCTATTTATGATAAAGAAATTAATAGATATGGCCCTTTACGCGGCATCTGTACTAATACCTACCGTCGATGAAAGTTTCGATGTTTGTTGCTCAGTCACGCAAAAATGGCTGAATAGATCGACACGAAATTTGGTACAGATATATGTAGATTATAGGAATCCATTGTTGCCTAGGTTTTAGCTCTCAAGTCCCTGTAGCTTCGGGATCAAGAATAGAGCTACGGTATCCCCTGCCTGATCGTAAGAGGCGACTAAAAGGGGGCTTCCGGGGCTACGGGCGGTGAGAGTGGGAGCTCGACCCGTCCAGCCAGCAGCCCCGGGAAGGACGGCGGTGTGTGCGTGGCCGCATGCCGCCGTAAGCATCGGAAGGTGCAGGAGATCACATCCGCTCTCCCAAAGATGGGCCCGTTCCAGAGCGTCGCGTATGGAGGACACCGGTGCGTTCCATGGGAGATCCCGGAGTCCTCCCCAAACGCAGAGGAGGCCACCGAGGCGGTTTTAGTGAGGTTCAAATCCCACAAAATCCTCTCCCAAGGTGCTGGGTACCTTTTGAAGGTTTCCCCCCGATACCAAAAAAAAAAAGGTTTTAGCTCTTAAAGTCATGTACAAATCTTGCATTTAAAATCCAAGCAGCGATTGAATAAGTCAACTTTTTAATAAGGCAACCAAATATCATTAAATGCTCTACTTAGCCTAGCCTAATATCAGTAAATCGTATAACCTTTCATTTTATCCACACGTTCAATTTGAGTAACTGATAAGGGTATATTAATATATAATAACCTATCAGTGATATACATAAATATTATCTAGCATATAAATAAATAAACGTTTCACAATCATACCCACCACTATACCCACAATAAGATATATTCAGTGTTGTGGGTACCATGGACAAACACAAAGACAGAAACATAAACACCCAGAACGAGAACAGATATTTTAAACTCATCATTTAAATTTCTGCTTCGCCGAGACTCTGGTCAAATCCCTTCAGTCACCACAAGCGTGTATCCACTCAAATAAGCCAATAGGTTGTAGATTCAAATTTTTCGAAGCATTGCGCCTCAGGCGTCGTCTATATGTAGCATATGTACCTACTGATTCATAATTATTACATACGAGTACATGAGGGTATATGTTTCTTAAGATTGATCTTAGGCTTTTATTTTAGTCTTGTGCACCACTTTCTAGCCCACAAAATCATATAATCTTTCCATTTTGTGGTTTATATTATTTGTCTTTTAATAGAGACGTCCCCAGACGAAGATAATGAAATGTCAATAAGAGAAATATCGAAAAAGCATTCTACTGGAGACGTCCGGTGTACTGGAGACGCAAACGTAAATCCATTTGTCGAGATTGATCGCTTTTGCATTTTTCATCGAAAACTATTTTATTGAAGCTCATTTTATGAAATTGTTTTCATCTTGACTGATTTTGGTTATGATTTCTTTCAGTTCAGAAATAACGTCGAAAAATAAGAAATAAAGAAGAATTTAATGTAGCTTTGAGCTTTGTAACTGGATTTTTGGGTCTGAATGGTTCAGTGTGTGTACAAAAAAAATGTAATAATATGCATACAAATCAAATATTTATATAAAATAATATTAACAATAAACATAATAATATAACTACATATACTATACTACTACTACTATACTATAATACTACTATACAAATAACGACCCAATATTAACTGACAGGCTAGAACCGCTTAGCTTGCGAAGAGACATAGGCTCGATCTGCTTGTTCTATCGAATTTACTATGGTGAGTGCCCCGAGTAGCTTTTCAAATTAATGTCTACGTCACCATTCCATGATTACACCACCAAACGAAGGCTAAAGTTCCACCGACACCATCTGGACTCGTGGCGGTCCTCCACAGTCCGCTTTGCACGCTCATTTTTACCACGGACGTGTAAAAAGGAGCGTTATTGGAAAACTTTCCAGCTGAGGCATTTCCAGTGGACTACGACATGGGGTTCTTCAAGAGAGCTGTAAAAATATCTCTCCTTCAAAGCCGGCAATGCACGGGCTCCCCTGGGGTTGCCCGTGTCCATAAGCGAAAGTGATCGCTAAACACCACGCGGCCTTTCTGCCTTTTTGTTCGGTTTATGTGTAAAAAAATACATAAATAGCATTCTATGCCAATGAAAAATAGTGAACTTTAACACGACGCTTGAACAGAGATAAAGTTTTGATTTCACAAGTATTAGGTGGTAGTGAATTCCACAACCTGACTGCGTCTACAGTAAAGGAGCGGATTAGGAGTAGGTTTTAAAAGTAGTAGTAGATAGTTCAGGAGAGACTTAAGAGAGGCACGGCAGGGAGCTATAGAAGGTCGTGACAAGGAAAATCGCTCCCGCAGATAAGGCGGAGCGGTAGGATACGTAATAACAAATTTCTAAATCGTACGTGCCCGGGCTCCCGGCGTAAGATTCTTGTATTATAACCATTCAGAGATAGGTGTTCTTGAATGGTGTATACTAAACAAATCATTTTGAAGTACAAACAGATTGCGGGATCGTAATTTTCAGAACATTCCTTTAAACCGAAAATGAAAGACGTATGCAAAATTTTAGCCAATTATAACCGACCCCATTATTCCAAATAAACACAAACAATTCTCCTGGTAAGGTATAAAGGATGGAATTTATAACGGAAAATCATACGTACGTGAACTGTATGCTTCAAAAGGTTCCTTTTAATTGTATATCCCTTCCTACCTCGAACTCCAATACAAACGCCAAAGTTATAATGATATAACTCTCGACGTTTTGCGCTAAAGTATACTTACCCGTAATTTCATCTTAAATTATATTTATACTTAGTATTATTTGCACACTTTTTTTTGATGACGTGTTTAAAAGGGTGAAGTTTGTGAAGAAATAAAACCCATTTTTTTAAACAAACGTTACACACTCATAGCCCCACAGTAAGGTAATTAATACCCTGTGTCGTGGGTACCACGGACACAAAAAAGACAGGAACACAAACACCCAGACCGAGAACAGAAATTTAAACTCATTATTCAAATTTCTGTTTCGCCGGGCATCGAACCTGGGACCCCTTTGAAGCTTTGAGTAAGAAAGACCCATATAGCAAAATGGAAAAAACGTCGGATAGCCATTGGGGGCGGGATTGATTCCCGGAAAAGCCGAGATTGAAATTATTTCACTTTCAGTTTCTAGCCCGGTCAAAATAAACTTTGACCCTTGCATTAATTCACAACACGCTGCTAATTTCCCGACACGTGAGGGATACCTCTCTAATGAATTACTGAAAAGCCCTCATTGATCTCGTGTGTGAAAATTTTTAAGATCGATGATATTAAATGGGTTTTTTTCCCGATGTTTTAGCCAAACTGTTAGGTCCTCTTTCACCACCTTCAAGTTAGTGACAAGTACGCTAATTGTCGGTTAAAGTCACCCGTAACTTCAATTTCAATTTCACGATGTTCGAGTAGCACTAATCATATGATAAACTGACCCGTACTCATTTAGACATATTAGTACTGAGCTTAATAACTTGCCAATGAATTTTACTTGGGACGTAACTAATCAACACTTTACTTGGAGATGGTGAACGAGGCCCTTATACTATCAAATAAAGCAAAAAAAAAAACTCCAATTAATCTTTGGTACATTTTAATGAATGACAGCGAATTGCACAGATTTCCTTCCATTGACATTAATTACACGGCAGTTGCTTCATAGACATCCAGTAAACTTATTAATATAAGATAAGATTGAAATAAAAAAATACACAGTATACGAATACAGGTAACCTATACTACAGAAAAGTGATTTCATCAATGGGCTCAATGTTCTAACGAACAAAAATTGAAGTAAACACTTTTCTTCACACTACTCTATGTACGTTTATCTATTTACATTAGAAAAATACAATTCGTATTTACACGGAACGTCTATACAAGCTTATTCCAATATAATGCTGGATACACACATATGCCTACGTTACGACTATACAAAAATTGTCTACAACTAAATTTACATAGCTCATAGCACTTATTACAGTAAATGCAAAATTAGTATAATTACTTCTAACTTTTTGCTTACATTTTATTGTTCTACATCCATATCGTAGTAGGAGATTTAAAGCATTTGATTTCTATATATAAAAATGAATTGCTGTTCGTTAGTCTCGCTAAAACTCAAAAACGGCTGAACCGATGTGGCTAATTTTGGTCTTGAAATATCATTAGAAGTCCAGAGAAGGTTTATACAGTGAGAAAATATGGAAAAATTCCGAAATTAATAGTAAAACCACTTATTTTCTTTTCCTATATAAACTGTCAAACACTAATTCTTCGCGCCATCGCGGCATCGTCCAGAAGTTGGACATAGTCTGAATAACAATTCATCTGTCACTATTTGTTTTATATTTTTTATTTGAAAGTAACAGAAAAACTCTTTGAGATAATAAAAACTAATCCTGTTTCAATACTTTTATGACAGGACAACGTCTGCGGGGTCCACTGTTTTATTATTATACAACAACTTAACGAGCATAAATACAATAAAAATGACGATTAGATTAATGTTAGTAAATGAAGTGAACCGTCATTTTATGAATTAAAGGAAATGAGACAAAATTATGTTTTGGCTCCAACCTTGACTAGTTATTTAAACAGGAACACATCATTAAAATTGTCGTAGCCATTTTAGACCAGTTGAAAATGTTAAAAAGTGATTTTTTTTATGGTAGAATGAAACCTATTGTAAAAGGTAGAGAATATAACAAAAATTAAAGTAGGTAAATAAAAATTACGGGCGACCTTCCCGACCTCAAGGGGCAGACTGTGTTTCACATAACCTCAAAATATTTCGCATTGAGGTTATGTGAAAAAAGTGTAAATAACAATTTGTAGATCTTTTTATTACCCATAAAATTGCCATTTCACTTTTTTTCATAGGACATGTAGTTTTGCCGGAAATCGAGATAAACTGTTTTTTACCCTTTAAAGCTCCCCCTACCCCATTCCCAACATCAGATCGCTTTTTTTTGGTCTCAAAACTTATCGACACTGGTCTATTTGAGTTTCGAACAACAATATAAACTAAATTTTGTCTCTAATCACGTTTTTATTTTTCATTGTATAATAGTTTATTACAACTGTCTTTTAATTTTATATCGTCAACAGTTAAATTCAAATTCAACCAAAACACTATTTTAAAGTTCAAAACACAAATTGCTGCAAGAACAGTCATATATCTTTATTCTCGTATGTTTTCAATAAAGAACTCTGTAGCACAAAATATATCTTCACTCGCGAATCCCTCTGGAAACATCTATTACCTGCAAAGAAAAATAACCATTAGAATCGTATTGTATTTACACTTAAAAACAATTAATTAGTTCTAGTAAGAGAATTACGATCACAGTATCGTATCAGGCCGACTGAATATAAACATCCCTACGTTGTATATTTCAGATAAAACAATAAATGTATCATTTTGATGGCATGGTTTTGTCTATAATAAAAACTGCAAGAATACAGCGATGGCAGAGTGGTAAATATTGCGGTTACGATACTATCTCCGGGTACAAACCCCCGGCGCGCATCTCTGACAAAAAATATATTTTAAAATTTAAGTGCGTATTTATCGGTTGTGCACAGTTTGGGAAAATATTGGGTTAAATAATTACTTAAAATGTTTTCCATAGAGCATTGGAGCTGGCCAGCGTAGTGGACACTGGCCCCAATCCGTTTGCCTTTCGAGAGGAGATTTCTGCCCAACAGTGAAACAAAAAAAAGGTTAAAAAATTATGGGGCTTGTCATGCATAAAACAATAAAAAACAATGAAACTATAACTAAATATGGTAAGTATGTTTACGTACTATGTAATATGGAAGTTAAAAGATTCCGTTACATACATACATACAGTTCAAGCTTAATATAAGCGTGTTAAAAAGATAGAAATGCCTCATTAAAGTTCCCGCCAAAACTTCTTGATTAATTATTTAGGTTTACAAAATATGAAAAATTTTGATATTTCTTTACGATGTCATTTTTGTGAACTTATAAAAATAACTACATTTTTCAAAAATAATTGCTTTTAATTGAATGTCTATGTTTTAGTGTGTATCTGGCCTGTCGAAATATCATCAGTGTCAAGAATAGCTTTTATTTTTATACCCACTCAAACCATGGTTGATGGATGTACGCGATGGTACACAAAATATTTTCATAGCCTATAAATATAATAGCCACACGTCATGGCTTACAGTGGACTTTTAAGACGCAATACGCAGACGACCCGCGTGGCGTAATGGCTACTATTCCGAACTGCCGATCGGAGGGTCCTGCAATCGATTCTCGGAGAAGCAGAAATTTGAATGATGAGTTTTAAATTTCTGATATCGGTCTGGGTGTTTGTGTTTCTGTCTTTGTGTGTGTCCATGGCACGACACAGGGTTTATCTACCCTATTATGGGGCTATAAGTGTGAAACGTGTTTTTTAAATATCCCTGCAACCCTTTTTCCACTGCAGGGTACGGGTTTCTCTCAATTATTGCGGAGGCCTGGAACTTGCTCCACCACGCTGCTCCAATGCGGGTTAGTGGAGATGCCGGTTAGTGGTCAACCCTCTGTCGGATGTTTTCAGATCACCCAGAAAACAACCGAGGTCGACGGCTAAACGTGCCCTTCGAAGCACGGAAACGCGCATGAAATTTTATTGCCACTAGCGGTCACCCATCTCACGCCCGATCGCACCCCTCACGTTTTGCTTAGCTAGATCGCTTGCGTTCTACGCTAGCCGCCGGGATAGGCGCGCTTCGACGCAATATGTTTTCTTCAAATCTCATTCCGTCCATCCATTCATCAGCCTTTGATAGTCCACTGCTAGACTGCTGAACACTGGCGGCTTCCTATAGGGGTTTTGCCATATTCACTAAGCTTGGCACTGTGGGTTGGTGACCACAGTAGATGATGTTTACTCAGGAAGACACTGCTGTCCCTCTCCTGGTATTTGTCCCTTGATTACCTCTTACGACCCCCTGAGAAGCATCGGAGAAGTGCTATTCTAAAGCCGGACACCACACGTTGTTAATCTCATCATAATTTTTTTGACAATTGGTTTATTTGACTTTTTTATGACTTTAATATAAATTTATATGTAAACTAATATATTTAAATTCAATTAACGCATTAGGAAATAATCTGTAATGTTAGATTTTTTAGTTAGGTTTTTATAAATAAATTAAAAAAATCTTTCTTTTCAACAAAACTAAACTACGATCTATACTTTCACACTAATATTATAAATGTGAAACTGTTCGTTTGTCCTTCTGTCAAGTCGCGATGGTGTAACGGATTGATGTGATTTTTTGTATGGGGATAGTTGGGAGCTGAAGAGTTAGGAGTATACAGGCTACTTTTTGTCTAGTGCCTCAATCCTATAAAAAAAGAAAGAAAAGAAAAGAAAGAAAAAAAATATTAATTTCATATTAGGAATACAAAATATTCGCTTAATGAATGTAATTTTTTAACGATCATCGCCTTTAGGTGCTCGTTTAGGCTAGATGTTGAGCTGAGAGAAAAAAGGCGGCGGAAAAAAACTCCCAGCAGCACTCTTTTAAAAAAATTGCAATATAGTTGAGATAACAGAATGGCTATGGGTTGATAATGGGCACACGTGACAGCTGATCGTGTGAGACACTACCAACCCACTTCCACCTGCTCACAGATGCGAGTAATTACTAAAACGAATACATTCTATGAAGAAACAGACTTGTGTGAGCGAGATTCATTCCCACGCTCCTTTATTATTAAGATAGTCCTTAGTGTTACAGTAAGCCTTGCGGCAGAGGACTTGGTTTATAAAGCGCGTAGCCGCGGGCTGACAGCTAGTTGAATATAGTAACTTCTAAAAACGTCCCATTTTAGTTAAAAAAGATGGTCACTTCACCTATAAAGTATTATGACTCACCCCACGTGACCGTAACCTTAAACTCTGGATCAAAGTGGATTATGGATCATTATCATTACAATCTGGATCATGTTTTTATTTGCCGTGAAATGCGTAGTTGCTCTCCGTAATTTCGGTGCGTCATACATGCAGATTGTAAATGATGTAATGCTGCCGTGATGTATAGACAGAAATATTTTTCAAGTTCAGATCTTTATTTCTCTTTCATTTCTTTCATAGTTATACATTTTATTCATCCGCTTAGCAGTATTCCGTTTTCATTATAAGTATCCAAATGAAGCTTTCGTGGGTTGTATAACTCGGTTCGACAGGGAAGTACCACCGCTGCACCCACTTGTTCCAAAGCAATTGTGTTTCGGTGGAAAGCAGTTGTCGGCCAGACTTACATGAGTCAACCATCTGATCATCATCAACATATACGACCACAAGCAAGACTTAGGCTAGCGTAATTCAAGCCAAATAATTATACTTAAAATTAGAGCAGCGATGGCTGAGTGGTAAAAGACCGCGGTCTCCGACGCGACCGATCCCAGATTCAAATCCTCGGCACGCACCTCTGACAAATAAATGTTTCATGTGCGCATTTATCGCTGCTTTACGGTGATGGAAAATATCGTCATATTTAATTGATTACGATGTCCTCCATCGCCGTGCATGCCTGAGAGAAATTCATAATTTCTCGAAAGCATGACGTCCACCAATCCGCACTTGGCCAGCGTGGTGGACTATGAGCCTAAATCCCTCTCAATTGTGAGAGGAGACCTGTGCCCAGCAGTGGGACATAAAAAAGCTTAAATTTTTTAAAAATTACTTTTTGAATCATCCATCCGTCCGCCTTTCATAGTCCACTGCTGGAGATAGGCCTTCCCTGACTTTTATTACTCTATCCGGTCCTGCGCCCTCTGAATGGAGCGGCTTCTCACTGTATTCTTTAGGTCGTCAGTCCACCAGTTTAAGGGCGGCCTGTGCTGCATTTTCTGAGTCGTGGTGGCCATTCGAGCACCTTTCTTCCCTATCGATTGTCAGTTCTCCTAACTATATGGCCCGCCCTTTGTCACTTTAGCTTTCAGATATTGAAAGCTCTGTCGTGATGAGATTCAAAAGAGAAAATGACACCGAAGTTTTTAGTGCTTATTTTGGAATTAATCTGTAGCACCTTTATGTGGCGCTCATAATCTCTTTGTGGCAAGATTTTGAAATTAGTTTTTGAAAGTCAAAGCTTTGACTAAAGCGAAATCTTGAAATTTTGCCGATGGGCTTCGAACCAAACACGTTTCGAAGAATTTATTGAATGGTTAAGCCTCTCTTTTAAAAACTACCGTTTTGATAAATAATGTTGGAATGAAATTTAAACGCTATTTGTGAAAGTTTATTGCCGTAATTTCTCTTAATAAAGTAGGATTTTTGTTATTTTCAACTACATAGGACATATTACATGTCAATTATGTCTTAAAGTTACTGATATTTGGCTGCAACCCTTTTTTGCGTCCCACTGCTGGGAACGGGTCTCTCTCCGTTACTATTGGGGAGGCCTGGAGCTTACTCCACCACGCTGCTCCAATGCGGGTTGGTGGAGATGCGGGTTAGTGGTCAACCTGCTGTCGGATGTTTTCAAACCGCCCATAAGGCCTCCGACAAGGTTTAACGACTGTTATCTATCGACAACAACCGGGACCGACGGCTTAACGTGCACTCCGAAGCACGGAAACGCGCATGAAATTTTTGCCACTAGCGGTCACCCATCTCACACCTGACCGCGCCCGTTTTGGCTTAACTGCGTAGTTCGTTTGCGTTCTACGCTAGCGGCCAAGCCATACGCGCTTCTCATATTTATACTTACTATTTTTCAAATTCTTCATACATAATTTTACATACAAAATTACAGATACATTTTTCTTAGGATTTTTAATTCAATAATTAGACAGTAAAAAAATTAAAGAAATTTATTTTCACGCCATTCGACTCGGTTTCATGTTTTAATGTGTCATTGTAACTATGATAAACAAGAGAATTAAAAATCGAACCCGGTATGTTGACCAAAATTTCATACAAGTTTTCATCATACAAAATATAGGTCTCTCTTAAAGGTATATGTACGTCAAAAGTTAGTAAAATAGTTTAATCATCGTGGAGTAGTGATAAAATATGTATGTATACGCACTTAACAAACTGTTTTTTATAGAGGGCGCGGTGTTTACCGTTCGGACATTGCTGATGTATCCTGTTATATAAATGTTTTTTTTTATTAAAAAAATAAACATTTTTAAAACTGGATACACATTAGGATTTTCAAGACAAATGGTGAATTAAATAAAAATAAACGCGCATGTTTTGTCCTAAATATATACACAGCTCAGTTAAAAAAACAATGTGATGGACATTGCTACAGATTTTACAGTGTGTAAAAACATTTGGGGGTTTTAAAGGATTTAAAATTTATTGATAAATTCAAAGCTTGCAGGACCGGATGGATTAATCCTTGTAGCTTCGGGATTAAGAATAGAGCTACGGTATCGGCTGCCTAATCGTAAGAGGCGACTAAAAGAGGGCTTCCGGGGTTGTGGGCGGTGAGAGTGGGAGCTCGATCCGTCCATCCCGTGAAGGACGGCGGTGGCATGCCGGCATCGGAAGGTGCAGGAGAGCACATCTGCTCTATCGAGGATGGGCCCGTTCTGAGGCGCCGTGCGTGGAGGAGACCAGTGCGTTCCTCTGGAGATCCCGAAGTTCACCCCAAGCGCAGAGGCAAGCCACCGAGGGGTTTTATTGCCTTACAAATCCCACATAATCCGGTATCCTCTTCCAAGGTGCCGGGTACCTTTTGAAGATTTCCCCCCAATACAAAAAAAGGACCGGATGGATTGCCGAACGTTAGGGGAGGCGTATATCCAGCAGTGGACTATGATAGGGCTGATGGATGGATGAATGATTGTATGAAAAACAATGTAAGCTAGTATTATCATTCAGCATTTATAATATTTCCATAGTAATACTATAAATTCGAAAGTATAATATAATTCACGTCGCTACGGCGCTGTACGAAGGTTTGAGAGTGGCATAGGCTATAAAACATTTAATTTCCTTTGCGTTGAAACCGCGGAGCATAGCTAGTGTAGTTAAGTGACTTCGTATTTGGAGTTTTAGCGGGACTTGAAAAAAAGGGATGCTTTATTTTTTTCTTATTTTCTCAATGTATTTTTGATGTTTAACATAATAATTATTTTTTATTACCCTATTACCCGTTTTCACGTACGAATGAAGCATTTTTCCGCAGTAAAATATAGTCTATGTTACTCAGGGTGAACGTAGCTTTCTGATGGTGAAAGAATTTTTGAAATCGGAACAGTAGTTTTTGAGTTTATTCATTACAAACATACAATAATACAAATCTTTCCTCGTATAATATTAGTAAAGATAGTATAGATTTAATACATATTTCATAAAACTGTCAAGTAGCCAATTATGGAGAAAGAAACGTGTCCCGTAGCTAAGTTTTGTCACATGTTTGATATACAGATCCAAACATTAAGAACGTTAACACTTAAGTTTAAGAGCTTTTCTATAGAAATTCAATTTACGATCGCTTCGACAGAGCTCTTGTTGTTAAACCACGTTCTGAAATTAGTTTTCTGCTTTTTGAAACTTTACAAAGACAAGGCTAAGCTAAAGCTGACTTAGCCTTCTTTGACAAATTCTGAAATTTTCTCTGTAATAGCTATAGATGATATATTTATTTAACTAATCTCAGGCGTACTGAAGTACCATCAAAGAGTGCTAACTCAATCTGGAGTTTTTCAGGCTTTCCAACTGTAGAAAGAATCGTTTGCCTGATTACGGGACTAGCAATGGGGTATAAAACTATTTTGGTCTGTGTATAAAGTCCTGAATTAGATTCTCAGCGAGGGAATTATAAAGGTATTTTTTATTTTTATAAATAAACCGAACAAAAAGGCAGCCGGTCCGCGCGGTGTTAAGCAATTACCGTCGACTATGGACACGGGCAACCCTAGGGGAGCCGCCCGAGCATTGCCGGCTTTGGAGGAGAGATTTTTTTACAGCTTTCTTGAAGAACCCCATGTTATAGTCTACTGGGAATGCCTCAGCTGAAAGGTTGTCCCATAACCTACTCCTCCTTCTTCAGGTCTTCTCAGGAAGGTTGTTCCATAACCTACACGTCTTCTCCTCCTTCTTCAGGTCTTCTCCTGGCGTGATTATTTTTCGTGTTCCTGTATTTACTGACTGATTACTGGCGACTAAACGGTCAAGATTTGATTCAAATATTTTTACCCAATACTGGCTATATGCAGAGATATGATCCCATTATCGAAAGAAAACAAACTGTGGGACTATGAGTATGATGAGTTTGAGTGTAGGTGTAATTTTTTTGTTATTAATTACTGTTATTGACGTAAAATTGGTGCCAATCACATATTGTCAAATGTTATTTTTGCTTCGTTAGTCAATACTATATTTATAAGATTTCTCTGTTACCCTGTCGGTTCTTTTATATGTGAAAAATATAACACGTCATTTGCTTTCAACAAAAAAATATAATTTAAACACACAAATATACGAATATATGACAAAACACAGGAAGAAAATATCCGTTATTAATATTACGCAGGAAAGTGACGTCTACTGGAAGTGGAAATAGATTCGATATAGTTCGAGTAGAAATAGATACGTTCGTTCATTCCAATTAGCTGACCATGTACTCTTTTATTAATGCGAGGGTTGAATTGAACCAAAAAATGCCGTTTTTGAATGTGTTTTATCCATAGACAGATACCTGCGTGGCGCAATGGTTACCATGCCGGACTACCAATCGAAGGGTCCCGGGTTCGATTCCCGGCGAAACAGAAATTTGATTTTTTTTTCAACCTTTTTTTTATGTCCCACTGCTGGGCACAGGTCTCCTTCTCACACAATTGAGAGGGATTTAGGCCATAGTCCACCACGCTGGCCAAGTGCGGATTGGTGGACGTCATGCTTTCGAGAAATTATGAATTTCTCTCAGGCATGCACGGCGATAGAGAACATCGTAATCAATTAAATATCACAATATTTTCCATCACCATGGAGCAGCGATAAATTCGCACATTACAAATTTCTTTGTCAGAGGTGCGAGCCGAGGATTTGAACCTGGGATCGTTCGCGTCGAAGACCGCGGTTTTTACCACTCGGCCATCGCTGCTCAGAAATTTGAATGATGAGTTTAAATTTCTATTCTCGGTCTGGCTGGGTGGGGTGCGGGTAGGCTGTCTTTGTGTGTGTCCATGGCACCCACGACACAGGGTATATCTACCTTACTGTGGGGCTATGAGTGTGAAACGTTATTATTATTTATACTAGTGGACCCCGCAGACGTTGTCCTGCCTTAAAAGTAATAAAAGAGGATTTGTTTTCTTATTATCTTAAAGATACTTCATGTTACTATCAAACAAAAATATAAAACAAATAATGACATACGAACTGTCCAGTTATTCTGACTGTGTCAAAGTTTAGAACGACACGGCACGAAATACAAAACGTTTGACAGGCAGGAACAATTTATATGGGAAATCTAAATAAGTAAAAAAGTAATTAAAAAACATTTCCAGTGGCCCAAATTGTGAATCTAAACCATCTTCGAATCCATTTGAATACACACAAAAAAATTCATTAAAATCTGTCCAGCCGTTAAGGAGGAGTTCAGTGACATACACACTCACTCAAGAATTATGTATATTAAGATTATTATTTTCCATCACCGTGGAGCAACGATGAATAAGCATATTACAAATTTCTTTGTCAAAGCCGCCGAGGATTTGTACCCGGTACCTCCGTGTCAGAGACCGCGGTCTTTCACTGTCGGCCATCGCTGCTCATCGCTGTACATTGTATGGTGACTTGTAACAGCCGGAGGGTTATATGCTCTTCATATTAAAAGTCGCTGTATAATCTTAAATAAATAGTATTGTAAGCGCGTTTTCTTTTAACCATTCTCAGAATATGGGATTGTAATGCCAGAGGGTAAGTTCTGACTCTCAGAAGTCTTAAATATCGTTTCGTGAAATTTGTTGAATTTCGAAACACATTTTGAAAATGTTACACAATTTTGTACATTCTGATATTTCGAATTACAATTTTATTCTGTTATATGTAAATAGAAGAAGATGCTGAAAAAACAATGATATGTGTATAATTTTTATCCGATGAAGAAATGGAACAGTACGCTATATTTTTTAGTTAATATCGCATAAATTTTAAGGGAGTAATTCGAGTTTGATATTTTTATAGGTTATAAGTTAAAAAAACTGGTTTCATAAGAATTCTGAATCGAATTCAAACTGTTCACTCACAGATTTTTACTCGAATTGTTCACTCACTGTCAACACTTTTTACAGAGTTTTTTAAACAATACCATATACCTTTATAGGTACATATACAAACTTACCAACACTAAAACGTGTGAAATAAAATTAAAATCCACTTCGAAAGGTAAAAAAAGTTTCGCATTTGATATTTTATATAGCTCATGACTTAAAAAACTGTTTTGGAGTCTGTGACCATTCCAAACAACACCATTTTACTAAGGCGTGATTTTACCTCAAAATAGTTTCAAAGTATTCGTACGGGAATGATACTAACCAAACCATACGAATTAAGTTTGTTTTTTCGTAAAGATGTTTTTATTTTTGTTTAAAATTAAATTTCCCATTAGGTACTGTTTATTTTCAAATCTAAAACTTTTCTTCTAATAACGACAGAAGGAAAGTTTTTAGGAAATACTAAGAAATGTCAAGGGGAGTTTTGGCGGGAAGTCGAAAAAGACATATTGTGCTCTTGTTTTATGATAAGATCAGACGAGGTTACCTGTAACTGATGTCCGATCTTCATTATACGAGCATCTCATCCGAAGTGATCACTTTAATTACTTACTTGTAGTCGTGCTTATCTGGACTACTACGCTGCACAAAGTTTAAATATAAAAAGGAAAAAACCTCTTCACTCCAATGTCATCTGTCCACATAAACGTCATTAGTTCAAAGACATCAGCAATTTTATACAGGGTGATGAAAAAATAATGATAATATTAGCATTGAATCATGGGTGGTTGAGGGAGTGATCACTTCGGATGAGATGCTCGTATAATGAAGATCGGACATCAGTTACAGGTAACCTCGTCTGATCTTATCATTATACTTCGCATCTCATCCTCATGATCACTTTAATTACTTACTTGTAGGATGTTAAAAGAAACTATAAAATTGCTGAATAACACAAAGTAACATATATAAAATATGTTAATTCAATATAAAAGCCTTATTTTTGTTAATATTAATAGTATAAATAAAGAAAATAGGTTATTATCTAATTTAATCATTTAGTAATTGTCAAGAATAGCTAAAGAGGAAATAGAATACATTAGATTTTATGGGTCTGTTATAAAAACTTGTAAAAACGGTCAAATTATGTGGTCAAAAACTGGTTGACTCTTATACTTATATAACAGCAATATTTATGCACTGAAAAAGTATTCATGATACACACGCATGACGCGTACTACTACAGGAACTAAACATAGAAATATAAACGCCGCAAGCTTCAAAAAATCCTTTATCCATCTGCTGATAGTGTCGGGTAAAGCGGCGTGGTAAGGCTTCTTAAAAATAAGAAGTATCGTTATTTCGCCTGGAAAGTTCAGTAACTTGAATTTTATTGAAGAACAATGCTGAACAAATTATTAGATTGTTATCATATGTTTAATAGTTTGGTAAAAATATTACTGAAACGAATGTTTCGATATTCATATCTATCCAATTTAAATAATGATCTCGTTATATAATTAAACAATATTTAACACTTCTAATAAAGCTATTGTTTAAATTTAGGGGCCAGTACATAAAGCGATTGATGATAGGTTTTTTTTTGTAAGTGACTAGACTAAGACGTTCGGAAACTCAGAAGTAAGGTAATTTAAAATAATATTGGTTTTCAATTCGTTCGTTCGATTCCAAATCATTATTTAGGAGCACGTGGCGTCAACTTTGCTTTATACTTGAAAAAACGTTCATCATTGCCCTGATATTAATCTAAGGGCAGATCTACATCTTTTAAGAGACCTGTGGTGTAGATCACTTTCACAATTACAAAGTATTGTCAAAAAGAAATGACAATAATAACTATAGTAACCGATCTTCGACGTCCTTCTTCCCATAAAACTTATTCCAAAGTTTTGTAAAAATATACTGTATCAGTTTTTCCTGAAATTGAGGCTTACATTACATTTAAGCATGCTCTACGATTCTAGTCGACTTAGCGATTTCCACATAAAACTGCTGAAAAGTGAAAGTAATTAATTAGTATTTGGTTTTATTTTCAGTTAATCATGTAAACAACCAAAGGTACAATGGCCGAGATGGTCAATCTGTTACAACCATTATTTTTCGTGCATTATCACATCATCAAACTTATTTGAAGCTTTTAGCGTAAAATAAGTACGAATGAGGAAAAAGCAATATAGTAATGCTTGGACCAATGAATAGTAAATGCATCTATATAAATTTAGCTTCTGGGTCGGTATGTCATGATACATAAAATGTACATTTTCAGTTAGATTTGATGACAAATATATCTTCCTCCAAACTGATTATATAATATGATAATTTCTTTTAAATTAACTTCAGAACAAGAACATCTAGACATTTCCGTTTGTTTTCTTACAATGGAATGCACAATGCATAAATCCATATATTTTTAGTTTCGAACCCTGCCATAAGTTAAAGCTAAATTACATACGTAAGTGTAGAATTCTAGTAACGCCCATTTTGTTGCCATAATGCGATTACAATAGGTATATCAATAAATTCTGATTAAGATTAAAATCACGCAATCATGCGATGCGGCCAATAACTCTACCTAGAGTTAATAAATTACCTAATTAAAGTTGGGTTGTTCAAAAAGAAAACCTCATCCTGATATAAATTTTATGCATTAGAGTAAATTTCTTCAGCAAAATAAAACGTTTGAATGGAATTGTTTGTTTTTAAAACACTTTTCTTCTACAATTCACTATGGTGGTAAATACAAATAAACACAAAGTTTATTGCGTACGGCTTTCAATATTACCAATATTTTTATCTTAGTTTCATTTCAAACCTTTCAAACATATTTGTGTATAGAAGGCTATAAAGAAGGAAGGCTATGCTGACATTGTTGCGATGCCTGTAACAAACTTTTAATAAAATTTATTATGAATATCACATTCAGTAAACACCTGCTTTCTGGACTTGGATTTAAGGTAGCCCTAGTCGCAAAATGTCATCTAAGTAGATGCACAAAATGAAGTCCCGAATACATATTTATATGTGACACACTACTGGTTTCATATTTTTATTAATATATTATAATGGGGCTGTGTTTAACCCAAATGGTAAACAGATTAATGCATATAAATATAAAATATTCTATACTAGAGGAAACGAAAGTATTTTTCTGTTTTTGCTAGATACAGAAATTTAAAAATATGCATTATTTAAATCTATTTTGTTACGTAATAACCATTTTTTTTTGATCGGCAGTCCGGCATGGCAACCATTGCGCCAAACAGGTCGTCAGCAGGGCTTTATCATTTTAAATCTGTCATAATATCCTGTAACATAGAGTGATTAGTAGGAATAAAATGGTATTTTTTTATGGCTATAAGCCTTTTAGTAGGCTAGTTTTGGAACCAGAAAAAACTAGAAAAAAACTGTCTTGCACTGCATTGCATTTGCAAGCTCTATGGCCTGGCCTGTAAAGCCAAAGTTGTTGAAACTGGGGCTTCTCATAATAACTGGATTTCAGGGTCGCAGGCTACAGCTTTTCACTAATTAAGAAGAAATGAAAGCCTGCCAGCCTATATATCCACGTCTCTGTTGTTGTTAACTGCTGCGTTAATGGCGGCGCCGGCGTAGTTGTACTACGGGACGGAAGGGAGGCCCACTTGGACAAGGTTGCACTACTAACCTCTCCCCCCCCCTTGAGTTTAAAGCAACTGGCCTTTTACTAAGGGATAGAGGATGAGATATTTTTTAAAACCTTTGCCGCTGTGGCCTTAATTATATCTCGTAATTCATTAACAAACATATTCAGTAATATGAACCTTACCAAAGCGACTCTTTATATCTTTAGTAGATCTGATCCAATAAGAGATCTTCCAGTAATTGTTTCTGAAAGAATAACATCTCATAGCAAGGGGTAAGAATCGCTTAAGCCTTAAGGTTTCAATAGTTTCCTTGTTCTCTTGCGAGTTATAAGTAGTTTAACAGTTTATATATAGTTGTACCCACAGCTGAGAAATTTATTTCTCTTCGATTCTTATGCCTTTATTTATGACAGCACCGTTAAATACTTATTTCGTAAGATCATCTATTAACGGAGGTGTTCAATCTGTACAGATTTTCGGAATCAGATGCCTTTTTATCATCAGAGTTTCGCGGATGCTTTGTTGAGCCATCTTAAAGAATAAAATTAGTCGTGTAATATAGTTACTGGATATAATTTTCCTGTTCTTTATTTACTTCACCTAAAAGGATAAGAATAGATTCAACCATAGATTCATCTAAGGTATGATCTTCTAACAAGACAATTCATAAAGGGTTTTCGAGTACATAATCATTCATTACTGTTTCTTTTAAGATTGGCTTATTTTGTACATAGTTTTCTTGAAAAGAACAGAGTTCTCTTAATGTACGAAAGTATTTTTATGTTTTATATATGTGTTGTGGACGACGAGCCCAGTGATTAGTTATAAGTTAAAAATACTTAGTTTGTACTTAGTTTGTAGGATAATGTGTTATATGTGTGTGTTTTTATTTAGATTTCATATTATTCTATTGTTCTTTCTAGATACTTCGTACTTTTATGTCGAGTTGTTGTAATAATACTTTAAGTACGTAAATTGTTATATGTAAGAGAGAGACAGACAATGAGCGAGATAGGGATACTGGCGATAAGCGGCTATCTCACAAAGACGCTCGGCCTTGAGGAAGTTTCTGGAGTGCGCGCTGATTGGTCGGCATGACGCTCGGCCTTGACGAGCTTTCTGGAGTGCGCGCTGATTGGTCCGCATGCTCGCACGTGATTGGTCGACCAATCAGCGGCCGGGAATTTTTTTATATAAAGATGGGGCCTGTAGCCGCTTGTCGTCAGTTCCAGCCCGGCTCTCTCCTAAAGAAGGAAATACGAAGAAATAAATCAAGAAAAAATCGAAGAAGCGTTTTATTCATACAGTCCACTTCAGTCTGGTCCATCGCTGCCGGATTAAGGAAAAAGGAAGCCTGCGCTACAGTAATCGCTGCCGGATGAAGAAAATGGTCGTCACAAGGAGTAAAGCCGACGCATCCGAACAACGGGAGGATATGCCGCGTCAAGAACAGGATGACCGCGAGCGGGAAAGGCGAGAATTTCTCATTCAGAAAGAACGTCAAATACAAAAAGAACGTCAAATTGATTTAGAAAGACAACGTAGATTCTCGCTAGACCCGCCAAGATCACCGAGCACGTGTCAGGAAACATGGACAATGACCGACGCCGGCAGGGCCACTCCCGGCACGTCCTACACGGAGGCTACAGTCGACACGGCGGTTACTATGGAGAGAGCAGGGCAGACGGCCGTGAAAGCCGCCCGCGGCACACATGACGGAACTCCGGGCGGCACAACTCGCATAACGCGACCGGCGGCAACTGATGAGGCCGCCCGCGGCTCCCGCGACAGAACTCCGATCAAGGCGCTACCGATGGCTACCACCCGCGGCACCAACGATGGTACAACGATCGACGCGACACGGCAGGCGGCTACGAACGACGCCGCCCGAGCCTCCCGCATGAGTACCACTATCGAGGCGACGCAACCGGTATGGCCAGCAGCCACGAACGACGCTGCCCGCACCTTAGGAGCTGGAGCTGCAACCGACGAAATACCTATGGGGTTACCGACGTCTACGAGAGGAATGACTACGAGCGACTACGCGCGCTTCGTAGACGTCTGGCCAAAGACTACGAGCTTCGTAGCTTCGAACAACGAGATGCGTGGGGCGTGGCCAGCGGCTATGAACGACGCCCCCCGCGCCGCCCACTTCAGAACTACGACCGAAGAGGCATGTGAAGGATTACCGGCGGCTACGAACGACACCGCCTGCAACATCCGCTTCGGGACAATGATCGACGAGACTTATGTTGGGCTGCCGACGGTTACGAACGACACCGTCCGCACCACTCATCTGGGAGCTACCATCGAGTCACGTGGGGCGTGGTCAGCGGCTACGAACGACGCCGCTCGCGCCAACCGATGGGGAACCACGATCGACGGGGCACGTATGGCGTGGACAGCGGCTACGAACGAGGCCGCACGCGCCTCCTACGCTGAGGGTCATCGAGGGAACGCACGTGCCAGATCGCCGGCACGCTCGATGCGGTCAAATAGGAGTGCAACCGCAACCCGAATGCGCCTCGCCGAGATGGAAGCAGAGAAGAAGCTCGCCGAAATTAGGAAGAAGCAACTCGAAATCGAAGCCGAACTTGTGAAGAAAAATTTAGCGGCAGAACTCGCGGCGCTAAGAGATGATGAACAAGAAAGCGACCACGAAGAAACTCCTTCGGAACACAACCGAAAGGTCGACGCATGGCTTCGTGCTCATCCCCTCAAGCCACGGGGGGAGCCGCGCGTCAGGGAAGACAGACAAATACAGTTCCCAGTTGAAGAAAGGCCGTATCCCGTATCAGGAAGAACATTGGAAGCACTCACGGAGGCGATAGAAAAATTGAATACACCGAGGTCCAAGTGCCCGGACCTACCTGTCTTCTACGGGAACACCAACGACTGGCTCATCTTCAAAGCGATGTATCGGGACACCACGAAAATGTATAGACTGCTGCCAGCGGAGAACCTGCAGAGACTTAGAAGCTGCTTAAAGGGAGAAGCACGCGAGAACGTGGCTGCCTCGCTGCACTCAGCTACGGATCCGGAAATCATAATGAAGACCTTGGAGCAGTGCTACGGAAGACCGGATCTCATCATCAATCAAGCAATGGCCGAGCTGAGCAAACTGCCAAGATGTGGACCATCAGCTGTGGAGGTCAACCAATTCGCCGTCAAGCTGCAGAACACCGTGCACGTCATCAAGAGCGTCGGTCGTCACGCCTACCTCTACAATCCAATGCTGAAGCAAGAAGCGCTGAATAAGCTAAGCCCGCTTCTACAAGCAAGATGGAGCGACTACGCCAGGGACAACGATGGGTCGGAACCAGAGGTTGTTATGCTTTCACGTTTTCTGATGCGCGAAGCCGACCAGATGATGCGATACAACTACACGGCACCCGCTACATCGACAACGAAGCAAGAGGTCAAGCCGGCACCAGCAGCTGTCTACAAGAAGAAAAGTAACGCCATCTATAACGTCGCCGAAGAAGAACGACCGGACGACCAATGCCATAGCTGCAAGAAGAATCACAAGCTACCCGAGTGCCCCGCATACAAGGCACTATCGATCGATCAACGGTGGGACTTCGTGCGAAAAGAAAAGTTATGCTTCAAATGCCTAATGAAGAGACACCGCCGAAGCTACTGCAGAGCGAAGCCTTGTGGCGTGAACCAGTGTCGTCGCCCTCACCACTCCAGTCTACACTACGCGTACAAGGAAGGAAATCAGGAAGCTTCAAAGCCCTCACCGCCTACGAAGAACAACGGCGCCGAGTCGGTACTAGCACTAAACACTTCAAATACAACGGTGCTACTGAAGATGTGTCCTGTCACCGTCATCGGTCCACGGGGGGAGGTGAAGACTTACGCACTACTGGATGAAGGGGCTACAATCACGCTGATCGACGAGGAAATAGCGAGAAGCATCGGCGCAAAGGGGACGCACTCACCGCTGCACATGCAAGGGGTCAGCACTATGCAGCAAGAAGAAGACAGCAGATTGGTCACGGTGCACGTGAAAGGGGAGGATGACTTCTACAAGATACGGGCGCACACAATCAAGGATATGAAGCTGCGACAACAATCGATTCCAAGCTCTCTGCTGAAGCACGAACATCTACGTGATTTGCCCGAAGATCAGGTCTGCTACGGCTCCAGTAAACCCGGACTTCTGATTGGAGCGGACCATTGGGAGTACATCGTATCGCAGGAGCTGAGGACCGGCAAGCCGAGCCTACCAGCCGCATCCCGAACACAACTGGGCTGGGTCATCCATGGGACAGTACCGCGCAGCATGATAAGGAACCGAGATAGTGTGCTGCATGTATACACCGCTCAACAAGGCGCAGACGAAGAGAAGCAGATGCAAAGCCTGCACAACCTGGTGGAATATCATTTTTGCATCGAAGCCTTGGGAATCGCACACAAGCCGCGAGTGAACGACGCAGATGAGCGCGCTATCAGGATCGTAGAGCGAACAATGAAGAAAACAGAAAGGGGATATGAAGTTGGGTTGCCATGGAGAAACGACAATGTGAAACTGCCACCCAGCTACGACGCAGCACTACGACGCCTGACGAAGATCGAGCAGAAAATGGACGCCGATCCGAGCTTAAAACGAGAATACACGAAGCAGATTGAGAACTTACTGCAGAAAGGGTACGCCGAGCCTTGCGACGGGAGCGAGATAGCCAGTCCCGTCTGCTGGTACCTACCACACTTCGCAGTACAGAACCCGAACAAACCAGGGAAGCAGCGACTAGTATTCGACGCAGCAGCAAAGAATCGGGGAGTCAGCCTGAACGACTATCTGCTAGAGGGACCCGACCTGCTGATGTCTCTACCTGGGATCCTGTTCCGGTTCAGAGAGAAGCCAGTTGCAGTCACGGCTGACATACAAGAGATGTTTCTGCAGATAAAAATACGCAGAGAAGACCAGCCAGCACAACAGTTCCTGTGGAGGGGAGCCGATCGGAAGATGCCACCGCGCCACTACAAGATGACGAGTATGATTTTTGGCGCCGCAAGCTCTCCCTTCATGGCACACTTTGTGAGAGACTACAACGCAAGAAGACATGCTGACTCGCACCCTCTAGCCCTGGAAGCAATCACGCGGAACCACTACATGGACGACTTGGTGGCAAGCTATGAAGACGTGAACGAAGCCCGCCGCGCCGTGGAAGAGCTCCGCGAGGTACACACTGCAGCAGGATTCAAACTCAGAGCATGGAGCACTAGCCACACCGACGTGCTGCAGGACGTGCCAGAAGAATTACGAACAACCACGCCGACACAGCTTGGAGGAGACAGCGTCGAGAACAAGATACTGGGGCTTTACTGGAATCCCGAGAAGGATGAGCTGGGGTTCAACACGTCCATGAACAGGGTCCCGGCAGAAGTGCGCGCTCAGAGCCGAGCGCCGACGAAGAGAGAAGCACTAAGCGCCGTGATGTCCGTCTACGACCCGCTTGGACTCCTTAGCCACTACACCATCAGAGCGAAGATAGTACTCCAAAGTCTGTGGCGTCTGAAGATTTCGTGGGACGAGCCAATCCCGGAAGAAGAAAACGAACTCTTCGCCTGCTGGATGAAACAGCTATCCAGCATATCTAACCTGCGACTGGAAAGAAGATACGCTCTGCACGACTGCCAGAACTTGGAGCTTCACGTATTATGCGATGCCAGCGAACAAGCATATGCAGCAGTGGCCTACTGGCGCATCGCCCGACCCGACGGAAGCTACGATCTGAGCCTCATAGCAGCCAAAGCAAAGGTGGCGCCGAAAAAGACTCAGACGATACCACGCCTCGAACTACAGGCAGCAGTCATCGGTGCAAGACTCGCAGAAACGATCAAGAAGGAACATCGCGTCGAAGTCAAGAGAACAACGTATTGGACGGATTCCATGACTGTGATACACTGGGTCCGGCACGACGCAAAGAGATACACGCCGTTCATCGCGCATCGACTGGGAGAAATATCGGAACTCACGCAGAAAGAAGACTGGCGTTGGGTCCCGACTCAAGAGAACGTAGCAGACGATGCCACAAGAATCGTGAACACACCCATAACGGCAGAAGATCGATGGTTTCGGGGGCCTGACTTTCTACGACTCCCTGAAGACCAATGGCCAGAAGAAAGAAATGGGTACGAAGACAAAGAAGAAGAGGTGGTGCTGCACGTCACAGAAGTCGCGAGAGAAGAGTGGCTACCCGATCCTAGCCGCTTCTCCAAGTATGAAACACTGGTGAGGACGACAGCGCGCGTATTAGCCTTCATCGACATATGCCGACGCCGAGCGACACGCCTGGAATGCCGACACGTGGAAGCAGCGGAAAAGGCACTCATCCGACGAGCACAGCGAGATAGCTTTCCAGATGAGATACAACGACTCGAGAAGATGAAACCAATTCCGAAGACCAGTCGCCTGTTCCGGCTAGATCCAGTGCTAGAAGACGGCATACTGAGGGTTAGAGGTCGAATTGAAGCAGCTACAGCGCCCGCAGAGACGAAGCGACCCATCATATTGGACGGTCGCCACCGGGTCACCAGACTTCTTGTACTACGAGAACACTGCGCCGCAGGACACGCGAACCGAGAACGCGTGACGAACGACCTACGGCAGAAATACTGGATTATACACCTGAGGCCCACGGTACGCACAGTAGAAAAGGACTGTGCCATGTGCAAGAGAAGAAGAGCAAGACCGCAAGTACCGACCACGGGAGATTTACCACGACAGAGATTGGAGCCTTTCAAGCGCCCCTTTAGTCACTGTGGGGTGGACTACTTTGGGCCCATGATAGTGAAGATCGGACGACGACGCGAGAAGAGATGGGGAGCACTCTTCACCTGCTTGACGACCCGCGCCATGCACCTGGAGATAGTACCTTCACTCTCCTCGAGCTCAGCAATCATGGCACTACGACGGATGGCAGCGCGACGGGGGTGGCCACAAACAATGTATTCAGACAACGCCACCAACTTCCGTGGAGCCGATAAAGAACTGCGAGCTGCCTATGCTGAGTGGGCACCTGTGCTGCGAGACGAGGGACTGCTACATCGGATGGAGTGGCGCTACATAACTCCGGGTGCGCCGAATCAAGGGGGAGCGTGGGAAAGGCTGGTGCGCTCCGTCAAAGTCGCACTGTCCGCCACCCTGAACGAGAGAGAACCGACGGAAGAGGTCCTGTACACCTTGATGACCGAAGCGGAGTTCTCCATCAACGCTAGGCCTCTCACCCACGTCAGCGTCGATCCCAGAGATCCTGAAGCATTGACTCCGAATCACTTCCTACTGGGGTCATCGATGGGGTTGCCTCTCAACGGTGCGTGCGAAGAAACAGATCGAAGAACCTGGAGAGCTAGCCTAGCGCTCGCCGATCACTTTTGGCAGCGCTGGCTTCGAGAGTACCTACCCACACTGGTACCCAGAGGAGAGTCATCGGGCATCAAGCGACCACTACGAGTCGGAGACGTCGTGATCATCGTCGACCACACCTTGCCACGAAATGTGTGGCCAATGGGCATCGTCGAGCGCACCTTCCCGGGTCCAGACGGCGGAATACGAACGGCTGACGTCCGCACCCGAACTGGAGTCTTCAAGCGGCCTGTAAGGAAGCTCGTCGTGATGGAGACTACGCAGGCTGCGTCGGGGGGAGGAAATGTTGTGGACGACGAGCCCAGTGATTAGTTATAAGTTAAAAATACTTAGTTTGTACTTAGTTTGTAGGATAATGTGTTATATGTGTGTGTTTTTATTTAGATTTCATATTATTCTATTGTTCTTTCTAGATACTTCGTACTTTTATGTCGAGTTGTTGTAATAATACTTTAAGTACGTAAATTGTTATATGTAAGAGAGAGACAGACAATGAGCGAGATAGGGATACTGGCGATAAGCGGCTATCTCACAAAGACGCTCGGCCTTGAGGAAGTTTCTGGAGTGCGCGCTGATTGGTCGGCATGACGCTCGGCCTTGACGAGCTTTCTGGAGTGCGCGCTGATTGGTCCGCATGCTCGCACGTGATTGGTCGACCAATCAGCGGCCGGGAATTTTTTTATATAAAGATGGGGCCTGTAGCCGCTTGTCGTCAGTTCCAGCCCGGCTCTCTCCTAAAGAAGGAAATACGAAGAAATAAATCAAGAAAAAATCGAAGAAGCGTTTTATTCATACAGTCCACTTCAATATGTATATAATAGCTAACAACGTGTACTTGTAAATGATTAACCTCTTATGAAGACTCTGAGATAAGTACATAAGTACATACTTATGAACAAGAAAAAAGGATAGCGATTAGTGAGTGCTCCATGGTCAGCCTATCGTGAAGACTCTAGGATACATACTTCTTAAATTTAAACTCCATGGACAACCTCTTGTGAAGACTCTAGAATGCATAATTCTCAAGTTTACACTCTATGGTCAACCTCTCGTGAAGACTCGAGGATATATATTTCTCAAATTTATGCTTTATGGCCAGTCAACCTCTCGTGAAGACTTTAGCATACATTCTTCTCAAGTTTATGTTCTGTGGTCAACCTCTCGTGAAGACTCTAGGATACACACATCTCAAATTTACACTTCATGGTCAGTCAACCTCTCGTGAAGACTCTAGGATACATTCATCTCAAGTTAATTTTCCGTGGTCAACCTCTCGTGAAGACTCTAAGATACGTACTTTTTAAATTTGTACTCCATGGTCAACCTCTCGTGAAGACTCTAAAGGATACATATATACATGCTTATCGTGTTTTGTTAATTATTTACCCAGGTCAACCTCTCATGAAGACTCCAGTAGGTCGAGGCAAGAATAATTCTGTAGTTAGATTTCGATATAATTACATTATGTGAGTAAAAAATTAGATTATGGTACAAATTCTTACAATTTAACCTCCCGTGTTGAATTGTAAATGTATGTTATGTACATTATTTATTACATAACGTATTCAGAGACTGATTGTTTCATATATTGAAACAACAAAAAATAATCCATTTTTCTTACCGGGATCGTCGGTGTTGTTCGTAATTTTACCAACTTCTTTGCCGGTTTATTAAGTTTTTCTTTAATTTTCCGACTCAAACCGGGTGTTTTGCACTTCGTATATTATCCATTTTAAATATTAAATGAGTTATATTTATAACACAAAATATACAATAGCATTTCGCTAAATGTATTGCAGCGAAGGAGCACAAAAAACACAATGACGTTTATGTGGACAGATGACATTGGAGTGAAGAGGTTTTTTCCTTTTTATATTTAAACTTTGTGCAGCGTAGTAGTCCAGATAAGCACGACTACAAGTAAGTAATTAAAGTGATCATGAGGATGAGATGCGAAGTATAATTTTCATTTTCTTGGTGTATTTTTGAGTTATATCGGATAAAGTTGATGGCATTTTGTTTGATATAGGTTAATTACAGTGCATGAGTGTTTGTGAAATAGAATAACAGTGCTAAAATTGTTTTTTCTGCTTGCCTCGAAAATTCCATCGGACACGTAAAGTAGGTAGCCATCGCTTTACTTTAATGTTGAACTGACTAGACTGACTGATTATTGACGACTTATTGACTTTGTTATTACTTCGTCCAGTTTCATTGAAACTGGCAAAAAATTGATGCAAAAATTATACTTGACGCTGGCAGTATGCACAGAGTTTGCGATGCCATAATTGAAAAAAAAATATGTCAATAACTGAAATAAAATATATCATTATTATCCATAGAAAAATATTAACCTCAGAGTATATCTGAGATCAAATAAATAAGTAGATCTATTTTGAGGTTATCACTCGTAGACAGATCGTTCCACTTTCGAAAGATAAAAATAACAAAGTTGTTTATAGATTTAAAATCTTCAATATATTTTTATCATATAAACAAGTTCACTTCGCTTGGTATTGAATGAATGAATCGTAAAAAGATATGGTGTTTACAGTAAATTACATAAGATAATAAATATTATGTGAAGAAAAAATTTGGACCTCTTTTTACGCAAAAAAATTTTGTTTCATCGTGTAGGTACTAAATCATTTTAATCTATATCTGCATACAAGAGTATCTAAATATAATATCTTAAGTGTATTTGATGTGTTCTATTGGAACGCGGCTAGAAATGTTTACGGCCATAATTTTCACGAAATATTACATAGCAGACTGACATTTAATCTGACTCACCGTTTACAACGCAGATACTATAGGCTCCTTATCTGACGTAACAACAGATTTATCTACAAACATGTACATCTTAACACAGTCTTCGTTCGGACTCGGATTATCCTCTGGCTTCTCATCCGGACTTATGTTATCAGGATCATCATCGTACCCTTTTAATTTTTCGTTAAACTCAATCTTATATCTAACTGGCATCTTATTTATAGTGGAGGTCAACAGTGATTCTTGCATGGTTTCGTTACCGTTACACGTCTTTTCTGATTTATACATTCCAGTTCTTTCTGACTGGTTGAAGTTTCTCTTTGGCTTATTTGTCACAAACGCTCGTAGGCACGGCAGAATTTGCTTAAACTCTTTCCTAAAGTTTTCGTTTAGCCACGCGTAAAGGAAAGGGTTATAGCACGTCGAAGACATAGCTATGAAGTGTGCAACGAAAAATAGTACCATATAATACGTCCAGTCTTCAGCGAAGGAATAAAAGTCACTGCTTATATTTATCAAGTTTAGAGGCAGCCACGATAACCCGAATATAGCAACCATCGCTATGAGCATTCTATTTGTCCGCCTTTTCCTTTCTCGTTCCGCGTCCTCTTTCTTACTATTTTTACTGCCAGGCCGAGATTTCAATCGGTCGTTCAGTTTTACGCTAACACATGTGTAACAGAATGCCATAACGATGAAGGGTAACACAAATTGCATGATAGTGGTAACCGCCCCAAAGGCTTTCCTGATCTGATCAGACGGCCATTTCTCCGCGCAGTAAATGTCCTGTAGGGCCATGTAGTAACCGTAAGGAAACGTCACCGACAAAGCAAATATCCATATGAAAATGATTAATCCAATACACGTTTTGATTTTCATTCGAGGCTTAAACGGGTATATTATGACGAAGAATCTATCAATTGCTATCGACGTAAGCGTTAAAGTTGAGATGTAGACACTGCAGCCTTGTGCGTAAGGCATTATGTGGCATAAAAGGCCTCCAAACACCCATCTTCCTAGAAATGTGTAAAGAGGTGTAAATGGAACGGCAAATACACATAACAATATATCGGATAATGCGAGGTTCGTGATAAATAGATTAGTGACAGTCTGCATGGCTCGGTTTCTGATGACGGCAAAGCAAACGATGGCATTTCCAAAGATTCCTACCACGAATATGAGTATGTATGCCATACAAAATGCCGCTTGTATCGCTTTATCCTCGATAGGATTTGGTGCAGTATTGTTATCATCTTGATAGCTTTCGGTAACGGTGTATGTATCGTTGTATAGGGGATCCTCGGTCCATAATTCGGTCTGCATAATTTTATAGTGTTCTTAGCTCGGCATCATAAACCGTTTATGGTTGTTATTGTTACAGTCATGTCTGGACGCCTGGTACTTTGATTGTCTATTTTTATCTTCTTTTATGAAGCCAACGAGTACCATAGTGTTCTAAATGTTGATGTTTGAAAATAATAAAGCTCAGAAAGCGTCAAATCATCTTGAATCTGTTTTTCCTCATGACGTCATATCTTCGTTTTCACAAGTACAAATCTGAAACAAAGAAATATCAAGATTAAAACGACATTTAATTAAGTAACAAGGAAAGTCGAGTATTTAGAATTAAGAACGTTAAAAAGAAGCGACATGATTTGTCTCAAGAAACCAAATTAACATCGTAACTGTCTTTGAGCTTGAATAAATACCAGGAATGGTTAAACCATGTCTATTGAATTATTTAAACATTTGTGACAGTTCACAATAATGATGTAGGACGGATTTCGCAACGAGACCTTTAATCTTTAGCGCTCCATTAGAACAGGTATTTATAGCCGTTTGTCAAGGTGTAGACGCTAACAAAATTATCGTTCAAAGGTTATTCGTGATCTAAGTAAAGTTCTCCCATTTATAAAGTAATAGAAAATAATATTCCGCTTGTAGTAAAATCCATAACAAGCGAGTAAGGATTGGCTAAGTAGTTGCTGCCGCTCAATAACGTATACAACCTGCCTCAAATAAATTTAAGTGCTCTTCTAAGCAGACGCATTGCTATTCAGTAATAATAATAATAAACGCTTCACACTCATAACCCCACAGTAGGATAGATATACCCTGTGTCGTGGGTACCATGGACACACACAAAGACAGAAACACAAACACCCAGACCGAGAACAGAAATTTAAACTCATCATTCAAATTTCTGTTTCGTCGGGAATCAAACCCGGGACCCGTCGGTTGGCAGTCGGGCATGGTAACCATTGCGCCACGCAGGTCGTCAAAGGTGTAGGCTGATGATCGTTCATATCTATGAGTGAGTCCGGAAACTGCTCAAAATTACAAAAGTATTAATATCCCCATAATTTTCCTGTTGATAGTGGTGACCCCGTGATACACTATCACGTAAGAAAACTACTGTGGGACCATATACACATTTTTTACTCTAAATAAGGGATTTAATAGAAAACCATATTCTTATGAACATACTTAATGAATTTAACATTTTCTGCCCTCAAATAACTGAGGATAATCTGCGGATTTCAGTAAAATATACAACAAAATTAAGGGAGAAATATTTTTTATGATGTCCAGTATAATTATTCGCCATTAATCTCCTTGTTACTCTTATGGGTCGCCATTAAAATAATGGATGATGGTATATAAACAGCAGTCACGATTATCTGCCGTTGATTTATTTAACACATTATAAAACGAATACCGCCGAGCAGGATTTTTTTTTAAATAATATTGGGTATGTAGCTAAATTTAGCCATTGGCTACATTTTAAGGAATCATTTTATGAGTAGCTATAACATATCTGGCTACAACCCTTTTTTCGTCCCACTGCTGGGCGGGTCTTTCTCCCTTCAATAGTAGAGCTCCCGAAAAAATATGTTCCTCTAGCTATACCAATAGATCGACGACCTGTACATTTTATTTTTTTACAGAACTATTTAAATTTTATATTTATTTATTTACTGAAACTTACAAGTAATATTACAGCTAAGAAACCAATGCATTAGTGTAGCATAAAGGCATAGTGTAGCGTATTGGAGTGATAGGGAAAAATCACAGAATACGTGAAACTTTGAGAAGTAAAAAGTATCGAATAAAAATCATTCAATCGTGTATTCGGTAAGAGATTACAAAAATAAGGGTTTAAATAAACATAATATATCAAAGATTTATATCCTTAAAAGAAGTGCTCGACTTGGTACACGACTTCAGAAGCATACATCGCGAAATGAATGTCCTTATGTAAAGTAATCTTTGTGTAATAACTTTATATAAGTGTTACTTATCAATATTACACTTTTAAATTTGATTACACCTCAAAATCAAATAAACTATATATTAAAAACGCCGAGACCGAGCCATAATTAAGCGTTTAAAAATTCATTAACCTTTTTTAATTCTTCTTTGAGAACTCCACCTTTGTGAGATTACAGTTTACTGCAAAGGACATCCTTTAGAGGGACAGGAAATTAAACGGCAAAAAATTCGTCCAAATTTTAAGAAGAACAAAAAAATATTGCCTTTGATCAAGCATGAATACGAGAAAGAATAAAGATTTAGCTAAAGTTTATTAATTAGTAACTTCATTATTAATTTGAAAGTCATTTGTGATTTGTAAGAAAATGGGATTTGTTACGAAAAATCATTGAGTACACTTTTAATTAGTTGTTAGAACGACTAATTTAAGAGAGAAAATCAGAGAACACAAGAATTTCTTGTGTTCTGAGGAGAAAATTATGCCCATTCAGAGCGATTGTACTAAGGGCCCGACTCCAAAATAGTTTTGAGAATCACTACCATTAGCAAGGAAATGTATCAATTGCGAAGTACTGAACAATATAATTTTATACCGTTTGAAGGCAGTTTTTTTTTGTTAAAAATTTATATAATTTCACTCTTTTTAGTAACTTTAATTTAATAATTCTGTATTGTTTAAGCATAATTGGCGATATACCCACATATGTGTGCCCATAAAATTTGAGAGTTCGCCTCGATTTCACTCGGATCCCATCATCAGATCTTGACTTGGTGACAGTTGGACCATCTCGGGAGCATAAGTTTTTGAACAAAAAATCATTTATCGAAAGAATTTTCTCTCAACTCCTAACCATCGTAGTGCCTTCCATCATCAGCTCAGTAACATGAGATGATAGTTACTATGCACAAATATCAATTTTGGTTCAGAAAGTATAAGAAAATCAATATGTGTGCCTATAATATTTGAGAGTTCCTCTCGATTTCCCTGGGATTCCATCATCAGATCTTGATTTGGTGACAACGGGACCACCTCGGAAGTATAAGCTTTCAAACAAAAAGAATCATCGAAATCGGTTCGGAAAAAACATAAAAAAAGACAACAAAGTATATAATGGGTCGAATTGAGTAAACTCCTCCTTTTTTGAAGTCGGTTAAAAATGTGTCCCCCCCCCGTAACTTCTAAAATAAGAGAATGATAAAACTAAAAAAAATATATGATGTACATTATGTCATAATTCGTAAACTGTTTTATGGAACACTCGGTGCGCGAGTCCGACTCGCACTTGGTTTCATTGCTAAAACAGTCCACGCGTTTGGTTTCTAAAAAGCTAGAAAAATAGGTACAGTCCTATATAACATTACATGACATATTAATTATAACTGGCTTGAATCATGAAACATTTTCGGGAAAAACCGCCTAGTTTCGGACCTAAACGAGGTCCTTCCTCGTGAGACGTGCGTCGCGGTGAATGATATATGAGTGAAGCCGGTTATAAATAATCATGTTCAACTACCTTCACAATTTTAGGTATTCTATTTTGTAATATTATAATGTAATATCATTATACTAGCCTTCCGCCAGCGGCATCGTCCGCGTGAACCCGTTTAATGGGTCCCCATAGGATAAAAAATAGCCTATGTGCTATTCCAGGCTTCATTTTTTTCGACCTTTTTTGTGTCCCACTGCTGGGTACAGGTCTCCTACTCACAAGTGAAAGGGATTTAGGCCATAGTCCACCACGCTGGCCAAGTGCGGATTGGTGGACGTCATGCTTTCGAGAAATTATGAATTTCTCTCAGGCATGCACGGCGATGGGGAACATCGTAATCAATTAAATATCACGATATTTTCCATCACCGTGGAGCAGCGATAAATGCGCACATTACAAATTTTCTTTGTCAGAAGTGCGCGCCGAGGATTTGAACCCGGGATCGGTTGTGTCGATAACCGCGGTTTCTTACCACTCGGCCATCGCTGCTCCTTCATTGCTATATTAAAATCGTAGCAGGCTTCATTGCTATATTAAAATCGTAGGCGTTTGGCCAGTTGCTTCAACCGTGTTGACGCTATTACACGCTTTCACGTAGGAATGAAGTATTTTCCCGCGGTAAAATGTAGCCTATGTTACTCAGGGCGAATGTAGCTTTCTAATGGTTAACTTTGAAATCGGAACAGTAGTTTTTGAGTTTATTTATTACAAACATACAAAAATACAAATCCTTCCTCTTTATAATATTATTATAGATAACATTTCCCGCTTACCTCGTAGCATGGGGTAAAAAGGAATTTTGAGTGGTTATGTTGTATGGTGGTATAACAATATGGTTATAGAGGTAGCTAGAAGGTCTATTATTCAATATCTTGCGTGTGTTTTCAATTTTGCAAAGAAAATTGGGTGTGAGAAATATAGGGTAAGGATTAGCTTGGTGCCTCACTTCATCTTAGTGAAGAATAAACACGAAAATATGTGGGAAGGAAATATTTTTAGTTCTTTTTGCACTTATTATTACTTAGTCTTAGATCAAATCACTATCCTAGTAGGGAAGAGGCAAAAATAATCAGGAAATCATGATTCAATTTAAATTAGATTTTATAGTCCCTGAATTTTCGAAGAAATGTATTATATGTACCAATAGGTATTTTCTATTATTGAAAGAAAAATAAAATTAAAAAGGCGAAAATAGAATTATGAACTGAAACGGATTCGATAATCAAAGGAAGCTATTAGAAAGCAATGGAACCGTTTAGTGGAAAATTTTGTTCACATCTAAAGACGAAAAATAAGATTGTAAAAATACAATCTTATTTTAATCTTTGTCAATAAACTAGTAATCCTTAATCCCGCACTTAAAGTCGCTAATTCCCCACTTGCAAACGTAAGACTGACTCATTTTGATTCATATTGACGTATTTTGAGAACGGTTTATTAATACAGAATACGGAACTTTAATGACCGTAATATGGACCAGTAGCTCCAGTGTGTCTCTCTATTTTCTTTCTAACACAAATATAATATATATAATACGTATTTTTCTAATTGTACTTCACTCGAATTCTCACGTAATAATGCCAAGATCCTATTTTCAGAGCAGGTGGTTTGTTACCTTCGTCAAACTCATAATCATGTTAGGAAGTTTGGGAACTTGTAAGTAAAAAACTGTGTTAAATTAGGTAATGTAATGATTATATTCTATTTGGATTTAATTGAATATTATATTGTAACGAACGTATCTGGCTGGATAGCCAATTGCCGCCATGACGTCTCTCTTCAGCCAAGCCATACACTAACCAGTAAGGAGGAAGTTATCTCTATATAGCCTTTGCCAGCCATTATTCTGTGTCATTCTGCTTGTCAATAAAAATACAGAAGCTCTGTCCGTTTTATTTCTGGCTGTAGCATATTAAACATTATATTACCGCGCATATGATGCGCATGACCCTGGGGCATGACCCGTCTAGCGTAGAACGTAAGTAAAAGCCAAACAGGCGCATTTGTGCGTGAGATTGGTGACCACTACTGGAAAATTTCATACGTCCTTGCTTCGAAGCCCCAAGTCAATGGTCCCGGTTGATATCGATAAATAAAAGTCGCTAAACCTTGTTGGAGGCGATTTGAAAACATCTAACAGCAGGTTGGCCACTAACCCGCATCGCCGTCAAACCGCATAGGAACAGTGTAATGGAGTAGGCCGCTCCAATAATGAGGAATATTAGCAGTAATAGGGTCTCCAACGCAGAGATCCGATGCGCACAATGAAAGCCCGATGCGCACCTCTGATGAAAAAAATTGTCATTGCAATATGCATCCTTCACGGTGGGAATATTGTATTTCATTGCGTTTTGCATCACCACTAAAGGTCCAAGGTCGGTGTGTCATACCCCGACCTTGGCATGATGAGTGTGACTTTAATTACTCTTAATTCCGAGAGGAAACCTTTGCCCAGAAGTGAGACATTAAAGTGGTTAAAATAGCTATATTATTTAGATATAAGAGTATAAAAAATCAACGAAGCGAAGATATTTTAGGCTGGATGGTGATCGCTAGTATAAAGATGAAAGTGCCGTGTTTAGATGATCACTGTTCATGCCTTACGGATGGCCTTGATTGAATCCGAGAAATAAACAACCTCTGTCCATCAAAAAGGGGAAAACCTTCTTATCCTCCTGATATTGCTTATACAATACTGTTCAAGATAGACCACAACTTTGATGATTTATGCATTGACAGATGAAAGGACTGAACAGATAAGAAATATTCATTACGATTCCGTGAATATGAGATTTGGCTTTGACATCGCGTCTGTAATACGAATATTTTCATATTTATTACATCTGTAATATTGGGGTCTCACATAACATGTTTTTATGATCTTAATGTTAGAGCGGGAGCTCAAAAATTTTGTTTGCTTGTATTTTTTTCTGTAATTTTCACTCTTGATGAAACATCAAGGTTGGTTTTACAAAAAGAAAAATAAAAATGAGTGCGACATCATTTCTAATATAGATGACGATGATGATATTATAGTGTAGATTAATTACACTATAATACCCTCTTCATGTTCGCCTTATTTTTAAATGTTTTGTTCTGGTAGCTTTTGACAGGTATTCAGTCGTTTATGAAAACCGTTTACACGTGCGCTAATACTTATACCGAAGAATCGCTTCAATAAACAAATTTCGAGCGTAAAATACGTTTATCTAAAACCGCTCGTAAAGGCATCCAATGATGCGTTGGTACTCAAAAAGATACATTCTGAGTTGTAAGTTATATTCAGTAGTAGAGTTCTATAACGTCACTACATACAAAAGTAACCTTTTTTAGTTTTTATAAATAAGTTTGCACAAACATAGACACTACGACCCAAAAACATAAACCTCTTTTGAGCTATGCCGTAATCGGGCAATAACAGTAAAATATTTTAAAGAATAAAATAGGTGCTTTATCCGAATCGAGTCGACGACGTTCGCTGTACCGAAGTACCCTCATGTACATTAATCATCCAATACGTACGCAATAGGGTAGTGATAAAAATGTTCCTCCAGTTCATAAAGAAAGTGTGTTTTGTTTAAGTTATCCTTAATGAAAAAAGATACTCGTAGCAAAAGTAAAATAAAGAATAAAAGGTATTTTTTTAATAATATGCCCAGTTCCCGGATGACACTGAGGATACAATAGGCATGATGACACTATTAAGGAATCAGAGAATAAACGGTTTTACAGAAAAATATATGCTAAAAAAGTTCTAAAATATGATCCCGTTTTAATATAAACATTAAGATTAATAAGATTTTCAATAAAATAAAAGTATTAAATACAGCAATCGGCCATGTTATCTGAAACGCCAATCAAAAGGAATGACGTCACGTCTCAGTTAATGTCATCGTGTTGCTTGAAGTTTGACGAGCAAGCCGACGCCATGACACCTACGAGCGTTTTCGCGCTTAATTCAAATTACATAGCAGAAAATACATTAATTTACGTTAAAAGTTGAGTTTATTGCTGAAATAAACTTTTTTTCGAAACTAGGAGACGTGTACCTACAATAAGGAAAGGTATTTAAAAATCTGTCATCATGCCCATTTAATTTATGGTAATCCGCTTAAATAACCTCTAAGAATGTTTATTCTTTGACAATAAGTAGCCTTTTTAAGCTTGTTGGTCTGGAATTAGGTATAATCGCTAATTAATATATCTGCTGTACTTAATTAATTTATCTTTGAACTAATATGAAAGTAGCACTCTCGATTTAAATGTAGTATCAAAAGCTTTGCAAACAAAAACGCTTTTGACGATTAGATAAGCACGAACGAAACATGCTAGACGAAGTACTGTTTATGGAGTTTACATATTGAGAATTATGATTATGTAAATTTGCATTTTTTTTCCAACCTTTTTCTATGTCTCCATAACGACTTGATAACAAGTCAGAGGGATTTAGGCCATAGTGCGGATAGGTCTTAGAGCATCAAGGTACTGACAGAAATGACACCCGCAGTGAGTCAGTAACTTTGATTCTCTAAGGGATAGGTGGACATTATGCTTTCGAGAAATTATGAGTTTTTCTCAGTCAGCACGATGATGGAAATATCGTAATTAATTCAATAACACAATATTATCGTGGAGCAGCGATAAATACGCAGTGTCAATTAACTTAGGTCCTGTTCGAATCTAGAATCCCACATCCGGATAAAGAATTTGAACTCAAGAGTGGTTCAAAAGACACGAACTGAAAACTGATCTATAATATTTTATCATTGCTTTTCAGTTTTCTATTAGGATCGTATCTAGTTTGAGAGCGATTTATTAATACGGACCCTTAGAGCATCAAAGTAACTGACTCCCCCTTCAGGAGAGACGACATAGCGCCTCGCTTCGATACATAATTTTTGTGCCAAAAGAACGCACTCATTTTAATTTTTTCACATATTCACAAATGTTCTTTCATCGCTACAGACGCATACATTTCTAAATATGTCAATTTCAATTAACAACGTCATTTTCTATGCACTGTCAACACTCACACCGACACACACAGACTCACTATTTGTATAACTAGAAGGCACATTGTGCATGTACGTTGGGACGAGGGGTTCGCCAGTAAAGGCCACTCCTCTGACGGGTGTCATACCTGTCTTACCTTGATGCTTTAAGTACGGACCTTACGTTTTGACAAAACACAACATGAACATTGCCACTTTAAAATGTTATGTATTATTTTTAACCACAGACGCAAACTACGTAACTATTGATTTTGTTTTTTTTTTGTTTGAAAGGTGAAATAGTCGGGAGCTTACACTAAGAATAATTTACGTCGGGAGTATTCTTAGCTATGTTTGATGAAAATCGGTCCAAGATGGCCGCCGTCACTAAATGACCTAATATATATATTTTTTAACAACTCCCTCAATAGTGATATCAAATGAAAGATCTTGAATAATAGAATAATGCAGGGACGTATAGCGTGCGGGAAGTGGGCTATTACACACTCGTGCTTTTTCCTTACCTTTTCCGCACTCGTGCGTTCTCTTTCCCAACTGTCAAAATAATCTAATACCTGTAAACGAGCAATTCTTGTATATATCTAAATATATTTTTTGAATCTCGGAAACGGCTCCAAAGATTTTGATGAAATTTAGTACACTGGTTGCGAGGATGATAAATCGATCCACAATTTTTTATTGATAGACTTTGTCGTTTTTTTTTTAATGTTTATGCAGTTAAATATAAAATTACTCTTACCGACATCTATTGGAAAATATTAATAATATATTGTGGCGTAGAAAGCCGTCAAATGGTCAACATTTGACAATCCATCCTTCAAACAAATTACTATGTCGATAACTATGAAAGACCTCTATAAAATTTTTGTCAAGGGAGTTTAAGCTGTCTTGGTCGAATGGTTACGAAAGCTGACTTCGGAGCTAGGGACCCGGGTTCAAATCTCAACTAGGCAAGTTGCGTTTTTAATTTTTTTGTGAATTTTTTTTTAAATTGGGAGCTAGGTATTTCAAAAGGATTTGTAAAGTAACACTAAGTCAATGAAAGCTTTGCATAAAAATAAACCAAGTAAATGAATTGTTTTTATCCGAGCAACGCTCGGGCGTCCAGGTACTATTTATTAAAAAGAAAAAAACCAACCACGAAGTTTTAGAAGTTTTTATGATTCATGCAAATATTTCTAAAAAGAAGCTACTAATTTGTTTCAATATCAGATTTAATGATTTGATTCAATGAGTTAGGTTAGGTTTCATTTCATTTCATCTCATTAACATTTTCATTTAATATCAATAAAAACAATCTGCTGAAGACTTGGCTGTATGGGCATAGTTCCCTTTGCCTACCCAGAATGGGTGAAGAAAACAAAAAAAAACCCTGCGTATAGGTATTCTGCTACGGTTGGCGCCATTTTTCAAAAACCTTCTTTGTGAGTTTTTATTATTTTATTAGATTGCTTCATTTTTTCGCAACTGTATTAAAAATAGTCGTTCAGTACACGTGCGGAACCGTCATAGGAAAGAGTTCCGACTGTCAACCCTCACCTTCGGCTGCGCCTCAGCTCGGGTAGACATTTGTCGGAACTCCTTGCAATGACAGCCTTTCCGCACTTGTATTGAAATATACTATTTACCTAACTAATTTACTAACTCAACTAACTAATTACTATAAATCTAATACCTTTAAACGAGCAATTCTTGTATGTATCTAAATATATTTTTTGAATCTCGGAAACGGCTCCAAAGATTTTGATGAAATTTAGTACACTGGTTGCAGGGATGATAAATCGATCCACAAATTTTTATTGATAGAATTTGTCGTTTTTTTAAATGTTTATGCAGTTAAATATAAAATTACACGTACCGACATCTATTGGAAAATATTAATAATATTGTGGCGTAGAAAGTCGTCAAATGGTCAACATTTGACAATCCACCCTTCAAACAAATGACAATGTCGATAATTATGAAAGACCTCTATAAAAATGTCGTCAAAGGAATTAAAGCTTTCTTGGTCGAATGGTTACGAAAGCTGACTACGGAGCTAGAGACCCGGGTTCAAATCTCAAGTAGGTAAGTTGCGTTTTTTATTTTTTTGTGACAATTTTTTTTTATTGGGAGCTAGGTATTTCAAAAGGATTTGTAAAGTAACACTAAGTCAATGAATGCTTTGCTTAAAAATAAACCAAGTAAATAAATTGTTTTTATCCGAGCAACGCTCGGGCGTCCAGGTACTCTTAATATATATATAAAAAGTAAAGGTTTTCTTTGTACGTAAAGACACGGTTTTCTCTATTATCATTAACTCCAATCAACTTCCCGTTGGGGTGGTAAATACCCCTTAGTACGTAGATGATAGTAAGGGAGTTTGATCGCGGTGGGTGGAAGTGGGTGGAAAAATCTTTAAAAAAAATATCTGTACTTTATCTGTCCCTATTGGTTAGAGTACATATCTGTATTCTAACCAATAGGGACTTCTGGGTGGATCTTAAAATTTCTGGGATGATCTAGAAAACTATTTTAATTTTATTGAGAATGTTCGAGAAAGTTCCAGAAACGAATCATTTGGATTTTTTTAAATAATTTTAATTAATTGAGAATATTCGAGAAAGCTTCTCAAATGATCTGGATTTATTTAAATAATTGTAATCTTTTTATCGAATGATCTGGAGATTATTAAAATAATTGCAATCTTTTTTAATTAATTGAAAATATTCGTGAAAGTTCCAGAAACTTCTCGAATGATCTGAAGATTTTTTAAATAATTGAAAACTGTTTTAATTAGGTAATTGACAATGTTCGAGAAAGTTCCAGAAACTTCTCGAATGATCTGTAAAATCCCACTAATATTATAAAGTCAAAAGTTTGTAAGTATGGATGTGTGTTACTCTTTCACGTCAAAACTACTGAATGGATATAAATGAAACTTTACAATAATATAGCTTATACATCAGAATAACACATAGGCTACAATTTATAAAGATATTGTGTGAATTGTCCAAAATATATGTATAATAAGTGTCAAGTAAGTAGGAATAAATCTAACATCTGCGAGCTATTCTGGCGTGCGCTGCCAAAACCGGGTTATAAATTCGTAATGTGTGATGGAAATGTTTATCTTAAATAGTCCAAAAAAAAGCCGGTCCACGGCACTTCAGAAGGGACTTCACTTTATGCTAATGATACTCTCTAACGTGGGTGAAACCGCGGGGCAAAGCTAGTACTTCTTATATTTATACCTACTTTAAAAAGGACAAAATAAAAGTATTATTAAATATTTAAAAAAACCTTCGACCCAAAAAATACACTCTAAAAACTAACAAATAATATTTTAAACTTATTATCATTATTATTTATCGTTACATATATTAGATACTCGTATGTAAGTTCAAATATTTATTATTTTCCAAGCGGCGGTACGACGGGGGACCTCAACGACTTACTTTTTACCACTGTTGTTTCAATGTTCCAAATATTACAAAGGCGTCAACATAACACTGCCATGTCATTGTGGCTATGTGTCCATGTGCCTATGCCATTACTATTCTACATGTAAATCTGTAGAATTTCTTAGTAAAACATAAATAATTCTGGCACCTATTTCGTGACACTAATTAAGTAATGACTCAACATGTCCCCAAACATATAAATCTTTACACACATTCGTTAATTGGAATCGTGGGCGAAAAATTTATGTGTTCTTCTAAACCAAAGAAATGTCACAGACACGTTTGTAAAATAAATCTACGAGACGTTCTCTGGTGCACCATGCATTCTAATAATTCTGATTTTCAAATGGAATTTAATTTTAAAATGTTTGATTATCTCACGAAAATGCGTAGTTTATTGAAGTGTACAGGATACCATTTAACATAACGTGGCCTGCATGTTCATCTACTACTCCATTCACAGAACATATTAAAGAGGTTACAATGGAATTGTGGGCGGGGCAGGCGCGCCAAAGACATGAGCAACGCTCATATCTCTACAGAAACACGCGATCGCGCTGCGATATGCGTGCTTGTCTGCGTATTTGGGGGTAATTCATTCATTTGAAACAGCGTGATTGTGTGGCGCTAAGTTTGGCTAGATTTGACATTGCAAATATGTGCGTAAGCTTCATATTTATTTAAGTACAGGCATACAGATGTAGTGGAGGTAAAAGGTGGGTCTGGTTCGACTACACCGGTTTTTATACGAATCATCATTTCCATTCTAACTCTTTTAATATGTTATGTGACTCCATTCAAATAAAATAAAAAACAATTATTCAGTGTTGCGTCAATGGTCGCTTTATTTCGGAGGCGACATTATACTCACTGGTTTTTCATAAAAAAATAACTGACTTCTATGTCAAAAACTGTCATAGTATACTCAAAACTTACATATTTTTGTGTTAGGGACAAACTGGATAAGCAAACAGTAAGCTAGCTATAAGCAGCGATATAAATTTAGATTCTAAATATTATATCAGTCAGTTCTCAGAATTCATAGTCTTCAGACGTTGATATATTTATTTCAAAACCACGCTTCTTTGATGCTAATTTAAATATTATCTTAATTTCTGACAACGAATTTTGTGAAGGAATATTATGAAATTCAGTGTGAGTATTTTTTAAAATAAAATATTGTAAAACGACGAAGTAAATTACAAAAGTATTTCAATAAAAATAAAAGAAAGAAAGTAAAGATGTAAGCATATTTAAAGTGGCACAACGGGGTCCTGTCGACATCGGTGACATTAACACTGCTTTCTGATCAGACCAGGAGCAATACACAAAAACATGTACCTAATCCTACCTAATACCGGATATATAATCGAGGTCTGAGTGATCAGATCAAATCCCGAAAATTTAAAATAAGTTTCGGCATTCGATCCTCCAAATTTAACTCACCTAGATTTAAAAAAATCGTTTGTTAAAGGCCTCTGTCTAAGGAACTATGTCAGACCTGGAGATTGCCTAGTCAAATATAGCTTGGACATAATATGACAAGAAAATGACAACCCGCGTGACGTAATGGTTACCATGCCGGACTGCCAATCGAGGGGTCCCGGGTTCGATACCCGACGAAACAGAAATTTGAAAGATGAGTTTAAATTTTTGTTATTGGTCTGGGTGTGTGTGTTGCTGTCTTAGTATGTGTCCATGGTACCCACGACACAGGGTATTAATTACCTTGGCTGCAACCCTTTTTGCGTCCCACTGCTGGGCACGGGTCTCTCCCACTTATTGAGGAAGCCTGGAGCTTACTCCACCACGCTGCTCCAATGCGGGTTGGTGGAGATGCGGGTTAGTGGCTAACCCGCTGTCGGATGTTTTCAAACCGCCCATAAGGCCTCCGACAAGGTTTGACGACTGTTATCTATCGACAACAACCGGGACCGACGGCTTAACGTGCCCTCCGAAGCACGGAAACGCGCATGAAATTTTTTGCCACTAGCGGTCACCTATCTCATACCCGACCGCGCCCGTTTGGCTCAGCTGCGTAGATCGCTTGCGTTCTACGCTAGCCGCCAGGCCATGCGCGCTTCCTTCATTAATTACCTTACTGTAGAGCTATGATTGTGTATCGTTTAAAAGAAACTATATTCGTACGTGAACAATAAACTGAAAATTAATGTGAACAGATTTAAAATAACATAATCGATTGCATTTATTAGTGATATCACAATGACATGATAAGTCGCCAAAAGATATAACAAAAGCAATAGTTGCATACTATTGCTTTTGTTATATTGGATACCCTTACACCTTTTCCATATCACTAAATGGTTAATGCTGAACATATAAAATGCATTTCATGAAAAGATAAAGATAACAACTTTTGTTACAAAAACGGTAAGTACACAAGTTTTGACGTCATAGTTACATATCGTATCTTAATGCGATATATCATAGCAATAAAAAATGAAATACTTATACAACAAAGCAAATATTACTCAGTTCAACCAAAAACTGGCAAGTGTGAGTCGCAGTAGCAAACGGATGGTTCGTTAGAATAATGGGCTGAAAATATGTAAAAATGCATCTTTATCTAAGGTCTTAAAAATCTATACTAATATTATAAACGCGAAAGTTCGGATACACGTTTGTAGCTCACACGCAAAAACGGCTGAACGGATCCGGATAAAAGACACAATCCGGATAAAATTTGATACAAATTAAAGTCTAGAATAGTCACATAGGCGACTTTTTATCCTGGCAAAATGTTACTATTACCATGGGAGTGTACGTCATATTAGCGTATAATGTTATTGTAAAACAATGCGCATGAAATTTATTCTCTCACACTCAACCGGCCTGCCTGCCGCAGGGCCGATCTAGGAAATCCCCTGCTTGCCTACACACGACACGATTAAGGTGACAATTAAGGGTCATCCCCACTTTTACACCCTAAATCGCCCCTGCGGCAGGTGTTTGAGTAGCTCGCTTTACGTCCGACGCTAGCCGCAGGACAGTGCGCTTCAATACGGTCGTATATGGGTCACGATATAATACTTTGGGTACAGAACCCAAAAAACGTTACAAGCCCGCGTAATACCGTGTAAACTGGCGAGCAAATACGAACAAAGGTGGGATGCCTGATACGACTACGATTGTTAAACGTTAAGCAAATAGTTTACTTTTACTGTTAATATTTTGTCATGTCTAGATTCAAGGCTTGTGCGTTATGACGCGGAAATTCTTTTTTATGTCTATTTGTAACAGGAAAATAAGCAAATAATAATTACATGACGACCCGCGTGTCGTAATGGTTACCATGCCAGACTGTCGATCGGAGGGTCTCTGGTTCGAATCCCGGCGAGCAGGAATTTGATTGATGAGTTTAAAATTTCTCTTCTCGGTCTGGGTGTTTGTGTTTCTGTCTTAGTGTGTGTACATGGTACATGTTGTGACACAGGGTATAACTGCCCTACTGTAGTGTGAAACGTTATTTAGTTATTTATTTACATTACATTTAGATATTCATATAGGTATACCTTTATACCCTATAGGTATACCTTACAAGAATGAAATAAGGTAAGAATTTTTGAAAATATTGTTACCTTATTTTTCCTTATTGTAAAAATAGCCTAAGACACTTTGTAACTTTCAGACTGTTTCCATACAAAAATCAGGTAGGTAGTAGGTAGATTTTCTTTCTTGGATTTTCACATTTAAAATACTCCTATAATAGTATTTGCACCGCCGTCCTTCTCTGGGCTGCTGGCTGGACGGATCGAGCTCCCACTCTCACCGCCCGCAACCCCGAAAGCCCCTATTTAGTTGCCTTTTACGATCAGGCAGGGCCTAGCCCTATTCTTAATCCCGAAGTTACAGGAACTAAAGCGCCACCAGGGGGGATTTGGTGCAGTAAAATATCTCACATAACCCGGTATCTTTCCTAAGGTGTCCTTTGAAGTACCTTTGGGTACCTTTTGAAGGTTTCGCAACCTATAAAATAAGGCCTTCGCTTTGAATTATGGGGTTAAATACCTGCCCAGCAATGGGATGTGAAAAGGTTTGCAGCCAAACATGCAAATAAAAATCGGTTGTCTGTCAAGTCGGTTTACAGACGATGGTTGAACGTGACAACATCATAAGAAAATACTTGTTGCTATAAACAATTGACACCACGTTCACTTTTCACTGCACTTCATACTTGATGATAACATGTAAATGTATTATTGTATAGCAGCTGTCCACGCAGACGCATCGCTCACTCAAGTAGGAGAGAGACAGATGTCGAACGCTGCCGAACGCGGAGGCCGATTGTGCCTCTTTGTCGCTCGTTCCGCACTCTCGCTTGCACTTCAAGCCTTAAATGGAACGCCTCAGAGCGAAGTAACTGCGCATGAGTCATGTTTTTTTCGTGCAGCCGGCTCCATCGAATTATAAGACGTTGTCACGTCAAAAATAGTTAGTTATAGTTCATAGTAACACAAGGTTATAGCTCCTACTACAGAAATAAGACGCAGAATTTAAGGTACCTATTTTCCTAGAAAGGGTATGGAAAGGGTGCTGTTTTCCTATAGTTACTTCAGAAATGGCCTTTTCCAACGAATACTTAATTTAAGGAATGCTTTTAATTTAACTTTCAATCAAAAGAAACGCCACTTTATTTTCAGCAGTCATCGCTCTTAGAAAACTATTTGCATTCGGACTATTTCGGACAAAGAGATGAAATCTAGACACGATGAACATTCTTCTTAGTCTCCAAAATGTATGAGATGCAATGAAAGAGATGATTGTACGTAATCTAGTGGTGTAATACTAATCAAGAAGCGCGCATGGCCCGACGGTTAGCGTAGAACGTAAACGATCTATGCAACTAAGCCAAACGGGCGCGGTCGGATGTGAGATGGGTGACCGCTAGTGGCAAAAAATTTCATGCGCGTTATGTGCTTCGGAGGGCACGTTGAGCCGTCGGTCTCGGTTGTTGTTAATAGATAACAGTCGTTAAACCTTGTCGGAGGCCTTATGGGCGGTTTGAAAACATCCGACAGCGGGTTAGCCACTAACCCGCATCTCCACCAACCCGCATTGGAGCAGCGTGGTGGAGTAAGCTCCAGGCCTCCCCAATATTGGAGAGAGACCTAGCAGTAGGACGCAAAAAGGGTTGCAGCCAGCCAGCCACAATACTAATCAAACATCATTATAACTTATTTCATTTCATTCGACGAATATTGCGACGCAATTACCATACCGGACTGCCAATCGGCTTTCGATTCGGGAATCGAACGGTTCGCCGGGGCGAAGCAGGTATTGAAATGATGAATTTCAAGTTTCTGCTCTCGATCTGGCTGTTTGTGTTCATGCCTATGTGTGTCCATGGTACCCATGACGCAGGGTAAACCTACTTTACTGTGTATTGTTTAAGCTCCGTCTATCTGTTTATGCTAAGCTTAACGGGCGTTGTCGGGTGTGAGTTTATGGTTCGTAATCATCACGAGTTTTCATTAATAGCATTTAACTTTAAGGAGTCGCGTCGTTTCACTGTATTCTAGAAATTTATGAAACTATATTTGTCAATTTAAAAGAGCTCATAGTCAAAACTGACAGATTAAATATACCATTTAAATTGAAAGCTTTGAATAATAAATTTACCGTTCAAAACCTCAGACTAAGAATAATGTACTTTCGTACTATTTAAAACTATAGTTAATTACGCATTAGGGGGCTGTCAGGTCGCCTTTACGCTAGAATGTTATAAGTCTGTGTTTAAAACTAATTCTAACTGATGCTTAGTGATTAAACATCAACGACAGACTTCAAAATTAATACTAATTAAAATTGATATCAGCTGATTTATTGTTTTATTTTCATTTTCTTAGTGTATTTTTGAGTTATACCGGATAAAGTTGATGGCATTTTATTAGATAGAGGTTAATTACAGTGCACGAGTGTTGTGAAATGGAATAACAGTGCTAAGCTATTTTTTTTCTGCTGGCCTCCAATATTCCATCGGAAACGTTCTGGTAAAGTAGCCATCGCTTTACTTGAATGTTTGACTGACTTCACTGATTACTGACGACTTACTATTTTTTTCTATAACTACTAAGTGATGCAAAATGTTACATGACGTTGGAAATATGCATAGAGTTTGCGATGCCATTATTGAAGTAATGATATAAGCTTTTAAAGTTGTCCTCTTTTAATCTAAAAAATAAAAAAGCGCTATAAACATATTTCTTTCAATGAAATGAAATGAAAATATTTTATTGTTGACTGTTTACATAATATATGTAGGTACATAGAATAAGTAGTTTAAAATTATAATTAGAGTTTTAAACAGTCTATCATATTCTGGCATACAATATTGTTAATTAAAATTAACTTAAAATATTTTGTTTTAAGATCCGTTAAGATTTGATGCCTACCCACCGCTGGGTCAATGACAGAAATAAAGCCGGCGGACAAAAAAACTCTTTGAAATTTTATAAAAATGAAATACGTAAATATCAATTGAAGCGAGCCAGGCCCTATGTCTGGGATTGAATGCAAGCGATCTACGTATTTAAACTTCGTTCAATTTCAAGATTCTGAGTTCACGGGAAGTACCCCTTAAGTTTTGATTCCCTTGCGAGTGTCGAAAATTTGCTGAAATTTGCGGCATAAACAGCTGTATGAGCTGTATCTTTTCATTGCGCTGACTTAGAAATTAGATTTTTTCACAGCTCCAAAGGAAAGTAGATCTGAGTATTTGATATAAGTAAATTCCAGTTTGATACCATGTTGTTATTTACAGTAAAATTCCATTTATTTTGTTAAAGTGGGTTCAAACCATCGAACCAATATGTTATGTACAAGTGGAACAATTTCTGATTAATATCTGGTCGACACAAATAGTACAAATACCAATTTGATCCGATATTAACAACGACTGGATTGACATCGCAGTAATAGAACATCAGTCCTAATATCAGTGAGTGTAAAACATGCTTAGTATAACTATTTAAATCCGTATTTTAATATCCGTGAGCGTTCTAGCATTCGTAACTCAACTTGATTTGAGTTGAGGTTTTACCCGCGTCAAAATTGTATTACCTGTATTTAATCATTCTTATTATATTATCAAACCATTTAAAAGGATAATATTATAACACCAATTAATATTATAACTTGTAAATTTCACACGTGTTTATATTGGAGAGTTTGAAGAAGAATCGTCAATCTTTTCTTATTTGAATGGAGTAGCAGACGAGCATGCAGGCTACTCGCTGCAGCCCATGGACATCTACATACAACCTCAAGCAAGCATAGGCAAGTCTTGTCTGAGGTCGTATGCAGTTGCGCTGCTACTCCGGAGGCTGGTGGTCGCCTCATGTAAGTGTGGCCGGCTACTGCACCTTTCCACCGCACAATAGAGTTGGTTCAAGGCAGAAGTGGATCCAGGGGTGGTACTTCCCCGGGCGAACCGTAATAGTTCTACCACCTACTGAAATGAAATACTATTTTTTCTGTAATAATACGATACAATTTAAAATCCAGCTACAAAGGGCAGCTCTCAGTAATTTTGTTTAGTTTTTTTTTAATTTACATGTCCCTGAGGTAAAGCCTAAAGATTTACTTATAAAGATTTACCTAGTGAATTATGATTAAAGTTCGGAATGACCAATAGTTTCGGAGCAGTTCGGACTGTTAGCATTAATAGTTGGTATATGATATGGTCTTAGGTCTTACTGGAAAATTCTAAGGAAGAGAAAGAAAGAAAGAACAAAGAAAATATTTCATTCACTGTAACTATGGTTTTTTACAAAATCTTACTGATTACTTAAAGTTATTTTTTGTCTGTTCTATGTAAGATCAGTAGATCGAGGTTTTATAGTAAAATAGATATAATTAGGTCTTAGAGCATTAAGGTATGACAGGTATGACACGCGTTAGTGAGTCAGTAACTCAAAGTTACTGTCTCACCCTTCAGTAGAGACGGCATAGCGCTTCGCTTCGATACACAATTTTTGTGCCAAATCTGGTGCGGGGGAAGATCGCACACATTTTAATTTTGTCACACATTCACAAATATTCTTTCATCACTACAGACACATACATTTCTAAATATGTCAATTTCAATTAACAACGTGATTTTCTATGCACCGTCAACACTGACACCGACACACACAGACATACTATGCACAATGTGCCTTCTAGTTATACAATGTGCCTTCTAGTTATACAATAACTAGTAGGCACATTGTGCATGGACGTTGGGACGAGGGATTCGCCCGTAAAGGCCACTCCTCTCTGACGGGTGTCATACCTGTCATACTTTGATGCTCTAAGTTAGGTAAATATCAAATAAAACGAATCTGTACCGATATTAACAACGACTGGATTGATATCGCAATAATGGAATATCTGGCAATATCCGAAAGCGGTCTAACATTCGTAAATCAATGTGATTTGGGACACTTGATATCGTGTCGTACTGTTGGTATATTTGTAGTTGAACTGGATATACCTACTCAATTTGTACTTGATTTTGATATTACGCTACATTTATAATAAATCAATATTTTCAGGAAAATTCATGTTTTATTTGTTAAGTCAAGTTAAGAATGGCTGTTCGTTACGCTAACACAACATTTTTTTTGTTTTTTTTACCCATCCTAACTTTTATAAGAATGAACCAATTTGAAAAAAAAAGTTTAATATGTAAATTTACTTATTTATTACGTTTTAACAAATACACAAACACTGTCCAGAATTCCCCAGCTGGGTATTGAACTTGGTGTCTGCCGCACGACATAACGTAAGAGGTGACCACTGCGCCATACGGGTTTCTTTTACGAACATTACGTCACATTTGTTAGATATTATCATATCAAAGGCGCTCTTTGTATTGTGATCAAGTTGTTTTCAAATACGCATTACTAACAAAAAAAAACAAAATCTGAGAAAAGTTTATAAACGTCAAAACGAACCAATTTGTCACGACACGACCTTTTTAGACTCGAGCTTGAGGGCAAAGAGCACAGGAAGCTAATGAGATACATTTGCTCAATATTTACTTCTTAAACCAATAAAGGCGACATCAAGACCGTTCCCAAATCGGACAAAAGAATATAAATTGCCGCAAACTCGAGTATGAAGAGGCTGACCGCTACAGGCGTGCGGCGCAAGTGTGAGCGGAGAGCGGAAAGGCAAATAAAATAATAATAAACGTTACACACTCATAGCCCCACAGTAAGGTAATTAATACCCAGTATCGTGGGTACCATGGACACATACAAAGACAGGAAGACAAACACCAGACCAAGAAAACTCATCATTTAAATTTCTGTTTCGCCGGGAATCGAACCCGGGACCCCTCGATTGGTAGTTTGGCATGGTGACCATTGCGCCACGCGGGTCGTCAAAACATAATAATATATCTCAAACAGAAATGTTAAAAAAAAGTAAGATGTTTCAGAGTATACAGTTCTAGTTACTTTATAATTTAAGACAGGAAGTTTACAATTTGGGTATGACCAATGTTATGGATGTAAACCGGGATAAAAAAAACTATACGATTGTAAGACCTTTAATATTTGCTAGCTAAAAAGGGAACGCGACAGAAGTTGTGAAATGTAGCAAAATAAGCAGGATATAATGTTAAGTTTCAACACACAGACAAAGATAAACTTCTGCAAAATAGCGTCCACACGTGCTTGAAGCGAACACCAGCCGACGGAGTATCGCAGAACCAACCACCTGGTTGAAATATCTCTATGGGCTGCCTGCAAAGTCCAATATAATTAGGACCATATTGTACATAGCCAATAAGCTTTTTTCTTACTCCACTCAGAAAAAAAAGATAAAACCGATTATTTATTGCTTTTCTTTATCACTGATATTAGGATTATGTTGTATGTACGGAAATTATAGAGGAAATTTAATATTTAGTAGTTACAGTGTTCAAAACGCTGGCATCTATTGTCTTGCATCCATACCTAGTACGATTGGAGAAACGATACAAAATCTAATGTCATTTGGAACTTGCCTCGGAGTCATGTTTATTGAATCACAATGGCTTCTAAGGACGGCGTAATGTTAGCATTTTTTGATTCATCTATTTCTGGACACGAGATAACTTGTATAATTTACGTTTAACGACAAGAGGATAGTCAATCTTAATTGTTATTTTCACTGTGCCTTTTATTTTAATGGTGTGTTTAACGCGTGTGCAGGGTATTTGGCGTGAAATGGTCGCTGCAACCAATGGAGCTCTACCTTCAAACTCAGGCTAGCTGATAAGGAGGGGGAATAGAAGTACTTTTCCTTCTGCTACACCCACTTTTGCCGTGAAAGCACTCGTATATTGCATTTCGGTGGAAAGGTGCGGATGTCGGCCACAATGATGTAAGGCGATCATCAGCCTCCGGAGTAGCAGCGCAACTGCATACTACCTAAGACAAGACTAGTAGCTTTATTAATGGTTGTGTGTCTGTGAGTTACAATGGCCTCTTAATATTATGTCACCTTTTTTGCTATTTGGGGGAAAACCTTCAAAAGGTATCACTTTTGTCTATCGTATCGTATATAACTTGGGAGAGGATACCCGTTTATGCGGGATTTGTCACGCACTCAAACTACCCCAGCGGCTGCCTCTGCGTTTGGGAAGGACTTCGGGATCTCCAGTGGAACGCACCAGTCTCCTCCACGCGCGGCCCCCAGAATGGACCCATCTTCGGGAGAGCAGATGTGCTCTCCTGGGCCTTCCGATGCTTACGGCAGCACGCGGCCACGTACACAACGCTCTCCTTCCCGGGGCTGCTTCGTGGGCGGATTGAGCTCCCACTCACATCGTTCACAACCCCGGAAGTCCCCTTTTAGTCGCTTCTTGCGATTAGGCAGGGGATACCGTAACTCTTTTCTTAATCCCGAAGCTACAGGGACTAATATTACGTGACCAACACGCTTATCTGCTGCTCCGTTCAATTAAATAAAAAATGATAAGCTTAGACGACAAAGCATCCGTACATTCATTCGCTTAAACAGTTTAAAATATTAAACCCGCTTTTGTGACCGACACATTGTTTTTGTCTCATACATACGTAAGCGGAGGTAATGTAAGCCGGAATAGAAAATCTAATTAGAAAATAATTAGAAAAACAGAGACCCGCTGCATTGTTTGTATTATTTTGTGACGAATTTATAATGTGTGTACTCATATTGTTGTACTGTAATAATAAACTTATAATGCAAATAAAATACCTCATTGTGTTAGAAACTTTATCTTTTCTTTTAAAGTTTTGTAAGCATGTTATAGTATAGCGACGGATGGCTCTATTAAATTAATAACTAAGAAACAAATTTTAACGCACAACAATAAAATTGGGTACTACAATTTATTGCCATCATCAAGGGTTAACTGGCAGAGAATGCCACTAGGCGTTAAGTTCGCCCTTGTAAACTGTAGACTTACAAAAGAGTACCTAAGTAAATAAATACCATGGCCAAATATAAAAATATATGTGCGAAAATCAAAGCGCACGAAAGTGCGCCGGCCAAGTTCTAAGCACAGGCCGCGCGCACACCGTGCACTATTTACCCGAACCGCTTCGAGCCACATTTGACCCCCCTGTATCTTCTTACCTGATTAATAGATCTGGATGAAACTTTACGGACATAATAACACCATTTAATATACTTTGAATAAAATGTTTCAATATTGTAGCTATTACAGAAAAAAAGTTATAGACTCGAGAAAATTGTAAATTTGGTACTTACTGACTCAAGTACTCACTGACAGCTCATCAAAATGTTTGACCACTTCTAGAATACCTACAAAGCTGAAATTTGGCATTTAGCTAGTCAACAGGGTAAGAGTAATGGAAAAATTCGAATATTGGAAATTGGGCAAGTGCGAGTCAGGTTTTAGTCAAAATAGTAGTCAGTAATCAGTCTGTCAAGTCAGTTAGGCATTCAAGTAAAGCAATTGCTACTTTACCAAATGTCTTATATATATTATTATTTTATAAGTTAAAATTAAATTTAAATTATAAACTAATTATTTACAATATACACTAAATTACGCACGCACACACTAAAAGAGAGTAGACTTAAATAATTCTACATTATATATTATTTTAGTTAGTTAAATTAAAATTGGCATAAAAATGTCCTTGAAAGTTAATACGAGAATAATAAGTTGTGAAATCTTCCCAGTGACCAAATGGGCCATCATCATCCGAGGGACTCATTGTCAGCTTTACAACGATATAAAGATAATGAATATTCATTCTCTCGCCTTAACTGTAATACAGACGAATTATGAATAAATTAATTTAAGTCTAAGACAAGAGATTATGAGACAAGGTCATGTTCGTTAAGTTTTATGTAATAGTGGCCTATATGTGATTACAATGTGATGTATTAAGTGGACCATACGTTACTTGTGCATGGAGGGCTCAATTTTTATTGGTTCATGCTTGCTCATTTGTTGCGTCACTTTATGCCACGAAACGGGAGAAAGGAGAGGCCGCCCTCCAACCAGGTGGACTGACGAGCTGAAGAAGATAGCGGGAAACCGCTGGATTCAGAGGGCGCAGGATCAGACGGAGTGGCGAACATTAGGGGAGGCCTATGTCCATCAGTGGACTTTAAAAGGCTGACGGATGGATGGATACAAACATCAGGTCAATCCAAAGCACTGTTGCGACGTGAAAGAAGGACACACAAACAAATAAACAAACAAACATACTTACGCATTTATGTATAATATTGGATAACAATATAAATAATCTAACGGAAAATTCTCGTATTATTAACAACACGAACAATACACATTGTTAAACTTTTATTAGTTTTCGCTTATTTGTTTACAAGCGGCATCCGAATTTCGTTCAGTAAGTTAATGTAATAACGATCCTTTTATCACGCTTAGGAGAGAGAGACACGTAACGGTGTCGGAAATATTTAAGGAATTAAATTGGTAATTAGGTACTTCTTTTATGTATAAGTACTCTTCACCATTTTTGTGTGAAGCAATTAAAATATTATGTGTTTCGGCAGAAAAATGCGTCTGTGTGCTTCACATACAAAATATCATTAACATACCATGGGCAAAGCGCAGATTTTAAACGAGACTGAAGCTTGTTTGAAGTTTCCTGTAAATATCCATGAGTATTAGTAATAGCACATTACTTACAAAGAGCTTCTGTTGTAATAAGTAAGTCATATAAATAAACAGTAAAAAAATTGTAGTGAAATGCACTACCTATTTGATGAAATATGAAGTGCACGGAAACTTTACTAATATAAATTAATCACTGTACTGCTTCATCCAATCGGTCCCGTTACATTGAGCATACATCATAAATAATTATATATTCACATTCAAATTAAGATCTGTTCTTTTTTTCTATAATGGATTCAGTATTTAAAATAGAGTAAAGTATAATAAATACTCGACAGTGACAACTTGCATGTAATTTTAAATCACTCAGTATTAAAGGGAGGACCGCCTTGTGACTCAGTCGTCAGTAATCAGTCAGTTAAGCCAGTCAGATGTCCCAATAAAGCGATGGCCACTTTACAAAAATGTAGAAATAAAATAAAAGTTCATTGAGCAAAATTATGTTTTTTCAACTTGCCTCCAAAACTATATAAGACTGACTGATTACTGACTACTTGTTTGACTTTAAATAAGTACTTTAAATATCGCCTGATTTCAAGGAAAGCTGAATATAAAAGGCATCTTGCACAGATGCGATGCCATTATTGAAAAAAAAATGGTTCTCCTAGCCTATGTTCCATATTTAATTTCACAGATAACAAAAGCCTTAGAGAAAAGCAAAAGTCTACTGTCAGTCTTACCGCAGCCATGATATCAATCAATCAATGGATCGGGAAATCCACAATTCTCAGTGACTAATTGATTCCATTCATTCTCAGAACTCGACACTAATTCAGCTTCATTGATTACTGGCATTACTTGATAAATTGACATTATTTGTTAAATAAAAGCGATGCGATTTTTGAAGGAAACTTTAGAAAGAATAAAAAAAGGTTCGAAAAGAAAAATGAACTGTTATTTTTTTTTCAGGAAATTCAACATAATTCAATATTGAATTGCAGATGTGAAAATAATGTTTAAAATATTGATAATTATACGCTGCAGGCTCGAGCTCAAATCTCGGCGCTTACCTTCGTCTACAAAAAATGTTATTTTGAAGATGTAGATGTTACTTCTACAAATTCAGTACCTATTATGCTTACCATTATTTTGTATATCTTAGATATATAAAAAAGTACTCAAAAACATTCCACGACCCGTAAGTCTGGTGGACTATGGCCCAATTCTTAATCAATTATGAAGTAAAAATTTAAAATTTATAGTCAGGCCAACGAGACGAGATAAAGAATGTAAACAAACGGACCGTTACCAAGTTACTATTGCGAGAGCGAGCAATTATTATCTCTGTCCTTATCATTCATACACAGTAATGGAGTCAGTTAGTCGATGATAGCTGTTTCGTGGTACAGGAAAGCAGTCAGTACCGCAGTTGTCAACATTTGGTCGACTTTTTACGGGAAGTCGAAAAAGACAATATTTTGTGCTCTTGTTTTATTTTCATGTTCTTGGTATATCTTTGAGTAATTATAATTGGGATTTAGAAGACGCAGTGGTATAAAGCCACGTACTCATAAACATATAACTAATCAATTCATTCGAGCAGTGATTGTGGAGCGGTTAGGACCGCGGTTTCCGACACGGAAATACCGAGTTTAAACCCTCGGCGAGCACCTTTGGCAAAATAGTTTGTTATGTGCGTATTTTCCCTGCTCCAAAAATATGATTTTTAAAATTGCAGTGTCACTTTCTCTAGTGGGTATTTGGAAGGGGTGTTGTAATAAATAATAAATCACTACATATTTTAAAACAAGATCGCTTCCCACCGCTTTCCCGCGTCCCAATATATGCTTAGATCTTTAAAACTATCCAACGGATTTTGTACCGGTTTTTTTAAATACATAAAGTAATTTCTGAGGAAGGTTTAGGTGTATAATTGATTATGTTATATGTAACTAGACTAAAACATAACTATTTTTGTCACAAATCTTGCCTACTGGGAGAGTTATATTCTCTTGCGCCGCGTTAACCAGCGGAGAAACATTAAAGTGATGTTCTAGAGAATTGTAGATATGTATATTTTGTTTTACAAAAGGCCGCATTAGTGTACTCTATCTCTTACGGTTGACTTACAATAACTACTTTTATGTGTAAAATGTTAATGAAAAATATCACGTTATCTCGAAGATGTTTTGTTCTGTTTGTATTAATCCTTATCTAAATAAAAACGTTAATTAGCTTCGTCAATTAAGATTAAAATTGTACAAAATGTAATCAAATAAATACTTTAGAAGATGATATTTTGTTTTACCAAAAATCATCACATCCCCCGGCGCGCATTCTCATCGCGCATCAATTTTTTGCCTTTAGTACTTAAAAATGGGTTTTTGTAAAGTAGATTTTAATGTATATGGCTCGAGCGAAGCTGGGCCGGGTCGCTAGTATATGCTATGTATAAAATTTATTCAAATAAAAATGTTTTGAACTCCTGAAACATTGTTTACATTTTTTATCTCGTCTCCTTGGCTTTACTATAGTATTTCTGAATATACTGGTTATATAACTTCTCAATAAATTGAAACTTTAAGCAGACTTTATAATTGGGACGATTTTATCGAATCAACCTGTGGAAACTTAAGACTTCAGATGAAGCCTAATTTGGAATTGATTAAGAATAAATTAACGTTAATTTAGCGCAAAGTTACTGAACGATTATGAGTTTTTATGAACTTGGCAATTTTCAATTAATCTTAATTAATAAATTAAAATTTTATTGGCTTTCTAGGTAATCAATCAAAATACAGAGACTATCTCTGTACTAACTGTGCTGTGCCTTACTCAAAGAAGATAATAATAAGATTCTTACCTGCGCCAGACGAAGCTATCGTATTATAAATTAACCTTATTGAGCTTAGAATAATTACAATTAAATTATAGAAACCAAATTCGCGTGCCCAAATTGAAGCATGTAAATTGGGGCCATTAATGGCACCAAACGCCAGGCCGCTCCGTAAGACTAAGGTTAAATTTTATCACAACACTTTTTAAAAACAAAAGAAGTCTAATAAAATAACTTTTCAGTGTTTTCAATATTTTGTAGTATTTTATAGTAAATTTGGTCAAAATAAAAATACTTATTTTGTTTGTCAGATGTGACAGCTGTAGGAATCTATTTAGTGCTTCAATTTTGACAGCGCGCTTGTATGAAGACACTCATTCTATACGTATTTATTCTAAGTTATTGAGGTTATGATCGCGGTGTCTCCGTATTTCATACTTTAAGATTTTTTTCAACATCTATTTATGTCCCACTGCTGGGCACAGGTCTGCTCTCACAGTTGGAAGGGATTTATGCAATAGTCCACCTCGTTGGTTAAGTGCGGGTTGGTGGATATCATACTTTCGAGAGAGCCAGCTTGTGAGAGGAGACCTGGAGGGCTAGTCAAGCGGCATTCGACTATCGTAAGCTAGGCCCTCTGTGCCCAGCAGTGGGACATAAAAAAGGTTGAAAAAAGAAAAGGTAAAAACATATTATATAGAAGTCAAACCTTCACGACTCGTAACGCTACATTAAAGCTAAACAAGTGAAAGGAAATTTTGCAGACCATTTGGTTCATACGGCCATTTCTCATTCTTACGTTCCGTGATTTCGTTAAACTTTAGCATTTCTAAATTAAGATACCGCACCGGGAGGTCTATCCGTCTAAACTTTTTTTAAATAATAGCGATTGATGAAATCTTGTCAGGATTTAAGATTATAAAACTTTTTGCCGCAACCCTTTTTGCGTCCCACTGCTGGGCACGGGTCTCTCCCCATTACTGGTGAGGCCTGGAACTTACTCCACCACGCTGCTCCAATACAGGTTGGTGGAGATGCGGGTTAGTGGCCAACCCGCTGTCGGACGTTTCCAAACCGCCCATAAGGCCTCCGACAAGGTTTAACGACTGTTATCTATCGACAACAACCGGGACCGACGGCTTAACGTGCCCTCCGAAGCACGGAAACGCGCATGAATTTTTTTTGCCACTAGCGGTCACCCATCTCACAACCGACCGCGCCCGTTTGGCTTAGTTGCATAGATCGTTTGCGTTCTACGCTAACCGCCAGGCCATGCGCACTTCATATATAAAACTTTTAACCACAGACCACCCTGTGCTTTTAACGGATGTCAGTTTTACGAAGAACTAGATCCATAATATTATTATTCATTAAAACCTGATTAAGAGTTACACAAAAAATCCGGAAGGTATGATGTCCACTAACTCGCATTTGGCCGGCGTGGTGTACTAGGGCTTGAATAAACGTTACACAAACTTTACACACTCATAGCCCCACAGTACGGTAATTAATACCCTGTATCGTGGGTACATTGGACACATACAAAGACAGGAACACAAACACCCAGACCGAGAACAGAAATTTGAACCAATTTCTGTTTCGCCGGGAAAACTCATTCCAATTTCTGTTTCGCCGGGAATAGAACCTGGAAACCCCTCGATTGGCAGTCCGGCATGGTAACCATTGTGCCACGCGGGTCGTCAATACAATCTTTTTTTTTTAATTCCCCGAAGAGAGTGTACAGCAGTAGGGCATTAAAAATGGATGGAAAAACCTAAGTCTGTAAAACCTAAGCTGTAAAAAAAGCTCTCCTCCAAAGCCGGCAATGCTCGAGTGGCTCCCCTGGGGTTGCCCGTGTCCATAGGCGACGGTGATCGTTTAACATCACGCAGCCCGTCTGCCTTTTTGTTCGGTTAGTTTATAAAAAATAATAAAAAAAAAGTTATTTTTTGCCTACATCAAGTCTTTCTTAGTCTGTATCCATATATGATTTTTTAGTTTATTCTTTTGTTCCGAATAGGCACCGAAACCGGTTTAATTCGTTACCTATTCAAGTCGGAAATTTAATTAAAAGTTTACTATAAGTGACACAATACTAAAATTCTCTATTAACGTGTTTTCTATCCAAAAGTTGTCGTGAAGAGATCGCTGCTTTAGCGATAAGACCGCCTTTTGGTCACCACTCTTGTTTGTTATTATTTTGTATTGTTTTATGTGGTGCACAAATAAATAATATTTGTATTGTACACAAATTAAGAAAAATATCGCTATGTTACGATGCTAAAATTATCCCTTCCTAATGTGATTAAAGAACCGCGCATGGCCGGGCAATTAGCGTAGAATGCAAGCGATCTACACAGATAAGCCAAACAGGCACGGTCGGGTGTGAGATGGGTGGCCTCTAGTAGCAAAAATTACATGTGCTTTTCCATGCTTCGGACGGCACGTTAAGCCATTGGTCTCGGTTGTTATCGATAGATAACAGTCGCTAAACCTTGTCGGATGCCGTACGTTTCGAAAACAACCGACAGCGGGTTGGCCACTATACCGCATGTCCACCGATCCGCATTGGAGCAGCGTGATAGAGTAAGCTCCAGGCCTCTCCAAAAATGGGGGAGACTCTTGCCTAGCTGTGGGACGTAAAAAGGGTTGCAGCCAACGTAAGTAAAAATTACGGGGCACTAATACTGACGTACATAATAATATAATATATAAAATGTCATCATAATTAGAGTCACCCCATTTGACTAACATAGATATACCTTTGCAAGCTCAACAACTTTTAAAGTAGTTAATTACTATGTAGGTAGCTTGTTATAAATTCAATTAAATAGACTCCTGGGGGAGAGGTACCTGTAATTTTCAGACTTTTTTGGAACTTTTTTGTCAATTTCTGCAATATTTGTTTCAAGGTAAAGATCTGCCCATTGGCAAATTGGTGAACATTATTTTATTCATAGTTTCAACGACAAAAAATTGTCGAAAATAATACCTATTTGAATTTATTATCTATTTCAATTTATAGGATCATTATTTTAAAAAGTCAGTTGAAAAAATGGCTGTGATTACTCAAATTAAAGATATATAAACTATAGGGCAAAAATCGCATCGATAACACAAAAAGAAACTCTTTAGTAAAAAACAAAGAAGATCTCTTATAGACAATCAATAACTTATTATTGAGTAGAGGAGTTTTAAGACTAAAATGCTTCACTGCTTTTTCAAAAGTAAATAATGGATCGAAAATATTAAGCACATTGTTATTGCAAAATTACGAGGAATTTAGTCTATAAAAATTTTATCAAATAAAAAAACATATATCAAAATATTTGCGGCAGGTATATTTTAATATTCTTTTCAGCTCTCAGCCAGATTTTACGCCGAATCCATATCTCGAGATTCCCTTAAATCCCAGTAAAGTACACTCCAGGGAAATCGAAAACTCTCCTTGGCTGCAAAGTTTTTAATTTTGGCCACTAAAGGGCTTAGGGTGATTATGTGAAATCGAAAGAGAGTTTATCGTATGCTGGAGTCGGTATCTATAATGTCACTGTAAACGTGGACCATACATATACAAGTATTATATAAATGGTTGGGCAGCGATCGGGAAATTACAAAGTGTCTTCTCGTCCAAAATACCTCAGTGCCTGAAGTCGAAAGTTTTTGAGCAGTGTATGTTGCCAGTGATGACCTACGGCGCTGAGACGTGGTCTTTTACTGTTAGCCTTTTCCACAGGCTTAAGGTCGCTCAGCGAGCGATGGAGAAGGTTATGCTTGGTATTTCTCTACGCGACAGAATCCGTTAGGATGAAATCCATAGACTAACGAAGGTTACCGACATAGCTCTCAAAATCTGCAAGCTGAAGTGTCAATGAGCAGGCCATATAGTTAGGAGGACTGACAACCGGTGAGGTAGAAAGGTCCTCGAATGGCGACCACGTCTCGGCAAAAGGAGCACAGGCCTCCCTCCAACCAGGTGGACTGACGACCTGAAGAAGATAGCGGGAAACCGCTGGATTTAGACGGAGTAGGACCGGACGGAGTGGCGAACATTAGGGGAGGTCTACGTTCAGCAGTGGACTTTAAAAGGCTGATGGATTGATGGATAGATATAAACGAACCTCTTATGAGATGAGATATATACGATTTGACATGACACATGTTGTGACAACATTCCGCAGCCATAACCGACCGCTATTTTATATTTTAATTATTAATAAAATCAATAGCGTGCATCAAACAATTTGGTTTATCCCCCCTTGAAATTAATATTGTAGCAACTTATAACTTGTTTGCAACATTTAGTTTGTATTAACTTTGATAAGTTAAACAGGCCAGTGGTCTTGAAGTAAAGTTTGTTACATTGTGGATTTAATAGCACGTGAACGATGCAACTTGAAGTTAGACTAAAGACGTTTGTTTGATTACTACCTCGAAGACAAAGGATTTAAGCTGTTGTTTCAGTGTTTGTATTTGGCTGCTCTCCCCATCATTAGGGAGTTCTGGAGTGTTATACTCTCTTACCTTCAAAAGGTACCCAGCAGCTTGGGAGAGGATACCGGGTTATGTGGGATTTGTACCGCACTAAAAACCTGGTGTCCTGCCTCTGTGCTTGGGGAGGACTCCGGGATCTCTATTGGAACGCACCGGTGTCCTCCACGCGCGGCATCCCAAATGGGCCCACCTTCGGGAGAGCAGATGCACTCTTCTGCACTCTCAGGCGCTCACAGCGACATGCGGCCTCGCCCACACCGCCGTCCTTCCCGGGGCTGCTGGAGGGATGGGTCGAGCTCCCACTCTCACCGTCCGCAACCCCGGAAGCGCCCTTTTAGTCGCCTCTTACGATCAGGCAGGGGATACCGTATCTCTATTCTTAATACCGAAACTATATATAGGGACTGGATTGACGTGCCCTAGTGCCACTATTTGCCACTAGTGCAGTCGCCAATCTTACAACCGACTAAGGCGACTACTAGTTTACTGCTTGATTATATTTAGAATGGTAGAACATAAAAGACGTATAACTTTCACGATTCAACAGGGAAAATTTCACCACTGCACCCATTTCTGCAGTAACGCAATTCTATTGTGTTTCAGTCAGACTTATATGAGGGGACTATCATGTCTTTGGAGTAGCAAACGTTATATGAAGCTTAGAAACTATAAAAACATTGTTTTTACAAAGTCATAATTTTATTACAATACAGTACAAGCCCAAATAGCTTTAAGCAATTGCTTTGTTTAGAATAAAATATTTAAATGTAAATGTCACTTGTTTAGATGTTTTGCTTTACGTAATAATAGGGCTTATAATATAGAAGTTCTTTTGTACAATATTTTTCACGTAAATGTAATACAACGAACCAGATTTTTCATTAAATTCCTAGTACCTGGACCACCGAGCGTTGCTCGGATAAAGGTAAATTTATTTTCTTGGTTTAATTTCAAACGAAAAACTCATTTGCTTAGTGTTAACAACGCCATCTGAAACAGCTCTCAGTAAAAAAATATCACAAATAATAAGAAAAAACGCAATACGGTTTTGAATGAGGTTTGAACCCGGGTCTCTAGTTCCTCAGTCAGCCTACGTAACCTTTCGGCAGACCCCGAAACCAGGGTACTAAATTTCCTCAAAGTCGTTGGAGCCGTTTCCGAGATTAAAAAAATAAACGATATTTAGGTATATACAAGAATTGCTCGTTTAAAGGTAATAGATATTGACGATAACATAAGTGATATTGTCTTACACTTGAACTGAATACTATAAATAAAATAATATTGTACTCTATCGTCCATTACCGGACTGTTATTAAACATTAAACTAAAATGCATGATAATAATGATTTGATAAAATATGCATTAGGTCTGCCTAACTGAACCTGACACGGCCCAGCTCCGCCCGGGTGCAGACGTTGTCCTGTCTTAAAAGTATTGAAAGATGACTTGTTTTCTATTATCTTTAAGAGATTTCATGTTACTGTCAAACAAAAATGTAAAACAAATAATGAAATACGAACTGTCCTGTTATTCTGACGTAAACTAATGTTTGAAAGGTAGGAACAATTTATATGGGAAAACTACTTATAAATAAAATAATATTACAAAAACACATTTTCTCTCTCTCAATCTCAACCATTCTCAAATCCCCTTGAAGACACAAAAAGAACGGGTTGCGCTCCGGTAGTGCCGGCAGAAGTGAAAACTTGAACATTAACTTGTGCATTATTGATATTTTGGAATGGTTAGGGAATAATTTCGCACGAATTGCTTTTATTATCAGTATTATTTTTCATCTAGTATTTTCAGTATGTTTTCATCTAGTATTTTTATAAAGTACTTACTCATTTTCTTTCACTATTTATTCGTCACTTTTTTCATTAATTGATGCACTTTGTACAATAAACGAATTTTACAAGTATAGACAGTCGAGCCATCAGCTATCACCCCTCCGTCTTATGAATATTGGATCAGGCCACGTGTCCGCGAGTTTAACATTTTTTACCCATCCCAAAAAAATGCACAACGCCGCTAAAGAAGTTTTCACTTCAAAAATTCACCATAATCCGTCCAGTCGTTTAGGAGTAGTTCAGTGACATACACACGCACACAAGAAATATATATACACATATTTATTAAGATTTAGATGCATTGCGTCACGGTGCATCGTAAGATATTTTACAGCACATCACACTTTTATAGGGACGGACGAAGTGGCAAATATATGGGAGGCCTCGATATAAGCAGTGGCTTTCAAAGGTAAGGTATGGGAGGATACTAACTGACATGAAAAACCGCTGAAGGAGGTGCGGTGCTGCAACCTCCAGGTGGTATTTCCCCAGTTCACTCGTAACCATTTTTAAATAAATTAATACATTGTTAGCATATTTTTTTTAATTTACTTAATTTAATATTGTAGGTGGTAGAACTATTATGGTTCGCCCGGGGAAGTACCACCGCTACACCCACTTTTGCTGTGAATCAATTATATTGTGTTTCGGTGGAAAGGTGCAGTTGCCGGCCACACTTACTTGACACGACCACCAGCCTCCGGAGTAGCAGCGCAACTGCATACGACCTCAGACTAGACTTACCTATGCTTGCTTGAGGTTGTGTGCAGATGTCCATAGGCTGCAGCGACCACTTAACACCACGTAGCCTATATGCTCGTCTGCTACTCCATCATACAATTATAAAAAAAAATATCAAAATCTGTATCACTAATTAATAATACGTTTATGACCACGTAATTTTAAATCTAAATATACTTTTATTTTTGCACATGACTTTATGGAATATCTTTTTAAAATTATCATCTCGATACTCATCGAAAGCTATTTTCAAATTCGGTTGTACTATTCAATGAAAAAAAATATTTAAAGTAGCAAATGTCTAACGGTTTACTCCCCTCAATAATTTGATGGCTGGCGTCCTCTTATCACCCAAAGGAGTTTTTAATTGACTCCATAATGAGCCTCCTTTCCTGCACGAATTTAATTAAATGAAATACTTATCGTTTTGCGTCAATGTTCCGAACTGACGTCAAAGACGTACTTAAAAAGGAATTCACTTCACGGTAGCAGTGAGATCAGATAATAACATAATCCGTAATATAGATGCATTGTAAAAAGCTTTTAATAAACGGCCCAAAAATATTAAATAATACTTGTGACTAAGGTTGGGTGCATCACACGCGGTAACAGTAAAGGTCCTTTAATCTTACGTTTACGTTACGTCGGTATAAGTCAAATAAAACCAATTGTACGAGCTACTGCACGTACCTACACGTGACTCCAATTTGGTTACTTGCACACATGTACATCATTCACACTCGCATAATTTCACAAAAATCATTTTTATTCTTTCTATGAAAATAAATCAGTGTTAAACCGGCACTCATCGGGTTTGGTTTTCTTTACGCTGCCTTACCCCTGCTTAAAACTGTCTTAAACTGTCCTATTAGTTCCTATAACGTAGTGAACGGTACAGTTTTGTGGCCAATCGGCCTCCGGTACACCAATAAAATAAACAAAACCGGGTTGCATCAAGTTACCCTCGTTATGTTTTGACGCAAAATGCCATAGGAAACTCGATATTCGGTGACAGCTTGGTAATTTAATACTTTTAATAGTTAGGGTGAAGCGCTCATGGCCCGGCGGTTAGCGTAGAACGCAAACGATCAATCCAACTAAGCCAAACGGGCGCGGTCGGGTGTGAGATGGGTGACCGCTAGTGGCAAAAAAAATCATGCGTGTTTCCGTGCTTCGGAGGGCACGTTAAGCCGTCTGTCCCGGTTGCTGTCGATAGATAACAGTCGTTAAACCTTGTCGGAGGCCTTATGGGCGGTTTGAAAAATCCGACAGCGGGTTGGCCACTAACCCGCATCTCCACCTACCCGCATTGGAGCAGCGTGGTGGAGTAAGCTCCAGGCCTTTCCAATAATGGGGAGAGACCCGTGCCCAGCAGTAGGACGCAAAAAGGGTTGCGGCCAATAGGTAGGGTGAGGTTAAAGTTAGCGCCGGTGACAAGAATAGCTAAAATGTACGAAAAACTAACACTTCACTACTAATTTGACTAAACATTTTTTATTGGTTCAATCGAAATACTTTATTTACCCACTACACAAGAATCAGATTTTAATAACTTTTCATATAATGGACAGAGAGAGAAACATCACTTCCTGATGTCACGAAGCGCACATCGTTTTTTGCCACTAGCGGTCACCTATCTAAAACCCGACCTCGCCCGTTTGGCTTAGCTGCGTTGATCACTTGAGTTTTACGCCGAGCCATTCACGCTTCTGTTGTGATAAACTATCTACACAACGTAATCCAAACCACGAGAAGCAGTAACAAAGATTATTTTTTAACAAATGGTCCTTGGTAGGTCTCAAGCAAGTCTCAAGACATATTTCGGTAATTTCGCAAGTTATTCTCGTAATTCGTACGACTTATTAGAGCAATAAGAAACAGATGTCGATTTCATATTACCCGTGAAGAACGTACCAAAAAGTTTATGGTTCAAGTTGAACAATTTTTACAAGCTTGATGAAAGAGAAAGGTACATATTTTGTGTCAATGTCTGCCATTTTTTTAAGAAATTTAATATCTAATTCCGTGGTTAGTAGCTACCACATTATTATGAGCAGGTGTAATAGATATCCCACCAAAAACATACCTGTTGAAAAGGGTGCCAAGTTCCTATCGGCTAATTGTTCGCCTAAAAAAGGGTTGAAATCCAATCCAATGCCAAGTTTAGACGCAGTGGTAAATGGTGTAAATGGCATCATTCCCCGTGGACCAACCGTTGGTCCAACTAGTTGGACCACAGGGAATTTTTTTTCCCGCTGGACCAACTACTCGGTGGTCCAACTAAAATCGTTCCCGTTAGTACAACTAAACAAAAGTCAATCGTAAAAATTGACGAAAGGTTATCATAATATGGAATGGTTTTAGTCTTAGACCTATAGACAAATTTTTAAAGATTTCCAAAATAAGATGCACTTTAAAATCGATCATAATCATCTTCGTCAACAGCCTGATCCACTGCTTAACATTTGCCGCCCAGTCCTCCGCCTTCCGCATCCAGCCACTACCCGCCACCTTATTCATGACAACGGTCCATCTGTTCGATATTCACTTTACCATACACCCAACTTAAAATATGGTATAGTTGTGAAAATACGTAGGTACTTGGTTAAAAATATCTAAAATTATAATACTTCTAAATTTGAACTTTGTTTTATTAAGAGCTATTTTAGTTGGCGTTTTGAAGTACACTAAGGATAAGGCATTGAGTGTTTTGTTTTGAATTAAACCAAGAAAACCAATTGTTTTTATTCGAGCAACGCTTGATCGTCCGGGTACTGAATATAAATGTAAGTTTGCTCCTCTTGGGTGCTTAACGGCTGATTTTGTCATAAAATACGCCGTTTAATGCCTCTTAGTAGAGGCAGAGAGTTGGATCGATATGATCGATTTCAGAAGTCATTTTAGTGAGGTTAAAATATATTTTTTTAAAGAACTAATTTGGGGTATCACAAAATCAATGTGAACGATTCGTAAATGCGAGTACAAAAATTTATAAATCATGTTTTTTTTTCAACCTATTTTATGTCCCATTGCTGGGCACAGGTTTCCTTCTCACAAGTGAGGGATTTAGGCCACAATTCACAATTATGAATTTCTCTCAGGCATCCACGGCGATGGAGAACATCATAATCAATTAAATATTACGATATTTTCCATCACCGTGGAGCAGCGATAAATGCGCACATTACAAATTTCTTTGTCAGAGGTGCGCGCCGAGGATTTGAACCTGGGATCGGTCGCGTCGAAGACCGCGGTTTTTTACCACACGGCCATCGCTGCTCGTTTTTTATTTATTAGACTTAATTATTATGTGTGATATACATAGGTATATACGTATAGGCGAAAAAGGGTATTATAATACGAAAATAGAATTATTTTCAAACCTCTCGCTCATAGATACTTCCTACAAAACTGCACTAAAGGCTCACAAACCCAGAACGTGATCCATTACGCAGCTTCACGATGTAATAAACCCCATACTTTTTGCGACACGTTCTTCCAATACCAACATATTAGAGTACGGAGGAAACTCATCTTATGTATTTTGTTAGCGTTTCACTTAACGCCTTCTAAGTAACTTCAGCTTTATAACAATCACACTACACTAACTACTAATCACGCACATATAACATTTTTTAGGACGCATCGGAATTCAACCCAAATCCCGTCAAGGATAGCTGGTGTATTATTAATTATTATCACCCAATAGGTAGCTTTAGCTCCGAAAAAAAGTTTTATGGAAACCAAAACGACGGTTTGTGACGACCCGCGTGGCACAATGGTTACCGTTGGCACCCTTCGGGTACGATACGCAAAAAATATGTACACGTCCACTTGAGAACCTCCTCCGTTTTTTTGTACGTTAAAAATGAACATTGCTGCTGCTCTAAATGAAGGTAAAAAGTTATTTATAAAGACGGCCCATGTGGCGTAATGGTTACCATGCCTGACTGCCAATCGAGGGGTCCCGAGTTCGTTTCCCGGCGAAACAGAAATTTGAATGATGAGTTTAAATTTTTCGGTCTAGGTGTTTGTGTTCCTGTCGTTATATGTGTCCATGATACCCACGACACAGGGTATTAATTACCTTACTTTGGGGCTATGAGTGTGTAACGTTTATTATTATAAAATAATGTTTAGTGAGGTTCTGTCGCCGCAACCCTTTTTGCGTCCCACCCACCGTTATTTCTGTCCCCTAACTCTCCTAGTTAGCAAAGAGCTCAACCACGATGCTCGAATACGGCTTAGTGGAGATTTAAGTTAGTGGTTGTGGTTTATTAGGTTGGCTTATGAAGGATAGTTTTAAAACAAGCATATGGCCTCACGATCACCTCACCTCACCTCATAAGGCTTAACGAATAATATCTATTGATAACAACCGAGATCCAGATCAAAATAAAAGTTTTGTTAAGGGCCTTTCACCACCTTAAAGTAAAGTGACAAGTACGCTAATTGTCGGTTAAAGTCACCCGTAACTTTAATTTCAATTTCACGATGTTCGAATAGCACTAATCATATGACAAACTAACCCGGACTCATAGCTTTTACTTGCCAATTAACTTTACTTGGGACGTAACTAATCAACACTTTACTTGGAGATGGTGAAGGAAGCCCTAAGTGTTAATAAGTGAAAACCGTTTTATCCTGAAATGGAAATTTCATCAAAAAGCATTTCATCGCGAGCTGCAACGCTCTCTATCGCACGATTTGGGGTCGGCATGAGCGTACAAGCGATAGCATGTCATTGTGTTTTCATAAATAATTATTTCGTTAGAATAGTAAAGCTATTCTTTCCCCTTAACTGCGTTGATCGCTTACGTTTTACGCTAGCCGTAGGGCTACGCACGCTTTCTATTTTCTTGCTGCGTACAATAAAGTAATTATGGCAACAAATATTTCCTTAACAATCTACGTTCTTATTATATTTGCACAATGTTGTGAAATTTTGTAGCAGTGAATGCTCGTCAAATTATGGAAGCCCTTAGGAGCATCATTTGAATTACTTATACTCGTATTTCGTACTCGTATAAGGAACAAATTATTTAATCTTATACAACACATGTAGGTATAAAAGAAATGTAATTTCTTTCTGTATATTTGAGATATCACTCTTTTCATATTTTGATTTTCGGGATTACCTTCAATCTTCTTGTGTTTGACATTTTTGTATGATTTAGGACTAAACGCTTTTTAAGTGGCCATTCGGCAATGTGAGATTTAAAAAAAAATACTTAGGTACCTAATAAAGAATCGGTGCCATTCTGCGAATCTTCAGCTGCGATAAAGACTATAAATATATACATAATAATATACTATAAATAGCTCATGTATTCACACATCACATCCGATCACAATTCTCCTAAAAAAAAAACCTCAAAAGTAGGATTAAGGTTATAGTTATAGAATACACTAATCAAATGAACGTTAAAAATACAACCTATCCAAAGTTTTGGGTTAACTATGGAAATGAATTAACAAAATATGATAAATTTCTTAGGGACACGCCGGGGCTCGAACCGGGGATCTAACTGCTCAGCTATAGAATAAACAAATACTTAGGGCACTTTTTTCTATCCAGATAAACCTATTCGTCAAATAAATGTAAGCGCTGTCATCGTTACTCATATGAGATAGGTAAATGATAGCGATACAATTAACTGACTAATAACTTTATCCCAATTAAATGGACCCTTAGTCGGATTCACAGAACATATTAAAAGAGGTTAGAATGGAAATGTGGGCGGGGCAGACGCGCCAAGGATATGAGCAAACGCTCGTATCTCTACAGAAACACGCGATCGTGCTGCGATATGCATGCTTGTGCGGCGGTAAGATTGACTAGATTTGAAATGGAAAATATGTGCGTAAGCTTCGTATTAGTTAAAGTACAGATGTAATGGAAGTGAAAGGTGGGACTTGATCGGCGACACCAGCTGTTTTCATACGAACGGTGCATTATTGCCGTTCTACCTCTTTTAATATTATGTTCTGTGGTCGGATTATAATCTATGATTTCGCCCATCATCCAATAGTTCGACCAATTTTGCTGTCAAGGTGCAGAAATAGACGTTTACATCACTATACATTACATCAATAATAATATATGTATATGTATACTGAAACCCTTACTAAAAATAGAAAAGAGTTATTTCTTATAACCCACGCATATTTTGAAAAGGGATTTCCTTAAAAAGATTCCGTACAAAAGGGATTTTCTAAAAAAAATCCTTGAGTAAAGATCAACTTACATGACAGTTACGTGTATTTTTGTGAATAGTGTCGCATTGTAAGAGAGTCTTCAACCTTTGTATCTATTTATAAATATATTTTTTTACCTCTAACATAATAGAATTTGATTTAACCCTTTGTGAATCTTAGTTTTAAGGTGTTTCACATAAATAAATAAATAAAATAGAATTTGATCTGCCTCCATGAAGCGGCGATAAAAACGCACATTACAAATTCCTTAGTTAGAGAAGCGAGCCGAAGTTTGAACCGGGGAGTCCCGAATCAGACCGATAAATTAGTCTGTTTAAGATATAGGGCTGTCGCCGTTACCCTAGTTCTATAAAAAAAAATATCAAAAGAATTTTCACAAACTTAGTGAAAATGAGAAATAAGGAGCACATCTCGTACGAAAAATATTAATAACATGCATTGAGTTCTGTATAGTTATGTGTGTTGTTTTATGACATAATAGCGTTTAATGGGTCCCCGTAGGATAAATAGCCTACATAATGTGCTATTCCAGGCTTCATTGCTATATTAAAATCATAGGCGTTTAGCCAGTTGCTTCAACCGTGTTGGCCCTATTTTCCCGCGGTAAAAAGTAGCCTATGTTACTAAGGGTGAATGTAGCTTTATAATGGTGAAAGAATTTTTGAAATCGGAACAGTAGTTTTTGAGTTTATGCATTACAAACATACAAAAATACAAATTTTTTCCTCTTTATATTATTATTATAGATTTCAAACAGAAAATTTTCCAAACCCCATATTTCTGATAAACATCTGAAAAGAAGAAAAATGACAATTTCACAATTCGGGTGATGTTATAAAATTATCTGTAATGTTTGTTCTTCTTTGTATTGTCCTACAAGTTCGCGTACTTACAAGCACGTCTGTCACCCCTTTTAGATTTAATCCTTATTTCTACACTAAATTTCTTCTTGAAGTCTTTAATAGCATTGAAGTCTTTAATAGCATTATCCTTAATAAGGCTTTACAACTTTGAACAAGATAAAATCAATACACGAACGAAGCTTGCTAACATAGTACGAAAATTTTTAAGCAACTTGGTCGTTAAATGATCCGATTACCGATAGGCAATGAAAGTAAGTACATAATAAGTATCAAAATGTTGCATGCCTTAACAGTTTTTTTTTTCTCTGAGACACAAAAAGGTCTTTCGGTACATTAGTTGTACCGTGATAACCGAACAATAAGAGATCACAACGAAAAGTTAACGAAGAAGAAGGTGAAGATTGTAGCCCTATCATTTATAATGTTTATTTATTTGTATTTTATAATTTCAAGCGCGTTTCCGCTCTTCGGAGAGGACATTAAGCCGTCGGTCCCGGTTATTGTTAGATAGCTGTCGTTAAACCTTGTCGGAGGCCTTAAGAGCAGTTTTGAAACAACCCGCATTAGATAAGAGTGGTGGAGTAATCTCCAGGCCTCCCCAGTAAAAGGAAAAAAGGGGTGTAAAGAATGCCCAGCAGTGGGACGCAATGTTTTTTTTAAAACACGTCAGATGTAAGTATTATATCTTCCAAGTCCCATTAATTCTTTATATTAACTGTCGACTTATCGAATACCTATAGTGCTACGTAATGTCAATAAGATTAAAGATGAATTTATTCCATACTTCACGTTCACGTAGGCAGGTTTACTTAACATTATCTTATAATAAATTATAATGCACTAGCCTTCCGCCAGCGGCTTCGCCCGCGTAACCCCGTTTTATGGGTCCCCGTAGGATAAAAAATAGCCTATGTGCTGCTATTCCAGGCTATACCTATCTCTACCTTTCTTCCATCCATTTGAAATACGATGTAGGATGATATTGCTATATTAAAATCATAGGCGTTTCCTCAGCGGCTTCGACCGCGTGGACCCGTTTTATAGTTTCCCGTGGGATAAAGACTATCCTATGTCCTTTCCCAAGGTCCACTCTATCTTTGTCTCAAATTTCATTAAAATTGGTTTATAAGTTTAAGCGGAAAAGCGTAACAGACAGACAGAGTTACTTTCGAATTTATAATGTTAAGTATGGAAGGTGTTATGTGTCAAGCGCATTGTTTTGTTGCCAGTACACATTGTTTTCATTATTTTCTCTCTTTACGTGGAATTTAAGGTCGGGACACATTGATCCGTTTGCCTTTCACATTTTGCCGATTGATAAGGAACACATTATTACGCATTATTTCGATCGCCATTTACGGAGCAGTTTGCATCCCCATCGTCGGCCGTCGGTCGATCGTCCCTGCTGTCAGCCCGTCAGCCGTCGACGACTGATCGTGTCAGTCTGCCGCCAGTACGTGTTCGTCGCATCGATGCGAAAGGATGCGTAACTGTTCTGGGGCCTTCTCCAACAGTTAAAAAGAAAACTACTTTTAACCACTAAAGCTAAATAAATTGTTCATCACAGGATTACACAAAGGTTTATTTATGATTCCCTAAATTCTACTTTACGCAGTCTAGAAATTAACTTATCGCGACGGTGGCCAGGAAATGACTTAACGCGACGGCGATCAGGGACTAACTGATTTTAAATACTAAAGAAAATTGTGAATATCATAAAAATGATGATCTAGCTAATAATCATTATGGAAAGTTCTGTTTTGATTACTTATGCGGAACTTCCATACGAAGTTGGGTAATAACAGTACGTCGTTTCATACTTTGAGCTCTTTTTGTATGGACAAACCGTCGAACGCCGTCGATCAATGTGTGCTGAACCTAAAGCGAGAAAATAATGAGTGACATAAAGCCATAAGTTCGGGCATGATCGGTCCGATTTTGCCACAAGTCAGGTCCTGCTCATATATGTATTTGACTGTTTGTTGTGCCCTCAAACGGAAGCCGAAAGTCATATTTTTATATTTTTTATCCGCGGCGCGCGTTTGCTTTATCTTAACAGCTGATAAATACATACTATATATATATCTATGTTTATATCAGCTATCTACGCAGCTGTTGTATATACTACATGCGAATAGAGTGTTACTTTTAAGTTCTTAGATACTCAAAAAACGATGAGATATATTTTAAAAGTTAACGAATCGTAATCTTTTCGTAATCGTAAACTTGTCGTAACCCCTACAAAATATTAACTACATAATAACTATAACAGATGAGAAGATTTAGTATATTTTATACTTTCTAGAATGGTATTTTTAGTACTGTCTGTAGTATGTTATACATTATATTTAGTATTTTTAGTATACCTAGTCATTTTAAGTTGTTGAAATGATTTAAAAAAAAAGACGTCAGCGTAGCAGTATCAAAAAAACTTCCAAACTGTATAACTTAATTATTTTTAGCATTATAAAACTACTATCTACAATCTTAGAGATAGTATAATTATCAGGATAAAATACAAGATAAAAATACCTAATATTTACATATAGATTATATAATTAATTATCTTTATTGTTTTAGATAAAATGTGCGCGGTCATGCACACCAAAAGATGAGGGTACGTCTAAACTATTTTTTTATATTTTTACTAGCCTTCCGCCGGCGGCTTTACTCGCGTGGACCTGTTTTATAGGTTCCATCATATGACCTTTCCCTAGGCCCACTGTACCTGTGTTCCAAATTTCATGAAAATTGGTTCAGTAGTTTAAGCGGGAAAGCGTAAAAGACAGACAGACAGACAGACAGAGCTACTTTCGAATGCATATATATTTCTTACTAGCCTTCCGCCAGCAGCTTCACCCGCACGGACCCGTATTATAGATTTCCGTAGGATAAAAACCATCCTATGTTCTTTCCCAAGGTCTCTCTCCCAAGGACTCTATATGTGTTTCTTTCATTGAAATTGGTTCAGTGGTTTAAGCGGGAAAGCGTAACAGATAGACAGACAGAGTTACTTTTGAATTTATAATATTAGTAGGGATAGTAGGGACTAGAGGGATAGTAGGCATTAATTATTATTTTTATGAAACATAATATTTGTCTTCAAGTGTTTACATAATTTAGGGTAATGCTTATAATAAATCTCAAGGATAATAAGGATACCATGCAAAGTGACTTTAGAAATTAATAGTACCTCCATATTCGTCGATTTTTTCTTCTAGCCATCTCTATTTCAATTGGGAGCATTCAACTTTTATACCTTTTAGTATGATATTTTATTAACCAGTTGTTCATAACCTTTTTCGCCCACCTCGACAGAAAAAAATATTAAATTCCTTTATCTTATGTGCATTTTAAACTCATTGCCCGCTATTATTTTGAGGAATTCTGGTAGGTTATTTTATATTATAGGGAGGGGTGCTGCTGGCGGCCGCGCCGCGGTTCCTCTTGCAGCAACTGCAACTACCGGACGATGTTGACATAGACAGGTACAACTTTGAACTGGTGTGTGCGTCTGTGTAAGTACGTAACAGATTTCTGTTCACTTGCTGTGTGGTGTACATTCCACCTAAAACTGATGAAGTTGACTACGTTGTAATGTTTAATTTATTAGAAAATATATGTGCTAGATATAAAAATAATGTTTTGATACTCGGTGATTTCAATTTACATTCGAGTAATAATGTAGTATGCAATCATTATGAATACTTTGTAGCCTTCGGTGAACTCGTTCAGTGCAATGCAGTTCCTAACTGTAGTGGCAGGCAGCTGGACCTGGTGCTGAGCGGGCGTGGCGGCGGAGTGTCGGTGGCGGCGGCGGACGAGGCTCTCGAGCCAGTGGACGCATATCACCCGCCGCTCGCTGTCACCATCACCCTCGCCGCTGCCCCTCTATCCGCGCCACTGTCCGCGCCTTCAGCCCGCTTTGGTGGACAAAGTCAACACATATCGTGTAGGCAGTGGAATTTTTATAAAGCTGATTTTCAGCAGATGTATTGGTCACTAATGAATATAGACTGGAGTGACTTTTATGCTATAAATAATTCTGACATGGTGTTAGATTATTTTTATGAAAAAATTAATAGCGTTTTTTGTGATTGTGTTCCCCTCAAAACACGAAACACGGCAAATGGTACCAGATATACGTATCCAGTGTGGTACACTGCAGAAATAATAAAAGGCATCCAACAAAAATACCAGCTTCATAAAACGTACAAAGCAAGTAAAGCACGATGCGATTATGATGCGTTCTCTGAATGCAGGGCAAAAGTGAAATCCGATATCGTGGTGGCTCGCGACCGGCATCGAGACCGTGTGCAAGACCAGCTGGCTTCTGATCCAAAATCTTTTTGGGATTTCATTCGATCAAAGAGGGGCAACACGCGCCAAAGTAAGTTAATCCACAATGGGCAAACACTCTCGGACCAGGAATGCGCAGAAAGGTTTGCGCACTTCTTTTATTCTGTGTACAGCCCAGAACCGGCACGACTGGATGTATCGGCGTGTAGCGCGGCGGCAGGGGCAGTGGGGGGCGCTGCTCGCGTGCAGGTGAAGCGCCTGGAGCTGGCGGATGTGCGTCGCGCGCTTGCACGGCTCCCGCCGAAGCGTTCAGTAGGGCCCGACGGCATCCCGCCTTTTATTTTCAAGGACTGTCGTTCCTCATTGGAGGAGCCTCTACTACACGTCTTTAACGTCTGCCTAGCGTCTGCGACCTTTCCCGACAGTTGGAAAATCACCCGGGTGGTGCCAGTGCCGAAGGGAAGGGGGGGGCCGGAGCCGGGTGATTACAGACCGATCGCTCTTCTGTGTACTCCAGCCAAGGTATTCGAGTCCGCCATTCATAACTCGTTGCATGCTCAAGTTAGATCCCAGTTGTCCGACGCCCAGCACGGCTTCCGTCCGGGGCGGGGGACCGCAGGGAACTTGTTACAGTTAATGTCGCGGGTTGTGCCGGCGCTCGATGCCGGGCGGCAGTTGGATGTCGCCTACTTCGACTTCAGGAAGGCATTCGATACAGTCGATAACGACGTCCTGCTCGCAAAGCTGGCCGGCATAGGTTGCACGCCACATACGCTAGCTACTTGCGGGACAGGCGTCAGTATGTCGACTGTGGCGGATGTCATTCGGACGAGTACCCAACAAGATCAGGCGTCAGCCAAGGCAGCAATTTGGGCCCCCTCCAGTTTGTCATTATGATCAATGACTTGCCGGAGGTGATCCATGAGTCAACATGCCTCCTATTTGCTGACGACCTGAAATTGTTTCGCGAAGTGGGTGATATTTCCGACCATGCTAGCTTACAACGAGACATAGATAGGATAGTAGAATGGAGTCACGAGAACAAGCTGTACTTCAACGTGGCTAAGTGCTCCGTTCTATCATTCAGCCGAGCTCGCGCTCCGCGGCACCATCTGTACCACATTAACGGTGAGCCGTTGCAGCGCGTTACGGAGGTTAGGGATCTGGGTGTCCGATTTACCGCTGATCTTCACTTCCGAGAGCATATAACCGAAGTATGCAAAAAAGCGTACAGAAACCTTGGCTTCATATTAAGGCAATCAGGCGCTTTTACCAACTTTAGTGCTCTGCGTGCCTTATATGAAGCATTGGTAAAAAGTCACTTAGAGTATAATTCGGTTATATGGGCTCCTAGTGAGATCAAGTACAAATCAATGCTGGAACGCATCCAAAACAAATTCCGTCGGTTCCTGTACTCAAAATTGTATGGTGTGTATCCTGGGTATCCACTGCTGTATCCCACTTTGTTTGTGCTCGGCATGGTGGGATATAGTAAACTGGACACGAGACGTGAAGTTTTCCTCGCCAAGTACCTCTTCAAGGTACTACGAGGGAAAATTGAAAGTCCAGCCATCCTAGAAGAGATTAAGCTGTGTGTGCCGGATGACGCGGTAGGGCGGCGTCGGCGTGTTCCGCTGCTGGCGTTGCCGCGCGCGCGCACTAACTTGCTGCGCGAGGCGCCGCTCACGCGAGCGCTGCGCACGCTTAACGCGGTGGCGGACCGTATTGACATATTCAGCTGTACACTGAATGAGTTCACGAGGGTCGTTTATAGTGTTGCATCAAATTAATTGTATTTATTTTGTAATTGTGACATGTAATAATATTTAATTTTTAATCTAATTACCTATTTTATTTGATGACATGGAATTATGTATTGCTTTGTTTCAATTTTTTTAATTTTTTAACTGATTTATCTTTGACTTTTTGACGATACCTACTCATGTTGACATTGAATTATTGTTTTTATTGTTAATTTAATTTGTGACATTGTTTTTAATCATTTAATTGTAAGTATAATCTTATAATCCATTGATATTTGCATGACTTTTTTTATTTTATTATTATTATTGCTTTATAGCCGTTTGTGATGACATTTAGAAAAAATAATAATGCATTATTGTAATAATGTAGGGAATTAGGTGCACTAACGACTTGGGGCTACCTGTTATGTTAGTTTTAAGCCTATGTATGTATTAAATAAATAAATAAATAAATAAATATTTTAGGTCCCATGCACAAGACACTGTTATGATAAAAATAACGTTTCACTCATAGCCCCAAAGTAGGGTAGATATGCCTTGTGTCCTGGGTACCATGGACACACACAGAGACAGAAACCCAAACATTCAGACCAAGAACAGAAATTTAAACTCATCATTCAAATTTCTGCTTCGCCGGGAATCGAACCCGGAACCCTTCGATTGGCAGTCCGGCATGGTAACCATTACGCTACATGGGTCGTCAAATGCAAATGTAAGTGTAAATGATATTGTCTTGTTTTAGAAGCTATTAAACAAAGTTTATTGTTATGGCTTTTCAGACTTGCTTCATAGTATGTAAATTTTCATAGGCTACGGTTATGTATGTCTACTACACATTCAAAGAAATGTAGCAATAAACATCATACACCTTATATATAAAACTTACCTATGTATTACGCGAGGATAACGGTAGTAGCAAGAATCAAAAACTGAAAATAAAAAATATATATTAAGGACTATTTTTTAACATTTAAAGGAAATAAAGTTTGGGTACAAACTTAAAACAACGACGAATGACGAATGGTCTTATCAGTCTTCCTCTGACGTTTGTTGTTGTTTTGGTGTGTTAAAGTGTCTAATATTTAAACGAAAATCTCCGCAGATCGTGGTAAATAATAATGTGGCTCCAGATGTTGATAACGCGTTTAATAAAAATTGATAAGTTCATCTGATATTGAAAAGAGATATCAATCGGAACCCTACAATTTCAATTCAATTTTTTTTTCAATTATGGCATCGCAATCTCTGTGCATACTGCCAGCGTCAAGTATAACTTTTGTATCAATTTTTGCCAGTTTCAATGAAACTGGACGAAGTAATTACAAAGTCAGACTAAGTCGTCAGTAATCAGTCAGACTACTCAGTCCAACATTCAAGTAAAGCGATAGCTACTTTACTAGAACGTGTCCGATGGAATTTTGGAGGCAAGCAGAAAAAACATGTTTTAGCACTGTTATTCTATTTCAAAAACACTCGTGCACTGTAATTAACCTATATCAAACAAAATGCCATCAACTTTATCCGATATAACTCAAAAACACACCAAAATGAAAATAAAACAAGAGCACAATATGTCTTTTTCGACTTCCCGCCAAAACTCCTCAATTCAATTTCTAAATAACATAAATGATAGTTTTTTTTTTTTTTTTTTTGTTCAATTATGGCATCGCAAACTCTGTGCATACATGCCAGCGTCAAGTATAACTTTTGCATCAATTTTTTGCCAGTTTCAATAAAACTGGACGAAGTAATAACAAAGTCAGTAAGTAAGTCGTCAGTAATCAGTCAGTCTAGTCAGTCCAACATTCAAGTAAAGCGATGGCTACTTTACTAGAACGTGTCCGATGGAATTTTGGAGGCAAGCAGAAAAAACATATTTTAGCACTGTTATTCTATTTCACAAACACTCGTGCACTGTAATTAACCTATATCAAACAAAATGCCATCAACTTTATCCGATATAACTCAAAAATACACCAAGAAAATGAAAACAAAACAAGAGCACAATATGTCTTTTTCGACTTCCCGCCAAAACTCATAAATGATAGTTGACAATTATTACGTTTGACAGTTTGACATTGACGTAAATTGAACGAATATGTCGAATGATTTGGTACGTCATTCACTTAACCAGTGTGTTGTAACTCGAAGCTTAATTTTCGGTTGTGAAATTGGTAGACTTTACTTATAGCTTTTACTTGCCAATTAACTTTACTTGGGACGTAACCAACCAATCAACACTTTACTTGGAGATGGACTGTCATCTGCACACTTTTTCTTTGATTCTGTTACCTGTTCTTTTTATGTAAAAATAACAGTAAGAAGATAAACATCATAATTATTATTATGCCCCCTGGGGCATAATAATACATGTAGAACGCTAAGAACAGTTTTTTTATGTCAATGGTAAAAGTCATTTGTATTTCATAAAGAAATTATACAAGGACTTGCTTTATACGAGGACTATTAAAATAATTACAACATTTTCGTCGAGAAACATTTCGAGACATTTCATTTTCAACGAAGTTACATAAAATTTCGTGAAAATGTCGTAGCCTTTTCAGTTATGGAGAAAATATAAATCATACATTAACAAAACCAAATTCGAAACAAAGCGTTGTTTTTGGGCTAATTTTTTTGTTTTTATTCTAACATTTTTAATGTACTGTATGTAGGATTTTTCACAAATCATTTTAATATCTAGAGGTTTAGGTTAAGAGGTTTTCCAAAAACATTATAACATTTGTCTTATTATTTTAATGAAAAAGCTGTAAGTTGTTATTTTATTCCTCCGAAAATTTGCCTCGCCATAACCTAGCCATCGAACATCCTCCAATTACTATTTTAGTAGCTACTGGATAATAAATGCCATTTTTGAAAAAAAAAAACCAAGTGGAATTATCATTCAAAAGGTACAATTAAAAAAGTTGCGTAATTAAAAGTTTTGGTTTAACCGATTTGTGAACATGATTGCAAAGTTTGTACAGAAATTAAATTGAAATACTTTGAGCCTTCTAAACAATTAACTTATTTGATTTGTACCATGTAATCGTATATAATCAAGAAATAGAAATTCGTAGAAAGGCGAAAGTCGTAGTAAAAGTATCTACCTATTCATTTTTCTCATTAACTGAATCTAACATAGTATTCGCACAATAAACGAAGAAAAGAATTTATAATATAAAACTATTAAATTTGTAAGATGTTCACATTTTTTGTTTTTATTGATCGTTGCCTTTTTTCGTTTTTCGGTAGGTGGTTTTGTAAGATTTTTACTACCTACACTAAAACTGCTTCGGTGGCCTGCCTCCGCTTTGCAGAAATTTCAGTAACGCCGGTGCGTTCTTCAGGAGAAAATGGATGGGCGGGCGCGTAATTATGACCCAAGCCCACTGTTGGGACAGTAGAACACTCCAATTAGGTACTACTGTAACCAGCACAATATAATCAAAAGCTTACTCACGGAATTCTTGAATCGAAGCCACCTCTCCTATATCCAATCACAGGATCCTGGACGTTCTTCCAGACTGCAGTCTGCCGCTTCAAGGTTCCGCTTGTAGTTTTTGATGGGTTTTAGATTAGTACTTAAGAATATTGTCGAACATAACCAAAGAACGTTAGTCGACGTGAGTACCGTACGTATGCAACCGCCGCCATACTGGCAAGGCGTAGATAATATTCTATTTTTATTTTTTTCTAATCATAGACAAAGATTATGGCCTATGATACTGTTCTCCTTCATCCAATATGAAAGGAGTTCGGTAAACAGCGAATCAGAAACCGATAAGCACTCCTGAAAACATTATGCTGGCAAGCTAGCAATAATTGAGAGTGTTTTATATAGATATTAAACCTATGAAAAATGAAAGTAACATTATAATAACAAATCGCCCAACCACTCACTATAGCAGCAATATGGACTTGCGTTCGTTCTCCACTCGCGATGCCCCAAAATGGGCACATCATCCGGCCCGAGCGATGTTACTCCCCTGCAACTTTCGACGGCATGTGGCTACGCATACACCGCCGCCCTTCCAGGGGTCGCAAACTGGACGGTTATAAACTCCCAGTATCGCCGCCCGCAACCCCGGAAGCCCCCTTTTAATCCCCACTTACGATCAGACAAGGGATACCGTACCGCTAATCCTGAAGCAACATGGACTATCAATTTGCCTACATTTTGTGACTTTATGTTTTACATTTTAATGAAATTTAATAATTTATTTATTTATTTATTTATTTATTTAAGGTTCACCAACGTAGATTACACTTAGACAAATATATTTGTAAACAATAAAAATAAGATAATCATGAATCCACAATTACAGGTGAACACGGCATACATATGGAGGACGCTGTATACATTAAATTAAATATGAGTAAAAAAATACAATGAAAAAAAATACAATGAAATTGATTCACAAACAACACAATCACAAAAAACTAATGAATATTTTTTTTATTTAATTAAATTTATATATTTTTTAATTTATTTTATTTAAGGTTTTGATTAACTTAACTTTAAATTTAATTTACTTAAAGTGTCGCCAAAAATATCAATTGATTGGTTAGAGGCTAAGAGAGTATTATACTGTCTTGTTATTCTATTTAATGGTGAGTTATGACCTGATATGAATGATATTTAACATTAAAAACGAGTTAATAGAAAGGGGTTGACTAGACCTTTTGTAGCATCCGCGTTGCCGACTGGGACACTACTATGGGCGTTAGTGGCACGCGCGTCCAATCGGTCGGTTGAGCGGCGACTCAGCGAGTACCACGTATGACATACGGGAGATGTGTGTGCATGACAGTGACTTACTCTATCATCCCATACTGATGTGATTGAACGAGATGCCGAACATATTGATACATAAAGTTATGAGAACGGAACACCTTGTGACTAAGAAACGTTAAGCTAAGAAGCTAAGAGTAAGCTATAAGCTAAAGAGCTAAGAAGTAATCCAAAACCATGTAATTTATTTGTCTAGGATAGTTGCAACTTATTTTTCAAGACATACATCCCGTATTTGCTGTCTAATCTGAAAGCCTGCGCCTAGACAAATATTAGATGGGCAAGGACACTTCAACTTATCTTGTTATAACTTGTTATCTTGGAATGAAACTACGAAAAATGATTCTTTTTCTGTTTATAAGAACCTAAATGAAAATATTTATTTAACATTTTGTAGTCTCAGTAAAGTACGTTATTGGTTCAGGTGTTTCACATAACGTAATATGTGCTTGTATAATAATTGACGAAAAGAAGTACACTTACATCATTAACATATTATAATATTATGATATTAAAGTTCTTATACTAAAAAAATGTTGCTGTCCCCTTCCCCACTGTCATAAAAGCTAGGTCCTCCTTTGACTACATTAAGCTAACGAATTAGGTGCTAACTACAGGCTTATAAGAAGCCCATTTATGTAAAATCATCTATTTGTTCTCCACCTACGGTAAATGACCACAAAAAGGAACTCGATTCATTCAGAAGTTGCCTGCAACCAATTTCGCGTCTCGCTCTATCTAGAGCGTTGTGATATTGCCGTCAGTAGTTACTTTTAGTTTATTTTATCCTCGTAATAAAACAATATTGTTTTCAGAATATAGTTCAATTAAACCACCTCTACTCGTTTAACGACTCCCACAAGGCTTATCGATTGCTAGTTACGTATCGAAAGTAGTAAAAGAAACAAGAAATAATGCTTAGGGCCTCTTTCACCACCTACAAGTAAAGTGACAAGTACGCTAATTGTCGGTTAAAGTCACCCGTAACTTCAATTTCAATTTCAGGATGTTCGAGTAGCACTAATCATATTATAAACTGACCCGTACTCATAGCTTTTACTTGCCAATTAACTTTACTTGGCACGTAAATAATCAACACTTTGCTTGGAGATGGTTCTAACATTATTGTTTGTTTTTAAAAAAAACTGGTAATTAGAGAAGCACCAGTTAGGTGGGATTCAATGGTAAATACGATGCATAGGTACATTGTGACGTAGTCCCTGTGTAGCTTCGGGATTAAGAATAGAGCTACGGTATCCCCTGCCTGATCGTAAGAGGCGACTAAAAGGGAGCTTCCGGGGATGCGGACGGTGTGTGGAGTTTGACCCGTCCAGCTAGCAGCCCCAGGAGGGACAGCGGTGTATGCGTGACCGCATGCCGCCGTGAACACATGAAGGTGCAGGAGAGCACATCTGCTCTCCCGAAGATGGGCCCGTTCTGGGGCGCCGCGCGTGGAGGACACCGGTGCGTTCCTATGGAGATCCTGGAGTCCTCACAAACGAAGAGGCAGGCTACCGAGGGGGTTTTAGTGCGGTCAAATCTCACATAACCCGGTATCCTCTCCCAAGGTGTTGGGTACCTTTTGAAGGTTTCCCCCCGATACCAAAAAAAACGTGACCTATGCAATAACCATGGATATTTAAACATTTAAATCTATAGAGGGAATTTGATGAGAATATTTTTGGTTTCATACTTTTTAAAGCGTGACTCTTGAATAGCCGGTAAATAGTGCTAAAAAGTTTTTAAAATATATTTTTTTGCATCTTACACTACCAACACGATTCTTCTTTGTATTTGAATCGTAAAAACCTTGGAATCTACAAAAACCTGTAAATGGTAATAAAAAGGTGAATAAAGGAATGAACGGAGGAATGTCTTAGTATTCGTTGTATTTAATTTAGACGGATACGCAAGGCGTTAATGGAATAGCCCCTTTGATGGTCTTTCCACTAATGAAAATTGATGATTAATGCCTTTTGGTCCTTACCAAGAGATAAACAAACTTATCTATAAGATAAACAGACTGAACTGTAAATTTTGTTAGGATTTGTTCACACAATTATACTTCATGCATGATTGAATCAAGAATGATTGGCTGACCTGACTTAAAGATTGGGGACATAAGTAATCGTTTTTAAGATTGAGGTAAATTCTCTTAAATGGTTAACGAATTGGTGAATTTAGCTTTAAAAATGTTATAATAAATTTTGATTGGACCGCAGCCCTTTTTGCGTTCCATTGCTGGCCATGGATGTTTCTCTACACTCGGATAGTTCAAATCATCTCACGTTACTCCGTTGCGGGTTCTTATTTTACCCGCCATACGATGTCTACGATATTATATCGGAACCAATAGCGCATGAGATTTGCTAGTAGCGCATATACATACATACGTACCTACAGAAGCCGTGCCCGATTTATTGGACATTTGGAGATGCGCTATGTAGCGTTCAATGTCCAAAATTTTTATCGTATTCTTATTTGGGATACATTATTGTATAATATCCTTATTTATTTATTTAATTATTAAATCCATATTTTAAGAAACAAATTATATTTTTCTTCTGATTTAGTCATTTATAATATCTAATAGATGAGCCATATTTGTATTAATTCTTTACATTTTCTGTTCTCGGTCTGGGTCTTTGTGTTTATGTCTTTGTGTGTGTCCATGGTACCCACGACACAGGGTATATCTACCCTACTGTGGGGCTATGAGTGTGAAGCGTTATTGTAGGAATAAATAAAAATATTAGGCCGCCCATCAACTAGGTGGAATGATGAACTAAAGAAGAAAGCGGGAAGCCGCTAGATTCAGAAGGCGCAGGACTGGGAGGAGTGGTGAACGTTAGAGGAGGCCTACGTCCAGCAGTGGACAACGAAAGGCTGAAAAGAAGAAGAGAAAGATGAAATAAAAATATTAATTTCATATAATTTTGAATAATATACGCGGGTTGAAGATTCCCTTTCTATTCGATGCTAGGGGCCGTATACGAAATTTTGCCGATTTTGCTTATTTACCCGATTTAGCACATGAGATTTTGCAGATAAATTACAGTACTTCTACAAGTATCATTGCACAATATAACTTTTCATTTCATTCATAATCTAATACATTAGACACTTATAAAGCTTGCGTCAAGAATTATAATGCAAGATTTAGGTTACTTTAAAGGATGTTTAATGCCGAATCATCATTATTAATAAGATTTTATTTTCAGGAATCGGATTGATTATAAACTGAAGAGTATTTATGTGAAATAAATTTTAAGAAAGATTATTCCATTTTGCCGAAATCAGATGCAATTTCTGGCCCATTTTCTCTCAAAATTGACCAAGTTCAATGTTTTTTTACTAATATTTTTTGTATGAGAGTGGCAAAAAGTGGCTCATACACTATGTATGTGATTTTTACAGCAATACATAGATTTTTTTTCGATCTGTTTAGACTTTAAAATGTTCCAGAAATATGTGATATTCTATACCTATTACAGTAATATTTACAAAACGATCACCGGCTTCAGGTCTATTAAGCAAAATAACGAAATAAAAATTAAAAAGTGGCTCATTTAATAGTTTATTATTGAAATGATCAGTCATATTGTGCAATAAAACTTATGGAAATACTGTATTTTAACTGCAAAATCTCCTGTATAAAATGAGCTAAATCAGCGAAATCGGCAAAATTTCGTATACGACCTCTTAACAGAGATACAGTAAGTCGATACTTACTCGAATATTCTACCAAATCCCTTTGCAAAATGTGCGTAGGCTGTAAGAAATAACCCTTTTCTATTTTTGTAAGGTAATTTAAATGTTTTCGATGTGAAACGTTTATTTCAGAGTCTTGATGTCTAATTGGATGACGCGTGACGTAATGTGATTTGCGTGGTCCTTTTTATGCGATTATAAGTGTGGAAGCGGGCAAGGTCCGGCTGCTGGCGTTAGAACTCAAGCGATCTACGCAGCTAAGCTAATGGGCGCTGTCGGTTGTGAGATGGGTGACCACGGCAAAAATTCTTTTTTTGTTTCTGTTTTTCTGTTTTTGGAGGGTACGTTGAGCTTTCGGTTCCGATTTTTATCGATAAGTTACAGTCGTTAAATCTTTTTGAAGGCATTTTGGGCGGTTTCAAAATATATATCTTACTTGTTGGTGTTTCTGTACTCGTATATACGCGTGTCATTACTGAGAACATTTTAACTTGCTTTCTTCATATTTTACATCCTATAACAATTCTGTACAAGCACAATTACAGAACACATAAAGTGGAATCGAAATCTGTTCTCTCTCGATCTGATTTCGAAGTCTTTCAGGACAAATCTGATTCTCGATTATCGATTATCTAATCTTATGCCAAGATAAAAGATATGTTTAATCATGTTTATAATGGTGTAAGTAGATTAGAAAACGGTTAGCCGTTTAGGGCCTTTGTATAATACTTGGTTAAGGATAAATGTACTAAATATAAAGAGATTCAATAACCTGTTGGGAAAATAACGCTTCGACGGAGCCCTATCACGTTTACACAGGCCCTGTGACTAAACAGGGCATAAAGTTGAAAATTTTAGAATAAATAATGTATAATTTAGCGGGGTAATAACGTTTTTAGGAGAAAAACAACTTTGGTGTTTGACATTGCTGCTCGCGGTTAAAAGGAATTTTAAGGCTTATGAGTACAACCTATACAACCCAAACTTTGATATATCTGTAACGGTAGAAAATCGGGATTGACGACCAGAAACGTTCAAAAAAAGAGCTGCAACACTTGCATGTTTCAGCTGTGTACATGTTTTCTGGTGCTTACTTTGATGGCTTGCTTAGTCCTCACAAAGAGAAAAGAAATTTAAAATTATATGGTTCTATCGATCGGACGATGTTCTTACGTAAGGATTTCCAGTTAACAAGTGATCATGCATCTCCCTTAAATGCACGTATGGCGGTAGGGATTGAAACCTGGTGGTGACCGTAAGTGGCAAATATCATGTGCGTTTCTGTGTGTATGTTTTCATTGGACACGTTAAGCCATTGGTATCGGTTAGGATAGCAGGTTTTATACCTAGTCGAAAGCCTAGGTGGTTTGAAAAATATCTGTCAATGGTGCGGAGTGGTAAAGTATGCTCCAGGTTTCCTCAATAAGTCCCTGTAGCTTTGGGATTAAGAATAGAGCTACGGTATACGGTACGGTACGGGACTGATGAGGGGGTTTTAGTGCGGTACAAATCCCACATAACCCGGTATCCTCTCCCAAGGTGCCGGGTAACTTTTGAAGCTCCGCCCCCCCCCCCCCCCCCCCGATACATAAAAAGGCTTCCCCAATAATGTCGAGATTCTTATGCCCTGCAGTAGGATGCAAAAAGGGTCGCAGCCATTCAGCTCATTGGTGCGGTAGTTCACTTATGTTACGCCTTACCATCGTAGGCTTTCTGTGCTCGCTCTCCGGGAATAAATAGGCATACTTAGCTCACTGAAAATACATTCGATCGTAATTATTAACATCTCGCTTTTATGAGTTTTTTAATAGGAAGAAAGACATAATAAATACACATATTTTTTTAATCGGTAGGTACATACGGTTTTTAATTACCTTCCTACATTGTACCTATTCAATAGCTGTAATAATATTCATAAAGCAGAAAATAATTATTATTTTGCTGAGTATTGTGCAGTTTCACAAAAGTTTTAAACATTTAATTGGCACTGTTTCGAAGAGGAAGTAACAGGAGCTTTTGTAAAATGATATCTTCGTTAAGGACTACTTTTCAACATTAATCTTATTTTGAGGTAAAATCTTTACGAGATTGTAGTGAAAATGTATGATATTATTTAGAAATATTTTCAACACTTAGAGATTACTAATTTAATTTTTTTAAATTATTTTTTAATTGCAATGTATGTGTGTTGTCTTCAGCCGATTAAGCTGAAATTTTATATACACCTATAGAGCGATTTCCAGACCCGCGTATTTCACGCTCGTAAAATTTGATTATGTGAAGCCCGTGTACGCGCTATTATTTCTACCATATTTCTATGTTGGGGTAAATTGCAATGTATGCATGGCGTTGCGTAGGTACATTGCAATTTACCGCCCAACAACACTTACTTACACTTAATTGCCGTGTACATAAAAACCGATTGCACGCGGTTTCCTCAGCAGCCGATTCTAAGTCTTTGTTGTAACCCGTCAATTTCATTAAACATCTTTTTAGTGAAAGTAAAATTGTTTTTTTAAAAGGATCCACGGAGCGCCATTTTAACGGCGTGAAACATGGAGATTGGACATTTTTCGGTACAAAAAATAGCGCGTGTGTAAGCGCGTTTTCTGAAACGACCATGTACGCCCCGAAAAGCAGCGGGTTTGAAATTGCTCTTAGTTTTGACTTGGACAACACGACACCACAATTATATATACTCCGTATAGTTATAATTTGAATTTTGAATGAAATAAATTGGCTGCCGCAAGAAAATGGCAGATTTAAAAGTTTGTCAAAAGATTAAATGATCAAATGTCATATGGGTGTGTTTTGTACAACACACCCATAATTATAACTTTTACCTGTTTTAAATTTTGGTACACAATACATCATGAACTTTAATCATACATACATTTTAATCTTTTTCTTGTTTTTATTAACTTATAATATATATATATATATATATATATATATATATATATATATTCAATAAATATTATTTGTATGTACGTAATAGTCAAATTAAAAAGCTTTTTGATCGACTACTTATCTGATACTCCTTTTGTTAAGTGGACAGTGGGTATAAGATATTCTTATTTAACATGTGAATTGTATATAATAGTACATAGTAGTAGGTAGACAGTCTTATCAAGATAAGATTGCGAGAGAAGAATGAACGATAAGGACTTGAAAGAGTACCTGTTTCAGTATTAACTGTATCATTAAAATTTTCAAAAAAATATTGTCTTCAGCAGTTCTATTACAAATGAATTGTGGATATAAAAATCGAATTTGCTAAATGATATTATAAGGTAAAAATGCTAAAGCCGATCTAAAAATATTCTACTACTAATTCTATAAGTGCAGCCAAAAGCTATATTACGTATACACTTTCTTATAGCGTATGTGTATACTATTTCTCTAGGTGTTAATTTTAGTTACGATAGCTCCAACACTTATTGGAGGTTTGAAAACATTGGACTAACTCGCCAGTAAGTAAATTTTCCCCTTTTAACTTTTTATTGCGTTAAAGTCATCATATTTTCTGCATCACCTCAGCAACCAGCAACCAAACTATTATTGTTTTTGACGTGATAACGTCTTTAAAATCGTTTTAGTCGGGTGACATGTTCAGAAACTTGTGTCACACCAAAACCTCACGAGCGCGATCGCAGGTATAACGAGAGAGAGACGGACCGATCTCCCGTCTCATCTCGAGCGCTGCCAGTCATTCCGTGAAACTTGTCACGCGGAATCCTCACGAGCGGAGGCTGGCATAGCGTTCGAGTGAGTGGACCGATCTTCCGTCTCTCTCACTCTAGCGGCATACAAACGAATGGAGATTTTCTCGTGCGGACGTTATCACGTAAACATCTCGATCGTAAACCTACTTTACAAACAATTTGCCGTTTTCAATTGAATCGAACCATAAAACATTAGCAACTAAACTAAAAAGAACGTTTTATTATAAATAAACTAGATCATAAAAATATTATATTCGGCACTTTTCTTAAGCGCAAACAACAATAAAGCAGAGATGGTTTCGACAGAATGTCCATGGCAACAATTCCGCCGTATCCAGTAACATCCATAAAATATTCGGGTCGGGAAATTTAAACCACTATAAAATTACTTTAACTGCTATTAAGTCTGTCGTTATTACTATTTCCTCAACGAAATTACGTTCTGATAAAAGCACGAATAAATTAAATTGAACCCAATTAATTTGAATACCTAGGTGAAATAATATTTAGCTTCAAGCCATTATATTTAGCAAGAATTATTCAAATATGCGTAAACATTTAATTTTGCTAGAGTTAAGTAAAGTTGGTGTTATTATTTGTAAATTAATGAATTTAGAATATACCATTTAAAATTTCAGTTCTGAGGCCTACGCACGTGTTCCATATTTCGAGAATTATCGGGCCTCTTTTTTTTATTTGAATGGAGTAGCAGACGAGCATGCAGGCCACGTGTTGCACAACCTCAAGCAAGCATAGGAAGTTTTGTCTGAGGTCGTATGCAGTTGCGCTGCTACTCCGGAGGCTGGTGGTCGCCTGATGTAAATGTGGCCGGCAACTGTACCTTTCCACCGAAACACAATAGAATTGGTTCACGGCAGAAGTGGGTGCAGCTACCACCTACAAAATCTTCTATCTAAATATATATAAGAGATTTCCACCCATATATTGACTCATCACGATATCTCTGGAACTATAAGACCTACCGACTTCAAATTTGGTAGGAATATTCCTTTCGCCGAGTAGAGGTCAGCTAAGAACGGATTTTACGAAATTCCACCCGGAAGGGGGGGTATTTCCACCCATATCGATATCTCTGGAACTATAAGACCTACCGACTTCAAATTTGGTAGGAATATTCCTTTCGCCGAGTAGAGGTCAGCTAAGAACGGATTTTACGAAATTCCACCCGGAAGGGGGGGTTGCGGGGGTGTTAAGTAATGTTTGTATATATGACATCGCAAAACTCAGAAACTATTCGACCGATTATTATGAAAATTGGTATGTACATGTATTTTTTCACGGAGAAGGTTTATATGCTATCCATTATTATTATTATTTAATATTTAAACGCGATACGGAGTTCGCGGGGTCAGCTAGTTAAATATATAAGCAGTATAATTCATTCAGTAGTTTAATGTCATTAATGATTAATGTTACAAATTCGTAAAATAAAAACGATTTAATTATGCCAAGAATTACCCCGAAATGTTGGAAATTACAGACAGATGCGTAAAGAGTAAGTCCTCTGTTTAGAAGACAATTGCAATATCTAAGTTTGATGTTATGTGATTACTAATCACTACTGAGTGCTACTGACAAACAACTTTGCGTAATTCTGTGGTTCGTAGCGCAAACCCTGTGTTTGGTCTCAGAGGCCTTGCTTGAGAGAGTTTGCGCTAAGAATTTAATCATCGACCTTATTCCTTTCAGGTTAAGATTTATCTGTCCAATTTCAACTCGAACGCAGTAGTAACATTTGCTCGTTTACAAACTTACACTATTCTTATCGACAGATAACGAACGTTTAACCTTGACAGAGGCCTCATGTAGTTTAAAACTGCGAATTGCTAATATTTCCGAAGCTTAGCAGAGTCATTAAGATGATTAAACAGAGTGAGCAAGGTTTGACAAATTTAGTACCTATATTATTACCTTACAGTAAATAAAATAAATTATATTGAAGAAATCTCACCCACACTACATAAATACTTACAATTAAACTCAGAATAAATATGTACAGAATGAGTGTCTTCATACAATGCGCTGTCAAAATTGAAGCACTAAATAGATTCCTAGTAGGAAGTACTGTAGGAATTTTCTACAGCTGTTACATCTGACAAATAAAATATTTTTATTTTGACCAAATTAACTATAAAATACTACAAAGTATTGAAAACACTGTGAAAAGTTATTTTATTGGACTTCTTTTGTTTAAAAAAAGTGTTGTGTTAAAATTTAACCTCAAGTCTTACGGAGCGTTTGGTGCCATTAATGGCACCAATCAACATGCTTCAATTTGGGCGCGCAAACTTGGTTTCTATAATGTAATTGTAATTATTCTAAGCAATTAAACTATGTTGCCTAGAGTAACACTTATAATGTAGTTCATATCAGTTCAGGCAATAAAATTTAATTGTTAGTACCAAACTAATAGACCAGTGTCGATCATGTTGAAAATGGTAAAAAGTGAAAAAAATATATTAGAATGAAACCTATTGGAAAAGGTAGAGAATATAACAAAAATAAAAGCTCCCCCCCTCCCCCTTTCCGACCTCAGATCGCCCGTAATTTATTTTTCCTTTTATTTTTGTTATATTCTCTGCCTTTACCAATAGGTTTCATTGTACTATAATTTTTTTGGTCTCAAAAATTATCGACACTGGTCTATAAACCAGTATTACCCTTATATTGGCATAACACAGTACCAAAACTTCAGTAATCAATTAGTATGAAAACAGAACTTCTGTAAAAAGAAAACATGTCAAAAGTATTGCTCTGGATTTAAAAGACAAAGGCGCAACGTAAGAAGCTTACGTTCTTACTTTTAATCATTAATGGCGTACGACAAGAAAAAAGTATTGCCAATAATGCCAATAGGAACACAAGCCTGTATGCCAAATTTTGGCTTTCTACACTCACTAGTTTTATTTGAGTTTTGAGAGTCGTTCAAGATCTCAAGTATTTGGGATACAAGCGTATGCTTTCTCCCAAAATGCCAAAGGTTAACATCGGAAAAAGCTTCTATGTATCAACGATTCTGTGATTGACGGATAAGATAGACGTTATTTGTATTGCCTCTGCTTACAATTTGCTCCTTTCATTACCTAGGCTAGCAAATAATTAGAAAATAACGCAATAGACTAGAACTTACATTGTTTTTTTTTTGAGATATTTTTTTTGTAAGTAAAGTAGAGAAAGAACATGCATAACACATGAACATTGAAAGTAATACAAACTGCATACGATCTCAAATATTTCGAACTTATGCAATCATAAGAAAGCTAATAGAATGAGGCGTTACTTTGCGGAACTACTTGCGGAATTGTTATAAAGATAGGTTTAAAACTACTTTACAACAATCCGCAATCAGAACGTATGATGGTGTATATAGTGTATGATCGCAAAATTACTTTGCGAGTAACCGTCGTAGAGTCAATAACTCTGATGATGCTCTGTTTTGGGGCGAAACACGTGTTGGTGGTGGTACGTATGTTGGTGTATATTTTTAATTATTGCATGTGCGTGTATCCTATGTGGGAGGGAGGGAGGTGCTATTGCATAAAAAAGTAAACACCATCATTAGTTCTAATTGCGGTTAGTTACAAAATAGTTTTTAGCCTAACTTTATAGCATAAGAAAGGTCATTTAAATCTTTAAAGATTGATATGAAAAATACTTTTTTCTAATTTTGAAAAATATTAGTACTTCATTTCATAGTACAACTATTTGTTGAGTCCAGGTGTAGGGTGGTAAATGAAACTGAAGTGGTCCGAATGTATTTATTTTAAATTATAAGTACAATAATTTAACCCGGCGACCCGTACTTTGATTCAAAGAGAAGCGAATGTTGACATCTCAAAATGTCTGAATTGCATTAAATTCGAGTGCAACACTCAGTTTTACATCTGAACTTTGCATAATTACTAATCTGAATATTAATAGGTTTGATTGTTTACAAACAAATATATCTAATGTGAAAAATATATAGATTCAGAATTATATAATTCTGAATATAAACATCGAAATTAAAATTATCACACAGCAGATTTGCGTGAACATCAGGATTACTACCATCACCAAAGTAGGCGACATAATTAACTATTAAGGTCCTTCACACAGTTGCGGTTCATTTCTGGTCAGTCGATAATCAATATTTTGCTTTTTTGTCCATATACTACGCATTTGCAAATGCACTACTACCTATGTCTTAGGGACATTTAAGTCGGGCGTTAAGGAAGGGCTTGCATAATGGCCTCTTTCACCTTCTTCAAGTAAAGTGACAAGTACGCTAATTGTCAGTTAAAGTCACCCGTAACTTTAATTTCAATTTCACTTTTCATTTTCATGTTTGAGTAACACTAACCGTATGAAAGACTGACCCGTACTCATAGCTTTTAATTGTCAATTAACTTTACTTCGGACGTAACTAATCAATATTTTACTTGGAGATGGTGAACGGGGCCGGGTCTTGACTCTACAACAGATCTAACAATTTTTTATTATTGAATGCTTGTGAGTCTTAGCACAAAGTTAATGTTGAATAGAGATTGTAACAATGTCTCCCATAACATCTAATTTTTTTATCGTGGCAATGTGGTAGAGTCTTAAATGTTATACGAGACTCTCATCTGACAAATGACTAACTACGTCGTCAGGGTCCTTCATAATCTGACGTTAACCTCTTACTGAGGTTTGATATTCTTTCTATTAGTATTATCTACTTGTATGCCAAGCCTCGAAATATTGTAAACAATCGACCGATAAATTTGGCTGAAATGTGATACAATGATTAATATTTACTAGTATCTACTAGGTCTATATTTTGGCCCAGTACTTTGTTAAATTATCGTAGTAGTTGATAAATTATGTTATTAGAAAACTGTTAAGTTTGTAAATAAGAAATAAATTATTCATACTGTAGTCAATTGACTATATTTATATGTGTTTTGTAATTGACATAACTTGATTTAATAAAAAGTATTTCATATTTAATGTTTTATTGTTTGTGGAAGTATACTTTGGACTTCGAGCATCGAAGTTATTGACACACCCATCAGACTTTGGTTGTTCCAATGTTAACGCCATATTTAAATTAAATAGATTAAGTAATTTATTTATTTATTCTTTATTGACCAAATTATAAAATTTGAACAAAAGGCGAGCTTAATGCCAAATGACTTTTTCTACCAGCTAACCTTCAGGAAGTTCAGAAGAATATGAAGCAACAAGAATAAAGAAAGTTGATTGTGAAAGAAGGAAATAGAAGAGATATAAGATAGGATAAATAGAAACATAACTATATATAGGCATAATGGCGTACTTTATGAAAATATAACGAGTGTGAAAAAAATAGAAAGCGCGAAGATAAGTTGTTTGTTGACGTGATTGATATTGAAATATTGTTATTATATTATTTAAAATTGATTATATTGTCATCAAAAGTATAATACTAAATAATAATTAATGTAGCGGGAATTATTTGTAACGAAGGAAGATTGATTACATAATATTATATTATTTTGAATTATCCATCTGAGGTGTTTGATTTCATCACAATATTCACAATATCATAGTTTAGTTTGTTCTAAAAAAAAAGGTCGTAACTGTTTTGTAAACTAATCGGACACCCATAAAAACAGAAGACAATCTATCATTACTGGGACCTAGCACTATGGACATCCTCTTTTTAAACACTCTGTTTCCGCCTTTGGTATTTCCCGCGTGAACTACAGGTTTTTTTTTCATAGCAATAAAAATTTAACTCGGTTATGATGCAGCGACGTGAAGGAAGGACAAACAAAGAAACACATTTTTACATCGTAATATTTGTATGGATTACTATTATTATAAATAATACACTTTATATTTTATATGTTGTATTATGTAATTGTATTATCAAGCGTCTCTATATCTCAGCGAAGAAATCTGCTTATATTTTTACTTGTATCTACTGAAAATTTAAATAAAGATATTTTGCAAACACGTAATATTTTCCTACGTGTTTGCAATACGAACCTGATATGTTGCCATGGTTACATTATCTTGTCATTTACGGTAAATTACCATCCTTGTCACGTTAAGCTGTAATGTAACCTTAATATCTTTGTATGTTTTGAATTTCAATTCCACAATTTAAAAAAAAATAGTTAAAAAAAATGCTTTTGTGAAAATACGAACTAAAAAGTAAAAAATAAGAAGAAAATGTATTTTACCGTAAAAAAAGCGTGGGGTGCATGGTGTCAATAGTGTCTTACAAACCACCCCACGCTTTTTTTACAGTAAAATAGGATAAATTTATAAATTCTTCTTATTTTTTACTTTTTATTTCATATTTTCACAAAAGCGTGTTTTTTAGTTTTTTAAACTACATTATTTATTTTTAATTTTTTAGTTGGATTTTTATTCTTATATTATTGGATTGTCATCGGCCCTTGACTCATTCAGATGCTTAGATGTGTTAAAAATATAAAACTTTATATTTGTTTCATCAAGTAGGTACCTTAAGCCGCGAACTTATCAGCCGCCCCTCATGTATTTTTATCCTGATGATCCTAGTTAGGATTCTAATATAAAGTAGTGAGATTATTGTATTGTCATCGGCCCTTGACCCCTGTGCAAATTTTCAAGTTAATCAGACTCCTAGAAGTAAGTGAAAATGAAGTTAAAAGATTCCGTTACATACATACATACAGGTCAAGCTAATAAAAGCGTGTTAAAAATAGAAAAAATGCCCTCCTTTTATCAAAACATAAACGCCAAAGCTCAAACTTAACTAATATATGAAAAATATACCTAACATAGCAAAATGCTTACAATAATTACGTTAACGTATTATTTATACGTATACTAGCTGACCCCGCGAACTCCGTTCCGCGTTCAAATGTTTGGGGTGGGCCACCCTTATTACTTAGGGGGATGAAAAATAGATGTTGGCCGATTCTCAGACCTACTCAATATGCTCACAAAATTTCATGAGAATCGGTCGAGCCGTTTCGGAGGAGTACGGGAACGAACATTGTGACACGAGAATTTTATATATAAGATATTCACGTAATCACCTGGCCGACATTTGTCGAGGCTGACAAATACGCGCGCAAAATACGCTGGTGAAAAACCACTCTTACTCAAGGGATTCATATTATTTATTAATTTACACTAACTACCTACTTATTTCGCAATTCTGAGAAAGGTATCATAGCTTTGTTCTTCCTGTTTTTACCCTAAAAGCAAAGGTAAGTCCTTATTAAAAATTTAATTATTGTGCTTGCCAGGAGTCAAACCCGGATTCTTAGGTCAACAGTCAGATTAAATTTAATTATTTTGGACAAAAACTCAATATTTCTGATAAACATTGATAATATTAGTGTACAATTATCGTATCATTCTGCTTTTAAAAATTACACATTAAGTCTTATCTGTTTGAAATATGACTGTAAAGTTATCATATTAGCAATTTAGTGTTATCCTATTATTCTGTTACATTATCTTTACGACAAAATATACGGTTGATGGTTTTATAAGTGACCGCGCTATAGAATTGAAAAAATAAATTTCTTTATTATTATATTTACGTCATGCCAAAAGAGCGTCTACTAGCTCTTTTGAAGAAATTTTGATTGTTTTTTTTTTTTATTTATGTACATACCATCAAAAGACAAACAAGAAAAACTTACAAATAATGTTTGTACAAGGGCACTACTTATTCCACAATGAAATATCTTCCAGTAGGCCCGTCCCAGGATAATGGATCTGGTAATGCGAACTTAGTGCGTACCTATAATTAATAATAATATTAATAAATAATAAACGTGACACAGAAATTAGATACATGTAGAGATAGATAGAATAATAATAATAGATAAGAAAAATAAACAAATAAACATACATACAATATAGGTAATCATAAATAAATGAATATATAACTAAGTACATGTAGCTAAAAAGTGCTCGCTTTTTTGTCAGTAGATATGGGTTATTTGCAAACTCAGACAGATGTTTTTAGACCACTCATAAGTCCTCCGACAAGATTTGACGACTGCTTACTATCGAAAACAGCTGGAACCGTTCGCTTATCGTAGCGAAGCACAGAAGAATACATGAAATTTATCCTTAACGGTCACCCACCGGCTCCCGACAACTTCTCTTTCGCTTAGTTTTAAGGATCGCCTTTGATTTGCACAGTAAGCAGACCATGTTCCATTTCAGTATTATATTAATCCGTAACTTAAAAATACCTTTGTAATTTATATCTGGCATACTACACCAGATAACTAAATTGCTGTAATTTCACAGAGCTAGCATGACAGGCGTAATTTGAAGCGCATAATTAGTCAGTACGGGGTGTAAAAAATTAACAATTGCGTTTGTATCAAAATATATTTAGTCTCGCTCGGTTAGAGTTGTTTATCAATACTCATATTATAAATGTGAAAGCGTGTTTCTTTGTTTGTTTGTCTGTTCTATTTAATATAAATTTCTCGTTATCTGCACTTTTCCATAGGAGTGATATATTTTCCCAGGGTATCTACGACACTTTTTAACCCTTCAACTATCTCCATACCCAAAAATCTGGTCAATTCGTGGCAACATGGCGACGTGAAAGAAGGACAATCAAACAAAAAAGCAACCAAACAAACAAGCAAACACACTTTCAACTTTAAAATATTTGTATAGACTAGAGGCCGCCCGCGACTTCCTTCGCGTGGGCTTTAGTTTTAGATTTTTAAGTGAGAGAAAAGTAGCCCAAATTACCCCTTATTACATCAGCTACCTGCCAGTGAAAGTCCCGTCAAAATCGTTCCAGCCATATCAGAGATTAGCCGGAACAAATAGACAGACAGATAGACAAAAATTGTAAAAAAATTTATTGTGGTATATGTACCGTATGTACCTTATATACATATGCCTGTAGTAAACAGCAGTTATTATAATATTACAAGCAGACACTCCAATTCTATTAATTTGTATATATATGGGAATTTAATAAATGTTAAATTTGTATAGATATGAATATTGACGATTCGCGTGGCACAATAGTTAGCATGCCAGACTGCCTATCGAGGGGTCCCAGGTTCGATTCGACAGAAATATATTCGACAGAAATTTGAATGATGATTTAAATTAATTCTGTTCTCGGTCTGGGTGTTTGGGTTCCTGTCTTTGTATGTGTCCATGGTACCCACGACACAGGGTATTATTTACGTTACTGTGGGGCTATGAGTGTGCAACGTCTCACGTTTATAATAAACAACAAGTCGGTCGCGTGATCGCGTCACCGATATTTTTTTCCCGACGAAATCTTTCAACACGTCCAAAGAAGTTCTCTTCAAAAGTATAAACAGACTTATGCGGGAACGATAGTACAAAGTGTTTACATTGACCTCATAAGCTCCATTTAATGGTTATTATCTACACTGGGCATTTCGAAGGGTGAGTAATCTCTAATTAATTACTAAATAATGTTTTATTTACATCATAACTCTTGTTTTATTACACATTTTTGATGAGTAAGGCAAACTACTCATAGGTAACAGAGTAAGAATGTTTGTGATGAACTCTCATCCTGTCATAACTTTTTGAAGTGAAAACTTATTTAGCGGCATTGTGCACTTTTTTTGGGATGGGTAAAAAATGTTAAACTCGCGTCAGGACACGTGGCCTGATTGAAAATTCGTAAGATAGTAGAGGAGACGTGAAAGATCGAACTTCACCGATCTGATAACTCGATGAGACATATTTTTTATCAAATAAACATAAATTTGCCTATCAAAAAATGTTCATAGCTATTTTTAATTTAATTAATTTTAATCAATTTTCTTTCATATCACCTTCACTCTTGAGATAACCGAATGAGTTTTATCTCAATTGATAGTTTTAACACACATATTTTGCTTGCTCTTAGACCAAGACGGAGGGGTGACAGCTGATGACGGCTCGACTGTCTATACTTGTAATTCGTTTATATCAAGTATTTAAAATATGGACATTGAACAAAGTGCATATCTACTAATGAAAAAAGTGACGAAGAAATAGTGAAAGAAAATGAGTGAGTACTTTATAAAAATACTAGATGAAAACCTACTGAAAATACTAGATGAAAAATAATACTGATAATAAAAGCAATTCGTGCGAAATTATTCCCTAACCATTCCAAAATATCAAAAATGCACAACGTTAATGTTCAAGTTTTCACTTCTGCCGGCACTATTTCTTAGTCACTTTTTTCTTTAATAGATGCACTTTTTTCAATGTTCATATTTTAAATACTTGATATAAATTTTACAAGTATAGACAGTCGAGCCGTCATCAGCTGTCACCCCTCTGTCTTACGAATGTTCGATCAGGCCACGTGTCCTGACACGAGTTTAACATTTTTTACCCATCCCAAAAATGTGCACAACGCTAAAGAAGTTTTTACTTTAAAAAAGATGTCATTACGCAGCGATTCTAAATGCAACAACGTAATGGGTCATGCTCTAAAACTCCGTAAAGTAAAACGTGCGGTCGAGCCAAATGTAGGACACTAATAGGTCATAGCTTTTAAAGGTTCCGCATGAAAACATAAAAGAAGAAAGATGAATAAAGGCACAAAAACTTTTGGTGTCTAAATCAATGTTTAATACAAGATCGAACGTAAAGAGCAAACGTAAAAATGGTAAATTTGTTGGGAGCTTTTACGGGTATATGATTTTTTCGCCCGCCTTTTTCTATTAGCCCATATAAGCCTTAGCTTACCTTACCGGATGACAGTCAGCCGAAGACCCTACAATTTATTTATTTATTTATTTAAAGTCAACAATATGCTATACATACATATATACATATACATAACAATGACAAATATCAAGTGTAAATATTATTACCCAGCCAGGATGTTAATAAACTATTTTATTTCAGAAGGAACTAAACTACTAGTACTAAGTTACTGGAACGACCGACTTTCGTATATACGTACATATCTGTAACAACTTATATATCGCATTTTCAAGTGAATATCCATAGTTTGTAGTTAAAATAAAATGAAACTTTAATTTAACCCCTTATAATATATTTTCTATGAAAATCAGTATGCCTATGCCTGAGTAATAAACCAATCTATCTAATACCTTTTAACGAGCAATTCTTGTATATACGTATTTATATATTTAATTTAAATCTCGCAAACGGCTCCAACGATTACAGTACTTTGTGATGAGACCCTTATTAAGTGTAAGATATTATTATAATGATAATATGATGCTAATGATGTTAAAAAGCCTATAAGCTTAGCGCTTAGAAGAATATAATATTTATTAATACTTAGTGTAAAAAGTAAAGAAAAAAACAACGGAACGCTAAAAATGTCCGACTTGTTCTCCCGGTTGCTTTTTTCCGTTTCTCGTGTACAAGAGAGGAAATATACGATACTGTAGATGTCTACTACAAACGTTTCTCACATTCTCATTTTTTAACATGTAGGTATTAAATTATCATCTAAATACCTTAATATAATTACAATCTGGCCTTATGACAGTTATGACCAATAGGTAATTTTTTAAACTTAAACTGCTACGTATTGCTTTATCTAAAAATGCGTCCATTAAGGATTTTTAATAACTCTCTATTAAGGCGAATATGCACTTTTATTATTCTTTATATTTATAAAGTACACTCACTCACTGGCACTTTTGTATCATTTCTTACAATACACTACAATAATTCAAAAGGCTTTCTCCTTTGGACAAACTCTCATCATGAAATATTTATTTTTTGTAGAATTGTTAGGTTACAATTTTCTTTTTCTGAGTCAGCTTCCATGAAACACAACGTTGAATTTAAAATTGTAAAGCATAAAGTATTACCGTCTCAAACAGTTAAAAAAATAACGGTCTAGACCTTCAGTGATTTATAATGAGCTAGAGCTAGAGATAAATCATAAAGACCTTCAGTGATTTATAATGGGTTAGAGATGAACCATAACTTTCCTAGCGACAAATTCTTCTTTAACATGATGGATGGCAACTTTGATTTTTTTTGTCCTTAAAGGTGTCGTGAGTGTCTTTATTCATTGTAGTATAAGAACGGTTCTACTCACACGGTTTTTCGGGATCGCCCGATTAGTCTCGGTACTTTGATTTTATCCTTGAGCGAACAATTTTTTTTCTTCTTCATCTTTATTTTGCAGACATAGACTAACTCTCTTATAACTTTTATGGTTTGCTTACTTTGAATTACATTTCTTCAGAGAGTAACTATTTGCATAACGAACTTCGTCATCACGGTAGCAAAATGGCGATGCCATATTTTGTTGACTGAGACATTTTTGTTGGTTAGAAGAGGTATGGCGTGTAGGCTCAGCAGCTTGGTTCTATATAAGATCTGATATTTTTTCACAGAATAATGCACTCGTCTTGAATTTTTTTAAGTCGAGTAACGATTCACGAAATCCCTATTTTTTGTACACTTTACTACGCACATGTGTAACTATTAATCAACTAAAATGTTCTACCCGTTTGTCAAATGACATGTGAGACTGCGTATATTATTATTCTCACAGTAAATAATTTACAGTGCTAACATCATTACACTTCCCAGGACCATTTATTATAGTATACTTTACAATAACCATTAGATTTTTTGTACTTAGGTATATTTTAAAATTCGCAGTTGCTTGCTAAACGACTCAAAGGGCCTCTGTACGCATCTGTTCGTAAGTTCTAACATTTTCGGAATCATTTTTGGAATAATCAGACCGTATTTACCAGTATTCCATGAAGTAAGATTAACGTAGTATTTAATTAAATTAAGAGATGAATCTATACTATAATATATAGCTGAAGAGTTTGTTTGAACGCGCTAAACTCAGGAACTACTGGTTCGAATTGAAAAATTATTTTTGTGTTGAATAGCCTATTTATTGGGAAAGGCTATAGGCTCATGCTAGATGGCCGCTATTGAATAATATTGCTAGAATTTTTTCGGCCTGAAAATTCTCGTAGTTTTGGACATGGGCGTGCAGAGTAGGCTGCTCCGTAATATCTATAGTTTAATGTCCGGATCGTAAAAAATATAAGCATATTAAACTGTAAAAAATATAAGCATATAAACTGTACTATTAGTGAGTAGCTAAATAATGTTTTTATAACGGATTTTTACATTAATCGTTTTTTATAAATAAACTGTACAAAAAGACAGACGGGCCGCATGGTGTAAAGCGATCACCGTCGCGTACATGGGCAACCCCAGGGGAGCCACCCAAGCATTGCTGGCTTTGGAGGAGAGCTTTTTTTACAGCTTTCTTGAAGAACCCCATGTCATAGTCCACTGGAAATGCCTCAGCTGGAAGGTTGTCCCATAACTTACACGTCCGTGGTAAAAAGGAGCGTGCAAAGCGGATTGTGGAGGACCGCCACGAGTCCAGATGATGTCGGTAGAACTTTAACCTTCATCTTGTGGTATAATCATGAAATGGTGATGATTTTGAAAAGTACCTCGGAGCACTCACCATAGTAAAGTCGGTAGAACACGCAGAGCGAACCTATGTCTCTTCGCAAGCTAAGCGGTTCTAGTCTGTCAGTCAATCTTGGGTCATTAACGATTCGGACTTTTCATCGGAGAGCTTGCGCTTTTCAACGGAGTCAAATGTGTGTAATTGATTCATTTTTGGGAAATATTTAGGAGAACATTTCATTAAATTTTTGGTTTCTTTTCTTAAGTCTACAAAGGGCATTAAATTTAATACTTTTTAACCTTTTTTAATATGCGTTCCTTTATACACTCTTTGATAAACAATTAAACGAGATTGATGCTGTAGTCCACCAGACTGGCCAAGTGCCAAGCCTTTGAGGATTTTTTTTCTCTCTCAGGCATGCACTGTTATCAGGCTCGGTACGAAGGGGACACGATCCCCCCAATTGTACATGTTGTGCATGGATGAAGGCGAAATAAACAATTGGGAAACTTAACAAACCAACTTGGTGGCACAATACAACCCGCGTGGCGCAATGGTTGCCATGACGAACTGCCAATCGAGGGGTCCTGGGTTCGATTTTCGGCGAAATAGGAATTTGAATGATGAGTTTAAATTTCTGTTCTCGGTCTGGGTGTTTGTGTTCCTGTTTTTGTATGTGTCCATGGTACCCACGACACAGGGTATCAATTACCTTACTGTTTATGAGTGTGTAACGTTTATTATTACAATATTGGACGTGTGATTTGTATGTGAGCTTCACAGACAATTCACACTCGCAAATGTTAATGTGTTGCACGTGCCAGTTCTAAGTAATCGTCATACACCTAAAAATAATTCCCATACTTGTTATGATGTATGATCTAGAAAGATAAATGTTTTTCCCGTCTAACAAATGACAGAAATTGTTAGAGTGCTTTTGTGCATAGAAGTGTAGGGAACTACTTAATGACCTAAAACAGCTAACTATTAACTAACTTTTGTCTAAGATCAAAGTGTAATGAAGCAATAAAGGAAATAAATGGTTGATAGGGATCAACATCTAGGGAGATATTAACAACGGCTAGGTACTCGCGGAAAGAAAGCAGTACACAGAAACTGGTCTTAGCATGATTTAACGTATTCATTTACGCCCTAAATTCCAAGTTATGAACTCACGTGGCTTGAGTTATGCTGCTGATATTTTACCTAGGATACGTGACGTGTAATGATGAATCATAGTAATCCGCATCACACGTCTTTTTTGAGATCGGGTAAGCTTATGGTGAAGGAAACAAGTTTTTTTTATTCATATATTTTTTTGTAGTTACCTTTATGTACAGTTCTTTTTTTACTTGTATATAGTTCCAAAAGTGGTAGAACTATTATGGTTCGCCTGGGAAAGTACCACCGCTGCACCCATTTCTGCCGTGAACCAATTCCATTGTGTTTCGGTGGAAAGGTGCAGTTGCCGGCCAACTTACATGAGGCGACCACCAGCCTCCGGAGTAGCAGCGCAACTGCATACGACCTCAGACAAGACTTACCTAGCTATGCTTGCTTGAGGTTGTATGTAGATGTCTATGGGTTGCAGCGATCACTTAACACCACGTGGCCTGCACGCTCGTCTGCTACTCCATTCAATAAAAAAAAAGTTAGCTATTAATTATATGTTTTTAAGATTATGTATAAGAGTGAAAATAACATAGTGTCGTTAAAAGTGTTCTATATGATACTAACTAAAAAGATTTTTGAAAGACATCGTTATTCCGCTTAAGTGGTGAGACTGCAACTCTTTCACGGTCCCACTGCTGGTCACGGGTGTCTTCCCATTTTTGGCGTGGCTAAAGCTTATTTTGCTGCTCTAATGCTTCAAATTAGATTGGTGGAGAAAAGAGTTAGTGGAAAACTTGCTATCGGATTTTTCTAAACTGCCTATAGGGCCCTCGAATACCGGCACCGACGACGCACGGCTCACTATACCATTCCAGCTGCGTAGATCCAAAATCCAAAAAAAGAAGCGCGCATGGCCCGGTGGTTAGCGTAGAACGCAAACGATCTATGCAACTAAGCCAAACGGGCGCGGTCGTGTGTGAGATGGGTGACCGCTAGTGGCAAAAAATTTCATGCGCGTTTCCGTGCTTCGGAGGGCACGTTAAGCCGTCGGTCCCGGTTGTTGTCGATAGATAACAGTCGTTAAACCTTGTCGGAAACATCCGGCAGCGGGTTGGCCACTAACCCGTATCTCCACCAACCCGCATTGGAGCAGCGTGGTGGAGTAAGCTCCAGGCCTCCCCAATAATGGGGAGAGACCCGTGCCCAGCAGTGGGACGCTTAAAGGGTTGCAGCCAGCCAGCCAGATCCAAAAATTTAATATATCTTATGTGCAATAATTCGATTTGGATTTTTGAATGATTGTACTTTGTCTTTATGTTTTTTCTTCAATCAATAATTCTTACTGTATAAAACAATATGTATAAAAACACCTTTTGTAAACACCCATATTTGTGTAAAGAAAAGTATTTATCTTTGTACCTTTGAAAAAGCGGTTTATTTTGAAGACTTAAATAAACAAGCTTATCAAAAGAAAACTTAGCAGGATAAAAGGAGTCATGAAAAAAAAGAAAAACAAAACCTGTACAAGATCATTTTCATTCAGTTTTCGTTAAATCTTTTGATTTTGGTTTTGAATTCGGAATATTTACATTTAGTAATGCCATTCAGAGCAGCGATAGTAATTCAAATGGTTATCTATTTTTCAACGACTCAACATCTTAATCCGTACTAATTTTAATAATACGAAAGTGCGTTTGTTTGTCCTTTTTTCAAGTCGCCTTGAACCAATGCTATGGAATGATGTTTGTATCGTATGTGGGATAGTCAGGAGGATTGAGAGAGATAATGATAAAATATACATAAAAAATTAAAAACCCGCGTGGCGCAATGGTTACCATGCAGGAATGCCAATCGAGGGATCCTGGGTTCGATTCCCGGCAAAACAGAAATTATATTACATATGTATATGAAATGAAATGAAATTTAAATGATGAGTTAAATTTATGTTCTTGGTCTGGGTGTTTGTGTTCCTGTCTTTGTATGTGTCCATGGTACCCACGACACAGGGTATTAATTACCTTACTGTAGGGCTATGAGTGTGTAACGTTTATTTATTTATTATTTGTAAAATATATTGTTCCCATGGGAATGATTCCATTCCCCATTACGATGTGTTAGATCCTTTCGAATGCCATTGAAACCGCGGTGAACAACTAGTTAGTCACTATGTTCGTACTTTAATTCTATATCACCTCAAACCTGTAATCCAAATGCTGTAGAGACGGCTTCGTTTGCGCGGATTCAGCCGTAATTTATAGTTTCTCGGGGCAAAGGCCTAACTCTATTAACAACTTTGTCGGATTTAAACGGTTTATCACAAAAAGCAATTTGGGTGTCATTTTATGGAAGATGAAGGCTTAACCTTTGGCCGCGTATCTAACCTAATTAAGTTACCTCAGATAAGTTCAATTAAAATTGGCGGGAACGCTAATTAAAAGTAATACCACCAAAAAAAACTATGTGTTCCTTTGAGTCTGTAATAATATTAAAACAAATAAATATACTCATACTATCAGCTGTCACGTGTGCCCATTATGGACCCATATCCATACTGTTATCTCTTTTACTTACTGTACTTTTTGTAAAAAGATGATGTGGGAGTTTTTTTCCGCCGCCTTTTTTTCTCAGCTCAACATCTAGCCGAAACGGACATCTAAAGGCGATGGCCGGGAAAAAATGACATTCATTAAGCGAATATTTTGTATTCCTAATATGAAATAAATATTTTTGATTTGATTTGAAAATAAATAACGTTACAAAGTCAAAAGTCAAAGTCAAAATTATTTCATTATTATTCATATTAGGAATTCAAAATATTCGCTTAATGAATGTCATTCATAGCCCCACAGTAGGGTAGATACCCTGTGTCGTGACTACCAAGGACACACACAGAGACAAAAACATAAATACCAATGAACATAAATTTAAACTCATCATTCACTATAACGATTGCGCCACGCGGGTCGTCAGATATCAGATCTCATGTAGACCCAATCTCTTCAATATACACGCCCTAAGTCTACGTATTAACGAAATTTTTTTTACAACAAAGTTTTTGGAATTTTCCTGGTGATGAAATTGGAATATTTCAGATAACAATAAAATGTAAAGTATGAGAGCTATGCAATTGAAACTTTTTATGTTTAATTAGTTCACTTCTGACATATCCAGAGAATTTTAACAATATGGTATATTCGAAATCGAAGCTATGGGGGTTTGAAGAAACCACGAAGAATTTAAAAAAAAGGTATGTATTTGTACTTCGGTGGCCCGTCTTGTCAGGAGCACTGCCGTGCCCTAAAATTATTATTTTTCTATTCATTTCTTTGACGATCCGCGTGGCTAACATGCCGGACCACCGATCGAAGGGTCCCCGGTTCGATTCCCGGCGAAGATTTGAATGATGAGTTTAAATTTCTGTTCTCGGTCTGGGTGTTTGTGTTCCTGTCTTTGTGTGTGTCCATGGCACTCACGACAAAGGGTATAACTACCATGCTGTGGGGCTATGAGTGTAAAACCTTATTTATTTATTTATTTCATAAAAATAACCAATGTTACCTCTATGTGGTATCGTGGTTAATATTAACTTTACTCATAGTTCTGACACAGATAATTCCGGTGGCAGTGAATTATTTTTTCCCGGGTCTTTTAGACCCTATTAGTGAACGATATTTTATGATTTCGTCTGCTCTAGGGAAACCATTGTCAAAGTGCCTCTAGAACATACCAAACCATAAGAGCTGAGCTGGAGAAAAGAGCAGATGGAGAATAACTTTAGACCTGTTTAAATATTGGGCATTGTTTAAAATGTTCATGCTTATTAGTATGTACTCCACATAAATACCAATACCAAATATATATGGCAAATATATTCAGTTTAAAAAGAGAGTAGGCATGGAAATTTCATTAAGGTACGATGGCACTAAGAAACTAAAGTTTGCGTTGAAATTGGGTCCCAACTCCCAAGATATCTCTGGAGAGTGTTCACTTAATACCTAGTAACGATCGCCAGGGTACTTTATACGGGTTTGAGCACTAACAGATATAACACAAAAGATCAATCTTCGTTTTGGGATTATAGAAATTGAGATAATCCTTTTTATTTAATATTTATTTCTTACTAGCCTTCCGCCAGCGGCTACGCCCGCGTGGACCCGTTTTATAGGTTCCCGTAGGATGACAACCATCTTATGTCCTTTCCCAAGGTCCACTCTATCTGTGTTCCAAATTTCATTAAAATTGTTTCAGTAGTTTAAGCGGGAAAGCGTAGCAGACAGACAGACAGACAGAGTTACTATTAGTATACTATAATTTATAATATTAGTAAGGATTTTATTGGAAGCAGTTCTCATCTTTCAGTTTTACTTAATTACTTTTCGTTTGAAGCAAACATTAAAATTTTCGATAAAACTAAAATGTCAGGGACTCCCTAGAGCTTACTTGGATCTTATTAGGTCAATTATATAACTGTTGGATATTAGAGGGAATAGAAGCCGATTCATAAATGAAGTAAGCTAAAAATACACTTTTATATTTTTTGGCATTTATATTTTAAAACTAGCTGTGCCCCGCGGTTTCACCCGCGTTAGAAAGAGAAGTGAACCAAACTTTACAGGATTACTCGTTGGACCAATCTGAAGATTCTCCGAGAATTTCATTGAAATCGGTCCAGCCGTTTCGGAGTCTATAAGGAACATACATACACACTTTCTCTTTTATAGATATGATTATTGAAACTACTTCGTGGCCCACACTAATTTCAGCAATTAATTTGCGCTTAAAAATATACGAGGTCAAACGGTCATCTAAAATTGTACATAATTTGATAGATTGAAGACATTTGAAAACTTATATTTACGACAAGTAGTTGATTAACGGTTGAAGTAAAATGCTTCAAACAATTGTATTTGACTTCTAGTTATTAGTATTTATTTGTGGCTTAGGTATTGTTTCTTGAGTCTTTGCTTTCAATGGATATTCAAATCGCTCGAAGCCTGCCCAAACCTAATTCAATCTGTTGTAGTAATGTTTCGTAAAATAAAATTTGGTCGCGACTACTTTAAGGGTTTGGGAACATATACTGTGTTAATTTTTTTTATTTGAATAGAGTTTCAAACTAGCATACAGGTCACGTGGTGTTAAAAGGAAACGCGGGTTCAGCCGAATTTGAAAAATAGGTATTTTGGAATAACTATTGCTATCGCGCTGCGCCCTGCGCTATCCTCCGCGTGCGATAGGGACAGATGCAGCTCAGACCGATTATACCTACAAAGTTACTTACTAAATCGAGGTTTCGTATTCTCCTCTTCCCTCCTTCAGAATTGAGTTTATTAAATATTGTTTTTCACAAATATCAAGAAATAGAATAAGTCTATGCCCCTATGTTTTTATATGGTCGTAAAAACCTTTTAAATTCGTTTTGCAGTTGTTGGATTAGGGCTGTATGAAAGAGGCATTTTCTACGATTTTTGAAGGGTCATATTTTCTGATCTAATTAGTTAATTGAATAAAACAAAACATAGGGGCATAGCTTTAGCAGACTTACAAATTTTCACACAAAATCATTCCTCTAGAAGCATTATCCAGGGAGAAAATAGGAGAATACATTTGTATGGGAATACGGCGCTAGCGTTTCCTCTTAAGCGGTCGCTACAGCCCATGGACGTCGATACACAACCTCAAGCAAGCCGTCTTACCTGGGGTCATATGAATTTGCGCTGTTCTCCGAAGGCTGTGAAGCGCGCATGGCCCGGCGGTTAGCGTAGAACACAAACGATCTATGCAACTAAGCCAAAGTTGTTGTCGATAGATAACAGTCGTTAAATCTTGTTGGATGTCTTATGGGCGGTTTAAAAACATCCGACATCGGGTTGGCCACTAACCCGCATCTCCACCAACCCTCATTGGAGCAGCGTGGTGGAGTAAGCTCCAGGCCTCCCCGATAATGGGGAAAAACCGGTGCCCAGCAGTGGGACGCAGAAAGGGTTGCGACCACTCCGAAGGCTGATAGTGTAAGGCTGGTGGTACTTTCCCGGTTGAACCTATAAGTTCTACCACCTACAAAAAAAGTAGTTATCATGATAATTGTCAAAGAAAACAAAATCGTCAGTTTCTTACCCAGATATTTTATAATATTTTCATCGTTTCAAATCTACTGCTACCTACTCGTATTTTCCGTCTCCACGTAATAATAATGCAAGCATCTGCACTTTAATATCTGGGACGCAGATACCCAGCGCATTTCATTGAAATAGTTGAAATGAAATGAAATAGTTTATTAACATCCTGGGTAATAATATACACTTGATGTTTGTCATTGTTCTACGGTCATCAGCTGACCGTCATCCGTTTTAGGTGCGCTAAGGCTTATATGGGCTAGGAGAAAAAAGCGGGCGGAAATAAACTCCAGGCCTGTTTTAAAAAAATTATCATTTGTCATTATAAAATATATCCCACCACATCTTGACGGGAATTGTTTTTGTAAAATATTTTGTCTTTAATCATAATGGTGTAGGTATTCAGAATATTACACGCTCGTAGCCCCATACTATACTTCCCTGTGTCGTAAGTAGCATATGCAGTAGCAGTACATAAAAAGACAGAAACACAAACACCCAGACAGATATAAAACTGAGAAATATGACTCTTACTGACATCTATTGGAGAATATTAATACTATTGTAGCGCAGAACGCCGAACGGCATCCGCCAATACGCCGTTCAAACAAATGACAATGTCGATTTAAAAGAGCTGTAGAAAATTACGACGATGGAATTTTAGCTTCCTTGCTGGAATGGTTACGTAAGCTAACTGCAGAGCTAGAGACCCGGATTTAAACCTCAAGCAAGCATGTTGCGTTCTATTTTATTTTTAGTGACAATATTTTTTATTGTTTTTATATATATATATATATATATATATATATATATATATATATATAATTTTTAGGAGATAATTCAGATGGCGTTGTTAAGTAACAAACTTGTGATGGCATTGTTTAATAATTTGAAAACACATGTTTAAAGGCCAAAGCATGATTTACGGATTTTTTTTTCGGAAAACTTGTAAGTATCCATCTGTGGCGTTAATGGCTAATGTCACGTGAAATTAGATCCGGAAATAAAGGAGCCATTGAATTCAGCTGTTCAGGCCTCTGTTTGCTAGCATTACGTTCGTAAGGAGATTTGTCTTTAAAATTAGTATAGATTCCTCTTTTGTTTCGTCTACACCCTTAGTAATACATGTATTTAACATATTATGAGAAAGAAAAAAAGGTTAAAATTAACATACTTTTGTTGAGGCAAGCACACGATAAGTGCTTGCACCGGTGCAAGGTTATTATTTGTTGATTTTATTTAATTTCTCTGGCAACGTCTTGAAGTTCATAAGTTCTGTTGGAAAATACAACCAGCTATTTTTGTACACTTAAGTACAAAGCTGAAGCGCGCATGGCCCGGCGGTTAGCGTAGAACGCAAACGATCTATGCAACTAAGCCCAGTCGGGTGTGAGATGGGTGACCGCTAGTGGCAAAAAAATAATCATGCGCGTTTCCGTGCTTCGGAGGGCACGTTAAGCCGTCGGTCCCGGTTGTTGTCGATAGATAACAGTTGTTAAACCTTGTCGGAGGCCTTATGGGCGGTTTGAAAACATCCGACAGCGGGTTGGCCACTAACCCGCATCTCCACCAACCTGCATTGGAGCAGCGTGGTGGAGTAAGCTCCAGGCCTTCCCAATAATGGGGAGAGAGCCGTGCCCAGCAGTGGGACGCAAAAAGGGTTGCGGCGCGCCCGTTTGGCTTAGCTGCATAGATCGTTTGCGTTCTACGCTAATCGCCGGACCATGCGCGCTTCAAATACAGTGCAACTGCTAATACGGTGTTTCAAATGAGGGATTGCCAGACAAAAATAAAATATTAAATTTAAATTCCAATGTTATTCTTTCTTCAATTATTGCATCGCAAACTCTGTATCTTGCCAGCGTCAAGTATAATTTTTGCATTACGTTTTTGCCAGTTTCTGTGAAACTGAACGAGTAATAATATATACTCTGTTAGTTAGTAAGTCATCATAAAGTCAGTCGTAAAGTCAGTAAGTCATCATTAATCTGTTAGTCAAGTCCGTCAGACATTCAAGTAAAGCGATGGCTTATTTACCAGAACGTGACCAATGGAATTTTGGAGGCAAGCCCATAAAACCCATTTTCGCACTGTTATTTTAATTCACAACACTCGTGCACTATAATTAATGTATATCGAACAAAATGCTATCAAATTTATCCGATATAACTCAAAAATACACCAAGCAAGTAAAATTATGTCTTTTTCGACTTCCCGCCAAAACCCCATTCCAATATTTAAACAACCAAGTTTTGTTACAAACCACATACGTTTACAAAACATTTTCCCGCAAACGTGTGATATCAAACCGAGTCCTATCTGTGGTGCTAACGGCTAATTTTACGTGAAATTAGATCCGGAAATGGCCACGCATTAAAACCAGCTGCCCTGACCTCTATTTGCCAGCATTTGGTCTTTACCGCGTGGTTTTATGGTGAAATATGAATAAATAATAGTTTAAAAAAACTAAAAAACACGCTTTTTATAGAAAACCGAACTAAAAAATAGAAAATAAATTTTAATGAATTTAAATTAAGAAAATAGTGTTAAAAATTTCAATGAATATAAGTTAATAATAGTGTGAATAAAAAAAAATTATTTTAAAAAAAGCGTGGGGTACATGGTGTCAATAGTTATAAATATTTTATTGACAGATATGAGTAGAGTGATTATCATTTCGATAATATTTTAAAAAGCACCCCACGCTTTTTTTTAAATAAAATATTTTTTTTTATTCACACTATTATTAACTTATATTCATTGAAATTTTTAACACTATTTTCTTAATTTAAATTCATTAAAATTTATTTTCTATTTTTTAGTTCGGTTTTCTATAAAAAGCGTGTTTTTTAGTTTTTTTAAACTATTATTTATTTTCTACTTTTTAGTTTGGATTATTTATTCTTTCCATGATGTTTCCACGAGCAATGGACTGGTTACTGAGAACCTTCTTCTTTCTTTCAAAAATATCTTTATCTATCATTAGGCTTGTTACATAACAAGGTTACATATTTTTTTAATTTTTACGTTTTCATAAAATTTCACCTGTCTTACGACTTAACAAATTATTTATATTCTTTATATATCTCATACACGTTTTCGGTTACTGAGCACCAATAGTCTACTCCCCTACATAAATATGAGCAACCCAAGCAGCAAAATAGTCGAATAGTAATTAGATTACTCAGCCTTTAATCGTATAAGAGCCGAGTAACCGTTCTTAAAACACCCATTTATCGTGTAATAGCGGTTATCTCGACTATTTGGCAATATTTGCTAATGTGTGCTTTAAGGACGTCGAATAAACGTTTACAGTACTATGTTTTAGCACTTTTACTCCACCTTTTAGCAGATGCTGAATTAAAGTGGCTAAAATACTCGTTATTAGATCGTTTGATCTATAACAGTCGTATAATAGCTGTAGCTCTATAAACGCAATCGAACAAAAATCATATTTTGCAAATTGAAAAATGGAATAATTTTATCAAATTAGTGTATTGTCATCGGTCCTCAATAAATCTACAAAGATTGAACGAAATCTGGCCGTTTAAAGTGGGTCAAAATCGCGCCCAAAGAAGTCGGTTACAAACATACAAACATACAAACATACAGGTGAAGCTAATAAAAAGCGTGTAAAAATGGCTGCTATTTTGCGCTTTTCCCAATTATTGGGGAGGGTTGGAGCTTACTTCACTACGCCGCTTCAATGTGGGTTGGTGAAGATGCCAGGTAGTGACCCCGTTATATGACTATAATGTCATATATTATAATGTTGTGAGGCGGTCAGGATTCCCTTGGTGTCGATAAATAAGAAGCATTTTGTAGAGACTAAATATTTTTTTATTCCCACACGCAACTGTACAGGCACATGGGTTCCCAAGTCCAAGTTTTGTAATGTCGTCTAAACACGGCGAAATTTAGGTGTTATATGAAAACATTGAATTTATAATATAACTAGCCTTCCGCCAGCGGCTTCGCCCGCGTGGACCCGTTTAATGAGTCCCCGTAGGTAAAAAAATAGCCTATATGCTATTCCAGGCTTCATTGCTATATTACAATCATAGGCGTTTAGTCAGTTGCTTCAACCGCGTTGACCCTATTACCCGTTTTCACGTAGGAAAGAAGCGTTTTCCCGCAGTAAAAAGGTAAAAGTAGCCTATTTTACTCAGGGTAAATGTAGCTTTCTAGGTGAAAGAATTTTTGAAATCGGAACAGTAGTTTTTGAGTTTATTCATTACAAACATACCAAAATACAAATCTTTCCTCTTTATAATATTATAGTATAAGTATAGATGAAAGGTTCAAAAATGCATAATTGTAATATTTAATTATTTGTAAATGCTGATAATTAAAATTAACCGAGTTAGGTATAACAGTCCATCCACTGTTGGGAGTTCAAACCGCCCAAAAGGCCTCCCACAAGGTTTACCGATTGCGCCCATCGATAACAGCAACCGTTTTGATTAGATCGAACTCCAAAATGGTAAGCAATTTACCATAAATGTTGCTTGAATTTGAATGTTTGGCTCGTACCCTTCAATTTAATGATACAAATCTTCATTCGTCAAAATTAATCATCAAATACTCATTATTTTCACATTAGTGATCAGAATCTGATAATAATTTTACAAATTATGTATTTAATCAATACTCGTTTAGTATGTAGCATATTCACGTTAGTGAGTTGTTTTTATGATAATCTATAGTAATATTATAAAGAGGAAAGATTTGTATGTTTGTAATGAATAAAACCAAAAAGGAATGTTCCGATTTCAAAAAATTCTTTCACCATTAGAAAGCCACATTCACCCTGAGTAACATAGGCTACTTTTACCTTTTTACAGCGGGAAAATGTTTCATTCCTACGAGAAAACGGGTAATAGGGTCAACGCAGTTGAAGCAACTGGCTAAACGCCTATGATTGTAATATAGCAATGAAGCCTGGAATAGCACATAATGCTATTTTTTATCCTACGGGGACCCATTAAACTGGTCAACGCGGGCGAAGACGCTGACGGAAGGCTAGTATTGAATAATTTGAAATATTTTAAAATTCATCGTTAATAAAATTAGTTATTAGTTAATTAATCTTCTTAACGTTTTTCAGCATGAATTAAAACAATACACATTGGTTCCTGAATTTTCAATAGAAAGAAACTCTATTTTAGATAGAGTTTCTTCAATTTGGTGCTTTTTGCCTTAATGCCTTAAAGGTGACGGTGCCACTGATAAGCCTTAGTGTTGCTTGAAATTAAAAATGCCTGCAAATGCAAGTACACATTTTTGATAATTTCAAAGATATTTTTTATTTATTTTTATCGGTGTCAGTAATTTTTGTTAAATTTATTATTCTTATTTATGTAGAAGGTAGGCAGGGGTAAAGATACCTATGTGAAAATGGAAAATGGAAAGTATTTTTTTAAATAAAATAATGCAACGGAATGGGGAATAAATTGTAAAATTGAATCATTCGATCGAGATTCTAAATCCGGTTTAATACAAAATTTTATTGTAGTCTCTTAAAAAAACACTTATTTCTACATTTATTTTTAAAAACTTACCAAACAAAAGTCTGCAAACAGTTGCTCTGTTTACACTTAGGAAAGTTCACAAAACTTTTCACAGACTCAATCGGCCAATAACAAACTTAGGATTAGAAATTCAAAGTAAGTATTTTTAATCTATGGAACTTTGGAACACTTTCGTAACGTGACGTTTTGGCGCGCGCACTGACGGGACGAGTCGTGTGTAGTTAGCAGACGCTAAAACTAGACTGATTCGAAATTCGAATTTCGCTTGTTGATGTTGCGTGCAGCAATACTGTGATATCATAGTATTCTGATATGAATTTTATAGACATTTTAATCGTAAAAGCCGAATTAAATGCCCCGGTCATTCTTTATTCAAATTTTATTGTGCTCACAGCTCTATGATCCCTGCTTCCTCACGCCTAGTTGGTTTTAGTCAGATTGGTTTATATTACATGGGAGCGTTTCATATTGTTACGGTTCTTACAATTACTTATACAATTCAGTATTAATTGTCATTCATTTTAATATAATTAGGACATGTTAGATATAAATAATAATGTTGCTTAAAAAGTCTATTTAAATAAACTTTGGTATTATACTTCCACTAGCGTACAATAAACTCTTAAAAATTAATACTTTTACTAATTATCATATTGGAATAGTTTGCGTAAGTAATAAAATAAACACTTATGTTGGGAAAAAAAATTAGTAACAATATATATCTAAACATATATCTAACATATTTCTATATCATCAAAAAGTATTTAATAATAGCTAACTTCAAATAACACGTTTGTAACCTACGGTATCGACATAGAACCGAGTTCCAATAACAGTTTAATCTGTAATAAAACTGGTCAAAAGCTAGAAGTTTGTCAAAGGCACACAAGAAGTCTGTGGTAATTTTAACAAAACTTTTCAAATAAAGCTCTTTGAGTTGTGTGACTGTTGACCATTCGGCGCAGCTGACCCGACAACTTTTTCGACTACAGATTCAAAGTCAAATAAAGTATCTGTATTGACTTTTAATGTGGGATAAGGTAATCTACGATCATTAATTAATTCGAGGCGTGCATGGCCCGGCAGCTAATGTAGAACGCAAGTGATTTACGTAGCTAAGCCAAACGGGTGGGGTCAGGTATGAAATGGGTGACTGCTAGTGTAAATAATATTTCATGTGCGTATTCGTGCTTCGGAGGGCACGTCGGTCCTAGTTTTTATAGATAGTTAATATTCGTTAAACCTTGTCGGAGGCCTTATGGGCGGTTGGTTTCAAATGATCCGAGAGCAGGATGGCCACTAACCCACATCACCCGCGTTGGAGCAACAAAGTAGAGTTTTATTCAGGCCTACCCAATGATGGTGTAGCGACCTTCCGCTACTCGGGGTCACCAGTTTGGTAAAGGGAGATCTCCCGCCGGGCGAGGTGGTCATGCCCGGGGAGCGGCCGCGCTACGACTGACTCAATTCGGAGCTTGTATATATGGACGGATATTCAGAAAACTCCGATAGCGTGATTCAGGAATACCCGTAGCGCCATCTCTTGATGAGTAGCGGAAGGTCGCTACAATGGAAACAGACCCAATGATGGAGACAGAATTGGGACTCAAAAGGGTTACAGCAAAATTAAAAATAATGTTTACGACTTAACAATTGTATCGATATAGAACCGAGGTTCAATAACAGTTTAATTGGTAATGAAACCGGTCAAAGGCTAAAAGTTTGTTGGCACTTGGTAAATAAAACAATATTGGTAATTTAAACAAAACTTTTCAAATAAAGCTCTTTGAGTTGTGTGTCTGTCGACCATCCAGCGCAGCTGACCCGACAACTGTTTCGAGTACAGTTTCAAAGTCAAATAAAGTATCTGTATTGACTTTTAAGCTGGGATAAGGCAATATAAGATCATTAATTAATTTGAAGCGTGCATAGCCCGGCGGCTAATGTACGATCTACGTAACGCAAGCGTACGTAACGAGAACGCAAGCGATCTACGTAACTAAACCAAACGGGTGCGGTCAGGTATGAGATGGATTCGTAGGGCACGTAACGGCATCACTCCCAGTTTTTATTAATAGTTAATATTCGTTAAACCTTGTCGGATTCTTTATGGGCGGTTTCTAAAGATCTGACAGCAGGATGACCACTAACCCACATCACCTGCGTTAGGGCAACTAGGTAGAGTATTATTCAGGCCTGCCCAATGATGGGAACAGACTCGTGCCCAGAATTGGAAATCAAAAGGGTTACAGCAAAATTTAAAATAATGTTTATGACTTACCAATTTTATCGATATAGAACAGAGTTCCAATAACAGTTTAATCTGTAATAAAACTGGTCAAAAGCTAGAAGTTTGTCAAAGGCACACAAGAAGTCTGTGGTAATTTTAACAAAACTTTTCAAATAAAGCTCTTTGAGTTGTGTGACTGTCGACCATCCGGCGCAGCTGACCCGACAACTGTTTCGACTAAGTACAGATTCAAAGTCAAATAACGTATCTGTATTGACTTTTAAACTGGGGTAGGGTAATATGAGATTATTAAGTAATTTGAAGCGTGCATGGCCCTGCGGCTAGTATAGAACGCAAGCGATCTACGTAGCTAAGCCAAATAGGTGCGGTCAGGTATGAGATGGGTGACTGCTAGTGGAATAATATTTCATGTGCGTTTTCGTGCTTCGGAGGGCACGTCGGTCCCAGTTTTTATCGATAGTTAATATTCGTTAAACCTTGTAGGAGGCCTTTTTTATTTGAATAATGAGGCTCGGGCTGTATCAGTCCAGGCTACTTCAACCTATGAAGATTGTTTGTACCCGTAACCAGGTTACAAACCACCAACCCGATAGCCTTGAAAAAGGCTAGGATTTTACAGACAGTGATTTGTTTGCCTTAATCTGGCAGCAGCACGTGCCTCCCTCGATGAATCTACGCTTGTGGTTTAGCCACCACAATTTAAAATGAGGTAGCGTGGTGTCTCGCTCTCTCCCCCACAATATCTGCACGTCTCGGTTGAACTTAGTCCTAAAGGCGACATAATATGTCTTCCGAACTTACAATGTCCAGTAAGGACTGTGGTCATCCTGCGGATATTTGTTCTGTTGAGCTTTAATAGCTCTTCAGCATAACTCCGCTCATATCCTCATATCAGAGCTTTGGAGTGGATGTGCCCCGGTCCTTCAGTTCAGTCCCTCAACGCCTGTCGGAGGCCTTATCCATCCATCTATCCATCAGCCTTTTATAGTCCACTGCTGGACATAGGCCTCCCCTAACGTTCGCCACTCCTCCCGGTCCTGGGCCTTCTGAATCCTGCGACTACCCGCTGTCTTCTTCAGGTCATCAGTCCAGCTGGTTGGAGGGCGACCTGTACTCCTTTTGCCGAGACGTGGTCGCCATTCGAGAACCTTTCTTCTCTAACCATTCCAAAATATAAAAAATGCACAACGTTAATGTTAAAGTTTTCACTTCTGCCAGCACTACCGGAGTGCAACCCGTTGTTTTTTTTTTGTTCTGTCTGCTCTGGGTGCGCTTAGACAATGCTGAGCTGAGGAAAAGAGCAGACGGAGAAAAACTTCAGCCCTGATTTAAAATATGGGGTATACAATAACGAGCTTTCTTACAGAGTAGCTATGGGCCGATAAGGGACATACGTGACAGCTACCGCATGTGTCAATGTCGTCCCACAGCCATCTGCTTACATTTGCAGTTTAATTCATTTATGTTTATTACATCAGTTATAAAAACAGCCTTGTGGGACTACAGTATAATACTAAGCTTTCCTATCAATTAAATAGTCCTTAAGATCGTAATAAGCCTTGCGGCACAGGACTTGTTTGTTTTTTTTTTAAATCTGTGCAAAGGAAGGGATTGAACATTTTCCGGGATTTTATTTTATATTCTGATCGACATCCCGATAAAAAAGTGGCTCTTTTTGCGGAGCCTACACTTGGGGAATGCAAGTTTGTGGCCATTCCTTGTCGAAACACAGTTCGAACTATGTAGATCCAAAAAGGTCATTTTGTGTTTGTTTTTACGAACATACATTACATTTTCATAAATATATTGCGATGCAAATGTTAGTATACCTATTACTTAGTCTCCTTAAATTTTGCTCCCAGAAATTCTCTAGAATTAAATTTATAAATTGCGCGAATAGCCCTCTTCTGCAAAATAAATATTATGTGGATATTAGCTGCATTTCCCCATAGTAAAATACCATACGACATTATACTATGGAAATAACTAACATAGACCAGTCTGGCTGTATCAACATCTGTAAGTGATCTAATTTTTGTAATTGCAAACGTACGTACTTTTTACCTGGGGAAATATCTCACTTCTATAGAAAAGAACATGTAGTTCACGCGGGCGAAAAGATAGTACCTATATAAAATATCTGTGTAAAAGCCTTAAGCCAGAAAAATAATACCGTCAAATCAAATACTTAAACAGAGTATTCTGAAACGGGTTCCGGTCTCAAGGGTGTGAATTCTCACGCTTATATGTAACTTTCCTTTTACGAAAAGAGGCAACAGGTCAGACATGTAGGTAGTTAGAATTCGCGGAGATCTAATTTAGGGTTGTGTTTAATCAAGCATTAGAAAACTTTTATTTCTATATAAAGTTTCACACTAGTTTCACACTTATAGCCCAACAGTAGGATACGTAATAATATAGGTAACCTGTGTCGTGGGTACCATGGATACACAAAGAGACAGGAACTTTAAAAGGTGGTAGAACTATTATGGTTCGACCGGGGAAGTACCACCGCTGCACCCACTTCTGCCGTGAACCAATTCTGTTGTGTTTCGGTGGAAAGATACAGTTGCCGGCCACACTTACAGCCAGCCTCCGGAGTAGCGGCGCAACTGCATACGACCTCAGACAAGTTTTACCTGCTTGCTTGAGGTTGTATGCCGATGTCCATAGGCTGCAGCGACCACTTAACACCACGTGGCCTGCATGCTCGTCTGCTACTCCATTCAAATAAAAATAAAAAAGGAACACAAATAGCCAGACCATAAATAAAATGTTCACACAGGGCTTCAATAACAAAAACTTCTCCATACAACCTTACGGAATCCTGGGCGCGAGTCCACTTTGAATTTGTCCTATTTTTTTATTCACAATGCTACAAAGTGACGCATACTGTGCTGATAAAATAGTAATACGTTAACGGAAGATGCCAATGGAAACGTGATTGATAAATGAAATGATATAATCTTCCATTCTCCTCAGGAACTAACCACTTATAGATCACGATAATTCATATGATTTATTTTATTTTTATATAAGTATCTCTTTATTGAGGGCAGAGATTGTGTATAAATAGATTTTTCGTATCTCTGATAAACAAAAATGTTTGAAATGAAATTTCGTGCATTTTATGATAAGTCTTAATCAGCAACAAAATGTACCTATGTAGGTAACCGAAATATGTATTCTCCCTCAACACAAAACAAATCTATCGAAGGAAGCCTTTTTTACATTCAGTATGGTATCACACGATTAGTGCATACCTATCGCCTACAGTGGGGAGTAAAAACATCTATTCAAATTTTTGCCCATTACGTTGAAACCATAATTTAACTATTATTTTATTATGTTATTAATTTTAGTGAGTCGTCAAAGAAATCAGTCAAATATCCGAGTGATGACTACTGATGGAGTTAAGGGGCATTCTTTAGTTGTCATATTTATGGGGAAGACACTGCCTTCCACAACACAGTGCAAACTAAAGTGGCAGGCAGGGTTTCCAATTTTGTACTGATCTGTAAAAAAAAGGGATAAATAAAGTATTTGTATTTGTATTCGGAAAAGCTATTTTTTCGCACTGTCATTTTTTGTCATTGTAATTTACCTAAGTATATCGAAATAACTGCTATCAAATTTATTGGATATAACCCAAAACACATCAAGTACACGTATAAATTAAAACGGCAAAATTGGCTCTCAAGTTCCCGCCAAAATTCGCAAAAACAAAGCTTAGCCAATACACCCTTTGACAACAAACAAAACCTTTCAAATAAAGATCTCGACTCGTGTGACAACGGGCAAAGACTTCTTCAAAAGCTGCTTGATACCAATGGGATGAAAACTTCCAGAAAGTTCAAGTTTTCGGACAAACATTAAGTGCGCATCAGGTTCACTGGTCAATACCTGGTTTCATTCCGAAAACTTAGCCAAAACACCCTTAAGCAATTTAAACAAAACTTTTCAAATAAGGGTCTCGACTCGTGTGACATCGGGCAACCTTTTTAAGGAGTAGCATATCCAGTTGAGACGGGATGAAAATTTCTTCTAAGTTCAAGTTTTCGGACCAATATAAAGTGCGCGTTAGGTTGGCAGGTCCATGCTTCCTTCCGTTTGGAAATTATAAATAAGCTGTTGGCTGGCTGCAACCCTTTTTGCGTCCCACTGCTGGGCACGGGTCTCTACCCCTTATTGGGGAGGCCTGGAGCTTACTCCACCACGCTGCTCCAATGCGGGTTGGTGGAGATGCGGGTTAGTGGCCAACCCGCTGTCGGATGTTTTCAAACCGCCCATAAGGCCTCCGACAAGGTTTGACGACTGTTATCTATCGACAACAACCGGGACCGACGGCTTAACGTTCCCTCCGAAGCACGGAAACGCGCATGAAATTTTTTGCCACTAGCGGTCACCCATCTCACACCCGACCGCGCCCGTTTGGCTCAGCTGCATAGATCGCTTGCGTTCTACGCTAGTCGCCAGGCCATGCGCGCTTCTGTAATAAGCTGTTACCACACATGAAATAAAAAAATGTTAAGCCGTTCAAAAATGACCCCTGGAAATCTGGCATATGACACAGATTCTGTCACATTAATTGCGTTAGCTCCCTCGCAACTGGCCGTGTGTTGCACAGTACATTTGAGAGTAAATTTATGTTATGCAGGTGCTATTATACTCATAATATGTTTTTGTTTTTTTAATGATGTAAAAACAATTTAATTACTAAAATTAAATTACATGCATCAAAAGAAGAAAGAGACCCTTAGAAGACTTATAAGTTGATCTCTACTTGTATCGACCTGTCAACATCATTTTCTAAGGGACGTAGAGGATGCCTCTGTAGATGATAAATTAATATCAATAACTTCGAACTTTGGAGCTACGAGTATAAAAATACCACACTTCCAAGTTCACGTTATCAAATATTAATCAAAAACGTTCGTCATAATAAAGGTATCTCAAACAATACTGGGTATATTTATATTAGCATTGTTATTTCAGATCAATCGATTGAAAATATCTGCTTCAAAATTGAGTCCCAAGATTCCATCCAAGCAAACATATATTGCAAGTAAAGAAAACACTTGGATTTTCTTAAAATTATTATTTTAATCATTCATATGAAGCTAAAACATATAATTGCAGAAAACGAATGGACTAATGCAGCTCTTCTGATGGACATATTATTAAAACATCAACGATTTTTTTTCAGTTAAAATTGAAACTGAACTGAAATTTCCGTAAAGTAGTTACGGAAGCTTTTATAATAATAATAATAATATAATTATTATTATTATTATGTATCTCTCCTTACAGGTCACAAGTTGAAGATGTTATTGGGTGCACAGGATCTATTATATATATACAAAAATTCTGTAAGTATATCGTCTTATTGGCTATGGTATAGGGCATAAGAAAACCAAAGGCCTCCAAAGTACTAGGGCAACGACCTTCGGAAATACTCAAGCTTGAAATTAAATGAAAATAATTTATTTGCTCAAATACGGATATTACAAAAGTTGTTTTATGTACATTTATTAGTTCGTCATATTTACCTCAGCGAGGTATGCAAATTTATATATTAATTAGGACAGAATTAATTTAATGTTAGTGGTATAACTTAAATTACTTATAACTAAATTTATTATAATTGAAGACAACGTTGATTTTATTTTAACCCATGTTTTGCGGTTTTTATTGTGATGTTTTATTAATTTTCCTCTAATTATAAAAGGTCTTTATGTTTATACGAGTTTTATATTTTTATCCGTGTCATCGGATTTGGGCACCCAATTTAATGGGTTTTCATACACTGAGAGGAAAAAAAGCCGCCAAAATCCTCCCAGGTTTTTAGTCCCGTAAACCCGAAATCCTTCGGGAAGTTAAAGCTTGCTTGACATTGTCTGTAGATCTTCGTGGGCTCCAGCGACCATTTAACACCATGTTGCCTGCATGCTCATCTACTACTCCATTCAAATAAAATAAAGATAGTCTAACCGCTAGCTATCAAGTATATAGTGTCTCATACGATCTGATGTCATGTGTGCTCATTATGAACCCATAGCCATACATCTCAATTATATATGTACTTACTTTTTTTAAAAAGAGTGCTGGGAGTTTTTTTAGCCGTCTCTTTTCTCTCAGCTCAATATCTAGCCCAAACGAGCACCTAAAGATCGCCTTTAGGTCCGGGCAAAATTACATTCATTAAGCGAATATTTTGTATTCATAATATGAAATAAATATTTTCGATTTGATTTGATTTGACAAGTATCATATTAAGTGGCTCCTAAATTTATGATGACTTCCGGTTCCGAACAATAGGTGCAGTGATCGCAGTGAACGTCATTCAATCATTCATAAATATCATTCAATTATCCATTGTATTGCTCATAATGAGATGTACGGTAGAATATTAATAAGAATTATATACGAGTATGTTATTTTATTCATCATCGTCTACGTTAAAGCAATATTTTTAGCTCGTTACCTTTCCTTTGTGTATCTAAACAAGTGCATAGAGTAAAAATAAATTACTCGTACATACCACATCAAATGAAGACAATTGAATTTCTAGAACTGAATTCCTTTTTTGCATCCCTCTGCTGGGTACCTATATGGGTTCTGAAAATATTCTTATTTTATTACTTAGCGGCTGGGAGGAAATATTGCTGACAATAGAGAATTCCGTAGATGACTGATACTGTTTTTTTTATATTATATATTTTTATGTAATATGAATATTATTTTGCTTATCGTTATAACCAACCCGCGTTGAAACAGCGTGGTGGAGTAAGCTCCATGCCTCCCCAATAATGTGTATGGGTATAACAAAGTTGAAATCAAAATTTTTATTGGTACTAGTGAACCAGGCAGACGTCCTGTCTTAAAGTATCCGAAATAAAATATCATCTTATATATAAAATTCTCGTGTCACAATGTTCGTTCCCGTACTCCCCTGGAAGAATTCTGACTCCTGACCTGAGCTCTCGCGGTGGTCCAAGAGGACACAGTTAATACGGGAATGGTTGTTTTCAAAATAAAAACACCGCGGTCACCGTATCAACCAATTTATTAATAATAAATTTTGTCCGCACCTTATACTTTTTACAAAGGAATCTTAACACCGTGATCTAGATGCTTAGTACAGCGCCATCTAGTTTGCCAACTAAAGAAATATTTTACATACCGCCCACCAAGGGCAAAGTGAACCTTTGGCCTTATTAATTAAAAGATACAAAATATTTTTGGATTGTTACATCCACACAAATAATAAGTTTAACTTTATACATTTTCAAAGGCTACTTTTCTACAGGCAAAAAACATAATTTAGAAACAGGTCTTTTTAAAAATCCAGATTTAGTTTTTAATGTGACAACTCTTACAATACCGTCGTCACCAGGATGAGTTTCAATCACTCGACCAAGGAGCCATCGACAAGGAGGTAAGTTGTCCTCCTTTACAACCACTACATCGCCAATGGAAGGTTCCGTATTTTGATGTGACCACTTGTACCTACGTAAATGTTTCCCGAGATATTCCTGCGACCACCGTCGCCAAAAGGATTGCAACATCCTTTGAGTATGTTGCCACCTCCTCAGAGAGCTTACGTTCACACTCTCTAAGTCGTAATCAGGAACTGTTAACGGTGCCTCTCCAATTAGAAAATGTCCTGGTGTCAAGATGAGATCAGGTTCATCGCTGAGTACTGACATGGGCCGAGAATTAAGACATGCTTCGATTTGGGTAAGTACTGTTGCCATCTCTTCGTATGTTAGAGTTGAGTTGCCAATTACTCTCTTTAAATGGTGTTTCACCGATTTCACACCGGCCTCCCATAAACCTCCAAAGTTGGGTGCATGTGGCGGTATAAAATGCCATTCGCAATGATTGATAGCTAGCGCTTCAGCAAGGTCCTTCAATCGTCTTTGTTCTGCGTCAGTGCATTTTTTAAGGTCAGATGCTGCCCCAACAAAGTTTGTGCCATTGTCACTCCAAAGATGTGAACAATGGCCCCGTCTCGCCACAAATCTTTTAAAAGCTTGTAAAAAGCCTTCAGCAGTTAGGTCACTAACAGCTTCCAAATGTATGGCCCTTGTTGCCATACAGACAAACAAGCAGATGTATCCCTTATAGGATTTATGACCTCTTCCTTTACTAGTGCGTAGTTGAATCGGTCCTGCATAGTCAACACCGCTTTGACTAAATGGACACATAGGCGTTACACGAGCAGCTGGCAACTGTCCCATGAAGGGAGTTTTCGTGATGGCGGAATTTTTCGCACAAGTAACGCATTTACGACAATGTGCCTTGACCAATTGTTTTGCTCCTACTATCCAAAATTTATTTTGAATGTACGTCAAGGTTAACTGCGGTCCGCCATGAAGTGTTTGGCTATGCGCGTATGCTATGATGAGTTCCGTTAAATGTGATTGTTTGGGAATTAAGATAGGGTGCTTCCTGTCATGAGGCAACACTGAATGTGATAGTCGTCCTCCTACTCTTAATACTCCATCTTCGTCAAGAAACGGATTTAGCGATCTCAGATTATTGGTTTTGGGTAAGTTTTTCATGGATTTTATTAATTTAATTTCAACGTTGAATGAATGATCTTGACATATTTTTATTAGTTTAATTAAAGCTTGATTTAATTCCATTGCTGTTAAATATGCTGTAGTTAATTTAGTTTCCGAGTTTTTGTTGCAATTTACAATAAATCTCCTACAATATGACATTACTCTTAGAGTTTTTGTTAGCGACGAGTATTTTTCCCATACTGGATCTTCTAAGGTTGCGCAATGAGTTTTTAATGCTTGAGTGTTGACTGCCTCTAAATCAGTATGCACTTCCAAAGGTTTAAGGTAATTAATAGGATGACAGGAGATAAATTTTGGACCATGAAACCATAACTCATTATCTATGAGCTCTGCCGGACGTAGTCCTCGGGACGCGCAATCGGCAGGGTTCTGCTTAGAAGTCACGTGTGACCAGTTTGTGGGTTCTAAAGTGGTTAAAATTTCAGACACTCTATTCGCAACAAATACATTCCATTTACTTGGATGACTATTTAGCCAAGCGAGAACGACGGTTGAATCGGTCCACGCGTGAATGTTATGTTTCTCGATATTCATTACCTGTGAGACTTCTAATAGTAATTTGCTAAGTAATACAGCCCCACACAATTCTAATCTTGGAATTGACACTTGTTTTACAGGTGCTACTTTAGTTCTTGCCGTTACCATAGATACTTTTACCCCTCCTGTGTCGTCAAGCACTCGGACGTACACAACCGCCGCGTACGCCATCTTCGACGCATCGCAGAAGCCGTGCAGCTCACAGATTTCATTCGTCTTTATGCCGATCCATCGTGGTATCCGTATGTTGTTTAACATTATTTGTTCTTCACGGTAAGTTAACCATTCCTTTAATATATGGCTTGGGACTTCCTCATCCCAATCTATTCCTAACAGCCAAAGCTTTTGAATTACAATTTTCGCTAATATAATGCATGGACCTACCCATCCTAAAGGGTCGTAAAGACGAGATATATCCGAAATAATTTTCCTTTTTGTTACAGGACGTTCCAGCGACGGGAGATTAACTACGTAGCGGAAGGTGTCATCGCTCCGGTTCCAGGTGAGTCCCATAATTTTTACTAATTCATTATCTTTTATTTTTAAATTTTCCCTCACTTCATTTTCATTTCCTTTCCCCTTCATTGCTTCTACTAATTCATCGCTATTGCTGTTCCATTTTTGTATTTCAAATCCAGCCTTCTTTAGTAGCTCGATCATTTCTTTGTAAAGAATTTTACCTTCTTCTACTGTTTGTACGCCTGTCATAAGATCATCAACGTAGAAGTTTTTGATTACCTTGTCCGCAGCTAAAGGAAAGTTTTTACCGTGATCCTTCACAACCTGTTGTAAAGCCTTTATTGACAAATATGGAGCGGAAGCCGTACCAAAGGTAACTCTAGTAAGTCTATAACATGTGATTTCTTGATCTTTACTTTCTCTCCACAGGATACGCTGACAATCGGCATCTTGCTGATCGACCTTCACTTGGCGATACATTTTTACTATATCAGCTGACATACAGATTGGTGATGTTCTCCATTGCATTATAATGTGCCTCAGCTCAGGTTGCAATGCAGGCCCTACCAGTAGCTGGTCATTCAAAGAAAGATTATTCTTTCCTTTGCAGGACGCATCGAAGACTACCCTGACCTTCGTGGTTTCCTTGTCGTTCCTAACGACAGCGTGATGTGGTAAGTAGATTGCTTTTGGGTTCTCAATTTCATCGTCGGGCACTACTTCCATATGGTCTAAACTTAAATACTCCTTTATTACTTCTTGGTAGCTCATCTTTAAAGGTTTGTCCTTATCCAATTTATGTTCTAATGACTTTAATCTTAGTTCAGCTACAGTTTTTGAACCCGTGACTTCAGGAGTGCCGTTCTTAAAGGGAAGACGTACAATATATCTGCCACTGGGATCCCTCCGAGTTGTCTCGGCAAAGTATTGTTCACAGCGCCTTTCATCCTCTGTAAACATCTTTTCTTTCGGCTGTTGCACGTCAGATTCCATTTCCCAAAATTTTTTCAATATTTCATTGCCGTCTAAGCAACAATGCATTACTTTGACGTGTGGCAGAGAATCGGTAGCTGAGTCTACCACACCTGATAATATCCACCCAAGATTCGTGGCTTGTGCGATTAGTTTGCCAACCGGGCTTCTCTTTACCCCTGCTTGTAGTACCTGACTATACACTTCTGCTCCCAGAAGGAGGTCAATGCGATTGGGCGTGGAGAATTCCGGATCAGCCAGCATTAAATCTCGAAGCTCTTCCCACTTCAAAACTTCAACTCTTCTTGATGGAAGGAGAGAAGTTATATTTTTGAGTACATATGCCTTCACCGGTATGACCACGTTAGTATCGATCCGCGATTTTATTTCGATGTTGACCATCGCCTTCGAAACTATATCTTGATCTCCCCCTAGGCCAGATATTTTACCTTTTGTTGGTATTTTCCTGAGACCGAGATACTGCACTGCCGATTCAGTGACGAAAGAAGATTGTGACCCTTGATGTTCGCGCCAATTAAGTCATTTCACCTCCCTCCCCTTCACCCTCCCTCTCTTCCCCGCAAGCGCACTATTACATAATATGGATCAGGAAGATCTATCAAGTCAGTCTGCCTTCGTCCCGCCGCCGACGCGCACGCCGCCGACGCGTATGCAAGTCCTCTAGTGACAACCGCACCGCAAGCCACCTAACACGTGGTCATCAGACTCGCTGCATCGCCGCCATCACCGCTGTCAATAGTTTTGTGATTTAACTGACTTCAAGTGATAAATAAGTGTGAAAGACAACATCAGTTCCCGGGCAAGAGAAGGCTGCATCAGTACACGAGCATAGCATCTGCTCCAGCACCAGGTTAGTAGTGCGCTCCCTTTATCAATCCTTCTCGTTTTCCACCATTAATTCAAACCGCAACTTACAGTCCACAATTCCATCACCCGCAGTGGGGGACCACCCTCATTCCCCCCCTTTCTCCAACAATTCTGGTTCTTGTCGAGCCGGACTCCCTCCATTTTTTGGTCCTTCGAGCCGGATTCCCTCCAATTTTGGTCCAGTCGAGCCTGATTTCGAATCAATAGTTTAGTAACTTCACCCGGGTTAATTAGGTGTTTAATCTCATAAATACGCATACATATGTATTTCATGTAATATATTATAAGTGCCTATTCATATTTATTTTTGCAAATAAATATTAAACCTACGTGAGCGGTGCGTTATTAATATGCGGGATATAAAATAATCGTAGATATAATACTTATTTGCAAAAATAAATATGAATAGGCACTTATAATATATTACATGAAATACATATGTATGCGTATTTATGAGATTAAACACCTAATTAACCCGGGTGAAGTTACTAAACTATTGATTCGAAATCAGGCTCGACTGGACCAAAATTGGAGGGAATCCGGATCGACAAGGACCAGATTTGATGGGTAAAGGGGGGACCTCCTTTCCACCCTTTATTCCACCATTTTTGGTCATAGCGAACCGGAGGTCCCCCCTTTACCCATCAAATCTGGTCCTTGTCGATCCGGATTCCCTCCAATTTTGGTCCAGTCGAGCCTGATTTCGAATCAATAGTTTAGTAACTTCACCCGGGTTAATTAGGTGTTTAATCTCATAAATACGCATACATATGTATTTCATGTAATATATTATAAGTGCCTATTCATATTTATTTTTGCAAATAAGTATTATATCTACGATTATTTTATATCCCGCATATTAATAACGCACCGCTCACGTAGGTTTAATATTCTTTTTGCAAAACACACCGCACCATCCGCTATTTATTTTTGCAAATAAGTATTATATCTACGATTATTTTATATCCCGCATATTAATAACGCACCGCTCACGTAGGTATATTATTATTTTTGCAAAGCGCATTCGCACCATTCGCACCATTATTTACCTATATTTGTAATCGAAATTACACCTCATAGGTACGCATTCTATTTTTCATTAATTGAAGTCCGCCATATTTGTGGTTGCCGGAGCCGACGCGACCGGCGATCGTTGTTTCGCTAGTAACTACCTACGTATTCATTCATTACGCCATACATAATTTTTATAATCTTAACTGTTTTAACTGATTTATCTTGTTCACGACAAAATGTCTACTAAAGGCAAAATTGAATCTGAAACGCTTTCAAATGACGAAATTAGATTGAAAATATTAATTGCAAAACGAAATTCTATTTACGAACGTTTACAACAAATTTATGATTTATCTATAAGTGCATTAAGTTCGTCAGACGAACAGGACACATTTCTTGACACGGCATCTGACCTTGAATACTTGCGTACCGAGTTCAAGGACACGTTAGAATCTTATAATGTTACAAATTTAAAATTAAATCCGAACGCGCAAGTCGATTTCGGATCGTGGAAATCTTTTCATGATCTATATAGTCGTATTAAAAGTCAAGTGTCAAAATTAAACGCTTCATCTTCAAGTAAATCACAGAATAGTTTACCTACAAAAATTATACCATCGCTTCCGCCCATAGAATTACTTTCTTTTAATGGTGACATACGACACTGGTCTATGTTCTACCAACAATTTAAAACATTAGTTCATGATAATCAGCAATTAACAGATGCTGAACGCGTTTATTATCTTGTTAGTAAACTTAGTGATAAGGCATTATCAATCTGCTCAGGCTTAATGCCTACAGCTGAAAACTATTCTGTGATATGGAACGCGCTCATACGTAGATATAACGACGAGCGTGCGCTCGCGACTACCTACGTCAGTCAGCTGTTAGAACTGAAGAACGTAAACACTAACACATCCGCTGGTTATCAAATATTTATGGATAAATTTGATGCTTCTATTAACGCTCTTAAGCAACTTAATATTGATGACATATCTGATTTTCTGTTTCTAAATATCGCGCTTAGAAAATTAGATAACGATACCGTAAAGTCGTTCGAAATGTCATGTCGCAACGTAAACATACCGAAATATTCCGCTTTGGTTCAGTTTTTACATGACCAGAATAGGGCTTTATGCCATACAATAAATACTTCGCATACGTCTAACAACCATAAAATTAAAGGTAATTTTGTTCCCGCTCCCGCTAAAAATATAAGCAAAACTTTTATTAATACAGATTCGAATCGGTCATGTATTTTCTGTAAATCGGGTGGTCACGAACACCTATTTGTCTGTCCGCATTTTTTTAAAATAAATGCACAGGACAGGTACAATTTTGTAAAACGAAATAAATGTTGCACTAATTGTTTAAGTAATAAACACGCCACTCCTTTTTGTAAGTCACAGCGTAGATGTAGGTATTGCTCCCGCTCGCACCATACGCTACTTCATTTTGTTAGTAGTAGGAATAAGGTCGATCAGCCTTCGGTAGAACAAGGTCCAGGAGAAAAAAATGCATCCACGTCATGTAACGTTTCGCGCGATTGTGGTAAAGCGCCGCACCGCACTACATTATTGGGAACTGCGAAGATTAAAGTTTGTACTAAATACGGACACCAATATTTGTTGCGTTGTTTAGTGGACCCTGGCTCGCAATGTGATTACATCACGAAACAGTGTTGCAAACGTTTGTACCTACCGATCTCCAATAAAACACCAGTTAGGGAGGTGCAAGGAATCGGTGGGGTGTCGCAGAAGATTTTAGGTGTTACTTCTTTGCAGTTTAGCTCCCGCTTTGATGAAAATAAACTTTATCATATTGAACCGCTAGTTGTTCCCGCTATAACTGGACAATTACCCGAGTCGTTAATAGACGTTTCGAAAATTAGTTATATAAATAATTTACGTTTAGCTGACGATCAATTCCATACACCAGGTGACATTGACGTTTTATTAGGGGTTAACACTTATTTACAAATTTTGTTAACTGATAAAATAATTAATTCGCAATCGCCGAGTGCCATAGAAACGTCATTAGGATACATAATAATGGGAGATGCAGATATCGACTTTCCTACTTGCATGCCGCGTTCTTTAGTTTCTTATCCTACTCGTATTGATAATAGTCAAACGTCGCTCACGCATTCGCTCGAAAAATTTTGGAAGTTAGAGGAGCTGCCGCAAAAAACTTATTTGAGTCCTGATGAACAGGAATGTGAGAATATTTATACTTCCACTACTCGTCGCAATTTGAACGGACGATATGTTGTCGCCCTGCCCTTCAAGGACGCGCCTGATAAGTTAGGTGATTCTTTTATAACCGCTAAAAAACGCTTCTCGCTCCTAGAGAGACGTTTTTAATAAATGTCCCGATCTTCGCTCCCGCTACAATGAAGTTATTTAAGAATACATCAACAAGGGTTTTTTATCATTGGTTGTTTCAAATAATTTTACGGAACCTTGCTTTTATCTCCCGCACCACCCTGTCATACGTAATGATAAAAGTACAACTAAATTGCGAATAGTGCTCGACGCAAGCGCTAAGTCAGATAATGACATTTCATTAAATGATATTTTACATAGTGGGCAAAATTTACAGTCTGATATTTTTAATATTTTAATAAACGTACGAGTTTATCGCATCGCCTTTTTTGCCGACGTTAGGCAAATGTATTTATGCATTGAAGTACAAAAATCGCACCGCGCGTTTCAACGCATTCTTTATCGCTTTTCTAATGAGGAAGACATACAAACATACGAATTTAATCGTGTGACTTTTGGTTTACGCTCTTCTCCTTTTCTTGCGCTACGCACATTACGTCAGTTGGCTTCCGAGGAGAGGGAGTCCTATCCTTTGGCTGCTTCGGTGGTCGAACGAGATATTTATATGGACGATATCGCGTCCTGCGCGCCCTGCGTCAACAGCGCCGTTGACGTAGCCACTGAACAAATGTTTCAGCGTGGAGGATTTGAATTGGTTAAGTGGACTAGTAACAGTTCAGAGCTTTTACAGCACATCCCCGCAACGCACCGTCAGCTTGACGAGGTCTCATTCGACGACCAAATTATTTTTAAAATATTGGATCTTCGTTGGCACCCCCCGCAACTGATTCTTTTTCTTTTCTAGTTTCGCCGCCGCCGCTCGCTTGTACCAAGCGTTCTATTTTATCCGCAACCGCTCGCTTGTATGATGTTCTGGGGCTCGTGGGTCCAGTAATTCTTTTCTCTAAGCTTCTCATTAAAACCTTATGGGTTCTCAAACTTGACTGGGCCCAGGCTCCGCCCGCTCACGTTGTCACTGCATGGCAACAATATATTTCAGTTACCTTTGATATCGAAATTAAAGTTTCCTCCCCATATGGGTATAAATAAGAATTCGCAAGTCTCGCTAGTCGCGTTCGCCGACGCCAGTGAAAGGGCGTATGGCTGCGTGATTTATGATTTATTCGCACATCGTTAATGATGATGACTCACTAGTGATAACGCTACTAATTTTATTGCTTCGCGTTCATACTTTAAGAACTTCATTCCTTTTTACGGTCAGACGAATATTATAAAGTATTTAATCAGATCCTTTCTGATAACCGCATCACATGGAAACTTAACCCTCCAAACGCTCCACATTTTGGTGGGCTTTGGGAGTCAAATATAAAGATAGTAAAGTGTCATTTATTTCGCGTCATAGGTAAGCAAATCCTCACGTATGAGGAGTTGCTTACTGTCCTCACTCAGGTCGAACGCATATTAAATTCACGACCGCTTTACGTGTTAAGTAGCGATCCGGCGGAACCTACTGCACTTACGCCCGCGCATTTCCTCGCTGTTAATCCATTTGGATGTTTACCCGCCGCGGATCTTAGTAAGGAACGCATTAATCTTTTATCACGTTTTTCATTGCTTGATTCGATAGTTCAGTCATTCTGGAAGCGCTTCAGATCAGAATACTTACATACACTACAAGCAAGAGAAAAGTGGAATAAACATTCTATTAATTCCATTTCTGTAGGAACCGTTGTTCTTATCGATATGGATAACGCTCCGCCTCTTCAGTGGCCGCTAGGCGTCGTCACTGAACTGTTTCCTGGTAGGGATGGTGTGGTGCGCGTTGCACAAGTGAAGACTAAGAGCTCCACTTTGCAGCGGCCTATTGTTAGACTTTGCCCTCTACCAACACAATAATATTTCTATATGCCTATGTAGTTTATATTTTATAAGTTATAGTTTAAGTATAAATTCTCATCCCGCTATTATAATATTTTTATTAATTTACTAATTATATTCATCGCATCGCCTCTGTTCACCGCATATATAGTTTTTTCTATATGATATTAACTCCGCTGTATATATTTATGTTTATTTTTTTTAATTCGCTATTTGAGGAGACCTCAAGGCCGGGGGGATGTTCGCGCCAATTAAGTCATTTCACCTCCCTCCCCTTCACCCTCCCTCTCTTCCCCGCAAGCGCACTATTACATAATATGGATCAGGAAGATCTATCAAGTCAGTCTGCCTTCGTCCCGCCGCCGACGCGCACGCCGCCGACGCGTATGCAAGTCCTCTAGTGACAACCGCACCGCAAGCCACCTAACACGTGGTCATCAGACTCGCTGCATCGCCGCCATCACCGCTGTCAATAGTTTTGTGATTTAACTGACTTCAAGTGATAAATAAGTGTGAAAGACAACATCAGTTCCCGGGCAAGAGAAGGCTGCATCAGTACACGAGCATAGCATCTGCTCCAGCACCAGGTTAGTAGTGCGCTCCCTTTATCAATCCTTCTCGTTTTCCACCATTAATTCAAACCGCAACTTACAGTCCACAATTCCATCACCCGCAGTGGGGGACCACCCTCATTCCCCCCCTTTCTCCAACAATTCTGGTTCTTGTCGAGCCGGACTCCCTCCACTTGATCTAGGAGAGCACGAACGTCATAGCCTTCTCCGTCTCTGGATGTAGCTTTCACAAGCGCAGTGGCAAGCAAGACTTGTTGTTGAATTTTATCCTTACCGAAACAGGAAATCAGTGACGTAGAGGATGTAACTGCAGCTTCCGAGGTGGTGGCAACGCATTCACTTAATTTGTTAGACGAATCTACTTCAGAAATTTTGCCACCTTGGGGATGTAATAGCACGTGATGCTTTCTTTTACAAATCCGACATTTAATGTTAGAACGACAGTCCTTGGCCGAATGATTGCTACCCATGCAATTGAAACAGATGTTGTTATTGAATACAAAATTACGACGGGCAAGGACAGGTTCCTTAAGAAATTCTTTACACATGGGAAGTTTATGGTTAGACTTACAAAATGAACACACAATATCATTAACATTTTTTGTATGTAATGATTTAACCTTCGCTATTTGACTATGCCCTGTCGGCCTGGTACCCAGAAATTCAAAAGCTCGAAATCTATTTGTTAAAAATTCCGTAAACTGTTTATAAGTGGGCAATTCGTCAGAAGAGTCTGAAGTACTAAATTCCCACTGACGTCTAGTTTCTGGGTCTAATTTTAAACACAAGATGTGAATAATTAAAATGTCCCACTCTTTTGTATTTATGCCTAAATTTGCAAGTGTTGCTAAACAATCATTAGTAGTGTCCACAAGAGATTTAAGGCCACTAGCTGACTCGACAACAAGATTTTTTTGACTTAGGAGGCGTTTCAACACATTATTAGAAATAAGTTTTTTATTATTATAACGACTGACTAATAGTTCCCAGCACCTCTCAAAATTTGCCTCTTGTGTCGGTATGTGCCGCAGAAGCTGTTCTGCTTCCCCACCTAAATACCCCTTTAAGTAGTGCAAACGCTGTACGTTATCTATAGAATTGTTTTTAATTATCAGCGAATCAAATAATTCTTTAAATGTTGCCCATTCCGAATAATTCCCAGTAAATGTAGGAATGTTTATTTTAGGTAGTTTTACATGTGAAGTAATGTTTGTGCCAACATTAGAAATAAAACTTTCATTGCTTGTTTGCACGATAAACTTGGACAGCCCTTGTTTAAGTTCGCATTTATATTCTAAATATTTTTCTTCTGTGTTATCATAAACATCACTGGAACTGTATGTTAATGCCTCCAATTTGGATTGGAACGACTGTACTAGTTTATCATGTCCTGTTACAAAATTTGACCATAACTGTTCTAAGTTTTCTAATCTACTTTCAATATATTCTTTAGTTATTCTTTCTTTAGGAGATTTTTTAAAATTTTTATATGCTTTATTAAGTCTAGATTGGATATCAAATTGTAAAGCTATTAACGACTCCATTGTTACTTCCATAAGAGAAGTTATATAATTGAATTCAAATAACACAATTAATTTAAAATATTACAAGTATTAGAGCGCGTTGTAAATTACTTCAAAATATTCTAAGTCCCCAACTAGCATGAACACCAAAATAAACTTAAGTTGATGAGAAAAAATTACAAGTGTTTTAAAAGCAGTAAATCGCTCCAAAATTGGACATAGATTCCCCGTCTGTATGAAATTTAATAAAATATTCTAAGTTCCTAACCAGCATGCGACTAAATAAACTAAGTTTCGATATAGGTAGTTGATCAATAAAATTCAGAAAAAAATTACAAGTGTTTTAACAAATATTTTAAAATTGGACATAGATTCCTCGTCCGTATCAAATTAAACAAATTATTCTAAGTTCCAAAAAAGCAAAAAATAAACTAAGTTATGAAACATTTATCAGAAAATATTCTAAGTGTTTGAGCAAGTTGTAAATCGATATAAAATTGGGCATAGGTTCCCCGTCTAACTCGAATTAACGAAATTATTCTAAGTCCTTAACTAACATGCACACGAAATTGATTAAGTCCAAATAAATAAACACAACACTTAGGAATTTTCCAAGTCTCTGTTCAATCACTAATGTATTAAAGTTAATTATTATTTTCTTCGATACTTTGACGAGATTCTATCTTTACTTTGAACATCACTAATTCACCAATGTTACGACTTGAAATTCAAATAAGTCAAAGTTACTCACAGTTTTACTTCTTGGTACCACTGACTTAGTTTCCTTCCTTACGAAGACGTCCGTTCGGAATGTCCAGCCAGCCAGCCAGACTCCCAACTGCAACACCCGTACAAATGCTCCCGGCTGCACTCCTTGGCGACTCCCAGTTGCGCCACTCGTACAAATGCTCCCGGCTGCAATCCTTGGCGACTCCCAGCTGCGCCACTCCACTGCTGCAACTCTCCCGGCTGCTCCTCACCGCAAATGCTCGACCTGACAGTTTCCTCCCGCAAGGGAACTGTCGGAAGCAGCAGAGCCCGTGCGTGCTCCACCAGCTTCCAGCTTACGTTTGCGACAGCGATCCACTGCCCGCAAGCTACTTCTCCAAAAACCTCCTGGCTCTGTCTACTAAAGCAGACAGAAATCCGGTTCGCTCAAAGGACCATGGAAGAATTCTGACTCCTGACCTGAGCTCTCGCGGTGGTCCAAGAGGACACAGTTAATACGGGAATGGTTGTTTTCAAAATAAAAACACCGCGGTCACCGTATCAACCAATTTATTAATAATAAATTTTGTCCGCACCTTATACTTTTTACAAAGGAATCTTAACACCGTGATCTAGATGCTTAGTACAGCGCCATCTAGTTTGCCAACTAAAGAAATATTTTACATCCCCCGAAACGGCTTGACCGATTCTCATGAAATTTTGTGAGCATATTGAGTAGGTCTGAGAATCGGCCAACATCTATTTTTTATCCCCCTAAGTAATAAGGGTGGCCCACCCCAAACATTTGAATGCGGTACGGAGTTCGCGGGGTCAGCTAGTTGTGACTATACATTGAGATGTAAGGTATCCTATCTTTCAAGTTGGATCAAACTACACACGGTGTGCAAATTTTATTAAAATCGGTTAGTAGTTTAGGAGTCCATCGCGGACAAACAACGTGACACGTAATTTATATCATAATATATTAAGATAGATGCATTATAGATGTTATATTTGTAGTGTAGCACAAATTAATAATAATTTTTTGTCCGTGCTGGGGCGGATTAAGAATACTAACCCCAGCCCCATGTCGGGATACCAGGGTGTCGTAAGAGGCGACTAAACCCGACAACTGCTCGGTGGTAAGGTACCTTCCTGGGGCCTGGCTGGGTGGCGACCACCCTCGGGTCGGAGTCAACCGTTTAATGCCTCTGGCTTGCCTTGGTGTGCCTCTGGCGTGTTTCGGTTGTGAGCCTGAGATCCAGTTCTCCCTGTCCCACCCTTCCCTATCCCTATATTGCTCCGTTGATGCCTCTTGGGTTTCCGTTGGATTCAAGGCGCCTTTGCCCTGGTAGCCGTGGTGTGTCGGCGCGGGAGCCAGGAAGACCCGGTGAAACGGCTGTCCGCTGGCCGCCCGCTGGTCAGTTGGGGACCCGAACCCAGGCCTCACTGCTAACCTCTGGCCTGGGAGGCTGTCCCGCCAACCAGCGAAAAATCCCGTTGTGTGGTGCCGTGCCGGGGTAAGAGACCGGAGGGGGGCCCGGCAGCTGCGCACGGGGGGGACCGGGGGCCCTTTCGTCCCCCGCGCCGGCAACCCACGTCCTGCCATCGGCTTGGCGTTAAGAAGCCTACGCCAGGGCCTGAGGGGCACCAACGGAGCAATTCCCTTCACATTCCCCACTCCTCTTTTTTTTTTACAGTTTTTCTTTATGGGCAGAGTCAAGAAAAGTAAAGTGCTTTCAGCGGCTATCCCCCCCACACTTACTGTGGACATGTGCAATATCAGGGGACTACATTCCAACCTGAATGCTGTCCACCAACACCTAGAGATAGCAAAGCCGGCTTTACTTTTTCTCACGGAGACACAAATTGCACCACCTGACGATACGTGCTTTGGGCACGTGTAGACGCTGGGGCTAGAACCCGAATCTACGCGTGCCTCTATAGGTCCTATAGCGGAGACGCGGAGACGACTCGATTATTTGAGCACGTCCAAAAGACTTCCGACAGAGTGCTGGAACAGTGTCCCTCGGCTGAGCTGGTGATTCTGGGTGACTTCAACGCTCACCACACCGAATGGTTGGGATCCAGAATCACCGACTTTGCTGGCAGGGCCGCTTACAACTTCTCCTTGGCATATGGCGCCGCAGTCTGGTTGCGGTGGTCGGGCGGGACCTCTCGCTCCCCCGCGTTGTGAGCGCGATGCTGGGGAGCGAGAGAGCGTGGGCGGCGGTTGCCTCCTTCTGCGAATCCGTAATGTCGCAGAAGGAGGCAGCGGAGCGCGCGCGAGAGGAAGACCCTCTTGCGCCCGCGCTCCGGAAGCGGCGAAGGGGACGGAGGAGGCGGGCGTATGACCGCCTTCACCTTCCCGATGGTGAGCAGCGGGCGACAGGTGCGGAGGCTCCTCCGCCCGCATTGCACCGCTCACCATCAGTGGATACGGGGACGGTCGCGCACTCTCGACCGTCCCCGTTGCCCCACCCATCATAAGGGGGGGGCGCGAAGGGCTCGCCATATAGGCGGGGCTCGCCGGAGGGGGACTGGATGTAAAGGCTCTGCCGGATTCCCAGGCCCCCTCCAGGAGGCGAAGCCGGAGTGCCGCTGGGGGTTTTAGTGGGTATACCAGGGGGTATTGACCCTGGGGAGTCCCACATACCCCTCCGCGGGAGGGGATGCGTAACGCATTTCCCCCAGCGAAACCAAAAAAAAAAAAAAAAAAGGTGGTACACACTTTCACCAGAGTACCAGATATTGAGACCCATACTGCCTCTCTGCTGGACCTTCTGCTGACCACCCATCCATCTGACTACCGGGTGACGGTTGGGGCCCCACTTGGAACTTCTGACCATTGCCTGGTAAGTTCTGCCGTACCATTGCCGCCCCCAGAAGGTTCTCGGCCCAATGGGAAGCGTCAAGTCTGGCATTACGGGTCAGCGGACTGGGATGGACTCCGGGAATTCCTGGCTTCCTACCCCTGGAGGCAGCTGTTCTTCACCTCGGGTGATTCTAGCACGTGTGCGGAATCGATAGCCGATGTGATACGACAGGGCATGATTGGTTTTATTCCCAACTCTGTAGTATCCATTGGCGGGCGAAACAAGCCCTGGTTTAATGGTTCTTGCGCTAAGGCTTCTAGCCTTAAGCAAGAAGCTTTTAAAACCTGGGCTGATGCGCACACGCGCAAGGACCCCGAAACGTCTAAGCTTCGGAAAAAAATCAACGCTGCCTCCCGTTCGGCAAAGAAGCAAATAGCCAAGGCGAAGTTTAGGCACGTCGGCAGAATTGGCCAGCGTCTATCAAGCTACCATTGCGGGAGTCGAGCTTTTTGGTCGCTTGCCAAGGCTGTCGAAGGTAACTTCTGTCGGTCGTCTCTACCATCTTTACGCAAACCGGACGATACTCTGGCTCACACGGCAAAAGGGAAAGCCGATCTCCTGGGTACCCTGTTTGCCTCAAACTCGACTTTGAACGACGGAGGTGCCACACCGCCGACCATCAAGCAGTGTGAGAGCTCGATGAAGGACGTGCGTTTCACTCAAAAGGCCGTCAGACGAGCTCTGCTAGCCCTCGATGTCAAGAAGTCGAGCGGGCCGGATAATATCCCCGCGATCGTATTAAAGACGTGCGCTCCCGAGTTGGCTCCCGTCTTAACGCGCTTATTCTCGCTTTCCTACACCACTAGTATAGTACCGTCTTCGTGGAAGGTAGCCCTAGTACACCCAATCCCGAAAAAGGGTGACCGCAGTGACCCGTCCAACTACAGGCCCATTGCGATAACCTCCCTGCTCTCTAAGGTGATGGAGCGTTATAAAGTTCGGTAAAAACTACTTTGCAACAATCCGCAACCAGAACGTATGATGGTGTATACCTTTTTCATGCAATAGCACCTCCCTCCCTCCCACATAGGACACATGCACATGCAACAACAAAAAGTATACACCAACATACGTACCACCACCAACACGTGTTTCGCCCCAAAACAGAGCATCATCAGGGTTATTGACTCTACGACGGTCACCCGCAAAGTGAGGCAATCAATCCGGGAATTCTTCTCGAGCCCCGCAAGGGGCCCGGGGCGCATGTTTCGGGACTTCCCCTGCCATGTGTCTCTTGCGCGGGCCATAAATATGGTCCCGGTCATTGGGGGGGGGACCGGGTGGTCCCCGTCGTGGTCTTCTTTTTCTTCTTAGTTATTGGTCTTCTTACTTGATTTCAGGTCCGACCTGGGCGTCTTCTTGAAGAGGAACTGTCAGGAGTCCGGTGTGGGGGGGAATTTTTTTTTTTTTTTTTTTAAATTTTTTTTTTTTTTTTTTTTTTTTTTTTTAATAATACTATATTTTTTTTACTATATATGATATATACATGTTTTTTTTTTGTTATAATAAATAAATATTTTTTTTTTAAATATATATGTTCTTTTTATTTTTTTTTCCCTATCCACACCTTTCTCCGGACAGTCCTGGCGTCTTCTCTTCTTGGGCTGCTGGTGTTAAGTCCTCCCGCGACTAATCCTGCGCGAGCAGGTCGCGCGGGAAGGCTCGGCGGTCTGGGGGGCGCGCGTGCAGAGGCGCCAGCCCGCGCAGATGCGCGAGGAGCGACGCGTCCGTGCGCGCGAACATCCTTTGGGCAAGGCAGCTGATGAACTCGTCCAGCGGCTCGACCCGGAGGTCCCTCTGGATGGTTGAGTTTCTCACGTAACGGGGCGCGTTGGCTATCCTTCTCAGTGTCACGCTTTGCACTGCGCGTAAGCGCTTGCGCTGCGCTTCACTGAGAAGGGCGAACCAGGCCGGCCCCGCGTACGTGAGACGGGAGCGAACATAGGCCTTATAAATAGCCACTCTGGCCTTCAGAGGGAGACTCGAGGTGAGCACCGGGCGAAGTACAGCAGCTGCCGCCCTCGCCTGCGTGGTGGCAGTCCCAACATGTGGTACCATGGTCAGCATCTGATCGATGGTCACGCCAAGGTATTTAGCCTTGGTGGACCATTCGATTTCCTGTCCCAGGAGCTTCAGGGTGGGATCTTTTTGCGAGGAGCCGCCGATCCTGACGGCCTGCGTTTTTCCCACGTTAACCGACAACCTCCATTTAGCGAGCCAGTCGGGGAGCGCATTTAGTACACGCTGCATCTTTACGATCGCGTGCGCCGAGTTTAAAGACGTTGTTACGTAGGCGGCATCGTCTGCATAAAGTGCTAGCAGCGCCTCCTCAGGCGCCGGGATGTCGTCGGTGTAACAGGAATAGCAGGCCGGGGACAGACAGCTCCCTTGTGGGACACCGGCCTCTATGTGACGTACGCTCGATAGAGCCCCGTCTACCAACACCCTAAAGCTCCTATCTTGCAAGAAGCTGGAGATCACTCTGATGATGCGCCGGGGCGCCGACGACTGCAGTAGCTTGTACAGCAAGCCGTCGTGCCAAACACGGTCAAACGCCTTCTCCATGTCGAGGAATACTGCACACGCGCGTTCCTTTTTGTTGAGGGCCGCGGTAACGTGATGCAGTACCCTCGACAGCTGGAGAGTCGTGCTGTGTTCCGGCCGGAATCCAAACTGCTCGGGACGAGGTGTTAGGTGAGGCACGAGGTGTTTGAGCAACAGTGACTCAAACACCTTGGACAGCGTGGGCAGCAGGGTGATCGGCCTATAGCTCGAGGGCTGCAGTATGTTTTTCCCCTGCTTGGGCAACATAATAACGTGCCCAATTTTCCATATGTGCGGGAATTTGCCCGTGCGCAGAATACCATTATATAGGCAGGTGATGGCTCCTACCGTCCTTCGCGGGAGGTGGCGGAGCGCTGCATTTGTAATGCCGTCTGCGCCGGGAGCCTTCTTGGCTTTCGTCCTTTCAATAGCACGCTGGACCATGCTCGGGGAAAAGACCACCGGGTCTTCGTCCGGAGCTATAGGCGCTGCCAGATGTTCAATCACGTGTCGCGTTACCTCCCCTACGTGCTCTGTCTCGTCAGTAGGGTTCGGCCGGAACTGGCGCTCTAGGTGTTCGGCGAAGATCTCTGCGCGATCTTCCGCCCGGTATCTCGGCGTACCATCAGAGTGGAGAAGCGGGCGTACCGGGGCTGGGGTGCTCTTGAACGACCGGCACAATCGGTGAATCGACGGCCAGTCGTCGTGAGCTAATGATGAGATTGATAGATGTTTAGCAAAATTTGACCTATCGCTGTGGCCATGTCTGTACGCAGCAATATGTTCACGATATCTACGATCGAATGTCCTACCAGTTTGACCCACGTATACTCCGTTGCAATCAGAGAATCATTAAACACAATAACAACGATTGTATTACACTGCTGAATGAACAAATCGATGTTTCCAACTCTCCTCTATTGCATATTTTTACCAACCAATCGGTCAGTTGATTTCACTCGATTCTTTTTAATGTTTCGAGTGACATCAACTTGACATTTGACATAATACATTTTGACGTATCACAAACGTCACTTCACCGAGTCCGATGGAGGGGAGTTGAAAACGTATATAAGGGGGCTGGATCGGCCATTGCCTCACTTTGCGGGTGACCGTCGTAGAGTCAATAACCCTGATGATGCTCTGTTTTGGGGCGAAACACGTGTTGGTGGTGATACGTATGTTGGTGTATACTTTTTGTTGTTGCATGTGCATGTGTCCTATGTGGGAGGGAGGGAGGTGCTATTGCATGAAAAAGGTATACACCATCATACGTTCTGGTTGCGGATTGTTGCAAAGTAGTTTTTACCGAACTTTATAACAATGGAGTTCCGCAAAGTAACGCCTGATTCTATTAATTTTATGTGATGGAGCGTGTTATAAATACGCAGCTCCTTAGGTACCTCGAGAAGCACCGGTTGATCAGCGATCGTCAGTATGGCTTTCGCCAGGGCCGGTCGGCCGGTGATCTCTTGGCATACCTCACACACCGCTGGGCTGAAGCCGTCGAGGGCAACGGGGAGGCTCTGGCAGTCAGCCTGGATATCGCAAAGGCCTTTGACCGGGTCTGGCACAGGGCCCTTCTCGCGAAGCTTCCATCTTACGGTCTTCCCCTGAGGCTATGCAACTGGGTGGCAAACTTTCTGTCTGAGCGGCAGATTAAGGTCGTTGTTGACGGATGCTGCTCAGATATGAAACCCATTAATGCCGGTGTTCCCCAAGGCTCAGTACTGTCTCCTACACTATTCATTCTGCATATCAATGACATGCTGCAACAATCACGCAGTATACATTGCTATGCAGATGATAGTACGGTAGACGCACTATACACCTGTCGAGCCAATGCCTCTCGGTCACAAGTGGAGGAAAGTAGAATCAAACTTGTGTCTGAAGTCGAGAACTCTCTGGAGCGGGTCTCGGAATGGGGTCGACTTAACCTTGTCGAGTTTAACCTCACGAAGACACAAGTTTGCGCGTTTACCGCTAAAAAAACTCCATTTGTTATAGCGCCCAAGTTCCAAGGTACCGCGCTCACCGTCGGTGAAAGTGTCGGTATCTTGGGAGTTGACATTACGAGTAAAGTGCAGTACCGGAGTCATTTGGAGCACAAAGCCAAATTGGCGTCCAAAAAGCTTAGTGTCCTCAATAGGGCGAGGCAGTACTTCACTGCGGGGCAACTCCTGACGCTGTACAAGGCCCAGGTCAGACCCCATATGGAGTACTGCTCTCATGGCAGGAGCACCAAAATACCAGCTACACCCATTTGACTCCGTTGAAAAGCGCGCAGTCGGAATCGTCAACGACCCAAGATTGACTGACAGGCTAGAACCGCTCAGCTTGCGAAGAGACATAGGCTCGCTCTGCGTGTTCTACCGACTTTACTATGGTGAGTGCTCCGAGGAACTTTTCAGACTAATGCCTACATCACCATTCCATGATTATACCACCAGACGAAGGTTAAAGTTCCACAGGCACCATCTGGACTCGTGGCGGTCCTCCACAGTCCGCTTTGCACGGACGTGTAGGTTATGGGACAACCTTCCAGCTGAGGCATTCCCAGTGGACTATAACATGGGGTTCTTCAAGAAAGCTGTAAAAAAAGCACTCCTCCAAAGCCGGCAATGCTCGGGTGGCTCCCCTGGGGTTGCCCGTGTCCATAGGCGACGGTGATCGCTTAACATCACGCGGCCCGTCTGCCTTTTTGTTCGGTTTACATATAAAATAAAATAAAAAGTCAGTTTGTAGTCAGTGTCGAGGAGAATAACAAGTAAACGTGAAAGAGTAGTGTGAGTAAATTAATATTTTTAAGTTTTTTGTTAATGACAGATGTTCTTCTTTGCTAACGCTTCAAATGCTCACGCACTCAAGTTCGCTTGTCAGTACACATCACTACTACAGCCAGAGCACATTGGACTTAGTGAAATAGAATATACAAAAACAACACAACTGTAAGTACTTTCAGTTTATTATTAGTCCCAATGGTAAAAGTGCGATCGGCACGAATTTCTCTGTCCCGAGCTTACCCTACTCGCATTTTACGTTCTTTGTTATTACCCTCTATGTTAATTAGGGTAAGCTCGCCACATCACACCTTACGCTCACGTCGAACAATTACGTAGATTGCCCTATGTGATAAGATCTACAATATTCTACCTAACGTGGATACCGCACATTAGTGCCGGCAACCGTACCTATCTAGCACAGCAATTCTCTAAATTGCTTCACTTACAAATGTTGTAGTGGTGACACTTCCTTTGTTAAGCTATAAATGTTAAACTTATAATTACAATGAAATGAAATGGAATGAAATGAAATGAAAATACTTTATTGTTGACTGTTTACATACATAGAATAAGATGTTTAAAATTATAATTGGAGTTTTAAACAGTCTACCATGTTCTGGCATACAATATTATTAAATTAACTAAAAATATTTTGTTTTAAGAACCGATAAGAATAATCTTAACGATCATCAATAAACTTATTATAAATAATAATAATAAACGTTACACACTCATAGCCCCACAGTGAGGTAATTAATACCCTGTGTCGTTGGCACACATACAAAGACAGGAACACAAACACCTAGACCGAGAACAGAAATTTATACTCATCATTCAAATTTCTGTTTTACTGTGAATTGAACCCGGAACCCCAATAGCCAGTCCGGCATGGTAACTTATAATAAATCATTATTTTCTTAAAATTCGCACTATAAAATTAATAATATTAAATTCACAGCATATTCGATTGTTATCCTGTTTTGGCGTCAAAATATTTGTTAAGACTGTAAAAATTATTAACAAGAAGCCATTCTTTCAATTTCTTCTTAAATCTTGGTAATGACTAGACATCGGATTATATGCACTATCAAAATGCCAAAATAAGCATGCAAATATGCACTAAAAAAAGGCGAAATATGCATAAAATATGCAAAATAAAAAAACGTTTACAATTAGAATTTACGTTTATTATTTCATCATTATCTTCTCACATTATAATTTAAAATTATACATACATATTAATTATATAATATGTATAATTCTTGAACAGTAAACGCTATTATATTTTTCCAGATTTTCTGCAGCAAACTTGTGACGTTTGTCACTTAATATCAATTTATAGGCTGAAAATCATATTTCAACGTCAACTGACGTTACCGGACAGAACTTAAAATGTGGCGCCATTTCTGCAGAGACCTCTTCAGGCAGTTTGTCCGGTGCCGTATAAACGCCTCAATTTTCTTTATGCTTTCAAAACCGGGGTTTTTTACAAAACTGCATTTAATTTGCCACGAACCTTTTGCGATAGAGAACTCGGAAGGGCGCGGCCGTTACTCTGTTCAACCAACTTTTCTATTATTTCCAAGGACTGACGCAGAGGAAAGTTTTTAGATTCTAATTTCTCCATTTCATCGGGTATATTGCTGAAATGTGTTGCAATAATAGCAATATTTTTGAGGGATCCTTAAATGCCAGCTGGCTCGCATCAATTTCAATGGCGTCTGATCTTTCAAATTTTCCAACTACTTCCTTTATAGCGTCGAAATTTTCAGCATAAAACAATACAGCTTTCAACCAACTTCCCCACCGCGTAATATTGGTTCTGGGGGTAGTGCTACGTTTGGTAGTTGCTCTTCATCGGATTCATTCAGTGGGCAGACGTGTCGACTACATAATGCAACATGCCAAACACGTATACCTAACTATTGAAATAAGCACTATCAATGAAAAAGTCTCAAAATATGCAATAACGCTATAAAAATAGTATTATATGCATTTGCATATGCAAATATGCAAATGCATATAATCCGATGTCTAGTAATGACAAATCTTTGAATGAGTTACGTTAATTATTGTACACTTTAATAACATTAATTAATTAATTAACATTAATCCCGTAGCTACAGGAATTAGACAAACTCTAACAAACAACATTATACTAAAAACATTCCCTTCAGTCGATCGCTCAGATCTCTCTCTGTTCTCCTGGATTGTATAAAAATTTTTTCAACCCTTTTTTTATGTCCCACTGCTGGTCACAGGTCTCCTCTCACAAGTGAGAGGGATTTAGGCCATAATCCACCACGCTGGCCAAGTGCGGATCGGTGGACGTCATGCTTTACCACTCGGCCATCGCTGATCACTAGACATCGGATTATATGCATTTGCATATTTGCATATGCAAATGCATATAATACTATTTTTATAGCGTTATTGCATATTTTGAGACTTTTTCATTGATAGTGCTTATTTCAATAGTTAGGTATACGTGTTTGGCATGTTGCATTATGTAGTCGACACGTCTGCCCACTGAATGAATCCGATGAAGAGCAACTACCAAACGTAGCACTACCCCCAGAACCAATATTACGCGGTGGGGAAGTTGGTTGAAAGCTGTATTGTTTTATGCTGAAAATTTCGACGCTATAAAGGAAGTAGTTGGAAAATTTGAAAGATCAGACGCCATTGAAATTGATGCGAGCCAGCTGGCATTTAAGGATCCCTCAAAAATATTGCTATTATTGCAACACATTTCAGCAATATACCCGATGAAATGGAGAAATTAGAATCTAAAAACTTTCCTCTGCGTCAGTCCTTGGAAATAATAGAAAAGTTGGTTGAACAGAGTAACGGCCGCGCCCTTCCGAGTTCTCTATCGCAAAAGGTTCGTGGCAAATTAAATGCAGTTTTGTAAAAAACCCCGGTTTTGAAAGCATAAAGAAAATTGAGGCGTTTATACGGCACCGGACAAACTGCCTGAAGAGGTCTCTGCAGAAATGGCGCCACATTTTAAGTTCTGTCCGGTAACGTCAGTTGACGTTGAAATATGATTTTCAGCCTATAAATTGATATTAAGTGACAAACGTCACAAGTTTGCTGCAGAAAATCTGGAAAAATATAATAGCGTTTACTGTTCAAGAATTATACATATTATATAATTAATATGTATGTATAATTTTAAATTATAATGTGAGAAGATAATGATGAAATAATAAACGTAAATTCTAATTGTAAACGTTTTTTTATTTTGCATATTTTATGCATATTTCGCCTTTTTTTAGTGCATATTTGCATGCTTATTTTGGCATTTTGATAGTGCATATAATCCGATGTCTACTGATCACATTGCACAATATTGATGACATATTGTTAAACTCACTCGCAAAAGAAAACGTATGTAATTTTACTCTCCTTGAGTATGATGTATAGCCTCATTTGAATGTTTCCAGATCAAGTCATGGAAACCGCAATAATAAATCTCAATAGATCTGAGAACAATACCTTATGCACTTACAATGCGCTCTTAAAAACTATTTGTTATTTACAAAATACTCGTATTTTAAGTACGTTATGGAAAGATTGCAGAGTATGAAATAATAACTGCTTAAAAACATAAATGTTATGATTACTATGTGGTCAAACTCCACGAATAAGTAACTACAAAAACAAGACAGCTATGGATTCCTTTTCATGCTGAAAATGCACAGGCAACTTTTTGTTGTTGTTAAGTAAGTTTGAAGATAATTTTGTTAAACTTCATTACAGATATAAATTCCTCTAACTTGTGCTTTTATTTTTTGTATTTATAAGGAACTAGTCCATCCATCATTAATCCATACTTTATATATAAATTAAAAAGGACTTAAAATGTATTTACTTAAAAACATATTATTCAGTCACTTAATTTCTAAATGATGAACAAATAAAAGAAATAATATAACTGAAATCTTAATGTATATAAATAAAGTAAAGGGTTTTCTTTGTACGTAAAGACACGGTTTTCTCTATTATCATTAACTCCAATAAACTTTCCGTTAGGGTGGTAAATACCCCTTAGTACGTAGATGATAGTAAGGGAGTTTGATCGCGGTGGGTGGAAGTGGATGGAAAATTTTGAAAAATAAAATATCTGTACTTTTCTAACTAATAGGGACTTCTAGGTGGATCACAAAATTTCTGGGATGATCTAGGTAACTATTTTAATTTTATTGAGAATGTTCGAGAAAGTTCCAGAAACTTCTCGAATCATTTGGATTTTTTTAAATAATTTTAATTAATTGAGAATATTCGAGAAAGCTTCTCAAATGATCTGGATTTTTTTTAATAATTGTAATATTTTTTCGAATGATCTGGAGATTTTTAAAATAATTGCGATTTTTTAATTAATTGTAAATATTCGAGAAAGTTCCAGAAACTTCTCGAATGATCTGAAGATTTTTAAAATAATTGCAAACTGTTTTAATTAATCTGTTTTTCTCAAATGAAAAAGGAAAATCCTACTAATATTATAAACGCAAAAGTTTGTAAGTATGGTATGTTTGTTACTCTTTCACGTAAAAACTACTGAATGGATTTAAATACAATTATATAGCCTATACATCAGAATAATATGTAGGCTACAATTTATAAAGATATTATGTGAATTGTCCAAAATATAACGATAAGTGTCAAGTAAGTAGGAAAAAATCTACCAGCTGCGAGCTATTCTGGAGTGCGCTGCCAAAACCGCTAGAGTTACACTTTCGTTATGTATGATGGAAATGTATATCTCAAATAGTCCTACAAAAAAGCCGGTCCACGGAACTTCAGAAGGGACTTCACTTTATGCTAATGATACTCTCTAACGCGGGTGAAACCGCGGGGCACAACTAGTAATTTATAAATAATAAAAATAAACAATAAATAAGAGAAATAATGTAACTAAAATAAATTATAAATAAGATATTTCGCGGCATATAAACCCGTGAGGTTTTATTTCCGCCAGCTATTTACCTCTCGGCGTACAAAAACCCATTATTGTGGGTGCCCAAAGCTAATGATAGTTAGCCACATACGGTTCAAATATAATAAAATAAATTTGTGTAAAAAGCACAAAACTGGGTTTAATTTATTTTAACTACCTAATGAAAATTATAATGTAATAATTATTTGCGTTTATTTTATTTTAGTGCACTTTATTGTAAATGATAAATTTACTTTTAAATAAACAAAATTAGATCTAGTAGAAATATAAAACCGAAAAATCATATAAACGAAATATACAAAATAAATATATTTTTAAAAATATATTTCCTTTTTTCTGTGATAGCTATAGGAAGTAAAATCATTATTATAGTCATTTCCAAATTCATGAATCTTACAGAACACAAAACATTTTAAGAGATTGTTAACATTTTCTTTTGAAGATTTGACGTCCATTAATTTTCTTTATTTTATATCCGTGTGTGAAATGTATGGCCCTTGTTGCCATACAGACAAACAAGCAGATGTATCCCTTATAGGATTTATGACCTCTTCCTTTACTAGTGCGTAGTTGAATCGGTCCTGCATAGTCAACACCGCTTTGACTAAATGGACGCATAGGCGTTACACGAGCAGCTGGCAACTGTCCCATGAAGGGAGTTTTCGTGATGGCGGAATTTTTCGCACAAGTAACGCATTTACGACAATGTGCCTTGACCAATTGTTTTGCTCCTACTATCCAAAATTTATTTTGAATGTACGTCAAGGTTAACTGCGGTCCGCCATGAAGTGTTTGGCTATGCGCGTATGCTATGATGAGTTCCGTTAAATGTGATTGTTTGGGAATTAAGATAGGGTGCTTCCTGTCATGAGGCAACACTGAATGTGATAGTCGTCCTCCTACTCTTAATACTCCATCTTCGTCAAGAAACGGATTTAGCGATCTCAGATTATTGGTTTTGGGTAAGTTTTTCATGGATTTTATTAATTTAATTTCAACGTTGAATGAATGATCTTGACATATTTTTATTAGTTTAATTAAAGCTTGATTTAATTCCATTGCTGTTAAATATGCTGTAGTTAATTTAGTTTCCGAGTTTTTGTTGCAATTTACAATAAATCTCCTACAATATGACATTACTCTTAGAGTTTTTGTTAGCGACGAGTATTTTTCCCATACTGGATCTTCTAAGGTTGCGCAATGAGTTTTTAATGCTTGAGTGTTGACTGCCTCTAAATCAGTATGCACTTCCAAAGGTTTAAGGTAATTAATAGGATGACAGGAGATAAATTTTGGACCATGAAACCATAACTCATTATCTATGAGCTCTGCCGGACGTAGTCCTCGGGACGCGCAATCGGCAGGGTTCTGCTTAGAAGTCACGTGTGACCAGTTTGTGGGTTCTAAAGTGGTTAAAATTTCAGACACTCTATTCGCAACAAATACATTCCATTTACTTGGATGACTATTTAGCCAAGCGAGAACGACGGTTGAATCGGTCCACGCGTGAATGTTATGTTTCTCGATATTCATTACCTGTGAGACTTCTAATAGTAATTTGCTAAGTAATACAGCCCCACACAATTCTAATCTTGGAATTGACACTTGTTTTACAGGTGCTACTTTAGTTCTTGCCGTTACCATAGATACTTTTACCCCTCCTGTGTCGTCAAGCACTCGGACGTACACAACCGCCGCGTACGCCATCTTCGACGCATCGCAGAAGCCGTGCAGCTCACAGATTTCATTCGTCTTTATGCCGATCCATCGTGGTATCCGTATGTTGTTTAACATTATTTGTTCTTCACGGTAAGTTAACCATTCCTTTAATATATGGCTTGGGACTTCCTCATCCCAATCTATTCCTAACAGCCAAAGCTTTTGAATTACAATTTTCGCTAATATAATGCATGGACCTACCCATCCTAAAGGGTCGTAAAGACGAGATATATCCGAAATAATTTTCCTTTTTGTTACAGGACGTTCCAGCGACGGGAGATTAACTACGTAGCGGAAGGTGTCATCGCTCCGGTTCCAGGTGAGTCCCATAATTTTTACTAATTCATTATCTTTTATTTTTAAATTTTCCCTCACTTCATTTTCATTTCCTTTCCCCTTCATTGCTTCTACTAATTCATCGCTATTGCTGTTCCATTTTTGTATTTCAAATCCAGCCTTCTTTAGTAGCTCGATCATTTCTTTGTAAAGAATTTTACCTTCTTCTACTGTTTGTACGCCTGTCATAAGATCATCAACGTAGAAGTTTTTGATTACCTTGTCCGCAGCTAAAGGAAAGTTTTTACCGTGATCCTTCACAACCTGTTGTAAAGCCTTTATTGACAAATATGGAGCGGAAGCCGTACCAAAGGTAACTCTAGTAAGTCTATAACATGTGATTTCTTGATCTTTACTTTCTCTCCACAGGATACGCTGACAATCGGCATCTTGCTGATCGACCTTCACTTGGCGATACATTTTTACTATATCAGCTGACATACAGATTGGTGATGTTCTCCATTGCATTATAATGTGCCTCAGCTCAGGTTGCAATGCAGGCCCTACCAGTAGCTGGTCATTCAAAGAAAGATTATTCTTTCCTTTGCAGGACGCATCGAAGACTACCCTGACCTTCGTGGTTTCCTTGTCGTTCCTAACGACAGCGTGATGTGGTAAGTAGATTGCTTTTGGGTTCTCAATTTCATCGTCGGGCACTACTTCCATATGGTCTAAACTTAAATACTCCTTTATTACTTCTTGGTAGCTCATCTTTAAAGGTTTGTCCTTATCCAATTTATGTTCTAATGACTTTAATCTTAGTTCAGCTACAGTTTTTGAACCCGTGACTTCAGGAGTGCCGTTCTTAAAGGGAAGACGTACAATATATCTGCCACTGGGATCCCTCCGAGTTGTCTCGGCAAAGTATTGTTCACAGCGCCTTTCATCCTCTGTAAACATCTTTTCTTTCGGCTGTTGCACGTCAGATTCCATTTCCCAAAATTTTTTCAATATTTCATTGCCGTCTAAGCAACAATGCATTACTTTGACGTGTGGCAGAGAATCGGTAGCTGAGTCTACCACACCTGATAATATCCACCCAAGATTCGTGGCTTGTGCGATTAGTTTGCCAACCGGGCTTCTCTTTACCCCTGCTTGTAGTACCTGACTATACACTTCTGCTCCCAGAAGGAGGTCAATGCGATTGGGCGTGGAGAATTCCGGATCAGCCAGCATTAAATCTCGAAGCTCTTCCCACTTCAAAACTTCAACTCTTCTTGATGGAAGGAGAGAAGTTATATTTTTGAGTACATATGCCTTCACCGGTATGACCACGTTAGTATCGATCCGCGATTTTATTTCGATGTTGACCATCGCCTTCGAAACTATATCTTGATCTCCCCCTAGGCCAGATATTTTACCTTTTGTTGGTATTTTCCTGAGACCGAGATACTGCACTGCCGATTCAGTGACGAAAGAAGATTGTGACCCTTGATCTAGGAGAGCACGAACGTCATAGCCTTCTCCGTCTCTGGATGTAGCTTTCACAAGCGCAGTGGCAAGCAAGACTTGTTGTTGAATTTTATCCTTACCGAAACAGGAAATCAGTGACGTAGAGGATGTAACTGCAGCTTCCGAGGTGGTGGCAACGCATTCACTTAATTTGTTAGACGAATCTACTTCAGAAATTTTGCCACCTTGGGGATGTAATAGCACGTGATGCTTTCTTTTACAAATCCGACATTTAATGTTAGAACGACAGTCCTTGGCCGAATGATTGCTACCCATGCAATTGAAACAGATGTTGTTATTGAATACAAAATTACGACGGGCAAGGACAGGTTCCTTAAGAAATTCTTTACACATGGGAAGTTTATGGTTAGACTTACAAAATGAACACACAATATCATTAACATTTTTTGTATGTAATGATTTAACCTTCGCTATTTGACTATGCCCTGTCGGCCTGGTACCCAGAAATTCAAAAGCTCGAAATCTATTTGTTAAAAATTCCGTAAACTGTTTATAAGTGGGCAATTCGTCAGAAGAGTCTGAAGTACTAAATTCCCACTGACGTCTAGTTTCTGGGTCTAATTTTAAACACAAGATGTGAATAATTAAAATGTCCCACTCTTTTGTATTTATGCCTAAATTTGCAAGTGTTGCTAAACAATCATTAGTAGTGTCCACAAGAGATTTAAGGCCACTAGCTGACTCGACAACAAGATTTTTTTGACTTAGGAGGCGTTTCAACACATTATTAGAAATAAGTTTTTTATTATTATAACGACTGACTAATAGTTCCCAGCACCTCTCAAAATTTGCCTCTTGTGTCGGTATGTGCCGCAGAAGCTGTTCTGCTTCCCCACCTAAATACCCCTTTAAGTAGTGCAAACGCTGTACGTTATCTATAGAATTGTTTTTAATTATCAGCGAATCAAATAATTCTTTAAATGTTGCCCATTCCGAATAATTCCCAGTAAATGTAGGAATGTTTATTTTAGGTAGTTTTACATGTAAAGTAATGTTTGTGCCAACATTAGAAATAAAACTTTCATTGCTTGTTTGCACGATAAACTTGGACAGCCCTTGTTTAAGTTCGCATTTATATTCTAAATATTTTTCTTCTGTGTTATCATAAACATCACTGGAACTGTATGTTAATGCCTCCAATTTGGATTGGAACGACTGTACTAGTTTATCATGTCCTGTTACAAAATTTGACCATAACTGTTCTAAGTTTTCTAATCTACTTTCAATATATTCTTTAGTTATTCTTTCTTTAGGAGATTTTTTAAAATTTTTATATGCTTTATTAAGTCTAGATTGGATATCAAATTGTAAAGCTATTAACGACTCCATTGTTACTTCCATAAGAGAAGTTATATAATTGAATTCAAATAACACAATTAATTTAAAATATTACAAGTATTAGAGCGCGTTGTAAATTACTTCAAAATATTCTAAGTCCCCAACTAGCATGAACACCAAAATAAACTTAAGTTGATGAGAAAAAATTACAAGTGTTTTAAAAGCAGTAAATCGCTCCAAAATTGGACATAGATTCCCCGTCTGTATGAAATTTAATAAAATATTCTAAGTTCCTAACCAGCATGCGACTAAATAAACTAAGTTTCGATATAGGTAGTTGATCAATAAAATTCAGAAAAAAATTACAAGTGTTTTAACAAAGATTTTAAAATTGGACATAGATTCCTCGTCCGTATCAAATTAAACAAATTATTCTAAGTTCCAAAAAAGCAAAAAATAAACTAAGTTATGAAACATTTATCAGAAAATATTCTAAGTGTTTGAGCAAGTTGTAAATCGATATAAAATTGGGCATAGGTTCCCCGTCTAACTCGAATTAACGAAATTATTCTAAGTCCTTAACTAACATGCACACGAAATTGATTTAAGTCCAAATAAATAAACACAACACTTAGGAATTTTCCAAGTCTCTGTTCAATCACTAATGTATTAAAGTTAATTATTATTTTCTTCGATACTTTGACGAGATTCTATCTTTACTTTGAACATCACTAATTCACCAATGTTACGACTTGAAATTCAAATAAGTCAAAGTTACTCACAGTTTTACTTCTTGTTACCACTGACTTAGTTTCCTTCCTTACGAAGACGTCCGTTCGGAATGTCCAGCCAGCCAGCCAGACTCCCAACTGCAACACCCGTACAAATGCTCCCGGCTGCACTCCTTGGCGACTCCCAGTTGCGCCACTCGTACAAATGCTCCCGGCTGCAATCCTTGGCGACTCCCAGCTGCGCCACTCCACTGCTGCAACTCTCCCGGCTGCTCCTCACCGCAAATGCTCGACCTGACAGTTTCCTCCCGCAAGGGAACTGTCGGAAGCAGCAGAGCCCGTGCGTGCTCCACCAGCTTCCAGCTTACGTTTGCGACAGCGATCCACTGCCCGCAAGCTACTTCTCCAAAAACCTCCTGGCTCTGTCTACTAAAGCAGACAGAAATCCGGTTCGCTCAAAGGACCATGGAAGAATTCTGACTCCTGACCTGAGCTCTCGCGGTGGTCCAAGAGGACACAGTTAATACGGGAATGGTTGTTTTCAAAATAAAAACACCGCGGTCACCGTATCAACCAATTTATTAATAATAAATTTTGTCCGCACCTTATACTTTTTACAAAGGAATCTTAACACCGTGATCTAGATGCTTAGTACAGCGCCATCTAGTTTGCCAACTAAAGAAATATTTTACATCCCCCGAAACGGCTTGACCGATTCTCATGAAATTTTGTGAGCATATTGAGTAGGTCTGAGAATCGGCCAACATCTATTTTTTATCCCCCTAAGTAATAAGGGTGGCCCACCCCAAACATTTGAATGCGGTACGGAGTTCGCGGGGTCAGCTAGTTGTGACTATACATTGAGATGTAAGGTATCCTATCTTTCAAGTTGGATCAAACTACACACGGTGTGCAAATTTTATTAAAATCGGTTAGTAGTTTAGGAGTCCATCGCGGACAAACAACGTGACACGTAATTTATATCATAATATATTAAGATAGATGCATTATAGATGTTATATTTGTAGTGTAGCACAAATTAATAATAATTTTTTGTCCGTGCTGGGGCGGATTAAGAATACTAACCCCAGCCCCATGTCGGGATACCAGGGTGTCGTAAGAGGCGACTAAACCCGACAACTGCTCGGTGGTAAGGTACCTTCCTGGGGCCTGGCTGGGTGGCGACCACCCTCGGGTCGGAGTCAACCGTTTAATGCCTCTGGCTTGCCTTGGTGTGCCTCTGGCGTGTTTCGGTTGTGAGCCTGAGATCCAGTTCTCCCTGTCCCACCCTTCCCTATCCCTATATTGCTCCGTTGATGCCTCTTGGGTTTCCGTTGGATTCAAGGCGCCTTTGCCCTGGTAGCCGTGGTGTGTCGGCGCGGGAGCCAGGAAGACCCGGTGAAACGGCTGTCCGCTGGCCGCCCGCTGGTCAGTTGGGGACCCGAACCCAGGCCTCACTGCTAACCTCTGGCCTGGGAGGCTGTCCCGCCAACCAGCGAAAAATCCCGTTGTGTGGTGCCGTGCCGGGGTAAGAGACCGGAGGGGGGCCCGGCAGCTGCGCACGGGGGGGACCGGGGGCCCTTTCGTCCCCCGCGCCGGCAACCCACGTCCTGCCATCGGCTTGGCGTTAAGAAGCCTACGCCAGGGCCTGAGGGGCACCAACGGAGCAATTCCCTTCACATTCCCCACTCCTCTTTTTTTTTTACAGTTTTTCTTTATGGGCAGAGTCAAGAAAAGTAAAGTGCTTTCAGCGGCTATCCCCCCCACACTTACTGTGGACATGTGCAATATCAGGGGACTACATTCCAACCTGAATGCTGTCCACCAACACCTAGAGATAGCAAAGCCGGCTTTACTTTTTCTCACGGAGACACAAATTGCACCACCTGACGATACGTGCTTTGGGCACGTGTAGACGCTGGGGCTAGAACCCGAATCTACGCGTGCCTCTATAGGTCCTATAGCGGAGACGCGGAGACGACTCGATTATTTGAGCACGTCCAAAAGACTTCCGACAGAGTGCTGGAACAGTGTCCCTCGGCTGAGCTGGTGATTCTGGGTGACTTCAACGCTCACCACACCGAATGGTTGGGATCCAGAATCACCGACTTTGCTGGCAGGGCCGCTTACAACTTCTCCTTGGCATATGGCGCCGCAGTCTGGTTGCGGTGGTCGGGCGGGACCTCTCGCTCCCCCGCGTTGTGAGCGCGATGCTGGGGAGCGAGAGAGCGTGGGCGGCGGTTGCCTCCTTCTGCGAATCCGTAATGTCGCAGAAGGAGGCAGCGGAGCGCGCGCGAGAGGAAGACCCTCTTGCGCCCGCGCTCCGGAAGCGGCGAAGGGGACGGAGGAGGCGGGCGTATGACCGCCTTCACCTTCCCGATGGTGAGCAGCGGGCGACAGGTGCGGAAGCTCCTCCGCCCGCATTGCACCGCTCACCATCAGTGGATACGGGGACGGTCGCGCACTCTCGACCGTCCCCGTTGCCCCACCCATCATAAGGGGGGGGCGCGAAGGGCTCGCCATATAGGCGGGGCTCGCCGGAGGGGGACTGGATGTAAAGGCTCTGCCGGATTCCCAGGCCCCCTCCAGGAGGCGAAGCCGGAGTGCCGCTGGGGGTTTTAGTGGGTATACCAGGGGGTATTGACCCTGGGGAGTCCCACATACCCCTCCGCGGGAGGGGATGCGTAACGCATTTCCCCCAGCGAAACCAAAAAAAAAAAAAAAAAAAGGTGGTACACACTTTCACCAGAGTACCAGATATTGAGACCCATACTGCCTCTCTGCTGGACCTTCTGCTGACCACCCATCCATCTGACTACCGGGTGACGGTTGGGGCCCCACTTGGAACTTCTGACCATTGTCTGGTAAGTTCTGCCGTACCATTGCCGCCCCCAGAAGGTTCTCGGCCCAATGGGAAGCGTCAAGTCTGGCATTACGGGTCAGCGGACTGGGATGGACTCCGGGAATTCCTGGCTTCCTACCCCTGGAGGCAGCTGTTCTTCACCTCGGGTGATTCTAGCACGTGTGCGGAATCGATAGCCGATGTGATACGACAGGGCATGATTGGTTTTATTCCCAACTCTGTAGTATCCATTGGCGGGCGAAACAAGCCCTGGTTTAATGGTTCTTGCGCTAAGGCTTCTAGCCTTAAGCAAGAAGCTTTTAAAACCTGGGCTGATGCGCACACGCGCAAGGACCCCGAAACGTCTAAGCTTCGGAAAAAATTCAACGCTGCCTCCCGTTCGGCAAAGAAGCAAATAGCCAAGGCGAAGTTTAGGCACGTCGGCAGAATTGGCCAGCGTCTATCAAGCTACCATTGCGGGAGTCGAGCTTTTTGGTCGCTTGCCAAGGCTGTCGAAGGTAACTTCTGTCGGTCGTCTCTACCATCTTTACGCAAACCGGACGATACTCTGGCTCACACGGCAAAAGGGAAAGCCGATCTCCTGGGTACCCTGTTTGCCTCAAACTCGACTTTGGACGACGGAGGTGCCACACCGCCGACCATCAAGCAGTGTGAGAGCTCGATGAAGGACGTGCGTTTCACTCAAAAGGCCGTCAGACGAGCTCTGCTAGCCCTCGATGTCAAGAAGTCGAGCGGGCCGGATAATATCCCCGCGATCGTATTAAAGACGTGCGCTCCCGAGTTGGCTCCCGTCTTAACGCGCTTATTCTCGCTTTCCTACACCACTAGTATAGTACCGTCTTCGTGGAAGGTAGCCCTAGTACACCCAATCCCGAAAAAGGGTGACCGCAGTGACCCGTCCAACTACAGGCCCATTGCGATAACCTCCCTGCTCTCTAAGGTGATGGAGCGTTATAAAGTTCGGTAAAAACTACTTTGCAACAATCCGCAACCAGAACGTATGATGGTGTATACCTTTTTCATGCAATAGCACCTCCCTCCCTCCCACATAGGACACATGCACATGCAACAACAAAAAGTATACACCAACATACGTACCACCACCAACACGTGTTTCGCCCCAAAACAGAGCATCATCAGGGTTATTGACTCTACGACGGTCACCCGCAAAGTGAGGCAATCAATCCGGGAATTCTTCTCGAGCCCCGCAAGGGGCCCGGGGCGCATGTTTCGGGACTTCCCCTGCCATGTGTCTCTTGCGCGGGCCATAAATATGGTCCCGGTCATTGGGGGGGGGACCGGGTGGTCCCCGTCGTGGTCTTCTTTTTCTTCTTAGTTATTGGTCTTCTTACTTGATTTCAGGTCCGACCTGGGCGTCTTCTTGAAGAGGAACTGTCAGGAGTCCGGTGTGGAGGGCAATTTTTTTTTTTTTTTTTTTTTTTTTTTTTTTTAATAATACTATATTTTTTTTACTATATATGATATATACATGTTTTTTTTTTGTTATAATAAATAAATATTTTTTTTTTTAAATATATATGTTCTTTTTATTTTTTTTTCCCTATCCACACCTTTCTCCGGACAGTCCTGGCGTCTTCTCTTCTTGGGCTGCTGGTGTTAAGTCCTCCCGCGACTAATCCTGCGCGAGCAGGTCGCGCGGGAAGGCTCGGCGGTCTGGGGGGCGCGCGTGCAGAGGCGCCAGCCCGCGCAGATGCGCGAGGAGCGACGCGTCCGTGCGCGCGAACATCCTTTGGGCAAGGCAGCTGATGAACTCGTCCAGCGGCTCGACCCGGAGGTCCCTCTGGATGGTTGAGTTTCTCACGTAACGGGGCGCGTTGGCTATCCTTCTCAGTGTCACGCTTTGCACTGCGCGTAAGCGCTTGCGCTGCGCTTCACTGAGAAGGGCGAACCAGGCCGGCCCCGCGTACGTGAGACGGGAGCGAACATAGGCCTTATAAATAGCCACTCTGGCCTTCAGAGGGAGACTCGAGGTGAGCACCGGGCGAAGTACAGCAGCTGCCGCCCTCGCCTGCGTGGTGGCAGTCCCAACATGTGGTACCATGGTCAGCATCTGATCGATGGTCACGCCAAGGTATTTAGCCTTGGTGGACCATTCGATTTCCTGTCCCAGGAGCTTCAGGGTGGGATCTTTTTGCGAGGAGCCGCCGATCCTGACGGCCTGCGTTTTTCCCACGTTAACCGACAACCTCCATTTAGCGAGCCAGTCGGGGAGCGCATTTAGTACACGCTGCATCTTTACGATCGCGTGCGCCGAGTTTAAAGACGTTGTTACGTAGGCGGCATCGTCTGCATAAAGTGCTAGCAGCGCCTCCTCAGGCGCCGGGATGTCGTCGGTGTAACAGGAATAGCAGGCCGGGGACAGACAGCTCCCTTGTGGGACACCGGCCTCTATGTGACGTACGCTCGATAGAGCCCCGTCTACCAACACCCTAAAGCTCCTATCTTGCAAGAAGCTGGAGATCACTCTGATGATGCGCCGGGGCGCCGACGACTGCAGTAGCTTGTACAGCAAGCCGTCGTGCCAAACACGGTCAAACGCCTTCTCCATGTCGAGGAATACTGCACACGCGCGTTCCTTTTTGTTGAGGGCCGCGGTAACGTGATGCAGTACCCTCGACAGCTGGAGAGTCGTGCTGTGTTCCGGCCGGAATCCAAACTGCTCGGGACGAGGTGTTAGGTGAGGCACGAGGTGTTTGAGCAACAGTGACTCAAACACCTTGGACAGCGTGGGCAGCAGGGTGATCGGCCTATAGCTCGAGGGCTGCAGTATGTTTTTCCCCTGCTTGGGCAACATAATAACGTGCCCAATTTTCCATATGTGCGGGAATTTGCCCGTGCGCAGAATACCATTATATAGGCAGGTGATGGCTCCTACCGTCCTTCGCGGGAGGTGGCGGAGCGCTGCATTTGTAATGCCGTCTGCGCCGGGAGCCTTCTTGGCTTTCGTCCTTTCAATAGCACGCTGGACCATGCTCGGGGAAAAGACCACCGGGTCTTCGTCCGGAGCTATAGGCGCTGCCAGATGTTCAATCACGTGTCGCGTTACCTCCCCTACGTGCTCTGTCTCGTCAGTAGGGTTCGGCCGGAACTGGCGCTCTAGGTGTTCGGCGAAGATCTCTGCGCGATCTTCCGCCCGGTATCTCGGCGTACCATCAGAGTGGAGAAGCGGGCGTACCGGGGCTGGGGTGCTCTTGAACGACCGGCACAATCGGTGAATCGACGGCCAGTCGTCGTGAGCTAATGATGAGATTGATAGATGTTTAGCAAAATTTGACCTATCGCTGTGGCCATGTCTGTACGCAGCAATATGTTCACGATATCTACGATCGAATGTCCTACCAGTTTGACCCACGTATACTCCGTTGCAATCAGAGAATCATTAAACACAATAACAACGATTGTATTACACTGCTGAATGAACAAATCGATGTTTCCAACTCTCCTCTATTGCATATTTTTACCAACCAATCGGTCAGTTGATTTCACTCGATTCTTTTTAATGTTTCGAGTGACATCAACTTGACATTTGACATAATACATTTTGACGTATCACAAACGTCACTTCACCGAGTCCGATGGAGGGGAGTTGAAAACGTATATAAGGGGGCTGGATCGGCCATTGCCTCACTTTGCGGGTGACCGTCGTAGAGTCAATAACCCTGATGATGCTCTGTTTTGGGGCGAAACACGTGTTGGTGGTGATACGTATGTTGGTGTATACTTTTTGTTGTTGCATGTGCATGTGTCCTATGTGGGAGGGAGGGAGGTGCTATTGCATGAAAAAGGTATACACCATCATACGTTCTGGTTGCGGATTGTTGCAAAGTAGTTTTTACCGAACTTTATAACAATGGAGTTCCGCAAAGTAACGCCTGATTCTATTAATTTTATGTGATGGAGCGTGTTATAAATACGCAGCTCCTTAGGTACCTCGAGAAGCACCGGTTGATCAGCGATCGTCAGTATGGCTTTCGCCAGGGCCGGTCGGCCGGTGATCTCTTGGCATACCTCACACACCGCTGGGCTGAAGCCGTCGAGGGCAACGGGGAGGCTCTGGCAGTCAGCCTGGATATCGCAAAGGCCTTTGACCGGGTCTGGCACAGGGCCCTTCTCGCGAAGCTTCCATCTTACGGTCTTCCCCTGAGGCTATGCAACTGGGTGGCAAACTTTCTGTCTGAGCGGCAGATTAAGGTCGTTGTTGACGGATGCTGCTCAGATATGAAACCCATTAATGCCGGTGTTCCCCAAGGCTCAGTACTGTCTCCTACACTATTCATTCTGCATATCAATGACATGCTGCAACAATCACGCAGTATACATTGCTATGCAGATGATAGTACGGTAGACGCACTATACACCTGTCGAGCCAATGCCTCTCGGTCACAAGTGGAGGAAAGTAGAATCAAACTTGTGTCTGAAGTCGAGAACTCTCTGGAGCGGGTCTCGGAATGGGGTCGACTTAACCTTGTCGAGTTTAACCTCACGAAGACACAAGTTTGCGCGTTTACCGCTAAAAAAACTCCATTTGTTATAGCGCCCAAGTTCCAAGGTACCGCGCTCACCGTCGGTGAAAGTGTCGGTATCTTGGGAGTTGACATTACGAGTAAAGTGCAGTACCGGAGTCATTTGGAGCACAAAGCCAAATTGGCGTCCAAAAAGCTTAGTGTCCTCAATAGGGCGAGGCAGTACTTCACTGCGGGGCAACTCCTGACGCTGTACAAGGCCCAGGTCAGACCCCATATGGAGTACTGCTCTCATGGCAGGAGCACCAAAATACCAGCTACACCCATTTGACTCCGTTGAAAAGCGCGCAGTCGGAATCGTCAACGACCCAAGATTGACTGACAGGCTAGAACCGCTCAGCTTGCGAAGAGACATAGGCTCGCTCTGCGTGTTCTACCGACTTTACTATGGTGAGTGCTCCGAGGAACTTTTCAGACTAATGCCTACATCACCATTCCATGATTATACCACCAGACGAAGGTTAAAGTTCCACAGGCACCATCTGGACTCGTGGCGGTCCTCCACAGTCCGCTTTGCACGGACGTGTAGGTTATGGGACAACCTTCCAGCTGAGGCATTCCCAGTGGACTATAACATGGGGTTCTTCAAGAAAGCTGTAAAAAAAGCACTCCTCCAAAGCCGGCAATGCTCGGGTGGCTCCCCTGGGGTTGCCCGTGTCCATAGGCGACGGTGATCGCTTAACATCACGCGGCCCGTCTGCCTTTTTGTTCGGTTTACATATAAAATAAAATAAAAAGTCAGTTTGTAGTCAGTGTCGAGGAGAATAACAAGTAAACGTGAAAGAGTAGTGTGAGTAAATTAATATTTTTAAGTTTTTTGTTAATGACAGATGTTCTTCTTTGCTAACGCTTCAAATGCTCACGCACTCAAGTTCGCTTGTCAGTACACATCACTACTACAGCCAGAGCACATTGGACTTAGTGAAATAGAATATACAAAAACAACACAACTGTAAGTACTTTCAGTTTATTATTAGTCCCAATGGTAAAAGTGCGATCGGCACGAATTTCTCTGTCCCGAGCTTACCCTACTCGCATTTTACGTTCTTTGTTATTACCCTCTATGTTAATTAGGGTAAGCTCGCCACATCACACCTTACGCTCACGTCGAACAATTACGTAGATTGCCCTATGTGATAAGATCTACAATATTCTACCTAACGTGGATACCGCACATTAGTGCCGGCAACCGTACCTATCTAGCACAGCAATTCTCTAAATTGCTTCACTTACAAATGTTGTAGTGGTGACACTTCCTTTGTTAAGCTATAAATGTTAAACTTATAATTACAATGAAATGAAATGGAATGAAATGAAATGAAAATACTTTATTGTTGACTGTTTACATACATAGAATAAGATGTTTAAAATTATAATTGGAGTTTTAAACAGTCTACCATGTTCTGGCATACAATATTATTAAATTAACTAAAAATATTTTGTTTTAAGAACCGATAAGAATAATCTTAACGATCATCAATAAACTTATTATAAATAATAATAATAAACGTTACACACTCATAGCCCCACAGTGAGGTAATTAATACCCTGTGTCGTTGGCACACATACAAAGACAGGAACACAAACACCTAGACCGAGAACAGAAATTTATACTCATCATTCAAATTTCTGTTTTACTGTGAATTGAACCCGGAACCCCAATAGCCAGTCCGGCATGGTAACTTATAATAAATCATTATTTTCTTAAAATTCGCACTATAAAATTAATAATATTAAATTCACAGCATATTCGATTGTTATCCTGTTTTGGCGTCAAAATATTCGTTAAGACTGTAAAAATTATTAACAAGAAGCCATTCTTTCAATTTCTTCTTAAATCTTGGTAATGACAAATCTTTGAATGAGTTACGTTAATTATTGTACACTTTAATAACATTAATTAATTAATTAACATTAATCCCGTAGCTACAGGAATTAGACAAACTCTAACAAACAACATTATACTAAAAACATTCCCTTCAGTCGATCGCTCAGATCTCTCTCTGTTCTCCTGGATTGTATAAAAATTTTTTCAACCCTTTTTTATGTCCCACTGCTGGTCACAGGTCTCCTCTCACAAGTGAGAGGGATTTAGGCCATAATCCACCACGCTGGCCAAGTGCGGATCGGTGGACGTCATGCTTTACCACTCGGCCATCGCTGATCACTAGACATCGGATTATATGCATTTGCATATTTGCATATGCAAATGCATATAATACTATTTTTATAGCGTTATTGCATATTTTGAGACTTTTTCATTGATAGTGCTTATTTCAATAGTTAGGTATACGTGTTTGGCATGTTGCATTATGTAGTCGACACGTCTGCCCACTGAATGAATCCGATGAAGAGCAACTACCAAACGTAGCACTACCCCCAGAACCAATATTACGCGGTGGGGAAGTTGGTTGAAAGCTGTATTGTTTTATGCTGAAAATTTCGACGCTATAAAGGAAGTAGTTGGAAAATTTGAAAGATCAGACGCCATTGAAATTGATGCGAGCCAGCTGGCATTTAAGGATCCCTCAAAAATATTGCTATTATTGCAACACATTTCAGCAATATACCCGATGAAATGGAGAAATTAGAATCTAAAAACTTTCCTCTGCGTCAGTCCTTGGAAATAATAGAAAAGTTGGTTGAACAGAGTAACGGCCGCGCCCTTCCGAGTTCTCTATCGCAAAAGGTTCGTGGCAAATTAAATGCAGTTTTGTAAAAAACCCCGGTTTTGAAAGCATAAAGAAAATTGAGGCGTTTATACGGCACCGGACAAACTGCCTGAAGAGGTCTCTGCAGAAATGGCGCCACATTTTAAGTTCTGTCCGGTAACGTCAGTTGACGTTGAAATATGATTTTCAGCCTATAAATTGATATTAAGTGACAAACGTCACAAGTTTGCTGCAGAAAATCTGGAAAAATATAATAGCGTTTACTGTTCAAGAATTATACATATTATATAATTAATATGTATGTATAATTTTAAATTATAATGTGAGAAGATAATGATGAAATAATAAACGTAAATTCTAATTGTAAACGTTTTTTTATTTTGCATATTTTATGCATATTTCGCCTTTTTTAGTGCATATTTGCATGCTTATTTTGGCATTTTGATAGTGCATATAATCCGATGTCTACTGATCACATTGCACAATATTGATGACATATTGTTAAACTCACTCGCAAAAGAAAACGTATGTAATTTTACTCTCCTTGAGTATGATGTATAGCCTCATTTGAATGTTTCCAGATCAAGTCATGGAAACCGCAATAATAAATCTCAATAGATCTGAGAACAATACCTTATGCACTTACAATGCGCTCTTAAAAACTATTTGTTATTTACAAAATACTCGTATTTTAAGTACGTTATGGAAAGATTGCAGAGTATGAAATAATAACTGCTTAAAAACATAAATGTTATGATTACTATGTGGTCAAACTCCACGAATAAGTAACTACAAAAACAAGACAGCTATGGATTCCTTTTCATGCTGAAAATGCACAGGCAACTTTTTGTTGTTGTTAAGTAAGTTTGAAGATAATTTTGTTAAACTTCATTACAGATATAAATTCCTCTAACTTGTGCTTTTATTTTTTGTATTTATAAGGAACTAGTCCATCCATCATTAATCCATACTTTATATATAAATTAAAAAGGACTTAAAATGTATTTACTTAAAAACATATTATTCAGTCACTTAATTTCTAAATGATGAACAAATAAAAGAAATAATATAACTGAAATCTTAATGTATATAAATAAAGTAAAGGGTTTTCTTTGTACGTAAAGACACGGTTTTCTCTATTATCATTAACTCCAATAAACTTTCCGTTAGGGTGGTAAATACCCCTTAGTACGTAGATGATAGTAAGGGAGTTTGATCGCGGTGGGTGGAAGTGGATGGAAAATTTTGAAAAATAAAATATCTGTACTTTTCTAACTAATAGGGACTTCTAGGTGGATCACAAAATTTCTGGGATGATCTAGGTAACTATTTTAATTTTATTGAGAATGTTCGAGAAAGTTCCAGAAACTTCTCGAATCATTTGGATTTTTTTAAATAATTTTAATTAATTGAGAATATTCGAGAAAGCTTCTCAAATGATCTGGATTTTTTTTAATAATTGTAATATTTTTTCGAATGATCTGGAGATTTTTAAAATAATTGCGATTTTTTAATTAATTGTAAATATTCGAGAAAGTTCCAGAAACTTCTCGAATGATCTGAAGATTTTTAAAATAATTGCAAACTGTTTTAATTAATCTGTTTTTCTCAAATGAAAAAGGAAAATCCTACTAATATTATAAACGCAAAAGTTTGTAAGTATGGTATGTTTGTTACTCTTTCACGTAAAAACTACTGAATGGATTTAAATACAATTATATAGCCTATACATCAGAATAATATGTAGGCTACAATTTATAAAGATATTATGTGAATTGTCCAAAATATAACGATAAGTGTCAAGTAAGTAGGAAAAAATCTACCAGCTGCGAGCTATTCTGGAGTGCGCTGCCAAAACCGCTAGAGTTACACTTTCGTTATGTATGATGGAAATGTATATCTCAAATAGTCCTACAAAAAAGCCGGTCCACGGAACTTCAGAAGGGACTTCACTTTATGCTAATGATACTCTCTAACGCGGGTGAAACCGCGGGGCACAACTAGTAATTTATAAATAATAAAAATAAACAATAAATAAGAGAAATAATGTAACTAAAATAAATTATAAATAAGATATTTCGCGGCATATAAACCCGTGAGGTTTTATTTCCGCCAGCTATTTACCTCTCGGCGTACAAAAACCCATTATTGTGGGTGCCCAAAGCTAATGATAGTTAGCCACATACGGTTCAAATATAATAAAATAAATTTGTGTAAAAAGCACAAAACTGGGTTTAATTTATTTTAACTACCTAATGAAAATTATAATGTAATAATTATTTGCGTTTATTTTATTTTAGTGCACTTTATTGTAAATGATAAATTTACTTTTAAATAAACAAAATTAGATCTAGTAGAAATATAAAACCGAAAAATCATATAAACGAAATATACAAAATAAATATATTTTTAAAAATATATTTCCTTTTTTCTGTGATAGCTATAGGAAGTAAAATCATTATTATAGTCATTTCCAAATTCATGAATCTTACAGAACACAAAACATTTTAAGAGATTGTTAACATTTTCTTTTGAAGATTTGACGTCCATTAATTTTCTTTATTTTATATCCGTCGTCGGACGGTCCCAGAAATTTTATTTCACGAAGGTTCTTAATTTTTCCTACATCTTTTGTGCCGCTTGTATATTTTTCGTTTCATTCTACAGCTGTTTGTTATTTTTTGAAAGACAAAAATAATTTAATATTCTTCTTGCAGTTAAATGTTAAGGGATGAGGGAAATTTCAAGACATTTTGAGTTAGTCACTGCTGTAGGCATGGTATTTTATAGAAATCTGTAATGGCAAACAGTAATCGGTCTTTAGGTCCATTAACAAAAAATAAATATAGTACGTGCCATGCCTTCACATTTTCATTGTTATACAATTGTCTGTGAAGCACACATTAAAACAACATACGTGCATTTTAAGCATGGCATCACCGGTCGTCGCAATATGTAAATGAATCTGTTAGTAGTGACAGCTTAAGACGTCATTAAAACATTGAGAGAAAAAAGGAAACGGGAAAAAATCCGTCAAGGTTTTTAATAGAGCATCCATTTATTTTTTATTGTTCTTTATGCGCCCATAAAAAAATCCGACAGTTGGTTTGCCACTAAATCGCATTTCCACCAACCCGTATTGGAGCACCATGATAAGGTCCAGGCCTCCCCAATTATGAAGAGAGACCCATGCCCAGCAGTGGCACGCAAATAGCGTTGCAGCCAAAAGAGGTATAGGGTATATTTATAGAATAATATATTTATAGAAATGGAGTCTTGGACGATATGCATAAAAAATTCAAAATGCATACATTAAAAGGGTTGCAGCAATCCATGCTTGGAAAGCAGGATAGTTGTTAACACGTTCGCGTGATTAACGGATTACGACGTCGTTTTCAATTAATTGTGACACGGCGCAACGTCGCCCGACGTCCTATTTTTTTCGGTGGATAAAAACTAAAGAACAAGATTCTTTGACACGTCTTTTTTGCGCCGCAAGAGACGATTCCTGTAATTTCCACCGCCGCTATCTATATATCGCTATAATATTATGGTGGAACGTGTTTAGACGTCGCAAAATTTTGTATGGGATATTGGTGAACCGCAGCATCGCGAATTACCTTCGAGGTTGCTCACGATACTATATACATATACTATATATGCTACCGTATATATACTAAATATACTATTTTATACATGTCAATTAACTAAATTTGCAATATATAATCACAATAACGGATAATTTTTTATTGATACGAGTAAAAGCTATAAAAATTTAGTCAATTGACTACAAATGATTTGCGACGTCAACAAATAATTTTCTCATACTAAATGTATGAGGACGTCACATTTTGACAGCTCATTAAATGTATTTCAATTGATTCTGTAGGCCAAGACCGGATTATTAATTGCACTTTCATACTCACTATTGTCTTGGCAAAACATTTACACAGCTCAAGTGTCTACTGCCAGTGCTAGCTCTCAGAAATTCTCAAGTAAAACGGATTTGGAGTGTACAGCAAATGCACTTTCCTAAAACCTTTGTCTCGACAGTTCTCCTGTACAGAGCAACTTACGTACTTCTCTCTTGTATTGTCGCTTCAATAACTTGCTCTGCGGCTAGCGTAGAAGGCTAGCGATCTATGCAACTAAGCTAAACGGGGGTCGGGTGTGAGGTGGGTGGCAAATTTTAACCCTTTTTTTACATCCCACTTCTAGGCTCGGGTCTCATCCCATTATTAAGGAGGCCTGAAACTTACTCCACCACGCTGCTTCAACTGTGTGGAGTGTGTGGAGGTGCGGTTCAGTGACCATGCCGCTGGTGGATGTCCCCCGACAAAGTCTAAAGACTGATATGTATGGATAGTAACTGGGAAGAACGGCTTAACGCACCCTCCGAAACACGGAAATGTGCAAGAAATTTTTGCGATTACCTACTTCACCCATCTCATATCCGACCGTTCCCTTTTGGCTTAGCTGCGTAGATCATTTGCGCTATATGTTAACCGCTAGGATATGTGCGCTATATACGCTGAGACTTTTTAAACACTGAGAGAAAAAAGGTAGCTGCCAAAAACCTGCCGGGAAAAGAACTTATTTATAGTTTTAAGTTTAAACACATAGTGAAACTTTTGCACAGCTCTTAGAGTGTACTGTTACTAGTGCTAGATCTCCGAAATTCTCAAGTAAAGCGGATTTGGAGTGTACCGCAAATACACTACACACTACACTCAATAATGGCCTCGCGAACTTTGTGCATATTGCTAGTGTTAAGTACAATTTTTGCATCAAGTCATAGAAAAAAAAAATTGTTGTCTGTAAAGTCGGTTTACTCACGATAGTTGAACGTGACAACGTCATAAGAAAATACTTGTTGCTATAAACAATTGACACCACGTTCACTTTTCACTGCACTTCATACTTGACGAAAACATGTAAATGTTTTATTGTATAGCAGCTGTCCACGCGGACACATCGCTCACTCAAGTAAGAGAGAGACAGATGTCGAACACTGCCGAACGCGGAGACCGATTGTGCCTCTTTGTCGCTCGTTCCGCGTTCTCGCTTGCACTTCAAGCCTTAAATGGAACGCCTCAGAGCGAGGTAACGCCGCATTAGTCATTCGTCAGTCAGTGTAGTCAGTGAGATATTCAAGTAAAGCGATGGATACTTTACAGGAACGAGTCCGATGGAGTTTTGTAGGCAAGCTGAAAAAACATATTTTTGCACTGTTATTTTACTTCACAACACTCGTGCACTGTATTTAACCCATATCGAACAAAATGCCATCAACTTTATCTTATACATATAAAAGAGGATGTTTGTATATTTATATGACATCGCAAAACTCAGAAACTATTCGACCGATTATTATGAAAATTGGTATGTATATGTATTTTTTCACGGAGAAGGTTTATATGCTATCCATTATTATTATTATTTAATATTTAAACGCGGTACGGAGTTCGCGGGATCAGCTAGTCCGATATAACTCAAAAATACATCAAGAAAAAAAAAACAAGAGCATAATAATGTCCTTTCCGACTTCTCGTCAAAAAACCTGCCATCTTCTTGTTATGTGGTCTTCTTTTTATATTGCAGGTCCGACCTGAAGAAGCTGAAGAGGGAAGTTGTCAGGGGTCCAGTGTAAAGAAGATTTTTTAAATTCTTTTTTCCCTCTTTTAATATGCTATACTTTTATAATATGTGATATTTATGCTTTTTGTTATAGATAAATATTTAAAGAAATTAAGAGAGAAATTGAGAGAAATTAATAATTTCTCGAAAGCATGACGTCCACCACTTGTGAGAAGGAGACCTGTGCCCAGCAGTGGGACATAAAATAGGTAGAAAAAAATATTTATTTGTATGTATGTTATTATGTTGTTTTCTTTTTTTTGCCTCTGGTTCACACCTTTACTTGGCTGCTGGTGTTGAAGTCTTCCCGCGACTACTACTGCGCAATCTTTATATTTATGTATAGCATTGGAACAACGTGGTGGAGTAAGCTTCAGGCCTCCCCAATGAAGTTATTATACATGTTATACATGTTACCCTGTTATACATAACTTATAGTAAAAATTACTTAATTAACTTTAGCTTGGTCATCGCAACTAAACTCAACAGCTAAAGTTTACACCAACTGTGACAAGTACTTTGTACTTTTACATTAGCAACGTAAGCTGGCTTAGTTCTTCATGAACCCTAGTTTTTATGACACCTGTCCTAGATTTTATACGCTACATGTTTTGTATATTGTCATTGTGTAAGTTTTATATTACAATAGTTGTGCCCCGCGGTTAGACCTACGTTAGATCAGACTATTCAAAAGTCAACATATTTATTTCATACTAGGAATACAAAATATTCGCTTAATGAAAGTAACTTTTTCCCGGTCATTGCCTTTAGGTGCCCGTTTGGGCTAGATGTTGAGCTGAGAGAAAAAAGGCGGCGGAAAAAACTCCCAGCAGCACTCTTTTAAAAAAAGTACATAATATATTTGAGATAACAGTATGGCTTAGAGTCGTTAATGGGCATATGTGACATCTGATCGTTCGAGACACTATTACATATTAATAATATTTAGTACTGTGCTATTACTATGAAACGAACACAAAAGAAATTACGTTTGTTGATGGCCACCGATTAAATTTTCCAGCACTGTGAATCTATGACTTTTTTGGCAACATCAATAATGACTAAGTTATCTTCTCTTTATTTAAAAAAGCGTAACTCTTTTTATTTTAATGTGAATTAGTGTTAAAAAAATTACTTTAGTATTGGAGCAATATTAAATTATTATCTTCTGAACAGGTTGTTTTATTGAATAAAATGAATCATTTATTTAAGCTAGTTATGCATGTGTAAAAACGATTTCGCATTCAATGCAGTATATTTTGCATATTACATAAAGACGTTAACATATAGACAGACAAAAACCAGAAACAAATAATTAAGTTGAGTATTCTAGCGTCAGATGTTGTCATTACAACTAGAGGTAAAGCTAACAAGCTAACAGACTGTGACGGATTTTCATTTTCTTCTCTGAAGTTTGTAGTTTTGGGTTGTTTTATTATCAGACCTTTAACAATATTGCCTTTGTTATCATGAGCCTAGCGTATAATATTATAATTTGTATGCTTTGTTTGTGTAAACTTTAGGTAGGTACCGATGTATTTTGTGGTACAGGTTATTGTTTAGTAACACTTCAAAATAATTAAGTATAATAATGTTTCTATGCCAGAATTCAAGAAAGAGAATTAAGTAGTTGAAAAATGATTTTGCGCTTTGCTGCTTTTAGAATTTTTTTGCTAAGTTTGCTTAGATTTTTTTGGTACATGCAACTATAGATATTCTTTTTACGTCCAACTTCACGTTCCCAGAAGGGAACGAGACTCTAGCCATAAGAATAAATAATAACACATAGAACGGAAACTCCCGCTCCGGACGGGCTCAAGGTTCAAATATTAGCCTACACGTTAAATTCTGTTCTGTTAAACGGTAATACTCAGCAGAGCTGTCTCGGCCAGCGCGGCGTCGTGTCGTCGCACACTTATTTTTTTCAGGTTGTGTTGTTTGCTTTTGCAAGGTCTTGATGTATAAAATCTATTACCAGTCAACATGTTTTTTTGACAAATACTGTCATTTACGACTCACTTGGAAATATTTATTTATTATTCATTTAATTTTATTCTGCTAGCTTTTACCCGCGACTTCGTCCGCGGATACTATTTCATTTTCTCAAAATTTTCATTAAGGTTTTTAGCTTAGTTCCCTAAGGCCCTAACCGTTTTGCCGTTTTCCAAGTCCATTGTGGGGTTTGGCTCTCAGACTATTTTCAATGTTCACCCAACGCTAAAAAAACTTATTTAATTGTTTTACGTGAGCCTGTATACGTACAGGTTATTTCATATTTGTAGGTAAGTAATAGGAACTTACTTAAATAGCGATACTTATAATAAATTCCTATTCATAAGTATTTATAGTGTAAGTAAGTAAGTATTTACAATTCTCATATTTTGTAATAGTAAACTAAAATAATATTTTTAAGTAAAGAAAAACTTATATTTAAGCGATATTTTCTTTATTTTATTACTTATTAATAACAGTTATTTAATAACAGTTCACAACCCTGGAAACACGCCTGGGCGATAGAGGGGCATTACGGGGTGAAGGGGGAAGAAGGTATATTGATGGCGTTTGCCACCCGGTCAAAAAAAATACCATTCTGGTTATTATTTTATTCTTATGGCTCCAGCCATTATTGATTGATTACGTTAGTAATAATTAGTATTGTATTCCTTGAGCTTACCTCAACACGTTGTTCAAATGTGCATGATATATGAGTTTAATTAAATACCAATTTAATTAAACTCATATAAGTTTGTCAAAACGCACACCCAAGAAATTATAGTAGCCCCGAAATAACAAGAAACACGATTGTGGAATTAAGACACAGAAAATAAATGAATGTTCTCTTAAGGAATATTTACGGTCTCCAACTTTACAGTTACGAAGTACACTGTACTAATAAATGTGCAAATTTGAGGCCATCCAAGTCTCGTAAAGACTTTTAACTCAAATAACACATAAAACTTTATACCGTGAATAATATTCGTATTATACAGACGCAATTATTACAAGCTGTTGCGGAGCAGAGTTTAGAGTTTTAACTAAAATACAATACCAAAACCATTATAATAACTTTGTGGTATTAAAATGAAAATTAATATTTTTGAAACACTTTTTTATTTTTATTACGTGAAAAGAAAAATGAAGCCTTAAGAAAATAATATAAAGCGTGTAAAAAAAAAAACAATGGGTTGCACTCCGGGAGTGCCGGCAGAAGTGAAAACATTAACGTTGTGCATTTTTGATGTCTTGGAATCGTTAGGGAATAATTCCGCACGAATTGCTTGAATTATCAGTACCTATTAATTTCTATCTAGTATTTTTACAAAGTACTCTCTCATTTTCTTTCACTATTTCTTCGTCACTTTTTTCATTAATAGATGCACTTTGTTCAATGTCCATATTTTAAATACTTGATATAAACGAATTTTAAGATAAAATTATACTTGACGCTGGCAATATGCAGAGTTTGCGATGCCATAATTGAAGAAAAAAAGTATAGACAGCCGACAGATGAGCCGTCATTAGCTGTCACCCCTCCGTCTTGGTCTAAGAGCCGGTGAAGATATTCACTCGTTCGGTTGTTACAAGAGTGAAGGTGATATGAAAGAAAATTGATTAAAATTAATTAAATTAAAAATAGCTATGAACACTTTTCGATAGTCAAGTTATCATAGGCATATATGTTTATAAATTATATTTGGTAAACAATATGTCTCATCGAATTATCAGATCGGTGAAGGTCGATCTTCCTCGTCTCCTCTACTATCTTACGAAATTTTGCGATCAGCACACGTGACCTCGCGCGATTTTCATAGTTTTTACCCATCCCACAAAAAGTGCTCAACGCCGCTAAAGAAGTTTTCACTTCAAAAAATAACGTTTCACTATAATAGTATAATAGGGTAGATATACCGTTTGCTGTGGGTACCTACCATGGATACATACAAAGACTGAAACACATACACCGAAACCGAGAACAGAAATTTAAAGTCATCTATCTTTCTGTTTCGCCGGGAATTGAACCCGGGACCCTCCTATTGGCAGTCCGGCATGGTAACCATTGTGCCACACGGGTCGTCATTGAGCGGACGGAAACGGAACAACGGACAATCAACAATAAGACATAATTTCTAAAAGTTATGTCATAATCAAACTGCAGTTCGGTAAGCTTGGTAAACTATGGCTAAATTATTTTTCTATTGCGAGACAGACCTACCTAGCAGAGGGCTGTTAAAAGGCGTTGAAAAAATATGAAATAGGAAGGAGTATGGCGTTTTATTTAAAACAAAAATATAAAATATCAAATTTTGATAACATGGGCAGGAAGCAGGAGGAAAACGTTGGTGTAAGTTCTCAAACCAACAATATTAATTTTATAGTCCAATAAGAAAACTTCACTTTTTAAATTGGTATTTTTGACGGTACAATAGCTGATGATATGACATGATACGGCTTTGTAAACAAAAAAATTACCAATGACGTTAACACAGATTAAAAATTATATCCACCGTTTTCGTCATAATATTATACAGCGCAAATTGAATATGTACGTTATTTTTGAATTAAGTTTTAGGTCACTTACAGTTTGAATTTTTTTTTTAATATTTCTTATCGTTATATTAGCACCTTATAATCCAATTGAATAACTTAAAAAATGAATGTATCTAAATACCCTATTCTAGTAGCATAATATTATGTTTTTTTTATCTAACAAACAGCTGGCCCTTCTGGACTAATAATAATGTAAACCCCAATATATCTGCTATTCTTTAGTTAAAGATGTTACCAACTTGTTAGCCTTGAAAGATGATTTTGTTATTTAGTTCTATTAAAACTACCACAAAGAAAGTTTTTGCACGTGTCAAGCTAATATCATGAATACTTACTATTGAATAACTTTATAGGAACACTTTTGAATAAGGATAAAGGTGTTTTTGGTAAATCCTTTGAACTTCTAACTGTGGACAGGATACGAATGACGTCATACTAAGGCTTCCTAGAGAGTAAGTTAAGAATTAAAATAATACAAGGTTTCCTCCTCACAATCGACTTCTGCTCGATAAAAATGTGACGATAATCTCAAGCGACTGAAAAAGGGGACTCGCGACGCGATGCGACATGTAATTTTGCTTGCTTTCTTTCAGGAGTTCTCAATCCTACCAAAATGGCAGGAAACTGCCACATATGGTCCGGTAGGAGTATTAGTGTTCTGTGCTTTCTTTGTGGCACTTATTAAAATAATTGTTGTAGGTCAACGTAATACCTACATGTAATGTTCACGCACACAATAATATTGAGTACTAGGTTTTCGCCCGCGGCATCACCAGCGTGGTTAACACGTATTTGTCAAAGGCATGAGATATATATTTTCAATTATTAGAAAACTAGCGTTCCGCAAGCGTCTTCGCCTACGTGGACCCTATTTATAGGTTCCCGTAAGAAAAAAAAACATCCTATGTCCTTTCCCAAAGTCCACTCTAACTGTCTTCAAAATTTCAATAAACTTGGTTCATTAGTTTAAGTGGGAAAGCGTAGCAGACAGACAGACAGACAGAGTTACTTTCGAATTTATAATATTAGTAGGGATTGGATAACTGCTTACGACATTCGTCACCTCTAATTCCATAAACATATGACATCAATCCGTAGAACCACTGGAACGTGAAACAAGGGCAAACAAACACATATTCATACTCCATTTTATATAATTATTTTTTTATCATATACATATACTGAATATAAATATCGAACAGTAGTGTCTACTACAGTTTTAATTTCTTTCCCATGATCACTCAGTGTTTTTATATAATATTCCCATATACTTGCCCTCTTGTATTTCCCCGAGTTCTTTTAATTATTCATCAAAAAAATATTAAAATAACATGTAATAATTATTTAGATTCATATTGTAAAGAACAAACACATTGCATTAAATTAAATGAAAATACCTAACTATGTAGCCAGCCTTAAAATATACTGAGACGAATCTTTCTTTGTATTTTAACATAGATTTTACCCTCTTAGCAACCCTACTTGCTCCGTTTTTGTACAATAGGTAGAGTTTTCTATAGAAAATGGGGTTGCCAGTGAAACATAATACCTATATCATGGTCTTGATGGTGTTACGCAATTACTTAGTACGCGGATTACTAATTGTTCTCTATATTATACTAGCAAACTAGGCAGACGTTGTCCTGCCTTAAAGTATCAGAAATAAATTAATATTGCAACTATAAATTGAGATGTCAGCTATCCTATCTTTCAAGTTGGATCAAACTTCACACCGTGGTCAAATTTTATTAAAATCGGTTAAGTAGTTTTGGAGTCCATCGCGGATAAACAACGTGACACGTAATGTCTATATATTAAGATTATATTTGTATATTATATCCTTACTAATATTATACATTCGAAAGTAACTCTGTCTGTCTGTCTGTGCTACGCTCTCCCGCTTAAACTACTGAACCAATTTTAATGAAATTTGGAACACAGATAGAGTTAACCTTGGGAAAGGACATAGGATTGTTTTTATTATACGGGAACCTATAAAACGGGTCCACACGGGCGTAGCCGCTGGCGGAAGGCTAGTTATATTATATATAATTAAGTAATATTTGCGAGTCATTCAGAATTATCTTTTTTTATCAAAGCTGTCATATACTTATGTAAGCTTACATGATTGATTTCTTACAATATTTGTCCAATTTTGGTATTTTTGCAATGCCGACAAGACTCAGTTAAAAAATATGACGATAGGGGAGAGACCTATTCGCATGACTTACGAAATTGGCGGCTCATGCTCTAAAACCCTCAAATGCCCTCCTATTACTAAAGCGGGCTCCCATCTCACACCCTGCCGTGCTTGTTTCGCTAATACTGGGCCATGAGCGCTTCAGCCTTCATTCATCGAATTATCGTGGAAATTATAACTTTAAATGCATTTCAGTTCAAATTTATAGCGAAACGAGTAGTCTTCGAACAGCACATTTTCATTATCTTAGAACTAATTGGCTCATAAACACGCCTTCGCGTCAGTTTACGCAAAAACCCATAAACGTGTAGCTTATCGTCGATTTATTGCCGCTAATCACGACAACTTGTAGAATTATAGTTTAACGGCTAATTGATTATGTCTTCTTAGTTATTAAGTTATTAGGGCGAGACGGTTTTGTTCGTTTGTAATGTTTTGGACTCATGAATAGCATAGCGCAGTTATTTTTTTCAACCTCTTTTATGTCCCACTGCTGGGCACAGGCAGTAAGTGAAAAGGTCATTGTCCACCACGCTGGCCAAGTGAGAATTTGTGGATATTATGCCTTCGATGATATTATGAGTTTCTCTCAGGCATGCACGATGATGGAAAACAGCGTACTTAATTAATTAAATTTCATAACATTTTCTTCCTTTATCAGAGGTGCGCACCGAGGATTTGAATCCGGTATATCCGTGTGGGAGGCCGCGGTCTTTGCCGTTCGGCCATCGCAGCTCTGTGCATAGTACTTTCATCATCATTATCATCATCAGCCTATTGCAGTCCACTGCTGGACATAGGCCTCTCCCAAGGCGTGCCACTGAGCCCGATCTTCGGCTCTACGCATTTAGTTACTTCCCGCAACCCGGCGCAGATCGTCGCGCCCCCTTGCTGGGGGGCATATTTTTTTATTTTATTTAAGACGAGCATGCAGACCACGTGGTGTTAAGTGGTCGTCGCAGCCCATGGACATCTACATGCAACCTCAAGCAAGCATAGGTAAGTCTTGTCTGAGGTCGTATGCAGTTGCGCTGCTACTCCGGAGGACGGTGGTAATTGTGGCCGGTAACTGCGCCTTTCCACCGAAACACAATAGAATTGGTTCACGGCAGAAGTGGGTGCAGCGGTGTTACTTCCCCGGGCGATCGATAATAGTTCTACCACCTACCTAAATTTCATAATATTTTCCAACTTTATCACCGCACCGAGCATTTGAATCCGGTATATCCGTGTGTAGTGTAGGAGACCCCAATCTTTGCCGTTCGGCCATCGCTGCTCTGTGCTTACTACTTTAGACATACTAAAAGTTGCTGCTAATATGAAAACTCGCTTACATAGCTATTCCTAGGTCTGTGTAAGGTAGTCCCTGTAGCTTCGGGATTAAGAATAGAGCTACGGTATCTCCTGCCTGGTCCTAAGCGATGACTAAAAGGGGGCTTCTGGGGTTGTGAACGGTGTGAGTGGGAGCTTGATCCGTCCAGCCAGTAGCCCCGGAAAGGACGGCGGTGTGTGCGTGGCCTCATGCTGCCGTAAGCATCGGAAGGTGCAGGAGAGCATATCTGCTCTCTCGAAAATGGGCCCGTTCTAGGCGCCCCGCGTGGAGGTTACCGTTGTGTTCCACTGGAGATTCTGGAGTTCTCCCCAAGCGCAGAGGCAAGCCACCGAGGTGGTTTTAAAATTTAGTGTGGTCAAATCCCACATAACCCGGTATCCTCTCCCAAGGTGCCGGGTACCTTATATCTATAGTATTTAGACATGAGCTGGATAAAGTATTTTGATATGATAGTATTTTGATAAATGCTTCGTTAACTTCTGTGTCAGAATAATGTTTTTCGCAAACATCAGTTCTTTTGATTAACGACATAATTGCCCATATATTTTCACCCCCGTACCCGTATGATTTGCCTCATTTAACACCTTTCCTATCTCTAGGTTCGCGTTTCTTTTGTTTCTAAAGGCCGATGAGTAAAAAATAAAGAGATAATAATATCTGTGGTAAAGACGGTCAATATTTGCCACTGACTTTTCATGTCCTTAAGGTAATTTACAAAACTCTCAAGCACTCTTTGTAATCTTCCTCTGCTTCATCGCAGTATTTATCTGATAAAAATTTATACAATGTTGGTAAAGGAGACATTTTCCATTGTCCGTATATACAAAGACAAATAATATTATTTGCACATATATATGGGTGTTTATAAAATTGTTCATGTATATTTAGGTTACCATATTTACTTTCACGAGGTATGCAAATATTACAAAGAAAAAAACTTAAATCACAAAATATAAATATGTACCTTACTAAGTAACTAATTATAATGCTATGCAATCATAGCCTACATAAGGTTTTCCTGTGTCGATATATCTTGGACGAATACAAAGACAGAAATCCAAACAAACAGAAACTTAATTTATACAAATTTCTGCCTAACTCATAATAGAAGTCAGGATCATGAAATGTCAGATTTTCAAAAAAGTACTTACATATTTTCTATTAGAATATATAATAAACTAGCGGCCCGGTACGTGCTTCGCTACGTATAAAGTGAAAAAAAAATTGGAACATCAAATTTATTTATTCAAACAAAAAAATATTTTATTAATTGCTAGTTATTTTAAAACTTAAAATAAAAACACTCAGCATTGTTTGGATGTACTGTATTCTCTCAATTACATCTGTTTGGAAAATGCCTAGATACCCATCGACTGCTGTTCCTTGTTTACGTCTTTGAATTTTTTTGGAAGACACATTCCATGTGTAATACTGAGGCACTTCAGAATTTAACAAATTTATCGCAAATGTATCAGTATCGCATAATTTGAAAAAAAAGCGGTCAACGTAGTTAGTAGCTGGTGGTTGTGCTGCTCTTTCCAATACATTTGCTTCATTAAAATAAACACGTTGGCCATTCTCAAGATGCAATTTGCTTTAATCGAAGCACGTCCAAAATGAAATGACCGCATGAATGACATAATAACATGCTTGTACTGTCAACACTGAAAAAAGTTTCAATTTGACAGCACAATCCCCATCTGAAAAAGTTTCAATTTGACAGTTAAATCCCCATTAATAAAATGATCCGCCATTTATTGAATTCAATTGTTACAAAAAATGTGATAATGATAAATGTAGAACCGCTCGACCGATTTTTTGCAAACTTCACATAAACCATCTACTAAATAGTCCGAACAAAGCTTAAGCATTTGGTTTGGATAGGTGAGCCCGTTCTTGAGTTATAAAATAACAACGAACGAATTTTTTTTAGGTATATATGTTATTGTATTTATTGTATTTTTTTATTTTTTATAATTATATATGAATATATATATATATATGTATGTTTACATGTATATGTATGTATTATATGTACTTATATTATATAAATATATATGATCTGATATTATGTATAAGTGCGTACACACACTCAACCATTAATATTTCTATAGGAATAAGCAGTACCTTTGTACCCCATTTCTGTTAATGTCCATGTCTTCTATGTAACTGTGTACATAAATTGTGAAATAAATAAATAAATAAAAACGAAAAGTGGCATTGATTTATATATATATAATGAATATAATGAAGCGCGCATGGCTTGGCGGCTAGCGTAGAACGCAAACGGTCTACGCAGCTAAGCCAAACGGGCGCGGTCGATTGTGAGATGGGTGACCGCTAGTGGCAAAAAATTTCATGCGCGTTTCCGTGCTTCGGAGGGCACGTTAAGCCGTCGGTCCCGGTTGTTGTCGATAGATAACAGTCGTTAAACCTTGTCGGAGGCCTTATGGGCGGTTTGAAAACATCCGACAGCGGGTTGGCCACTAACCCGCATCTCCAACAACCCGCATTGGAGCAGCGTGGTGGAGTAAGCTCCAGGCCTCCCCAATAAGGGGGAGAGACCCGTGCCCAGCAGTGGGACGTAAAAAAGGGTTGCAGCCATATATAAATCAATGCCACTATCTATCTATCTATATATCTATCTATATATATATATAGATAGATAGATAGAATAGATAACCCATAGATATAAAACAGTTATCCAATACTAAATTTAAAAGACAGCTAAAACAATGGCTAATAATAAAAGCATATTACAATAAAAACGAATTTTTTGAAGACAAGACATCGTGATACGTGCAATAAAAATTGGTTTGGGGAGCATCCGCGTAAAATATATAAAATATAACTCTAAACAATGCCTGAGAGTTTTTTCCGCCGGCTTTTTCCTTTCATTGACCCAGCGGTGGGTAGGCATCAAAAGCCGATAATCCGTTAAGATCAACAAAATATAATATAATATTTTTAGTTAATTTTAATTAGTAATATTGTACGCCAGAATCTGAAGCCAGAATTTGGTAGGCTGTTTAAAGCTCCAATTATAATTTTTATAACAGTCAACAATAAAATATTTTCATTTCATTTCGTTTTGTTTTTTTTTGTTTTGTTTCGTTTTGTTTTGTTTCGTTTCGTTTCGTTTCGTTTCATTTAATTTCATTCATTCATTCATTCATTTCATCTCATCTCATCTCATCTCATCTTTTTTCATTTCATTTCATAGGTAACCATTGCCCCAAAGAGGTCGTCGAGTATAAATAAAGGATCTAGGCATTCATAATACTGTTTTAACTTGTGCCTCGGCTCATAACACTTTCAGCGTCAACAAAATTTATGAGATTCCATAACAATATAAATCACAAGTAACAGATGTATTGTGCCGGGAGAACGATACGGACCTTCCGGTTCCGGTTTAGCAAACTTACCGGATGTGTTGTTTGTCTTCAACAAATGTACCGGAGCTAAGCCGGAAGGGACTAGAATGGGATGGTCATCACTCAATAAATAAAGCAGGCTTTAGTCGCTATTTACTTAATAAGACCCATTGAATATTAGTTTGATGCGCTCAAGTTAATTCCAAAAGCCTCTTGTAAGTTAATCTTAGAGTTTTTAATTTGCAAAATCAAGGTCATAAAAGCCTAGGTCAAGAAACCAGTTAAAATCAGCAACCATATTTCTTTCTCGCGTAAAGGCAATTCCAATTTTGGCTTTTGCCTAATGTATTTTCGGTCAAGTCTGAAGCGCGCATGGGCCTGCGGTTAGCGTAAAACACAAGCGATCTATGCGATAAGCCAAACGGGCGCGGTCGGGTGTGAAATGGGTAGTCACCCACATAGTCATAGCAGTCGTAGCAGTCGCTAGTAGCAAAAAAATTTGGCGCGTTTCCGTGCTTCGGAGGGCACGTTGAGCCATCGGTCCCGGTTGTTATCGATAGGTAACAGTCGTTAAACCTTGTCGGAGGCCTTATAGAGCTTACTCCACCACTCTACTCTAATGCCGGTTGGTGAAGATGCAGGTTAGTGGCAAACCTACTGTCGAATGCTTTCAACTGCCCAAAAGGCCTGTGACAAGGTTTAACGACTGTGATCTATCGCCAACAACCGGGACCGACGGCTTAACATGCCACCCGAAGCACGGGAATGCGCATGAATTTTTTTTGGCACTAGTGGTCACCCATCTCACACACGACCTTGCCCGTTTGAATTAACTGCATAGACCGCTTGCGGTCTACGCTAGCCGCCGAACCATGCGCGCTTCAGAGAGTACCTAATTTTACCTAATACCTAAAATCTGAATGAGGTCTGACTGGCCTGGTCAAACCCCGATACCATGAATTGAAGTTTCAGTATTTGACCAACCAACCAAATCAGCCTTTCCTATATTAGATAAAAATGACTAGTCAAACTTACGAGCGCCGGGGCTTCGAACTTTGACTATAACGTATACATATTTTGTTAAATCTTATATCAATCGTTTACAAAAAATAAACCGTGGCGTCAACTGCACATGCTGACTGTCATCAGATCCGGCAATAACTCGAGTTGCGTAAACAACTTTATTCCAATTCAATTTATGTGTTTTCTCGAATATGCTGATATTTCTGTTAATATAAACACTTACATGGATTTTTAAACTTGGAATGTTAGGGTTTAACCTTAGTTATCTCTACAAATATTTTTTTTATTTTTTTATATGTAAACCGAACAAAAAGGCAGACGGGCCGCGTGGTGTTAAGCGATCACCGTCGCCTATGGACACGGGCAACCCCAGGGGAGCCACCCGAGCATTGCCGGCTTTGGAGGAGAGCTCTTTTTACAGCTTTCTTGAAGAACCCCATGTTATAGTCCACTGGGAATGCCTCAGCTGGAAGGTTGTCCCATAACCTGCACGTCCGTGGTAAAAAGGAGCGTGCAAAGCGGACTGTGGAGGACCGCCACGAGTCCAGATGGTGCCGGTGGAACTTTAACCTTCGTCTGGTGGTATAATCATGAAATGGTGATGTAGGCATCAATTTGAAGAGTTCCTCGGAGCACTCACCGTAGTAAAGTCGGTAGAACACGCAGAGCGAGCCTATGTCTCTTCGCAAGCTGAGCGGTTCTAGCCTGTCAGTCAATCTTGGGTCGTTGACGATTCGGACTGCGCGCTTTTCAACGGAGTCAAATGGGTGTAGCTGGTATTTTGGTGCTCCTGCCCAGAGATGAGAGCAGTACTCCATGTGGGGTCTGACCTGTGCCTTGTACAGCGTCAGGAGTTGCCCCGCAGTGAAGTACTGCCTCGCCCTATTGAGGACACCAAGTTTTTTGGACGCCAATTTGGCTTTGTGCTCCAAATGACTCCGGTACTGCATTTTACTCGTAATGTCAACTCCCAAGATACCAACACTTTCACCGACGGTGAGCGCGGTACCCTGGAACTTGGGCGCTATAACAAATGGCGGTAAACGCGCAAACTTGTGTCTTCGTGAGGTTAAACTCGACAAGGTTAAGTCGACCCCATTCCGAGACCCGCTCCAGAGAGTTCTCGACTTCAGACACAAGTTTGATTCTGCTTTCCTCCACTTGTGACCGAGAGGCATTGGCTCGACAGGTGTATAGTGTGTCCACCGTACTATCATCTGCATAGCAATGTATACTACGTGATTGTTGCAGCATGTCATTGATATGCAGAATGAATAGTGTAGGAGACAGTACTGAGCCTTGGGGAACACCGGCGTTAATGGGCTTCATATCTGAGCAGCATCCGTCAACAACGACCTTAATCTGCCGCTCAGATAGAAAGTTTGCCACCCAGTTGCATAGCCTCAGGGGAAGACCGTAAGATGGAAGTTTCGCGAGAAGGGCCCTGAGCCAGACCCGGTCAAAGGCCTTTGCAATATCCAGGCTGACTGCCAGAGCCTCCCCGTTGCCCTCGACGGCTTCAGCCCATCGGTGTGTGAGGTATACCAAGAGATCACCGGCCGACCGGCCCTGGCGAAAGCCATACTGACGATCGCTGATCAACCGGTGTTTCTCAAGATACCTAAGGAGCTGCGTGTTTATAACACGCTCCATCACCTTAGAGAGCAGGGAGGTTATCGCAATGGGCCTGTAATTGGACGGGTCACTGCGGTCACCCTTTTTCGGTATTGGGTGTACTAGGGCTACCTTCCACGAAGACGGTACTTTACTAGTGGTGTAGGAAAGCGAGAATAGGCGCGTTAAGACGGGAGCCAACTCGGGAGCGCACGTCTTTAATACGATCGCGGGGATATCATCCGGCCCGCTCGACTTCTTGACATCGAGGGCTAGCAGAGCTCGTCTGACGGCCTTTTGAGTGAAACGCACGTCCTTCATCGAGCTCTCACACTGCTTGATGGTCGGCGGTGTGGCACCTCTGTCGTCCAGAGTCGAGTTTGAGGCAAACAGGGTACCCAGGAGATCGGCTTTCCCTTTTGCCGTGTGAGCCAGAGTATCGTCCGGTTTGCGTAAAGATGGTAGAGACGACCGACAGAAGTTACCTTCGACAGCCTTGGCAAGCGACCAAAAAGCTCGACTCCTGCAAGGGTAGCTTGATAGACGCTGGCCAATTCTGCCGACGTGCCTAAACTTCGCCTTGGCTATTTGCTTCTTTGCCGAACGCGTTGAATTTTTTCCGAAGCTTAGACGTTTCGGGGTCCTTACGCGTGTGCGCATCAGCCCAGGTTTTAAAAGCTTCTTGCTTAAGACTAGAAGCCTTAGCGCAAGAACCATTAAACCAGGGCTTGTTTCGCCCGCCAACGGATACTACAGAGCTGGGAATAAAACCAATCATGCCCTGTCGTATCACATCGGCTATCGATTCCGCACACGTGCTAGGATCACCCGAGGTGAAGCACAGCTGCCTCCAGGGGTAGGAAGCCAGGAATTCCCGGAGTCCATCCCAGTCCGCTGACCCGTAATGCCAGACTTGACGCTTCCCATTGGGTCGAGAACCTTCTGGGGGCGGCAATGGTACGGCAGAACTTACCAGGCAATGGTCAGAAGTCCCAAGTGGGGCCCCAACCGTCACCCGGTAGTCGGATGGATGGGTGGTCAGCAGTAGGTCCAGCAGAGAGGCAGTATGGGTCTCAATATCTGGTACCCTGGTGAAACTCTGTACCACCTGCGTCAACCCATATGCCAAGGAGAAATTATAAGCGGCCCTGCCAGCAAAGTCGGTGGTTCTTGATCCCAGCCATTCGGTGTGGTGGGCGTTGAAGTCACCCAGAACCACCAGCTCAGCCGAAGGACACAGTTCCAGCACTCTGTCGGACGCCTTTTGGACGTGCTCAAATAATCGAGTCGTCTCCGCGTCTCCGCTATAGGACCTATAGAGGCACGCATATATTCGGGTTCTAGCCCCAGCGTCTACACGTGCCCAAAGCACCGATAGGTCCTTGTCTTCAAGGCAGCTTAGACGACGACAACAGACATCCTCCCTGACGTACATACATACCCCTGCCCTACGCCTAAACGCGTGTTCTAAAATGTAACCGGGATAGTGCAGGTACGATGTATCGTCAGGTGGTGCAATTTGTGTCTCCGTCAGGAAAAGTAAAGCCGGCTTAGCTGTCTCTAGGTGTTGGTGGACAGCATTCAGGTTGGAGTGTAGTCCCCTGATATTGCACATGTCCACAGTAAGTGTGGGGGGGGGAGATGGCCGCTGAGAACACTTTACTTTTATTTTTCAACCTGCCCATATAAAAAACCTGTAAAAAGAGAGAAAAGGAGTGGGGAATGTGAAGGGAATCGCTCCGCTGGTGCCCCTCAGGCCCTGGCGTAGGCTTCTTAACGCCAAGCCGATGGCAGGACGTGGGTTGCCGGCGCGGGGGACGAAAGGGCCCCCGGTCCCCCCCGTGCGCAGATGTCGGGCCCCCCTCCGGTCTCTTACCCCGGCACGGCACCGCGCAACGGGATTTTTCACTGGTTGGCGGGACAGCCTCCCAGGCCAGAGGTTATCAGTGAGGCCTGGGTTCGGGTCCCCAACTGACCAGCGGGCGGCCAGCGGACAGCCGTTTCACCGGGTCTTCCTGGCCCCCGCGCCGACACACCACGGCTACCAGGGCATAGGCGCCTTGAATCCAACGGAAACCCAAGAGGCATCAACGAAGCGATATGGGGATAGGGATGGGTGGGACAGGGAAAACTGGATCTCAGGCTCACAACCGAAACACGCCAGAGGCACACCAAGGCAAGCCAAGGCACGCCAGAGGCATTAAACGGTTGACTCCGACCCGAGGGTGGTCGCCACCCAGGCAGGCCCCAGGAAGGTACCTTACCACCGAGCAGTTGTCGGGTTTAGTCGCCTCTTACGACACCCTGGTATCCCGACATGGGGCTGGGGTTAGTATTCTTAATCCGCCCCAGCACGGACAAAATCCGCCCCAGCACGGACAATTCACGGAAAATAAAATTGGAGTGTATGTTTGTAATATTAAAATAACTGCTTTTTACAACATGCATATGAATTAATATATGGTACATATTCCAAAATAACATTTTTTACAATTTTTGTCTGTCTGTCTGTCTATCTGTCTCTCTGTTTGTTCCGACTAATTTCTGAAACAGCTGGACCGATTTTGACGGGACTTTCCCAGGACAGGATGTAATAAGGAGTAACTTAGGCTACTTTTATTTTAGAGAAATTCTGAAACTAAAGCCCACGCGGACGAAGTCGCGGGCGGCCGCTAGTTCGTTAAATTTTCAAGAACGATTAGATGTCTATAAGAGATGAAAAGGAAGAAATGTATTACTGGATGCATAAAATAATAACGACTGGTTCCAGGTTGAGTGTTCTACGTCAAATTTTGGTAATGGGTTATTTTTATGACATCGGTGCTTACTTAGAAGGTATTATTTGATATTTCACCCCTAAAAAATGAAATTGAGAAATGTTTTATGATCAATCGATCGTAGTAGAACTTGTTTTTCCATTGTTTTTTTGTCATAAAGGATAAACATTTGGAGTAGAAGTAGGTTCTTGAAAACCAGCGAAGTATATTCAATGGTTTTAGTATGTACTAAAATTAAAATCTAAAAGTTAAATTGTCAATAGGTAATCTAGATCGAGCGCATAGATTTTTTATTACCGGGTCCGGCAATTCAGTAATTCGTAACGTAATTCAGTGATTGCTCTGTATTTGGAAGGAAAATGGAACATCAAAATTCGTCGAGCGCTGCCAAGTCTTAAACTAAATGAGAAATTGTGCATCGCACTATTAAACGATATTCTGAGACTGGTAGCATTAAGAAACGCTACGGTGGAGGACGACGTAGTACTGTAACGGCACCAGCAGTCGTCGAAAAGGTACGTCACCGATTGAATAGAAATCCAGCGCGCTCAGCAAATCAGCTCGCGCAGGATCTAAACGTGAGCGACCCTACGGTCATTAATACTAATATACGATGAACACTACTGTTTGTCGTATATTGAACGAAAAGCTTAAGGTCAAACCAATGAAAAAAAAAAACATCTCTCAGGAACTCACAGCTTTGCAACGTAGTAAACGGTTGGAGCGATCAAAATAGTTGATTCGCTTGCTCGACCCTGGCTCCTTGGGAAGCTCCCAATTTGGTGTTTTCGAATGAGAAAACTTTCTGTGTTAAGCAGTTTTTTAACAAACAAAATGACCATGTTTGGTTGAAAGAACGTGTCAGTGACCATGCAGATGCTGCAAGTCACTCGAAGTCAAAGAGCCGATCAAATCATGATCTGGGCGGCGGTGTGCGAAAACGGCCGTTCTCCGCTCGTTTTTCACCAAATGGATCGCAACCAAGTCAAAATAAATCAACAAATCTATCGAGACAAAGTGTTAATACCTGGGCTGATACCGTAGGCACGTAACACATCCGGTTCTGAGCGTTGGACTTTCCAGCGACACGCGGCACCATCGCACAGAGCAATCGGAACGCAAAATTGGTTGAAAGCGAACGTTCCAGTGCTGATCGACCGAGATATGTGGCCGTCGTCATCACATGACTTGAATCCGCTAGACTTTTGTATTTGGGGTGTTTTACAGGCCAAGGCTTGTGCTCGAAAATACACGTCGATGGAAACGCTCAAAGCTAGTCTTACGCGAGAGTGGAATTGTTTAAGTGATGACGTCGTTCGAGCAGCGTGCGCTTCGTTCAGGAAGAGGCTCGAGCTTGTAGTAAAGACTAAAGGAGGTTTTATTCCATCGGAATAAACCATAACATAACTTTGGACCATCTATTTTCATATGTAAAAAGCGTATAAATAAAAATTGAAAATTAACAAAAATCTTTTATTTTCCCATACGGCCAGTTCAATCGTCGGACCCGATACTTACGTAGTAAAAGTCATAAAAAATCTATTATTGAACATCGGTCTGTCTGAAAACGACCCAAGGCTTAAAAGTTTTTTTTTAATTTACTTCAAAATATAATCATCGACAAAATACCACTGGATGAAAGATGACATAAATTATACAGTCATTACGGGTAACTTTGAATTGACGTTTAACTTTGAACAAAGTTGGAAAAAAGATTTAACAATTTATTACATCGAAATTTTTTGAAATTTCAATATAATAACTGTGTTAAATGGATTGCCAAAATCTTTTTGTACCAAATGAAAATTAAAGAAATAAACTATCAATGCCATAATTCTGAAAATTCCCGCCTTTTCCGTGGTTAAGTTGCTGGAAGTTTTTGAGCGCTGATTTATAATCGTAAACTAGTCCACTTTGATTCATATGGGAAAACCAAGCTATTCGTTACTTTTTTACGTCAGTGTAGATGTTATTTTTATAGATAAGGTTTTTAAATTTAATAATACCTTCTTTTTGTTTTACCTAAACCTTAAAATATTAAGGTTTTTAGATTCAAAAAAAATTTATTCAAAGTTACCCAAAATTCATAATTGATGAAAATTCAAGTTTTAGGGGAAATTATGGATACTTCTGTTGTTTCTTCCGCCAATTTATTTTGTTAAGACAGAAAAACCGTCTCAAAAGCACACTATTCATTCAATAAAATAAAGGTGTCATAAATAGAAATCAGTTTTAATAATAAAAATAATGTAAAAAATGTTCAAAGTTACCCGAACTGTACGTAGTGAAATCCATAATAGAGTTTTTCTTATTAATTACTAGCGGCCGCCCGCGACTCCGTCCGCGTGGACTTTAGTTTTAGATTTTTTTAAATAAAAGTATTTCTTTATTTTTGCAATACATTATACAATAGTTTATTATAAATGTACTTATTTACCTTGTTAGGCATAGCAAAAGTCAATTTTTAACAGGAGAGAGGCAGACACGGTATTCGGTTATTATTTTAAAAACATTTCAAAATTATTGTAATTTACATATTCCACGTACGAATAATATAAAATTAATTAATTATTCATTAAATTAAATACATCAATATTAAAAGAGGAATTGTTAATCAGTTGTCAATGTTATTATGTTACGTCAGTGAGGTAATCATTGATTGAATAATAAGCTTTATTTAAAAGAAATTGTTTTAAAAGTGCAATATATTTAGGCAACAAACTTTCATTTTTTATTTTTTCCGGTAAGTGATTGTATAATTTTATTGACATAGGGTATGGGCCAGAGAACTATGTTATTTTAGTTTTGATGTCATTCTTTATTATTATTTTTGTAACGAGATTCATATCGTCGGGGAACATCCTTTAATTTTGTATAGGAATCTGGGCATTTCCCATTTTATTTATATACAGGGTAATGTCAGAACTTTGAGATATATAAAATGCGGTTTACAGCAGTCAGTTTGTTTAATATTAGTCAAAATACTAATACTTAATTAGTCTAAGTTACTCCTTATTACATTAGCTACCTGTCAATGAAAGTCCCATTAAAATAGGTCCAGCCGTTTCAGAGATCAGCCGGAACAAACAGACAGACAGATAGACAGACAGACAGACAGACAGACAAAAATTTTTAAAAATATGGTTTTGGTATATGTACCGTGTATACCTTCATATGCATGTAGTGAAAAATGGTTTATTTAATATTACAGACAGACTCTCCATTTTATTTGTATATTTGTATAGATTATGTTACGTTACGTAATTGCTAACCATTCAACAAATCTATTAGTTATAATGTTAAGTGATACGGTCGGTCAGCACCTTCCGGCTTAGTTCTGGTACTCTTGGCTCCAAGACATGCCGACGATTCGGCTTCTTAGACCGGAACCGGAGGGAATTTGTCGCTCTCCCATCATACTATAATTATTTATTTAGTGAGCTTTAAAATGATTCTAACTGTGTGTGGTAGAAGTATGGTTTCAATAAAGATTTATCACCACTGCACACCTTGCCGCCGTGAAACAAATTTTTTATCGTTTTAGAGGAAAAATGCTGTTGCCGGTCAGACTTACATGAGAAACACTTACATGAATCTCAAACAATATTTAGTTAACTGTTAACCGTTAGTAATTAACTGTTAGTAATTTAGTATAATTAATTTAGGATTTTTATAAGTGGCAATTGGAGAAGAAATAAAATTATTATTTGATTTTTTTAAATTTAAAATAATCCAAGTTCTATGATGTGTATTATGTGATAAAAAAAAATTCAATCTTTTTATGTGCCACTGCTGGACACAGGTCTCTTCTCACAAGTGAGAAGAATTTATGTCCACCAATCCACACTTGGCCAGCGTGGTGGACTATGGCCTCAATCCCTATAATATTTTTTTTTTCTAAACTGAATAGTTTGCGCGCCTGTAACTTCTAAAATAAGAGAATGATAAAACTAAAAAAATATATGATATACATTACGATGCAAACTTCCACCGAAAATTGGTTTGAACGAGATCTAGTAAGTAGTTTTTTTTTAATACGACATAAATCGTAAACTACAATTTACCTTTCATTCAATCTTAATGCAATGATTTTTATAGATAATCAAAGGCAATGATGTATTTCTGTTGCTGCTATTGTTATACAAATACTAAAAATAGAATAAAATAAATACTTAAGGGGGCTCCCATACAATAAACGTGATTTTTATAGATAATGATACGGAACCCTTCGTGCGTGAGTCCGCTCGCACTTGGCCGGTTTTTATTTTTATCCTTTATGTAGCATCATAAGAATTTAAGGTCATAAATTTATAAAACTTTATTTCATAAGCAGCACAATACAAAAAAAATATTTGCTTCAATTCTGACGTAAAATATGGAAGCAATTGAGCAGATCGTCTGATTAAACACCAATTAAGTCGTGTATTAAGCTTTTAATAGGTTAATTTATTTTGCACGTGTGTAATATGAGAATATGAGGATGGGCATTCTGTATTAAATTTTGTATTCATCCGTGGGTTATTATTGTTTAATTTGACTTGTTTCTGTGTGGGCTTATCAGTTAATTATTCAAAATATATTCAACACATTCCCACAGCCATACTGTCCACTAATATTTATTTAATAACTGGCATAAAAAAATAATTTTTCTTCTCTGGCTCTTTTCTCTCAGCTCAACTCATCACACTTACGGGCACGTAGAGCCGATGGCCGCGAAAAGATTGACGTTCAGAGAACATCTGTATTCCAAAAACGAATAAAATATTTTGAATTTTAAATTTTGAGTGTATCAGATGGCTATTTAGAATATTGTATATTGAAGTTTTTATCACGTACTATTTGTGATTTCATTGATAGGTCTAATTGTACTTTGTATTGTACTAAATGCACTTACTAACACAACATTATGGATTTATTCTGAATTAAATGATGATGATGATTATTATTATTATGTATGTCTATATACTATAGATTATTTTTAATTTAATTTTTAGGGACGGATATACAGTCATGTTTTATAATTGTATTAGGTTTTAGTCCATTAAGAAAGATGATAGTTGTAGTAAGTTTTTGAACTAATGAAACATGTACATACCTATAACAAGAAATAATACAGCAAGTCTTTTTGACGACCTGTGTGGCGCAATAGTTACTATGCCGGACTGCCGCTCGGAGGGTCCCGGGTCCGATTCCCGGCGAGGCAGAAATGTGAATCAAGAGTTTAAATATCTGTTCTAGGTCTGGATGTTTGTGTTTCTGTCTTTGTATGTGTCCATGGTACCCACGACACAGGGCTACCCTACTGAGGGGCTGTGAGTCTGTAACGTTATTATTTTATATGCCTATTCACTTACTGAATGGAACTATAATCTTTAATCTTTACCTACTACCTATAATCTTTTTGAGTGACAGGATAGGAAGATAGAAAGACGATTTATTTATTTAAATTTCCTTTTAAGATTATCAGCAGCAGTTCAACAGATAACAAAAAGAGTATCTATGACATACACATGCATTTTCGAAGTTTATTTTTGTTATAGTTTTTCCACTGTGACTATGGCGCCCTCATATATCAACCACGCCAACAGTCCGTAAGCTTAGCAACTTGTTGATCGCCCATCTATTATTATATGTACGAGATACTACGTTACGCCAGAAGTTACTGTGTTTGTACACCGATGGCGCTGTTTATGTTTTAATAAATAAATTTCTTGAATAGGATCTACAAATCTACAGCCATTCTGGGTAACTTTGAATTGACGTTTAACTTTGAACAAAGTTGGAAAAAAGATTTAACAATTTATTACATCGAAACTTTTTGATGTTTCAATATAATAACTGTATATAATGGATTGCCAAAATGTTTTTGTACCAAAAAAATAAAAAAATAAACTGTTAATGCCATAATTCTGAAAATTCCCGCCTTTTCCGTGGTGAAGTTGCTGGAAGTTTTTGAGCTCTGATTTGGAATCGTAAACTAGTCCACTTTGATTCATATGGCAAAACCAAGCTATTTGTTACTTTTGCACGTCAGTGTAGATGTCATTTTTATAGATTAGGTTTTTAAATTTAATAATACCTTCTTTTTATAATATTAAGGTTTTTACATTCTAACAAAAAATATTCAAAGTTACTCAAAATTCATGATTAATTAAATTTTTTAAAATAATTATATTTTAAAATATATAATAATAATAAAAGAGTTTTAGGGGAAATTATAGGTAGTTCTTATGTTATTTTGTAAGGAAAAAAAAACAACTCAAAAGGACACTATTCATTCAATAAAATAAAGGTGTCTTAAATTGAAATCAATTTTAATAATAAAAATAATGTAAAAAATGTTCAAACTTACCCGAATTGTACGTAATACAAATCGATATTACCTCTTCATTTTAGTTTCAAGATTATTATTATTAATATCTACAAGAACCATATTATTTTTTATATATCTATACTGTATATAAAGCTGAAGAGTTTGTTTGTGGTAACGCGCAAATCTCAGGAACTACTGGTTCGAATTGAAAAATGCTTTTTGTGTTGGATAGTCCATTTATCGGGGAAAGCTTTAGGCTAAATAACATCATGCTATTTATTTTATTTATTTATTTTATTTATCAGAGATCCATTTTTTTAGTAAAAAGAGAAACTTATATCTAATGTTAGTAATAGCTTAAACTATGACTAATGCCAAAGTCCACGTGGACGAAGGTGCGGACGGGCGCTAGTATATAATAAATATTATGGCGACAATAGCGGCTTATTTATAACATTATAAGCGATCAACTTTATGAAGAAATCTCGGGTTTGAAAGTTACGTGAATAGCCTGAAATTTAAGAAAATTGATATTCATTTCATTAAGTACTTTGGACGACACGTTACACATTCGGTTCCTTGTCTTTAAGGTACTAAGGGAGTTATGAAAAAAAACGACATCTTAACAACAAATGAAAAAGATACCAGATCTCATTTCACCAACAGTACGTACCAGTCAAAACTGTGTGGCTTTACCGTTTCGCTACCGTCAAGAAGGCTTTATTTACTTATGTATTATAAATACAAATATTTTGGAACGAAGTTCCTTATGGGGCGTTGTGAAGAAGTACCCTAGCCGGGAAAAGACGTCCGTAATGTAAGATTTTATGTATAGTCAATGTATGATGGCTATACGGTGCCTAATGTATAGTCAACGTGATGACTGTTATTATCTAATATATAAAATTCTCGTGTCACGGAGTGCGTAATTGAACTCCTCCGAAACGGCTCGACCGATTTTCGTGAATCTTTGCAAGGATATCGGGTAGGTATGAGAATCGGACAACATCTATTTTTAATCCCCCTAAATGTTAAGGGTGGTCCACCCTTAATTTTTTATTTATTTTTTGGACTAAATTTTTATTATTGTTATTATTATTATTTTTTTATTATTTTTATAAAAAAAAATTATTACATCTATTTTTCATCCCCCTAAATGTTAAGGGTGGTCCACCCTTAATTATTTTTTTTGGACATTTTTTTATTATTTTAATTTTTTTTTTAATTTGTTTTTTTTTTCTTATTTTTTTTATGATACATCATACCAAAATTTTTATTTTTATTTTGTCATGACTTAGAATTAAAAAAAAAATCGTCTGTCATCATAAATTTATCATTAATTTCCAGTGCAATAATTATTTATTTACAATTTATTAATCTGACAAAGACAGCTTTAACTCTCAGTTAATTGTGATCTCATGTAAATAAACACGTGTTGTGAGCTCCCGCCAACAACGGCCATTACTGTACCTGTATATATTGTACTTAACATTTGTTAATAAAATTTGCACACCGTGTGCAGTTTGATTCAACTTGAAAGATAGAATAGCTTACATCTCAATTTATAGTCGCAATATTAGGTATTTTATTACTGATACTGTAAGGCAGGACAACGTCTGCCGGGTTAGCTAGTTATTATATATTTTTATTTATTATTATTATATTAAATCATTATAAATAAAATAGAGGTGTTAAGATAATTGTGTAGTTTCTTTGCTTTTTATCGATAAAAAAATCGTAATTAAAAATATATACCCGAATAATTATTTTCTTTACATCTCGAATAGAACTTAAAATCAATATTTTTATAATAAGGAACTTCGTTCCTTTCCTGTGTCCCACGACACCACACGACTTTTAATCATTAAATTAACGAAACAATCAAACCACGCGTTTTAATTGAGATGTTGAGTTGGTAAAGTCAGAATGGGCTTCCGGGGTTACGGGAGGTAAGAGTTAGGGCTCGATCTGTCCAGCCAACGACCCCGAGAAGGACGGCGGTGTGTACGTGGCCGCATGCCGCCTTAAGCATCTGAATGTGTCATCTCTCGAAGATGGGTCCTTACTGGGTAACGCACGCGGAGGACATCGGTGCGTTACACTGGAGATCCCGGAGTACCTACCTTCTCAAGCGCAGAGGCAGGCCACCGAGGGGTTCTTAGAACGGTACAAATGCTTGATAACCCGGTATCTCTTACTTTTCAAAGGTTTCACTTCCTTATTTGAAAAAAAATGCTAAAATAGTAGATATCCGTTATAAATATCCGTAGGTATATCAATGACGTCATACTGAGAAATACTCATGTTACCTGCAATAAAGGCTGCCGTTTATTGGAAGCTCAAAGGTTGGTGTTATTGGCACCCAATCTCAATTTTCTGTTTATATTTCTTTCAGTTTTTTTAACATAGAAGAGCAATAAAACTGTATTGTATTTCTGCCGCTGTACCTGAAGCGTGGATAATATTTTCAAGAATTTAGGTTTGTAAATATGAAAACTTTAAGATTATTTTTTTAGCAGCTCAGTGGATTAAGAACGAAAGCTTGGTTTAGAACGTCAATATGGTGCACTATAGCGAGAAGCCCTCACAATTAGTAATAATAATAATAATAATAATAACTTTCAAACCGCCCACAGTAGGGTAGATATACCCTGTGCCGTGGGTACCATGGACAGTATGGACACACACATAGACAGAAACACAAACACCCAGACCGAGAAAAGATATTTACACTCATCATTCAAATTTCTGTTTCGCCGGGAATCGAACCCGGGACCCTTTGATTGGCATTCCGGCATGCTAACCATAGCGCCACGCAGGTGGTCTAAATTAGAGATACTATATTCTTGATTCCTTTGAAGTGTAGGAACAATGTCAACGGCTACCTTTTAGATTATTCACATGAAGAAAAGCCTATCTAATGAAACCATAAAGAAATTCCACAAAAACCTGGAAGGTTTTTTTTCCGACGGCTTTTTTCCCTCTCAGTGTATAAACACCCTGTGATATGGGTACCCGAAGCTGACGATCGGAACCAATCCGAAATATAAATAAATAAATATTTTAATTTTAATTTATAAAAGGCGCAATATGGGACAAATAAAAATAATAGTAAAATAAATGTAAATGTACATTTCGTAATTGTATTATAGTTTAGTTTTTTCCTTTTATAGTTTTATCATTGTATATTTGCATACCTCATGAAGGTAAATATGGCGAACTAAATATATATATAAACAACTTTGTAAACACCCATATTTGTGCAAATAAATGTCTTTGTCTTTGTCCATTTGACAATTAGTTTACAAGACGACCTGCAGCAGTGGAAAGTAAAAGACTGAAAACAAAATCAACACTTCATAATAATCACATTCAATGCAGTCACGATTATCTTTCAATTGCATAGAAACATAGTGAATAGCGTTTATTTCTAGCTAGCGGCCGCCCGTGACTTTGTTCGCGTGGATTTTAGTTTTAGAAGTTTTCTTATATAAAAGTAACCTAAGTTACTCCTTATAGCAGCGATGGTCGAGTGATAAGGACCGCGGTCTCCGACAAGGAGTTACCGGTTTTAAATCCTCAAAGCGCACCTCTGACAAAGATATTTGTAATATCCGTATTTATAACGGTGATGAAAAATATTGTCATATTTAATTAACTACGACGTTTTCCATCACCGTGCATGCCGGAGAGAAACTCATAATCTCTTGAAGGCTTGATGTCCACCAATCCGCTTTTGGTCAGCGTGGGAGATAGTGTTCAAATCCTCGGCGCGCACCTCTGAAAAAAAAATTTGTAATGTGCGCATTTCATCGCTGCTCCACGGCGATGAAAACTATTGTAATATTTAATTGATTACGATGTTTTCCATCGCCGTGCATTCCTGAGAAAAAATCATAATGTCTCAAAGGTATGATGCCCACACTAGGCCAGCGTGGTGGATTATGGCCTAAATCCCTCTCAGTTGTCAGAGAAGACCTGTGCCCCGCAGTGAGACAAAAAGTTTGAAAAAGACCGTTACTCCTTATTACATCAGCTACCTGACAGTGAAAGTATCGTCAAAATCTGATCAGCCGTTTCAGACATTAGCCGGAACAAACTTTAGTATTAGAATTTAGACATACAGACAGACAAAAATTGTTAAAAATGATATTTTGGTATATGTATCGTCATATGCATGAAGTAAAAAGCAGTTATATTAAAAGTACAAACAGACACTCAATTTTTTTTTATTTGTGTAGATATAGATTGCGAGCAGGTTTAATCAGGAGAGGTCAGTATTGCAGTGTTACTTAATCTACATTGAGCGCATTGTTTGTTTGTAGTAAACTGGACTTTATTTGTCTTCCATGCAATCTACCAAAGCTTTTTGTTTGCTTTGGAAAAAATTAAAACAGTTTTATAGGGATAGTCTCAAAGCCGCTAAAGCATTCTTTCTTTAATTTATATGGTCATATGGTAGATTTTCTGTGCAATTATGACGCGTATTTTTCCATTATTTCCTATTTTGGTAACTTAAATGTTTACATGGCCGCAACCCTTTTTGCGTCCCACTGCTGGGCACGGGTCTCTCCCCATTATTGGGAAGGCCTGGAGCTTACTCCATCACGCTGCTCCAATGCGGGTTGGTGGAGATGCGTGTTAGTGGCCAACCCGCTGTCGGATGTTTTCAAACCGCCCATAAGGCCTCCGACAAGGTTTAACGACTGTTATCTATCGACAACAACCGGGACCGACGGCTTAACGTGCCCTCCGAAGCACGGAAACGCGCATGATAATTTTTTTTGCCACTAGCCATCCATCCATCCATCTAGTCACCCATGTCACACCCGACCGCGCCCGATTGGCTTAGTTGCATAGATCGTTTGCGTTCTACGCTAACCGCCGGGCCATGCGCGCTTTGATGTTTACATAATATTTATTAAAATAATCAATACTAATATTATAACGAGGAAAGATTTGTATTATTGTATGTTTGTAATGAATAAACTCAGAAACTACTGTTCCGATTTCAAAAATTCTTTCACCTTTAGAAAGCTACATTCACCCTGAGTAAAATAAGCGGTAAATACTTTTTACCGCGGGAAAATGCTTCATGCCTACGTGAAAACGGGTAATAAGGTCAACGTGGTTGAAGCAACTGGCTAAACGCCTATGATTTTAATACAGCAATGAAGCCTGGAATAGCGCATTGGCTAGTTTTTATCCTACGGGGACCCATAAAACGGGTTCACGCGGGCGAAGCCGCAGGCGGAAGGCTATATGTTAATAAAACCGTTATTGAAAGAGCGTTAATCGATTTCAGAAATTTGGTTATCGGTTTCTAGAATAAATGAATAGTTTAAATGAAGCTTGAGATCATAAGCAAGTTTTCCGTTTCCCTTCATCAATAATAAATTCATTAACGTCCGGCTGCTAGACAGGGGTCGCTTCACGGAATACGACGGATAAATTAAGGTTATTACTAAAGTTTAGTGGCGATGTAGACGTATGGATTGGCTCTTTTCAGTGTTGGAGGAAAGGACAATTTGCAGGCTCTCTGTGACAGATTGAGCCGCTATCCCACTGGCATGAGCAGCGATGGCCGAGAGAGGTCCGCGGCCTCCGACAAGGAGTTACCGGTTTTAAATCCTCAAAGCGCACCTCTGACAAAGATATTTGTAATATCCGTATTTATAACGGTGATGAAAAATATTGTCATATTTAATTAACTACGACGTTTTCCATCACCGTGCATGCCGGAGAGAAACTCATAATCTCTTGAAGGCTTGATGTCCAGCAATCCGCTTTTGGTCAGCGTGGTGGATGATGGCCTAAATCCCTCTCACTTGCACGGGAAGAGAACAGTCCAAAAAAGCCCACCGGTGTTTTACGAGCGTTGGCGTTTCTTCAAAGTTTTCGCGGCGCAAACGTGACGTTGACGTCGCGTATCTCTGACGCCAACGGTTGCGATTCCGTAAGGTCAACGTGACGACTTTTTTAAAAAACTGGTATAATCATATCATCCCACTCTGTCTGTATGATCGTGGTAGGGTTACGGTGTGGGGTTACGTTGGACGCTCCAACGCAGCATGAGTCATGCACACAAATAACATCACGTTTGTGCAGCGTTATCGCTTCGCAGACGTTGGAGAGTCGTCAAAACTCGTAAAACCCTAATGGTATAGCAGCCTTATATAACTTTTGTCACATAATATTAATAAGAAAGATAAATTTAGGCAATTATTCGACTTCAGATTGGCTCTCTTTAGTCTTAGGGAAAATGGCAATTTTCGGGCTATGCTCTATTACATATTATATAACGTTTGTCGCAAACGATAATAAGAAGGATAAACTAAGGTCATTAATTTATGTCAGCAGTGACGTGGGATGTATCGTATGTATTGGCCGTCTTCAGACTTGGAGGAATTAGCCCAACTCTCAGGATTAAGGATTAAATCGCGATATGTGCTCTACTTAATATTGTGATACACCGTTTTTATTTTAAAGTACAGAAGAGAGAGCGTGTATGCACGTGTTAATAAGTGTTCGTTATATTTTTTACTTATATCAGAATAGAATTTTGCCGTGGAGATGCCAAAATCTAAATCTCGAAATTAGAAGGATAATTTAAATTATTAGTGACGAGAAGGTATTGATTGATCTTCTTCAGCATTGAAGGAAAAGGCGACACTAAGATGGAGGTGCGCCAGGACATAAAGGGGAAGACAATAAACAGATAGGGGTGCGCGCCGGGTTTTTTTTTTCAACCTTTTTTTTATGTCCCACTGCTGGGCACAGGTGTCCTTCTCACAAGTGAGAGGGATTTAGGCCATAGTCCACCACGCTGGCCATGTGCGGATTGGTCGACGTCATGCTTTCGAGAAATAATGATTTCTCTCAGGCATGCACGGCGATGAAGTACATCGTAATCAATTAAATATCACGATATTTTCCATCACCGTGGAGCAGCGATAAATGCGCACGTTACAAATTTCTTTGTCAGAGTTGCGCGCCGAGGATTTGAACACGGGATCGGTCGCGTAGAAGACCGCGGCTTCTACCACTCGGCCATCGCTGCGCGCCGGGATATGAACCAGGATCTCAAAGAGTGCTGCTGAGACTCAACTCATCGCCCATAAGTGCACCTAGAGCCGACACCGCGACAAGATTGACGTTCACTAAGATAATTTAGTATTCCAAAAATGATTTTTTTTACCTCCTGTTGTAGGTAGTGGATAACAATGATTGTGTAACTACTTGGTTTATATGAATAAAGCAGTTGTCATCGGATCGTATTTTTTTCAATCTCCATGTCGTAGATCGGTGTATTAACCACTCAATCATGCAATCTCAGCCATCTTATTTAATGAGTGTAAAACAAAAGCTTTTTTGAACATACGTAAATATTATATCCCATATTGTTACGCCATGTACTCATATATTTCCCCATTAATGCTCCAGTAAATTTCAACGGAATATTACTAACGGAATGTTTTGACTACCCTACCAACAAGATAGCTTTCTTCACACGAGTCGGTCTACAAGTGCGCCGTGGGTTTTCACGAAAATGTTAATGTTTTGGGCTTTGTTCTTGTGATGAATAATTGAAATCAAAAAAATATTACCATATTGTATATCTGCATTTTAATTTGTAATTTATTATGCCCTTTAGAAAGCAATATATTTTTTACGTTCTACGTAAATATGTACGATGTACATATTTTGATACAAGCGACTCCATTATGAAAAGCAGTCATTTTAGCATAGTTATATCAAAGATTTCAACTCTGCTATATGAAGAAGATATCGAATATAGAAATAAAATAAAGTAGGTAAATGAGTGCTGTTGTTTTATAAACTACTTAGGGTTCTTTTAAATAGAGTTTTCTGGGAAAAATCATTATGTTAGTAATAAGACAGCCCCATATTTTTTAATTACCTCCATATTTTAAAACAGGGCTGAAGTTTTTCTCCGTCTGCTCTTTTCTTCAGCTCAGCATTGCCTCAGTGCACACAGAGCAGACAGAACAAAAAAATAACCGTTCACTAAGAGTGAACGAGATAAGTACAATAAGAGTTAGTAAAGGAACCGTACACTGCCGTACAGTGAATAAAGAATATTGGTTAGGCGATTTGTTATTATAATGTTACTTTCATTTTTCATAGGTTTAATATCTATATAAAACACTCTCAATTATTGCTAGCTTGCCAGCATAATGTTTTTAGGAGTGCTTATCGGTTTCTGATTCGCAGTTTACCGAACTCCTTTCATATTGGATGAAGGAGAAGAAATGCATAGGCCTCTTGTCTATGATTAGAAAAAAATAAAAATGGAATATTATCTGCGCCTGCCCCAGTATGGCGGCGCGGTTGCATACGTACGGTACTCACGTCGACTAACGTTCTTTGGTTATGTTCGACAATATTCTTAAGTACTAATCTAAAACCCATCAAGACTACAAGCGGAACCTTGAAGCGGCAGACTGCAGTCTGGAAGAACGTCCAGGATCCTGTGACTGTATATAGGAGAGGTGGCTTCGATTCAAGAATTCCGGTGAGTAATCTTTTGATTAACATTGTACTGGCATTATGCTGGTACCTAATTGGGAGTGTTAACTTTCCCAACAGTGGGCTTGGGTCATAATTGCGCGCCCGCCCATCCATTTCTGGTCCTTCGGAGCTCGGATGAATGTCATCCAGCTTTAATTTAATTAATCATAAATAATTCTCTGCGTAATATACGCAAATTGAACATACCTGCGTATGTTTTCTGTTATTTTTTTGTCCCATTTTACGTAATATTTTGGATTTAAGCTTGGATTAATAATATCCAGCTGTTTTTTGCAACCTTAAATTCATATTCATAGTAAAAATTACATTGCATAATATTTGCATAACCTTTTTTGCATCAGTAATAAGATGGCGACCGCTCACAATAATTTAGCTCGACTTACCGCCAAGAAGGAGCGATTGTACGCTCGTATGAATGAATTATATAAATTAGCATCAAATATTTCTGATTTTTCGTCTAGAAGCAATGAGAATTTCATGGTTAAGTCTGAAATCATCGACGAAATGCGTATTCAGTTCGAAACATACCTCGATGAAATATACGAAATTCAAGTATCGATGGATTCGAAATTTAAGATTGATTATCAATGTTTGGATGCGTTTGATGATTTATACCTTAAAGTGAAGCGTGTTAGGAATTATATTGTTCAAGCTTCGCGATCAAATGTCTCCAAATGTGAAGATTCTAATGATAATTTTCAGTCAAAATGTAACATTAAATTGCCACCGATTGAATTGCCTTACTTTGACGGGAAAATGGAGAATTGGCCGAAGTTCTATGAATCTTTTAAATCTAACATACCTAACAACAGTGATCTGACTGACTCGCAGCGCGTGCAATATTTAGTGGGTAAATTGACACACGGCGCTCTCAAGGTCACCGCAGGTATTGTACCTACGGGCGACACTTATAAAATTTTATGGGATAATTTAGTGAATAAATATCAAGACAAGCGATCATTAGGAACGCATTACTTAAATAATATTTTAGATGCTAAGAGCTGTAGTGATACGGCCGGCAGTCTCGATTCATTCATTGAAAAATATTCAGCTTCCGTTTTAGCTTTAAAACAATTAAATTTCAAAGATCTTGCCGATTTCATTTTCTTACATTGCGCTTTAAGAAAAATTGATTCGCATACTATTCAGGCTTTTGAGTCGTCTGTTCGTAACGAAGACATACCTTCTTTTGATAAGTTAAATTTATTTATTCGAGATCGAGTTAAAATTTTAGAACGCTCAAACACAAATCAGTCGAGTTCGAATCGATCGTCGGACCCTGCAGTGAAAATAAATAAAACGTCTACGTATCCATCGCGATCGGTACATAAGTCATTTATTGCTAATAATAATAGTCATGCAACGCATTCTAGACGCTGTGTCTTTTGTAATAACACTGATCATTCTGTTTATAATTGTGTTCAATTTAAAAACTTAGATACACCAATGGCCCGATTTGAATTTATAAAGTCGAAAAATGGCTGTGTGAATTGTCTTGGTATTACACATACTGTAACGTCCTGTAAATCAGCTGTTGTATGCGAGCTATGCCAAAAACGTCATCATACCCTCTTACACTTTAAAAATAAAAACGTAAAAAATCTAAATGCCGTTGTTCTGCGTCTACATCGCATAGTATACCTAATGAGGGTGAATCGTCGACCGCTAGTGCGACGCGTAGTGACCCTGTGAGTGGCCCGAGTTCGAATTCGTTTACTGCAAACGCGAACATGGCCAGTGAGCGCCACGCGGCTCGTGCGTCTTTCGGGGAGCCGCAGATGCAAGTTTTACTGTCGACTGCTCAAGTTTATGCAAGGTCGAAAAATAATAATAACGGGAAAGTATTAGTAAGATGTTTAATTGATAACGGTTCACAGAATAATTTAGTTACACTTGATTGTTGTAAAGCACTCAAATTGCCAATAATTCCTTTAAATAATTCTTTTATTAAAGGAATTGGTTTAGCCTCGCGTCCTATACTGGGCTACGTATATTTGGACATTGAGTCCCGCGTATACCCAAATAATAAATATTCTATATACGCGTTAGTAGTTGATTGTATTACAGATCAACTGCCCAGTCATTATATATCTAAGGGTGACATGGGCTACCTAGAGGGTATACCCCTTGCTGATTTGTCATGGAATGTTCCTGGCAATATTGATGTCGTGTTAGGTGCACAATTGTTTCCATATATTTATTTAGGTGACAGAATCGAATCGGGGACAAAGTTGCCACCCGCTTTGTCGACTGCATTCGGTTACATTTTAATGGGTGATTACCCCAGCAATGTCGCTGTACCATCTTCGTTATCTGCCATTGCTCTTAACGATTTAATGCAAAATTTTTGGCAGATCGAAGAGATACCGAACATAAAATATTTAAGCCCGGATGAGACCGAATGTGAAAATATTTATTTATCGTCGGTTACTCGCGCGGTCGATGGGAGGTACAGTGTTGCTTTGCCCTTCTGTAAGAATCCGAGTGACCTTGGTAACTCGCGTTCTGGCGCCTTGCGCCGACTTATGTCTTTGGAGCGCAGATTTAAACAGTCGCCGGACTTACGATTAAATTACAATAAAGTAATTAGCGACTATATAGAGAACGGTTACCTGTCTGAGGTCAATGAATACGATCTTGCTGATGAGGGATATTATATTCCTCACCATGCTGTCACCCGGGTGGACAAGCCACTGCCTCGTATTGTACTCGACGCGAGCGCCAAAACGCATACAGGGTTGTCACTTAATGACGTCCTGCATACAGGACCCAACTTGCAGTCCGATTTGTTTTTGTTATTATTAAATTTCCGATTGTTTCCCGTAGCTATGACTGCTGACATAAAGCAGATGTATTTGCAAATTGGTGTACTTCCAGAGCATCATAAATATCTTAGAATATTGTTTCGATTTAATAATAATGAAAATATTAGAACTTTTCAATTTAATCGTCTTCCATTCGGGTTGAAATCCAGTCCTTACATAGCCATGCGAACTGTTCGCCAGTTAGCTGAGGACATGAGGCCACACTTTGGTGAAGCTGCACAAGTAGCAGAAAGCAATTTATATATGGATGATTTAGTTCATAGTGTGCCTGATGATGTAATCGCCGTCCGCCTTTCTAGAGAATTGATCTCGTTGTTTAAGGCGGGGGCCTTTGAATTACTTAAGTGGACGAGTAATTCTTTAGTTTTACTTAAAAATGTACCTGAGTCTCTTCACGACTCAATAAACTTTTCTGAGGGCTCTAACAATGCCACTAAGGTGTTAGGCCTCTCTTGGCAACCAGCCGACGACAACTTCTTTTTCAAGACTTCTTATGTCCAGGAGAAGTGTACAAAGCGGACCATACTCTCCATAGTCGCCCGCTTGTTTGACGTCCTAGGCTTGGTAGCTCCTGTCATATTATATGCCAAATTACTTATTAAAGAATTGTGGCTATGTAATATTGGTTGGGATGATACACCTCCAGAAAACGTTATTAAAAGGTTTTCTGATCTCATACAAGAGTTTTATTTATTATCTACTCTAAAAATTCCACGTCACAGTGGTGTTTTGAGCAACAGTACCGTTCTGGTTGTCGCCTTTTGTGACGCCAGTATGAAAGGTTATGGCTGTGTCATATACTTACACACCACCGCTTCAAACGGAGATATCACTTGTAGATTGCTGTGTGCGAAATCAAAGGTTTCACCCACCAAAATTACGACACTTGCTCGTTTGGAGCTGTGCGCAGCGGTACTTATGTCTAAATTAATCAAAACTGTTCATGATACTTACCGCTCGCGTATTCCTATTGCAGGAACATATGCCTTTTCGGATTCGACTATCGCGTTATCTTGGATACATTCGTCACCGCATCGTTGGTCGGTGTTCGTTAGTAACCGCGTTGCTCAGTGTCATGAAAACCTTCCGCCCGAAAACTTCTATCACGTCGCAGGTAGCGACAACCCTAGTGATTGTTTATCGCGTGGTATGCTACCTTCGCAGCTTATCTCACATGATTTATGGTGGAAGGGGCCAACGTGGATGCGAACGCCAGTTTCTGAATGGCCGGTGAAAACTTTCTGTCCTACTAATGCTGAAAAAATACCCGAGCACAAGACAAAGGTTTTTACAGCGACTGTTCATTCGGAACATTCAGTCTTTACTTTATTATTTGAACGTGTGTCTTCATGGGATAAACTGTTGCGTATTGTAGTCTATGTCCTAAAATTTATAAAAAAGATAAATCGTTCGTCTGGAGCTGTTCATAACCTGATGGTTGCAGAAAGATATGTTATTTCTGCTGTTCAAAAATTGCATTTTTCAAATGATATAATTGCCCTTAAAAATGGCAAATCCCCGTGTAATAAATTAAAAAATTTGTGCGTGTTTCTTGATGAACATAGCATTTTGCGTATTGAAGGACGCCTGTCTAAGGCAAATTTACCCTTCGAGGTAAAGCATCCCGTTTTACTCCCCAAACGCGATCGGGTAGTAGATTTAATAATAAACCATTATCATGTTATTAATTGTCATACCGGCCCGGGACTTCTTATGTCCATTTTACGACAGCGATATTGGATATTAGATGCCAGAACTGTCGTAAGGGCTAACGTGCGTAAATGCATGTCTTGTTTTCGTGTACGTCCTTCACATCCGACGCCTAAAATGGCTGATCTTCCTTATTGTCGCGTGACGGAAGCGAAAGCCTTCGTTCACACTGGAGTTGACTATGCAGGCCCTATTAAAATTACTCTTACTCGGCGTAGAGGTCAACGCTCCCAGAAGGCATATATCTGCCTTTTCGTCTGTCTGGTAACAAAGGCAATTCACATTGAGCTTGTCTCTGACTTGACTTCTAACGCATTTTTAGCTGCCTTCAGCCGCTTTATATCGAGACGTGGTCCTGTATCGTGTTTATACTCTGATAATGGAACGAATTTCATTGGTGCAAAGGCCCACTTAGACGATCTTTATAAATTTCTTATGAAATCAGAGTTCCATACCGCTTTAGGGAAAGATTTAACTAGTCGTCGTATTGAGTGGAAAATGATTCCACCCCGCGCACCTCACTTTGGAGGTATGTGGGAATCCAACATTAAAAGTTTAAAGACTCATCTTTATAGGGTTATAGGAGCCCAAATACTTACGTATGAGGAATTACAGACGGTGCTAGTGCAGATCGAGTGCATTTTGAACTCGCGGCCACTCACAGTAATGTCTTCCGACCCTCATCCTGAAGTAATAACACCGGCTCATTTTTTAATGTCCACGCCACTGCAGTATTTACCTGCAGCGGACCTAACAGACACGCGAATTAGTTTGGTCGAGCGTAAACAGTTGCTGGATAGTATGGTTCAATCCTTTTGGAAAAAATGGCGTCTAGAGTATCTGCATACGCTGCAAGTTAGGCAGAAATGGTCTACTCCGGACCATCCAGTTCGGATCGGTACTGTCGTACTCGTGGGACAGGACGATTCTCCTCCATTAGCTTGGCCACTAGGTATTATTACAGAAATTCATCCTGGTTCGGATGGAATAATTCGCGTTGCAACAGTTAAAACCAAATTTGGTATGTTTAAACGTCCTGTTGTAAAACTATATCCAATACCTAATCAATAACTTTTGATATAATTAAGATAATAGTTTATTAGATAAGTAATAGGTATTAATATAACCGTATTCTTTAAATATTTTCTATTGTAGCTTTTAAAATTAAATTAATATACCGAAGTTACGTGCTTCAAGCTTGACCATGAGACTTCTCCATTGCTTTTAATACTCTTAAATTACATATACTTATGATCTTCAGTTTTCTTTCTCTTTGAAAGTTTTCTCCAAAACTTCCAAGGCGGGGGAGCATGGTTAGGCGATTTGTTATTATAATGTTACTTTCATTTTTCATAGGTTTAATATCTATATAAAACACTCTCAATTATTGCTAGCTTGCCAGCATAATGTTTTTAGGAGTGCTTATCGGTTTCTGATTCGCAGTTTACCGAACTCCTTTCATATTGGATGAAGGAGAAGAAATGCATAGGCCTCTTGTCTATGATTAGAAAAAAATAAAAATGGAATATTATCTGCGCCTGCCCCAGTATGGCGGCGCGGTTGCATACGTACGGTACTCACGTCGACTAACGTTCTTTGGTTATGTTCGACAATATTCTTAAGTACTAATCTAAAACCCATCAAGACTACAAGCGGAACCTTGAAGCGGCAGACTGCAGTCTGGAAGAACGTCCAGGATCCTGTGACTGTATATAGGAGAGGTGGCTTCGATTCAAGAATTCCGGTGAGTAATCTTTTGATTAACATTGTACTGGCATTATGCTGGTACCTAATTGGGAGTGTTAACTTTCCCAACAGTGGGCTTGGGTCATAATTGCGCGCCCGCCCATCCAAATATCTTATTTCATTTCATTTCTTTATCATTTCCACAATAGGCGGACATAATGCCTGGTGGCATTGTCCACACACCATATTGGCGTTGGTGAGAAATTAAGAGAAATCAATACGTACGTATATATTCTTCTCAATACGTATATAGTCAAATAATAACAAACAAATATACCTCAATATTTTTGCTATATTAGAAACCTAAAAAGCAAAATAATACTACTTTATGACGGACCCCACGCTGGCGCTCCTGCGGCGAGATTGCCAATTGACGAAACCCGCTAATTTAGCCCTTAATCTCGGTTTATGGCCACTTTCCTCTATGAATTACCGCTTGGATAAGTTTATTATTTCATATAACAAACAAAAGTTTTAATTACAATTCGCTTATGATAGTGGAAAGAATGAAATTGTTTTTATAGGTGCCAGAACTTTCAAGGATCGACCAGGAAGGTGCCACCGTTACAACTATTTCTGTCATGAAGCAGTTTGTTTTTCGTGAAAAGTTGCGACTGTCAGCCAGATTTACAATAGATGACCACATTGATACATCTATAAAAATAAATAAAATTTGAGTGTCTTTTTGTAATATAAAGATAACCGCTTTTTACTACATGCATATGAATTTATGTATATAATAACATAGTAGTTATATATACCAAAATAACATTTTTTACAATTTTTGTCTGTCTGTCGGTCTGTCTATCTGTCTGTTTGTTCCGGATAATCTTTGAAATGGCTGGACAGATTTTGACGGGACTTTCATTGGCAGGTAGCTGATGTAATAAGGAGTAACTTAGGCTACTTTTGATTTAGAAAAAAAAAAGATCTAAAACTAAAGTCCACGCGGATGAAGTCGCATCGCAGACGGTCGCTAGTTACAAATAAAAAAGTATAGATAGAACGCTACGAACAACGAAGTGTGGCCGATTTAATCTGAACCCTGCCGTGTACACACACATGTTTCGCAAACACGTACAACGATACTGCACCTGGCTTTGCCAGTGGAAAGTGGAATATCGCGGCGCATTGAGTAAAACGTTGTCAAAAATATAAAAATTTACAAGAAAAAATGTCGAAATGTTTTGGATAAGTTGTAAGGAATAGTATAAATAAATAAAATTTTCATTAATGAGGTTATTTGAATTATGTACGCAACATGTGTGCGTAGGTCCGTCACGCACACACGTGTACAAAAATTGACTCATATTGTTGTTCGCCTAGGTCCATCCGAAGGCTGATGGTCACCTACTTAGATCAAATAAAAAAGTCTTTTCAATAATAAATCTTTTCAAATAAAAAAGTAGGCGACCAGCCTCCGAAGTAGTAGCACAACTGCATTCAACCTCAAGCTGTGGCCTGTCTTTTTTTTTGGTATCGTGGGGGGGCGGGGGGCTTCAAAGGTATCCAACACCTTGGAAGAGGATACAAAAACCCCTTGGCCTGCCTCTGCGCTTGGGGAGGATTCCTCCAGTGGAACGCACCGGTGTCCTCCACGCGCGGCGCACCAGAACGGGCTCATCTTCGCCAGAGCAGATGTGCTCTCCTGCACCTTTAGGTATTCACGGCGGCATGCAGCCACGCACACACCGCTGTCCTTCCCGGGGCTGCTGGCTGGACGGGTCGAGCTCCCACTCTCACCGCCCCCAACCCCGGAAGCCCCCTTTTAATCGCCTCTTACGATCAGGCAGGGGATACCGTAGTACGTGGCCCGTCTGCTATTCCATTTAAATAAATACTGGAACTTACACAGTTCGACTAATGAGCACCATTGTTGCTGTGAATCAATTATACTGCGTGACCTATCTCTTAATACCAGAGGAACGTGAAACTTGAATTCAGTGGAATCACAAGGCCAAGCCACGTGTTTGTTTGAGTGTCCATGGAAGGACTTAATTTCATAATAAATTTTAATACATTACTTAATTTTCTAAGAGAGATCCGTGTGTCATTGGGATATCTCTTGGGCAATATCGGAATTCTCGCTCCCTTCTAGGCAGGGCTAAAATAGAATTTATCAAATTGATTTTTTAAAATTTAAAAAACTAAAAAAACACGCTTTTGTGAAAATACGAACTAAGAAGTAAAAAATAAGAAGAAAATGTATTTTACTATAAAAATAAGCGTGGGGTGCATGGTGTCAATAGTATCTTAAAAACCACCCCATGCTTTTTTTACAGTAAAATACATTTTCTTCTTATTTTTTACTTTTTGTTCGTATTTTCACAAAAGCGTGTTTTTTTAGTTTTTTAAACTACATTATTTTTTTTTATTTTTTTTGTTGGATTTTTATTCTCATATTATTGCATTGTCATCGTCCCTTGATCCCTTTGCAAATTTTCAAGTTAATCAGACGCTTAGACGTGTTAAAAATATAAAACTTTAATATTTGTTTCATTAAGTACCTCAGGCTGCGAACTTATCGGCCGCCCCTCGTCTATTTTTTTTTATCCTGATGATCTTAGTAAGGACTTTAATATAAAGTTATGGGATTATTGTTTTGTCACCGGCCCTTGACCCCTGTGCAATTTTTCAAGTTAATCAGACTCCTAGAAGTAAGTGAAAATGAAGTTAAAAGATTTCGTTACATACATACATACAGGTCAAGCTAATAAAAGCGTGTTAATTACTGTGAGATTTAAATCACAGTACCTACTATCATAGGTCCTACTGTATTTATGTGATAATAAATCAGTCAATACGAAATGTATGGGCAGTTAAAATATTTTATTACTTGTATTTTTAATCAACCCATTAGTATGCTAATAGGCAATAGTCGGTGCGTTTATTACATTATATTCATAACCATTTGAGCCATATCCAGTGGAAGCATACAATAGGAAGATTAATAGAGTCCGAAATAGGCGCATATTTCGAATTCACATGGATTATGTAATCTGTCCACGTAGGTACTTATATTTCGATTTGATTCATAGAAGGTAAATGTCCATAATATCGACAGCCTACAGTACTCGTCATTTCATACACATTAAATAATAAATAAATAAATAAATGTTACACACTCACAGTCCCACAGTAAGGTAATTAACACCCTGTGTCGTGGGTACAATGGACACATACAAAGACAGACAAAAACACCCAGACCGAGAACAGAAATTTAAACTCATCATTCAAATTTCTGTTTCCTCGGGAATCGAACCCGGGACCCCTCGATTGGCAGTCCGGCATGGTAACCATTGCGCCACTTGGGTCGTCAAACGACCATTACATTACATTTCTAAAAAACGGCCTAAAATACACGTCTTTGCAAAAGGAGCACAAGCCGCCCACAACCAGGTGGACTGACGGCCTAAAGAAGATAGCGGGAAACCGCTGGATTCAGAGGGCGCAGAACCGGACGTAGTGGCGAACATTAGGGGAGGCTTATGTCCAGCAGTGGACTTTAAAAGGCTGGTGGATGAATGGATGGATGGAAAATAATTTAAACGAGGCTCGTTGCGCCCTTCCTAAAACGTAATTTTTTTATTCATATGCGATTTGTTATTCAATCCTGTTAATATACAAACATCGAGTGCCCGCTCTAACAATAAAAGCTAAGCAATCCAGATCACTGACGGAAGACTAGGAAGAAATCAGCCATTACTGCTGAAAATTTGATTGCAATTTTTGCTTTCACGACTCTCGGAAAACTTTGACCTTAGTTTGCAATACTATTAAAATGAATTCTGTACTGAAAAAGTTATAACTTAAGCATGTTCTTTGTGTAAAGCACTGAATAAGATGAAGAAATATAACAATTCATTTTTCAGTGTCAAGGCACGTAACAAAATGGAACGACTTTCAGTCAGATGAGATAATGAGATGCCAGTTGACAAGGGAATCCAGACTGAACTCGGTGGCATATTGAATAACGATCTTGAAAATATTATAATGCTTCTTTGAAAAGATTTAGATTGGATGCCTAAATATGTCATCTCAGTAAATTATTTAAAATTTCCGTAATAGATGTACGTGATGAAATGTTCGGAAAACGCGTAAATTCAATAGTATCTTTATATAGGGTATGTGTAGTTTGTCAATGTCCAATATTATATTAACTCGTTTAGTTGTAGTGTCCTAAATTATATTTAAGAGAAAAGAGGATAAATTATATTTTTGGGATATTATAGAAATAAAATTTCGCACCTGGATATGGATACGAATTTTTGAAAAATATTATGCCAGTTATGGATGACAATAACCAAACCAGTAACCACAGTAGGTTACATATACTCTGTGTTGTGGGTACCATATACACACACAGAGACAGAAACACAAACACCCAGACCGAGAACAGAAATTTTAAGTCATCATTAAAATTTATGCTTCGCCGGGAATTGAACGCGGGACCCTTCGATTGACAGTCCGGCATGGTAACCATTGCGCCACGCGGGTCGTTAACATTCGTTAACAACATACGTTTAAAACGAAGATAATAACTGTGACGGCTTAACGTGCCCTCCGAAGCACGAAAACCATACGGAAACGGACATGTAATTTAGCACTGACGTTACCCATCTCCCGCTCGTTTCGCTTAGCTGCGTGTCAATAGCAACTTTTAAAAGAAAGTAAAAGTCAGCATTACTAAAAATACAACTTGCTGCGGAGAACCTGAAACACGCCTACCACAAGTTATTAAAAGACTTCTTCGACGGTTAGCAACACACACATACACTCACTCACTCACACGCACACTCACTCAAACACACACACACACACGCACGCACGCACGCACGCACACCCACACACGCACACGTCGCTTATACTAAATTGGGGAACCACAGACTTCCAATTCCCGATTAAGACCTCTGGGACCAGGGAGCGTCTGAAAAACAGCGCTGCGCGATGATAACACCTCGCGTGAGCAAAAGCTGAGCCGCCCCCTTTTGCCCCTTTTTCCTATTAAGATTTTTTTTCATGTTTATTTTGTATTATGTAATTATTATATTTTAAGGCAATAAATGAATTATTATTATTAGATCGCTTGTGTTTTACATCAACCACACAGCCACTGTTATGTATGCACTTCAGATTTACCATAGATTTTTTTTTCTTCAATTTTGGCATCGCAAACTCTTGCATATTACCAGCGTCAAGTATAATATTTGTATTAGGTACGTTTTTGCCAGTTTCGTTGAAACTGTAGGTAAAGTCAGTAAGTCGTCAGTTATCAGTCAGTCAAGTCAGTCAGACATTCAAGTAAAGCAATGGCTTCTTTACCAGACCGTTTTTTCGCAGTGTTATTTTATTTCACAACACTCGTGCACTGTAATTAACCTATATCGAACAAAATACCATCAAAATGAAAATAAAACAAGAGCAAAATAATGTCCTTTTCGACTTCCCGCCATTTAGATTTCACCGAAGGTATGACAGCATTTTTCTATCGTCAGACCTTGACCCAAAAACAGGCGTATTAAGTTCTTACGTGAAATCTCAACCCAAATAAAACTGTTGTTCAGTAGGGCTATGACGTCACCAGATAACATTTGTATACAAATCCCTCATTAGGCAGCTGTTACGAGCCCTAGCGATATTTACTTAGGCGTAAGATTCCATGTAAATGTAAATGAAGCGATACTGATTTACGTTTTCGCTGTAATCGCTGGTAGAAGTCATGAAACTTTATTCTTGTCATTCTTATTGAAACGAAAACAAAAAGATTCATAAAGATTCTCATCTGTCAATTTATGGCGATCACGATTCCTTCATTTTGTTACAGGACGAATATTGTGAGTGCCGTTATTTCTCAGTACTCCTACGTCCAACTTACCCTGCCCAAGGTTGTCATGATTTGTAGACTTGTCACTTTTCTGCAACATTCCTAAAATCTATGCACCTTTTTATGTAGTAAAGATAGCATTAATATGCATCGACCCTTAGAACATCAACGGGTATTGACACCCGGCCTGCAGTCATCTTTTGTTCCTTTCTGCAACATTCCTAAAATCTTTGCACCTTTTTATGTACCTAGTAAAGATAGCAATTAATATGCCTCGACACTTAGAACATCAACGGATATTGAAACCCGGCCTGCAGTCATCTTTTGTTCCTTTCTGCAACATTCCTAAAATCTATGCAACTTTTTATGTAGTAAAGATAGCAATCAATATGCCTCAACCCTTAGAACATCAACGGGTATTGACACCCGGCCTGCAGTCATCTTTTGTTCCTTTCTGCAACATCCCTAAAATCTATGCACCTTTTTATGTAGTAAAGATAGCAATCAATATGCCTCGACCCTTAGAACATCAACGGGTATTGACACACGGCCTGCAGTCATCTTTTATTCCTCAAGTACCTTGACCAATTTTGCTTTGCAAATTACTTGAAAATACAAAACTCAAACAATTTATGTTTATTGGACAGCTGAATACACAATTCAGATCTGTTACGCCCATGAAAAACTTATTACCTACATTGAAGTTGTGACGTCATCACAAGTATAAATGATATTTAAAGATTTAAAGATTCTTATTAAACATTCTATAAGTAAAATTATAGTTGTTTGTAAACCACAGCAATAGTGTAAAAGAGTGTCGCAGTAGTTTACGCCCGCCCCAAGACATATTATTATCTATTTAATTAGTCAAATGTTCTACAAGAAACTGTATAGGTAATAAGTAAGTGTAATATGAGTACCTAGCGATGGTCGAGTGATAGTCAAGAAACCTTGGTCTCCGACGCGAACGATCCCGGGTTTGAACCCTGCTCGGCGTGCATATCTGATAGGGAAATTTGTAATGTGCGCATTTATTGCTGCTCCACGGTGATGGAAAATATCGTGATTAAGTAAAAATTGTTTACGATGTTCTCCATCGCCGTGCATGCCTGAGACAAATTAATAATTTCTTGAAAGCATGACGTTCACCAATGTTGGCCGCACTTGGCCAGCGTGGTGGAATATGGCCTAAATCCCTCACACAAGGTTAAAAAAAGAATAGTAACAAAAACAAGGTGACTCACTCACCACGAAGTTTAAAATGGACGCGGCTAGATTAAAGAGGTCTGAGGGGATCTATTTTTGTGTTTTATAAAAGTCAGTCATTTTATTGTGCTGTAATATTAAAACTTGACTTGAGGAAATCAATAATCCCATAAAATAAATGACAGTGTAACTTTCACTTCATGTTAATGATCGTCTCTATCGCGGGTGAAACCCCAGCGAACTACTAGCCTTTGTATACAAAAACCACATTTCGTAGTTGTTACAGCGGGCAATATTATGCGTACATTTATTGTTTGTTTAGATTTGCTAGTGTTTTGCTCTTCTTAAGAATTTGTAATACTGATGGAATGACGGATTCACATGTTTCTACTGATGTTTACAACACATAAAATGTTATCTCTTTTATTAATACATATTAAGTTTACTCTAGAAAATAAATATTTGGAAAAAATCCGGCACCGTGTAATTATATATAATTAGGAGTTTTGACCAACAGTCTAAATCATAATGTTGATCAACTTTACTTTCATTATTTTTTTCTGGAAATGCAAACGCATCAGCAACGGAAACTACATTTGTCTTTTAACGTTTAATTTTTGAAGTTAAAACTTCTTTAGCGGCGTTTGCATTTTTTTGGGATGGGTAAAAAATGTTAAACTCGCGGCAGGACACGTGGTCGTAAGTCGGAGGGGTAACAGCTGACGGCTCGACTGTCTATACTTGTAAAATTCGTTTATATCATGTATTTAAAATATGGAAATTGAACATAGATGCACTTTGTTCATCTATGTTCAATATCCAATAATGAAATTTATAAAAAAAAGTGACGAAGAAATAGTGAAAGAAAATGAGTAAGTACTTTATAAAAATACTAGATAAAAACCTACTGAAAATACTAGGTGAAAAATAATACTGATAATAAAAGCCATTCGTGTGAAATTATTCCCTAACCATTCCAAAATATCAGAAACTCACAACATTAATGTTCAAGTTTTCACTTCTGCCGGCATTACCGGAGTGCAACCCGTTGTTTTTTATGATTGGAAACACTTTTATTGGAGAATATAAGATATAAGCAGCTTGAATTAAGCAGCTAAATAGATCGAAAAACTTTAGATAAATTCTCATTTATGAGGAAAACCAGGATGTGTTTAATGATACATTTTTTTTTTCACATTAATTATATTCATATAGAAAGTACAGTAAGGCCATACAATCTAATAATTTCAACGTCTTGCTCCTAGATTCTTTTGTTCAAACCTCTGTCTCGATTTTATTATGAAAGTTTTTCATTTTTTGATGTTTTCAATACCGGCCATCAGACCTCCGACAAGGTTTAACGGCTGTTGAATATTGATAGCTACAGGGACCGTGTCCTCAGAAGCACGGAAACGCGCATGAAATTTTCCACTAGCGGTCACCCATCTTATACCTGATCACCCATTTTGATTAGCTGGAGATCTATTACGTTCTATGCCAAGCACGGAAACGCGCATGAAATTTTCCACTAGCGGTCACCCATCTTATACCTGATCACCCATTTTGATTAGCTGGAGATCTATTACGTTCTATGCCAAGCACGGAAACGCGCATGAAATTTTCCACTAGCGGTTACCCATCTTATACCTGATCACCCGTTTAGCTTAGCTGTGTAGATCTATTACGTTCTACGCCAACCGCTGAATATGCGTGCTTCGCTGTTGGACAGATGATTATAGAATTTCAGAACTTGAACAAGCTTACTGACTTCTTACATCACAGCTATGACGTCATCACAGACGTCTGTATACAAATTCCTTATTACTCAGTTGTTACCGGCAATAATTACGCACACATTTGGATCTTGTTTGTTTAGGTTTGCTAGAGTGTTTTGCTGTTCTTACGATATTATAGTGCTGACGGACTGAAGGATTTAAATGTTTCTTCTGATGTTAGAAATAGACTGTAATTACTATTCGACCGATCGGATTGGAGTTTTGTACGCATATTATCAGTTGTGCCATTCACGCGTTTTGGAGACAGAAAAATTATAAAACAAAGAATGTATTAATAGTGATTGATAATAGTGATAATATAAATAATTATAAGCATTCATTAAAATTTACTAAAAGCTCTGAAATTAATGCTGAATATTATTTATTTTTATTATGATATTCTTGTTTTACATCTTAACATTACCTGTTTTTGAAAAAAAACTGTAAAATCGTATTACTACTCTACGAAATAGAATTATTTCCCTTATTCTAATAACGGGTCTAGTAAATCACACAGAGTAGACATCCCGCAGTCCTCCCCAAGCGTAGAGGCAGGCCACCGAGGGGGTTTTAGTGCGGTACAAATCCCACATAACCCGGTATCCTCTCCCAAGGTGCCGGGTACCTTTTGAAGGTTTCCCCCCGATACTAAAAAAAAGAGTAATGCCATCAAGACGAGATGTAATATTTTTGATCATCACTATAAATCTCAAAGCCCCAGTAGTAAACACAAGTAATTTTATATGAGCACTATATACGAAACATTGCGTGTTCTGTAAAATGTTTCTTACTATTTCCGTGATGATTTATAGACGTTTTTATTGAAGGGTAACGGTCAGAGGCTTCTGGGCTCTAGTAATTATATTTCTATGGAATGCTTTATCTTTATCAATTTTACATTAATAGTATTACAGACCACTTGTTGCCAGGCAGTTATTGAAGGCCAAAGAAAAGCGAGCATTATTTTACATCGTATGCTATGCTATATTACGATACTCTTTCAAAAGAAACCTTATATTTTATGGTTATGTGGGACCTTCAAAAGAAGCCAGGCACCTCGGGAGATATACCGGATTATGTGGAATTTTACCGTATGTAAACCCCCTCGATGGCCTGCCATAAAGCTTGGGGAGAGCTCCGGGATCACCAGGCAACAGCGAGACGATGGTATGAGCGGAGCAATGGTGTTTTCTCGTAACCTACCGTGCTTCCAATGAAGTGTGGCCACGTACAACGCCATCCTTCGCGAAGCTGCTGGCTACAGGGTTCAAGCTATTCTGTTATTTTATTTAAATACTAGCTGTGCCCGCGACGTCGTCCGCGTGTATAAAGACTTTTATAAAATGGATTGATTAAAATTAAAGATTATTTATTTGCATTGAATAAGTAGTAGGTAGATTATTCTTACATATAGTGAAATCACTTATAATACAATGTTCATATGTTCAGAAGAAACTTAATGTATTTTTTCTAAATCCTTCAAACCTAAAACAGTAAGGAATGCTTACTGTACTGATCTTACTATCCACTTTTCTCACGTTTCGCTTGTCTCGCGCAATCAGATTCTCTTTACAAATATGTACCTCGTTTATTAAAGTTAAGAGATACTGCTGTGCCCGAGGCTTCATCTATGTTAAAAATATTATCTTTAGTAAATTGGGTGAATTTATACTGCAAAGAATGTATAGACTCATTCTATATACATAGCTTTAACCTACTGCAGAAAAGAGGTGCACTATACAACTACTTGTAGTTGGGAGATAAAATTTCTAAACATACACGTGCTTAGGATTAAACAATCGGAAAAATAATTGTAAGGTCAATTAATAAACTATAGGTTTAAAACAGCAATTTGGTCATAAGTCATAACTCATATAACATTGTGAAAACTAAAGCAGAAGGCAGGGTCTCTACACAGTGTGCTATCTGTATTTGGAAATAAAGAATATTTTTATAAAGAATCTTTAAAGAATCCTTAATATCTCCATCAATCAACGTGTGTGGATGAGCCCTCAGCCCGTACGCAATAAAGAGACGCAAAAAATGAGTTAAGTTATCATTGGTCCAATTAACAATGTTCAGCATCATACGTATACCTACCCAACGATGGGACAACCCGCGTGGCGCAATGTTTACCATGCCGGACTGCTAATCGAACTGTCCCGGGTTAGAATCCGGGCGAAGCAGAAATTTCAATGATGAGTTTAAACTGTTCTCGGTCTGGGTGGTTGTGTTTCTGTCTCTATGTGTGTTCATGGCACCCGCGACACAGGGTATATCTACCCTAATGTGAGGCTATACGTGTGAAATGTTATTTTTTATTTTTTTTACACTATGTACTTACTTTTATTAGACTTAAGGCTTTTATTTGAAATTATCTCCATCGATTCACTTTGGAGAAGAAATAAATATTGCTCAATAACGCCATCTACCGTATGACATGTAAACTTTGTGGTTGATAAATCGAATGTCAAATTACCAAATAGGTAGATATTGAGATAAACAGTTGGTTCACTAAAAGTTTAACTATTCGTCACCTAGATGTCTGCAGTAGTCTTGTTTTGTTAAGGCTTTGTACATTCCGTATGAAGGTTTAGATTCCGTATCTTATAACCTTAATGTTGGATTCATTGAGATTGTAAGATTTGGATTTCGGTTCATCGGAGCTTGAGGCCTCCTCAATATTGGGAGAGCTCTATGCTCAGCAGTGGAATGCTAAAAAGGTTGCAGCTTGATATAATGTAGCGATAATAATCGTTTCAGCTGCAGCCTGTTAATAATCTTCCACCCCAAAAGAATACTAATAAGCTGATCAACTAACTCAATGGAGCCTGTGATGTAAGGTTCGGCGGCGGTAAGGCTCGCGATGCGCTTATTAGGTAGCCATACTCGGCCAACGAAAGAAAATACAGTAAGCTGATTTAAGTATATTTAATATAGTCGACAATATTAGTGAGAGTTCAAAATAATTTTACTTAAATTTAAACTTTTATTTATGGTTTTGAATGGGCTGTTACCGAAACTTTCATACAAATTCCCCAAAGTGCCTTTTAAGTTTATGTCGCGTATTGTGTAAATGAACATAACTTTTTTGTTTATCACCCGATTGATATGAAATACACACTAATGTTACGGAAATTCATTCAACAATAAATCAGTAAACACATCATTCAAAGAAGGGAAAAGAATTTGAGAATGAAATATTAAGTTAAGGTTAATTATTGTACGCTTGAGATACCAACTTTCGAATCCACTTTATTTGCTATTGAGGGGTAGTTTTGAAAAAAGCTTAAATAGAATTCTTACTATGTTAGTAAAGATTACAAATACAAAATTATAAGTATATTACTCTGCACAAAAATATTCTGTACATCAAGTTTCGACACTCAATTTTCAAAGAGTTTCAAAGAAAATTGACATTTAAAGGGTGAATTTCGGGAAATGCTGAAACACGTATTCTTTTATTTTGGTTAGAAAATATTTATACCAAATTTCAAGAAAATCTATTGAAAAAATCCAAGTTTTCTATACAAATTTTCATCGCTCATTTCACACCCTTAAAGGGTGATTTTTAAAATTATCTATAGCCTAAATGTTAGCGAGGACCAATATATATAAAACAAAAAAAGTTTCATCAAAATCCGTCCAGTAGTTTTTGCGTGAAAAGCTAACAACAGACAGACAGACAGACAGACAGACAGACAGACAGACAGACAATAATTTCAAAACTTATATTTTTAGCTTCTGTTACTTATAAAAAGACCCCTAGAAGTATTTTTTAAATTTATATGCAATGTACAGAATTGACCCTGCTTACAGTTTTATTATATGTATAGAAAAATAGTAAAAATAAAATATCCAGAGTAAATGTATTACCCTTCATTATAATCCAAAGCTATCAATTTACAGAAGCCTCAAATATAATTTTAATTAACTACTTTGCTCAAAAGTTAACAATTTCCACGTGAAATTTAAAACCCACTTAAACCCGGGCTTTCAAGTGCCTAGAGAATTGAGTAGTTATCTAATACAGATCGTATGTTGTATTTTTCCACAAAATATAATTAATATGTTAATAGTCTTCTAGCTTCAATTTTTTTCGTCTCTTCGCTGGGCAAGGTCTTTTATTGAGGAAGCCTGGAGCTTACTCCACCACGCTGTTGTGTCATTCAGTCTTCTTATTATAAAAAAAATATAAAAAATATTGTTGAATAAAAACAATAGTGTTAAAAGTATTTACACATTATTGGTTGTTCAAACGGAGCTTTACCACTATTTTGTATCGCCACTATCCTATATGGTTATCTTAGTCAAATGTTAATTTTGTTTACAAAATTATAAAGATTATGAAATTCTGAAAACGGTCTGGGTGTTTGTGTTTCTGTCTCTGTGTGTGTCCATGGTACCCACGACACAGGTTATATTTACCCTACTATGGGGCTATGAGTGTGAAGCGTTATAAGAATTTAAACAAAAAAAAATGTTTGTCAACTTTCCAATAATTCTGCGCTCCTTTTATATACGGGTCAGTTCGTCCTATGACCTCTCGTAAAGTATAAATCTGTATGAGCACATGATTTGTCGGGCGCAGTGAACTCCTGCTTTGGACTGCGCAAACGGTTCTGGCGAAGTGCCCTTAAGGGGAGTTGGGTAAACATATTTCATGTCCGTTTTTCATGCAAAAGGGACGTCAGTCGTACAAATATGTTGGTTGAAATTAATGTATCTATAGAAAACATTCGTAGCCTAAAATAATAACAATTTTAATATAGAAACCAGATTCGCGCGCCCAAATTGAAGCATGTTGATTGGTGCCACGCCGGGCCTCTCCGTAAGTCTAATAAAATAACTTTTCACAGTGTTTTCAATATTTTGTAGTATTTTATAGTTAATTAGGTCAAAATAAAAATATTTTGTTTGTCAGATGTGACAGCTGTAGGAATCTATTTAATGCTTCAGTTTTGACAGCGCGCTTGTATGAAGACACTCATTCTATACGTATTTATTCTAAGTTCGTAGCATTTAATCTGAAATTTTTCACTAGTTCATCTTTTACTATGGTGGGCTTGACAGAGGTACCATTGCCGTCCCCAGAAGGTTCTCGACCCAATGGGAAGCATCAAGTCTGGCATTACGGGTCAGCGGACTGGGATGGATTCCGGGAATTCCTGGCTTCGTACCCCTGGAGGCAGCTGTGCTTCACCTCGGGTGATCCTAGCACGTGTGCGGAATCGATAGCCGATGTGATACGACAGGGCATGATTGGTTTTATTCCCAACTCTGTAGTATCCATTGGCGGGCGAAACAAGCCCTGGTTTAATGGTTCTTGCGCTAAGGCTTCTAGACTTAAGCAAGAAGCTTTTAAAACCTGGGCTGATGCACACACGCGTAAGGACCCCGAAACGTCTAAGCTTCGGAAAAAATTCAACGCTGCCTCCCGTTCGGCAAAGAAGCAAATAGCCAAGGCGAAGTTTAGGCACGTCGGCAGAATTGGCCAGCGTCTATCAAGCTACCCTTGCGGGAGTCGAGCTTTTTGGTCGCTTGCCAAGTCTGTCGAAGGTAACTTCTGTCGGTCGTCTCTACCATCTTTACGCAAACCGGACGATACTCTGGCTCACACGGCAAAAGGGAAAGCCGATCTCCTGGGTACCCTGTTTGCCTCAAACTCGACTCTGGACGACGGAGGTGCCACACTGCCGACCATCAAGCAGTGTGAGAGCTCGATGAAGGACGTGCGTTTCACTCAAAAAGGCCGTCAGACTAGCTCTGCTAGCCCTCGATGTCAAGAAGTCGAGCGGGCCGGATGATATCCCCGCGATCGTATTAAAGACGTGCGCTCCCGAGTTGGCTCCCGTCTTAACGCGCCTATTCTCGCTTTCCTACACCACTAGTAAAGTACCGTCTTCGTGGAAGGTAGCCATAGTACACCCAATACCGAAAAAGGTTGACCGCAGTGACCCGTCCAATTACAGGCCCATTGCGATAACCTCTCTGCTCTCTAAGGTGATGGAGCGTGTTATAAATACGCAGCTCCTTAGGTACCTTGAGAAGCACCGGTTGATCAGCGATCGTCAGTATGGCTTTCGCCAGGGCCGGTCGGCCGGTGATCTCTTGGTGTACCTCACACACCGCTGGGCAGAAGCCGTCGAGGGTAACGGGGAGCTTGGACATCGCAAAGGCCTTTGACCAGGTCTGGCACAAGGCCCTCCTCGCGAAGCTTCCATCTTACGGTCTTCCCTTGAGGCTATGCAACTGGGTGGCTAGTTTTTTGTCTGAGCGGCAGATTAAGGTCGTTGTTGACGGATGCTGCTCAGTTATGAAGCTCATTAACGCCGGTGTCCCCCAAGGCTCAGTACTGTCTCCTACACTATTCATTCTGCATATCAATGACATGCTGCAACAATCACGCAGTATACATTGCTATGCAGATGATAGTACGGTGGACACACTATACACCTGTCAAGCCAATGCCTCTCGGTCACAAGTGGAGGAAAGCAGAATCAAACTTGTGTCTGAAGTCGAGAACTCTCTGGAGCGGGTCTCGGAATGGGGTCGACTTAACCTTGTCGAGTTTAACCTCACGAAGACACAAGTTTGCGCGTTTACCGCCATTTGTTATAGCGCCCAAGTTCCAGGGTACCGCGCTCACCGTCGGTGAAAGTGTTGGTATCTTGGGAGTTGACATTACGAGTAAAATGCAGTACCGGAGTCATTTGGAGCACAAAGCCAAATTGGCGTCCAAAAAACTTGGTGTCCTCAATAGGGCGAGGCAGTACTTCACTGCGGGGCAACTCATGACGCTGTACAAGGCACAGGTCAGACCCCACATGGAGTACTGCTCTCATCTCTGGGCAGGAGCACCAAAATACCAGCTACACCCATTTGACTCCGTTGAAAAGCGCGCAGTCCGAATCATCAACGACCCAAGATTGACTGACAGGCTAGAACCGCTCAGCTTGCGAAGAGACATAGGCTCGCTCTGCGTGTTCTACCGACTTTACTATGTTGAGTGCTCCGAGGAACTTTTCAAACTCATGCCTACATCACCATTCAATGATTATACCACCAGGCGAAGGTTAAAGTTCCACCGGCACCATCTGGACTCGTGGCGGTCCTCCACAGTCCGCTTTGCACGCTCCTTTTTACCACGGACGTGCAGGTTATGGGACAACCTTCCAGCTGAGGCATTCCCAGTGGACTATAACATGGGGTTCTTCAAGAAAGCTGTAAAAAGAGCTCTCCTCCAAAGCCGGCAATGCTCGGGTGGCTCCCCTGGGGTTGCCCGTGTCCATAGGCGACGGTGATCGCTTAACATCACGCGGCCCGTCTGCCTTTTTGTTCGGTTTACATATAAAAAAAATAAAAAGGTTTGCCATCTAAAAGTATCAAAGTCACTTATATTAGATGTTTGTATGTATGCCTGGATTAATTATTACATTATTGAAGAGCGCATGGCTCAGCGGCTAGCGTAGAACGCAAGCGGTCTATGCAGCTAAGCCAAAAGGGCGCGGTCGGGTGTGAGATGGGTGACCGCTAGTGGCAAAATATTTCATGTGCGTTTCCGAGCTTCGGATTTGTTGTCGATAGATAACAGTCATTAAACCTTGTCGGAGGCCTTATGGGTGGTTTGAAAACATCCGACAGCGGGTTGGCCACTAACCCACATCTCCACCAACCCGAATTGGAGCAGCGTGGTGGAGTAAGCTCCAGGCCTCCCCAATAAGGAGGAGAGACCCGTGCCCAGCAGTGGGACGCTAAAATAGGGTTGCAGCCAATTATTACATTATTATACAATCTAAAATCTGCAATGAATCTTAATTATAGTATGTGCCTTACGTACTCCTCAAACCGTTTTGAATCTGATTCGGTTATCGACAATATATAGTAGATATCTCTATATTGTTTCAACTTCAGGTTAGAACTATCATTTTTGAATTAGACAGAATATAGGGCCAATAGTAAATTCACAAAGTATACAATCTGATCGAATTGCCAATAGAATCATTAATTTATTTGTATAATCATGTTGCAAATAATGCTACCGATTCGAATCCAGTATAGTGAGTGCTGAATAGCATCCGATAAACTTAAAACCACAATTTGACATTTTAGTAAAACAAGCCTAATTTACACGAGTTTCCACAAATCACCACATTTTGGTTAACTGTTAATAAATAATGTCCTCATTAAATAAAAGCTTAGTGAATTATTGTTTAGTACCTATTGATATCAAAGAGAATTCTGTTTCATAACGCTATTATATTACAATGACATGTGGCAATATGTATATCTGATTTTTAATATATTCCTATTATAAAAAAATGTAGATAGTAACTTTACAAAAGAATTTCTAGTATTTACAAATACAGTTTTGAATTGTTCAAGGGTTACAATTCCTAGAATCCCTCAATACAAGTTCAAATCCCTGAGGGAACCTCGTACTCAAGAACTACTATACACACGTGCTTTTTGGTAAAGCAAAATGCATTCATCTCTCGAATTTTCCCATGAGCATGTAGCGACTTTCCGCAACTCATCAAGAGAGGGCGCCACGGGTATTCTGAATCACGCCATCGAAGTTTTCTGAATATCCAAACATATATAGAAGCTCCGAATTGGGTCAGTTGGAGAGAGGCCGCTCCCCGGACATGACCACCTCGCCCGGCGGGAGAACTTCCTTTGCCAAAAGCATGTGAATTTCCCAAAGTTTGAGAATTTGGGAATCTAAACGGTACCAGATTTATGTTAGCCTAAAGATCGGGATGAAGAAAAGAAGAGAGGAGATCAAAACGAGAGAGCGATAATTCTCCAACTCCTGCCATCGCTATAGGTCAACGTTTTGAGCTCCGTTCCTAATCCCTATCTCTGTTCCTAACGTCAGAAGCCCCTACGAAATAAATTAAACGGTATTATGTGTAGAATACTTGGTTGACATATTCGCCTAAGATGAACCTAGATAATAATATGAAGAGTTGGCATACCTAGTTGTAGGTGCGCCAAAATCGAATTTACTGCTTGGATTTGGCATACATCTCAAACTATGTTTGGTCACGTTATGCTACGATTGGCTGAATTAATAATTGTTTGTGAAATCTACATGTATTTGCTGTTTGGTTTAACATGTTTTCAAACTCCAAGAAATCTTGGTTTAATAGATAACTACTGTTGTGATTTTATTCATTTAGACAAGAATAACATTAATTTATAGGTTATCAATTTTATTATATCATCCTGATGCTCTTTACCAAATTTTTGTTTAGAAGAATAAATTAAAAGTATCTGGATGACCGAACGTTGCTCGATTAATAGATTAATAGATTTTCTTCATGCACTCATTGTTTATACACTCGCTTAGTTTTACAGAACAGCGGTATCTACTACGAAGTAGCTGCAAATTAAAAAAAATAGTATAACATACAACTCGCCAATAGATGTTAGGTAGAGTCATATTTTTCAGTTTATGTTTAAGTTGATTATCACTGAAAACACGGATGAAACTATATTTTCTATAAATGAAACCATTGTTTTGTATCGGGGGGGGGGACCTTGGGGGGAGCTTGGGGAGGACTCCGGGATCTCACTGGAACGCACCGGTGTCCTACACGCCCGGCGCCCTGGAATGGGTCCATCTTTGGGAGAGCAGATATGCTCTCCTGCACGTTCCGATGCTGACGGCGGCATGCAGCCACGCACACACCGCCGTCCTTCCCGGGACTGCTGGCTGGACGGATCGAGCTCCCACTGTCACTGCCCGGATCCCCGAAACTCCCTGCATACTAAATTTTATAAAAAGCCGTTTCCGAAATTGAGATTATATTGGCATTTAAATACTTGAATTGCTCGTTTAAAGGTATTACATTTTTTTTATATTTGTAATATTTACCATTATGACACACTCATTACAATTCATACATTATAGACTTCCATGGTTTGACTAGGGAATACCACCGCTGCACTTATTACTGTCGTTAAGCAATTCATCGTCAATTATTATTAATCCTTAATATCGATAATTAATCGTTAGCTTCTGGAGTAGTAACGGTACTGGTAGCTTAGCAAAAGTAACACCGCTTCGTAGCGAAACGATATCTACATTTGCCATCATCTCTAAAATAGCGACTGTTTTGCTATCTTTTTTGAAGACCGCGATCGTAGCGAAGCTGATAACTAAAAGTCCTGTTTGTCTACGTATTTGTATGAGATAGCGGTCGATGACAATTTGATAGTTTATGGTTTCGTTACGAATTTTAGCATTGTCTGCCAACTTGCGATAACGATGACGATTGGCCACGTGATTGAACGCGACTTACTTGTGTCAATCCACATTTTATTCTTAGCTAACTTCGTTATTGATTCCCAAATCTTACTTTGGCTACAGGCCTTACAAAGTCCATGGAGTACAGTAACCATTACCATTACCATAAAAATAAATAAGTTCGAAACAATAAGTTCAATGGCCATAAAAGTTCCTTTATTTTAAATTATTTTAATATTTATTCGATACTAGTGAGCCCTGCAGACGTTGTCCTGTCTTAACACGTTGACTATCCATGACCCACATGTGGGTCATTTCGAGTTTAAAATGGTACGTTAATGTACCATATATGGGTCACAGCTCCACAGATAGTAATAGGCTTGCACGTATGAGTTACAGCATTCAAATTGACTTAGACGTGTTAGCTATAAAATTGAGAAAAAAATGGTATAAGGACCGGAGGACATTTTGGATGGTGTTCCCAGAAAATCATTGTCAAAATAAAACAAAAGAAAATCTGAAAAATTGTGTTTATAATGAGCAATTACTTTCTTAGAAACTATAATAAACCACGAATTAACATATAATTAAGAGTTTAGACATACCTTGAAAATAAAATATAAATTATTACTATAAAAAAAATACGGATCATGAGATACTTATGAGATAAATTGAAGCAAGTAAGACAAAAATGTTTTTCACATTTTTCACACTGAGTGTCGGTTTTTTTCGCTTTTTTACGAGCTTCGGCCACGGTGTAGCAGTCAAGATTCTGTAGAGCAACCAGCACAGCGTCATCTAAATATTTTATTATCATGACATCGTGGAAACTTCGTTAGCACATGATTGGAACCCGAAAGGTTAGAACGCGGACGACTGGAACGAATGGAACTGTTTGAACTGCTATATCTTACTGATTCAGTTAAAGGTTCAGCTTCTTGAATGCCCAGTAGATTCTTTATGATTACTTCATAACCAGTCAGTAATGACAATTTACGAGCAGTATTTAGGTCTTTGTAGATATAAATTGCGTTTATAACAGCAATTGATAAACAGTCCATCGCAACTTTCTTATACCAAAAGCATGTTTTGCGCACCGGCGACTTCTAGCTTGCAAGATGGTCTGCTATATCTACCTTTTTCCCACGATATACCCTACCTAACGTCAGATTCAGAATTGGAATCTACCCGATTTTACTACAGAATCAACTCAGACGTGCATGTGTACCACATGTGAGACACTTAAATAGGCGCTCGTACGTTCGTGTACCATATATGGGTCATTGGGAAAATGAGGGAAAAACGAGAGAATTTTTTTCAGAAAAACTTTTTAATGCCGTAATGTGCCTATTAGAACATAATCTAATACTTTTACGAAATACCAAAAACATAGAGGCTTCTAATCTATGAAGTACATATACCTGACCGCATCCGTTCCGTTAAGCTGCTTAGATGGTTTGCGTTAGCTTGGAGGGACATGCGCGTTTTATTTTTTATGAATGCTTTATTTCTTATACACTAGGAACAAATTCAATTTTTGTTAACAAACAGAAGATTATGTTGGGTGCGCAGGGTGAAGGAGAACTCAGTTATAAAATATCACGACTTTTTTTATTTGAATTGAATAACAGACGAGCATGCAGGCCACGTGGTGTTAAGTGGTCGCTGCAGCCCATGGACATCTACATACAACCTCAAACAAGCATAGGTAAGTCTTGTCTGAGGTCGTATGCACTTGCGCTGCTACTCCGGAGGCTGATAGTCGCCTCATGTAAGTGTGGCCGACAACTGCACCTTTCCGCCGAAACACAATAGAATTGGTTCACGGCAGAAGTGGGTGCAGCGGTGGCACTTCCCCGGGCGAATCATAAAATTTCTAACACCTACAGAATACCTAGAGAATAATTATAAAAAAATATATTTTATTTACATTTTGTAGTTTGGTTTAGTAAGAAAAAAAGGTTACCAGGCGGGAAAAATACCCCTAAAACACAGACGATAACTGTTACTGCTACTCTACATAGTTTAAGTATTATAAATCTATGGTTTAAGTGGCTTTAAGTACAGAAATCGTGAATAACTGATAAGGTATCGTATTTACTGATAACTCTTTTCGTCCCTGACAGCGTGTTTTTTAGTTTTTTAAACTACTTACACTATTTATTTTGATTTTTTAGTTGGATTTTTTTTTCATATTATTGCATTTGCAATTTGCAAATTGCAAATTTTCAAGTTAATCAAACGCTTAGAAGTAGTTGAAAATGAAGTTAAAATATTCCGTTACATACATACATACATACAGGTCAAGCTAATATAAGCGTGTTAATAAATACTAATTAACTAATTATATTGAAGCGCGCATGGCTCGGCGGCGAGCGTAGAACGCAAGCGATCTATGCAGCTAAGCCAAACGGGCGCGGTCAGGTGTGAGATGGGTGACCGCTAGTGGCAAAAAATTTCATGCGCGTTTCCGTGCTTCGGAGGGCACGTTAAGCCGTCGGTCCCGGTTGTTGTCGATAGATAACAGTCGTTAAACCTTGTCGGAGGCCTTATGGGCGGTTTGAAAACATCCGACAGCGGGTTGGCCACTAACCCGCATCTCCACCAACCCGCATTGGAGCAGCGTGGTGGAGTAAGCTCCAGGCCTCCCCAATATTGGGGAGAGACCCGTGCCCAGCAGTGGGACGCAAAAAAAGGGTTGCAGCCAACTAATTATTAAATTAAAAGGCAGCGTCCAGATTGCTGTTTTGTGGATGCTGAATGCTGGCAGTTACCTCACTGAATAGTTTAATTTACTTTGGCCGAAGTGAGTGCCTGCCCTCTGTTCCCCAATAAATAATCGCTTGGACGAATGCTCAAATATATAATGTAGTTTAAAAAACTAAAATACACGCTTTTGTGAAAATACGAACTAAAAAGTAAAAATAAGAAGAAAATGTATTTTACTGTAAAAAAAGCGTGGGTTGCATGGTGTCAATAGTATTTCAAAAAACACCCCACACTTTTTTTTACAGTAAAATATATTTTCTTCTTATTATTTACTTTTTAGTTCGTATTTTCACAAAAACGTGTTTTTAGTTTTTTAATAATTTAGTTTTCACCTGTGAGAAGGAGACCTATGCCCAGCAGTGGTACATAAAAAAGGTTGAAAACAAAAGTACAGTAATCGTGCATAACTGATAAGGTATCGTGTTAATCAAACGCTTATCAAGCTTAGAAGCTTAGAAGTAGGTGAAAATGAAGTTAAAAGATTCCGTTACATACATACACATACACACATGTATACATACATACATACAGGTAAAGGCTAATATAAGCGTGTGAAAAACACTCTAGCATCTACACCCTATGGCCCCATTGTTTCCACGAAAATCCGGGTTGCACTGCGGTAGTGCCGGCAGAAGTGAAAACTTGAACATTAATATTGTGGATTTTTGATATTTTGGAATGGCTAGGGAATAATTTCGCACGAATTGCTTTTATTATCAGTATTATTTTTCATCTAGTATTTTCCGTAGGATTTCATCTAGTATTTTTATAAAGTACTCACTCATTTTCTTTCACTATTACTTCGTCACTTTTTTCATTAATAGATGCACTCTAAACAATGTCCATATTTTAAATAGGTACTTGATATAAACGAATTTTACAAGTATAGAGAGTCAAGCCGTCATCAGCTGTCACCCCTCCGTCTTACGAATATTCGATCAGGCCACGTGTCCTGACGCGAGTTTTACCAACGAGTTTTTAGAACATTTTTTACCCATCCCAAAAAAAGTGCACAACGCCGCTAAAGAAGTTTTCACTTCAAAAATAGGAAGTCTCAAATATTTTTATGCTCATTTTTAACTTACCTTTCCAACCTATACGGAAATGCTTTCGTATCTATTTTTCACGCGTCGAAAGCAATACGAATGTGTAAATCAAACTGAACATAATATCTTATTCATACGAGACTCGTAAAAATACGGAAAAGTGCCGAAGATTACGACTTAGAAGGGATTGAAAACTTCAAACTTCTCACATTATATAAAGTACTAACTTTTTGCTGGAAGTAATGTAATAAGGGTGGTTACAGACCAGATATGCGCATTTAAACTCGTTGTATTCACCTCCTTACATTCTCCTATAAGCAAACTGCGAGATAAACATCGCTACTATTTCGAGCAAAACGCTCACTAAGGCCTGTATACAAAAATGGCACGCGTGTATACGCGTACAAATCGTATAGGTACTTAAGTAAAATGGTCTAGTTTGAAACCGCTCTAAATATATTATTATTTGAAGAAATACGACGAATTTCTATTTATATTTCTAAATTCACATGGATTTGTTTTAAAAAAATCATGATTTTACACATTTATGTTAAACTATTATAATAGTTAATTCTTTTCTTACGAGAGCTTGCAGGACAGTACAGCAATTTGACAAAACAAGTACGAATTTACATATACACATATTAAATTTTAAAATGAAGGGCAGACTTAGAGGGCTCGCAGTTAAATCAAGACATCGCCCATACCAGAGACATCGCAGTAAAATCGCAGCGATATTATTGCTACTGTATTGCAACAACATAACGACCATATTGCAACTACATTGCTGCAATATTGCAACTACATCACCCGATTTCACAACTATATTGCTCATCATCATCATCATCATCATTTTACAGACCCAGCCAAAATAAAAATCTGTAGAGCAAGCTTAACTTAGGTTTAATTTTGTGTTTCTGTCTTTGTGTGTGTCCATTGTACCCACGACACAGAGTATACCTACCCTACTGTGGGACTATGAGTGTGAAGCGTTATTTCTTTATTACCGACTTCCAAAAGGAGGAGGTACTGTATTCGGCTGTATGTATTTTTTTTTATATATGTTCACCGATTACTCCGCCGTTTGTGGACCGATTTTCAAAATTATTTTTTTGTTCGTATGCTTATACTCCCGAGGTGGTCCCATTGTCACCAAATCAGGATCTGATGATGGGATCCCAGGGAAATCGAGGGGAACTCTCAAATTTTATAGGCACACACATTTATTTTCTTATACTTTCTGAAGGATAAGAGATATGTGTACATAGTAATCATCATCTCACGTTGCTGAGCTGATGATGGAAGGTACTGCGACGGTTAGGAGTTGAGAGCAAATTCTTTCAATAAATGGGTTTTTGTTCGAAATCTTACATTCCTGAGGTGGTCCAGCTGTCACCAAGTCAAAGTCTGATGATGGGATCCCAGAGAAATCGAAGGGAACAAACAAATTTTATAGCACAACAATTGATTTTCATATTTTTACTAAAGCAAAACAGGCATTTGTATATAAATATCATCATATGATGTTGCTGAGCTGATGATGGAAGGTACTACAATGGTTAGGAGTTGAGAGAAATTTCTTTCAATTAATGTTTTTTTGTTCAAAAACTTATGCTCCCAAGGTGGTCCAACTGTCACTAAGTCAAAGACGGATGATGGAATCCCAGAGAAATCGAGGGGAACATTTAAATTTTATAGCACATCAATTGATTTTTATATTCTTACTAAAGCAAAAAAGACATTTGTGTTTCATTATCATCATGTGACGTTGCTGAGCTGATGATGGAAGGTACTACGACGGTTAGGAGTTGAGAGCAAATTCTTTCAAAAAATGGTTTTTTGTTCGAAATCTTACATTCCTGAGGTGGTCCAACTGTCACTATGTCAAAATTTGATGATGTGATACTAGGGAAATCGAGGGAAACACTTAAACTTATTAGGCACACACATTCTTTTAGTCATATTTTTTAACATAATACAAAAATTTATGTCCGGTAATTATCACCTGATGTTGCCAAGCTGATGATTGAAAGTACAACTCCTCAACGGTTAGGAGCTGAGAGCAAATTCTTTCATTAATTTATACGTTCAGGTGGATTGACAGTAGTATTCGTACAGGCTTTAAGATGGCTATTAGATAAACATAATTATAAGAGGTAAATCTCTTTAAAGTTTAGAAGTTACTTAAGTGAAAATTTTTCCAATTAGGCTTATACATGTATGTACAGAATTATTAAAATTACTAAAAAGAGTGAAATAAATAAAGTTTTTAACAAAAAAATAGAACCGACTTCAAACGGTAAAAAATAAAATTGTTCAGTACCTACTTCTTCTTGCTTATGGTAATGACTTTTAAAACTATTTTTGAAGTCGGGCCCTTAGTAAAATGTCCTGTCTTAGTAAATATAGTGTACCTTTCCTTCTGATTGGGCACCGACTCCAATATAGTTTAAACAGTCATTACCATAAGCAAGAAGAAGTAGGTACTGTCCCACTGTCTGCACTGTCGGTGCCCATTTAGAAAGAATGGTAAGTACGAAATTTTAGTAAGGGCCTGACTCCAAAAATAGTTTTAAAAGTCATTACCATAAGCAAGAAGAAGTAGGTACTGAACAATTTTATTTTTTACCGTTTGAAGTCGGTTCTATTTTTTTGTTAAAAACTTTATTTATTTATTACTAGCTTTTCGCCAGCGGCTTTGCCCGCGTGGACCCGTTTAATGGGTCCCCGTAGGATGAAAAATAGCCTATGTGCTATAGGCTTCAACCGCGTTGAACCTATTACCGGTTTTCACGTAGGAATGAAGCATTTTCCCGCGGTAAGCGTACCGTGGTAGCCGATGTAACGCAGGGTGAATGTAGCTTTTATGGTGAAAGAGTTTTTGAAATCGGAACAGTAGTTTTTGAGTTTATTCATTAGAAACATTCAAAAATACAAACCTTTCCTTTTTATAATATTAGTATAGATTTATTATTATTTATTTGAATTGCTGAACACGGCTGAAGGGCAGCCTTAGAGGGCAGCTGACCTGCTCTATGCAATTACTGGTCTATGGATGGTCTGCGTTGAAATATTGATATAAATATATTTTATGGTTATTAGTAAACTAACTTTACTTTTAAAAAAGTTTTATATCTGAGAAAATACCACCATTGATATATTTCTCTTGCGTCGGCGTCGGCGGTACTAACACAGAACTCGAATAAATTGAAAACAGATCAAGAAATTACGATGACTTAACTTATATGGGCTATTAGCTAAATGCTTCTAAAGTTTTCGTTCATACCTACAAAGTGTTGGAAGTTTGCTGAAACATTACACAATTTGTACACGGCAAGCCCGTAAATGTTTTTTCATATATTACTAGGTGACCCGGCGAACTCCGTTTTGCTATTTCAGCCTTTTTATAAACAGGGCTTGGTGATTGAAGGGTGAAAATCAAGGGTTGTATGTATTTTAATGCCACGTCATAAAATAATATAAAATATAAAAAAACATGTCAAAAAAATATTTTTTTGGGCTGGACCAGCCTTGTGACTGATAACCCTTAATAATAATATGCCACCCTTATGGCAAAAAGGATTACAATTGATCGTCACACTTACCAAATTAAAATATTATAAAAATCGGTCAAGCCGTTTCGGAGGGACATGAATACTAACACCGTGACACGAGAATTTTATACATATTTGGTAGAAGAAGAAAAAATATACATAAAACGACTTCAACAAGCGCTTGCAGTAACAATAAGTAATTTTTCGAAAGGAATATAATTTAATGTTTATAAAACGAAGACTAGCATACAGCCGCTTTGCTCTATGTTACTCGGGCATTGATCTATCGACGCCGTTTTGAAATATTGATGATATTTTTTATGGCTATTTGTAAACTAACATTAGAATACTCAGCAAATACATATAGGTATGAGGAAATGCCTTCATTGATACATTTCTTGCTCGACTGTTGCAATAAGAGTAAAAATTAGTAGAAATTATGATGACTTAGGTGGGCTGGGCGTATGGCCCGGCGGTTAGCGTTAAACGCAAACGATGCAACTAAGCCAAACGGGCGCGGTCGGGTGTGAATGGGTGACTGCTAGTGGCAAAAAAATTCATGCGCGTTTCCGTGCTTCGGAGGGCACGTTAAGCTGTCGGTCCCGGTTGTTGTCGATAAATAACAGTCGTTAAACCTTGTCGGAGGCCTAATGGGCGGTTTGACAACATCCGACAGCGGGTTGGCCACTAACCCGCATCTCCGCCAACCTGCATTGGAGCCGCGTGGTGGAGTAAGCTCCGGGCCTTCCCAATAATAGGGAGATACCCGTAAGTTTGTTGAAATTTTACATAAATTTTCACGGCAAGTTCGTAAATGTATTTTCCTATATATTATTTTGGGATTCGTAAATTTAATTGTACCAAGTACAACAATACTCCGAATCGGTTTATAAAATATTTTATGCATTACCTATAAAGCAGTGGCCGATGAGAGTAAATGAGCAGCCATTTCCGAGCGGTAAGATCCGCGGTCTTCAACAGAAAGATACCGGGTTCAAACGGGTGCGTATTTATCGATGTTAATGAACAGCAACGCAAAACTCGCGGTCTTCGATACTGATATCTGGTTCAAACCTCTACCGGCGCTCACCTCTCACAAAAACAAATTGGTTACATAGCCATTTATCGCTTCGCCACCATGAGAGAAAATTGTGTTTAATTAATTAAAATGCTTTTCATCACCGTATGCATTAGGGAAACTCATAATTTCTCAAAGGCAAGGTGTCCACGAATCCGCGTAGCGAATGAGCCCGCATCCTCTCCATCTACGCCAGTGCGTCTGTATTGCATGGTGTTTTATCTGTTAGCTTAGAACAATCTAGCTCTTCAATCTGGAGACCACTAAGTAATTTTATTCTACTTTTATTTGAATGCAGGAGATGACGAGCATGCAGGCCACGTGGTGTTAAGTGGTCGCTGCAGCCCATGGACATCTACATATAACCTCAAGCAAGCATAGGTAAGTCTTCTCTGAGGTCGTATGCAGTTGCGCTGCTACTCCGGAGGCTGGTGGTCGCCTCATGTAAGTGTGGCCGGCAGCTGCACCTTTCACCGAAACACAGTAGAATTGGTTCACGGCAGAAGTGGGTGCAGCAGTGGTATTTCCCCGCGCAAACCATAATAGTTCTACCACCTACAGCCACACTACTTAGGGCCACATACGCCTGTCCAGCCGCAAAAGTACGGGACCCTAAGTACACCACTGCGTGGTCTACCGTACAGCCTCGCATCTTGTGCACGGTAGATGCCCAAGGTTTGTTATGACCTTGAAACCTGATCAAAGAAATCCAAAAACAGCTATGATGCGATGATCCATTATGAAGTTGCAGTTCATATCTTTCGGTTCCATCATCGGATCAGTTCGTCAGTCTCATATTAATGTGTTGTCATCAGAACTACATACAGCTTCCAACTTTCATTACGCAACGATCCTTGAATCTTTCAAGGATCGTTGCGTAATGGTCAAATTAGTTACCTTAGATTCCATTACATATGTAATTACACACAGGTCGACCTAATAAAAGCGTTTGAAATCGGTTAAAAACAATACCTCAATTAATATTTCCCTTGGAGATTATTCATTAAAATACCAAAAGAATTGATGAAAGTTGTATTAGGTAAGTAAATCAATTTAAACTTCGAATCATGCAAAACGCTTGCCATTCGGGTCACATCGTTCAAAGTTAAACTAATTTTCCTGGTAACATCCCGTCATTAGTGCAAGAAGTCCCTCTTCAATCTTTAATAATCTGTATCGGGGTCCGTAATTAATTCTGAAGGAACTCTCGATCAAAACGATGCAAGAACCTCGCGTACTAACCATAGTCCATACTTTACTTCAGTCAGTCTTTACATAGTCGTCGTATCGCGTAGACGGTTGCTATCCCGGTATCGACAGCTTACGTAAAGAATATAACTTGGTATCAAGTGATCAACGAAATTCCCAACGCATTTATAGTAGCAACGTATAGAAAAAATCAAAAGACATCAATCACAAATAAGTTAAAAAGTGTTCTGTTACCTTATTTTTGTTTGTTTTTTTTTCTTGTTGTGAGTTTCGATGCTGTATGAAACTGAACATTTTTAATTATGGTTGTTTATTAAACGTTATAATTTGCGACGTAATTCTTGATTTGTAATAGTGTTTATGCGACTTTCAACAAGTTTTGCGGTTCTAAAAGGTAAGCCGTTGACTTTATTATATTAATTAAATGGCTTATTATTAAAGATAATGGGATTTATATTATAATCTTTACTTATAATCAGTTTATGTATCTACAATTTTATGGTTTAATTGTATCTCTCACAAGTGTTATTTAATCTTATTTATTAAACTATATTTAATGCGTGTTTTTAGCATGTTAAAGTTTTTAAAAGACTCCTTATTACCAACATGGAGTGAAGCTATGTTTAGCTTCCATAAAAGAATAATATTGTATTAATCATTTTGTTCTTTGATGGAACATATAGGTTGGTAAATAACAGATTGTTTTCAGTAAAAGTATTAGTATGTACATTTTCAGATTTTTTTTACAAATTGACATTGAAGTAAAAATGGAATATTTAAAATAAATTATAATTTAAAGTAAAAAAAGTACTTGTTATTCAGACGCCGCAACACATTTTCTTTCACTTAATAGATTTCATTAATTTTCATGAAATCAAGCAAAGAAAATTACGCTATATAAGTAGGTACCACAAATAATTAATTAATTTATTTATTTATTTAACGATTCATGTACACAAACACTTGCATAAAACATACATTTAAAATAGAAATTGTACAAAGGTACAGCTTATTCCTTTATTTAATTGATTTTATTTTAATTACTTATTTTGTGAAAATAATAATTATGGCTTAGATTATGTGTTTCTTTTTCGGAAAAAAAAATCGATATTCGTAATAAACATTGCTTTTACTCTATCAATAATATTCGCACATCATCATCAACATACATGAACCGCCCGACAACAACCCGCACCGATTTCTCTCAAGATGTAAGTAGGTATTGTGTTCCGTGGAAATGTACGGTTACTGGCCATACTTAAATGAGGCAACCTTCAGCCTCTGAAGTATCAGTGCAACTCCACACAACTTTTAATAACTTAGGCTTCCTTGAGGTTTTATTAACCCTAGAAGCCCAATTTTATTTTGCTATCGTAAAAGCCCAATAATAGGTCAAATTTACCTGCATGAATAAATACCCTTGTAACATAGTTTATCCTGTTAAAATTATTATTTTTTATCATTACTTATTTGTTTTAATGTAATATTAATAATACTAATAATAAAGTATTTATTACACTTTGAAAAAACAACAATTAAAACTTAATACAAAAATTTAGTACAAAGTAAGATACTTTCGGTTTTATTCTTTCAAACTAAAAATATTTAAAAAAACCAAAGATATTTACTTTTTCCTACTTACCAATATATATTTTACTGTAATCAAATAATTTTTAAAATTTATACTTTATTTTTAAGCACTTTCCACACATCAATATTGTACTCACGACGTATTTTATTTTGTACAATAGTATGTAGTATGTAGAGTACGATAACTCCAATATGACGGCATTTACCGACGTAATGCCACCGTCTCCTGTAGGCTCTTACTTAGGTAGGTACTTAGTTGGTTCAATCAATCACGGCATTCGAATGAAGTATGTGAGAAAGGAAGCAGATATTTGCTTGCGTATGGGTAAAAATGACCATGATTGAGCTTCTAGGGTTAAAATGTTAAAGAAAGGAAAAACATTTTTTTTCATATTAGGAATACAAAATATTCGCTTAATGAATATAATTTTTTCTCTGTCATCGCCTTTAGGTGCCCGTTTGGGCAGTACATTAAATACCTATATGAGAGCTATGGGTTGATAATGGGCACACGTGACAGCTTATCGTGTGACACTATCAACACACTTCCACCTGCTCACAGATGTGAGTAATTACTAAAACTAATACATTCTATGAAGAAATAGCCTTGTGTGTGCGAGATTCATTCCCACGCTCCTTTATCATTAAGATAGTCCTTAGTGTTATGATAAGCCTTAATAAGTTTTAAAGGCAGGGATTGAATCTTAATTGGGATTTTATTATGTATCCTGATGGACATCCCAAAAAAAGAATGACTTTTTTATGAAGCCGGCATTTCGGAAATGTCAGCTTGTGGCCGTTCCTAACTGAGACATAATTAGGACCATGCAAGTCCAATATGGTAGTGAATTTTTCTTTGTTTTTACGTACATATATGATGTTTTCGTAAATATATTGCGAAGCAAATGTTAGAATATTTATCTCTTTAAATTTTTCTCTGAGAGATCTCTAGCACCTATGTTATAAATTGCGCAAATAGCCTTTTGCTCCAAATATAATGTTGAATCAATATCAGCCGCATTACCCCACAGGAAAATGCCATATGACATTAAACTATGGAAATAACTGAAATAAACTAATCTGGCTGTTGCAATTTCAGTGAGGGAACGGATTTTCTTTATTGCAAAAACTGCAGAACTAAGTATATTCGCTAACTGAAAGATATGGGGTCCCCACTGTAATTTGGAGTCTATTGTGATTCCAAGAAAAGGAGCTGCTTCAACAATGGCAAGATCCTCAAAATTTAATTGATGATTTACATTTTTTTTCCTTACATTTGGGGGTGAAAATATTATACAATTTGTTTTATTATTATTTAATAGTAAATTGTTTACATTAAACCACTGGACCGCTTTAGAAAGAACATTGTTCACGTCCTCAAGATTTGATGTTCGTCTATCGATTTTAAATAAAATAGAAGTATTATCTGCAAACAAAGCAATCTCATGACTGTTTTCTACCATGAATAGAAGATCATTTTAAATACAATAAAAACAGAAATGGTCCTAAAATTGAACCCTGTGGGACCCCTATCTCTACAGGTGACCCAGACGACCTTTTACCATTCATCTCAACTCTGAGTCCTATCCCTCAAATAGGATAACAGGAGATTAATCGCGGTACCTTTAATGCTATAGTGGTTGAGTTTCCTGATAAGGGTTTCATGCTGAACTATCATGTTATTAAGCTGGAACAACAATTTAACATTATAGCTCAGGCAATGAATAATTGTGGATGGAAAAGTCGAAGGCAGAAAATTTGAGTTAGGAACTTTGTTTGGACTAGTTAGGAGATAAACATACTAAAAGTCCTTACCCCTCCGAGGTGCGCTCGAGGGGGGGGGGGGGGGAGGGCAAAGAAGGTCCTGTTTTTTGGTTTTTTACTTACATCTTGAAAACGGTGCATCGTACGAAATTTTGTTGTTCTACATAATGGAAACTGATAAAATTCTCTACAAGTTTGGCTCTTACACTTTTTATCTATCTCCAATCGTTGCCTAGCTATGAGCTCTAAAAAACGGCCGATTTTCAAAAATGTGTTAAATTCTCTGTAGCACATTGTAAAATTTGCCAAAATCATGTTATTGCTCACCCACACTATTAAAGACACTCAGAGCCACACACTATTAAAAAATAACATAAGCTGGGAGTACCTCCACGTGGTGAAGGCGGAAACAGTTTACTTTTAAACTGACTAAAACTCCCAAAAATATCAATAAAGATATCAAGAAAGACTTGAAGTGAGGGTTCACACATCTTGTAGAAAAGAATACACAAGACCCGACAGCATTAAAGCTAATGTAAAATGTTCTATCCGCTGGGCCTTCCGGAACTCATACTTTGAGGTCATCAAAGCCGAAATTTGACTTCAACACTCGATGCCTTTTTGTGCATGCGAACTCAATGGTGAAAAGAAAACACGTGTTGAAAAGCGACAGACAGAGTATACTCTGTTAGAAATCTAGCCTTTAAAGACTCGTGCATTGAGGCTGGGCATGCTAGACGAGATGATTGGAGCGAAGTAGTAGTCAATAATTGATCTGGTTGCAGTGGAAGCCTTATACCACGATGAATGCCGCAAATCATTTTTCAGGCCATTGTACAAAACCCAGATGGACTCAGACCGCTCAGACGAAACTGCACATTACATAACTAAAGCCATGAATGAAATTTACAAGCACATGGAGACTAACTACTGGGATGGTGTCTCATACGATCAGCTGTCACGTGTGACCATTATCAATCCATAGCCTATATTATGTACTTTTTTTTTAAAAGAGTGCTGGGAGTTTTTTTCCGCCGCCTTTTTTCTCTCAGCTCAACATCTAGCCCAAACGGGCACTTAAAGGCGATGACCGGGAAAAAATGACATTCATTAAGCGAATATTTTGTATTCCTAATATGAAATAAATATTTTTTCTTTCTTTATTTCTTTCTAACACTGATGTCAGTTCTCCATTATAGAATTACGAGCTGCAGTATCAGGGCAAGTGCCAAATGAAAAACGATCAAAGCTAAGCTTTTAGAAGAATTTGGAGTCCAAATTCTTCTAAAAGCTTAGCAAAATTTCCAAATTTTGGAGATCGTATCATAATATCGCCAGGAATTAATAAACACAAAGTTTAATAATCATAAATAAAATAAAATTACATAATCGTGTGGTTGTGGGTGTTTTTAATTGGGTGAGCACTAACAAATGATTTTGGCAAATTTTACAATGTGCTACAGAGAATTTAACACATTTTTGAAAATCGGCCGTTTTTTAGAGCTCATAGCTAGGCAAAGATTGGAGATAGATAAAAAGTGTAAGAGCCAAACTTGTAGAGAATTTTATCAGTTTCCATTATGTAGAACAACAAAATTTCGTACGATGCACCGTTTTCGAGATGTAAGTAAAAAACCAAAAAACAGGACCTTCTTTGCCCTCCCCCCCCTCGAGCGCACCTCGGAGGGGTAAGGACTTTTAGTATGTTTATCTCCTAACTAGTCCAAACAAAGTTCCTAACTCAAATTTTCTGCTTTCGACTTTTCCATCCACATCCTTTTTTGAGCATTCATTGACCAAACTATTACGCGATCTATGTATTTATTTATCTGCTACACAAATAAAATAAAGCAAAATCTCAGAAAAGTATTCAACTTCCGTTCCATTATCATAAAACCTCTAGATTTATGAATGACTAATGACGTCATCATGTTATCAGCCCAAAGTCACAATATATTTATAATAATGATAATAATAACGTTTCACACTCATAGGCCCACGGTAGGGTAGGTATACCCTTTGTCGTGAGTATCATGGACACATACAAAGACAGAAGCACAAACACCCAGACCGAGAACAGAAATTTAAACTCATCATTAAAATTTCTGTTTCTTTTTGTGTTTCTGTTTCTCGTGTTTAAATAGTTATTTAATTTATTTCGTGAAATGATTACACAGCAGATTTTTTTATCGAAACATGAGTTTTGGGGGTAGAACTTTAAGCAATTTTATTGTGTAGTTGCTGGCCAGACTTACATGAGGCGATCAGCCCTTTGGAGTATCACTGCAATTGCATATGAGCTCAGCCATAACTCAGGCTTACTTGATCATAGATGAAGCGCGCATGGCCCGGTGGTTAGCGTAGAACGCAAATGGTCTATGCAACTAAGCCAAACGGGCGCGGTCGGGTTTGAGATGGGTGACCGCTAGTGGCAAAAACAATTCATGCTCGTTTCCATGCTTCAGAGGGCACGTTAAGCCGTCGGTCCCGGTTGTTGTCGATAGATAACAGTCGTTAAACCTAGTTGGAGGCCTTATGGGCGGTTTGAAAACATCCGACAGCGGGTTGGCCACTAACCCGCATCTCCACCAACCCGCATTGGAGCAGCGTGGTGGAGTAAGCGCCAGACCCCCCAATAATGGGGAGAGACCTGTGCCCAGTAGTGGGACACAAAAAGGGTTTCAGCCATATGTACATGACCACAGGCTGCAGCGCCCGCTTGAAATCGCGTGACCTGCACGCTCGTTTGCTACTCAAAATAAAAAAAGATTATCCGGTTTCCCGGTCAAACTTTACAAGGTCTACAAGTTACAAATATTATTTTAATATTATTTTTATTGCACTATTCTTAAAAAAACGGCAAATTGTTTGTAAAGTAGGTTTACGATCGAGATGTTTACGTGATAACGTCCGCACGAGAAAATCTCCATTCGTTTGTATGCCGCTAGAGTGAGAGAGACGGAAGATAGGTCCACTCACTCGAACGGTATGCCAGCCTCCGCTCGTGAGGATTCCGCGTGACAAGTTTCACGGAATGACTGGCAGCGCTCGAGATGAGACGGGAGATCGGTCCGTCTCTCTCTCGTTATACCTGCGATCGCGCTCGTGAGGTTTTGGTGTGACACAAGTTTCTGAACATTTCACCCGACTAAAACGATTTTAAAGACGTTATCACGTCAAAAAGAGAAGAATCAAAGATAATGCTGATTTAATATTGTTGGATTTTACGTTTCTTTGACAAAGTTTGGTTAACTCATTATGTATGCAGGCGTCATGCTGCATATTTTAGAAATATAGTTCCGCGATAAATTTCCTTCCAGCTACTTAGCGTGAAAGTGTGAAATCTTATCTATTAGATTATCATAACACTTAGGATATATTAAGAACTGCATATGTTTTGTTAACTGTCCAAGAATACCAGATAAGTGACGTTTGAAGTCAGACGAAGAGACTTCCTTTTATATGTAGATGACATATAGTTACATAAAAATAACCTTCTATTTATACTTAAAAACCGGCCAAGTGCGAGTCAGACTCACGCACGAAGGGTCCGTACCATTATCTATAAAAAAATCACGTTTATTGTAGGGGAGCCCCCTTAAATATTTATTTTATTCTATTTTTAGTATTTGTTGTTATAGCGGCAACAGAAATACATCATTGCCTTTGATCATGCATAGCCATCATTGCATTAAGATTGAATGAAAGGTATAAATTGCGGTTTACGATTTATGACGTATTAAAATAAACTACTCACTAGATCTCGTTCAAACCAATAGTCGGTGGAAGTTTGCATCGTAATGTACATCATATTTTTTATATTTATATTTTTTTTATTATTTTTTAGTTTTGTTATTATCTTATTTTAGAAGTTACAGGGGGTGGGTGGACACATTTTACCACTTCGGAAGTGCCTCTCGCGCAAACTATTCAGTTTAGAAAAAATGATATTAGAAACATCAATATTATTTTTAAAGATTTCTATCCATAAATACCCCACAGGTATGGGTTTAATGCAAAAAAATTGAGTTTCAATTCTAAGTATGGGGAACACCCAAAATTTATTGTTTTCTTTTCTATTTTTTTTTTAATTTTTTTTTTATATGTAAACCGAACAAAAAGGCAGACGGGCCGCGTGATGTTAAGCGATCACCGTCGCCTATGGACACGGGCAACCCCAGGGGAGCCACCCGAGCATTGCCGGCTTTGGAGGAGTGTTTTTTTTACAGCTTTCTTGAAGAACCCCATGTTATAGTCCACTGGGAATGCCTCAGCTGGAAGGTTGTCCCATAACCTACACGTCCGTGGTAAAAAGGAGCGTGCAAAGCGGACTGTGGAGGACCGCCACGAGTCCAGATGGTGCCTGTGGAACTTTAACCTTCGTCTGGTGGTATAATCATGGAATGGTGATGTAGGCATTAGTCTGAAAAGTTCCTCGGAGCACTCACCATAGTAAAGTCGGTAGAACACGCAGAGCGAGCCTATGTCTCTTCGCAAGCTGAGCGGTTCTAGCCTGTCAGTCAATCTTGGGTCGTTGACGATTCGGACTGCGCGCTTTTCAACGGAGTCAAATGGGTGTAGCTGGTATTTTGGTGCTCCTGCCCAGAGATGAGAGCAGTACTCCATATGGGGTCTGACCTGGGCTTTGTACAGCGTCAGGAGTTGCCCCGCAGTGAAGTATTGCCTCGCCCTATTGAGGACACCAAGCTTTTTGGACGCCAATTTGGCTTTGTGCTCCAAATGACTCCGGTACTGCACTGCACTGCTGATTTTTGTGTAATAATCTTAATGCGGTTCACAGAACACATCTACTTACCAAGTTTCAATTCTTATAGTTTAAGTGGCTGTGACATACGGACGGACAGACAGACAGACATGACGAATCTATAAAGGTTCCGTTTTTTGCCATTTTGCTACGGAACCCTAAAAAATACATTATCGTTTTGATATAATAACAAAATCAGGGATTGCATGGCTAGATTTCATCATTTTATTTGTAGGTACTGGGAAAACCTTAAAGGTTTTCGTATCTATCGTTCGTGTGTCCATTATCGACCTATAGCCGTTCTGTTATCTCAAATATATTTAAAAAAAGTGCTGCTGGGAGTTTTTCCGCCGCCTGTTTTCTCTCACCTAAAGGCAATGACCGGGATAAAATGATTTTTTTTAAATATTTGAATGGAGTAGCAGACGAGCATACAGACCACGTGGTGTTAAGTAGTCGCTGCAGCCCATGGATATCTACATACAACCTCAAGCAAGCATAGCTAAGTCTTGTCTGAGGTCGTATGCAGTTACGCTGCTACTCCGGAGGCTGGTGGTTGCCTCATGTAAGTTTGGCCGGGAACTGCACCTTTCTACCGAAACACAATACAATTGGTTCACGGCAGAAGTGGGTGCAGCGGTGGTACTTCCCCGGGCGAACGATGTTAGTTCTACCACCTACAAAACATTCATTAAGTGAATATTTTGTAATCACAATATGAAATAAATATTTTCCTCGATAAATCTACAAAGTTTGAATAAAATCTGGCCGTTTAAAGTGGGACAAAATCGCACCCAAAGAAGTCGGTTACATACATACAATGTAAAAAAATGTAAAAAGAGTATTGGCCAAAAGACAGACGAATATCAAAGTGATCTTACAAAATTTTCTTTTTAATTTTCATGCACAGAACCCAAATAAAATTGTACGTAGTAATATTCCCCACTTGAATTGTTTTTCACGGAAAGATAAATGTGATGTTCTCATCGCCCAAATCTGATACGAGATAGTGTGTTGACATGACGTGATTTAACTATGTAAGTAGGTACTTTTATGTGCAAGGTAAATTGAATATTGAGTAATATTCTGTCAAATCTCTGATAAAATAATGTGTGATAGTAGCCATACTTCATTCATTATTTGACAGAGGTTATCTGCCTTAAGAGTGTTGTTAACTGCATATGGAGTCACGAGTAGACAAGTCATTGGTCTTATTGTAGGTTTATTCTAGTAATGGTATCGCAAGCAATGCATGTTCCGTTTTAACACAATGACAGTCATTTATTCATAAAAATAATGTAGTTTAAAAAGGTACTTAATGAAACAAACATAAAGTTTTATATTTTTAACACGTTTAAGCGTCTGATTAACTTTAAAATTTACACATGGGTCAAGGGCCGATGACAATGCAATAATATGAGAATAAAATCCTACTAAAAATTAAAAATAAATAATGTAGTTTAAAAAACTAAAAAAAAACACGCTTTTGTGAAAATACGAACTAAAAACTAAAAAAGAAGAAAATGTATTTTACTGCACAAAAAAGCGTGGGGTACATGGTGTCAATAGTATCTTAAAAAAAAACCCGTGGAGTGGCACGGGTTTTTTTTTAGTTTTTAGTTCGTATTTTCACAAAAGCGTGTTTTTTTAGTTTTTAAATTACATTATTTATTTTTAATTTTTTAGTAGGATTTTATTCTCATATTATTGCATTGTCATCAGCCCTTGACCCATGTGTAAATTTTCAAGTTAATCAGACTCCTAGAAGTAAGTAAAAATGAAGTTCAAAGATATATACAGGTCAAGTTAATAAAAGCATGTTTAAAATACAACAGCTTTAGAAGCCTTTCTATTACCGTTAAGCGAGCAATTCTTGTATATATGTATATAAATATATTTTTTGAATCTCGGATTTTGATGAAGTTTGTTTTGGTTTCGGGGATGATAAATCGATCCAGCAAATTTTTATTGATAGAAATTGTCGTTTTATTTAATGTTTATGCCGTTAAATATAAAATTACTCTTACTGAGATCTATTGAAGAATATTAATAATATTGTGGCGTAGAAAGTCGTCAAATGTCGACCGTCAATCCGCCCTTCAAACAAATGACAATGTCGATATGAAAGACCTCTATGAAAATTTCTATAATGGAATTAAAGCTTTCTTGAAAGAATGGTTACGATAGCTGACTACGGAGCTAGAGACCCGGGTTCAAACCTCAAGTAGGCAAGTAGCGTTTTTTATTTTTTATGACAACTTTTTTAAATTTCCCAATTTAATAAGGTAGGTAGGTATTTCAAAAGGCTTTGTTAAGTAACACTAAGCCAATGAATGTTTTGCTTAAAAATAAACCAAGAAAATCAATTGTTTTTATCCGAGCAACGCTCGGGCGTCCAGGTACTTTTAACTAAAATGTGTATTTAAGTGGTAAGGGCATATAACTTTATAGTAAATATGAATAATATGGTAGTTTATACGTGACTCGTAAACAGTCAAGTCAGTCAGGCAAGTTAAAGAATGGCTTGTTTATCAGAACGAGTCTGATGGAGTTTTGGAGGGAATACAAAAAGCTAGGTTCACATATTTTTAAAAGCTTTTATTTAATGTATACATGTTTGTTCGGGTGGAATCTTGCTACTCAATTTTGAAGCAGATATCCACTACCAATTGAGCTGAATTTTACTTATACTCGTTTAGTTTGGATGAAAATACACGATAAGCTATGTGAAGTCATTCTAAATTCAATGTGGCGGATCATCCAAGATGGCGGAATAGTTATTTTTATGCAAATCTACAATATGGGTATCAAATGAAAGCGCTTGCCAAGAATAATTAGAATAACTAAAAAGAAAAAAACAAGAGAAAATAATCTTTTGTAAAAAACGATTTTATTTAAATGCCCTAAAAAGAAGAAAATATTTTTTTTACACAATTTAAGAAGATCATAAAAGCTTGTCGCGCGATTTCAGTTTAATTAAATACTTAAAGGTACTTACGCGAACCTCGCGACAAGCCTTTATCATATAAATTGTGTATAGTGAGGTTATAAATTAATAGTTAAAATTTTAAAGGAAAATTTAAATTTCTTCTTTTTAGAGCATTTAAATAAAAAAAAATTAAGTTTTTTTCTTTTAATTTTTTTTATTCTACAACAATCGGGCTTTTTGATTGAACTATGTCGAACAAATTACCATTGTCACCGACATGCTTTTGTCAAGACTCCATAAAAATCCTGAAGCTATTTCAATCATTCTGATGCTAGATCACCATGCTTGTCGCCTCTGCTTTTTTTAAACTTCCAAGAATCAAATTCATTATGAATTTAGAAAATAACCTGATTAATTTCAATCGTTTCTTTTAAAAGTAGGTTAAAGTTGATTGCAAAAAACCTCGTAACTCCAACAAACGTAGCCTAATTAAATGCTTCACGCCGTTTAATTAACTTTATGGGAAGTATTTACACGCGTCACGCTCAGATTGTAAATGAAACACGCCTACATATGCCAGTTACGACGTTACAGCTGGGCGCTCAATTTCTCTTCAATTCTATATTGATACCTTCGTAAAGAAATTTTGTTTATGTTTGACGATGAACATTTCAGTAAGGAGGTTGACTATTTTTTATTGCTTCAACTAAAGCATTTATGTTAGAGAATTGGCCCACAAAAATCTAAATATGAATAACTTAAAAAATATGCACGATATGAACGTGTCACGTCAAACAGAGCAATACTGGATCGTCGTGACGTCACTTGCCAGTATCACAGTCCAAAATATTAGTAAATCTTCGCTTTAATCACGCATTTGAAAGCTTATAACTCTGCTATTTTAATCTGAATTAATGCAATGGAAGGAAAATTTCATTTGTATTTTATTGATAAATACCACAAACTCAATATCAGTCAGCTGCCCAAATATACATATATCTCAACTTCCGTGCACTTGTTATGATTTGATTGTAAGGTTTTTATGTATTGTTGTTATTATTTTTAGTTTTCATTCAAATCAGGGTTCTTAGTTTTGGTTTTGATGATATGTTTAATTTTAAGCGGATTAAAAAGATAAAACTGCCAATGTTTAAGAAAATTAATAGCGTGACATTCTTTTGAATTGGTAGAGCTGGTTAAAAGTAATAGTAATTAATGGTGGAAATATATTTTATGAGTCATATATTAGTTGAGTTATAGAAAATGTTCTGATTTTTGCTTTTGAAAAATGGAATGGGTAATAAACACAAAGTTGAGGTTTGAAAAAACAAAGGAACGAATTTTGTACGAACGAAATTGTTGACTTTAACTTTCAGACTCTGAGTGGTTTGTATGTAACCTTCTTTCGTCTATTTCATCATTTCTGATTCTGTTACGTAGAGTAATATCAAGCCCACTCTATCACACCTAAACAGGACAACAGAAATCCCAAGCAAAGAACGCAGGACCAGAGATGTAAGCGGACTTAGAGGTGAACGTTAGGGTAGGCATACCTCCAGTCCCTGTAGATTTAGCTTGGGGATTTAGAATAGAGCTACGGTATTCCCTGCCTGATCATAAGAGGCGACTAAAAAGGGGCTTCCGGGGTTGCGGATAGTGAGAGTGGGAGATTGAGCCGTCCTTGCCAGCAGCCCCGGGAAGGACGGTGGTGTGTGCGTGCCGCCGGACTATTGTCGTGCCGCTGTGAGCGCCTGAGAGTGTAGGAGAGCGCATCTGCTCTCCCGAAGATGGGCCCGTTTTGGGGCGCCGCGCGTGGAGGACACCGGTGCATTCCACTGGATATCCCGGAGTCCTCCCAAGCGCAGAGGCAGGCCACCGAGAGAGGATTAGTGCTGTACAAATCCCACATAACCTGGTACCGGTACCTCTCCCAAGGTGCTGGGTATCTTTTGAAGGTTTCCCCTCCCCCGATACCAAAAAGGCTATGAAAGCTGATGGATGGATTATATTCCAGAGTTAAAAGCACCGTAACTGCAATAAATACACCCTAATTAAATGCTTCATAAAACTTTAAATGGAAATATTAATATGGAAGTAATTTTAAACAAGCGTAGGTACTACGCGACAGTTTAAAGCTGTACTCTCAATATCTCTTCAACTCTATTTATTTAGTTTTGTATGTGTACATGAACGTGCAAACAGTTATTTGCAATGCAAATTTGCAAAATGCGCAAAAGTGATTTTTGATGATGTTTTCTTTATAAAATAAACTAACAAACGTGGACGACGGCGGATGGCGACGAAGGACGACGACCCTTAACATTTTGGGGGAAGAAAAAAAGATGTTGTCGGATTCGCAGACCTAACCGATATGCACACAAAATTTCACGAAAATCGGTCGAGCCGTTTTGAAGGAGTTTAATTACAAACACCGTGATGCGAGAATTTTATATATTAGATAAGAATATTTATAGTATCAATTGCCAGCTTTTAGTATTTCGGATTTCAGTATTCGTGACAAGGTAAGACTAATACTAATTAAAAGTATTATACCCACATATGTTTAGAGCAATTAATTAGTTAATTACAGAAAAAAATATGGCTGGCTGCAATCTTTTTGCGTCCCACTACTGGGCACGGGTCTCTCCCCATTATTGGGGAGGTCTGGAGCTTACTCTACCACGCTGCTCCAATGCGGGTTGGTGGTGGGCTAGTGGCCAACCTGCTGTCGGATGTTTTCAAACCGCCCATAAAACCTCCGACAAGGTTTAATGACTGTTATCTATCGACAACAACCGGGACCGACGGCTTAACGTGCTTTCTGGAGTACGGAAAAATATATTGGGCTGTAATATAACACTTAATTTTTACCACTAAAAGTAAATGAATTAGAAACTTAAATTGTCTCTGAATTAATCGACAAGTAACGTGAATGTCTTTTAATATTTCGTAATTGCGCAAAACTCTAATTGAATTCATAGAATGAAATCATTTTCGTTCAATTGAGTCGAGGGTGTAGGCTTTATCGAATTGGAAACCCGTGCCATTAAGTTGCCGAAAATCATTAATTGAACGCCGAAGCCCTCTTTGAGTCCTGAAGTAGATACTCGTATGTGCCTTTCGGGCCTTTGTATGGCTTAATAGAGTAATAGATAATAATAATAGATTAATAAAGTACGGATGCAATCATTATAATCAAAAAAAAAATTTAAAATTACATTCGGTTTAATTTTTGTTCATTTTCATATTCTTTTCATTCGTATCGATGAACGACCAATGTTTCAAAGGAAAATATCGTTACTAACCCTACTCTAAGTGGTAAATAATAATATGTCATTGACGAACTTTCGGATTTCACTTTTACGATGCTTTCAACTTTCAACGACAAATAAATAAAAATAAAATAAAATAAAATAAACGACACAAAGAACGCATCCAAGTCATGAAATTAAAAAAATGTAAGTGCCAATATTACTTTGTCAGCGACGCCATAATTTTTTACTACGTTTGACACATTTCATTCACTCCGAACATCATTCTTAGTCTAAGGAACATACGATATAATTTTTGTATATATCTCCGATAACTGATAAACAATACGATAGGTGTTTTGGCGGGAAGTCGAAAAAGACATTATGTGCTCTCGTTTTATTTTCATTTTCTTGGTGTGTTTTTTAGTTCGTAAATGTATTTTCCTATATATTATTTTGGGATTCGTAAATTTAATTGTACCAAGTACAACAATACTCCGAATCGGTTTATAAAATAGTTTATGCATTACCTATAAAGCAGTGGCCGATGAGGGTAAATGAGCAGCCATTTCCGAGCGGTAAGATCCGCGGTCTTCAACAGAAAGATACCGGGTTCAAACGGGTGCGTATTTATCGATGTTAATGAACAGCAACGCTAAAACTCGCGGTCTTCGATGCTGATATCTGGTTCAAACCTCTACCGGCGCTCACCTCTCACAAAAACAAATTGGTTACATAGCCATTTATCGCTTCGCCACCATGAGAGAAAATTGTGTTTAATTAATTAAAATGCTTTTCATCACCGTATGCATTAGGGAAACTCATAATTTCTCAAAGGCAAGGTGTCCACGAATCCGCGTAGCGAATGAGCCCGCATCCTCTCCATCTACGCCAGTGCGTCTGTATTGCATGGTGTTTTATCTGTCAGCTTAGAACAATCTAGCTCTTCAATCTGGAGACCACTAAGTGATTTTACTCTACTTTTATTTGAATGGAATAGATGACGAGCATGCAGGCCACGTGGTGTTAAGTGGTCGCTGCAGCCCATGGACATCTACATACAACCTCAAGCAAGCATAGGTAAGTCTTGTCTGAGGTCGTATGCAGTTGCGCTGCTACTCCGGAGGCTGATGGTCGCCTCATGTAAGTGTGGCCGGCAACTGCACCTTTCACCGAAACACAGTAGAATTGATTCACGGCAGAAGTGGGTGCAGCAGTGGTATTTCCCCGCGCAAACCATAATAGTTCTACCACCTACAGCCACACTACTTAGGGCCACATACGCCTGTCCAGCCGCAAAAGTACGGGACCCTAAGTACACCACTGCGTGGTCTACCGTACAGCCTCGCATCTTGTGCACGGTAGATGCCCAAGGTTTGTTATGACCTTGAAACCTGATCGTGTTCAAATTCCATTACGTCGCCTTCCTCACAAGTGCAAACACGACTATGATACGATATTCTATCATGGAATGCCAGTGCCTATCTTCCGGCTTCATCAACAGACCTTGAAACCTAATCGTGGTCAAAGTTTATCACTAAACTTACAAGACTTTTCTAAGAAATCCAAAAACAGCTATGATGCGATGATCCATTATGAAGTTGCAGTTCATATCTTTCGGTTCCATCATCGGATCAGTTCGTCAGTCTCATATTAATGTGTTGTCATCAGAACTACATACAGCTTCCAACTTTCATTACGCAACGATCCTTGAAAGATGGTCAAATTAGTTACCTTAGATTCCATTAAATATGTAATTACACACAGGTCGACCTAATAAAAGCGTTTGAAATCGGTTAAAAACAATACCTCAATTAATATTTCCCTTGGAGATTATTCATTAAAATACCAAAAGAATTGATGAAAGTTGTATTAGGTAAGTAAATCAATTTAAACTTCGAATCATGCAAAACGCTTGCCATTCGGGTCACATCGTTCAAAGTTAAACTAATTTTCCTGGTAACATCCCGTCATTAGCGCAAGAAGTCCCTCTTCAATCTTTAATAATCTGTATCGAGGTCCGTAATTAATTCTGAAGGAACTCTCGATCAAAACGATGCAAGAGCCTCGCGTACTAACCATAGTCCATACTTTACTTCAGTCAGTCTTTACATAGTCGTCGTATCGCGTAGACGGTTGCTATCCCGGTATCGACAGCTTACGTAAAGAATATAACTTGGTATCAAGTGATCAACGAAATTCCCAACGCATTTATAGTAGCAACGTATAGAAAAAATCAAAAGACATCAATCACAAATAAGTTAAAAAGTGTTCTGTTACCTTATTTTTGTTTGTTTTTTTTTTCTTGTTGTGAGTTTCGATGCTGTATGAAACTGAACATTTTTAATTATGGTTGTTTATTAAACGTTATAATTTGCGACGTAATTATTGATTTGTAATAGTGTTTATGCGACTTTCAACAAGTTTTGCAGTACTAAAAGGTAAGCCGTTGAGTTTATTATGTTAATTAAATGGCTTATTATTAAAGATAATGGGATTTATATTATAATCTTTACTTATAATCAGTTTATGTATCTACAACTTTATGGTTTAATTGCATCTCTCACAAGTGCTATTTAATCTTATTTATTAAACTATATTTAATGCGTGTTCTAAGCATGTTAAAGTTTTTAAACAACTACTTATTACCTACATGGAGTGAAGCTAGGTTTAGCTTCCATAAAAGAATAATATTGTATTAATCATTTTGTTCTTTGATGGAACATATAGGTGGGTAAATAACAGATTGTTTTCAGTAAAAGCATTAGTTGTATTATGTACATTTTCAGATTTTTTTACAAATTGACATTGGAGTAAAAATGGAATATTTAAAATAAATTATAATTTAAAGTAAAAAAGTACTTGTTATTCAGACGCCGCAACACATTTTCTTTCACTTAATAGATTTCATTAATTTTCATGAAATCAAGCAAAAAAATTTCGCTATACCAGGTAGGTACCACAAATAATTAATTTATTTTATTTTAATTATTTTTTTTGTGAAAATAATAATTATGGCTTAGATTATGTGTTTCTTTTTCTGAAAAAAAATCGATATTCGTAATAAACATTGCTTTTACTCTATCAATAATATTCGCACATCATCATCAACTTACATGAACCGCCCGACAACAACCCGCACCGATTTCTCTCAAGATGTAAGTAGGTATTGTGTTCCGTGGAAATGTACGGTTACTGGCCATACTTAAATGAGGCAACCTTCAGCCTCTGAAGTATCAGTGCAACTCCACACAACTTTTAATAACTTAGGCTTCCTTGAGGTTTTATTAACCCTAGAAGCCCAATTTTATTTTGCTATCGTAAAAGCCCAATAATAGGTCAAATTTATTACCTGCATGAATAAATACCCTTGTAACATAGTTTATCCTGTTAAAATTATTATTTTTTATCATTACTTATTTGTTTTAATGTAATATTAATAATACTAATAATAAAGTATTTATTACACTTTGAAAAAACAACAATTAAAACTTAATACAAAAATTTAGTACAAAGTAAGATACTTTCGGTTTTATTCTTTCAAACTAAAAATATTTTAAAACCAAAGATATTTACTTTTCCTACTTACCAATATAGTATATTTCATTACAAGTGCGGAAAGGCTGTAATTGCAAGGAGTTCCGACAAATGTCTACCCGAGCCGAGGCGCAGCCGAAGGTGAGGGTTGACAGTCGGAACTCCTTCCAATGACGGTTCCGCACGTGTACTGAACAACTATTTTTAATACAGTTGCGAAAAAATGAAGCAATTTAATAAAATAATAAAAAGTCGCAAAGAACATTTTTGAAAAATGGCGCCAACCATAAAAGAATACCTATATGCAGAGATTTTTTTTGTTTTCTTCACCCATTCTGGGCAGGCAAAGGGAACTATGCCGAACAGCCAAGTCTTCAGTAGATATTTTTTATTGATATGAAATGAAAATGTTAATGAGATGAAATGAAATGAAACCTAACCTAACTCATTGAATCAAATCATTAAATCTGATATTGAAACAAATTAGAAGCTTCTTTTTAGAAATATTTGCATGAATCATAAAAACTTCTAAAACTTCGTGGTTGGTTTTTTTCTTTTTAATAGACATTATTTTGACAGTTGGGAAATAGAACGCACGAGTGCGGGAAAGGTAAAGAAAAAGCACGAGTGTGTAATAGCCCACTTCCCGCACGCTAAACGTCCCTGCAATACGTCACTTTTTGAGCAACTGTATTAAAAAATATTTTACAGTAATCAAATAATTTTTAAAATTTATACTTTATTTTTAAGCACTTTCCACACATCAATATTGTACTCACGTCGTATTTTATTTTGTACAATAGTATGTAAAGTATGTAGAGTACGATAACTCCAATATGACGGCATTTACCGACGTAATGCCACCATCTCCTGTAGGCTCTTGGTAGGTACTTAGTTGGTTCAATCAATCACGGCATTCGAATGAAGTATGTGAGAAAGGAAGCAGATATTTGCTTGCGTATGGGTAAAAATGACCATAATTGGGCTTCTAGGGTTAAAATGTTAAAGAAAGGAAAAACATTTTTTTCATCTTAGGAATACAAAATATTCGCTTAATGAATATCATTTTTTCTCGGTCATCGCCTTTAGGTGCCCGTTTGGGCAGTACATTAAATATATGAGAGCTATGGGTTGATAATGGGCACACGTGACAGCTGATCGTGACTATCAACCCACTTCCACCTGCTCACAGATGCGAGTAATTACTAAAACTAATACATTCTATGAAGAAATAGCCTTGTGTGAGCGAGATTCATTCCCACGTTCCTTTATCATTAAGATAGTCCTTAGTGTTATGATAAGCCTTAATAAGTTTTAAAGTCAGGGATTGAATCTTAATTGGGATTTTATTATATATCCTGATGGACATTCCAATAAAATTATGTTTTTTTATGAAGCCGGCATTTCAGAAAAGCCAGCTTGTGCTTGTGGCCGTTCCTAACTGAGACACAATTAGGACTATGCAAGTCCAATATGGCAGTGATTTTTTCTTTGTTTTTACGTACATATATGATGTTTTCGTAAATATATTGCGAAGCAAATGTTAGAATATTTATCTCTTTAAATTTTTCTCTGTGATATTCTCTAGCACCTATGTTATAAATTGCGCAAATAGCCCTTTTCTCTAAAATTAATGTTGAATCAATATCAGCCGCATTACACCACAGTAAAATGCCATATTACATTAAACTATGGAAATAATTAAAATAAACTAATCTGGCTGTTGCAATGTCTGTGAGGGAACGGATTTTCTTTATTGCAAAAACTGCAGAACTAAGTATATTTGCTAACTGAGAGATATGGGGTCCCAAATGTAATTTGGAGTCTATTGTGATTCCAAGAAAAGGAGCTGCTTCATCAATGGCAAGATCCTCAAAATTTAATTGATGATTTACATTTTCTGTCCTTACATTTGGGGGTGAAAATCTTATACAATTTGTTTTATTATTATTTAATAGTAAATTGTTTACATTAAACCACTGGACCACTTTTGAGAGAGCATTGTTCACGTCATCAAGATTTGATGTTCGTCTATCGGTTTTAAATAAAAGAGAAGTAACATCTGCAAACAAAACAATCTCATGACTGTTTTCTACCATGAATAGAAGATCATTTTAAATACAATAAAAACAGAAATGGTCCTAAAATTGAACCCTGTGGGACCCCTATCTCTACAGGTGACCCAGACGACCTTTTACCATTCATCTCAACTCTGAGTCCTATCCCTCAAATAGGATAACAGGAGATTAATCGCGGTACCTTTAATGCTATAGTGGTTGAGTTTCCTGATAAGGGTTTCATGCTGAACTATCATGTTATTAAGCTGGAACAACAATTTAACATTACGCGATCTATGTATTTACTTATCTGCTACACAAATAAAATAAAGCAAAATCTCAGAAAAGTATTCAACTTCCGTTCCATTATCATAAAACCTCTAGATTTATGAATGACTAATGACGTCATCATGTTATCAGCCCAAAGTCACAATATATTTATAATAATGATAATAATAACGTTTCACACTCATAGGCCCACGGTAGGGTAGGTATACCCTTTGTCGTGAGTATCATGGACACATACAAAGACAGAAGCACAAACACCCAGACCGAGAACAGAAATTTAAACTCATCATTAAAATTTCTGTTTCTTTTTGTGTTTCTGTTTCTCGTGTTTAAATAGTTATTTAATTTATTTCGTGAAATGATTATACAGCAGATTTTTTTATTATTATTTAAGCAATTTTATTGTGCAGTTGCTGGCCAGACCTACATGAGGCGATCAGCCCTTTGGAGTATCACTGCAATTGCATATGAGCTCAGGCATAACTCAGGCTTACTTGATTGTAGATGAAGCGCGCATGGCCCGGTGGTTAGCGTAGAACGCAAACGATCTATGCAACTAAGCCTAAGCCTAAGATGGGTGACCTCTAGTGGCTAAAAAATTCATCGGTCGGTCCGTCGGTCCCGGTTGTTGTCGATAGATAACAGTCGTTAAACCTAGTTGGAGGCCTTATGGGCGGTTTGAAAACATCCGACAGCGGGTTGGCCACTAACCCGCATCTCCACCAACCCGCATTGGAGCAGCGTGGTGGAGTAAGCGCCAGACCCCCCAATAATGGGGAGAGACCTGTGCCCAGTAGTGGGACACAAAAAGGGTTTCAGCCATATGTACATGACCACAGGCTGCAGCGCCCGCTTGAAATCGCGTGGCCTGCACGCTCGTTTGCTACTCAAAATAAAAAAAGATTATCCGGTTTCCCGGTCAAACTTTACAAGGTCTACAAGTTACAAATATTATTTTAATATTATTTTTATTGCACTATTCTTAAAAAAACGGCAAATTGTTTGTAAAGTAGGTTTACGATCGAGATATTTACGTGATAACGTCCGCACGAGAAAATCTCCATTCGTTTGTATGCCGCTAGAGTGAGAGAGACGGAAGATCGGTCCACTCACTCGAACGCTATGCCAGCCTCCGCTCGTGAGGATTCCGCGTGACAAGTTTCACGGAATGACTGGCAGCGCTCGAGATGAGACGGGAGATCGGTCCGTCTCTCTCTCGTTATACCTGCGATCGCGCTCGTGAGGATTCTCTTATTTTATAAGTTACAGGGGGTGGAAACATTTTACCACTTCGGAAGTGTCTCTCGCGCAAACTATTCAGTTTAGAAAAAAAATTATTAGAAACACCAATATCATTTTCAAAAATCTATCCATAAATAAACCACGGGTATGGGTTTGATGCAAAAAAAATTGAGTTTCAATTCTAAGTATGGGGAACCCCCAAAATTTATTGTTTTCTTTTCTATTTCAGTGTAATAATCTTAATGCGGTTCACAGAACACATCTACTTACCAAGTTTCAATTCTTATAGTTTCGAAAAAAGTGGCTGTGACATACGGACGGACAGACATACAGATATGACGAATCTATAAAGGTTCCGTTTTTTGCCATTTTGCTACGGAACCCTAAAATACATTATCATAATATTGCATGGCTAGATTTCATCATTTTATTTATACTGGGAAAATCAGGTTTTCGTATCTATCGTTCGTGTGTCCATAATCGACCCATAGCCATACTGTTATCTCAAATATTTTTTTTAAAAGAGTGCTGCTGGGAGTTTTTCCGCCGCCTGTTTTCTCTCAGCTCAACATCTAGTCCAAACGGGCACCTAAAGGCGATGACCGGGATAAAATGTTTTTTTTTTATTTGAATGGTGTAGCAGACGAGCATGCAGGCCACGTGGTGTTAAGTGGTCGCTGCAGCCCATGGACATCTACATACAACCTCAAGCAAGCATAGGTAAGTCTTATCTGATGTCGTATGCAGTTGCGCTGCTACTCCGGAGGCTGTGGTGGTTGCCTCACGTAAGTTTGGCCGGGAACTGCACCTTTCTACCGAAACACAATACAATTGGTTCACGGCAAAAGTGGGTGCAGCGGTGGTACTTCCCCGGGCGAACGATGATAGTTCTACCACCTACAAAACATTCATTAAGCGAAAATTTTGTAATCCCAATATGAAATAAATATTTTCCTCGATAAATCTACAAAGTTTGAATAAAATCTGGCCGTTTAAAGTGGGACAAAATCGCACCCAAAGAAGTCGGTTACATACATACAAACAAACATACAGGTGAAACGGTGAAACTAATATAAAGCGTGTAAAAAGAGTATTGGCCAAAAGTCAGACGAATATCAAAGTGATCTTACAAAGTTTTCTTTTTAATTTTCATGCACAGAACCCAAATAAAATTGTACGTAGTAATATTCCCCACTCGAATTGTTTTTCACGGAAAGATAAATGTGATGTTCTCATCGCCGAAATCTGATACGAGATAGTGTATTGACATGACGTGATTTAACTATGTAAGTAGGTACTTTTATGTGCAAGGTAAATTGAATATTGAGTAATATTCTGTCAAACCTCTGATAAATAATGTGTGATAGTAGCCATACTTCATTCATTATTTGACAGAGGTTATCTGCCTTAAGAGTGTTGTTAACTGCATACGGGACCCCTATGGAGTTACGAGTAGCAACAAGTCATTGTTCTTATTCTAGGTTTATTCTAGTAATGGTATCGCAAGCAATGCATGTTCCGTTTTAACACAATGACAGTCATTTATTCATAAAAATACAACAGCTTTAGAAGCCTTTCTAATACCTTTAAACGAGCAATTCTTGTATATATCTACATATATTTTTGAATCTCGGATTTTGATGAAGTTTAGTAGTTTCGGGGATGATAAATCGATCCAGCAAATTTTTATTGATAGAAATTGTCGTTTTATTTAATGTTTATTCCGTTAAATATAAAATTACTCTCACTGACATCTATTGGAGAATATTAATAATATTTTGGCGTAGAAAGCCGTCAAATGTCGACCGTCAATCCGCTCTTCAAACAAATGACAATGTCGATATGAAAGACCTCTATAAAAATTTCGTTAATGGAAATAAAGCTTTCTTGGTCGAATGGTTACAGGTAGGTATTTCAAAAGGCTTTGTTAAGGTGAAACCTTACATCTTTGCCCACATTTTTGATTCTTTTTTAATTAAAAAAATAAGTATACGTTCTTTATTGATGGATATTGAAGTTTTAAATGACGCTCTCTGAAACGAACAAACTCTCAAAACCAGGTGACATAATTTCTAACAGATGCTGAGAAAATAACAAAAACACACGCGTGCAAAGTTATCTCCACTTTCTTACATTTTTGCCCATCCTAAATTTCTCAGCAACTATAAGCTCTATGACTTTCATTTTAAGATATATTGTTAGGAAATGTGCAAAATTGTATACCATTACTATTTCAAATAAATAGAACCCTATTTTAAGTTTTATTTGTGGTGGGCAATGTTATCATCACATTTAGTCACACTTTCATACTAAGGGATTTGAGGTGCTAGGGCTGTGTATCAGATGACAGGAAAATAATGAACTGATTTTGAAGCAATTTTTATTTGACTTATTAAGTAGGTATAGTTTTTCAAGTTCGCCCGTGTATTTTTATTATCTAATTATAATCTAATCTCATTTGTGTGGTATTCTTTTTCTTGAGGTGTCTTCGGCTTTTTTATTAGATAAGACCATCCTGCAAATAAATAGAAAAAAAAACCCCAGGTTAGTACTTCCAGAAAATTACCTGCAAACTAATTTGCAGCATAAATTTTAATTAATCATTTAAGCCTATTCAATGCAAACAAACAAATCGTTCCTCTTTATATATTATTACTTTATATCATAAAACATACCTACATAAACCAGTAGTTAGTTTTCAGAACAGAAGTTAATAGTAGCTATGCCACCTAGTTATTTTTATACCGTTTTTTATACATATGTATGTATGTATGTATATTTTTATGTTACTATTATATATATATATATATATATATATATCAGTCTGATATATATATATATCATATATATAGTTAGATATAAGTATATATAGTCAGTTATATATATATATATACATATATCAGTCTAAAATAAAAAGTTACATTATAATGACACCGCAACATTGCAGGGCGCATCAGATCTGTCTATAGATAGGTGCCTACATATTTCTTTGTTTTTTAATAGTGCCAACCCTAAGCACATTTTTGACCTGGGCAATGTTGTCAACCTCAGTCTACAAAATTGCTTACAAGATTGCCCACACAATTTTCTCACTAAATAAGACGAATGTAAGAAAAATACCATGATTAAAAGCAGCAACAATTAATACTCTACACGTAAATAATAATGAATCTTACCTGCACAACGTTTCTTGGCAATGACGGACGCAAATCTCCAATAACGTTTTTGCACCACCTTCGACAGTGTCACTTTTGACGGCAGCTGACACTAAACTAAATGAAGTTAGCTGCGATTGTAGTAATCAGTGTTGCCAAACAGATATTCTAGTTTCCTCTAGACGTCACACAAAGTTGCCATTTGTTAAAATGAAAATTCTATTGGTAGTTTTAGTTAATTTTCGTGTTCTGGCAAAGATGTCCCCCAAGGGCAAAGTAGTAAGGTTTCACGGTAACACTAAAAATAAACCAAGAAAATCAATTGTTTTTATCCGAGCAACGCTCGGGCGTCCAGGTACTTTTAACTAAAATGTGTATTTAAGTGGTAATTGGCATATAACTTTATAGTAAATATGAATAATATGGTGGTTTATACGTGACTCGTAAACAATCAAGTCAGTGAGGCAAGTTAAAGAATGGCTTGTTTATCAGAACGAGTCTGATGGAGTTTTGGAGGGAATATAAAAAGCCAGGTTCACATATTTTTAAAAGCTTTTATTTAATGTATGCATGTTTGTTCGGGTGGAATCTTATTACTCAATTTTGAAGCAGATATCCACAACCCCGATTTTTTTTATACACGTTTAGTTTGGATGACAATACACGATAAGCTATGTGACGTCATTCTAAATTCAATGTGGCGGATCATCCAAGATGGCGGAATAGTTATTTTTTATGCAAATCTACAATATGGGTATCAAATGAAAGGGCTTGCCGAGAATAATTAGAATAACTAAAAAGAAAAAAATAAGAGAAAAAATCATTTGTAAAAAAAAAGATTTTATTTAAATGCCCTAAAAAGAAGAAAATAAAATTTTCTTACACAATTTAAGAAGATCATAAAAGCTTGTCGCGCGATTTCAGTTTAATTAAATACTTAAAGGTACTGCAAACCTCGCGACAAGCCTTTATGGTCATATAAATTGTGTATAATGAGGTTATAAATTAATAGTTAAAATTTTAAAGGAAAATTTAAATTTCTACTTTTTAGAGCAGTTAAATAAAAAAATGTTTTTTAAAGTTTTTTTCTTTTTTTTTTTATTCTACAACAATCTGGCGTTTTGATTGAACTATGTCGAACAAATTACCACTGTCACCGACATGCAGAAGCATCTCCAGAAGACTCCATAAAAATCCTGAAGCTATTTCAATCATTCTGATGCTAGATCACCATGCTTGTCGCCTCTGCTTTTTTTAAACTTCCAAGAATCAAATTCATTATGAATTTAGAAAATAACCTGATTAATTTCAATCGTTTCTTTTAAAAGTAGGTTAAAGTTGATTGCAAAAAACCTCGTAACTCCAACAAACGTAGCCTAATTAAATGCTTCACGCCGTTTAATTAACTTTATGGGAAGTATTTACACGCGTCACGCTCAGATTGTAAATGAAACACGCCTACATATGCCAGTTACGACGTTACAGCTGGGCGCTCAATTTCTCTTCAATTCTATATTGATACCTTCGTAAAGAAATTTTGTTTATGTTTGACGATGAACATTTCAGTAAGGAGGTTGACTATTTTTTATTGCTTCAACTAAAGCATTTATGTTAGAGAATTGGCCCACAAAAATCTAAATATGAATAACTTAAAAAATATGCACGATATGAACGTGTCACGTCAAACAGAGCAATACTGGATCGTCGTGACGTCACTTGCCAGTATCACAGTCCAAAATATTAGTAAATCTTCGCTTTAATCACGCATTTGAAAGCTTATAACTCTGCTATTTTAATCTGAATTAATGCAATGGAAGGAAAATTTCATTTGTATTTTATTGATAAATACCACAAACTCAATATCAGTCAGCTGCCCAAATATACATATATCTCAACTTCCGTGCACTTGTTATGATTTGATTGTAAGGTTTTTATGTATTGTTGTTATTATTTTTAGTTTTCATTCAAATCAGGGTTCTTAGTTTTGGTTTTGATGATATGTTTAATTTTAAGCGGATTAAAAAGATAAAACTGCCAATGTTTAAGAAAATTAATAGCGTGACATTCTTTTGAATTGGTAGAGCTGGTTAAAAGTAATAGTAATTAATGGTGGAAATATATTTTATGAGTCATATATTAGTTGAGTTATAGAAAATGTTCTGATTTTTGCTTTTGAAAAATGGAATGGGTAATAAACACAAAGTTGAGGTTTGAAAAAACAAAGGAACGAATTTTGTACGAACGAAATTGTTGACTTTAACTTTCAGACTCTGAGTGGTTTGTATGTAACCTTCTTTCGTCTATTTCATCATTTCTGATTCTGTTACGTAGAGTAATATCAAGCCCACTCTATCACACCTAAACAGGACAACAGAAATCCCAAGCAAAGAACGCAGGACCAGAGATGTAAGCGGACTTAGAGGTGAACGTTAGGGTAGGCATACCTCCAGTCCCTGTAGATTTAGCTTGGGGATTTAGAATAGAGCTACGGTATTCCCTGCCTGATCATAAGAGGCGACTAAAAAGGGGCTTCCGGGGTTGCGGATAGTGAGAGTGGGAGATTGAGCCGTCCTTGCCAGCAGCCCCGGGAAGGACGGTGGTGTGTGCGTGCCGCCGGACTATTGTCGTGCCGCTGTGAGCGCCTGAGAGTGTAGGAGAGCGCATCTGCTCTCCCGAAGATGGGCCCGTTTTGGGGCGCCGCGCGTGGAGGACACCGGTGCATTCCACTGGATATCCCGGAGTCCTCCCAAGCGCAGAGGCAGGCCACCGAGAGAGGATTAGTGCTGTACAAATCCCACATAACCTGGTACCGGTACCTCTCCCAAGGTGCTGGGTATCTTTTGAAGGTTTCCCCTCCCCCGATACCAAAAAGGCTATGAAAGCTGATGGATGGATTATATTCCAGAGTTAAAAGCACCGTAACTGCAATAAATACACCCTAATTAAATGCTTCATAAAACTTTAAATGGAAATATTAATATGGAAGTAATTTTAAACAAGCGTAGGTACTACGCGACAGTTTAAAGCTGTACTCTCAATATCTCTTCAACTCTATTTATTTAGTTTTGTATGTGTACATGAACGTGCAAACAGTTATTTGCAATGCAAATTTGCAAAATGCGCAAAAGTGATTTTTGATGATGTTTTCTTTATAAAATAAACTAACAAACGTGGACGACGGCGGATGGCGACGAAGGACGACGACCCTTAACATTTTGGGGGAAGAAAAAAAGATGTTGTCGGATTCGCAGACCTAACCGATATGCACACAAAATTTCACGAAAATCGGTCGAGCCGTTTTGAAGGAGTTTAATTACAAACACCGTGATGCGAGAATTTTATATATTAGATAAGAATATTTATAGTATCAATTGCCAGCTTTTAGTATTTCGGATTTCAGTATTCGTGACAAGGTAAGACTAATACTAATTAAAAGTATTATACCCACATATGTTTAGAGCAATTAATTAGTTAATTACAGAAAAAAATATGGCTGGCTGCAATCTTTTTGCGTCCCACTACTGGGCACGGGTCTCTCCCCATTATTGGGGAGGTCTGGAGCTTACTCTACCACGCTGCTCCAATGCGGGTTGGTGGTGGGCTAGTGGCCAACCTGCTGTCGGATGTTTTCAAACCGCCCATAAAACCTCCGACAAGGTTTAATGACTGTTATCTATCGACAACAACCGGGACCGACGGCTTAACGTGCTTTCTGGAGTACGGAAAAATATATTGGGCTGTAATATAACACTTAATTTTTACCACTAAAAGTAAATGAATTAGAAACTTAAATTGTCTCTGAATTAATCGACAAGTAACGTGAATGTCTTTTAATATTTCGTAATTGCGCAAAACTCTAATTGAATTCATAGAATGAAATCATTTTCGTTCAATTGAGTCGAGGGTGTAGGCTTTATCGAATTGGAAACCCGTGCCATTAAGTTGCCGAAAATCATTAATTGAACGCCGAAGCCCTCTTTGAGTCCTGAAGTAGATACTCGTATGTGCCTTTCGGGCCTTTGTATGGCTTAATAGAGTAATAGATAATAATAATAGATTAATAAAGTACGGATGCAATCATTATAATCAAAAAAAAAATTTAAAATTACATTCGGTTTAATTTTTGTTCATTTTCATATTCTTTTCATTCGTATCGATGAACGACCAATGTTTCAAAGGAAAATATCGTTACTAACCCTACTCTAAGTGGTAAATAATAATATGTCATTGACGAACTTTCGGATTTCACTTTTACGATGCTTTCAACTTTCAACGACAAATAAATAAAAATAAAATAAAATAAAATAAACGACACAAAGAACGCATCCAAGTCATGAAATTAAAAAAATGTAAGTGCCAATATTACTTTGTCAGCGACGCCATAATTTTTTACTACGTTTGACACATTTCATTCACTCCGAACATCATTCTTAGTCTAAGGAACATACGATATAATTTTTGTATATATCTCCGATAACTGATAAACAATACGATAGGTGTTTTGGCGGGAAGTCGAAAAAGACATTATGTGCTCTCGTTTTATTTTCATTTTCTTGGTGTGTTTTTTAGTTATATCGGATAAAGTTGATGGCATTTTGTTTACCAGTGCACGAGTATTGTGAAATGGAATAACAGTGACTAAATATATTTTCTGCTTGCCCTTAAAATTCCATCGGACACGTTCAGGTAAAGTACCCATCGCTTTACTTGAATGTTTGACTGACTTGACTGACTGATTACTGACGACTTACTGATTATTTATATTACTACTAAGTGTTGCAAAAATTAGACATGACGCAGGCAATATGCACAGACTTTTCAATGCCATTATTGAAATAATGAAACGAAAATATTGATTGGCTGCAAGAATTTTGTCCAATGCCGTAAAACTGATTTAAAGAAACTATACGATAAACATTCATAACTGTTTATTACAATCCTATGTAGATATAAAAAATAACTATATACAACTTAATTACTTAAATTAAATTATAAATACAACACATTAAGAAACAATAGTATATTTCATTACAAGTGCGGAAAGGCTGTCATTGCAAGGAGTTCCGACAAATGTCTACCCGAGCCGAGGTGCAGCCGAAGGTGAGGGTTGACAGTCGGAACTCCTTCCAATAACGGTTCCGCACGTGTACTGAACAACTATTTTTAATACAGTTGCGAAAAAATGAAGCAATTTAATAAAATAATAAAAACTCTCAAAGAACATTTTTGAAAAATAGCGCCAACCGTAAAAGAATACCTATATGCAGAGTTTTTTTTTTGTTTTCATCACCCATTCTGGGTAGGAAAAGGCAAAACTATGCCCATACAGCCAAATCTTCAGTAGATTTTTTTTATTGATATGAAATGAAAATGTTAATGAGATGAAATGAAATGAAACCTAACCTAACTCATTTAATCAAATCATTAAACCTGATATTGAAACAAATTAGTAGCTTCTTTTTAGAAATATTTGCATGAATCATAAAAACTTCTTAAACTTCGTGGTTGGTTTTTTTCTTTTTAATAGACATTACTTCGACAGTTGGGAAAGAGAACGCACGAGTGCGTAAAAGGTAAAGAAAAAGCACGAGTGTGTAATAGCCCACTTTCCGCACGCTATACGTCCCTGCAATACGTCACTTTTTGAGCAACTGTATTAAAAAAATATAAACAATACTAAGTAATATAAAATACTTCATCCAGATTACTTCCATGTGGAAAAGTACCCAGAACACTGGCAACGTTACCTCGTTGAATGGCCAAGCTTATTCTCTGGCCGAGGTAAGTACCAGCTCTCTGGTCACCCGTAACCTGGACTAACCGTTTGGATAGATGCTTGACAAAAGTTTTGGCATCTGAACCCCATGGCCCCATAGTTTCGACGCCAAAAGGCAGAAATATGTAGTCTTTAACAACAACTACATATTTCTGCATTTTGCGAATTTCAGCGTCGGTCGCTATCAAGCCAGCTGCCCTGGATGAGAGTTGTAAGTGGGAAGGTGCCAATGTGTCGACGCATGTGGCATCCCACACTAGACACCTTCCGTTCATCCAGGGTATTAACGTCAATCCGTCAGGCCTCTTGCCATCGTCACGCACAATTCCATTCGGTTCTAGTTGAGCCGGTACGTTGACGGTGACAAGGGCCCGCCGGATAACATCATTTAAAGCAGCATGGCGAGACAAACGACCGGCGCTGCGCTTACATGAAAGGCCATGGTGGCCCAAACGGTCGACCTGGACTCCACATGGGCAGCAATGAGGATGGGTTAAAACAGTACAAAGTCGCAGGCCCACGGCAATACAAAAATAATTTCGATCCAAAAGAGTACCCAAATTTGCTGAGGGGAGAGCTTGTAACCAGTAGCCTGATTCCGGAAGTGACAATGCAAGGAGACGAGCACGATCTGCAAGATTGGAGCTATTATTCAATAAAAAAGTATGAATTTTCTTGCAAAGCGGCTCATCCCAAAGACGTTGGGAGTGTAAAGGGTTAGGGAGAGACTGGCCTGGACATGCTGCCAACCAGTTCTCTTGGGCTTCTGTCTTAAAAGAAATATCGGAATAACCAAATGCCTGGGTAATTTTTAGAAATAAAGATTTTGTGCTGTGAACAGAAGATAAAAAAGCCGGTAAACGAGAAGTAATTCGAAATTTCGACCATTGTTAGAGTGGGTTACATTGATATGTTCGGGCTAGTTTTGTATCGTTTCATATGCATCGTTGTCGATTTTGCGAGTAGAGGTCCTCAAACTTCTATGGTTCGATATAAAAGGAAAACGTTTTTGCTTACTAAAATTATATTTCTCGTGCCTAATAGATGAATGAGATTCTTGTTTGTCTCTATTGATTGATAAGTAACAGAAATGTCTTTTTAATTTTTTAATAGAGAACATTTTAATTCAATCCACTGATTTAAATTATTCTAGTTCAACTTAGAGCATCAAGGTATGACATGTATGACACCCGTCAGAGGAGTGGCCTTTACGGGCGAACCCCTCGTCCCAACGTCCATGCACAATGTGCCTTCTAGATATGTAAATAGTGTGTCTATGTGTGTCGGTGTCAGTGTTATCGGTGCATAGAAAATGACGTTGTTAATTGAAATTGACATATTGTTATTTAGAAATGTGTGCGTCTGTAGCGATGAAAGAATATTTGTGAATGTGTGACAAAATTAAAATGTGTGCGTTCTTCCACACGCACCTTATGCCCGCACCAGATTTGCACAAAAATTATGTATTTATTTATTATATATTTATAGTATCGAAGCAAGGCGCTATCTCGTCTCTACTGAAGGGTGAGTCAGTAACTTTGATGCTCTAAGTAGTTCAATTGTAGCTATGAATTCTGAACTATTGTAATTTTTTTGAAGACCAGCGCCATCAACTCGAATTGACTAAAATATAAAACTGATTGAATGAAAAGCGAGACCTTTTCAATATTTTACAATTTTGTATTTGATATAGCATCTTGTATAATTACCTATACATTTCATTACGACAGATAAAGCTCTTCGTGTAACAGTGGTATTTTCATATTAGAACCATGAAAATTCTATACAAATCGAGTGTAATTTTTCTAGACGATCAATACCAACATTCAAAGCTCAGATCTCCAGTGGAATTCACCCTTTATACTGAGATACGGGTGATAAAAATGCCATTTGAGTAAATCCTCTTTACATAAATCTCAAGGAAATTTCATTCCATTGTAAAGTTCAGTTTATGGACTCCGTTATTGTTCCTTATGTTTTAATATTGGCGAGTTTATTATCTATCGGCTTTATCGCTCCTGGGATGTGGAATTTGATATTGTAGTCTCCTGTTGTGAAATTTATAACAATGTTATGTTAGAAATAGATCTAATATATAATCGACGTTATTAGCTATCTAGTTAAGTAAGTTATAAGGATGTTTTATTATTTATCAAAATTAATATAAATCTTATGATGTCAAGAAGCCGCTGGAGTACACAACTACACACAACATTTTAACTTCAACTTCAAGCGAGGCGCGCGTCTTTGCTGCTAGTGCGGCGACCTTCAGCAACTAATCAACAGATGGTAGGTACCACGGGTATCTTGAATCACGCTATCGAAGTTTCCTAAAAGTCGTGCATATATGTACATATTTGCCCTGCTTCCCCGGAGGTTGATAGCTTTCTCATATCAATCTGACCGGCAAACCACATTTCCACTGAGACACCTTTTTTTTAATTTCATTTCGATTTCATCCTGGTCCGTTCAGACATTCTTAAATGATTAAGCACTAAGCATCCAAACAACAAATGTCCATCCATTTATAATATTTGTATAGATACTACAAATAAAAAAGCACAAATTAAATAAGACAATAACATGCTTCTTTCAAGTTCCCGCCTAAAATTAGGCTTACTGAAATTTGTCAGGCTTCTATTCACTCTGTTTCTCAAGTTCATTCTCAATTCATCTGTTTGTCAAGACTTTAATATATTATGAAAAATGTGCCTTTTGTCTTACAGACATCTTTGGCGTATTGAAGAAAACTTTTTAAAAGTCATCTCGATTTATTTTGTTTTCAAGTGAGAAAATGATGGCACAGCCATTATTTTATTTACAGTTGTTTAGTTCAATTTGACTTTTTCAATGCAATATTATTTTGAGGGCAAATCTTTTGAATGTTATAGACCTTAAACAATTAGAAATGTGCAATCTCTTCAGTGCCTAAACAATAGCACGTAGTTAAAAAAATACGTATATAGAAGTGAATGTTTGATTAGCGCACCGAGGCGAGGATTCCGTATAAATTATTATGTATCGTTCAATGGTAGAGATAAGCATTAGGTAGATTTAAGAAATAGTATATTTCATTACAAGTGCGGAAATGCTGTCATTGCAAGGAGTTCCGACAAATGTCTACCCGAGCCGAGGCGCAGCCGAAGGTAAGGGTTGACAATCGGAACTCCTTCCAATGACGGTTCTGCACGTGTACTGAACAACTATTTTTAATACAGTTGCGAAAAAATGAAGCAATTTAATAAAATAATAAAAACTCGCAAAGAACATTTTTGAAAAATGTCGCCATCCCTATACGTTATACGGGTTCAGTATAATAGCCCGCATGATTTGTTAATGTGAACATCACTATAATGGTCAGTAAATCTTATGGAATCCCCCAGCTTAGATGGTAAAGACTAGTCTCGGAGCCATAAAGATAATGACCTCATCAAATCGTCCTATAAGGAGCTGGTATGGTCTATTTTAGCTAGATACTAATATTATAAATGTAAATGACGTGTGTTTGTTTGTTTGTCCATCTTTCACTACCGATTAACCTGATGTTTGTACGGAGATTTTTAACCCGGGCGGAGCCACAATCAGAAGCTAGTAGATGAGTCCTTCTAGCAAATATAGAACAGCGATAGTCAACTGTTTATAATACCAGTCCCCGACGTAGAAGTTCCAAGTTCAAAGGTGGTCACAGTGATGCGCACCTCTGAGTACTAAAGATTTTATTTATTACAGCAATGGAAAATACTCATATTTCCCTACGTAGTTTCCCATAAACAACCATGCTGATGTACACCAACTTGAACTGGTCCAGTGTGGTTGACTAAGGCCTAAATGTCTCTCTATTCCAAACAGGGAAAGCCCAGCCGTGGGAAAATTAAAAGGTTTGAAAAGAAAAAATCGCTATCTGTTACTTCGTCTTGGCCCGAATTTTTGTTTTAAAAAAACACGATTTTGTGAAAAAGCGAACTAATAAATAAAACTTAAGAAGAAAATGTATCTATTTATTTGTAAAAAAGCGTGCTTTTTAGTTTTTTAAACTACATTATTTATTTTTAATTTTTTACTTGTTTTTTTATTCATATTATCGCATTGTCATCGGCCCTTAACACCTGTGCAAATCAAGTAAATCTGACTCTTTGAAGTAGGTGAAAATGTAGGTAAAAGATTCCGTTACATAAAAATATACATACATACATACCTACATGCATACATACATACATACATACATACAGATCAAGCTAATAAAATCGTGTTAAAAATATTGTTGTCTAAAAAACATTGTGATTGTTCAAACACGCTTGATGAAATTTCAGAATTTACGTAAAATAGTTCAAATTTGATATCTGGATTTCGATTTGTATAATTACTGGCTGACCCCGCGAAACCCCGTTCCACCTTTTGATTGAACATCAACCACTGGTGGACCACTCATATGATTTAGGGGTTTGAAATATAGATTATGACCGATTCGCAGATCTGCAGAATATACACATAAAAGTTCATTAAAATCTGTGAAGCCTTTTCGGAGAAGTATGGCAACTAACACTTTGACACGCGAATATATACATACATAACATTTCCCTTAAACAAAGAGCATAATTAAGTAGATATGATAAGATAGAATCACACATATATAAATCTAAACTGCAGTGCAAATTAGACTCGTTACAACAGCTGCGCTGAACGCTATGAACGTGCAACATTATGATAATCATAATGTTTCCAGGCTGTCCTTGCATTTAATTAAGCGTTTTACATAGTTCCTTATCTTTGTTACAAAGTCCACAGTATGAAATGCGGGTATAGCGCTTTTAACTAACGAATACCGGCTTACCGTTAGGGCTGCCAACTTTTTTTTACAAGAATTGTAAAAAAGAAACAATCCATCTTTTGTGTTCTAAAAACACTAATTGAAAAACCAAAGGCTAACAAGGTATACACGAAAAAAATGTTAAGTTCTACGCGCGCCACGCAACGTGCATACTCGTACTACTTATTTATGTCTAATGTCAGTGTCAGTCTCAAATATTTGACAGATTTGTTCTGAAACGCTCGATTGCGACTGTTCTGCACTAACTTAGTGTTCTTCCGAGATGTTAATACTGAAAACAGTCTTTTGTATACTTTATTTTTGTTCAACAGTAAAAAGTTCAATGTAGTGAAAAACAGTATAATACTATTTTTAACAGTATGGTTGGCAACCCTACTTATCGTAGTTGTAATGGTATGTAATGTCTCTTTGTGTGATTTCTATTTTGTATCGGATGGGAGAAACCATATAAAGGTACCGGACACCTTAGAACTACTTTTAACTGCACTACGGTGGCCTGCCTCAGCGCTTGGGGAGAACTCCGGGTTCTCCAGAGGAACGCACCGGTATCATATACGCGCGGACCCAAAAACGGCCCATTATTCGGAGAGCGATCGTGCTCTTCTGCACTTTTTTGTGCTTACGTGCTTGCGTTCGGATGCGGCCACGTACACATCGCCGTCCTTTCCTAGACCGCTATCTGGACGGTTGGAACTCAGACTCTCGCCATTTATAAGCCTGGAAGCCTCCTTTTTGTTCAACTCTTACGATCAGGCGTGGAAGGCCATATTCTTTATCCTAAACCTATCCTTATCCTATCCCGTTAGCTTCTGGATTTAGAATAGAGCTACAGTATCCCTTGCCTGATCGTAAGAGGCGACTAAATAGGGGCTTTCGGAGTTGCAGGCGGTGAGAGTGGGAGGTCAATGGACCAGCCAGCGGCCCCGTGAAGGACGACAGTGTGCGTGTGGCCGCATGCCGTCATAAGCAACTGAAGGTGTAGGAGAGCACATTTGCTCTCCCGAAGATAAACTCGTACGGGGCGCCGTCGCCGCTGGCACAGGACACTGGTGGAGATTCCGGAGTCCTCCAAGCGCAGAAACAGGCCACCGAGGGGATTTTAGTGCGGTACAAATTCCACATTACCCGGTATCTTCTCCCAAGGTGCCGGGTACCTTATGAAGGTCTCCCCCATCCCCCGATACAAAAAAGGGTAAAACACACAGTGACACGCTCGTACACTCGCCTAGCTATAGCACCTTAGGGAATTTAAAATAAGGGAGCCCAGCAGACGTTGTCTTGCCATAAACTTATCAAAAATATTAAAGTTTGATAGTAGCGTCACGTACTTGAAAACATAAACTTAAAAATATTTATAAGAAAATTAAGAATCGCGTTGTAGAGTCAAAGCTGGATCCAATTAATTTAAATCCTTTTGCGTATTCACCGCAAACAACACATTTGCCTATAAACCTATCCATGGAAATTCTTTAAGTTACTACAACAAATCTTTTGAAAGAGGAATTAATGTTCCTTATCATCATTAAGAGTTTTTATATTACAAATCATATAAAATATTAAAAAGTAATTAATGATAAACGAATAAGATAAAAACAAAGAGGCGTTTTTATGATTTAAAAATCCACTCCAATTATTTCAATTGTTTGTCATTGTTGCTCTTCCCAATTGTTGTGGGTAGTTCCGAATAAACCAGTGATAAACCTACCACCTTGTTTGCTTTACACAATATGGTGACAGCGGTGTTTTAATTTGAATTTAAATAGTTATTGCTAGTTTCATACATCGTTTTCGTGTTTATTAGTCGTTAGAAGTGTCAAACTAGTGTATAATTGTTCTATTTATCATGGAACATGCAAGACCACCGCCAGAATTGTGTATCGATGGCAGTCCCGCTAACCGCGCTGAGGCGTGGAAGAAATGGAAGACGCAATTTACGTTATTTTTAAAAGCATCTGGTGTACATAAAGAGGATCCAGCAGTTCAAGCCAGCCTACTGATAAACCTGATTGGTGCCGATGGTTTCGATGTTTATCAAACTTTGAAATTTGACAAGGACAGTGAACGGGAAGACGTCGAGGCAGTGCTCAAAAAATTTGATAAACACTTCGGGGTCAAAGTCAATATAACCTTAGCACGATATAATTTTTTTAGTCGGAACCAAGAACCAGGTGAAACTATAAGCCAGTATGTAGTTGCATTACGTTTACTAAGTAAAAATTGTGCGTTTTCATCGTTGGAAGAGGAGCTAATACGCGACCGCATCGTGTGTGGAATCCGAAGTTCAGTTGTCCGTGATCGTCTGTTACGTGCGGACGAGTTGACATTAGAGCAAGCGGTTAGGATTTGTGAAGCAGACGAGGTGTCGATGGATAGCAGCCGGTGCTTGGAAGCGCGAGGCGCTCCGGGTGTGAGCGCGGCATGCGTGGAGGCAGTCACGGTGCGCGGCCGGGGCCGGCGCACCGGGGGCCGGCGCCTCCGCGGGCAGGGCGCATACGGCGGCCGGCGCGGACCGGCAGGGCCGGCGCCTGCGCAGGCGGTGCAGCGGCAGTGCCATGGCTGCGGTCAAAAGTGTAACCCTGGCGAGTGTCCAGCGAAAAGTGTTCAGTGTTATGTGTGTAATAACTACGGCCACTTCGCCAGAATGTGTAAGTCTCGGAGTGTTCAGAAAATGTACGAGATTGATGTGCATGAGGACAACCCAGGGGACGAAGATGACTGTGAGTTATTTTATGTATCTACGCTTACTAATACGCTTACGAATAAATCTAAAGTTCAATAAAAATAAATGTAAAATATGTGTCGAGGAGGTCACGTACTTAGGCCACGTATTTAATAAAGATGGCATGAAACCCGATCGATTTGTATAATTACTGGCTGACCCCGCGAAACCCCGTTCCACCTTTTGATTGAACATCAACCACTGGTGGACCACTCATATGATTTAGGGGTTTGAAATATAGATTATGACCGATTCGCAGATCTGCAGAATATACACATAAAAGTTCATTAAAATCTGTGAAGCCTTTTCGGAGAAGTATGGCAACTAACACTTTGACACGCGAATATATACATACATAACATTTCCCTTCAACAAAGAGCATAATTAAGTAGATATGATAAGATAGAATCACACATATATAAATCTAAACTGCAGTGCAAATTAGACTCGTTACAACAGCTGCGCTGAACGCTATGAACGTGCAACATTATGATAATCATAATGTTTCCAGGCTGTCCTTGCATTTAATTAAGCGTTTTACATAGTTCCTTATCTTTGTTACAAAGTCCACAGTATGAAATGCGGGTATAGCGCTTTTAACTAACGAATACCGGCTTACCGTTAGGGCTGCCAACTTTTTTTTACAAGAATTGTAAAAAAGAAACAATCCATCTTTTGTGTTCTAAAAACACTAATTGAAAAACCAAAGGCTAACAAGGTATACACGAAAAAAATGTTAAGTTCTACGCGCGCCACGCAACGTGCATACTCGTACTACTTATTTATGTCTAATGTCAGTGTCAGTCTCAAATATTTGACAGATTTGTTCTGAAACGCTCGATTGCGACTGTTCTGCACTAACTTAGTGTTCTTCCGAGATGTTAATACTGAAAACAGTCTTTTGTATACTTTATTTTTGTTCAACAGTAAAAAGTTCAATGTAGTGAAAAACAGTATAATACTATTTTTAACAGTATGGTTGGCAACCCTACTTATCGTAGTTGTAATGGTATGTAATGTCTCTTTGTGTGATTTCTATTTTGTATCGGATGGGAGAAACCATATAAAGGTACCGGACACCTTAGAACTACTTTTAACTGCACTACGGTGGCCTGCCTCAGCGCTTGGGGAGAACTCCGGGTTCTCCAGAGGAACGCACCGGTATCATATACGCGCGGACCCAAAAACGGCCCATTATTCGGAGAGCGATCGTGCTCTTCTGCACTTTTTTGTGCTTACGTGCTTGCGTTCGGATGCGGCCACGTACACATCGCCGTCCTTTCCTAGACCGCTATCTGGACGGTTGGAACTCAGACTCTCGCCATTTATAAGCCTGGAAGCCTCCTTTTTGTTCAACTCTTACGATCAGGCGTGGAAGGCCATATTCTTTATCCTAAACCTATCCTTATCCTATCCCGTTAGCTTCTGGATTTAGAATAGAGCTACAGTATCCCTTGCCTGATCGTAAGAGGCGACTAAATAGGGGCTTTCGGAGTTGCAGGCGGTGAGAGTGGGAGGTCAATGGACCAGCCAGCGGCCCCGTGAAGGACGACAGTGTGCGTGTGGCCGCATGCCGTCATAAGCAACTGAAGGTGTAGGAGAGCACATTTGCTCTCCCGAAGATAAACTCGTACGGGGCGCCGTCGCCGCTGGCACAGGACACTGGTGGAGATTCCGGAGTCCTCCAAGCGCAGAAACAGGCCACCGAGGGGATTTTAGTGCGGTACAAATTCCACATTACCCGGTATCTTCTCCCAAGGTGCCGGGTACCTTATGAAGGTCTCCCCCATCCCCCGATACAAAAAAGGGTAAAACACACAGTGACACGCTCGTACACTCGCCTAGCTATAGCACCTTAGGGAATTTAAAATAAGGGAGCCCAGCAGACGTTGTCTTGCCATAAACTTATCAAAAATATTAAAGTTTGATAGTAGCGTCACGTACTTGAAAACATAAACTTAAAAATATTTATAAGAAAATTAAGAATCGCGTTGTAGAGTCAAAGCTGGATCCAATTAATTTAAATCCTTTTGCGTATTCACCGCAAACAACACATTTGCCTATAAACCTATCCATGGAAATTCTTTAAGTTACTACAACAAATCTTTTGAAAGAGGAATTAATGTTCCTTATCATCATTAAGAGTTTTTATATTACAAATCATATAAAATATTAAAAAGTAATTAATGATAAACGAATAAGATAAAAACAAAGAGGCGTTTTTATGATTTAAAAATCCACTCCAATTATTTCAATTGTTTGTCATTGTTGCTCTTCCCAATTGTTGTGGGTAGTTCCGAATAAACCAGTGATAAACCTACCACCTTGTTTGCTTTACACAATATGGTGACAGCGGTGTTTTAATTTGAATTTAAATAGTTATTGCTAGTTTCATACATCGTTTTCGTGTTTATTAGTCGTTAGAAGTGTCAAACTAGTGTATAATTGTTCTATTTATCATGGAACATGCAAGACCACCGCCAGAATTGTGTATCGATGGCAGTCCCGCTAACCGCGCTGAGGCGTGGAAGAAATGGAAGACGCAATTTACGTTATTTTTAAAAGCATCTGGTGTACATAAAGAGGATCCAGCAGTTCAAGCCAGCCTACTGATAAACCTGATTGGTGCCGATGGTTTCGATGTTTATCAAACTTTGAAATTTGACAAGGACAGTGAACGGGAAGACGTCGAGGCAGTGCTCAAAAAATTTGATAAACACTTCGGGGTCAAAGTCAATATAACCTTAGCACGATATAATTTTTTTAGTCGGAACCAAGAACCAGGTGAAACTATAAGCCAGTATGTAGTTGCATTACGTTTACTAAGTAAAAATTGTGCGTTTTCATCGTTGGAAGAGGAGCTAATACGCGACCGCATCGTGTGTGGAATCCGAAGTTCAGTTGTCCGTGATCGTCTGTTACGTGCGGACGAGTTGACATTAGAGCAAGCGGTTAGGATTTGTGAAGCAGACGAGGTGTCGATGGATAGCAGCCGGTGCTTGGAAGCGCGAGGCGCTCCGGGTGTGAGCGCGGCATGCGTGGAGGCAGTCACGGTGCGCGGCCGGGGCCGGCGCACCGGGGGCCGGCGCCTCCGCGGGCAGGGCGCATACGGCGGCCGGCGCGGACCGGCAGGGCCGGCGCCTGCGCAGGCGGTGCAGCGGCAGTGCCATGGCTGCGGTCAAAAGTGTAACCCTGGCGAGTGTCCAGCGAAAAGTGTTCAGTGTTATGTGTGTAATAACTACGGCCACTTCGCCAGAATGTGTAAGTCTCGGAGTGTTCAGAAAATGTACGAGATTGATGTGCATGAGGACAACCCAGGGGACGAAGATGACTGTGAGTTATTTTATGTATCTACGCTTACTAATACGCTTACGAATAAATCTAAAGTTCAATAAAAATAAATGTAAAATATGTGTCGAGGAGGTCACGTACTTAGGCCACGTATTTAATAAAGATGGCATGAAACCCGATCAGTCTAAAGTGAGAGCTGTCGTTGAAATGCCCGATCCCTCTGATAAAAAGTCATTGGAAAGATTTCTAGGGGCCGTAAATTATCTTTCAAAATTCATCCCCAGCTACGCGAGTGCCGTATTTCCCTTAACACGGTTGCTAAAGAAGGATACGGAGTGGGTGTGGGATAAGTGTCACAGACGCGCAGTGAGTGAACTCAAGCGCGCGTTGAGCTCGGCGCCGGTACTGGCGCTGTACGACGTGGGCGCGCCCGCCACCTTGTCTGTAGACGCCAGCAGTGTAGCGCTTGGAGCGGTGCTGCTGCAGCACGGCCGCCCCATCGAGTACGCCTCGCGCACACTCACTGACACCCAGTCACGGTACGCACAAATCGAGAAAGAGTTGTTGGCTATTGTTTTTGCGTGTGAAAAGTTCCACCAGTACATTTACGGTAAAAGTCATGTAATTATAGAAACCGACCACAAACCGCTCGAAAATATATTTAAAAAACCTTTACAATCGGTTCCAGCACGCTTGCAAAGAATGTTGCTCCGACTCCAGGGCTACGATTTGAAGGTCACTTACATACCGGGAAAGTATATGTACTTAGCTGACACGCTTTCGCGCGCGCCTTTGCCTGAACGATATGATGAGTCTGTGAGTAGATCGATAAGTTATCAAGTGGATTTGTTATTGAGTGAAATTAAAATGTCTAGTAATAAACTCCTGCTAGTAAAACGCGAAACAGAGAAATGTGAAACTTTATGCACTTTATTAAAATATATTAATGAAGGTTGGCCATCAAATAAGTACGATTTGCAAGAAGATTTAAGATATTATTGGTCTATAAGAGAAGATTTATTTGTAGTTAATGGGGTGATTTTTAAAAATAATCTAGTTCTGATTCCGTTATCATTAAGATTAGAGATGTTAAAAATTATACATGATGGTCATTTGGGGATCGATCGGTGCAAGAGGCGAGCGCGAGAAGTGTTGTTCTGGCCAGGGATAACAGCTGACATTGAGCGGTTTGTTCGTCGCTGTCCGGTCTGCCAGGAGACCTCAAATGCGCCAGCTCGCGAACCAATGATACCCATGGAAATTCCTAGTCTGCCTTGGAATAAGCTAGGCGCGGACATTTTTGAATTTCAGAAAAAATATTATTTAATTATAGTCGATTACTATTCGGGCTTTGTAGAAGTAGCAAAATTAAACAATATCACTTCGTCCTCAGTGATAAATGCTATGAAAGAGAATTTTTCACGTCACGGCATACCCGAGTTATTAGTAAGCGATAACGGCACTCAATTTACCAGCAGAGATTTTGAAAAATTCGTCGCTGATTGGGGTTTTTCACACATAACGTCATCACCTAATTATTCTCAATCAAATGGAAAAAGTGAACGTGCGGATCAAACAGTAAAAAATATATTAATAAAATCTATACGTAGTGGTACAGATTTTCATCTCAATTTATTGAGCTACCGTAACACTCCGCGAGAAAATTTAGATTCTCCGGCACAAATGTTAATGGGGCGTAGGCTCAACTGCAGGCTGCCAGTTCACCCTCATTTATTGAAACCTAAACATGTCGGGAAAGAAAATTATAATGTGCTTTTAGAGAAACAAATTAAAAGCAAGCTTTACTATGATCAACATAGTAAAGCGTTGCCGCAATTGCAACCCGGTGACGATGTCATCATACTTAATAAAAATAGCAGAACGCGAGGAAAAGTTCTGTCTGAAACAAATACTCCGCGGTCATACCTAGTGAAAAATAAAATAGGTATATATCGGCGCAATCGCAGGCATTTACTAAAATGTGAAACTGACGATGCGAATCAGAGTGTAATGTCACCGGGCCCATCGAATCAAAGTCGTGAATTATCTGATTCAGAGTCGGACTGTAAGTCACCCAACAAGTCCGATAGTAATGTGATTGAATCTCATTCTCCTATGATTACAATAAGAAATAAAAAATAACATTAGTTCAAAGATTTTCTACGGTTAAAATATAATTTAAAATTAAAATGTAATTTCCACATTAATATGTGTACTTTGTTTATAATAGGATGCAAACTATTGATTTATGTGATATTTGACGACCCGCGTGGCGCAATGGTTATCATGCCGGACTGCCTATCGAGGGGTCCCGGGTTCGATTCCCGGCGAAACAGAAATTTGAATGATGAGTTTAAATTTCTGTTCTCGGTCTAGGTGTTTGTGTTCCTGTCTTTGTATGTGTCTATAGTACCCACAGTAGTAGTAGGTATCAATTACATTACTGTGAGGCTATAACCGTGTAACTGTGTAAGTATGTTTGTTATAGTTATATTATATATTAGGTGTCTATATGTACTGTTAGATATATTATAGCCTTATATTTATTGTAACAATTTCTACCTAACTATTAATTCGCATTATAACAACTAAATGCAATGCTGAGTTTATTGTTGACCAGTTATTACTTTCCTAATAATGTTAGCTTTTATTTATTTATGAAGAATATTGTATTAGCTAATTCCGTATTATTATGATATTTTTAGTAGCGGTAATTCGATTGTTCCGTTTCCGACACCTTCGCCATCTTGATTCCATCAGTTAATCATAGCCAACTTCCGGTCACATGAATTGTCGTTATTTTCTCCGACCAAGCTGCAAGCATTCGTGTTGGAAGCACTGAGGGATCGAGACGTGGCTATGGAAAAGCATTAGTAAAGAGTAAAAGTGTTAGTGTATAGATAAAATATTAAGTGAAACAAGTAAAGGATTGAAGGAATAATAGTTAAGTTGATTGTTAATATGTAAGTACTCCATTTTTGTTCTGTTGGTGGTTTATTCGTTCTTGAAACATTTACATATGTGATTTGTATACTGCATAACTACGAAATATACGTGCAATTGTAAAGTGTTTTATCTTTTATTTAACAAAAACCCGCATTCTGAGCTGTGAGCCAACAGTTCAGAAGTGGGATAATAAGAGAATTTACTGTTTTCTTTCACGTCCACAACGGCCAATTCTGTAAATACTCTGATATATTGAAGTTTCTTGAATTTGTTGGAATATCGAACCGGTGAACGCTTAGCGGTGAACGTCAATTATTTTACAAACACATTTTTTATTAACTTTTATTGTAATAAATTTGCAGTATACTTATCAACCCACTTCACTTTATTTTTTTTATCAAAATATGAATAATTTATGAAAAAAACGCAGATATTTAAAGAAAGAAAATACGTAATTTATGAAATCAACTTAATTTCTTTTCTCTGGATCGGAAACACCGCCGTGGTATAGACTTAGATATAAATATTTGAAGACCTGAGAATGGATGTTACGTATATGTTTAGTGCGTTAAAGATTTATATATTATTTTAGATTAATAAGATGCATGATTAATTATATCTTTTTACAGCTGTGGTACACTAGATGTGAACAACTAGTTTTGATGAAGGCTTTGCTTTTATAAATGTGACTTTTCTTTTGAATTTATTGCCCTTACAGGAAGTTGGTATCCACTTTTTTTTACTTTTTTTATATGATGAATGAATATACAATGGCTTGAGTTGATCTACCTTATTTTACCAACATCAACAAAAAGGATGAGTTTCTCACGTTATATTTAGTATTGCATCGACATAATCCACATATTAATTAAAATTTGACATTGACCTTTGTAAATATGAATGAAAACTGATACCATAGAACTAGTAAAGTATTTATTTGATGCTTATAATTCATAATCCTTTTTTTTTGCGATAATAAGGATACAAAAAAATGCTGAAATGATACGAGTATGTACACTTTCCACTTATTCTACCTTATCTACATGTAAATTGATGTAATTTTACAGGCAGCAATCGCTATATATTCTAGGAAAACGTATCCACTGTGCCACAATGCCAACTAGGACCTAAAATGGTTGTAAGGCAAAGATTTGAATGTTTCGTGAATTCGGTAACACTGTATTTTTTTTTACATAATTTCAATCTACAAGAGGGGGTGCCAATATCATGTTTTCGTATTTGTCTTGCAGTTCCATTGGTAACGTAAATTTTTGTCGTAAATTTATTCAGATATCTATACATACAAGCATAAGACTTTGATATACAATGAAGGTAAGGTTAAAACTTAGTGTTTAAGAAATGATGGCTTACAGATTTGCATATCCTCAATTATTCTTGTTGTGGTGGGTGCTGTACTGCACCTAGGGCTGCTTAACATGGAAAAAAAATGATGATGGTGTTGATGGTGATAATGATAAAGACAACGATGATGATGATAATTACGATGATATCATTTTCGAGAAAAATACATTCCATTGTCTGATTATAGACATATAGAAGTCTGGTGATGTTTTTCTTTAGCTTTGGATAATTCAATACTATATTAATTTGTTCTCTTTTTTCTTTTCGATTCTAAAGTCGATTTTAAATAGAATATGTACTCAAATGTGTCACTTTGCATTTTTGTTAACTTTTATTATGATTAAAATGGAATATGTACTCAAATCTGCAAAAAAGACTACCTAGGATTGGAGGTACGATCAGGGCTAAGGTAAGCACACGTAAGCCCAGGCCTAAGAGCCAAATGACGCTCAGGTCGAGTAGGAATGAGGGACTTAAAAGGGATGCTCTGGTCGAGCAGGAATGAGTCCAGGTCTGAGCGCCAAAGGATGCTCTGGTCGAGCAGGAATGAGCCCAGGTTAGAGGGCTAAAGGACGCTCAGGTCGGGCAGGAGCGAGCCGAGGCAATGGACGCTCAGGTCGAGCAGGAGTAAGCCCGGTGAGCAGCAATATGCGTAGGATGGAGGGAGATCGAAAGCCTCTGTTAGAGGGCATAAGATTATTCAGGAGCAAAGAAGCGATAAGGTTTGCAGAGGAGGCCTTCAAGACCCAACAACGCAACTCGCAACGTCTTGGTAGAGGGAAGCAGCATCTGAGCGGTAATTTGAAATGAAATGTAATGAAATCATGAAATGAAATAATTTATTTGCCAAAATGTGGTATATGAATAGTTGGTTTTTTTTAGAAAATTATAGTCTCACATTAACCAAAATTTAGTGAGCAAAATTACAAAAAAAAAGAGAAAAAAAATTGAATTACATAAACATTGGTGTGCAAAGTTTCTATTTAACATTATTTGAAATTATATTATTAAAAACTATTTTGTAATAATATTTATATACTATATACTTATATGTATTTGAGCTACGGTGAGTTGTAGTGGTAGTCAAGGGGATTTTGAAATTGAGATAATTTTAGATAAGTTCTTGTCAATCCTAACGTATAAAAGTTAGTCCCGTTGACGCGTCTTTCTGTCTGTCTGTCTATATGAACTAGGTAGTCTCAAACTACCGCACAGATTTCAATGCGCTTCTCACCAATAGTGTGAATTTTGAGGAAGGGATAGGTGTATGAGTCATTAGGGTTTCGTTTTCGAACTAATTGTAGTATAACGAGGCTTTGTTGGGAGCCTTGCTTTTTGGGAGCTTTGTATGCGTGCACTGTGGTCTAGCAGACATACATTGGGGTAATGTGCTGGGGAATTGCAGATCTACAATAACGCTGAGAAGGAGTTCGTGATGTCTCTATCTCCTGAGGTTGACTCATAGATGCTGAATATTTGGAATATGAATTCAAAGTACTGCGATGTTTTCGAAGCTGTTTTCTTCCCGTCACCCGTCACACTGGGGTTGCGTATTATGTAACGGTGGTACGGCGTTGAGCGGAATTCTGAATCGCAGTGGCGTTATACGTACCATGTTAAGGTGGAATAGAGTTTGTTGAAATAGGTAGGCTCCGTAGGTTGTTTTAGTTAAATTGGTGAAGTTTTTTTTAGTTAAATTGATTATAAAATCTTTTAATAGCGATGTAATACCGGATTTTGATCCTTTGTGTAAAGAGCAAACCATTTTAATCTGGATTAAGAAGGTGGAAGAATATTCAGAAATATGTGTATAAGATGGGGATATGATTCGCTGCTCTTTTCCAAAGTTGGTCGGGCTTGGCAATGTTTGTAGAGAGCTGTAAGTAACCTTATAGTCGCAGTGGGTGTTCAAGTGGCCAATTTACCGAACCTGGGCGGGTGCGAAATTATTTTGGGACAGTCACTGTGGGACATCGTAAAGTGTATCAAACTTACGGTATTGAATGTAGGGTTTGAAGGCTTCAGCCTTCAGCGGTATTAATCGAAGCCTGGTACCAAAGCCTTCTTTGCAAAACGCTAATATGTTTTTCATTGTGGCGAGATGTCGGCAAAGTGTTCTTTGTGTGACGAGACTAGCTTTGATTTGGTTTGAAAGCAGAATAGGTTCAGGTCTTTTAAATTAGATTCACAAACTGATAAAGGTGAGGAAGAGGTATTGCTATAAATACAATTGTACCGTTAGGTGTGAAGGGCCACTAAAGTTGCTGTAGTGCAGGTTATTGCATATTATTGGCGAAGCAATTGACTTTTATGATGTAGATGAGTGTTTCAGATTGCTTAGTTCTCTATAGATATAACTGGGAGTTCGACATTAATAATTATTGATAGGATCAACATAGAAAGTACACCCATCAGAAATTGGTAACCATCCGTTTTGCATTTTAGAGCGAATCATGAACTGATTTTTATTGCCCTAGTTTTTAGTTTGTCTGAAGGAGGCGTTTATAAACATGGATTGCTCGGGGGTGTAGAATGTCGATTTACTGATTTAATGGCGTCCTCTCTGGTGTTGTGTAATATATCATATTGCATAGCAGTGGCCTGTTATTTTACAGATTGTGGGACGTACATACATGAGAGTTGTTTAAAACTCCTTTTTTGGTTGTAATAGTGTTTATGAGTAAAATGTATCTCTGGTACGGGGAGATGGAATTGGAGTATTGACTGATATTTTAAACTGGTTTGATCTTGGTAGAGGATTTGGCAATTTTGTTGTAGAGTAGGCGTCTATACATCAAACATATAAATTTGAGAAGTGTATGTGCGGGATGTGATCGTTTCAACTTGGGGGATAGATAGAAAAGTGCTGGTTAGTGACGTCGCTAGCCTGTGTTATGGTACGGGATGTTGGTGGGACTCTATTTACTAGAAAGCGATAGATCAATAATTAATTATGTTTGATATTCCAACTATTTGAATTTACGTGATGATGGGTAGTCTGTGTTCGTGTTTTGTTTATAAGTGGCATATTCTGGACATCAGTCAACTACCCAATTATCTTAGGTGGATGTAATAGATACTTATGGAGTATAGTGAATCTCGAGAGTAGTAGAGGTTCGGCATTAACTGTTTGTGCGTCCAAGTTTGATGTAAACATTTACGGGGATTCACTTGCAGCAAGGGCCTACAAATGCAGGGGATTGGGGAGACTATGAATTGCGGTCAAGTGGTTATGACTGGCAATAGGAATACAAGCGGGCACTGAGTTGCGGTAAGGGTTAGGACAAAAAGGCCGATTTCGCTTGGAAGTTTTAATAGACGGGGATTGCTTCTCTACTTGTTTGAGGTACCTTGGTTTTACTGATATTGGTGTAAAAGTTGTTTAGTCAAGGACTAAAAATTTTTGCACGGATTGATGTGATAGTAAGGGTTGTTCTTGTATATTTAGTTAGCCGTGTTTGCTTTCATGAGGCTTGCACATATTACAGGGATTGGTCACGGATATAAAATTGTTTGTTCCCATTATGCACCTCTTGAAAATGGATTCTTGTTTTTTCGGGCTGGACCCGATCCTCGGCTTTGTGAAAATAAAATGATAATAAAGTGAATTTTGTCTGTTATGGGTAATGTAGTTGCGGACTGGGTCTTGCATCTGAGTGAGAAGGTGTCTGGCTAGTCTTTGTAAGGAATTCTTGGACATGTTTATATTTTGCTTTAGAGTTGATTGCTATGAAGGTTGAGTAAAATATATAGTTTATTAGTTCGCTGTTGAGTCGAATGAGCCGTTTAAACACATTTGATCGGGTTTTTGAAAGAAAAATTGACAAAAGGTCTGACGGCCATAATAATATAGTAATGGGATGGAGTGAAAGTGCCCCGGTGGAGGGGACGAGGGCGAGATTCAATAAGTTTTTCCAGTTCGGAATGGGATCCTTTGTGTATCCCTCATGTGGGGCCTTAAATTGAACATGTTTTTGTTTATGTAACTAATTCGACTCCAAATACAAATCCAAATTATTCTATACAATTAGGTAATGGGTTCTTAAGATAAATACCTAAACTTAGGCCAATTTATTTTTGTGTAGTGTGTAAAAGTTCCAAATACAAATCCAAATATTAGGTATATAATTATTTTATGACTTTATTTGAGATTTCATGATGATTTTTCTGACATTTCATTTCAGCAGATGTTAATATGAAGTAATTTATTGCTTGTTTACGGGTAATGGATTCTTAAGATAAATAAACTAAGGCCAATTTATTTTTGTGTAGTGTATAAAAGTAATGTTCTTTCTACTTATAAAAAAAAATATTACAATATTAATGGGAAAGCTTATGTTTGAAATTAAAAATACGATTAAAAATATATTATAATGATTTACTGCATTAATTGCTATTAATACAATTATTGAGTACAATGAACGTAATTTCTTGTTTTTATTTTATTTTATTTTATTTAAGAGCTTTCGATAAATATAAACTACATTGTACATTATACAGATAATTAAATAATGTGTTAAAGAATGTAATTTATAGTAATATTTTTTAGAAAATTTATAGTACTTTTGTACTTGTAAGAAAGCGTGAGGACACGCTATAAGCAGGATGGCCGAGCTGTTAGCTTTTATTTATTTATGAAGAATATTGTATTAGCTAATTCCGTATTATTATGATATTTTTAGTAGCGGTAATTCGATTGTTCCGTTTCCGACACCTTCGCCATCTTGATTCCATCAGTTAATCATAGCCAACTTCCGGTCACATGAATTGTCGTTATTTTCTCCGACCAAGCTGCAAGCATTCGTGTTGGAAGCACTGAGGGATCGAGACGTGGCTATGGAAAAGCATTAGTAAAGAGTAAAAGTGTTAGTGTATAGATAAAATATTAAGTGAAACAAGTAAAGGATTGAAGGAATAATAGTTAAGTTGATTGTTAATATGTAAGTACTCCATTTTTGTTCTGTTGGTGGTTTATTCGTTCTTGAAACATTTACATATGTGATTTGTATACTGCATAACTACGAAATATACGTGCAATTGTAAAGTGTTTTATCTTTTATTTAACAAAAACCCGCATTCTGAGCTGTGAGCCAACAATAATAAGAGATTTCTTTTTTGTATGAGGGAAACGAGATAGGTAATTAATTATATAGGTACGCATAAGATGTGTTTGTATCAACATAATGTTACTAAGTAAGTTTTCATATATTTTTAAAGGGGAAAGATGTTGTGGGTAGTTCCGAATAAACCAGTGATAAACCTACCACCTTGTTTGCTTTACACAATACCAATAAAATACATTTTTAGGGCCTCTTTCACCACCTTCAAGTAAAGTGACAAGTATGCTTATTGTCGGTTAAAATCACCCGTAACTTCAATTTCAATATCACGATGTTCGAGTAGCATTAATCATTATGATAAACTGACCCGTACTTATAGCTTTTACTTGCCAATTAACTTTACTTGGTACGTAAATAATCAACACTTTACTTGGAGGCTACGAGGCTCTTAGTGATTTAGTCCGAGATTTAAATCTCTGCTTTTAGTGAATTGTTACTACGGGCTTGATTCCTCGAGTAATATTCTGCTATGCTATAATTACGCTCCACAGTTTTCATCGCAGACTCACCTATAAAACCATTTAATGGCTTTGTGAATACGGCGGATGTTTGTCAGGATGGGCGGATGTATGTTACTCTAGTACGCGAAACTTCTAAACGGATATTTCATGGAATATATTAAAATCTTCGAAAATTTACAACTACGAATTTTAGATCAGACTCAACAAATACCATCGAGCAACCACCATATTTACCAGATATGGCTCCAGCCGACTTCTTTCTTTTTCCTTAACTCATATTACCACTTTTTGGCACCCGTTTTCAATCGGTAGAAGACATAAAGGAGACTCAATTCCGGAAACAGCGTTTAAAAATGTTTTGATGATTGGAATATTCGTCAGCGTAAGTGTATCGTTTCTGAAGGAGCGTTCTTTGAAGGTGATAAAATAAATTTGGATGAATAACAAACATTTTGTGTATTATTGATCTTTTCCCGGTACTTTGTTGACAGAGTAGTAGATTTGACTGCTATCCTTTTTGCATCACATGATATCACACGGGTCTCCCCATTGTTTGGGAGACCTGAGCCCTTAGTGTAAGTTTGTAAACGCGCAAAAGTTACTACTGTGTCCGAGTTAAAATTGGACAGTTAGATCTTAACCTGAAAGAAATAACTTGAATAACAGACTTACACTAAGGCCTCTGGTGCTTACTACTCGCACCCTCTGACGCGGGTAGAGTTATTGGCCAACCTTAGATGATTTCAAACCACCTATATTGCCTCCGACTGCTATCACTATCGATAACAGCCAGTACCGACGGCAATGACGGAATGACGGAAATGATACGCGGTGCATCCCACTAGTGGTCATCTATAAACGGTTCTATGCTGGCTGCCGGGCCGTGCGTGCCCTACGGATCGAAAACATGCAAAACAAGGATATATCTTATCTTTACTAATATATAAAGCTGAAGAGTTTGTTTGTTTGACCGCGCTTATCTCAGGAACTACTGGTTCGAATTGAAAATTGTGTTGAATAGTCCATTCATCGGGGAAGACTTAAGGCTATATAACATCATGCTACGACTATAACCAAAGTCCATGCGGAAGAAGTCGCGGGCGGCCGCTAATTTGATATTTTTAATTTTTTTATTCGAATGGAGTAGCAGATGAGCATGCAGGCCACGTGGTGTTAAGTGGTCGCTGCAGCTCATGTACATCTACATACAACATCAAGCAAGCATAGGTAAGTCTTGTCTGAGGTCGTATGCAGTTGCGCTGCTACTCTGGAGGCTGGTGGTCGCCTCATTTAAGTGTGGCCGGCAACTGCACCTTTCCACCGGAACAATATAATTGGTACACGGCAGAAGTGGGTGCAGCGGTGGTACTTTCCCGGGCGAACGATAATAGTTCTACCACCTACCGCAATACAATCTAAGATTTCAATTTTGCCTGTGAAGTCATAAATAAACTTTCCTGTGAATTTTCACAACGTAGACAAAAGAAACTGAGTCACAATATTCAAAGTAGGTAGAACACAATTCTAGTTTCGTCATCCAAAATATGTCTAAACACTACAACCCACACACATCGCGGCAACGTAACCGAGATAACCAGAAGATATTTGCCAAAAAGCCATTAGCGTTAAACCTGTTGATAGCGTATCGGGGATCACACTCTGCATTATAGGATTATGCTATCAGCGCAATGTGTGGAACTCGACATTCACCACAATACAGTGATAGCGCAAATAAGTGATTTTTTCACAAATTTGGCCACACTTTGTTTTTTATTTTTGTTTTTGTTGTGTTTATTTCTATTTTGCTAATAAAGAAGCAGCTGCCCATGTATGCATACAATTATGTCCTAAAAATAGTACTGACATAGGCCTCCCTAACGTCAGCCACATTTTTTTGGCGGAAACTTATACGAAGCCATATTTTAGTCTTGTTTTAATTCCATTTTACCGACTTTCAAAAGAAGAAGGTACTGTTTTCGGGGAACTCTGTTCTAAAGAACAATTTAGGTCAATATTTCAAGAAAAAAAAGGAATAAAGTTATATTGGCAAGTAAAGAATAGAAAGAAATTAAGTAGCATTTAAACATTTTCAAAAATTAAGGAAACACGTTTATACTCCCTGGGTGATAGACCACAAAAATAGTTCACAAAATGCACAAAATGCAAGAACGCAGATATACAGATATTATATCAGTAAACCTAGCATATACCTTATGGGCATGATGACAGATTTTTACCTTTCCTTATTGTAGGTACACGTGTCCTAGTTTCGAAAAAAAGTTTATTTCAGCAATAAACTCAATTTTTAACGTAAATTAATGTATTTTCTGCTATGTAATTTGAATAAAGCGCGAAAACGCTCGTAGGTGTCATGGCGTCGGCTTGCTCGTCAAACTTCAAGCAACACGATGACATTAACTGAGACGTGACGTCATTCCTTTTGATTGGCGTTTCAGATAAAATGGCCGATTACTATATTTAATACTTTTATTTTATTGAAAATTTTATTAATCTTAATGTTTATATTAAAACGGGATCATATTTTAGAACTTTTTTAGCATATTTTTTTCTGTAAAACCGTTTATTCTATGATTCTTTAATAGTGTCATAATGCCTATTATGTAGATCATATTTTTTACCATAATGTCTTCATTTCCTCAAAAATTATACGTAAGTATATAATTTAGAGTCCTCTGCTGAATATACGTAGGCCTCGCCACTCCGCCACTCCGTCCGGTGAAGTCCGGTCCTTTAAAAGCCTGGATGGATGAAGTCTCTGGAGATTGATTATAATAAAGTTTTTTTTAAAATAAAAATACAGCTAAGTATCGCCTTTAGTATTAATAATGAATTGTCAACTTTCACATAATTTAATATTGGCGCTATCTGCAAAATTATAATTACTTAATATCACTATATTCATTCTATTTTAAAACCGCGTGCTACCCTTCATTTTATAATCGAAAAGACACTTACAAACTGCCAGACGTAATTAAGAAAAAAAGGTAACTATAGGTAATAGGTAGATTCTGCAATTTGGCAGCGTCTTCGAGTATGCAGATGTATTTTGTTAACATTATTTTATTTATTATTTATGACGACCGCGTGGCGCAATGGTTACCATGCCGGACTGCCAATCGAGGGGTCCCGGGTTCGATTCCCGGCAAAGCAGAAATTTGAATGATGAGTTTAAATTTCTGTTCTTGGTCTGGATGTTTCCATGTGTCCATGGTACCCTCGACACAGGGTATAACTGCCCTACTGTGTGATATGAGTTTGAAGCGTTATTAACATTTGTTTCTACATTACTACGCATGTATAATGTTAACATTAATGCCTATGCTTTGGTTGGTACGTTTACGTTCGCGCGGTTTAAGTGATCCCACGGTCGTGGTATACAAAATCACTAAAACGATCACATTAGGTTAGATAGGTACTTAGTAACGATCAGATTATATAATCCGCATCTCGTCCTCCTGCTGAGTGGCTATCAGGAGCAATTTTCACAAACCTGCAAAAGAAAATCGTCGGTCAGTGATCTAATTAAATAAACTTTATATATATTACCTGTATTAAAGGAATACGATCGGAAAACGATTAAAAGAACCATCTTTGTACAATTACCGTGCAAAAAATCTTGGGTCATTGAATATTCGCTCCACGGACTTAACGTAATTTCTTTGTTTGTAAAACGTGATTCTTTCGTAATGGCCAGACCTAGGGTTGCCATCTCTAAAATTTGTCAACCAGGACAAGACGCGTTATAACCCCGGATTTTAGAGCCCAAAGCCCGCACATATCAATAGCGGGGTGACGGTGAATTTAGCGTGTCGGTTCGTCGGTTGATCGCGACGTGCGGGCACAGTGCGTGTGTCGCGGGCGGCCCAAGACTTTATTTTTTTTAAACTCGGACTACAAATGAATTTCGGCCCGGACGCTCCCCGGACGCCCTCTAAACTAGGACAAATCCGGGGAAACCCAGACGGATGGCAACCCTAGCTAGACCACACTTGCTACTTTTGGCATCGGCGATTTTCGTGTTCATCGATGCTGCATCGCGTTTTGGCACTTGGACGCGGCATCATCGCACGTTTCATAGGCCGAGTCGTAGTTAAGTGACTGACACCTATTTTCACTAATCATAGGATACGCTTAAACCAGATGCCTAAATATGTATTTAGTTGCCTAGAGGAAAACACGTTTCACTAACCTTAAAGTTACGACTGATGACTTTAGGCACAACCTAAAGTTATGACGATTTGGGATGTCGTAGTGCTTAGGTGCCCATAAACTGACACATGTCATGTGACAGTTCCTCAAATTGATTATAGATCGAAGAAAACCACGGACAAGTATCAAAAAACTAGGCTACTTGTAAAATAGGACCAACTTATTATACATCGATTGTTAAAACGGAACTTTTTGCTAAGCATTGCCATAAGAATGTTGGCTCACAGCTCAGAATGCGGGTTTTTGTTAAATAAAAGATAAAACACTTTATAATTGCACGTATATTTCGTAGTTATGCAGTATACAAATCACATATGTAAATGTTTCAAGAACGAATAAACCACCAACAGAACAAAAATGGAGTACTTACATATTAACAATCAACTTAACTATTATTCCTTCAATCCTTTACTTGTTTCACTTATTATTTTATCTACGCTTCAATACTTTTACACTTAACTAATGCTTTTCCTTAGCCACGTCTTGATCCCTCAGTGCTTCCGACACGAATGCTTGCAGCTTGGTCGGAGAAAATAACGACAATTCATGTGACCGGAAGTTGGCTATGATTAACTGACTGAATCAAGATGGCGAAGGTGTCGGAAACGGAACAATCGAATTACCGCTACTAAAAATATCATAATAATACGGAATTCGCTAATACAATATGCTTCATAAATAAATAAAAGCTAACAAGAATAAATAATAACTAAATTAGGAGTTATTAAGTAAGGCGTTTCCTCGTTCGTCGTTACTGAAAACGGGCTTAAGTCGCCGATCGCCGATGCTATAGTAGCGGCTTGGCTGTAACTGGATTGCATTAGCTTTGAAAGACCCTAAATTTTATCTAATCTAAAAAAATAACAGTACTGACGATAAGGTATCGAATAAAATCAAAACGTTTGTTTTCGACGAACTACGTAGCGCAATGGTCACCATGCCGGACTGCCAATCGAAGGGTCCCGGGTTCGATTCCCAGCGAAACATAAATGGATCCGCGCGTGGAGGACACCGGTGCGTTCCTTAGGAGATCCCGGAGTCCTCCCCAAGCGCAGAGGCAGGCCACCGAGGGGATTTTAGTGCGGTCAAATTCCACATAACCCGGTATCCTCTCCCTAGGTGCCGGGTACTTTTGGAAGGTCCCCCCCCCCCCCCGACACCAAAAAAAGGGTCTATACATATGTATTTTGTCAGAGTTTTAAACAATCCATTATTGAACAAGTCATAATTATTTGACATGCACTTGCTATGATATTATCATAGCAAGTGCATGTCAAATAATTTTATATATAGCATTATTGTTAAATTAAAATTAATACTAATAATAATATATTATTAGAATAATCACAATGTAATTAGAATCCATACCTATTTATCTACATTTATATCTACAATGTCACAAAATAAAATGTCATTAATTTATAATATCGACTAAGTACCTACATAATATGTCTAAATTTAATATTTAAATCAAATACATAATTCATACATTAAGTTTTTTACATTATTGTATTAATTACATTTAAAAAAACATTCTTTTCAATTTCGCTACAATGCCAGGTTATGCCAGTACTGTTGTTTTTTTACACAAAATTTACAGTTTTTTTATTAGTTTTTATTTACCTTGCCCTGGTTATAACTAGGATAATTCAATCTCAAATAATAACTACTCAGATAAAAGGGTGTTCTAGGATTTCACCTGGGAACCCCCGTGCCAGAAACTTCTGTATTTACTTTTCGGCTACTACAGCTCGATAACGCTAACATACCAGCTATAGTTAACATAGAAATCAATATAAATGGCCGTCAACTTGCAAGTCCCAGGACGCTAATTATTATCCAATGTTGCGGGGAACATGTTTGTGGCGTGTCGTTAATTAAACATAACTTATCTCTGCTGTAAGGGTCTGACCGCGCAATATATTGGCCAATTTGACGTATTAGGCTAATAACTCCCAAAGGTATTTTATTGTGTCGCTCACTTAGAAAGAATATACTTGAGTAACATTATTATAATTTGGCAAAGGGGGATCTCCCGCCGGGCGAGGTGGTCATGCCCGGGGAGCGGCCGCGCTCCAACTGAATCAATTCGGAGTTTGTATATATGGTAGGATATTCCGAAAACTTCGATAGCGTGATTCAGAAATACCCGTGGTGCCATCTCTTGATGCGTAGCGGAAGGTCGCTACATCACCCCCTGCGGAGGTCGATAACTTCTATCCATGCTTGAGTAATCTTCGCTTACAAGCGCCTTGAATGCCCTCTATCTGCGGTGAGTCGAGATGTGAGGGTGCAGACCTTGTGTCGCCCTCTGTCCACGGTGAGTCGGGATGTGAGGGTGTAGCGAAGTGTGGAGATGCCCTCTATCTTCGGTGAGTCGAGATGTGAGGGTAGGTTGGAATGTGGAGGCGAGTAGAGTGGGTACTCGAGCCGTCCACGACGTCGCAGGAGGTAGCTGGATCAGGATCAGGAAGCGTGTACATGGTGCGCTGCGATGAACCTGATGAGCTGGTGAAGTGATGCTGCAGTCCATCCAGGGAGTGAAAGTGCGACTGATGAAGGTCAGAAGGGACGTATTCTTGTCCGGGGTCACCAGTTTGGCAAAGGGGGATCTCCCGCCGGGCGAGGTGGTCATGCCCGGGGAGCGGCCGCGCTCCAACTGAATCAATTCGGAGCTTGTATATATGGTAGGATATTCCGAAAACTTCGATAGCGTGATTCAGAAATACCCATGGTGCCATCTCTTGATGAGTAGCGGAAGGTCGCTACAATAAAAACAAATTATTAGAACTGTCTTACTAAGAAAATATTTTTTAAATTATTTATTTTATTGTACAGAAAAATATATAAACAGACTAGCGACCTCGGCAGACGTTGTCCTGCCTTAAAAGTATAAGAAATAAAATAATATTGCGACTATAAATAAAGATATAAGCTATCCTATCTTTCAAGCTGGATCAAACTGCACACGGTGTGCAAATTTTATTAATATCGTTTCAGTAGTTCCATCGCGGACAAACACGTGACACGTTATTTAATATATATATATTAAGATTAGCTTGTTTGGCAAAGGGAGATCTCCCGCCGAGCGAGGTCGTCCTGCCCGGGGAGCGGCCGCGCTCCAAATGACTTAGTTCGGAGCTTGTATATACTCTCGGATATTGAGAAAACTTCGATAGTGTGATTCAAGAATACCCATAGCACACTCTCTCTTGAACAGTTGCGGAAAGTCGCTATGTCACCCCCGGCTCAGACCGGAGGTCGATAACTTCGGTAATCCAACTGCAATCTTCGCTTACAAGTGCCTTTAAAGTCCTCACTCTACGATGAATCGAGTTGTGAGAGTGCAGACCTTGTGTTGCCCTCTGTCCACGGTGAGTCGAGATGTGAGGGCGAAACAAAGAGTAGAGATGCCCTCTATCCATGGTGAGTCGGGATGTGAGGGTAGGATGTGGAGGCGAGTAATGGCTACCCAAGCCATCTATGAAGTCCTTGGAAGCAGCTGTATCAGGAACAGGAAGCGTGTATATAGTGCGCTGCGATGAACCTGACGAGCTGATGAAGTGATGCTACAGTACATTCAGGGAGAGAAGGTGCGACTGATGAAGGTCAGAAGGGACGTATTCTTGTCCAAGGTCACCAGTTTGGCAAAGGGAGATCTCCCGACGGGCGAGGTGGTCATGCCCGGCGTGTGGCCGCGGTCCAACTGATTCAGTAGAGAGCTTTTACAAAGACAAAAACAAAGACATTTATTTGCACAAACATGGGTGTTTGCAAAGTTGTTTATATATATTTAGTTCGCGATATTTACCTTCATGAGGTATGCAAATATACAATGATAAAAATATAAAAGGAAAAAACTAAACTATAATACAATTACGAAATGTAGATTTACATCTATTTTACTATTATTTTTATTTGTCCCATATTGCGCCTTTTATAAATTAAAATTAAAATATTTATTTATTTATATTTCGGATCGGTTCCGATCGTCAGCTTTGGGTACCCATATCACAGGGTGTTTGTACACTGAGAGGAAAAAAAGCCGGCGAAAAAAAAAACGTCCCAGGTTTTTATGGAATTCCTTTATGCCGTTTTATCGTTTATGAAATCAGTGACTGAGTAATACGCCTTTTTCTGTAAATACGTTTTAAGTTCTTTTTTTAAATTCGTTGCCCGTTTTAATTTTGAGGAATTCCGGTAGACCGCTATATATTTTTGGTCCCATGCAAAAGACACTGTTATGATATTGTTTTGTTTTGGAAGCGATTGAACATAATTTACTGTTATGTCTTTGTATACATATATGTTACATATACATATATGGTCGGATATTCAGAAAACTTCGATAACGTGATTCAGAATACCCGTGGCGTCATCTTGAACAGTTGTGGAAAGTCGCTACAACGCCATTTAAAAATAATACCTATCTATCGCTCGCATCGTAGTGTATAACAATATGTGGTAGGATTATGCTTGAATGGGGAGACAATCTGAAAATAAATACAGTCACAGTTTGTGCGAGATATTTTAGCAGAAAAATAAAGCGTATTTGGCACACATAATCTAAACAAATACAACTGTGCAAATACGAGAATTTGAAATGAAAGATTGTGTCCTTGTCAAGATACCTATAGCCGTTGTTAAACCAAGTAAGTGGTCTTTAAAGATATCTAAATCTGATATATGGAATGGCTGATCTTTCTAACAAATTTGTTAGTTTAGGTTAAAGTTTATTGGGTTAGGTTGATGTCGCTCACAACGACTGTAAATCTATAGGCTAAGGAGTTATTGTAACAACGTTAAATGTTGTACATTGGGCGGACTTAATGTCGAGAGGCATTCTCTACTAGTCAAGCCCGGCTGATGGCTGGGGTTCAATCTGGGCAATATAAATTTTTTCATGCGTCAATTTTAGACGACCCACGTGGCGTGATACGCGAAGGAACCGTACAGTGAATAAAGAATATTTAATTTCATTTTATTAAAACAGGCTAGCAACCAACCCTTTCCTCCGGATCATAAGAGAACGGCTTTACTGCAAAAGTTAGTGCAATCAATGGTACTCTACGGTCGTCAACTAGAATAAGTATTATTACAGAAATTTCGTAGGTATACTAAGTATATTTTATTAGCATACATATAGCGTAGTTCATAACTCAATAACAAACTAATCTCTGATATATTATGGCTCTAATGCATCAAATCATGGTAACGGAATATAACGTCTGGAGTACCTAATCAATTAGTTTCAGTATAGGCGATGTGATTACCATTTACTAGCTATAATGTTATAGCTTGCTTTATAATAATTGTTACGTAACAAATATTTCTATAGAAACTAGTATATTAGTAACGGGTTGCAAAAAGGCAATTGTTGTAGTAAAGACATCTAGAAGCGCGCATGGTCCGGCGCGGGCGGTTAGCGTAGATCGCAATCTATGTAACTAAGCCTAACTGACGCGGTCGGATGTGAGGTGGGTGACCGCTAGTGGCAAAAAATTTCATGCTTGTTTCCGTGCTTCGGACAGAGGGCACGTTAAGCCGTCGTTCCCGGTTGTTGTCGATAGATAACAGTCGTTAAACCTTGTCGGAGGCCTTATGGCCGGTTTGAAAACATCCGACAGCGGGTTGGCCACCAACCCGCATTGGAGCAGCGTGGTGGAGTAAGCCCAATAGGGGGATGAGACCCGTGCCTAGCAGTGGGACGCAAAAAGGGTTGCAGCCAGTAAAGTCCTCAGACTCTCAAGTCAGGGTGTTAAGTTTCAAATTTTCTGGTTTCCTGGTTGGATCTGAGTGTGCAGATCCAAAAAGAAAGAAAAGATGTTACTCTACGAACTACAAAGTGAAGACGGTTTTGTAAAAATGGGTGCGTGCACCGGTGTTGCTGTTGTTGCCCCATTATTAATAAAAATAATAATTATTATTATTATTATCATATTATTACATCCCTATTCCCTTCACAATTTCGCAACAGTTTTGCAATTATCAAACCTTTAAAAGTAAACAGAAAATACATTGTTGATCTATTTGATAGTTTCTTTGATGACGGGTCTGTGTACCATGTCACGAAACTCCGTAGATAAGAATTATTATTTTCGCTCCATACAGCTCTGCGAAGGTCGACTATCCTTATAGAAGAAGGTCTTTTCTCCTTATCTTCTTTGACTATCCTTATAAAAGATTTCTACATGCGTGTGGACGAATAAAAAGACCGCACATTTGACCGATGTGACAATGTTAAAGAACTTTTCTCATCGTAAGCGAGAATCAGAAAATATCAAATAAGGCTTTGGATACTATACCTACACCTAAAAGTAGAATGCGTAGAGAAACCATTCTGATTTAAACAACATTTACGTATTCTTCTAAATAAAACACAGAGTCTCTGGTAACGTTTTGGCAAACGCTTACACCAAAAGATAACGTTGCTTTTATGGATTCTGCTCAAAGAGATATTTTTTTCAACCTATTTTATGTCCCACTGCTGGGCACAGGTCTCCTACTCACAAGTGAGGGATTTAGGCCATAGTATAATAGCCGTAACTGTTTCAGGAAATAATGAAAAACGCTATATAAAACAGAAGACAATACAGTGAGAAATGTTAAATAGCAAACTGTCGACTTAACGCAATAGTTACTATGCTGGATGTCCGGGTTTATATACCCAGAATTTGAATTATTAGTAATAATTTATGTCCTTAGTCTGAGTGTTTGTGTGTATTTGTGTGTATCCATGGTACCCGCGATACATGCGCGGTACAGAAACAATGACACGATTGTGAAAAATTATATTTTTTAACGTCAAAAAAAAACTTCAAACGGCAGACCGTAGTTTCATGCTCATTCTTTTTTGAACTATCCCATTCTACTCTCTTTTACCAGACTCTACAATCATGTGAAGCTTGGTTAGGTAAAATACGCTGGTATTTCGCTTATCGCTGTTAAAACGTAATCAGACGATACATTTTTCAACTTTAAGAAGTTTTTTCGTCTGTGTTAATAAATCACAGTGATTATTTACGTACAATCTTTTATGTATGTTTGACATCAATAAATCATTTCAGTGCTTTTTATTTTTTACATCCCTTCGATGTTTTCGACGATTTATGTTTTACGAACGTCAAACCTGATTAATGGGATTTACGGGTTGCGACAAAGTATTTAGTGATGAATTGTTGTTACTTATTTTGAGCAGTAAAATTACCAACAATATAAAATAAAAATTTATCACTAAATATTGTGGTTACTTTATTGTCAAAGCTAGCCTTCGGTATTGGCTTTTTGATCGAGCCCGAGTAGTGTGCCCGTGGAGCCAGAGTGTATGAATAATGTACATCCATACTATGATGCCTTATCAGCTTACTTTGTGTATTCAAGCCAATTTCCAACCATAAAAGAAGTTTAAAATAAAGAACCCTTAATGTTCTTTCAAGATATCCTATATGGTATTTTTCTATTACAAAGAGTATGTGTAATTAATTTGATTGTTAATGTGGAGGAAAAGGGGAGATCTCTCCCCAGACGATGTCACTGCCTGGGGACCGCGGTCCGAATGCTAAATTCGGACTATTTGTATACATGCTGAGAATCTAGGAAACTTCGATATCGTGATTCAGAATACGTCTTCTGATTGGCCAGTTCAGTGTAACGTAGGAATTCTATTGTTTGCAGTGTTCGCTCTGGCGTGGTCAGCGTTTCATGTAAGGCGCGTCTGTCATTACAGCAGGTATTGCGTCGCTACACATATGTTACCGGTCAAACCCAATTTTAAGATAAACTAGTTTGTCCTAGGCTAAACTAGTTCTTCCTACACGCGATAGGATAAACTGGTTTAACCTAGTTCAAACTGATTCATCCTAAGTCCGATAGAATAAACTAGTTTAGACTAGGCCAAACTGATATTAATACCCACACTCCAGGATAAACTGGTTCAGTCTAATCTCACTCGAGGATAAACTAGTACAGCCCAGTCTAAACTAATTTAGGGCAGATTTCATCAACGTCTCATATATCGTCATCAAATCATTAATTACTTACGAGTAAGCTCATTTTACGTGTCACCAACAATTAGAGGAAGCGAGTGTAAATAAACGAAGACTCTGAAATAACTTTAAGAACTGCAGCTACGAAACAATTAGAATTAATAGAATAGAATTGATAACTGAGTTGTAATTATTTCTTCCATCAAGAATAAAACTTGTTATTTGTTACAATTTGATTGTTTGTGTTACCAGTTATCTCTTAGCTTTAACAAAAACTTATTATCGTTTTAATAAAAATAATTATTTTTCCAATTACAATATATCTTATTCAGTTAATCTAGTAACTTCAGTTTTCTAGATATTCTTTAATGTTTAGACTAGGCCATACTACGAGTAGTTTATCCTGGAGTGCGTTATTTATATCAGGATAAACTAGTTTGGCCTAAACTATACTGGTTTATTCTATGGGTCATATGACGAATTAGTTTGGATTAGTATTAACCAGTTAATCCTATCGCGTACAGTGAATACTAGAACTAGCGAGTGAACTAGTTTAGCCTAGGAAAAACTAGTTTATTCTAAAAGCGGGTTTGGCTGGTAACACATACAAACATAAAATGGTAGTAGTAGTAGGCAGTTTGGTAGAAACTAAAACTAGAATAATCGTAAACATTAAACAAGAAACTGTTTTATGAAGATCGCGACTGGCGTAGAATGCAAGCAATCTACACAGCTCAGCAAAACGGGTGAAGTTGGGTGTGAGATAGATTATCGCTAGAGACAAATTTCATGCGAGTATTCTCGCTTCGGAAGGCACGATAACCCGTCTATCCCAGCTTTTATCGATAGATAGCAGTCGTTATACACAACATGTGTTTGAAACATCCGACTGCCGATTGCCCTCTAATCCGCATCTCCACCAACACGCATTGAGCAACGTGGTGTAGTATGCTCCAGGCAGGCAGTATGCTCCAGGTGTAGTATGTGATATGTAGTATGCCCAATAATGGGGAGTGACCCATGCCAAGCATCGGGATGCAAAAATGGTTTGCAGCTAACATACTATTGTATGTTTGTTAGTTTAAAAGGCGTAAATTTTAATACCGTTTTCACGGAAAAATGTCTCCTACAGAATTTTGGAAATTAATGTACTTTCCAGCGTATTAAAAGCGACGTTGATCTGTTTTGTCTGAAACAAAATAAATAAACCTTTTCTGTGGCGTTATTCACTTTTAGGCAGCTGTCGGAAATAATTTTATAATGCGTTAAAAGTTTTTTTTTTGTTTTGGCGTTTATTAATTACGCATATCTACGAGTATATATTAATACGTGAAAGAAAAACTTTGGATTCCTTTTTTTGAAAATTATGCTGACGGAAGAGAATTACATGCACAGTAAAAGTTCATACGAGAAGGAGTGCAGAAAGCTTTTTTTGTTATAATCATATAAAAATATATAACGTCACCGGTCGTACTCCGGTTAATTTCGGGTGCCCTACAACTTCTGGCCCGTACCGAGGTCCTTCATCATGAGCCATCGTGTGTGGTCGCTAGATGGGTGGTTTTATCGTCAAACAATTTTTTTTATTAGAATACACGTATTTAAGTGAGTCATACTACAAAATTCACTTTAAAAAAATCTAAAAGTTTTTTCAAGATTTTTTCTAAAAAATGGCTAAATGCAACAGGTATTGCAATACCTATTTGATTTGTAATATTATTATAATAAATTCCAGTATTTTTTAATAAATACTAATAGATAATAAATACTGGACGAAAAGTTTAGTAATTATATTACTATGTAACTATTATTATATTTGTACGCCATTACTGGTAGGGTAAGAGAACTATTTGTAAATTTATATTTAAGACCATTTGTACCTTACTTCACAAATAAATAATTGAATTAAATTGGATATTTGTTTGGATACGTGTTTGTTACTCAATAACGGAAGAACGACTCAACGGATCGGGATGAAGTGTAGCGTAGAGATAGGTTTTAGTTTGAAATAGCACATAGGCTACTTTTTATTCCAGAAATATGTACTATGGACAAAATAACAATCATACAGGTAAACTCAAATCACCCTAACAAACCCTAACGGATCACTAGTATTTCATAAAAGCAAGTCTCTTTTGACCTGAATTAAGCAGACTAAACAAAGAAACGTCATTATTTCTGAAGAGCGAAGAAAATATTAAGATTTTATTTTTTAATAAATTACGATAGAAGTTTTATTTAGATTCGTGGTTTGTTAGTTAAAGACCCTTCTGACGCTATAAGCTGATTACATTTTTATAGTCCCTCTGTAATGTATTGATCTCGCGTGTGATTGTACTTCTGCACTAGGACCATAATAATTCATTGTGAATTATAACCTTAAAATTTACATTAATTACAGGGCAATAAGAACAAAATTTATGTTTGATTCTTTTAACAAGAACATTTTATAACAGACTTAGTAGCCAGTAAATGAACTGTAAGGGTACCCCGCACACAAATTGTATTTACATCTGAGTTTATCGAGTTTGATCTCTCCAGAGGGCGCCACGATCGAATTAATACGTTACTTGGCTGATATTCGCTGCGCTGGGCTGTAAATGAATTTGCTCGGCTTTGCTGGCATAATGGGATTTATGCCGAAAGAAGATTGTACCTATATATGTATTGTTGGTGTGTTTTGAGGAAGTGTACGCCATAAGTCTGTCCCTTGACAGAAACTGGGCAAATACGATTTAAACTTCTACGGCGAAAGTTTCATACATTTATGAGTTAACCAACTTCGTTTCATATACCTAACATAAACAAAAAAAAAAAAACAAAATTCAAAATCAAAAATATTTATTTCATATTAGGAATACAAAATATTCGCTTAATGAATGTAATTTTTCCCGATCCTCGCCTTTAGGTGCCCGTTTGGGCTAGATGTTAAACTGAGAGAAAAAAGGCGGCGCAAAAAAACTCCCAGCAGCACTTTTTTTTAAAAGTACATATTATATATATCTTGTAGGTGGTGGAACTATTATGGTTCGCCCGGGGAAGTACCACCGCTGCACCCACTTTTGCCGTGAATCAATTCTATTGTGTTTCGGTGGAAAGGTGCAGTTGCCGGATACAATTACATGAGGCGACCACCAGCCTCCGTAGTAGCAGCGCAACTGCATACGACCTCAGACAATACTTACCTATGCTTGCTTGAGGTTGTATGAAGATGTCTATGGGCTGCAGCGACCACTTAACGCCACGTGGCCTCCATACTCGTCTGCTACTCCATTCAAATAAAAAAAAAACAAAAAAATCAACATAAAAAAACTCCCAGCAGCACTCTTTATGAAAAAGTATATATAAAATTGAAATAACAGTATGCCTGTGGGTCCTTAATGGACACACGTGACAGCTGAACGTATGAGACACTATAAAAGACAACCAAATCAAATTTCTAAAAATTGGAATGCATTGCCAGCTCATCTTTTTTTAATGCAAACCATCAGCTCACAAGGGGATGAAAAACGGTGGCAAAGTTTGTATGGGACAGCGTGATTCCTTAGTTCAATGTACGATACTTCAAATTTTGCATAAAAATTCTTTAACACAATTGATAGAAGACATATTTCGTATTATATCGAAACTCATCTTCTAATGGGGTTAAAAAGTGGTAGAAAGTTTTTTTTTTGGGAGTGATTTGCATCAATACTCCTTAGTGCTTTTAACCCCAAATAAAAATATTTTTTTTTTATAATATGTCAAACTTTGGTACGTCTTGCCGTATCGTTCAAAAATTTGACACACATGAAATATTGCCTCATCACATCATTGAGGAAGTTGTGGCAAAAATTTAAAGTCTACCGGACCATGTCGCGGGCGGCCACTAGTTTTATTATAATTGTTACTTTTAAGTGTAGAAGGATACATTTTAGGTATTTATTTTATATTGATTTTTGTTTTCGAAGCTCAATTGTTTATTTTAAAAGAAGATGAAATTGAATTTTGTTCAACTTTTTTTTAGTTTTATAACTGCATGTTTAGTAAAATGTTTATTTTCCTGTTAGTGAAAATATAAGTAAATAGCTGATTTTTACACACAATTCCGGGATTACACCAGGATCCCGGCAATATCTGAAGAAAGTCCCGAAATCCCGGGACTAGAAGAAAGGTCCGGGATCAAATTCCCTAGACTGGACAAAATGAGTTGCAGCCATAGTAAAAATATATTTCCCGTTTTTCTCATCATTCTAGCCTCAGTAGGTTTGAAAATAGAAGGAGGAGAGAACATTCAAAAATTTTCGTCGTCCTTGGCTCCCTCTGGTATACGGTTTACTCTTGCATAAACATGTGCGATTGGTGTCATGTAATATCGACCAACTCACACTTGGTCAGCGTGGTGGAACGTGACCTCCTCCCCTTTTCTATTCCTCTCAATGCTAAGACTCCTCTGCTTCTGTCCCCAACTTGAATGAAAAGAAGAGAATGAAAAAAATGTAGTTACAGTAAAATAAAATTACACACATAAGTACGTAAATTTGAAAATATTCTTTATCCTTATTTTTGTCAGTTTTGTGAGTGAGTGCGTAATTGTGTCTACGTACGAGTGCTTTCAAATTTCCTTCGCCTGAAGAAAATTAAGAAAATTGATCTTCCATTGAACCAGAAATAAACTACACACGAAGGTCAAACGTTCACAACTCAAAGGACGTCGGGAAGCAATTTATGTGCGCGCTTATATTCATTACTTCGCGTAATACATAGAAATACTCGCATATTTTTTTGATATACGCGAAATTGCTTTTAATGAAGCGACCAAACAACTTAAAGGACATGGACATGGATATTTCTAGAATTATATTCCACGAAAACGTATATAACACATTTCAAGTTGGATCTAATATTTTTATGATATGGGCAAAATTGCTTCTAATAAAGTGATTTTTCTAGAATTATTTTCCACGGTTTCATACCTATTTTCCAAATTAGAGCGAAACTTTATTGGTTCTTTACCTAAAACGTACCTTGTTCCTAATTATTGCTTATAAGATATTAATATTTAGATAAAGAATTACACGGTTAAAAGTAGAAAACAGAGATACCTAAGTACATTATATTTCATCCTCTATTGTTCACGATTTATTTATTTATTTATTTAACAGTTTATTACACCACATATAAAATGGTATAAAAGGCGGGCACTCTCTATTAGTCTACCTGTGGACGAAGACGATTGTTGTAGGTGGCATAGTAATTTTTAATCGACACTGGTCTAGAGTGTCAATAAGTGAATTGAGTGATTGTTGTAAGCATGTACAAATGAAAAACTGCCTGCACTGTCAATTTGACAAGAATCCTATATCATTTTGTATTAAAAAACATCTCCCATACAAAACAAACTCAAAAAGCCGGGAGTAATAAACCTCATGGAAGTCACATAGAGCAGCGTTATTTTTTTCAAGGGTTAAAAAAGGATCGTACAAGATCATATTCAGCTTAACCTTAGGTAACAGCTTTGTAATGGTTATAAAGTCACTAGAGGTAACTATATAACCGGTTTCACCTGCATAGTTCGAACTGTGTTTCGACAAGGAATGGCCACAAACTTGCATTCCCCAAGTGTAGGCTCCGCAAAAAGAGTCACTCTTTTGTCGGGATGTCTATCAGAATATAATAAAATCCCGGAAAGTGGTCAATCCCTTCCTTTGCACGGATTTAAAAAGAAAGTCAAACAAGTCCTGTGCCGCAAGGCTTATTACGATCTTAAGGACTATTTAATTGATAAAAAAGCTTGGGATTGAGCTGTAGTCCCACAAGGCTGTTTCTATAACTGATGTAAAAGATTTAAATCAATCAAACTGCCAATGTTAACAGATAGCTGTGGGACGACATTGACACATGCGGTAGCTGTCACGTATGTTCCTTATCTGCCCATAGCTACTCTGTAAGAAAGCTTATTATTGTATACCTCATATTTTAAAACAGGGCTGAAGTTTTTCTCCGTCTGCTCTTTTCTTCAGCTCAGCATTGCCTAAGCACACCCAGAGCAGACAGAACAAAAAAAACGTTCACTAAGAGTTTGTAAATGAACCATACAGTGAATAAAGAATATTTCATTTCATTTCATTTCATTTCATTTCATTTCATTAGAAAAAGTCAGTAAATTATCAATTTTCATTGTAGTTATGGTTCACTATTGTGGCTATAATGGCTTACACATTTTGGCTATAATGGCTTACACATTTTGGCTATAATGGCTTACACATGATACTGTGTCGGGTTTTTTTGTAGGCCTATTTCGCTATACGACCTTAAGTAGAACACACATAGATTGCGTATCCACTAGCCTCATATTGCATTGAAAGCTTTGACCGAGATAACTCGTTTCATTAAGAGCAATATGGCCTCCATTGCACGTTCTTAGTGAATAGTTTGAAGTTTCATCCTAAATTAAAAAATATGCAACGGAGATAAACATCAGCTAAGTGTTTGAGTTGCGATAATGCATTTCGTTCGAAGCAAGGTAGTCTGGAACCCACACGAAATCACTTATTCACAAATGCTTGAAAGGGTTCAGAAAACGTTTATGCGTTATCTGTACAAACGTATGTATGGATATTATCCTTATTTATACCCTTCGAAATTTATAATGGGTACAACAAATTATAATTCCCATTTCCCTGGAAGTTCGGAGGGTATATAATCAATTGGTTATCGTGTGCAAGGTTCTGCGGGGCGCTACCGACGGCTTAATATGCCCTCCAGAGCACGGAACCGCGCATGAAATTTTTTGCCACTAGCGGTCACTCATCTCACACCTGACCGCGCCCGTCTAGCATAGCTACATGGATCGCTTGCGTTCTACGCTAGCCGCTGGGTGCACGCTTACATCCCTGTTACTACTACAATAACAAAAAAAAAGTAGCTCTTAAAGTGTTACACACGCTTAGGAAATGGCAGTGATGTGCGAAATGTATGTATGTATTCATGAAATTATCCTACGAGCGAAATTTGTTTTATTTTTATTTTATTTTAACCTTTTCTTATGTCCCTCCCTTATGGCACAGGTCTCCTCTCTAGGCCATAGTCCAACGCACTGGCCAAGTGCGGATTGGTGGACGTCATTACGCGGATGCACGGCGATGGAGAATATCGTAATCAATTAAATATCACGATATTTTTCATCACCGTGGGGCAACAATAAATGTGCACATTACAAATTTATTTCTCAGAGGTGATTTGATCCCGGCATCGGTCGCGTCGAAGACCGCGGCTTTTTCCCACTCGGCCATCGCTGCTCATAAATTTGGTAACTAACCACTTTTTCATCTTCCGTTGATCAAAAGGATTGTGTAAAGTCATTCTTCGGATACACTATCGCAAGAGATATTATTATGTACTATCGTAAATGATATGTAGCTATAATATTTCAAGAGAGTACTAGAAGCCGGATCTGCCAGCAGTTCGCTTGATTTCTGACTTCATCGAGCGGTTAAACTGAATACACGGGATAATTTACGTTTATTGATATAGAACTTGCAAGTAAATCGCTATGAGTAAAGTTTTTTTTGGACGGATACTTTGAAAATAACCTGATTTACTTTTTAAAACAGGCTAACTTACTTATTCTAAGAATTACTATACTTTATCTTTGTTCAATTATTCACCGTCAAATTATTACAATTTTAGTATTATAATTGCGGCCGCCCGCGACTTCGTGCGCGTGGACGTTTTTTGCCCGGTGCCTAAGTTACTCCTTATTACATAAACTACTTGCCAATGAAAGTCCCGTCAAAATTGGTCCAGCCGTTTCAGAGATTAGCCGGAACAAACAGATAGACAGACAGACAAAAATTGTAAAAAAAATTATTTTGGTATATGTACCGTATATACATTCATATACATGTAGTAAAATGTGGTTATTTTAATATTACAAACAGATACTCCCATTTTATATATTTGTATAGATTTTTCTATATTACATCAATAGAACCTAAAAACTTTTTGCACATAAAAGTCGACCTTTTTGACGAAGAAAAGACATTAGTAATACGAGACCTAATAAAGTACAGCCGAAAGCCTGAAAATTAACATGTAATGTGAGGGTTATTCAAATGAAGGCAGCAAACATCACGTTTCTAATCTCGGCAAATTACATCGCTTACAACGGGACGTCGAACGTCGGCACCCCCGGAAATGTTGCTACCATTTCCGGTTCACACGTACATGAACAGGAGTGATTAATTGTTGAATTTAGTCAACATATTGGTATATTAAATTATTGGAGAAGAAAATATTCCGTGTAACATACCAATTATTTTGGTCTTACATACCAGAAATAGAATTTTATTTTAATTTAACGTATTAAATCATACAAATGTTAACCACTTTAAATGCAATACAGTAGATCAGTGTTTCCCATACACAATTCTGCCATGGCCCGGTAATTTGCACACTGCCCCTTCGCGACCCACTTAATACTTTTAAACCCAAGCTGGTTTGAGAAAAATAATAGACATTTATTAATGTAAAAAGGATTTAATTAATTCTACATACTTTGGTATCGCTTATTTAGATACTCAATTTTAGTACAAAGTATGGAGCTGCCGTTTATTTTATGTTAAAGAATTTAAGTTCGCGGAAAACGAGCGCGACCCGGTATTTTATGTTGACGGCCCAGTACCGGGTCGTAACGCGTCAAATAGGAAACACTGCAGTAGATGGTTTTATTGAACTTTATGTAACGTGTACGATACTTCTAATCCCATAAAATACTACCAAGGTTGCAACTATAGGCTGCAACCTTTTTTGCGTACCACTGCTGCGCACGGGTCTTTAATATTTATTATTGGGGAAGCCCACCCACCACGCTGTTGAAATGCTGGTTAATTGAGAAGCGGGTTAGTGACTAACACGCTGTCGGATATTTTAAAACCGCCCATAAGGCCTCTGACAATGTTAACAACCCAAAATCAACATTATGCGTGTTCTACCGACTTTACTATCGTGAGTCCTCCGAGGAACCTTTCAAATTGATATCTACGTCACCATTTTATAATTATACCACCAGACGAAGGTTATTTCGACCCGCACCATCTGGACTCTTGGCGGTTCTCCACAGTCCGCTTTGCACGGTCCTTTTACCACGGACGTTTAAGTTATGGTACTCTTCCAGCTAAGGCATTTCATGGACTATAACATGGGGTTCTTCAAGAAAGCTGTAAAAATAGCTCTCCTCCAAAGCCGGCAATGCTCGGGCGGCTCCCCTGGGGTTGCCCGTGTCCATAGGCGACGGTGATTGCTTAACACCACACGGCCCGTCTATATTTTTCTTCGGTTTATTTATATAAAAAAAATATAAAATAATATAAAATCAAAAACTTACAAAGTAGAACGTACTGTGAGTGTGATTCAAAATTAAATAAAGGCAACAAACATCATGTTTGTAATCGGCCATATTACATCTCTGACAACTAGAAGGCGGATGTCGGCGCCGGTGGCTTCTCTCATTTCCAGTCTATTCAAGCATAAACATGCGCGTCTGATGTTCTATCAAAATTTTCATCGAATTGGAACATTATTTGAAAAGAAAGCAATATTTATGCGTCCACTCAATACTTCTCTTACATGTATGTCTAAGACATATCTATATTTTCTCTTATTTATTTCATACATAAAAAATGCATAATTCTGTGACACAAAAATAAATGAACTGGTTTGTAATACTCGTAGTTAGAAATAAATCAATGTGAGATAAAAACACAACCTTAAAAGTCGAAACCTACAAATTGACATGTAAACCTATTATGTATTAAAATTGGCTTCATTTCAAAAGCAAGTAAATTGAATTTTAAAATTACGAGGGTAATAAAGCGACAAATAAAATAATTTGAAAGCCTTCAGATGGAAATTGGAATGAAAAGCATACAATGCGAGGGTTATTTAAATGAGCAGCAATCATCCTGTTTCTAATTTCGCCATATTACATGTCTGACAACAGAGAGACGGAAGTCGGCGCCGGTGGTTCCCCCATTTCCAGTTCACTCATGCGTAATCATTCGCGATTGATGTTCTGTCAAATTTTACCACTGATTGGAAACATTTGAGAGAGAAAAAACATTTTAGCAAATTAAGTGCAATAAAAAGAAAGTAAATAAAATTAACGAAACGTAATTGATTTGATAACATGTTGAAGTACGTCCGGAAAGATGTGATTTGTAGAGTATGTAATTTTCGTTTTCTGACTCATTTCAGGAACTTTCTATCAATAATCGTAAATATGTGTACAGTATCAATTATGAAAAGAGCAAACATTAAGAGCTTTCATTGAATTAAGAAAATTACACGACTTTTGGTAACTACATTGAAAATATTAATTGTTAAATGTTTTAAAAAGTTAAACACTGGGTGTTTAACTTATTAAAACACAATTTAATTGAAAATAGAGTATGCCTACTGCACTACTACTAGTTGAGTCACTCAACAGAACTCTACACTCAACTTTAGTTCGTTAAATGCTATGCTTCTGTAAATTATACTTTGCAAATACCTGCTTATTTGCCCTTGATTTTCCTACAAAATAGTCTTAAAAGTATAATTTATAAGGTTATAGTCCAGATTATAACCTTAATTATTACTAAAGTCAAAAACACTTCTATTTTACTATGAGAATAACATCATATGTATGTTTATCACGGAAGGATTTATTAGTTATTCAAAATTTCAGTTGTGTCTTTTTGTTCAACCAGATATTATTTAATAGCCAAAGCAATATGTTAAAAAACAAAAACATTAATTAACATTAATTACGTCCTACTTCTGGAAACGGATCTCTCGCCATTTCTAGGGAGGCCTGGAGCATATTCTTCTACGCAGCTACTGTATATAAGTAATTTTACTTCGAGAAAAACTGCATCTTCAGATCGCTGAAGATTTGTAACGCATACAAATCTCGCATCGTATGTTGATGACACAGGTACACATTTGCTTCACATGTTTGACAAACAAAAACGTCTAACTGCGTGATGTTACTAATGTCCTGCCTGCAGACGTCGTGTGTACACGCGCTAACGACCCATCATGTTATAACAACGAGTCATGGTCGAGTGTTGTGTTCATTACTACCATCATGCGCAGTTTTGCTGTATCAATATGTAAAGAAAATTCGAGCAGTGTGTAATGATAGTGATGACATAACGCTGATATTTTACTGTGTAACGTTGTACGATAAACGTCACTTAATATTAACATTTATTTACATTAATCACATATAATAATTGAAATAAACATTAAATTAAATTAAACCTAACTAAGTAAATAAAATATGAACATTAAAAAATTTATTAAATTATATAAATGTTGCAAGTTATGCACTTTCGTCCACGGCCGTACTTGTTTACGTGTTCGTGGATCGTGGAATCTTCCATTTTTTATGCAGGCGGGTCGTGGCGATCGACCATTCGTTATAAATATAATGCTCAGAACACGGCTTCTTCCTTCCTTCTCAGCAGACTCAAAGGGGCAATAGAGATAGCAGAAGGGATGGTACTGATGATCTCAAGATGAAGCGACTCTGTAGTGTTTGGCTGCATTTGTTGGCCAGTTAAGTGGGCAAATTCTACTGCCGTATCTATTCCTATGCAAAATAAACATGTTTTACAGTTTAACATTTTTGATTTGGATTATAGTAAGCCTTTGAGCGGATAAATTAATGAACGACTTACGATTTTGCAAGCCGGATCCAAGACTATCTCTTTCCCAAATATTTTGTTGAACTTCTCTGGTCGGTCACGAAAGTGCCTATCAAGTTCATAAGCTGTTCGTGGGTGAAAAGCCAAGCACAGCAGGCACTGCTCTGGAGAATTTCTCTTTTAAGCTGAGGTATATTGGTAGCTAACGTATGTTATCGATAGATAACAGTCGTGAAACGTTGTCGGAGGCCGTTTGGGTGTTTGGAAAATATCCGATAGTGTGTTGGCTGCTAATTAGGGGGGTGCGCGCGTTATTTGCAACTCCGTGGCTGCTAACAAGGATCTCCACCAACCCGCAATGAAACAGCATGTGCAATGCAAACTCCAAAACACCTCAGCATTGGTGAGAGCCCCTGGCCAGCAGTGAGACGCAAAAATGTTGCAGTCAGCCTGCGACAATACACGTAGATACACTTCGTTGTTCCTCGATTGCACCTTAGTCAAGATTTACTCTTTCAATTACTCTCTCTCAAAGGTAAATTTACCCACTTGAATCACTTGTCGTATATCTTGTCGCTTGAAATGTGTATAATTACACCTATGTACTGTACAAATTAAATGACATTATGTTAACGAGTCACGGTAAAATGTTCAGATTACAAAGTCGCAGTATACGCAGCATTTGTCAAGCAATTAATATTGTAGTAAGTCTTTTGCTTTTATTGATGTACATGCTTAACGTGGCGGTATTACAGTATAGGCAATTCAGATGTATTGTGTTGCACTGCTAATGGTGTAATATTATTATCATTTGCTGTTATTTGACAGCCTCCGTGGCGCAGTGGGTGATGAGCCGACTGCGAAGCGTGAGGTCGTGGGTTCGATCCCCACCCAGGACATATATTTGTGTGATGAACATGACTATTTGTTCTGTGTCTGGGTGTTAAATTATCTATTTAAGTATTAATTTAGAATTATATATGTATGTTTATCAGCTTTCTGATTACCATAGTACAAGCTCTGCTTAGTTTGGAATCAGATGGCGTTGTGTGAATTGTCCAAAGATATTTATTATTATTATTTATTATTATTATATGCATTTAGGTGTTCACATCACAACGTCTTACTCGTGGCCATATAAGACTACGATTTCGGAGACCCCATTTAAACCTTGTGTGCACTTCTAACAAATTGTTATATTGCGTATACGGCTGCAACTCTTTTCCCTCCCCATTATTGGGGAGGCCTGGAGCTTACTCCACCTCAGCTGCTCCAATGCGGGTGGCCAGCCCACTGTCGGATGTTTTTAAGCCGCCCATAAGGCCTCCGATAAGGTTTAACGACTGTTATCTATCGACAACAACCGGGACCGACGGCTTAACGTGCCCTCCGAAGCACGGAAACGCGCATGAAATTTTTGCCACTAGCCACCCATCTCACACCCGACTGCGCCTGATTGGCTTCGGTGCAAATCGCTTGCGTTCTACGCTAGCCGCCGGGCCATGCACACTCCATATTACGTATATTTAAAAACGTTATTTTCCCTGATAATAGGTACTTTCTGTATGTACCGAGCCCATAGATGGGTCAAAAGTTTTTTTTTTTTAAATAAAGACCGTGTTATGTTAGGTGGCCGTTACAGTTCATAGTCTTCTAAATTCAACAACATACAAGCTCCTATTTTATCTTAGATCGTCTTCAGTCGTGTTTCTACGACTACATAGAGTTTAACGGTAACTAATCTTCCTAACCGCAGCAGGAAAGCTGGGCATCGGAAGAGGATCTACCACATTCCTCCAACCCGTATGAGGTACAAGGCAGTGGACGCGGGGGCGTCAATCGCCTCATATGAAGACCTTGAGGTGGCGCGCACATATTCGTGCGCCCCCTAAAAATTATGAGACTATTGCTGGCGTAGTCGCGGAAAAATGTGAGAGCGTACCGGTGAACCTAACGAAAAGCTGATCACCCGGTTTTACCCGGTTGGAGTCCGGTATGAACTCTCTGATACAGACAGAATATAAGTCTGTGGTTACCCTCGTAACGGAAGGTTATCCGTGACGAATTTCTTCACATAAAAAGGTGAATTTCTTCACATAAAAAGGTGAATTTCTTCACATAAAAAGGTGAATTTCTTCACATAAAAAGGTGAATTTCTTCACATAAAAAGGTGTCTTAACGGTCGCATTATATAAGCGGGTCCGGCAACCACACATATATAAAGGAATTGCTACCAGTCAGCTTGAAGTTTAAGACTATTACTGGTTTCAGATTCTGAGGGAAGCTTAAATACACCGCTTACTCAAGATCTATTTCACGGAAATTGAAACGCTCAAAGGACTATTATGTTTACGCTACTACAGAAATTTCGTCAGATCGCTTTCAATTTAATACGATTTTATTTATAGGATTTCGTGATTTTTGATTAAAGGAAATCGATTTTAAGCAACTTTTTTACAGCAAGAACTTCTTGAATTATCTTATAAAAAGAAAGTTCAGAAAGAAAATAGGTATGTGTTTAGGGCACTGGCTGACATTTTTCATGTCAATTCCGTCGTGGGTAGTCATTAATTCACAAAACTGCAACTGCTCTTGTTTGTGTAAAATTCGCTAAAATTATTCAAATTTCAGATACTGGAAGCTTACTGATTAAAATCAGTCATGAATCATTCCTGGATTTACAGGACCTTGGTTTAGTTTTATAGGTGTATTAATTTTTATAATAATACTAATATTTTTATTAAATAAGTCTTCTTATTGATTTTATTAATTATTAATATTTGACAGAATTTCAATGTATTAATTTTCATTTAATATTTTATTCTATTGGACCGGAGAAGAACCACTGCTGCACCCATATTTTCTGCTGTGAAGTAATTCTATTTATTTCAATCCGTATTTTAGTATTTTGACGACCCGTGTGGCCGGGTGGCAAAAAAAGGGTTGCAGCCGAGCCAAACTTCAAGCCTAACCAGGCTTGAAGTCCTACGATACTCCAAAGCGGCCTGCTGCTGGATGTTTTCAAGCCGCCCATAACGTCCCATCGCCGTAATATGCCCTCCGAAGCATGGAAACGTGCATAAAATTTGTTACTAGCGGTCACCCGTAACACACCCTATCGCGTCCTTTTGGCTGAGCTGAGTAGATCGCTTGCATTCTACTCCACCCGCTGGGCCATACAGGCTTCACTACTGCTTTTAAATAAAAAAAAATCGGTTGTCTGTAAAGTCTGTTTACTGACGATAGTTGAACGTGACAACGTCATAAGAAAAAACTTGTTGCTATAAACAATTGACACCACATTCACTTTTCACTGCACTTCATACTTGACAAAAACATGTAAATGTATTATTGTATAGCAGCTGTCCACGCAGACGCATCGCTCACTCAAGTAGGAGAGAGACAGATGTCGAACGCTACCGAACGCGGAGGCCGATTGTGCCTCTTAGTCGCTCGTACCGCGCTCTCGCTTGCACTTCAAGCCTTAAATGGAACGCCTCAGAGCGAGGTAACGCCGCATAGGTCATGTTTTTTCGTGCGTGCAGCCGGCTCCATCGAATTATAAGACGTTGTCACGTCAAAATGTTACGATGATGGTAACTGATGGTTACAACAATAAGAAATATCTGTAATCGACAGTCATTCCGCTCAAAATTTCCACAACTAAGTACGATCTGATATACCCAAAATTACAATATAAGTGGATTCTTGTCGCTAGAAAACGGCCCTACTCATATTAAATGGGTACAATAAGGTCGTAACCTACGTCCTTTCATCTTTTTAGCGGTTTTATGGATTACGCGCCACTTTTTATCTACCTTCGTCAGGCTCCATTACAGGGCTCACTCTGAAGGAGTGTAGGTGACATAAAATATCAATAATACTTAAATCCGCTACCAGCAAAATGTACTTGTATACAAGACCATAAAAAGTTTTGTAAAAACTAATTAGTGATTAAGTGAGTGATGAAGCTGTTGTTAAACGATGATGTTAGTGATGAAGCACGCATGACCCGGTGGCGAGCGTAGAACGCAAGCGATCTAGGCAGCTAAGCCAAACGGGTGCGGTCTGGTGTGAGATGGGTGACCGCTAGTGGCAAAAATTTCATGCCAGTTTCCGTACTTCAGGGGGCACGTTAAGCCGTCCGTCCCGGTTTTTGTCGATTGATAATAGTCGTTAAACCTTATCAGAGGCCTTATGGGCGGTTTGAAAACATCCGAAAGCGGGTTGGCCACTAACCCGTATCTCCACCTACCCGCATTGGAGCAGCGTGGTGGAGTAAGCTCCAGGCCTTCCCAATAAGGGGGAGAGACCCGTGCCCAGCAGTGGGACGCAAAAAGGGCTGCAGCTAATTAGTAATTAAATAAAAGGTCAAAGAAGGTACACCCACGATACAAAGAAAGTATCGCGATTTTATCTCCATTCCATTGTGCAACTATAACTGTATCAGGTATGGCAATTTTTGGCCTATACAGTTAATGTAACAGTAAATTATCTCAACTGAGGTGATAAACTACCGCTACGCAACTAAAGTTCTCGAAATGACAATATAAATGGTCTCGTCGCAACAAAACGGCTTAAATATGAGCAATATTAAAAAGGTATAATAAGGTCGTAAGTCGTAACCTGCGTCCTTTCATCTTTTTAGCGGTTTTATGGATCATACGCCGCTTTTTATCTACCTTCGTCAGGCTCCATTACAAGACTCACTGTTAAGTATAGATGACATAAAATATCAATAATACTTAATCAGCCCTGTGCGAACGATTAACAAAGAATTTTCTAAGGGTTCTGTACTTGAAAAGAAAGTTCTATGATTGATTAACAATGACTTTTCTTATGGTTCGGTACTTCAAAACCAAAAAAATAATCCCTAAAAATATTTTCGCTATATGATTTTTCAACTTTCTTTTTCTTAGGAACGCATGGATTCATGTTGAAAGTAACATTAAATAAACAGTTTTGTAGCAATCATAATGAAATTTCAAAAAATCTACAACAATTTACACGAAAAAAAACACTTTAAGTTTAGTACAGTAGAATAAACGAGAAAATTTAGTTAATCATCTTCTGACCTTACAAATGTGAGAGGAACTTTATAATTACGAATTTAACAAGTCAAATCAATTTTAAGTAAATTATCGATGTTTTTTTTTTCAACCTTTTTTTTGTGGGACATAAAAAAAGGTGCTGGGCACAGGTCTCCTCTCACACTCTCACAAGTGAGAGGGATTTAGGCCATAGTCCACCACGCTGGCCAACTGCGGATTGGTGGACGTCATGCTTTCGAGAAATTATAAATTTCTCTCAGGCATGCACGGCAATGGAGAACATCGTAATCAATTAAATATCACGATATTTTCAATCACCGTGGAGCAACGATAAATGCGCACATTACAAATTTATTTGTCAGAGGTTTTGAACCGAGGTTTTGAACCGAGGATTTGAACCCGGGATCGGTCGCGTCGAAGACCGCGGCTTTTTACCACTCGGCCAATTATCGATGTAAATTTTATCAATTCGAGCCCTGTAAATTTCTTACTCCATTACAAAGAAAACTGTATATTAAAAAAAATATAGTACCTAATAAGGTAATCGGCTGCAATCGCCGCTAAAACTATTTATTCCGGAATTACCAGAGACAGAGCAAAAATCCGACCGGATGGTTTGCAAAATTAAATAGCTTTTGTAATGAAGGTATCGGCGATCGAATATTCACGTAAAAGGTCGTCCATTTCATGCCACATTTCATAAGTTGCTCAGCGTTGCGTTAGTAATAGCATTCTGTTTCAGCGTACTCTGTAAGCTTCAGTATGTGAGCATTTTCGGACAATCACATAAAAAAAGCGGGTTCCACTCCGGTAGTGCCGGCAGAAGTAAAAACTTGAACATTAACGTTGTGCATTTTTGATATTTTAGAATGGATAGGGAATAATTTCGCACGAATTGCTTTTAATATCAGTATTATTTTTCATCTAGTATTTTCAGTAGGTTTTCACTAGTATTTTTATAAAGTACTCACTCATTTTCTTTCACTATATCTTCGCCACTTTTTTCATTAATAGATGCACTTTGTTTAATGACCATATTTTAAATACTTGATAAAAACGAATTTTACAAGTCATTTTACAGTCGAGCCATCAGCTGTCACTCCTCCGTTTTCACCCATCACATTTTTCACCCATCCCAAAAAAATGCACAACGCCGCTAAAGAAGTTTTCACTCCAAAAACAAAAGTAAAAACAAAGATAGGTAGCTATGTTATACCGCCAAAAAATAGTCCCTTGAAATCTAGCACATGATTCTCTCATATGACGACCGCGTGGCGCAATGGTTACCATGCCGGACTGCCAATCGAAGGGTCCCGGGTTCGATTCCCGGCGAAGGAGAAATTTAAATGATGAGTTTAAATTTCTGTTCTCGGTCTGGGTGTTTATGTTTCTGTCTCTGTGTGTGTCCATGGTACCCACGACACAGGGTATGTCTACCCTACTGTGGGGCTATGAGTGTGAAACGTTATTTTTATTTTTATTTATTTATTTTACGCGCCAGCTCTCTTGCCATTTAACGTGTGTCGAACTATTTCAAAACATTCGTGGGACGATTTTGAAATAATATTTCATACACTTAGGGCCTCTTTCACCACCTTCAAGTAAAGTGACAAGTACGCTAATTTTCAGTTAAAGTCACCCGTAACTTCAATTTCATTTTCACGATGTTCGAGTAGCACTAATTATAATATGATAAACTGACCCGTAAGTACTCATAGCTTTTACTTGCCAATTAACTTTACTTGGGGCGTAACTAATCAACACTTTACTTGGAGATGATGAACGAGGCCCTTGTTGTGTAGGTACTAATTTTTTATTTTTACATTGATCTTCGATGACTTATTAAATCTTTCATTGATGACTGAGGAGCTTCTACTCATAACAGACGGTATCAAAAAAATATTCGGAACAAGGAAAATAAAGGCTCACAACTTTTATTCTTAGCTTTGTTCCTGTGTGTAGACTATAATCTTACTGCAAACAGTATTTTTTTTAAAACGCCGTTTTCTGTCAAACATTGTTCATCTGCAGAAGTCCATCCACAACCGTTGCATTTTTTCCTATATTATTTCAAAATGGTAGTTTAGTAGTTTGTAACTTTGTATTTATTTCCATGTCAGGTGACATCTTTATCATGAAATGAACGATATGCGAAGTACTTCTTCCGGGTAGTAGCCCTGAACGTGAAAGAAGGGATATTTGCCAAAAAGCTGCTTCCCTTCAATCCAAAAGGAACATGCAAAATTTGAGCTTCATTGCGTGCATTAATTTCATCTATACCTTGATATATCAGTCGGTGAATCGTCAGTTGTCCTTTTTAAAGTAGCTTCAGTCATTTGTAGACATTGTAAACGTCAGATAGAATGACGAGTCGAACGCTGTAGAAATTATGGAAGTTATAGAAAGTTATTATACACTAGCCTTCCGCCAGCGGCTTCGCCCGCGTGGACCCGTTTTATAGGTTCCCGTAGGATAAAAACCCTCCTATGTCCTTTCCCAAGGTCCACTCTATCTGTGTTCCAAATATCATTAAAATTGGTTCATTAGTTTAAGCGAGAAAGCGTAACAGACAGACAGACAGAGTTACTTTCGAATTTATATTAGTAGGGATAGCGGCCGCCCGCGACTTCGTCCGCGTGGATGTTTGATTGTTTGAACACGTTAATCTCAGGAATTGAAAAATTATTTTTGTGTTGAATAGTCCAGTTATTAGGGAAGTCTATAAGCTATATAACATCATGCTATGCGACATTAAACTCCTCCAACGATGTATTCTGTGCTCCAACGCACACACGCACACTGTTTTGATAGATATGATCTTTGACGTTAGGAACACACACACCTACATTGCTTAGACAACAGTGAGTGCTTGTAATTTAATATGAACATTATACAATAGCAATAAAGCTCAAATTGACTACGTTTTAGTTAGAAAACATTTGTATGGGAAAAACAAAAGGGCTGTTTTTATGGTTTTTCCGGCAATTATTCGAATTTTTCTCGCCGTAAAAACCATCCTTGAACTTCAATGAACATTTAATAAAAACAATTGGCCAAATTGGTCTAGGCGTTGTTGAGTTATGCGCTTACCAACACATTTTAGGTTCATTTTTATATTAAAGAAGATTATGTCTGTAATGGAAACTTTATACACAATTTTAACATACTTATCAAGGATCAATAACATAGTTCATAGCAATGCAATAGTATTGTAAAGCGTAAAGTTTCAAATTAATCCGATATCTTGAAGTACGTTAAAAATGTGTTCAAAGTTTCCGTTACAGACGTTACGTTACGAGTCCATAACGTCCTAAATGTCAAAAAAATCCAAGTAAAAATCAAAGATAAATTAGGATTTTTATTTAATTAAGTGGCGTCTTTTTTGAGATATAAAACTGATAATATAATCCTTCTACCTTAGAATAAATACGTATAGAATGAGTGTCTTCATACAAACGCGCTGTCAAAATTGAAGCACTAAATAGATTCCTACAGCTGTCACATCTGACAAACAAAATATTTTTATTTTGACCAAATTAACCATAAAATGCTACAAAATATTGAAAACACTGTGAAATGTTATTTTATTTGACTTCTTTTGTTTTTAAAAAGTGTTGTGATAAAATTTAACCTTAAGTCTTACGGAACGACCCGGCGTTTGGTGTCATTAATAGCACCAATCAACATGCTTCAATTTGGGCGCGCCAACTTGGTTTCTTTAATGTACTTAATTGTAATTATTCTAAGCCTTCTACTCATATCCTTCAATAAACGATTAATAAGTTACTCTTATTTAAATAAATAAATAATATATAAATATCTTTGGACAATTCACACAACACCATCTGATTCCAAACTAAGCAGAACTTGTACTATGGTAATCAGAAAGCTGATAAACATACTTATATAATTATAATACATACTTAAATAGATAAATTAACACCCAGACACAGAACAAATAGTCATGTTCATCACACAAATATTTGTCCTGGGTGGGGATCGAACCCACGACCTCACGCTTCGCAGTCGGCTCATCACCCACTACGCCACGGAGGCTGTGTTTTTTACTTCTAATGTAGTTTTTTCACAAAGGCGTGTTTTTTTTTAGTTTATAAACTATTATGATAACATTGATAACATAAGATTCCTCATTCTATGCCTAATACTACCTCTATTAGACCTTGTTTGTTCACAATTGACATTCCGGAACGTTACAACAGCGTACGGTCCGCTAAAAGCATTCATTCCGGTATTATTGGATACAAGCAGAAACCCAATCCTGATTGCTAGCAAATAGCTTTTGTAATGAGGTGTAGTGGCATATTGGACATTCAAGGGAGGTCGTTCGTTTTAGCTTTCTCTTCGTAAATTCGGACATTTTTTGGGTAGGTTTACAGACTCTGTGAAATATGGTTTTCCGGAAAAAAAATAGTAACATTAAACATTTAGCAGCTTCCTTATCGTAATGACTTTAAGATATCCATAAAAATATAAAACAAAATTTTGAATAATCCAACACTGAGGTCTGAAAATGCTACTGAGGTTTAAAATTACTCAAAGTTAAATATCTATCTATCTAAGGGCAAAGTTTTTAAATATCTACTTAGAATCTACTCCGCAGGCTTCAGTTTTCAAATTTCAGGTAGACATTTCACATTTTTTGAAAACTGACCTTCCGCCAGCGGTTTCGCCCGAGTGGACCCATTTTATTGGTTCCAGTAGAATAAAAAGCATCCTATTTCCTTTCCCAAGGTCCATTCTATCTGTGTTACAAATTTCATTAAATTGGTTCGGTAGTTTAAGCGGGAAAGCGTAGCAGACAGACAGACAGAGTTAATTTCGAATTTATAATATTAGTACGGACTTGCTATACCCTACGCGCGTTGCTACGATACTTGGTCGTGCCAACTCAGAAACCTTTGTGGGCTCATGCACAACACTTTGCTGAAGATAATGACATGATTGAATGCATAGTTTGGCCGGAACCCTTTATGCGTCCCACTGCTGGGCACGGGTCTCTCCCCATTATTGGGGAGACCTCGAGCTTACTCCACCACGCTGCTCCAATGCGGGTTGGTGGAGATGCGGGTTAGTGGCCAACCCGCTGTCGGATGTTTTCAAACCGCCCATAAGGCCTCCGACAAGGTTTAACGACTGTTATCTATCGACAACAACCGGGACCGACGGCTTAACGTGCCCTCCGAAGCACGGAAACGCGCATGAAATTTTTTGCCACTAGCGGTCACCCATCACACATCCGACCGCGCCCGTTTGGCTTAGTTGCATAGATCGTTTGCGTTCTACGCTAACCACCGGGCCATGCGCGCTTCGAATGCATAGTTTACGATTCTATAAAGGACATACAGACAAACATTCATTTATATATATATATATATAGATAGAAGATAGATAAACGTCGTCATCCCACGGTGACTGGCCTACACTCTTAAAGGATCACACAGTGCAACGAAACTAGTCGGGCAATCCCAATTAAAATACTTAAGAGTTATGCCGTATAGTACAATGAAGAAAATTCCAAGTAATTATCAGTTTCTTATTTATAACATACATTTAAATTACAAAGATTTTAGAGTGGCTGCAACCCTTTTTGCGTCCCACTGCTGGGCACGGGTCTCTCTCCATTGCCGCTCCAATGCCAATTGATGGAGATGCGGGTTAGTAGCCAACTCGCCGTCGGATGTTATCAAACCGCCCATAAGGCCTCCGACAAGGTTTAACGACTGTTATCCATCGACAACACCGGGACCGACGGCTTAACGTGCCCTCCGAAGCACGGAAACACGCATGAAATTTTTTGCCACTTGCGGTCACTCATCTCACACCCGACCGCGTCCGTTTGGCTTAGTTGCATAGATCGCTTGCGTTCTACGCTAACCGCCGGGCCATGCGCGCTTTAATTTCAAAGTAATTTCCATTTAATATTCCACTTGGATCCATTTATTCTTGTTAATTATTAAAACGTGACCCGAGTTAATATTTGTGAAAGTTCCAATTTATTTATTAATCACTAGATTCCCCTTGATTAATATTACAGTATTTTTAATGGATAAAAGGTCCTCATCCTGTTGTTAACCTGAAGCGCAAATAGCTGCTTATGCAGAAGAAAAATGAGCAGCTACAATGAATAATGGGCACGGTAGATAGATGTGGGTGACAGTTATTGTCATCTAATCTCATGCTTGATCACATGTTCAATTTTTTTTAAATTTAAATGGAGTGGCGGACGAGTAGGTATGTAGTCAACGAGGTGTTAAGTAGAGTACTTTAACTAGAGTGGATATCTACAGAACTTCTTAAACATGACAAAGACAAAGACGAATATTTTTTTACACAAATATAAGTGTTTACAAAATATGTTAATACATATTTAGTACGCCATATTTACCTTCATGAGGTATGCTAACATTACAAAGATAAAAGAAAAAACTAAAGTAACTATAACACAATTTATAAAAATGTACGTTTACGAGTATTATCATTATTATTATTTTATTTGATCACACATTACGCCTTTAAAATTTTAATTTTTTATTTATTTAAATATGTATTTGTTAATTTGTTTGATTTTTAATCATTTATTCATATTTATATATCTTTCCACCCCGTATTGGAGCAGCGTGGTGGAGTAAGCTCCAGGCCTCCCCAATAATGGGGAGAGACCCGTGCCCAGCAGTGGGACGCAAAAAGGGTTGCAGCCATTTATCTTTCGGATCGGATCTGATCGTCAGATTTGTGTACCCTTTATTGCAGTGTTTTTGTACACTGAGACGAAAAAAGCCGGCGGGAAGAAAAACCTCCCAGTTTTTATAGAATTCATATATGCCGTTTTATCATTGAGATTTGTCTGAGATCTCATTAATGCACTGCTACATTGTCGTCTCATAGCAACCGCATTTTCCCACAAAAACACTTTAAGCGCATTAAACCGTCATTCTCGGTTTGTTGCCAAATTGCCAACATATCATAAGCGCTAAGAATTATCGAAGGCCTTAGTTTGGCCATTTGAAACTTCTGACAGCTGATTGGACACTAACCCTGGTCTGCTGCTGGAGCTACGGGATTAATGGCGTTTCTTAATCTTGTTAATTAATTCTGAGTTGATCCTGAGACAATTTTGTAAAGTAGAAGTTTAATATAAAGTTCTGATGGAAATTATGAAAACAAATTTTAGAGTCGTTTCCTTTACTTACCAGGAATTTAACGGTTCATTTTTGCAGTAATTTTCTTGCTACAGACCTTTTATCTGCCAATCTGCTCCTTTAATTATTAAACGGTTCCTGACCTAATATTTGTAATTTATACGAGCTAATTTAATACCTTTAAACGAGCAATTCTTGTATATAGGTACCTATATACAAAGTACCTATATACAAATCTCGGAAACGGCTCCAACAATTTTCATGATATTTAGTACCCAGGGGGTTTCGAAGGAGATAAATCGATCCAGCTAGGTTTCATTTGTAAGAAATTGTCGTTTTATCAACTTAAATATTATTATAAACTGAGAGATAATACTTCCAGACATCTTTTGAAGAGTAGTGAAGCGCGCATGGCCCGGTGGTTAGCGTAGAACGCAAGCGATCTAACTAAGCCAAACGGTCGCGGTCGGGTGTGAGATGGGTGACCGCTAGTGGCAAAAAAAATTCATGCGCGTTTCCGTGCTTCGTAGGCGACGTTAAGCCGTCGGTCGCGGTTGTGTTCGATAGATAACAGTCGTTAAACCTTGTCAGAGGCCATATGGGCGGTTTGAAAATATCCGACAGCGGGTTGGCCACTAACCGGCATCTCCACCAGCCTGCATTGGAGCAGCGTGGTAGAGTAAGTTCCAGGCCTCCCCAATAATGGGGAGAGACCCGTGCCCAGCAGTGGGACGCAAAAAGCTAGATGTTCGGTCATCCGGGTACTTATTTATTATTTACCTATAAGCGATTCATTCCCATTGAACCGTTGCTTCGGTTACATTTCAACAGTCTATAGTCGCTAAACCTCACAGGCTTTTGGGCGGTTGAAACATCGGTTATAGGATTAGGCATTTACCATGACGCATGCGACTACCGGATTGACGGCGTTTTATAATTAACGATAAGACTGAGTTTATCGGTGTAAATGTTTATAATTCTGTTTTGATGAAAACAATACTTACATCAACAAATTTTAATTATCTATAATTACTACGAAATTTTGACATTTTAGCAGTAATTTACCCGTTCTAGACCTTTTATCCACTGGTCTCCTTTAATTATTAAAACGGATCCAGACCCAATGTTTGTTGGGTGCCCATTATTTATTATTAGCGATATCCATTAAGCCGTCGCTTCGCTTCACTTTCAACAGATTAAAGTTGCTAAGTACTATTGGATTATGGGCAGTTTGATACAAGGGACAGAGGGTCGTGTGCCTGTGTCGCATGGGAATATGGAATTAAGAGCGGTTCTCAAAAGACCAATTACATTTCTTGACATAAAATGTAATAGGCATTTTAAGCGAAGAGGCCTGATGCAAACGCTTAAACGTGAAGCTTCACTGTTCTCTATACAAAACGCGACAAGTGCGACACATACTTGAGCGCTTTGTGAATGAAATACGGATTAAATCATCCTACTAATACTATAAATGCGAAGTAAGTTTGTTTGTTATTCTTTCACGCGAAAACTACTCAACCGATCATCATGAAACTTTGCACATATATTTTTGGAGTATTCAGAAGTAAAATAGGATACTTTAAAAAAATAACGCGGGTGAAACCGCGGTGCACAGCAAGTACCTACTTAATACTTAATATTATTAACGCGAAAGTTTGTAAGTATGGATGTTCGTTGCTCTTTCACGTAAAAACTACTGAATGGATTTAATGAAACTTCACAGTAATATAGCTCATACATCAGAATTACACATAGGCTACAATTTATAAAGATATTGTGTGAATTGTCCAAAATATTATTATGTCGATAAGTGTCAAGTAAGTAGGAAAAAATCTGCCATCTGCGAGCTATTAGGGCGTGCGCTGCCAAAAAAAAAACATTAAAAAAACATTACACACTCATTGCCCCACAGTAAGGTAATTAATACCTTGTGTCGTGGGTACCATGGACACATACAAAGACAAGAACACAAACACCCAGACCGAGAACAGAAATTTAAATTTATCATTCAAATTTCTGTTTCGCCGGGAATCGAACCCGGGACCCCTCGATTGGCAGTCCGGCATGGTAACCGTTGCGCCACGCGGGTCGTCCAAAACCGGTAGATTTAGACATAATGTAATGTATGATGGAAATGTTTATCTTTTAACAATTGACCTAAATGGTTCGTGATGTCACAAACCATTTTCTCGTACACAATGTATGAAGATGTCACGTTTTGACAGCCCATTAAAAGTATCTCAATTGATTTCCGGCCATCCAAGACCGGATTTTCCCGCTCCAATCCTTTTATCCGTCTATCATTGTAAAAACGTGACCTGATCCGAAATTCGTGAAACATGTAATTATTTTACTTATTAATTACTGACGATTCCCAGCAGTTTAATCTTCTTTTTTCTTTGCTTCAGAAATATCCGGTGTACTTTTCTGTAGCCTTACAATAATAAATAAATAATAATAATAATAATAATAATGATTTATTCATGAAAACTTAAAAATACATGGTGCAAGTACATGAGCTATGGCACAGGTTTTTTTTAACATAAACACATACATACGTGTACATTAGTTAATATAACAAGAAAAGAAAAGAGATAGAACTAAACTTAATATAAGAAATAAATTCAATACTATCATATCTAACTTTTGAAATTTCAGATTTTTGTGTGTGATTGTGTATGTGTGTGTGTGTGTGTGTGTGTGTGTGTGTTGAGCGCGATAAATATCAATTAAAAAATAATCATTGAGCGGCGTTGGCCGAGTGGACCGCGGTCTCCGACGCGGGAGATGCCGGGCTTAAATCCTCGGCGCGCACCTCTGACATAAGAAAGTAATGTGCGCATTTCATCGCTGCTTCACGGTGATGAAAAATATTGTGATATTTAATTGTTTCGATGTTATCCATCGACATTCTCGAAGGTATGATGTCCACCAATCCGCACTAGGCCCGCGTGGAGGACTATAGCCTAAATCAATCTCACTTGTTAGAGACCTGTGCAGCAGTGGGACATAAAAAAGGTTAAAAAAAATAATCACTTCACACTCATAACCTTGTTCCTGACTCGTGATTTCCAGTATCGTGGGTACCATAAACACAGACCAAGGTATGAACCGATTTATGTGTTAATCGTTAAGCGCGTTATTCGGCCGGATATAACGAAGTGTGGAGGGTTTATTTGGCTCTATTTGCTTATTCGCACGCATAACGCATATGCGCGAAAAGCAAATCCCTTCTCATATAAGGTATTGTATGTTTGTCACGTCGACATGAAGTGTACGAATGTTTGTTATTCGCTCACATACAAATATTTGGATGAATACAGCGTAGCCGTACTTTTCTGTAGGTATCCTTGACAATCTGTTACAGTATATTTTAATCGGTAGAGTAATTAGTCTTTGTAGTATAAGACGAGAATGTAACGTGGTATTAAGTGGTCCCTGCTTTGGTCTTCAATGCTTTGAGGTTCACGCAAGAAAAGAAATACCTTTTATACTCGTATATAGTTTTATCATAACACAAATTGATTACTACATTTCTAACCAGCTAAGATTCACTGAACAAAACATGTGAACTGATCCTTTACAACCCTCTTAATCCCTAACCACCATTTTTAATCAACATTAACTTTTAACTTGCTATGAAACTGAGTTAACAACAACTACAGCGCTATATAAAGAGATTTAAAACCCAAATGTTCTCAACTCCGTTCGGGTAATGGGATAAAGCCATTTCTAAAATAGGTTTACGATCAATTAAGTAAGTTTCGCCTTCAGAGGCTAAACAAGTGAGCTATAGAGCGCGAAAAACGTTCACCAATTATTATAGTGTAGATCTAAGCAAAAATTGTTTGGAAAATTGTATATTTATATGTTTAACGACGAGTGAAATTTGGTATTTTTTTAATAAGTGGATATATGTGAGAAATGTTACCAAAGTTATTAGTTGTTGACTACAAGATCAATGAATGCGCCATATCTAAAAAAAATATTACAAGAGCTTAGATTGCTTAGATTCACTTAATTTTCGGCCACACTTCCACAAAGTAGCATTCAGACAAGATTCTATTGTAATTGAGGTTAGGTGCAGATGTACGGTAAAGTGCAGAAGTATTGTAGCATTATACACAGTAGGAAGAACTTGTTGGTTGCATATATTATGATCTTCTTACACGAGCAGCTCACACACGCTAAGAACATAAATAAAAATACTTTATGACCAGGAATAGGATGAATCATCGTAAATCGACCAAAAGTGCGGAAAAGACCAAATCGACAAAAACACCAGCTTTAAACCCTGGTTATACAGAAACTCTACGATCATTTAACTGTTTGATTTAATAAAATTACTAGTCGTAGTAAAATACTACAACTAACATCGGCGTAAGTTTCGACTTCATGCGCCTGGTTGTTGTTCAGACTCGCTAACGCCCGCTCTATACCTCGCTTATGTACTCTAAGGTTTGCCCCATTCCGAAGCGTCTGATATCTTTTGTGATGATTTTCACTATAAACAACACGTCTTAAACAGACAAGAGAATGACGCTTTGAAAGATACTTATCAGCTATTGTTCTTAAAATGTTAAATTAGAGCCTGAACGACGACATTTTCACCTGCTAAGTGTTTACTTGTTTAGCTGAAATTGTTTTTGTTGTTAATTAAAGCATTATTATAAGGGCGTTCAATTTAGTTGCAATGATTGGACTTTAGTTGCTGGGACGACTTCAATGATAAAGCTCCGAATTGAGTCAGTTGGAGCGCGGCCGCTTCCTGGGTATGACCACCCAGAATTGCTACCACATGCCAAAATTGTTTTACAATATACATCCCAACTAATATTATAAATTCGAAAGTAACTCTGCCTGCCTGTCTGTCTGTCTGTCTGTCTGTCTGTCTGTCTGTCTGTCTGTCTGTCTGTCTGTCTGTCTGCTACGCATTCCTGCCTTACCACTGAACCAATTTTAATTAAATTTCGAACACAGATAGACTGCAGTACCTGGGAAAGGATAGGATGGTTTTTATCCTACGGGAACCTATAAAACGGGTCCACGCGGGTGAAGCCGCTGGCGGAAGACTAGTAATTTATATAAGATCCATTTCATTTGAAACCCATTTTAAGAGTGTTTTACAGAACATATAATTCGATTGTCACGGCGGCCACAATGGTTTTATAACAATCAGTCATCAGAACTATAGTGAAGTAAATGTGATTCCAAACTTCAGCTCCATTGAACATTCGGAAGTGGGACAAATTCACCTTGCAAAATTTGGCCAAACCAAACAGGGCAAACTAATAAAAGCTTGTAAAAATAGTAGCTCTGATCTCCCTGAGGATACATTCATGAATAGGAGAAAAGTGCTGGTTCCCCAAAGGCTGATAGGCTGATAAGACCAGCTGATGTGAATATGGCCAGCAACCGCATATTTTTACAAAAATAACAAAATTGCTTCACAGAAAACTATAGGAATTTAATTTACAAATGAAATAAAAATAATATCACTCAAGAAATATTTGTTGTTTGTGCGTTCCATATCATTCAAAGTGGACCGCGCAGCAAATTGCTATGTAATGTAGTTAGCTTGTCCATTTCAATCAAATCGACCCTTTTGTATGAAGAAGTTTCCTTTTAGGGAGATTACAGTACAGAATAATTTATGTGAGATCAATATTTTTAATTTGGAACTTCTTTAAAGTGGATCTTCTAGTCAGAACTCTGGCTGTAATTGACTACATTTTTAAATGGCCAATATATAAATTAATACGAGTAACTCTCCACACTAGGATTACCTATCTATGTCGTAGATACAATGGACACGCACATAGACATGTGATTTAATTTTTACCTGCTAAATATAAAACGTACAGGCACCGTAATTAAGTCCCTGTAGCTTCGGGATTAAGAATAGAGCTACGGTATCCCCAGCCTGATCGTAAGAGGCGTCTAACTAGGCGACTAAGAGAGTGGGAGCTGGACCCGTCCAGCCAGCAGCCCCGGGAAGGACGGCGGTGTGGGCGTGGCCACATGCCGCTGTGAGCGCCTGAGCGTGCAGGAGAGCGCATCTGCTCTCCCGAAATGGGCCCGTTCTGGGGCGCCGCGCGTGGAGATCACCGGTGCATTCCAATGGAGATTCCGGAGTCCTCCTCTAGTGCAGAGGCACGCCACCGAGAGGGTTTTAGTGCGGTACAAATCCCACATAACCCGGTATCCTCTCCCAAGGTGCTGGGTACCTTTTGAAGGTTTAGGTAATACCTTTCTGGTATCGGGGGGAAACTATAGTAATGTATATTTTTTATACCATCAGAAAGTAGAGATTTCAACGAACAAAAAACACACCAACTTTTTTAAATGACGTGAGAATTTTCGATTGAAAATTAGGGTGCTTTTTCGATATTAATTCAAAATAAGGTGAAAAAATGAATATTTTAAATCAAAACTGTATGTTTGGGATATACAAAGGTAAGTGTTCACCAAATATTGTGAATTTTTATTTTTGCAAAAGATAAAAATAAAAAACCAAAAACTCGATTATTTGAATTTTTCAAATAAATTTTGAGGTTTATGTGAAAAAAGTGTAGAAACAAAAGTTGTAGATCTTTTCATTACCTACAACTTTGCCCTTTAACTTTTTTTCATAGGACCCGTAGTTTTGCCGGAAATCGAGATAAACCGTTTTTTACCCTTTAAAGCTCCCCTTCCCAACCTCAGATCGCCCGTAATTTATTTTTCCTTTAATTTTTGTTATATTCTCTACCTTTTCCAATAGGTTTCATTCTACTACAATTTTTTGGTCTCAAAAATTATTCACTCTAGTCTATAGTGGCATTAAAGCAAAATATCTGAGCTTTTAGATTCGATCCATTATTAAGTACTCTTGGCTGCAACCATTTTTGCGTCCCACTGCTGGGCACGGGTCTTTCCATTATTGGGGAGGCCTGGAGCTTACTCCACCACGCTGCTCCAATGCGGGTTGGTGGCGATGCGGGTTAGTGGCCAACCCGCTGTCGGATGTTTTCAAACCGTCCATAAGGCCACCGACAAGGTTTAACGACTGTTATCTATCGACAACAACCGGGACCGACGGCTTAACGTGCCCTTCGAAGCACGGAAACGCGCATGAATTTTTTTCGCCACTAGCGGTCACCCTTGTCACACCCGACCGCGCCCGTTATGCAACTAAGCCAGTTGCATATGTAGATCATTTGTGTTCTACGCTTACCGTCGGACCATGCGTCACACCATATAGGTTTTAATTTCCTTTCGAGTGTAAAATTTGCGGAAATTTACGGCATGAACGGCTGTTTTTATTGCGCTGGCTTAAAAGTTTGATTTTTACACAGCTCTAAGGGACAGTAGATTTGAGTAGGTATTTGATATAAAATCCGGCTTGATACCTCCAATCGTTCCTGAGGAAATAGCCTAGAGAGAATAGAGGGGCCTTGACAGACAGAATGACAACAAAGTGATCCTATAAGGGTTCCGTTTTTTCCATTCGAGGTACGGAGCCCTAAAAACGAAAATACAACACTATTTTCCTCACATCGCAGAGTCATCCACACCCTGAAGTACGATAAATTTCCGTACACCCGCATCATATAAAATAATATTACCGTTTCAAAATTTTGCAATTTCCATTAAATTTTAATCATATGAAAAGCATTGTGCCCTTAACCATATAAACTTAAGTAATTAGTGATCGCTAATTATATTAATGGGTTGACGATAATCTAAAAAGCCAGCTTGTAACTCGAGTATTACGAGTACATAATTATGTCCCTACTTAAAACTATTAAGTACACTTACATATATGTATATTAAAACTTCAAGATAATTAAAAAGAGGGAAATAATTTTATTTAGAAAGTAATAACTTCCTTCGTTTTACAATTTTCACAATTAATTAATACACATCTGGAAAATGAATAAACCGATTTTGATGGATCTCATACTTCTCCCAAGTTGAAGTAAGTGAAGATACATAAAAAAACAACGGGTTGCACTCCGGTAGTGCCAGCAGAAGTAAAAACCTGAGCATTAACGTTGTTCATTTATCATATTTTGGAATGGTTAGGAAATAATTTCGCACGAATTGCTTTTAGTATAAGTATTATTTTTCATCTAGTATTTTCAGTAGGTTTTCATTTAGTATTTTTATACAATACTCACTCATTTTCTTTGACTATTTCATCGTCACTTTTTTCATTAATAGATGCACTTTGTTCAATGTCCATATTTTAAATAAACGTTACACACTCATAGCCCCACAGTAAGATAATTAATACCCTGTGTCGTGGGTACCATGGACACATACAAAGACAGTAACACAAACATCCAGACCGAGAACAGAAATTTAAACTCATCATTCTGTTTCACCGGGAATCGAACCCGGGACCCCTCGATTGGCAGTTCGGCATGGTAACCGTTGCGCCACGCGGGTCGTCTACTAAATACTTAATATAAACGAATTTTACAAGTAAAGACAGTCCAGCCATCAGCTGTCACCCCTCCGTCTTACGAATATTCGATCAGGCCACGTATCCTGACGCGAGTTTTCATTTTTTACCCTTCCCAAAAAAGTGCACAACGCCAACGCCAAGAAGATTTCACTTCAATAACAAAGAATAAGTAATTAAATGTACTGAACTGACTGCTTCCCTCTCCTGGACACGGGTCTATCGGCCTATTGTTGGGGAAGCCTAGAGATTAATTTACCATGCTGGTCCAATGCGAGTTGGTGTTTTCGAATCGCTCATAAGGGTGCGTTTCCATAGACGCGGAGCTGGGCGAGGCGGTGCTTAGCGGTGCATGGATTGACCAATCACTATGCTCGAAATCTCCGCTCCGCCTCAATGGAAACAGCACGAGCGGCGTGGAGCAGAGCTGAACGGATATTCATAAAAATACAGCGAGGCGATGCGGAGCGGAGCACAGCGGGCATTGGGGTGCGGACACCTCCGCTTCACTACTCCGCTCTGCTCCGCTTCAGTGGAAACACTCACCACTTTTCACGGCTCTTCTCCCCTCCTCTCCGTCCAATGGAAACGCACCCTAAGTCCTCCAGCAAAACTATTGATAACAACCGGGACAACGGCTTGACGTACCCTTGGAAGCAGAGAAACCCACTAGCGGTCACTCATCTCACACGCGAACGTGCCTGCGGTAGTCGAAGAGCCATGCGCACTTCATGGCCATCTGAAAATCTCAATTCATGAAAATCTGTACGTAGTCAAACATTTATAAGGTTGATGATATTTATTATATTGCTTACACATCATGTACTTGGCAAGGTTTATAAATAACTATTATCCATTCAAGTGTCATTTTTTTATTGGAATGGAGTAGCAGACGAGCATGCAGGACACGTGGTGTTAAGTGGTCGCTGCAGCCGATGGACATCTACATACAACCTCAAGGAAGCATAGGTAAGTCTTGTCTGAAGTTCTATGCAGTTGCGCTGCTACTCCGGAGGCTGGTGGTCGCCTCATATAAGTGTGGCCGGCAATTGCACCTTTCGTGCAGAAGAAATTGTGGCAGAAGTGGGTGCAGCGGTTCTACCACCTACCACGTACCATTGCGTTGCTTTCCTTAAATATAGAGCAAGTAATTCACCTCCTCGCATTTGAGCAGCGTCGTGGAGTAAGCTACAGACAGGCCTCCCAAATAATAATGGGAAGAGACCCGTGCCCCAGCAGTGGGACGCAAAAAGAGTTGCAGCAGTAATAAATCATTATTTTTTCATTTTTATCAAGACTTCACCGGGATAAAAGGCAGGCCCCTGGCTTGGCAGGCCATGATCTTAACCTTACTCTATTCAAAAAATCAAAATAACCATAACCAACAGATCAAAAGATTTTTGAATAGACGACTTCCACGCCGCAACCCGGTATTCCGAAGATAAAAGAGTGTTCTTCCTTAGAAAAACAAATACACTGTCGTTAAACACAACTGTCTACCGTAAAACTTATATAAATTATAAAGATCGATGTCTTGAAAATAGCGTTACGTAAACATTATCGATGCAATAATCTCTCGGAAAGAAAAACACTTGTGTACACATTAGCGTAAGTATATAGCATGATTCCTACCTTGATGGTATATAGTGTAAGCCTAATTTGTAATTTGAACATAAAAAGTTGTACATTTGATTAACGCCCGATTAGATTACTCGTTCGTTGGCAGCCATCTTTATTGTTTACTACCCAAGATGGCTGCCTACAAACCAAACCATCGGCAGTCAGTCGCTAGCCATCGTGGAGGACAGACCTCTCTAAGTAATTTCCTAAGTGTGTAATTGTGAGTGGTGAAGGTATAGTGGAGTATCGTCTGAAAAGGTCAGTGTATTATATCTAATATATATAAATATATGAGTATTTACTTGCTATTAAATAATGAGATGCGAGTAAAGGAAAAATAGTGTATTTAATCGTTATTTTATAATTTGGAATCGAATAAAACGTTATTATCAGTTCTTTTATTTATTCCTCTGTAAGGCAATAGTTCCTTACAACTCAGAAGTGCGATCAGCGAATTTTTATTTTAATAAAATTCGTATAACCCACCCCAATTTTTTTTCTTTTATTAGTCACAGTTTATCTTTACTTAATATTGATTAACCGTTTTATTCGTTTCCTTCATACATTCGTAATTAATTGGAAAGCTCTTAGATATAACGATGCAATTGGAGAACTTTGTTCATTGAAGTAGATATTCCAAGGGGATATTAAATGTAAATAATTATAAATAAAGTGAAAATTACGCTTTAAATGTTTAGTACGAAAGTATTTGCTAGATTTCTTTTAAAGTTTAAGGGTATCAGGGGTTGAATCATATAAAATATATAAATATATATATATAATATATAAAATATATATAGCTTGCATAGGAGAGAAAAGATTTTGTGAATTATGAGTATCGGATCTAATCTCGGTTTACTTTTTAATGGGGTAAACAGGTTTTAAGACTACATAATTAAACAGTGGTAATTCATTTCTTCTCCATGTAAAGTCTCCTTTACTTGAGACTGTGATTGGGAGTCTGTCCATGATAACTCCCAAGAGAAAAAAGCGAGCATAGAAATTTGTTCTTATTTTTGTGTATAAAGAAAAGAAAATCTGTGAACCAAATGTTCTACAATTATTATTAGACTTCTCACATGAATAAAACGTTCCTAGATCCGAGCTTTCTAAGGTCTCATTATTGAATAGTTGAAGTTCGTGTGATTGTACTTTCTGTTTTAGTTTAATGATTTACACAGTGAAGCGCTTTGGAGAGAATACAATGAGTAAATTGGTGATTGGAAGCTCTTCATCCGGGATAGTTCGAGCGGCCGCTGAGGGTTCACCCGATTCTTGCGAGGTTTTGTTAATAAAAGTATAAACTAGGTGGTGATTGAAAATTCGCTCGTTCATTCCATTTGAGTGGGGCTATAATTATTAATATATACATAGTTAATAGTTTTGATACCGCTTGACTTGGATAGAAAAGTCATGTTATTTTGATGGAATTTTTCATTGGATATCGAGTTGTAGCACTTACGGTACAATCACTCATCGATATAAGACTATATTTGTTATGTGGATACTATTAAATTCACACTCTTCCTGCGTAGTCATTACTTGTGGTTCTCAGAGAACTGGGGCAGGTATGGTTTGGGGTTTTGGGCCAGGTCTGTTGAGATCGTTTGGAGTAAGGGGATACAACCATTTCAATATGAAATTATTAGGTTGAACGTACGATAGCTCTGATGAAAATTTTCTTAGGAGGCTTCAAAATGTTATAACTGTAATATAATTCTTCATACTTCCGCCTTTGCAAGTGCGCAGAATCATTGAAAGGTTAAGTGTCGCTAGAACATACACTGAATTTCCGATTTTACTTTTCTTTAAAAGTCTTCGGTATCGTTTCTGTGCTGCGAAGCAATGAATGGACCATAGAAGGTGTGCGTTCATAGTCCTTTTCAAGACCTTGAAAAGGACTGGAGGAAGATTGGGGAAGGAGGCCGTTTGTCTGTAGCGTGTTGCGGGCAAATTACCTACGGGGTGTAATCGTTTCGTTAGCGATGTCGAATTGTAGAGATTTACACTAAAAGAAGTGATAAATTCATTAAAGTACTGAGACATTAATTACTGTTAAAATAATTATTTAAAAAAAATTAGAAGCGGGGCACAATGGTTGAAATAAAATGACAGAGTACAGAAAGATGAGATTATTAATTGGTTGCTTTAATTGGGAGGAAGCGTTTTATTTTTCAACTAGAGGTTTAGGCGTTAGAAGGGGTCAGTAAATTATCAATTTTTATTGTAGTTATGATTAATTATTTTGGCTATAATGAGATATCTAATATAAACTGGAATAGTAGGAATATTTAAAATAAACATTTTCATCATGCATTACATATGCGTAACTCTAGTGGTTTTGGCAGGGCGCGCCGGAGTGGCTCGCAAATGGTAGATTTTTTTTCCCTACTTACTTGACAGTTATCGTCATATTTTGGATAAACTGTGGTCTATGTGTTATTCTGATGTATAAGCTATATTATTGTGGGATTTCGTTGAAATCCATTCAGTAGTTTTTACGTGAAGGAGTAACAGGCATCCATACTTACAAACTTTCGCGTTTATAATATTAAGTATGGACAAAAACACTGTATAGTGGGCTATACAGTGTTTTTGTCTACACCATCGATGTCTACACTCGATATTAAAGGACTTGCGGGGGTGATTCGAATGAAATGTGAAGTCGATATGCGGGTATTTGTGGAAATGAGAATGATGTAGTCATTCAGAAATTCTAGTGGTTTCTGGGTTCAGTCATTGCAAACATACACTAAAGTTACACCCGTTGGATTGTGTTACATAACTGTGTAAGACTATCGGTGGCCTGTGGAACTCTTAGCCTCCATACTAAGTGTTGGATACGTTAAAAGTCTAAATAGAAATGGGATAAAATAAAAGGGAAATGCGTGTGCTTTATAATTATTAAAACGTGTATCTATTTGTTCATATCAACAAGTGTATCTGCGTGGTTCGGTGGAGTGATTTAATCTATATGACTAGATCTTGTTAAGGTGTTCAAACTAACGAACTAACGAAAAATCTAATGGGAGTCGATCCGGTCTAAATCAATTGGGACACTTTTATTGAGCTGACTGAAATGAAATGAAATGAAATGAAATGAAATGAAACTTGATATCCTCATACATTTTGTGTGCCCAAATGATTTGTGACGTCGCAAATCATTAAATTTTTATTGATTTAGAGGACGATAAAAATCAGGTATAAAAATAAATTAACAATTATTATATCCTGCTTTGTAAGCGTGGTTTAGTCAAATCTTTTTCTTTTAAAATACCAATTTTGAATTTGTGCAACGGGTTCATGACCCCATTTTGTTTTGTGAAGATAAAATCTTTTAGTCTCTGTATAACGTTATCGTTGTTTTCAAATAATGCTTATATTTCTGTAATTTACAATCAATCTCTTGACAAATATTAGTTTTGATGGTGGGACGGATTAGGAGATGAAAGGTTGTGAATACATCCCTATTTAGCTAAATAGGCATTCATAGCTATGAATACAGGGTTTTGCAGTGGGAATTGTAATGAGATGTGTATTGGAATATCGATACCTTCCCGCAGCTGTTTGGTTTCGTTTGAAGATAATAAAATTGTTGGTCTTTGCGATTTTATCGCCTGAAATGCGTGGTATCCGAAAGTTAGATTCTGTTTTCCTCTAGGTACCGATTATTCATTAGTTTCCGATAAAGTGATTGTTCATACATTTTCCATAGGTTAAAGTAAAAATATGAGAGTTTTCTGGCATCAACGCCCATATTATGACAGATTAGAAGCGACTTGAGATCGTACATATTACCATGCGTATACACAGGCTGTCTTAGTTTTTAATTTGAATATCAAAGTGGTTACATACTCAACAGTGATTTATTTTGTCCGTTTATTTAATGAGTCATTGTACTTATAAAATGTAATGAATTTATCATAAATTAAAATCACCCTATTACTATTACCCATCCATTGATTTCGCATATATAAGTTTCAGATACAGAACCCAGTGTGAATAAGGACCTATGTGCAATTTTGAGGTAACAAGTCTGAATACTAATGAACAATATCTAATGAAAAGGTTGGATTTGGAATATACTCATTGAGATGTCGAGGATACTGGTAAATTGGTGCAATCAAGCGTAAGTGAATAGATGTAAGATGACATTTTGAAGTTGGACCAGGGTGTTGGAGTTTTGTGTTATTAGGTAGATTTATGGGGGCTAACGGGCCTTTAGATCTATTTGTGCAAATATGATGTGACAAGTTCTAATAATCATAATCATTCATTTCCAAATATATTTATAATAAATGGTCATATTCAAAGTCAATTCCTACATATTATGGCTATACACCCATCATTAACTAATTCAAGAGTTAGATTTGGATTAAGTACCTATAACAAACTGGTCACGAGATTCTAAACGTAATTATGATGAACCTAACAAGTTTCAATGTTAATTAGTAATATCTAATGGTAAAGTTAGATTTTAAATATACCATGATCTCCCACGGCGGTCAAGCGAAATAAATTTTAGATGTAATTTCGAGGTTGGATAAGACCGTTGAAGTGTTTGTGTTAACGTATTTTTTAATTAAGTTTTTCTGTTTACATGTGAGGAAGCTTAAAAGAGCCTGCGTGTAAGACAAAGCCACATGTACTCATTGCGTGCTGAACTGGTGGAGAAGCGGAAGGCAGAGTCGCAAATACATTAATAAATCTTATAATATTATACTTGTCATTATGGCATAGTTAAGTGAGAGAGCGGCAATGTGCCTTCGGGTGAGGCAAAGCCGTAAGCACTTATATCGTCTATTCTAAAAATTAACGTTATTATACAGTAATAATTGATTTTACATTTGGAGAAAAGTTAAAAAAAATACTTTATATTGGAAAAGGTTGTATTTGATAACTTAATAATGTACATAACTTCCGCCAGCGGCATCGCCCGCTTGGATCCGTTTTATGGATGTAAGATAAAAAAATAGCCTGTTCGCTATTCCAGGCTGTAGGTATGTAACTTTCTTCCATCCATTTGAAATACGACGTAAGACGATATTGCCGTTTAAAATCATAGGCGTTTATCCAGCGCCTTAAATTTCATCAAAATTGGTTCAGTAGTTTAAGCGGAACGCGTAACAGACAGGCAGACAGACAGTTATTTTCGAATTTATAATATTAAAGTATGGATAGAAATTAATTCAATATAAAATGATTCTTTTTGCTGTTACTGTTTTGGGTTTTATACAGTTTTGAGCTTTATATAGTTTAGAGTTTAATTGATGTTAATTTTTGGAGTAGACGATCTATAACTTTATAAATGAAGTGAGGGAGCGTAAGGGAGTCTGTGGCTCAGGCAAAGACGCAAGCACTTATGACATAATAAATCGAGTGAGGGAGCGTAAGGGAGTCTGTGGGTCAGGCAAAGACGCAAGCACTTATGACATAATAAATCGAGTGAGGGAGCGTAAGGGAGTCTGTGGGTCAGGCAAAGACGCAAGCACTTATGACATAATAAATATATAACGGTCTACCGGAATTCCTCAAAATTAAAACGGGCAACGAATTTAAAAACGTATTTACTAAAAAAGGCGTATTACTCTGTCACTGATTTCATAAACGATAAAACGGCATAAAGGAATTCCATAAAAACCTGGGAGGTTTTTTTTCCGCCAGCTTTTTTTCCTCTCAGTGTACAAACATCCTGTGATATGGGTACCCAAAGCTGACGATCGGAACCGATCCGAAATATAAATAAATAAATATTTTAATTTATAAAAGGCGCAATATGGGAAAAATAAAAATAATATAAAATAAAATAGATGTAAATGTACATTTCGTTATTGTGAAGTTTTTCCTTTTATATTTTTAACATTGTATATTTGCATACCTCATGAAAGTAAATATGACGAACTAAATATATATAAACAACTTTGTAAACACCCATATTTGTGCAAATAAATGTCTTTGTCTTATAAAAATGTTATACATAAATTGTATTATATGTAAATTATTTATGTTTTATAGTAATGTTAGCTGATATTACTGAGACTACTTACTATTGCTTACTTTGCTTACTTATTATTTATTATTATGCTGAGACCTGTGCCCAGCAGTGGGACATAAAAAAAAAGGTTGAAAAAAAATATTGCTAGTATAACTGCTGGTAAAACGAGTGAATTGGGATAAGAGAATAGAACCATGAATGAAATTTATACGTAAAATTTAAATTTGTTATTTTGACACCTACATAGAAGTGAAAAATATTGATGTGTCCATTCAGTAGATACTTAAAGCAAGTGAAACTCTGTTGATTTTTTTTTGTAACTTGAGAGCGACGGGACTTCGCTTTAGCAGGATGGCCGAGCTGTAAGCCTAATTTGTAATTTGAACATAAAAAGTTGTACATTTGATTAACGCCCGATTAGATTACTCGTTCGTTGGCAGCCATCTTTATTGTTTACTACCCAAGATGGCTGCCTACAAACCAAACCATCGGCAGTCAGTCGCTAGCCATCGTGGAGGACAGACCTCTCTAAGTAATTTCCTAAGTGTGTAATTGTGAGTGGTGAAGGTATAGTGGAGTATCGTCTGAAAAGGTCAGTGTATTATATCTAATATATATAAATATATGAGTATTTACTTGCTATTAAATAATGAGATGCGAGTAAAGGAAAAATAGTGTATTTAATCGTTATTTTATAATTTGGAATCGAATAAAACGTTATTAATCAGTATCAGTTCTTTTATTTATTCCTCTGTAAGGCAATAGTTCCTTACAATAGGTAGTGATTCATTGAAGCGCGCATGGCGCCGGGCGATTTGCGTATACATCGATGCTGCATCGCGTTTTGGCAATTGGGCGCGGCATCGGAATGGCACTGGCTATCCTAACGTGGAAAAATGAGTGTTAAGAGCAATGATATTTTAAATTCTTGTTTTATATATTTAATATCATTGGTTAAGAGTAATAAATTTACGCTAACTCAAACTGCACTATAATGAATCACTATATTATGGCTGCAACCCTTTTTACGTCCCACTGCTGCACACGAGTCTCTCCCCATTAATGGGTAGGCCTGGAGCTTACTCCACCACACTGCTCCAATGCGGGTTGGTGGAGATGCGGATTAGTGGCCAGCCCGCTGTCGGATGTTTTCAAACCGCCCATAAGGCCTCCGACAAGGTTTAACGACTGTTATCTATCGATAACAACCGGGACCGACGGCTTAACGTGCCTTCCGAAGCACGGAAACGCGCATGATTTTTTTTGCCACTAGCGGTCACCCATCTCACACCTGACCGCGCCCGTTTGGCTTAGTTGCATAGATCGCTTGCGTTCTACGCTCGCCGCCGGACCATGCACCCTTCTAAGCTCTTATTTGCTGAATAATATTACTGTTGGACAACAGCCTTTGGAGGAGGGGGCATTGCATCGTCGTCCCTATAAAAAGAGCGGGGCGAGTAGCGCTCGCACAGTCAACGTTCGGTTCTCTGGCAGGGCGAAGCTCTGCCGGATTGACACTAGACGCGTATTATTTCTTTAAAAATAAGTGGTTTAGTGGTTGTTGTAGTTTCATAATTAATAAGTGGTGAAAGTGAATTATTTCTGAAACGGCAAATTTTTATAATTACCTAGTTATTAATTACTTTGTGTTATGTGAAATTCTCTTTGCGTGAATAAATAATTTTGTTTTTTTAAGCGTTTCCATTTCTGATTCCTAAAATTACATTTATCACGTTACAATACATTTCTGACAGGTACGAGACTAAGTATGTTTAATTGATATAGAGCTCATTAGTCACGAACTCACGACGATTATAATAATCTTTTTGCACGAAAACATTGATTGATTACTTTTTGACAAATGTTCGTTGTGTCACAAAAATATACGGCCTACATTTTGGTGATGTTAAAGTAAAATGTGTCACAAAAGTGATGATTAGATGTTATTTATTATTTGCTCGCTACTATTGAAAATTACGGTGATGGATATATATTTTGTAGACATTACAGACAAAATCCTCCTTCTCTCCTCCTTTAATGCGATTTCTTTCGTCAATTTTCATGATTTTTGGTCAAAGGGATAATTTTATTTAACACGTGGATTTTTTTACCAGATACTGATATCTTTAAATCACTTGAATTTCATCATTTTGTCTTCAAGCAAGCCTGAGTCATTTCTGAGTTCATATGTAGCTATGGTGTTCCTCAGGAGGCAAATAGCCGCCTCATCTATACCAATATTATAAAGAGGAAAGATTTGTATTTTTGTATGTTTGTAACGATCAAAAACTAATGTTCCGATTTCAAAAATTCTTTCACCATTAGAAAGCTACATTCACCCTGAGTAACATAGGCTACTTTTTTCCGCGGGAACATGCTTCATTCCTACGTGAAAACGGGTAATAGGGTCAACGCGGTTGAAGCAACTGGCTAAACGCCTATTATTTTAATATAGCAATGAAGCCTGGATAGCACATAGGCTATTTTTTATCCTACGGGGACCCATTAAACGAGTACACGCGGGCGAAGCCGCTGGCTAGTAATATTTAAACCTAAACATACTCTTCCACCAAAACACAACACGGAATTAATTGCTTCGCGAAAGGTATAGGTAGGCACGGTGGAACAGAGCCCTTAGTGTGAGTTTGTTAACGCGCGAACGTTACTACTGCGTCAGTGTTAAAATTGGACAGACAGATCTTAACCTGAAAGGAATAAGGTCGATAGTTAAATTCTTAACGCAAACGCGATAGTAACGTTTTCGCGTGTGCAGACTTACACTAAGGCCTCAGATCGCGTCATGTAAAGAGCACGCTGGAAGAAAGTAGAAAAGGTATGTTTGCGCATGGGTACATTCGCACACGAAAGTCTAGGCCTATGGTTTTATTTTTAAACTAACCTTTAGCTCGTGACTTCGTATTTTGGTTATTGGTAGGTTATTGAAAAACCTCATACCACCAAATAGACGAAATAAATCGCCTAATGCGCAGCTTGACCATCAGCGTTCTTTTGATATGACGCGACCTATACTTGTGGTACCTAGTACCATCGCTGCCCCGTGTTCCTGATGATAGTTCCCTCACCTACATTGACTTTATTTCATACCCTGCAATACACGATGATACGTAAAAACCTTTTTCATTCCACAGTCCCTAGAAAATTCATTTCAATATCTGACAGTTGGACTTTGAATAATGAATGGCCTGAACTAATTAAAGAAGAAGCTGTTTGTTTAGCTACCCAAAGACTAAGATAGTCTGAACTCGATAATTAATCTTCCTTACTTCCTTACAGTGTTGTTTTGAACTCTACCATTTAAAATTGTTTTTGATCAGCTCGAGCTGGCCTTTATACCAACTTAATTGTCGTTTTGTTAGGGTTTCGTGCCTGTGAAGACAAAAAGGAACCATTGTATGACTTTATTGTTTTACTATATTAAGGACCGTAAGAGAAAAGAAAATATCAGTTTAAAATTAATTATAATGGCTGCAACCCTTTTTACGTCCCACTGCTGGGCACGGGTCTCTCCCCATTATTGGGGAGGCCTGGAACTTACTCCACCACGCTGCTCCAATAAGGGTTGGTGGAGATTCGGGTTAGTGGCCAACCCGCTGTCGGATGTTTTCAACCCATAAGGCCTCCGACAATGTTTAACGACTGTTATTTATCGCCAACAACCAAGACCGACGGCTTAACGTGCCCTCCGAAGCACGGAAACGCGCATATTTTTTTTGCCACACCCATCTCACAACCGACCGTTCCCGTTTGGCTTAATTGCATAGATATTTTGCGTTCTACGCTAACCTCCGAGCAATACGAGCATCAAATATTAAATACTAAGGTAAATTGTACATTAATTGATCTACATCGACTTTGAGTTACTGATATGAAAATCAACTGATTCAAATACATCCAAACATATAATTATGTAACTTTGCCATAGCCTCAAAGTTCATACATTAAAGTAGTTAGTCAAAACTTTGCCCGTTGACCAAAACTCTTGAAAATTTGTGATATAAATGATTGTAAGTACATAATAATTAAATAAATAATGTTTCACATTTATAGCCCTAGAGTATTACCTATTATGGGTGCATGCTGTCAAAGTCACAAAACGCAGACTAGGAATAAGGCAAATTTGTGATGAATAAGGTATCTCCCCCGCGAATCGAGCCCAGGACCTCTTAAACGGTACACCGGCATGTTGACGTGTCAAAAACAAAATAATAAACACATAAATGTAACTTATTTGATATTACTTACACTTTTTCTAGTCTTCATCTGTACTATTAATAATTGTTATAATATAAATGGGCTATAAGCAATATTGAGATAAAACATTACTCAGGGTCGTCGGTCAAAAGGTACAAATGCTAAATCAGGTCGACTGAAGTTCACAGTGCTATATTATACAGCAATTCCATAAAACCAACCCAAGGGAGACATTCCTATGCGTGTTTCGTCGACGATTAATGGGAATCATTGCCCCTGAAAGCCTACAGATCGCTGCCGATATATCAAACGCAACGATGCAATATTTTTGATGTGACTTCTGCTCGGCTGCTCCAATTCAAAACACAGTAAATGCTTCAAACTGCATTTTACAGGAGAGCACAAAATCATAAATTCAGTCCTGGAAAAGTATGATTTTTTTTAGTTTATATTACTAGAATTAAATTAAAAATATAAGAGCGGTGATGACACTTAAATAATGAATAAAATATATACATTTTGTATTTCATACTAATTTTTAAAATTAATAAATCTAGACTGATCCGGCCGCTTAAATACTTAACCTAAGCACAGTAAATACTGTTACTATGTTTCGAATTGGTATTGAAATTTAAAAACCTTGACAATAAAATTGCGAAGACTTATAATTTTTGAAATAGTCAAAGCATCTTACTATTCTTGTAAATAGTTTGGTACGATGCAGTGCACTTAATAGAATTAGAGGTTTCAATATCTCCATTACTTAAAACGATACAAAAGCAAAAGTCTTTGCTATCGATTAACCTTACTGTGAAAATGAGGATTAATAATAAAAATGCTTCACACTCACAGCCTCACAGTAGGGTATATATACCCTGTGTCGTGGGTACCATGGATACATACAAAGATAGAAACACAAAAACCCAGACCGAGAACAGAAATTTTTCATTCAAATGTCTGTTTCGCCGGGATTTGAACCCGGGACCCCTCGATTGGCAGTCCGGCATGGTAACCATTGCGATACGCGGTTCGTTACTTCGATTATGAATAAAATCACGGGATTATTAGAAGAAACGTCTTTTGAAGAAAAGTGTCCCTTACAGTGTTTTGATATGGGTCAGCAGTGCTACTGAAATGAATTCGCGCAAAATTACTATAGACAAATCGCGAAGTGAACAGATGTTAAAGATTAACAGCTCATATATAAAGAAAAGCAATAGTATTTCGATTGTAACGAAAGATTAATGCAAAAAACGCACAGATGCGATGATATTGTTCATCAATCGGTTAATGTTTATCTCAATTTGTTTAGTTCCTGCCTTTCAATTTTATTTATTTGTAATCCGATCAAATGTAAATAGTTTTTTGGATACTGTGACTCACATGAACATTTTCTTTAAGTAATTCAAAATATTGCATTTATTTTGTTTAAATAGCTGAAGTGCTACAGATTAGAATATTACCCTAAGTGTCAAGTTAATATAGAATTAAGGCTGAACCATCTGTGGCATTTTTAAGGGTTTCCTCCAAACAAAACTTGATAAGGCTTAACAGTACTTGTTGTTAGAATTTAAAGAATTCAGGGTCACAGAGCAGATGAAACCGTAAAACAACATTTAGAGAGCAAAAATGTAAAAATAAATTTAATTTCTTCATTTCTTTACATTTTGAAGCAAGCATTATTTATCTAATTACAATCAATCTGCGGAGAAAAAATTATGAGATAAATTTAAAAAATATCTAAGCAGAAAGAAGCCTTATCATTTCAAATTATTCTGGATCCAATATTTTGGTGTTAACTACTAAGTTTTTACAAAAGTCGTCAGGATATTATGTGAACAGAACAAAATGACGGGCAGCATGTTGTAAGCGATCATCGTCGCCAATGGACACGGGTATTTACAGGGGAGTTACCTGAGCTATGCCGACTTTGTAGAAGAGCTTATTATAGGTTTTGAAGCCTCAACTGGAAGGTTATTTCCATTCTTCGATTAGAGATCTCTTCAGCTGGGAATAAAAAAACCAGTAATCTATGTATCGCGCACTAAATTTATAAATGTATTTTACCATACGGGTCCTGATAATTTGCATATTTTCAAAAACATATTAACATTTTTACGAGGAGCGATTATATACAATTTGTGATCAATTTTATATTTCAGACTTTTATTAGTTCATTCTGTTTACAACGGTCGTAACTTACTAATTATTTATTAATTCTTTCATTATTGAATTGTACAAATAAAATAATGTTATTTCACAGACGAAATCTTGCAAATTGCACCACAGATTGCGTTTCTTTACGATTTGATGAAACAAGCTTCGTTAAAAATTTTATCGTTTATAAAGTTTATTGGACCGTTATTTGTAGGCGGTAAATCAGACACCTACACTTCCCATTTCATTTGTTTTTAAATAATAATTTAGCGGCTAGCATATGCGTAGATTTATAAGGGATCATAAATCCTTCGTAGGAAGCGTAAATACGATTAAATTGAGTAACAAACGCAAAACAACAGCGTAAAGCGCATTTCAGAAATATGGCTGCCACCACAGAACATATTAAAAGAGTTAGAATGGAAATGTGAGCAAACGCTCAAAATTCCAAAATCTCTACAGAAACACGCGATCGTGCTACGATATGCGTGCTTGTGTGCGTGCTTGGGTTTGATTCGTTCATTTGAAATCGCGTGATTGTGCGGCGCTAAGATTGACTAGATTTGAAATTGCAAATATGTGCATAAGCTTCGTATTTATTTAAGTACAGATGTAATGAAGGTGAAAGGCGAGGCTTGATCGGCGACACCAGTCTTCATACGAACGGCGCATTATTGCCGTTCTACCTCTCTTAATAATGTTCTGTGGCTGCCACCATGAGGTCCTGCTGCTGTTGCGGTGCGGGTTGCTCTTAACAATTGTGGAGGTCTTGAGGTTATATGTATGGCCGGCTTTAAGGCCTCCGACAAGGTTTAATGACCGCAACCTATCGATCAGATCACAGAACCACGGACATGTATGCAAACATGTAATGCTAATTCTATAAGTTTTTGGTCAAACTTGCGCCTATATAATTAGTATATTCATTTTCAATCTTTCAATGAATATCATGTTCCAGAGAACATAAAGTAGTTCTGATAATATTACATACATACGTGTTTTTCGAAGTCAGTTAAATATAACTACACCAAACACATATAGTGTAGTGTTAGAAAAAAGTTAACTTATAGAACACAATAACAGTATGTCATAAGCTATAAGTGCTAAATCTAAGAAGTGATGTGTCAGTGGACGTGCATTCCAATAATATTCAAGTAGCAGTTTAAGTAAGCGTTAAATTACTCATTAGTCATATAGATTAGAGTAGATTGTAATATACATAAAGTGCTAACCATCCTACTTCCTACTTATATCATAAACGCGAAACTTTGTAAGTATGGATGTTTGTTACTCTTTCACGTAATAACTACTGAATGGATTTTAATGAAACTTTACAATAATATAGGTTATACATCAGAATAACATAGGCTACAATTTATAAAGATATTGTGTGAATTGTCCAAAGTATCTGCAGAATATTCTGGCGTGCGCTGCCAAAACCGCTAGAGTTACACATTTGTAATGTATGATGGAAATGTTTATCTTCAAGAGTCTTACAAAAAAGCCGGCCCAACGGCACTTCTGAAGGGACTTCACTTTGTGCTAATGATCCTCTCTAACGCGGGTAAAACCGCGGGGCACAGATAGTGTACTTTATACTACAAATACTGCACCAAATACAAAAATAAAAACCAATAAAATATTGCAACAAAAACATAAACAAAACCGTCCCGACTATTCGGGAGATTCGTCATATTATTTAGATAGTGTCGACCCATTTTTATTCTGTTTATTATAGACGAAGTTCGTTTTCAATGCCATAGCTTCGCTCAGATATTTGACTTTGATACTAAAGCTTTCGAAGTGAGCAAAGTTCGAAGAATTTTGGAAGAATGCCAGACAAACAAATTACCCCACATTGTCTACGTAACGAGATACGATGATGAGAGTTGTCAGAGGAATAATTTGTTTTCAGTTCGAAACCATGTAAATCTCGATTTCAATAACTGATCTGTTATTTACTTTTCTTGTTTCAGACTTTTCAGAAACAGTTTGACATATATCTTATACCTTTAAACAAGCAATTCTTTTATATACCTAAGTATATAATCTGAATCTCTGAAAAGGCTCCAACAATTTTAATGAAATTTAGTAAACAGGGGTTTTCGGGGTATATATATATTGATCTAGCAAGGTTTCATTTTTAGAAAATATCGTTTTATCAAACTGATAAATATGACACTTCCTGATATCTGTTAGCGAGTAAATTTAACACATACTTACATTTTTTTTAAATTGGGAGTAACTTCATTAGATGGCGTTATTAAGTAAGTCAATAAGTCTCTGAAGAAAATCGATTGTTTTTATCCGAGCAACACCCGGTTATCTGGGTCCATCCATCCATCCATCAGCCTTTTATTGTCCACTGCTGGACATAGGCTTCCCCTAACGTTCGCCACCCCTCCCGGTCCTGGGCCTTCTGAATCCAGCGACTACCCGCTGTCTTCTTCAGGTCGTCAGAGCACCTGGTTGGAGGGCAACCTGTACTCCTTTTGCCGAGACGTGGTCTCCATCTCCATTCAAGGAAATTTCTTCCCCATCGGTTGTCGGTCCTCCTAACTGGCCTGCCCATTACCACTTCAGCTTGCAGATTTTGAGAGCTATGTCGGTAACCTTAGTTCTTCTACGGATTTCATCATTACGAATTCTGTCGCGGTTATCCGGGTACTTTTCTTAAAGCGTTGTTTTTCAGTGGGTTTTAGTTTATAAACTTGATTTTTATTTCATTAAGGGAGTTGTGTAAAACTTTTAACGGTTCATCAGTGCATTTTTATTTAACGATTAGCACACCAGAATTAGTTGTCATGAAGTATCCATGATACCTTTGGTTTTAAAACTATCACTGCACAAATACTTAATATTATTATAAATTAGAAAGTAACTCTGTCTGTCTGTCTGCTATGCTTTCCCGCTTAAACTACTGAACCAATATTAATGAAATTTGGAACACAGATAGAGTGGACATTGGGAAACAATCTTGCAGAAATAGCCTGGAATAACACACAGGCTATTTTTCCTACGGGGACCTATAAAACGGGTCCACGTCCACGCGGGCGAAGCCGCTGAAGGAAGGCTAAGTAGTAATTAGAATAGAATAGAATAGAATAGAAGTTATTTATTTCACCTTGAATAGAAAAAGAAATTACAAAATAAATAAATAAATACAATTAGCCAGTAACAAAAACAAGCAAGAAGATACAAAATAATTTGGAAAGAACAAATAATTGGCAATTAAATATACTATAGTTACGTCACTGTTCTAGACAACACTAAAACAAATTTTTGCTATTGTAGAATCAGTAAGATAGCTATTCTCATATTTTATTGATGTTACGAACGTTTGCGATGCCATTGTCAGTGACAGTGACAGCCCCCGTGGCGTAGTGGGTGATGTGCCGACTGCGAAGTGTGAGGTCGTGGGTTCGATTCCCTCCCAGGACAAATATTTGTGTGATGAACATGACTATTTGTGCTGTGTCTGGGTGTTAATTTATCTATATAAGTATGTATTTAGAATTATATAAGTATGTTTATCAGCTTTCTGATTACCATAGCACAAGCTCTGCTTAGTTTGGAATCAGAAAGTGTTGTGTGTATTGTCCAAAGAATTATTTATTTATTTTATTTTATTTTATTTATTGTTGAAAAAAAAATTAAACGTAAAAATAGCTTTTGCTTGTTCCTCACAAAACACTGTTTCTACTCATGCAGTGGTAATGTCAAACGTAGAAATAATAAGATGATTATTGTTAGGATTGTAGGTCAGATGGCAATTTATCGAAGCTTAAACTTAGCGTAATAAATAAACGATATCAATTACGTAATGCCCATAATAACACATTTTATTAAATGTGAAAAATTGCCTGAAATACGTTTTAGAGAAGACATTCAATAAAATAAAATCGCAAGAATTTATTAACTTCTTCTTCCACGCAAGTGCGTGGTCCTGGTCCGCTATATCGTCTGGGCTCAGAGGGGCCACTCTGAACGCATCCGTCCATAAATTCTAACATTTTCGGAATCCTTTTTTGGCATACTCAGATCGGTTTTTTTAAAAGAGTTAATAAGATAAGCGTTATCATTGATGATGTTAAGCTACTGAATACATAATATTGCTAGAATTTCTTCAACCTTATCCAAAACTTAAGTCCGAAAATTCACTAAGTTTCGGATACGGACGTACAGAGTCGGCCCTCAGGTACACTTATTACGAGTATAATTATATAATAGCAAGTTTTTTATAATGACTTTAATTTTCTTTTCTTTGACTGGGCGTTTGAGATGTGAAATCTGCGTTGTGTGGTGTCCATGGTAAACACAACACAGGGTTTCATAGTGTGGATTTATGAATATGAATAATTTCAACTTTATGTAGAAAGCTCCTGTTATTTCTGAATAACATTCGTTGTTCAAGAGTCTGCTCTAGAACAACGAATTTGTCAGCCAATTAACCTGTAGGTACATGTTATTTCATGCGTATGAAATAGACTTAGGTACTATCCACAAATAGAATCGTTAATAAATATACCATACTAAACATTTCTGAGCCTAGCCTTGCCTACAGTGAGAATATTTTCGCCAAAAAGTGTCTATAAATGGTATATTTGTAATGCCAATGAAACTTTAGCAAGCACCATTTGACGGGATAATGTAACCGAAAGCTTTTAGGGTGGGCGTGACGACTCGCCAAGCAATTATAGACCGTAATGACCGTGACAACGCTAGATCACGTGATATTGGAAAAAGAAACATGTTTAAGGACGAGAAAAATAAGAAAATGATTTTTTTATCTATGTATCTAATACAAAACACAACCCCAAGCAGGCTTCTAGGGCCAGTACCTATTGCTTCGGGATGAAGAATAGAGCTACGGTATCCCCTTCCTGATCGTAAGAGGTGACTAATCGTAAGGGCTTCCGGGGTTGTGGGCGGTGAGAGTGGGAGCTCGATCCGTCCAGTCAGCAGCCCCGGGGAAAGGCAGCGGCGTGTGCGTGGCTCCATGCCGCCCTAAGCGTCGAAAGATGCAAGTATCTGCTCTCCCGAAGATGGGAGCGAAGAATCTAATCTGGAGTTCCCAGAGTCCTCCCCAAGCGCAGAGGCAGCCACCGAGGGGTATAGGCCTGTACTAAGCACTAAACTCAAAGTTTCAGCAAAAGTTTCTGCATTTCCTACCCTCAAACACTTACGGATGCCCATTACAGACGGGCTCGTGTATATGTCGCAGTCGGATCGTATAATCCGCCGTATTACATTCCGGCTAGCTATTTCCTAAAACAGGGCTGTATTGTATTGCGGCGCACTCTCGTTCAGCCGGATTGCAATTCAGCTAAATTAGCGAACGTTGTATAGTATGAGCTCTTCGCGTTCGTCAACGCGGCGTAATATCGTGCCGCCCAATTGCCTATATGTTACTACCAAAGTAATAAATCCGGATATTATATATTATCTAGCCATTATTTATAATATCTACTCAATTTAGATAAAGTGATAATTGACAATGAATTAATCACTTTCCAAGGCTTCGATAATGTAATAAAACAAGTGGCTCTGTGACATCTCCGGCGCTGCGGGAAGACCACTCCCTCCGCCCCAGCGTAAGAAAGCGCGGCACCTGCGCTCGCCTTCGCAGCTTCGGCTTTTTGGTCGCCTTTGGCGACCAGCCTCAGCCGCTGCGGCTCTCTTGATGCCTGCGCTTACCTACGGCGGGCGGGGAGTGGTCTCCCTCCGCGCCTCCGGCTTTTTATATACACTCTAGGGGTAGTACAGACAAGACCACGTGGATAGTGGGGTGCTCTGATTCGGTTTGGGTATTTTTCGAATATAAATAATTATAGTGAAAATGTGTTTCAGGGTGCCTACGAGGCTTCATTACAATGAGGCTAAACGTGAGCCGCCATATTGTAGAACGTATCGCAATAACAATCCGGCTAATCGTGGACCCGCCACAATACAGAACGGCCCCGTTTTAGGAACCGGCTAGCTGTAATGTTATACGGCGGATTATTCGATCCGACTGCGACATATAGAATGAACGACTTGTCAAATGACCTACCTACTACGTTTTTTCGTGCCTAAGATTGTTGCCTACATGGATATAGTTTCATTTGAATTCTTTCTTCCTTTAGATATTGATTAATTAGCTAAGATGTAGTTTGACGAATGATAAATATCGATGACTTTATGTGGCCCTCGGTGTTCCACGCATTATTACGTTATGTTACATATCCTCAAATTTTCCTTGATAAATGGACATTCCAAGACACAACCATTTTTTCAGTTCGAACCGGTATTTTCTGCGATCTACACCGGTCAACAAAAAATTTTTTTCTTGAGATTTTTCTCTTGGTATTTTCTAAGTACATATAAGGATACTAAGTATCTGACTATATACGTAAACATATAATATATTTAATTCGATTTAAATACAAAAAAAAATATTTTTTATTTTTGCGCCTTCGGATAGTGAGCACACTGTCTGGTACACAATAAGTTTGCCAAAAATGTCTAAGTCAAAACAGGGTATGTTGTGACATTTTTATGAACTCTGCAATACTCGTATATTTTCTCAAATTAGCTTTTTCTTTCGTTCTTCCTCAAAAAAATCATTCGCATCATGAAGCCATAGAAGAATAGAATTAGAATTTTCTTCGCGTGAAGCAGTATAACACAAAGGTTTTTTAAGTATTTTAATTGCCTGCGCTTTCCAAGACGCAGAACAATCATTTTTGCTGCAAACGTGTTTTCACCCCAACAAAGTCAGAGTGTCTACTGGACTGAATGTAAACGGCCTGTAACACATAATATTTTTTTTACCTTATGGACAATTCACACAACACCATCTGATTCCAAACAAAGCAGAGCTTGTACTATGGTAATCAGAAAGCTGATAAACACACTTATATAATTCTAAATACATACTTAAATAGATAAATTAACACCCAGACACAGAACAAATAGTCATGTTCATCACACAATTATTTGTCCTGGGTGGAGTCGACCCACGACCTCACGTTTCGCAGTCGGCTCATCACCCACTACGCCACGGAGGCTGACATAATCAAACGATGAAACAACAGGCCCTATAAGTAATAAACGTCAGATACATTATCAAAAGTACCGAGCACGGACTTTACTCAATTCATCAGATAGCTGTTTGTTGACCGACGAAAATGACGAACGCATCGGCCATAGGGTTGTCATAAGTGGCAATACGAGCTATTAGAATTTTGAAAGAATCCTCAAAGTTAATCATTATTCGATACCCACATTGCAACATAAAGTACAAAAAAACAAGTTTAACTACATATAGCACGATAGTTACTACGAGTTCAATGCCTCTACTGCTTATCTATGTAACAACTGGCATTTAAGAGTGCTGTTGTGAGCTTTTCTCATCCCACTCTTTTCTCTGAGTTCCGTGAAAATAATAACGTTCACTAAGCGAATAATAAACGACTCACACTCATAGCCCCACAGTAGGACACATATACTCTGTGTCGTGGGTACCATGGACAAAGACAAACACCCAGACCGAGAACAGAAATTTAAACTGAATCGAACCCGGGACCCTTTCATTGGCATTCCAGCATGGTAACCATTGCGCCACGCAGGTCGTCATATATTGTATTCCTAATTCTGTTTTTAGTTTGTGCAAATACAAAGCCAAGAGACGCTTTATTTTACGCTTTAAGTGTCAGTTTCACAAGTCAGCTTATATCTAAAGTTACACTTAATACCACAATTGCATTATTTTGTGTTCAATAGCAATAAGAAACCAAAACTGTAGATGACACATTAACCGAAGTCAGCTAGTGGCTAAATGAAGGAAATGATACAGGTTTTTCTGAAGTCAAAATTGAATTAATATTGCGACAATCAAAATTTTCTGGCAACCTTATTCAGAGTAGGCTATAAATTTATCGGCTTATCAACCTGACAATCATGGCGGTGTACTGTCGACGTAGATAGGTGTATTGCGATAAAAGTAATGGCTTTCTCATTCCGTATGTCATAACCATTTATACTTTACTGTCTAAGTTTTCTTCAGTTACAATAGTTTTGCTTTTGATACTTAGCTCACCGGAATTTTGGCGGGAAATTGGTGTACTTTTTTTTTTGGTTTATTTTAGTTTTGTGCCTTGTGTTCTCTAGCACTAGTTTTGTATGAAACAGTGTGAAAACTCCATAAGGCGCGTTCTTTTGAAGTAGCTATCGCTTTACTTGGAATCCTGGCAACATAATATTAATTAATTTAGAGGTATTTTTGTAGTCTGGGTGTTTGAGTCTTTGTTTTTGTGCTTGTGCATGGCATCCACAGTTATCCTGATGTGGAACGATGAGTATAAAAAGCTATTATTATTATTATTATATAGATGTTATTCGACCCGGTCATTTGGAAGGCTTTGGAAGGCACGACACAGGTCTAACACATAGCCCCTTTGAGACAAATTTTAATGATGTTATGTGCTAATGTGTAACCCTTGGCCGTTTTATGACGCGAAGATAGTCCCCACCAGCTGCACAGGAAAGGAACTATTGTTAAGAAAACGGAAACTTATATCTAGTCTATGTGCATGAAAGGATGAGAGACTGGTAAATGGGCTATGGAGAACTATGGACACGTTTGTTTAGAATATAAAAATACAATCTAAATTTAAGTAGGTCGCCACTCACTGAATGCCCCCCATAAAATGACGTAAATGACGAAGAGGTGCGGCGCCAATTTCACCGTTATGCGAGGATGAATCCATCCCGGAACGGGTTTCTACGCTATTACCCCAATTACCTAGTCACACTTTCACCCCTGAGCATATAGCTCCAACGACTCCACTCTGAACGGACAATTTAGGCAAGCCAGAGGTGGAGGGCCTGATCTATTTGGTTATCACTCCGCCTGCGGGAGACGAGAAATAAGGGGATTTCCCGGGAGCAATCGGGTCCGTGGTGTCATAACTCACCAACGGCTCACCACAAGCCGCCCTGCGGGGTTATTATTATTATTAAATAATAATTGTAATAATTAGGAATTGTAGTAATAATAATTGTAGTAATAAGTATTGCAGTGATAATAAGTATTGTAGTAATAAGTATTGTAGTAATTCGGAAGAACTTCGTCATACTGCAATTATGCAGTTCCGAATCCTACTTCCAAATTACTGAGAAATTAGTTTCCGGCAGTAAGATGGAGATGATATTATAGCCATATTACATTTTAATTTTTTTTCAACCTTTTTTTTTTATGTCCCATTGCTGGGCACAGGTCTCCTTCTCACACAATTGAGAGGGATTTAGGCCATAGTCCACCACGCTGGTGTGTGCGGGTTGGTGGACGTCATGCTTTCGAGAAATTATGAATTTCTCTCAGGCATGCACGGCGATGGAGAACATCGTAATCAATGAAATATCACGATATTTTCCATCACCGTGGAGCAGCGATAAATTCGCATATTACAAATTTCTTTGTCAGTGGTGCGAGCCGAGGATTTGAACCTGGAATCGGTCGCGTCGAAGACCGCGGCTTTTTACCACTCGGCCATCACTGCTCTAATTAAATTATATAACTCTATATTTTAATTATATTACTCACTTAATCAGCATCTAATATAGAGCAATCAAAGCTAATGTTAATTGGTCCAAATCCGCCCCACTAATAAACCGACATACAGTGGATAATAAGCATTCCTAGTAATTGCATAGTTATGTTAGCTATATTAAGCCAACTGTTGATTCCCACAAGGTAGACACGCAATCGGATGCTAATTTTCATAGTAAAATGGTTCGCTTAATCTTAATAGCACCGTGACGTACTCTTCAATATTGAACCGATGTATTAAATATTACCTCAGTAAAACGGTTTGTTGCCGCATAGTATAATGGCGTGCTCCAACAAACTTTCTTTGGTTCAACGGACAAACAAGGTCATTTAATTTTAAGGCTTATAGTCTAACCAGTACAGTACACTGGTTAGTTAGAACATAAAAATCAAGTAGGACCACATGGTTGTGTCGGTCTATCATTCATCTCCTCAATGCTTGATAAAAGGTCCAAGTTTTCCATTTAAAAAATCCGTGCCAGCAACGATGGCACCGATTCATAACAAGTGTGTCAATGCTAGCTAAATACGTGCTCCTCTACTCCATCTAGAGCTTACGAAGGAATGCCGAACAAACAAACATCGCCGTCACCTTTAGTCGTCACTTACGACGGTCAGAGAATACCGCTCGTATACAGGTTGAAGTAGTTTTACATAAGAAAACTCAATCGAGATTGCTCCTATCATACTGCCACCTTTTTATGGTATCGGGGGGGGGAGGGGGACCTTCAAAAGGTACCCAGCACCTTGGATGAGGATACCGGGTTATGTGGGATTTATACCGCACTGAACACCCCTCGGTGGCCTGCCTCTGCGCTTGGGGAGGACTCCGGGATCTCCATTGAAACGCATCGGTGTCCTGGCGCCCCAGAATATGCCCATCTTCGAGAGATTAGATGCGCTCTCCTGTACCCTCAGGTACTCACAGCGGCATGTGGCCACGCTCACACCGCCGTCTTTCCCAGGGCTGCTGGCTGGACGGGTCGAGTTCCAACTTTCACCGTCCGCAACCACGGACGCCTCTTTTAGTCGCCTCTTACGATCAGGCAGGGCCTACCGTAGCTCTATTCTTAATCCCGAAGCTACAGGGACTACCATCCTGTCACCTACGTACTCGTATCACTACACGTATGTGATTGGAACCCACGCCATTACATAAAGCGATTAAGAGAGAGATGGAAAGAGTGAGCTTCATAGGTTGACTCATGTAAGTTCTGGTATATTTTTAAATGTACTCAATCAAGTCTTAAATCCTCTTTGAGATTATACCGTTCAGCCATTTATCCAGCAGCCTTTAAAACTCCATTGCAGGACATAGGTCTTCCCTAGCATTCGTCACTCCTTCCGAACCTGTGGTGAATCCAGCGGCTTTCCTCTTTTTTTTAACACACCCAAAGCCCCACAGTAGGGTAGATATACCCTGTGTCGTGAGTACCATGGACACATACAAAGACAGAAACACATACATCCAGACCTAGATCAGAAATTTAAACTAATCATTCAAATTTCTGTTTCGCCGGGAATCGAACCCGCTTGGCAGTCCGGCATGGTAACCATTGCGCCACGTGGGTCGATCAATTAAGACAAATTCCCTCTGTCTTCTTCAGCTCATCAACTGAGATTATACACAGTCAGCGATTTGCCAAACAACAGCCAAAATGACCTGTATAACAAAAATCCATTCAAATTTCTGTTTCGCCGGGAATCGAACCCGCTTGGCAGTCCGGCATGGTAACCATTGCGCCACGTGGGTCGATCAATTAAGACAAATTCCCTTCTGTCTTGTTCAGCTCATCAACTGAGATTATACACAGTCAGCGATTTGCCAAACAACAGCCAAAATGGCCTGTATAACAAAAATCCTAACTATTCCGCGCTTCTTTATAAAACTTTCGTCTTAAGGAAACGACTCGTCAAGAAAAAGGCTCGTCATAATGTTGTACTGAAATGGGTCGCTCTGATTAAAATGAAACTAGGCCGTGAATAGTATGAAAGCTAAAACTCTGTAAAAGAGATTTAGCATTTCCCATTTCAATTTTAACACTTTTCTCAGTAAAACCTGTAAATGTTCGTACTCTTTGTACTCTAAGCAATTAATTGTTTTAAATTAAAAAAATGCAAAGAGTTAAATGAAGTGCGCATGGCCCGGCGGTTAGCGTAGAACGCAAACGATCTATGCAACTCAGCTACGCTAAGTGACCGCTAGTGGCAAAAAATTTCATGGGCATTTCCGTGCTTCGGAGGGCACGTTAAGCTGTCGGTTCCGGTTGTTGTCGATAGATAACAGTCGTTAAGCCTTGTCGGAGGCCTTATGGGTGGTTTGAAAACATCCGCCAGCGGGTTGGCCACTAACCCGCAACTCCACCAACCCGCATTGGAGCAGCGTGGTGGAGTATGCTCCAGGCCTCCCTAATAATGGGGAGAAACTCGTGCTCAGCAGTGGGACGTAAAAAGGGTTGCAGTAGGTATGTAGTTGCCCAGTAACTGGCCATACCGACTACACCAGGACCTTTCCTCAGAAACATGATATAATTACTTTCGGTCCCGTCCTGGTCGAACCATTAAAGATTAAAAAATGAAAAGAAAATATTTTTTTAATACAGTTGCTCAAAAAGTGGCGTATTGCATGGACGTATAGCGTATAGGGAAGTGGGCTTTTACACGCTCGTGCTTTTTCTTTACCTTTTCCGAACTCGTGCGTTCTTTTTCTAATGTCTATTAAAAAAAAACAACCACGAAGTTTTGGAAGTTTTTATGATTCATGCAAATATATTTTTAAAAAGAAACTACCTATTAATTTGTTTCAATATCAAATTTAATGATTTGATTCACTGAGTTAGGTTAGGTTTCATCTCATTAAAATTTTCATTTCATATCAATAAAAAAATCTACTGAAGACTTGGCTGTATGGGCACAGTTCCCTTTGCCTACCCAGAATGGGTGAAGAAAATAAAAAAAATCTCTGCATAATATAGGTATTATTTTACGGTTGGCGCCATTTTTCAAAAATATTCTTTGCGAGTTTAGATGATTAGTTAGTTGAGTTTATTGTGATTTTATTATTTTTAAATCGCAACTGTATTAAAAATAGTTGTTCAGTACACGTGCGGAACCGTCATTGGAAGGAGTTCCGACTGTCAACCTGTCAACATTTGTCGGAACTCCTTGCAATGACAGCCTTTCCGCACTTGTAATAAAATATACCTACTATATTTGCACAAATATGGATAACAAAAAAGGTTTTACAAAAATATTAAGATCACCATATTTACAATTTTTAATTTAAAAGTTATTATGTATATTTATGTTTAAATTTAAATTTTAAACTAATTATTTACAATTAAAACTTAAATACGCCCGCACGTACTAAAATACAGTAGAACATAAATTTAACATTACATTTCAACATTATTATCATTTTCGTTAGTTAAAATAAATTAAACCCAATTTTGTGCTTTTTATACTTCACCGTCATCAGCCTTGGATACCCACTATGATGGGGTTTTGTACGCTGAGAAGAAAAAAGCTGGCTGAAAAAAACCTCATAGGTTTTTATTTCGCGAAATAGCTTATGTATGTTATTTATTTTAACTACTTTAAAATTAATAAAAAAAATCCCACGTATATATTTACAACTTTCCCTTTCTAAATTAAACAGTCAAAATAAACGCAACTCAGGTTCGCATTTTACATTTTATCCTAACCGGCAACCCTTTAAAATTAAAGTCAGAAAAAAACATTCTATAAAATGTAGGCCAACATTGCTTTTAAGGCTTTTTGTAAGCTTTTATTTTTAAGCCCGATAAGCCTCGTGTTATTGGCATGTAAAGACCTGTCGTGTACAGTATTAACTGCGGATTTTTTTTATATTTTTCAACCTTTATGAGCTGTACTGTTTTATACTTCTCACAGTGTGAATAATTATATCTGTTTAGACACATTTTTAAGAAGAAATATCGAATATTTAAATTTCTAGCAGTGGCGTTCAAAAATTTTGCGGTTATAGTATGAAGCATGTCACATGACGCTAGATTTAAGGTCTTTATTGTAACCTGTCATGAAGCGCGCATGGCCCGGCGGTTAGCGTAGAACGCAAACGATCTATAAAACTAAGCCAAACGATCGCGGTCGGGTGTGAGATGGGTGACCGCACGTGGCAAAAAATTTCATGCGCGTTTCCGTGCTTCGGAGGGCACGTTAAGTCGTCGGTCCCAGTTGTTGTCCAGTTATGGGTGGTTTGAATATCCGACAGCGGGTTGGCCACTTACCCGCATCTCCACCAACCCGCATTGGAGCAGCGTGGTGGAGTAAGCTCCCCCCCCCCCCCAATAATGGGGAGAAACCCGTGCCCAGCAGTGGGACGCAAAAAGGGTTGCAGCCATTGTAACTTGTCACACTATACATATTTTATCAGCCTTTCCGGGTCTACTGCTAGGCGAAGACCCCCCTAACATTTGCCACTCCGTCTGATCCTTCGTCATCCAGCACCTTCACGGTCTTATATTGTAGTTTTAAAAATCATTAACATTTGCAAGAAAAAGTATCAAATACCGTATAACATTATTGGTTATTCACTGCTCCGTAAAATGGATACATTTGTGGAGTATTTACAATGTAATATTTTTTTATTTTTTAGTATTTACAATGTCCCGAATATTTATTTTATGCCTGGCGGAAGATCTCTCTTTGCCAAAGTATTTAGCATAAACGTTTGCATTTGTATCTTAAACTGACTGACTCTTAAAATTTGATGAAGACAGACTCTAAACAAAAAGTGTATAATAACCCTGCATGTTAACCAAGATATGCAAAACCAGATCGGCATGCTTATTGGTTTCAATA